>CM061527.1:37690244-38954173 GCA_030068015.2 Neoceratitis asiatica
ACAGAGTCCAATGCTCAAATACAAATATACTTTTGCAAGTTGAATACAAATGGTTACATACATATATACAAACATATGCATGCTAGTAGCAAATGAATTGGTACCAATCACAATTACAAAAGTACACACACATACACACAGGCTATCATACGAATTTCCGCTTCACCGCACTAACAGCTTCATTAAGTGATCACACAAATGCACAAATGCACATATAAACATAGAGGACTCAAATGCAATGAATATAGCGATTGAGTATCTATTCAAATTTGTCAACACACATACACACACATCTATATATCTTCTTACAAATCCATATGTATGTACCCTCATTGCGCTACCATCGAACAGGTGCTTTTTGTAGGCAGCAGCAACAGCAACGCTTGTTTGCCACATGCAACTGCAACAATGTCGATGTCATGTTAAATATTAACGTGTCAGCTGTACGGATATGTGTGCGATATTGCGATTGTAAGAATAAACGTGCAAAAAGTTTGTGCACAAATATTTGAAACAATTCAAATATAATTAAGCACGCATGCCCATTCGCACACACAGTTTCTCTCTCTCTTTCACACACACATATACAACTTACGGCTTCATGCATTATAAAAGCAGCAGCAGCTGCATGATGCTGCGGCGCGCAACAACAAGCGTACTGAAATTGTTTGCAAAACTTTGCTGCACCTACTTTGTTGCAAGCGCGCTATTTGCCTGCTGAGTGCCGAGGCAAGAGCTGAAAAAAAAAATAATTTCAAACAGTTTTTAAAGGAAATAATTGAAATATTAAAACGACAAGGTAACAGTAAAAAAAAGCGAAAGCAAACAATTTGGCCACGTAAACAAGTTGCTGGGGAAAAATGTAAATTTGCAAAAAAAAAGGGACGCAAAGTAATTGTAAGAGTGCTTTTAATGAACTCATCTAGTGCTCGGCGACAAGTTAGCTAACTATTTGCAGCTTCAAATTTTCTAGTCCCTTATTTAACCAATCGTAACTTTTTGTAGAGGATATTAGAGTTATGTTCAAATAACAGCCGAAAACTTAAACTCAAAAAAAAATTAAAACTAATACGAAAATAAAATAGAAAGAATTATACAATAAATACAAAAACAAATAGAATAGAAAAAATAAAATAAAATAAAATTAAATTATAAAAAAATAATAATTAAAAATTTATAAAAAAATAAAAAAATAAATTGGCCTTTGCTTCAAAATAAGCCTCATATTCGGCGATTACTTCTTCATTCAACGATAACTTCTTCCCAGCGAGCATTGCTGAAAATAGGAAATAGTTGTTGGAGACCAGATATGAAGGATACGGTGAATACGGAAGCAACTAGAAGCCAAATTCATGGATCTTTGCAACCGATTTTACTGGCTTGCGGCCGCTTTACGACGATTTTGTCCTTCAAACGGTCCAGTAACGCTATGTTATAGTCGATTGATCGTCCTTCCTTTCTCAAGGTAGTCATTGAAAATTATTACATGCGCATCCCAAAATTCAGACGCCATAACCTTGCCCGCGGGCCGTTGTAATTTTCCACGTTTCGGATGACTGTCAATTGGACTTCGGAGTAAAATGATTTAGTCATATTCCATCTATTGCTACATATCGACGCAAAAATTCGTTCTTATTATGCTTGAACATCTCCAACATTGTCAGTTATGGCATTTTGAGAATTTTTTTGATGTTATTGTTGGTAACAACCTTTTTTGGGTGTCCACTGCGTTCAATGTCTTCGTTGCTCATTTCGCCACGTCTAAACTCAGCATACTAATCCTTGATGATTGATTTTCTTGGAGCAGTGCCCGGAAACTCATCACCAAGCCAAGTTTTTTCCCTTAAAAACAATATTTCATCAAAACGCGAAATTCCTTGTTATCCATTTTTTCACAATAACAAAAGTGGCTTCAATCGAAATGTCATAATTCACAAACTAATGACCTGACAGCTATCAAATTTATGCACGTATTTGAAGGTTAGAGTTAACTAAAAATCATATGCGCTTTAATATAGTAGCGCCATCTATCTGTCAGACCGGGTACTTTCCAATTTCCAAATAAAAAAATAATTAAAAAATCGATAAAAAATATCAAAATATAATAAATAAAAAATAAAAAAT
Source organism: Neoceratitis asiatica (assembly GCA_030068015.2). Classification (NCBI taxonomy): domain Eukaryota; kingdom Metazoa; phylum Arthropoda; class Insecta; order Diptera; family Tephritidae; genus Neoceratitis; species Neoceratitis asiatica. The sequence continues at coordinate 37,692,369 of CM061527.1, forward strand.
AAAAAATTATCAAAAAAAAAAAAAATTGACAAAATAAAATAAAATTAAATTAAATTAAAAAACATAAAATAAAATAAATTTATATAAAATAAAAAATTTAATGTAGTTAAAATAAATTAAATTAAATGAATATAAAAAAGTAAATTAAAAAAAAAGTTTATGTAATTAAATAATAATAATAAACATTAAAATAAAATAAAAAAATGAAATAAAAAATAAAATAAATAAAACATAAAGTGAAATAAAATAATATAAATTAAAATAAATGAAGTAAAATTAAATAAAAATCTAATTGCTTCATCTTAACTGAAGGTACGTGCACAACACACTCTGTAGTGTATAATGCTAAACTGTCTCAGCTAATTGACCTGTGTGAACCAGCACTCACATAAAATCGTTGCCTATTTAAGAAAATCGTTCACTTCCCGGTCTCGTACGAGCTTAACCATTCTTTACCTATTTTTTTAATTAAATTTTTCTCTGTTTAAATCTACTTTCCCTGATTAGTGAGACAACGTAATTTAAATATTTGCGGTAGATAGGTAATTCAGAGCAAGTGGAAAAATAAGGTTAAAAGTGCCCAACTCAACTTGACATTTTTTTCGCATGTGAATCAATGAAATATTTTTCACAAACGAAATTGAAAATGAGTTCATAAAAGTTTACCGTTTAATATGTGCATAATATATAGGCATAAGTACAGAAAAAAAATCACCGAGAACATTTATTTTGCTTATGAAAACTTATATGAAAACACTCACACATTTCTGCACATATAAATTTTTCTACAATCAAAAGTAGTATATAAAAAAATTTAATAAAATGTGAAAACATATTTGTGTGCCTGTTTGCAGCAAATGCCACATATATTCGCCCTAAAGCAGCTTAAGCGGCCTGAAAGGATTTTTTTTTACCTGAAAGGAATATATTTCCATTTAGCTGTTGTTGCCATTGTATTTGTTGTTATTGTTGCGTATAACTTCAATGGCAGCCACATTTTGTTAAGTACTTTTGGAAATTTGCAACTTTAACATTCAGCAGCAACAACATCGTCATCATCATCATCATCATCATCATTATAATAATTTTCATCAACAGGCCGTCGCAAGCAGTCACGAAGGCAGTTAAAGCAACAAAATAATCACATAAGTATGTCGTTATGTAACAACATGACTTGACAGTGGAAAACAACAAAAAAATAATAATTTTTTTTACGGCTAAGAGTAAAAGTACTTTCCACTGCCACTCAGTTGCAAATGTTACATGTTTCAATGTTGTAAGTTCAACTATCAGAGCAGCGTGTATATATGTATTATGTATGAATATGTGCGTAATAAGAACGTAACGTAAAGCGCACAACTGTTGCAATAGTACAATGATTTACAACATGTCAACGTTGACGAATTGATGACCTTGTAGGGAAGGAAAAATTCATAAAAATTTCATATGAAGATAATGAAAAAAAAAAAATTCCATTGAGTGGGGAGATTTCAAAAAAGTTGAAATTTATGACTGCATGAAACATTACTAAAGCAGCTGTGCGCTGCGAATACCTCACGATAAAACTGGAATAGAGTCTCTAAAGGAACGACCATCTTCTCGCATGCATGAAAATTTGGAACAGTTGTCTGAAATATAATCCAAACTCAGTTGCCCAGAACACTGCTGGATTACATGCTTGATGGACGTAGGAGCGTTAAGAAGTCATAAATCCAATAAAAATCACCGATAAAGGCACTTATAATCTCACGTGTGCTCAAGAATATCATATAGCATCGAATGTATCTCCATTAAACTTAGTTGTGAGAGAGTGAAGCCATTACGAGCTTGGTGGAACCAGATAGACTCTCTTAAATTGATCCATTTGAGGTCTTTTGAGTTCACATTGCGACATTGCGGTTCACTTTAGACAGCTGGATCTAGTGTCAGCTTACGGCAGGCTTCGCTGGGTCTAACACATGCATAGTAGCGTTGTCTATATCATCAATTTAGGAGTATGAAATTCATGTGTTTTCACTTGTCTTTTGAAATTTGAGATATGTGGAGGTGTTCAAAGAAATTTATTATCTTACCTCGACCCTGCTGCCAGGAGCTGACCAGAACAGTTAGTTAGCTAAAAATATCTGTGTGCTTCCTTCTGTGCTGATTTTTATTGGTTAAGTTGAGTTCGATTCATGCAATTATGGCTTCAATAGCTCAAAGGAGCTATGTAATTCTGCATAAGCAACTCAACGTTTAAACACTGATTCTATGTTCCGTACTCCTTACAGAATCATCCACCCTAGATTACCACAAAAGGTATTTGAAGATATTTTGAGCGCAGTGTGATGAGTAGCAAGTTGATTCAGATTTCGATCCTCCTTTCATTAGGTGACATTTAAACAAAACTCACATGGCTGAAATGAAAAATTCACAATTCAAGAGTTTAAGACTTCTAAGATGTCCATCAGATGTCAAAAGGCATGAGGGCTTGCTTCTAAAGTTGCTGCTGAGAGGAAACTACCTTAAGCTTAGCACGAGCGGTAGCTCTATACAGTCAAAAGCATATACTTCTATAAAAGCCACTTCATTCGCTTCTTTAAAAAAATCTTCTTTATAAAGCCGACACAATTGAAAAAAAATCCGAAGTGGAATTTGATAAATATAAAAAATAATAAATTTTTTTTAAGGGAACTTCTCAACTCTTCTCAAAACCCGTAACCAAAACCCAATGCGCAAGATCCACTCACATTTTTTTGTAAATCTTTTCCCCCACTCGTATTCCACACTTTCGTGCAGGGCTTACATAAAATGACAAATAGCTCAACTAGTACTTCCGACAGTTATACACCGTTATGCAGTAAAATGTCTACACCAACATCACCGTTGCCTCGCGTCCTGTCGTACTGTCGTTGGCAGCTGCCACAGGAGTGTTAGCACACATTTGCTGAAAAGCTATCGCTACCATCAACTCCTTCATCATTATCAATATACGTCGGCTTTTCGTCACCGTACTCATCCTGCCATGAGAGCAGGCATGCTGCAGTTTGTTTGTGCAAAAAATGCACAAAGCGAAAGAGATATACTAGACGTTTGCATTGTGATTTGACTGATATGATCGGATGTGTCTTGTGATGTGTCCTGTCGTTGTCCTCATAACGTTGTCAGTAACTACAATAATCCACGAAAATATATGCATGTTTGTATGTACATATAAATATGTCTACCTAAAACAATGTTACCAGTTTGGAAGAGTGAATAAAAATTATGGCATATCCTTGGGCATGCACTCAAATGGAAATGTTCCTCTGCTGCTCACTTACCCGCTCGCTCACTTGTTTACTTTTCTTTTACAACTCAAAACTCTTTCGAATTTGTAACCTTACTTTGTGTAGATTTGTCTGTGTGTGTGGATATAAGTATTATCCTTTCACTTGGATTTAACCTTTTCGCAGTGCCGTAAATTTGTTTGGATTTTTTTGTGTTTTTTTCTTATACTTTTCACTTTTTATGTGCTTCTTGCCGTTTATTGTTTGTTTGTTGTTGTTGTTTTTCCGGTAGTTTTTGAAATAAGCAGTTGTTATACAAGTCTGATCTTTAAGGCTTTTTTCAGTAACTTAACCACGCATGAACTTGCAACATTATGGTTGAGTTCTTTTAACATACTTGAAGGACGTTAGGTCGGAGCCAAGCATAACCTTTTGGTCGAAATAGTCACGTAACAAAGGTCGGTGACAAGGTACGAAATCAACACATAAATGTGTTGCTAAACATTGCACACGAAGTATCCTAGTTCCATTCCTTATTAAACTTCTTCACCACATAAAAACTCAGTAGGATATCTAACTTTTCTCCTTTACTCTCTCCATTATTATATATATAAGAGTATAATTGGCATTTTGTAACCGCTAGAGCGATTATCGGTTCAACTCTGCTTCCCATTTGTGATGTGAGTCTTCATATTTTTACTAACAAATGTAAGGATCTACAGTTTAACTAAGGCGTCTCCGAGCTTCCGATGGATTTTTATGAGGAGCTTTAATTTCATGACAGAAATATACTTGGACGGCTCGATCCCTGCCGAGGGGCGACCGCAATTATATAAATTAATTTTCTATAATTTTGGAGGTTGGTAGTATTACCTGGACTCGAACCCTGGTCTACTGAATGGTACTACGAAATGCTAACCACTCGGCTATTGCGACTGCGATTACTGGAACAATGAAATTAGAGCTTTATTGGGCTTCTGGAGTATTAGGCGACATGCGTAGGTCCTCAAAGTTATAGTGGAAGTATTTACTTCTATGTCCTAGCGCGAGTATTTAAGGAATCCCTCTTTAGGTATTGTAGTGACCTCGCTAGTTCTCATCGTTCTATAAAAAAACGACTTTGTATTGATTCAAGGTAAAATTCTGAACGAGCACCGGCCCTATTGTACTGTATAAATAATTGACTTAACTTTTCGGCGCCATAATGCCACCCTAATATTTTCTAAAAGACGATTTTCTGAACTAATTTCTTTTGACCTTTGAACTTGGATTTTGCTCCTTCTCTGTCTGGTGAGGCCAACTGAATTCAGAGCTCGACGCTACAGAAATTTCTTAGGTTTTTCATTATACCAACGTCCGCTGTGTTACTGATCATGTTCTACTTTCGAATCTCCCTAGTGAGTGGCTACATCTAGTATTTTTCTATATTTAAGTTACAATTGATCTCCCGCATCCTTTCCTCAGAGAAAAGACCTTCTCCATCTAAAGATACACATTTTTATAAACCGACGAGCTTATCCCACTTATAACACCACACGACCTGGAGTACATCGTGTACACATATAAATTTTCAAGATTATGACTTGATAAACAGAGCCAGCCCAAAAATCTCTCCAAGAAGTGTCCGATTTCCTGAATTCCTTGTGAACATCTTATCCCACATAGAATAAAAACAGTACTGAACTTGAGGTGATTTTGGTTATTTGGAAACTTGGACGACTACACGAATGAACGAGGTATTCTGATTTAGGGCAGCTTGAGGGGGAACTAAATATCTAAAGATTCAACGCTCATCCGGCACTGCAAAGGACCAATAGAACCCCGTAAGCTCTAGAAGCTAGCAAGTCTAATTGTAAAGCCCAATCTTTTTAGATTACTCAAACTTTCATACTCATAGAAATAGTCCTCCATTATTTCAGCTTCATTAGTACATTCAATCTTAACTTTTTAAGATCTAGTATCTGACTCGAGTATCGTTGAGAAACCTAAAGGTAACCTAGTTGCTGTTTAAGTTATAATTCAGGAAAGATGCGAACTAACCACTCTAGTTACCGTTAGGTAAGCATTTGACACGACTGAAGCTCTCCTATTAGAATGTTGTTGAATGCTCCTCGCTTAAGCAACATAAGCTTTTGTATGTGAGCTCATTTGAGAGAAGAACATGATGACAATGACTGCCGAATGGAAGTGCATCAAAGCAAGTGAGGCAAGCTTACATAAATTAATGAAATCAACACTCGAAACGGTATGCGTGTGTGGCAGTGCAGAAGAGAAAATGAAAAAAGCGATCCTTTCGCCGAATTGCAGACGAGGGGAAAGATTGAATGGTAGAAAAATAAGAATTTTTTTTGATACAAACTCCGAAAAATGTACATTTTGCACAAACGTGCCATGATTGTTGTTTTAACAACTTTTTGTTGTTGCTACCATATACTGCCGCTGCTGCCGCTGTTGCTGCTGCTGTTGGCAAAGAAAACATAAACAAATGCAAATTTTTCGATATTTACGAGTATGTGGAAGGAGTTCGTGCTTCATTTTGTATTGAAATTGAGTATGTTTCGAGAAATCGAGAAGCAACCGCCACCGTAGCAGCAGCCCATCAATATGAGTTTGTTGAAAGAATGACGGTAATATTGTCTGGTGACGGACTGATTGAATGACGCACACACAGAGAGAGATAGAATGTTCCTCATGCATACCAACATATGCGCATGTTGTTGTTGCTGGTTTTGCTTGTATCGGCATCATGTTTATTATACTTTCGCATCGTTGACTTGCGTTGTTGTATTGTGGTTGAATGAGCGCTGCGTCTGCTTTTCTCTGTGAATATGCAAATATACTGTGGCACACTGTGTTGCCTTCCAGAATACCCGCTCTTTATTGACCGATTGTTTTAATCAATAAATACGCATTAACAACAAATTGCCGCTTTGCAACATTTTAATGCAAAATTTTTTTCCATTTTCCTTTTTTGGTCAGGCGGTAGTTTGCTTCATGGGGAGTATTGAGTTTGTTGAGAAAGAAATTTGATGTGGCGCGGTCATCTCTCGTTAGGCAATTTTAGCACCTTCGAGTGAATTTCTGACATTTCCAAAAACACAGAAAATTCAAACTTAATGGAGAATGTTTATCACCATTCGAAAGCACATTCTTTGGCACTTATTTTTTGAAGATTATCTTTTCAAATGTTTGCCGCGGTTACGTCTCAGACGGTCCATCAGTTGAGTCCACTTTTCGATGACTCGTTCGAGTATTTCGACTGGTAACTGGCGAATGACACGCGTGGTGTTTTGCTACAAGGCCTGAATCGAAGTGGGATTGTCCGCATAGACTTCAGACTTTACATATCGCCACAGGAAAAAGACTAACGGTCTTGGTGGCCAATCGACTAGCCCAAAACGTAAAGTTATCTCACCGAAGTGTTCTCTCAATAAATCCATTGATTGGTGCGATGTGTGGTAAGTGGTGTCGTATTGTTGAAACCAAATGTTGCGGAGCTTCCATTTGAGGCATCAAATATTCGGTTACCATGGCGGGAAAACGGTTGCCATTGACGGTTATGTTCTCACCGGCATCATTTTTGTAGAAATATGGACTGATAATTCCTACGGCCCGCAAACCACACAAAACCGTTGTTTTTTTCTGTATAAATGTCAGTTCTTGAATCCCTTCAGGTTGCTCTTTGTCCCAAATGCAACAATTTTCGTTGTGAACAAGATTTTGCTCGAAAACGTCGGATCTTCTTGAAACTTTTTAAGAGCCCATAGAGCGTAGCGATGCCGATGGGGACGGACGAGCGGCTTCAGTTCTTGCAAAAGCTGTATTTTATATGCTTTCAATTAAAGATCTCGTCGTAAAATGCGCCAAGTCGTTCCATACGTCAGTCCGAGTTGCTGCGAACGGTGCCGCATCGACTCTCCACGGTCTTCGTGTACACTGTCAGCAACGGTCGCTATATTTTCTTCACTGCGTGCTGGACGTGGTCCATTCGGTCGAATAATATCCAATAATGAATGCTGGGTCTCAAGGTGGGTGATGGTGTTGCGAATAGTACGCTCAGAAGGCCAATTATGTTTACCATAAGTTGAGCAAAGCGCGCGAAACACATTCCTTATAGAACGTGAATTTTCGTAATAAAGTTGAATGATTTGTAAACGTTGTTCAGGCGTAAGTTTTTCCATGAAGAATTGCCAAACAATACTGAACCACATTAATATGACAGCTTGACACGGCTCACGCATGATCTGTCAAAACAAGGCTATTGAAAAAGTACTTCTACTTGGATCACCCTTTATGAGATTGGACTTACGCATAGTAGTTAGTTTCTATCATGTGAGTCTATATCCATACAGGAATAAGCTTAGAAAGCATTTCCCGTCATCTTCTCTTTGCTGCGACTTAACTTGAATACCTTTTTAGGTAGAAGCCTGTTCTTGAACGGTCTACAGCTTAATAAAAAGTTCAGTAAAAGCTTTTTATTTATTGATCATGTCGCCGTTGTTTCATTCACATTGTTTTTCATGTGAAAGCCTCTTATTTAACAGTTCGAAGCTCAGAGAAAAGTATAGTGAAATAGTATTCCGTCCGATGATCACCGCTGAGATTTTTATTTCCAAAGTTCTCTCAGAATTAACTGACCGTTCTCTACACTATACTGGATATTCTGCTCTGTAGCATGAACTCCGTTGATTTTTATCGTGTGATAGCCACAATAGATAATAGTGGTTGGAGGAACTTCGACAGCAGTAGCTTTTAGTATGTTCTTGCATTTATGGCTCAACCTGAAAATTGGCCCAGAGAAGAAGACCATTTCTGCAACGAACTACCACTTGAGCTGAGCATTCAACCTCTGGTTCCTTTGTAGGCCAATACAGTATATGTCCGTGTGAACTCGTTATTATTGTTGTTTTGGTCAGAAAGTGTTTGCTGCTTGACTAGATTCCTTCCAACTGACCATTTTTTAGACTAAATAATAGCACATTTGAAGAATTTTTTGACAAAAAAGATTCGAAGAGCACCTCTAATTCTAACGAGATCTCCGATGATTCTGATTACAACCAAGTATATTCGTCTAAAAGTACTCCAAAATAAAATCTCAAACTGCGCATGCGTCTCACGGTCGTCCTTTTTTTTGAGTTTACCTAGTGAATTTTCCGAACACTTTCGCCTTCCTTTTTTTAACACTTGGCCTGCCTTCCATTATCCTTCCTTACACATTTTTAATTCGATTTTCTCTCATTGCCTTCACATTTATTCAATCAATTTATTATGTACTTTTGGGTGATTTTACCATTGCCATTTTTGCATGCAACTTACCGTGGCACATTATTCGACACATGTTTCGCAATGCTTAATTAACTCGATTAACCCTTTCAGCGATCTTGCATGCCAGCACAATCGCAATCTCAGAGCGAACGAGCGCGCTGATGAAGGCAGAAAGTCAACAGTGACTTGCGCCACATTGCATTGCTCACACACAAACACACACATACATATGCACAATTTGCATTTGCATATGATAATATTTTTTATTTTTTTTGCATATAAAATGCAACGATTCAGCAACTTTGCTCCAATTTTTTAACAATTTCATTTTTTTTTGCTTCTCGCTTCTTTTCCAGTCGAATCGCCATCAATGCCGCGGCATAAGCATTTTTATGACACTTCTCATTCTCACACTTGCGTGCACCGCCCTCCATGCAATGCTTGCGTGCAATTGTAGGCTTGAGAGTTTTACTTTTTTGCTTCGTCTTCTTATTATTGTGATCTTCTTCTTCTTATTTTCTTCATGTGTGAACTAATAATTTTTAAGTGCTCATAAAAATCAAGATTTTATTGCATCTTTCAAGTAGACAACAACAGCAGCTGTTTGCATAAAATCAAAATAGGCGTGGCGTCACAGGCGGCAAAATGCAATGGGTGGGCAATACATAATAAATACATATATATGTACATACATGAATACAAATACAAATAAATTCTTTTCACTTGCGCCATTTCTTTGTTGCTTGCTGGGGCTAATTTGCATACGTAAATATTTTGTCAGTTGGCTTGGTATATCAGAGATTGATTATTGTTGTTGCTGTTGCTGCTGCTGCTACTACTTTACTTATTGTTGTAATTGTTTTTATTTTTTTAATTTTTCTGTGTTGTTTATTTCATTGCTATGAGCGTAAAGTAAAGTAGTCATTGCCTGCTGAGGTTGCTGTGAAACATTTCAATTTGCTTTTGTTTTTCAGCCATCGCTCGCTTGGTCGCTCGGTTGACTCATATCTCGATGTGCGCAGCAGCTTTTTCGGTCATTTTTGCTTGTGTTTTCAATTAATTAGAATATTCATGGATTTGTTGTTGATGTGGTTGGTTGGTTGTGGTACAGTATGATTTTTGTTCTATTTTTTCTCTTTACCGTTAAATTTTGAAAAGCTCTTTTTTTGCTATAAAAATGGGGGATTTGTACTTTAAGCCTAATGGAAAATAAATAATTGGCATTCACTTGGTAAACAAATATTTGCATGAGTTAATTTTTATTTTAGTTATTTAGATAATGAAAAAAGGAAAAAGAAGACAAAAACAAATAATAATAACTTATTGTGAATTTTAAACACTCTCGTCAAATACGGGAAGGTCATCTGATCTTCGTGGAGATGAGTTTCTAGAGGTCGCATTGAAAACATATATATTTTTCTGCTTCTAAATTATGTTGTTGTTGTTGTTTTGTTGCGACTAGCCGATCCCGCCTAGGGTCAGGTAGGTCCAGTCTTAGTCATCGAGGTCATCTACCAGGAGGTCCAGGAAACGTGCTGTTTCGACTGGTTCGGACCAGAGGGAAACGGGTGTTAGATAAGTCGAATTGAGTGAGCATTCAAAGAGGTGGCTAGTGTAGTGTGGGGATTCGTTGCATGTGGGATATGTGTTGGATATGTCAGTGTCGAGTCTGGATAAGTAGGAGTTGAGCCTGCTACAATATCCAGACCTTATCTTCTAAATCATCATAGGTACCGCTTACGTGATTATAGCGAAGTCAACAATAGCGCGCGCTAGACGTTTTTCTACTTCGACATTCGGCCCAGTTGGAGGCACCAAGTGAATTCCGGTTCTTTTCCTCCTGAACTTTAAAATGGAGTGTAGTCCTTACTCTTCCTCTATTATCACCGTTGGCTACTGCATGCAATAATATCAAAGTTGAAGTAATTTTATCTAATCGGACGACATGACCTAGCTAGCGTAGCCACTATGAACTACATATATCAATATCGTCGCATATCTAATAGAGTTCATCGTTCTAACACCTGCAGTATTCACTGCACAATAGTCAAAGGTCCGAAAAATATTTGCAGAACCTTTCTCTCAAAAACTACTGTCGCAGACTCAACCGATGTCGTCATCATCCACTCTTCAGCGTCATTTATGAGAACGGAATGAGGAGAGACTTGCATGCTAGAGTTTCGTTTTGTTCGTCAAGAGAGGACTTTACTTTTCAATTTCCTTTTTACACCAAAGTGGATCTTTCAAGACCTCTGAACATTCCAGTTGCTTCTATAGAAAATTTCTTATCTAATAGGTAGTGAGATCATTACATTATATGTTGTTTGGCTATAAACATTACATATTTGCTGCGGTTTTCAATATAGTATGCTGTGTTGCTGGCTAGCATAGCGGCCTTCCTTTCTGCAATAATTCAACTGTCAATACAGGCTGCCACTTACCCCGAGATAGTCGGTTTGTTACTTAATAATTATTTTTACCCTGGTGTGCCTCGAGACCATCTGAAGCTAAAACATTTGCATATACATTTGGCAATTTGTAGATTCCATCCCAAAAGTGCGTTCGAGATCGACCGGAATAAGAGGCAGTCAGGAGGAGCAAGTCCGTAAGACTGACCCGTAAGGCGAGTGAGATAAAACTTCCTTCTCCTTTTTCCCGAATAGTTTTGAACCGTTATTGCAACATGGGGCTGAGCATTGTCATAATGGAAAATTATTACCTCTGATCTGATCGTTAATATCGTGCATTTTCCGATAATCGCTCGCTTCAATTTGATGAATTGTTGTTAGGAAGACGTGGGTTGGAGACCAGGTTCAAGCAGCATCCAATATTATAGAAAATTAATTTTTCTAATTGCGGTCAACCCTCGGGTAGGAAAACCAAGCCCTCCGGCTTGAAATAGAAACCTCTTCATAAAAATCCAATGACCGTTCGGAGGCGAAGGTCCCTCCATTTGTTGGCAAAAACATCAGAGTGCAAAAAAACAAATTAGAGGAGGAGCTTGGTCAAAAATCGCTTCAGCGGTTAAAAAAAAAGAAATACATTTTCTGTTTTATCGAAATATAACTTTAGGTGTCTCTAGTGTCGGTGTGCGAATTTTTGGGTGTTCTCCATCATTCATGTAGCTTAGGTTCTTTCAGAGACAGTAACAATACGACATCCTGAGGAATCCCTCCACATTTTAGTCTAAAGTTCGCGTTTATCACCTTGAAGCTCAGTAAATATTTTATCTACAGAAGGATAACTCTGAGCAAACTATTTCCAGACTATTGACTCGTTGTTCCATGATTCACACATATATATTCAAAAAGGCACTCAGAGCTTTCTCTATATTTAGTGCTAATGACTGACCAGAGAACCACCCACCCAATCCAATCATTTTCTAGAAGTTTACAGGAGTACTTAATAAACTCTAGAACCGCATACTTTGAGATGGGTAAACACCTGTTCAGTGGCAGAACTTCCTAAATAAAAGTTTTCATGATACGTAGAAGACTAGTATTCACGTTGGACTAACTATGTATGAAAGAAATATATCCATTATAGTAAATTACTAAGTGAATCTACAACTGCACTTAACGCCATAAACACTCAGATAATTCATGGCCGTAACCAAAATCAACCCTGTGCGCGAACTGTTTTAGTAGTACTGGATCCCTCGAATGCTTTCGATACGGTTAATCATGCAGTGCTACTATCGGATATTGAGGATTCCTCATTACCGTCTAGGTTGAAGAGGTGGATCATGAATAAAGTGAGTGGTCGACGATCTTCGGTTGATTTTCGAGGTCAAACCTTAAAGCTACGGAAAATTAAACAGGGAGTTCCGGAGGGTGGTATTCTCTCGGTATTTCGCTGACATTTCCAACTTATTCACTGCACGACATTTACACCTACAACCCGCGAAATCCTCTGCCACCTTTTTACCAGCTGGACGTAGGAGTACCGGCTACTCACTCAATGTGAAAGTCGACGATGTTAAAATTTCGACCATAAATAACTCAAAGTTACCGGCAGTCACATTTGACAGCCTGCACTTCTTCACACACATAGGTATCATCCCAACAGACACTTATTGGAAGCTGAACCACCACCTAGGCACATCAGAAAGGGAGTACTTGACTACCGGGACGACGTACAGTAATACAGACTAGACCCGCTGGACAGGACGGCATACAGACAGCCCATACACACCATTCACCGAGAGTCCATTAACACCTTCGTGAACTCTCTTCCCGAGAATGGCGTTTTCGGAGTCCAATCACCACCCATTGCAGAACAAGAGCTCGAGCTGCCTCGAGAGACCCGCGTAAACCTGGCACAATTAAGATCTGGATACTGTAGCGGGCTTTACTCCTACCTATCCAGACTCGACCCGGACATACCCAACACATGTCCTGCATGCAAAGAATCCCAGCAAGACGCTAACCACCTCTTTGCATGCCCACTTAATCCGACTCATCTAACGCCCTTTTCCCTCTGGTCCAAACCCGTCGAAACAGCACGTTTCCTGGGCTTCCCGTTAGATGACCTCGATGACTAAAACTAAACTTGCCTGACCTTAGACGGGGCTGGCGTATAGTCGCTACAACAACAACAACAACAACTAAGTGAAGCTGAATGATTTGTTAATCCGATTCAATAAATTGCCTATGTTTAGAATATATGTAAGTATTTTTGTTTATTTATTTATTTATTATTTACACTAATTTAAATACTCTTTAAACAATTGAATTTTTAAACTTTTATTTCATTTTATCCAATGTGATTTTAATGTTTTTAGGTCAATAAAAACTATATTTCTAATTGAATAAAATAAATTTTCTATTGAAAAATATATTATCATAAAAAATATTTTTAGAGATTTTAATTATAAATGTTCAGCAAATGAATTTATTACTAACTATATTCTATTCAAAAACATACAAATGTGGAAGTTTCTAACACATAATCAATTAACAACTCAATTTTATTGCCATTATACACCCACTACCCCCCTAACATGTGCCAATTTGCGTGTGTTTCCACATCAAATTTAATAAAAACGGAAACAAGGAAAACTTTAAACAAATTGACATACAATTTGTTTACAATTAAATCCACTTAGCGTAAAAAACAAATCGGATACCATTTGTAAAGTTTTCAGCGAAGCGAAAGCATGAAAATTGCGAGGGTGTGGGTACTTATGCGGACATATACAAATCTATATACACATGTGTGTGTATATGCAGTGCAACAAATATTTGCATTAACTCTATGACCAAAGCAACTGCATACCAAATTGTATTTTATTAGCCAGCAGCAACAATGTGATAAAACAATAGTTTTTTCAACTTTTAAAATTTTTTTATTTTTTTTATTTTATTTTTTTTTTTAATTTTATTTGGTTCATTTTTATTTTCATTTGTTTGTTCGTTTAAACAGAAATTTTTCCCTTATCTAGCTACTGCTGCTGCTGCTGTTGTCGTCAATCGCATTGCTAGCGCGCGTACTAATCACAGCAATTTGTTGGCTGCCATGCAAATTGTCAAAATAAATTTGCAACAACGTTTATGTATAAATTATTTGTATAGTTGTAGAAACCAAGAAACTTATATTCATATACTTTAGTATATATATTATGTAGGTTGCCATGTACTACCTTGTTGCACTATTCATATATACACCATTATTATACATATAACATTTAGCTATTTGCAACAAAGTGTATATTTACGGGCAATTTTCGTAAAAGCAATGCGAAAACAACAACAACACATTTACTAGGTATATATATACAACAAAAAATTTTAAATATCAATATCCAAAAAAGTTGCAAATTACATGGAAAACACTGTGTTGCAAACAAATTGCATACAAATAAATGACGACAACGCAGTGTGGTGCGCTTGTGTATGTGAATTTGTGTTTGACAAATTTGTGTATGCAACACTTTTCATGCTACAATGAATGACTTTGCACACAAAGCAAACTCGTTTCGTTGAATGTAGTTAACGGATTGTGGCATTAAGCTTGAAATTTTTGAAAAAGTAACGAAAAAAAATTTGTTTTGCTTGATTTGTGTTCGATTTGCCTTTGTTTTTTTTGTGTGTGTGTAATTTTGTTGTTGAGGTTATAGTTTTTGACATGGCAATTATTGTTTTTGTAATGGGTTTTAGTGTTTTCAGGTGTTTTTTTCGTAGTAAATTTAATTGAAAATTTTTATAAACGTTTTTCTGTTTTCTTTTTAGAATAAATTCTTTATGTAGTCCACTTTGTTATTCATACATATGTCCAAAGCGTTTCATGCATTGACTGTTCTAGTGGCAAATAATGAAAATACAAATTTTTCGGTTGCAAAGACACAGTTTTAATAAAATATGGAATAAATTTTAGAAATAAAAATATATAAACTTATATGAAAATAAAATAAAATAAAATAAAATGCAATGAAATAAAATTAAAGAAACTTAAATTAAATTAAATGAAAGGAAGTGAAATGAAATAAAAAAGGAAAGAAATTAATATAAAAAATAAATTAAAACAATATAAAAAAAAACAATTAAAATAAAAACGACAAAAAAAATTAAAAGTACAAAAATACAAAAAAAAAAATTAAATTCAAATAAATTAAATTAAATTAATAAAGAATAAAATAAAATGTAAAAAAAATCAAATTAAATACAAAAATGAAATAATATCAAATGAAATCATATAAACTAAAATATTAAGCTAAAGGTGGTCCAAAATTTAAAATTTTTTTTTTAATACTTCGAAAGTATAGTCTTTTAAAAATATACTGTTAACATTTTATAATGATATCTACAGTATTTTCAGTTCTACAGGCCTTTGAGCAGGTAGCGGCCGATCGCTCGACCTCATACACTTCAAACTTTAACTCGTTTTTCTCAGAACAGCTTTCTCCTGCACGGCGCAGGTAAAAAAAAGTATTTATCCGAATGATCTGAAATTTGAATATGTTATTCAGTACACTAGTAGCTATGCCTCGTAGCATAAAAATTTTATCATCTTGATAGTTTGTTACATTTTTAGCTTAAAAACTGACAAAAAATAAACCTGTTTCTGTTATCGAATTTCAAAAATTCACAACTTTAAATAATATTTTTTTTTTATATTGGTACAGGATAAAGCTACACTTGAACAAACTAATAATCTTCTTGGTTTTTGTGTTTCAAATATGCCACCCGCATCCAATTTTTTGAGAAGATCAACTTCAGGACCAATTTTAAAAAATGTTGAAATTTTTTGAAATTATCCAAGTGTTTTTGTATTTAATTTAAGTTGTACAAATTAGCTATATTTTTTTAATATTGTTTTTTATTATTATCAACTTAAAAACAATATTAAAAATATCTGAATTTTACACCATCTTTCCTTAAATAAATCAAACAAAAAAAAATTATATACAAATAATAAAAAAAAATTAAAAAAATAAAATTAAAAAAATAAAATAAAATAAAATAAAATAAAATCAAAAAATTGAAAACGAACCCATAGAGCCCATAGATCGAAGCGATGTCGCTCGGGAATGTCGAACGGATCCAGTTAATGCTCAAGGTGTACTTTTTACGCTTTCAATTGAAGATCTCGACATAAAATGCGTCAAGTCGTTCCAACCGTCAGTCCAAGTTTCTGCGAACGGCGCCGAATCGACTCTCCACGGTCTTCGTGTTGGACGTGGTTTAATCAGTCGAATATTATCTAATAATGAATGCTGGGTATCAAGATGGGTCTCAAGATGGCTGATGGTGTTGCGAATAGTACGCTCAGGAGGCCGATATGTTGACCATAAGTTGAGCGAAGCGCGCGAAACACATTCTTTACAGAACGCGAATTTTCCTAATAAAGTTGAATGATTTATAAACGTTGTTCAGGCGCATCAGGTCTTTCCATGATGAAATGCCAAACAATACTGAACAAAAATAACATCACAGCTTGACACGACTCACGCGTGATCTGTCAAAAAGAACTTATTGAAAAAAGTACCTCTGCTTGGATCACCCTTTACTATCTTTTGAAAGCTCATTGAATTTATTAATTTCTTTTTAGGATATGTTTTTGTAAAATATTTGACATCCTTTAAAAAATCGTTTTGTAGGGTGTGGAAAACAATCTTTTTACCGGGGGACCAATAATCTATACTAACTACGCCGTCTCGGAATAGCAGATTGATTATTATGTGGAGATCTTCCTTTCATATCGGAGATAGACTAAGAGCGACCGCAATTATAAAAATTAAATACCTTTAATATTGAATTTTGGTTTTCTACTGCCAGGATAGCAGTCTCCTTTTGAATTCATTTTGTATTATATATTATGTATGCTATATGCATGTGAGAAATGTCATCACAGAACCAGCTGAAAATCTATTCTTTACTTTCTCTTCATCATAAAAAAAAGCATTAAGTTTTTACAATTTTTTCCTTCTTTTCGATTTTCATCATAATGAAAATGTGATGGGCAGTTAATCTATGTGAGTGGAACAAAATCACAAATACGAATATAATCGAAGACTCTGCCTGCATTACAATTAGCCTTATTTTCAATGTTATCCTAATTGAAGCATCGATTTCGAATATTCTCTACTAACCTTTAATGGCAGATGAAATCTGAGTTTCTCTCATTCTGTTTTACTCCAAAAATCTCACAACAACAAAACTGATATACAGGCATGAGCTCCTTGTGCATCAGTAAAAATCTATTGCTTCCCAGAATCATCAACATAAATGTTTAACATCTTGTATATTTGTCGAGAAGCAGATTTGCATTTCAGCAGCAGTGCTTCAGTAGCGCAATTCTTCACTGAAGTATTCACTCATTTACTCACTTCAGCCCCCAAATGTTCATACACTTTGTCATCGGTTGAGTAAAACTGCAATAAACCAAGAACATAAATCACGTAAGAGTTGAAAGTGCGTTGCTGTCTCACCTCAGCATATTGCAGGAAGTTGGCAAAAGCAAAAGGTTATACGGAGAGACAAAAAAAAAATATGAAAAAAAGTTATCTTTAAAAAATGTTTTCTGCAAAGGAATGTGCAATATTGAATGGCAAACATTGAGACAGTCACTGTGTTTTATTTCTTGGACTGCCAGACAGTGTGTCTGACTGCCTGATGGAGTTGCGTTGTAATGAGTTGCTAAGATATGCTTTCCAATATTCAGGCAATCGAAAATGAGAAGTAGACTGCCAAGCTGACAGACTGCTAGTCAATTTTAATACTGAACACGCACTTCTGCTTGTTGATCAACATGAAATGATTGGGAAAATGAGAAAATAATATATTAGGAAATAGAAGCATATCAGTGTTGATCGGAGAAATTCGAATGACTGATAGGTTTTTGGAAAAATTATATATTCTGAACAGATATACCCAAGATTACGCTATTACTTCAAGAGCAAATCTTTTTAGACAATTCTCCGGTGTGAGTTTCATTCTACGAACCTCTGAATCAACTTGCATTCCTAATGTGAAGAGGATATATTGAAAACTTTGAATATTTACTTAAAAAATATAAGGGCTATTACTAACTTTAAACCATTAAAAGGATCGGCGGTGAAGTCTAAACGATGAAAATATCCCAGGAATCGTAACTAAAATGGCAAAGAATTAAGCTAAGCTAAGAAATTGACAGACAATGGCGACGCTGATAGTCCGGATAGATGAAAGCACCCAAGTTTTGAAAGATTTCGATGCGGCGAAAAGACCTTCATACGACCAGAAAGACAAAGTCCTCAAGGTTGATGAACAAAGGTTGGAAAAGACTGTAGTGGTATTATTGACTCTGTTTTAATCACGTAAGTGGTGCCCATGGTGAACTAAGAAGAAGAAGAATAGAAGAGTATGTTGTAGTTATTTCGGTGATTTTCATACGGAGTTTCGCTTTAGTCAATATTTTTTTTCCAAAGAAGGAATCTGTAACTTCTTCTTCTTCTTCTTCTTTTGTGTAGACACCGCTTGCGTGATTATAGCCTCGTCAGCAATTGCGCGCCACTCGTTTCTTCTCTTTGCTGTTTGGCGCCAGTTAGAACGGAGTGGAGGTCTTCCTCTTCCTCTGCTTCCGCCAGCGGGTACTCCGTCGAATACTTTCAAAGCTGGAGCGCTTTGATCCATTCCCACGACATGACCTAGCCAGCGTAGCCGCTGAACATAAATCTTCCGCAAAACTTTTCTCTCGAAAACTCCTAAAGCCGACTCATCGGATATTGACATCGTCCAGGCTTCTGCACCATATGTCAGGACGGGAATGATGAGCGACTTGTAGAATTTGATTTTGGTTTGTCAAGAGAGGACTTTTCTTTTACTCTACTTAGTCAAAAGTAGCACTTGTTGGTAAGCATGATTCTGCGTTGGATTCCAAGGCTGACATTGTTGGTGTAGTCAATGCTGGTTCCCAGATAGACGAACTTATCTACGACTTCGAAGTTGTGACTGTAATCAGTGACGTGGGAGCCAAGTCGCGAGTGCGATGACTTATTGATGACAGGAGATATTTCGTCTTGCCCTCGTTCACTACCAGACCAATTCGCTTCTCTTATTGATCTAACCTAGAGAACGCAGAGCTTACGGTGAGATTGTTATGACCAATTAAATCAATATCATCGGCATACGCCAACAATTGTACACTCTTGTAAAAGATTGTGCCTGGTCTATTTAGCTCTGCAGCTCATATTATTTTCTCCAGCATCAATTTGAAGAAATCACACGATAAAGAGTCTCCTTGTCTAAAACCTCGTTTGGTATTGAACGGCTCGGAGAGGTCCTTCCCAACTCTGACTGCATTTCTGGTATTATACAGGGTCAGTTTTCAAAGCCGTATAAGTTTTGTGGGTATATCAAATTCAGACAAAGCGGCGTAGAGGCAGGTCCTTATCGTGCTGTCGAAGGCAGGTTTAAAATCGATGAAAAGGTGGTGTGTATCGATTCTTTTCTTTCGGGTCTTCTCCAAGATTTGGCGCATGGTGAATATCTGTTCATTGGTGGATTTGCCCGGTCTAAAGCCACACTGATAAGATCCGATCAGTTTGTTGACGGTGGGCTTTAGTCTTTCACACAATACGCTAGACAGGACCTTATATGCGATATTAAGGAGACTCTTCCCACGATAATTGGCGTGGGTTCTCTTTGTTTTTGGACTGAGCAGAGCACACTTAGGTTCCATTCGTTGGACATGCTTTCGTCTGACCGTATTCTGCAAAGAAGCTGATGCATGCTCCTTGTCAGCTCTTCGCCGCCGTATTGGAATCTGTAACTAAGTCTACAATTTATAGGTATTTCGCGACTGCCGCTACGCAATCCCCCACCTTTCTGATCAGCTCTTGGCTCTTCTTTTTTCGTTACAATGCTTTCTTCTTAGCTATTGAAGCGCAATGACGCACCTTGTTTTCACTTTTTTCTACTCGATTAGAATAGAAACAGCCGTGTTGTTTCTCTTGAGTCCTCTACAAATTCGTCCGAATTCGTCGAAAATACTTTTGGGCCCCATTACGAGCTCCCATACCTGGGCTGTGGAGTGAGTAAAACAACAAATGGTCATGCTTTATCTTGTACGCTTGTATTGTAGATACATATGTATAAATATATAGCAAATAAGTCTGCACACTTTGTCTGCCAGATAACTATATATAACACTATTTCTCTTTCTGTCTGTCTTTTGTCTGTGAATGCGCGAAAGCGTAAAGAGTTCATCATCAGTACAATGCGTGTGATGCGCTATTTTGGCATGCCACTCGCAGCAAATGTGTAGCCAAATATAGCCAAAGCAAGGAAATTTGAACTCAACACGATTAAACTTTATGGAAGTTGAAGTTTAAACTGTCAACGGTGATGGCCGTCAGTTGGTTGTGCGTACAAAACGGTTTGACACAGTTTGCTGGCTGTGAGCGTTGACGTGGCAGCGAGCAAATCGTTGACAAGCAGGCGGTGTAACAACATCCACACAGCTGTCAGTGTATAGAGAGAGAATGTTCGCAAAAAGCAACAACAAAAAAATATCAACTAAAAAAACAAGCAATTCATTAGAGTGCAAAGTACAAGCTGACGCTGATGGAGTAATGCATAAAAAAGTTCGTGCGTTAGCAGCGCATTATACTGTGAGACAGTTGGACTACAATTCTGTGAATATACGCACACATACACCAAATTTAGATGTTAATTCATTTCCTTTTATATATATTTATCTGCGCATTTTTCTCATGCTATCTATCATTAAGCTCAGAGAGTCAAAAGATTTTTTTTGCTTTCGTTTCGGAAACTCGCAATATTTTGCTTTTAAACTTATTGCCTAATTTTTGTTTTATTATTTTTTCATTTTTACTTTCCTGTTTAACTATAGTTTTTTATATATAACAACTGCTTTCGCTCCCTCTATCACTGTTATATCGGGAAACATTTCTGTGTCATCTTCTTTGATGCTTCGTTGATTTATTATCCTTACAAAATAAAGTTTTTTAATGACGAGAATGTTTAACGCGCTGCCAAAGCTCACTGCTGTGCTGTTTTATAAAAATGTAGGGCAAAGTAGGGGAGAAAATGCGAAAATTTCGAAAGAGAAAAAAAAAAGACGCAAAAATTAAACTTAAAACAATGCTGAAAATGAGATGGCATTGAAACATTATATTTGAAATTTTACTGAATGAAGAGTTCATCATCAAAGTGAGCGTGATAAATTGTCATAGCAACCATTGCATTCGCCAGTAATTGAACATTAAAAGTCCATTGATTAAAATCAGAGCAGCGAAGAAAGAGAATTTCAACGCTAAACTGAAAGCTTGCTACGCTTTTAGCAATTTCAGAATCTTGAGTTGTTGAATTGTTAGTGAATTTAAGTAAATTCTGAGAATTGGTTCAATATTGTGGAATCAGTGCTTTCTTACTTTCTTTTACTCACAAAATGGTCTATGTTGTTGTTTTTGCTTTTTATTATTCTTTTTTTTGCTTCTGAACTAATCTCGATTAGACTGAGTACTAAAATATTCCTAATTAGAACTCTAAAGACTAGATATTCGCTCGATAAATTCTCAACTGTTCCAATGTTTGTTTGAAAGTTTTGAAATTTCGAGCGATTTGGGCAGCAAAACAAGATTATCTGTTTAATATGTCAAAATTTATCTACAATTACAACGAATTTAACACCTTAAATAAAAAAATTTAAAAAAAATTGAAAAGCAAAAACAAAACAAAATGCAAAAAAAAAAATTATGAAAGACATTCTTATAAAAAATGCCTGAAAAAGAACAAAATGGTCGAACTCGTGTTCGCAGATATTCGAGTAATGAGCTTATAAAGGGCGATCCAAGTGGAGGTACTTTTTTCAACAGCCTTTTTTTGACAGATCACGCGAGAGTCGTGTCTAGCTGTCATGATATTTTTGTTCAGTATTGTTTGGCAATTCATCATGTAAAAACCTACGCCTGAACAATGTTTACAAATCATTCAACTTTATTACGACAATTCACGTTCTGTAAAGAATGTGTATCGCGCGCTTCGCTCAACTTATGTTCAACATAATCGACCTACTGAGCGTACTATTCGCAACACCATCACCTATCTTGAAGGCGAGCATTCATGATTGGATAATATTCGACCTAATAGATCACGTCCAGCACGCAGTGAAGAAAATATAGCGGCCGTAGCTGATAGTGTATACGAAGACCGTGGTGAGTCGATTCGGCGCCGTTCGCAGCAACTCGGAGTGACGTATGAAACGACTTGGCGCATTTTACATCGAGATCTTAAATTGAAAGCGTACAAAATACAGCTTGTGCAAGAACTGAAGCCGCTCGACTTTCAAAGGGGACAACGCTTCGTTCTATGGGCTCTTGAAAAGCTTCAAGAAGATCCGACGTTTTCGAGCCAAATTTTCTTCAGCGAGGAGTCCCATTTCTGGCTCAATGGGTATGTAAAGAAGCGAAATTGCCGCATTCGCGACGAGAAGCGACATGAAGAGATTCACGAGCTGACATTTCATCAAAAACGGTTTGGTGTGGTTTGTGGGCCGGTGGAATCATCGGTCCATATTTCTTCAGAAATTTTGCCGGTGAGAAAGTAGCCAGCAATGGCGACCTTATCGTGCCATGATAACCGACTATTTGTGAACTGAAATTGAAGCTCGTGATCTCTGCGACATTTGGTTTCAACAAGACGCTTCTTCCCACACATCGGATTAATCAATGGATTTATTGAGAGAACACTTTGGTGAGCGGATAATTTCACGCTCTGGGCCGGTCGATTGGCCAAGATCTTTAGACTTTTCCCTGTGGCGATATGTAAAGTCTGAAGTCTATGCGGAAAATCTCGCTTCGATTCAGGCCTTGTAGCAAAACATCACGCTTGTCATTTGCCAGTTGCCAGGCGAAATACCTGAACGAGTCATTGAAAAGTGGACTCAACGGATGGACCGTCTGAGACGTAGCCATGGCCAACATTTGAAAGAGATAATCTTCAAAAAATAAATGCCAAAGAATGTGCTTTCGAATGGGGATAAACATTCTCCATTAAATTTGAAAATTTCTGTGTTTTTTCTTTAAAGAAATAGGGAACCTCGAAATCATCTTTTAAAATGTTCCAGAAACCCGAAATACTGGAGCTCTTGTTCGTAGCTATTCGAGTAATAAGCTCTGAGCAGTTGTACTCGTTGTTTGACAATGTTCGAATGAAATATTAAACTCTACTTGTATTTAATTCCAATTCATAGATATATCTGTAGTAATGTGGCAATATAAAATTTTTTAATTGCTTTTAACGGGGCATTTCCTGAATTCTCAGCTGATCTGCATTAAGCGAATAGATATTTCAGCACTCTTTTTCGGAAAGCTCTGATGAACAAAAAAGTATGGGAGATAGCCTAGTAATAAGGATAGTAGCATGCCCAGAAGGTTACTTCTACGGAATACGACTTATGCAACTAACTATTCATAGCTATGGATGTCAGTCTATGAAACAGAGTTATTCAAGATATTTTCAGAACGCATGAAAAGTCCTTCATTCTGTTATTAGAAGCACTTTTTTTAGCTGGGAATAGTCATGCTTGATTTACTATCTGCCCCATTTGTTTGAAGAGAACAGTATTTGCTGTTGAAAAGGTCGAGCAAAAAAATTATTTATTTTTAATAAAAAAAATATAAATTTTTCAAATCTTTGAATTTTGAAAAATTTAAAAAGTTTAAAAATAATTTTAATATGAATTAATTTCACATTCCAATTCACTCTAATAAAAGCACAATTTTTACAATAATTAATTCCACAATTCCATACAATTTCGAACAGTTTAAATTGCTTTCTGTGTTTTCAATATTCCCAAAATGTAATGTTAATTATTTTCACTAAATATTTCTATTGATATCTATTAAGTAAGCATTTATGTATTTGCGTGGTTGTATGGTGAAATAACAATACCACAGTAATTGCATTACAACAGCTATTGTAATCAGCAACCGATAAAATATATGTGCAGGTATAAGTAAGTATATATAGTATATATATGTAAGAATGCTCTATTCAAATTGCAATGAAAAACCGTAAAACAACCATTAAGCCTTATTATAAGCAGCGTAAACATGTGGCATGCAACTAACTTTTCAGCCACTTATAATAAGGGTACAAATGCATGTATATATACACATATATTTACAATTTTAATAGCATAACAGCACATTCAATTGCAATAACAATAGCTGTGATAATATTATTATTTTATTTGTTTGCATTGTTTGGTTATTGTTGACATTCTTTGTGTTTGTTTTGCATTTTATAAATTTTTCAATTGCTTATATTTATTTAAATTCTTATTTAATTATATTAATTTTTTCAATATTTTTGTTGCATTATGTATTTTGGACGAATTCGTATTAAATTAGTTTGCGAATTTTTTATAAAAAATATATAAATGATTGTCAAAAGAACAACATAAATCCCTGTAGGAAAGAGTTATGGTCTTTACTCATGCTATCTAGCGTGGTGGTATTAATAATATCACAAACATAACCAAAGTAACTAGTTTGTAACTCGTCTTCTTCTCTTTGGCGTAGGCACCGCTTACGCGATTGTAGCCGCATCAACTAAAGCGCGCTACTCTTCCCTTTACTTTGCTTTTTGGTGAAAGCTGGAAATATTAAGTGAAACAACGACATGACCTAGTCACCGTAGCAGCTGTCTCTTGATTCGCTGAACTATGTTAATGTCGTTGTATAGCTCGTACAACTCATCGTTACATCGTCTGCGATATTCGCCGTTACCAACGCGCAAAGGACCATAAATCTACCGCAAAACTTTTCTCTCGAAAACTCCTAAAGCCGACTCATCGGATGTCGACATCGTCCAGGATTCTGAACCATATGTCAGGACGGGAATGATGAACGAATCGAGGAGTTAGGTTTTGGTTCGTGGAGAGAGGACTTTACTTTTCATTTGCTTACTCAGTGCAAAAGAGCACCTATTAGCAAGAGTGATTCTGCGTTGGATTTCAATGTTAACATTGTTGGTGTTGTTAATTCTGGTTCCTAGATAAACGAATTTATTTACGGCTTCGAAGTTATGACTATCAACAGGGACGTGAGAGCCAAAAAGCGAATGCCCTGATTGTTTATTTGATGACAGGAGATATTTCGTCTTGCCCTCGTTCACAAGCAGACCCATTCACTTCGCTTTTTTGTCTAACCTGGAGAGCGCAGAACTTACGGTGCGGTTGTTATGACCAATTATATCAATAAATAGTCTACTTAGCTCCGCAGTTCATATTATTTTCTCCAACATCAAATTGAACAAATCATACGATAAAGAGTCACCTTGTCTAAAACCACGTTTGGTATCAAATGGCTCGGTGAGATCCTCCCAATTCTGACTGCCTTTTTGCTATTACCCAGGGTCAGTTTACATAGCTGTATGAGTTTTGTGGGATATCAAATTCAGACTTAGCGGCGTAGAGGCAGTTCCTTATCGTGCTGTCGAAAGCATTAAAGCTGCCTTCATGAAAAGGTGGTTTGGCACATATCTGATCAACGGTGGATTTACCAAGTCTGGTGGTGTATTTCGGGTTCCCCATCTCCAGGGTTTTCACTATCACTGTCACTGAGTAGATTGGATAAGTGTTCCCTCCATACACTAAGACATCTGTCACCAAATAACCTCCTTGCACCCTACGCGAGTTTGCTCCGGTCTTGAAACTTTCTGTAAGTCGCCGCATCTTCTCATAGAATTGTCGAGCGTTACCCTTGTCGGCCAGCTTCTCAAGCTCTTCAAACTCACGCATTACGGCCTCTTTCTTTTTTTGTCTGCAAATGTGTCTCTCATCGGATCTCAAAGTTGGCAGGTAGGAAGTCTTCTTTCTTTCCACTGAAGTACGATATTCCTCATCGTACCAGCTGTTTTTCTAGCATTGCTACAAAGCAATTGTTTCCCAACGCTTAGAACACTGGACACATGTCTTTCGTCTATCACAACATGATCGATTTGGTGGCGTGCACTTTACGATCTAGCGACAGGCACAGCTTGATGAATTTTCGTATGCTGGAATCGGGAACTACAGACAACCATATATTGGGCCCCGGTGAAGTCAGCCAGTTTGGGGATGTTTCGTCGTGGAGGATGAATTTTCCGATTGTTGCGCCTAGCGCAATTTTGAGATCATGGCGGGGGCAGCGCTCATAAGCGTGTTCTAAGCTCTCATAGAAAACATCTTTGGTCACTTCATCATTCTCTTCTGTCGAGGTGTGGGCGCAAATTAACGATATGTTGAAGAACTTCGCTTTGATGCGAATTGCGGCTAGACGTTCATCCACCGGTGTAAATTCCAAGAATCGGCGATGGAGTCTCTCTCCCACCACAAACCCAACACCAAATTTGCGCTCCTTTAAATGGCCGCTGTAGTAGATTTCACAAGGTCCCACCTTATTCCATCCTTGTCCCGTCCATCGCATTTCTTGGACGGCGGTGATGTCAGCCTTTAGTCTTACGAAGATATCCACCAGCTGGGCAGTGGCACCTTCCTAATTAAAGGACCGCACATTCCAGGTGCATGCCCTGAAATCGTGATCCTTTAAACGTTTGCAGGGTTCGTCACCAAAAGGGTGATCTCTCATCCGAGGCATTTGTTGGTTTTTCATTGGAGTATAGTTTTTATGTGACGGGTCCGAAACATTACGCACAAACGTAAGCTTCTTCAACCATATGTAAAAAAAACATTTTGGCCACTCCTAGGTGAATGACAGTCAGAAGCTCTCCTCACTTGCTTGAACTTCTATACATAGTCCCATTCTTAAAACTAGTTCAAGAGCAATTTATTATGTAAAATAGCCCACTTCATTGTTTTGAAATTTCATTTATTTGAAGTTGAATAGAAACATCATATAAAGCGTTTCCAAGTGACCAGCTCGTAACTAGTCTATGACTAGAATTTTGTTTTGATCTTCCTTTTCATTGGTACAAACTTCAGTGTCCTTAGACGTTTTTGAGTGTTAAGTTTGTTGAACCTCTTCCAGCTCGGTGCATATAACACATGTATTCTTAGGTTCACAATTTCCTACAATGCAACTCATCAAAGTCAACCATCTGCTTAATTAATGTCCGTTTGTAAGCAATTTGTGTTTGTTCGAAGAGCAACTAGCAATTATCGTTGGCAGGTTGTAGATATTTGCGTATGCTATTGATGATATTACATTGTTGGCTGTCGAACAGCTGTCATTGTAGTTAATTGAAATCAAATGATTGACTTTATAATAGGAATTTAATTGTTAACGGCAGCATTCAGCCAATGGATGCGTATGAAATGAGTGAAGGATGCATTGACTATAAATTTTGAAAAACTTTTCATATTTTTTTCTTCATATTAGCAAAGATATTGTTTGCTAATTAATTGCAAATAGTTTAAAAACGTGTGAAAAATAAATTTTTTAATTTTTTATTTATATAAATTTTATTCAGAATTTGCGACTATTTTTCCATAATTTAAAAGTGTTTAATAATATAAATAAAATCAGTTGGAATTTCCATACTCCATATCTTGCAACAAAATGCTGATTATCTCAATTAAGTCTTCTGCCGACTTTTTCAAGTTCATCAGAACTCACTGACACCACTAGTGGTTCGTTTCAAATAAATATTTAACAATTTCAACACACTAAATAATAAATTTTTGCTTTGTTTACTTCTTCATACGAAATTTCCAGCCAAGATGCACTCCTTCAAACTTCACGCATGCCTTAAAACAAATACCACGATTTTTTTCTATTTTTTATTGTTTTTTCTCCTTTTACGGCCACTTAAAATGCACACAAAAGTCAATGTCCATTCAAGTTCACTATTCAAATGCCATGCCATACGATCAATCAAACAATCAATCAGTCAGTCAGTCAGTCAGTTTGCTCAAATGTTTAGTTTATCTCTGACAGTTATCTGGAAAACGTCCAATAGCGCTTACACACACACACATGTACATATGCTAATGTTATGCCATAAAATAAATGGCAATGCATATCGAGCAAGAGGCGCTTACACCTTCCGCATGCGATCACTCAATTAAACGATCGTGTGAATATAAAAATTTAGTGCAACAAAAATTTCAAAAAAAAAAAAAAATTCAAGTGAACTGTTAGTTCCTTATTTACTCTTTTTTACACACTCTCTGCTAAGAGAAATTTATTTAAATTCCAATGTGGTTATAGTAACTTCAACAAAGTGAATGGTTCATCATCACGCAAACGATCGTGCAACATGGCTCTTGTTTAATAGATCACTGTGTGTGGAACCAACTGACAGTTAGTAGTGGTTGTTGCATATGGCAAGAAGGTGAAGGCAATTGAGAATTGATACGAAAGTATCCAAGCAGTTGATGTATTCGTATGTTGTAGTGCAAGTATTTGTGATGAATGATATTCAGCGCATTAAAAAGATCACTTCCTCTCTAAGCTGAAATGTTTATTTATGCGATTACATTTACTATATCAAACTGAAGCTGAAATAAAGCACTGTATTAAAACAATTTTTAAGATATATAAAGGATGATCCATTTCGAGGTTCACTATTTTTAAAGAAAAAGAAACACAAAAAGGCAGATTATCTCTTTCAAATGTTCGCCGCAGCTACGTCTCAGATGGTCCATCCGTTGAGTTCAATTTTCGATGACTCCTTCGAGCATTTCGACTGTTTACTGGCGAATGACACACGTGATGTTTTGCACCAAGGCCTGAAATGAAGCGGGATTGTCCGCATAGAATTTAAACTTTACATATCCCTACAGAAAAAATTCTAACGGTGTGATATCACATGATCTTTGTGGTTGTGGCCAATCGACCGGCCCAAAACGTGAAATTATCTGCTCACCGAAGTAAAAGTAAATCCATTGATTGATGTGATGTGTGGGAAGTGGCGTCGTCTTGTTGAAACAAAATGTCGGGGAGATCACGAGCTTCAATTTCAGACATCAAATAACAAGGCGCGATAACGGTCGCCCCTGACGATTACATTCTCACCGGCATCACTTTTGAAGAAATATGGACCGATGATTTCACCGGCCCACAAACAACACCAAATCGTTATTTTCATGGATCAAATGGCAGCTCTTGAATCTCTACATGTTGCTTTTCGTACCAAATGCTGCAATTTTGCTTGTTTACATACACTTTGAGCCAGAAATGGACCTCGTCGTTGAAGAAAATTTCTCTCGAAAATGTTGGACGTTCTCGGAACTTTTCAAGAATCCATAGAGCGAAGCGATGTCGAACGGCTTCAGTTCTTGCACAAGCTGTATTTGGTACGCTTTCAATTTAAGATCTCGACGTAGGAAGCGCCAAGTCGTTCCATACGTCAGTCCGATTTGCTGCGAACAGCGACGAATCTACTCTCCACGGTCTTCGTGTACACCCTCAGCTACGACCGCTATATTTTCTTCATTGCGTGCTGGACGTGGTATATTCGGTCGAATTATATCCAGTAATGAATGCTTGGTCTCCAGTTGAGTGGTGGTGTTGTGAATACTACGCTCAGTAGGCCGATTATATTGACCACAAGTTGAGCGAAGCGCGCAAAAAACATTCTTTACAGAACGTGAATTTTCGTAATAAATTTGTTTGATTTGTAAGCGCTGTTCAGGCGCAAGTTTTTCCATGATGAAATGCCATACAATACTGAACAAAAACAAACATGACAGCTTGACACGCCTCACGCGTGATCTGTCAAAAAAAGGCTTTTCAAAAAAATACCTATACTTGGTCACCTTTTATACAGTAGTTTTTGTTGATCATTTTAATGTGAATAAAAGCGAAGTATTTTCAGGAATAAATAATGACTAAAAGTAAAAAATAATACAAAATAATCGAAAAAAAATTAAAAAAAAATTCTGCTTTTTCTTTGTTATGCCTATATCACTACTATATAATTTTTAGTTAGTCCGAAACAAGTTCAAAAAGAGTAATTATGAACTAGTGGACATCAAACTAGCTAGGAATTAGTGTCAATAAATTTAGTTTAAGATTACTTTTGAATAAGCCTCTGCCTTTTAACATAAAAATGTAATATTTCCAGAACATTTTATAATAAGCTGCAAGGTTTTCTGTTACTCTATCAGCAATTCCGTTTAGTTTAAGTTGTTCGCTATAAACTTTACTTTGCCTTCGATACTATGTTGTAAATTTTAAATGCACTCCTGGAAGTGGTGCAATATCTTCCCGCTTGAACTCTTAGTTGTGCAATATTTCAGCTGCAATTTTGTAAACACGCCTATTAAAGAGATGTACGTGCAACATCAATATTTTAACAACATTAATGTTGCAGCAAATATTAATGAGTTCGACGTAAATTTACACTGTGTGTAATAGCTGTGAACAGGATTAGGAATTTAAGGTAAAAATTTATTAAAATTGCAACAAAAAAAAATAGCATACATTTAATTATAAGTATAGTTAAAAACTAGAAAGCAAGTGGTTAAGGTGCGACAAGTTCGGAGCTAGTTGTTATAGGTTTTTAACGAACGAAGCCAATATTATACATGTAAATTATCAAAGCTGTATCGAGCTTACTACTTGCTTCCTCTGAAACGATTGGTTTTCAACTGTGACACCAAAAGAGCTGGTACTATGAGAAATGTCGGTCTACAGTGAAAAGAAAACAGACTGTCAAGCTCAAAACTTTGCGATAGACCACAACACATGAGTGGTGAGAGACGTGCCGAGAGCTGACGATGGAAGCGAGACGCAGACATAAAAAGAAAAAGGCCGAAATTCGCGAGTATGAGCTTCAGAAGCTGGCCGACAAGAGTAATGCTCAAAAATTCCATGGGAAGATGCGGCAACCTACAGAAGGTTTCAAAACCGGAGTAAACTCATGTGGGGACCAAGGAGATAATCTGGCGACAGTGTCCAGAACAAACTTAGTGTACGGAGGCAACACTTCTCCAATCTGCTCAATAGTAGTGAAAGTGAAAACCCCTTAAATGGCGAAACTGAAACCCCAATCGATGACGATGGTATAGACGTTCCACGACTATGATGAAGTTCGAATAGCAATTTCCCACCTCAAAAATAAAAAGCGGGTGGGAGCCGATGGCTTATCGGTGGATCTATTCAAATACGGCGGCAAAGAATTGACAAGGTGCATACACCAGCTCCTTTATATATCATCGGACGAAAACAAGCCCGACGAATGGAAACTAAATGTGATGTGCCAAATCAAAAAAAAAAATATAAAAAAAAAAAAAAAAAAAATTGAGATCCCACGGTCTGCGCTAATAATCGAGGGATAAGCCTCGTTAATATCGCATATATAGTCCTATCTAGCGTATTGAGCAAAAGATTAAAGCCCACAGTTAACAAACTGTTTGCACCTCATCAGTGTGGCTTTAGACCTCGTAAATCTACCATTGACCAAATATTCATCATATGCCAAAACTTGGCGAAAACCCGAAGTAAAGAATCGATACACACCACATTCCGCTGCCTTCGACGGCACGATAATAAACTGCCTCTACGCCGCTATGTCTGAATTTGATATCCTTAAAAACTTATACGGCTACGTAAACTGACCCTGGATAATACCAGAAGCGCAGTTAGAATTGGGAAGGACCTCTCCAAGCCGTTCAATATCAAACGATATCTTAGGGTGATTCTTTATCGTGAGATTTCTTAATTTGATGCTGGAAAAAATAATACGAGCAACAGAGCTCAATAGGTCAGGTATAATCTTCCACAAGAGGGTACAATTGTTGGCATATGCCGATGAAATTGATATAATTGGCCATAACAACCGCACCATAAGTTATGCTTTCTCTAGGTTATACAAAGAAGCGAAGTGTATGGGTCTGAATGTGAACGAGGGCAAGACGAAATATCAAGTGTCATCAAATAATTAGTTATCGCATTCGCGACTTGGCTCCCACGTCACTGTTGACAGTCACAACTTCGAAATCCAAAGCAGAAGAAGATGAATCCCTCCACTCCGTTGGAAGGATCGGGTGGAGGGCGACCTTGTTTCACTTGGTATTTCCAACAGGCGCCAAACAGCGAAGAGAAGGAATGAGTGGCGCGTTATTGTGGATGCGGCTATAATCGCAAGAGAAATCATTAAAACTAAGATTTTAAGGCGCAGACTGGCAATTGATTTTATTGTTACTAGTTGGTATTGGTTACTAAATTGATTTATTTAATTAATAGGTAATAAATAAAAATTCAATTTTCAATATAATGTAAATTAGTAAAATCCCACAAGAATTTTTGAAGGCCTAGACAGCAAACTCAAGCAACTCAAACAAATTAGCCAGTTTTTCAACTAGTCCAAAAACAATTTCTTTTGTCAAAGCAACCAGTTGTTAACTAGTCTTAAAGCATTTCTTTCTCGACTGACCTTTCAAATTGGAATTCGTTAAAACTTGATTTATTTTAATTTAAAACAAAGTGGTACGTTCAAGTTCCAAAGCACTAGTGCGTGGCTAGTCCTGGATAAGTTTTTTCTTAAATTGATCACTTATGTAGGTCGATTTAGTCAATACCTTCTTGAAATGTGTTTTATTTTAATCTCAATAGAATATAAAAACAAAACTGGTCAAACAGGTCAGGTAGCTTGTAACTAGTCACGGGCTAATTTCTTAACTGATCTTCTTAAATGGCAATTTAAAATAAAAAAAATTTTCATTATTGTTTTTGTATATTTTATTTTTATTTTTTAAATATCTAAATTGTTCAGAGACTAAACCAGTCCAAAATCAAATTTGGACTATATATATAAGATTAGAAAAAATATTTTGAATATGCGCCTACACCTAAACAAACATTTTGGATAACCTCAATTAGTCTGCCACTTCAACACCGCCTACACACATATGTATAATTACCAAAACTCAATAGAAATTTAAATAATATTCAAATATCACTAGTGCTACCACGCAACGCATGCACAGTTAGTAGTTAGTTGGCGTGATTAATCGTGTGCGGAGGAAACAATTTGATGCGCCCGTGAGATAAAATTTAAAATTCAATAAAATCAAAGAAAAATTATTTAATTAACATATTTCCAAATCCGAAAAAGTAAAAGCAAATTTACAGCATAAAGATAAAAAATAAATAGAAAAATTTAATATGAGACAAAAAGCGTTTGAAAACCACGATAAGCTAATCACTTTAATAGCGTGATTAAATAATGATTAGTGTGGGTTACAAGCAAAAGTTTGGTAGCGATTTCGAAATTAAATAAAAATTAGCATGAAACGCCTTAAAGTTAGGAAATTTACAAATCATATATTCCTGCATAAATGCATTTTAAACTCATTTTGCTTTTCCAATTTATTTAGCATTTTTATTTATTTTCTTTACTGAAATATTATTACAGGCCAAATATTATGAACTTATCCTCCCAAAGCCAAAACAAAACAAATTGTTTTCGACTATGAACCCCATTCAACACCGCAGCTGCCTGAGCGGTGTTTATTGTGGCCTAAATGTGTATATACTCGTGCATATATGCGACTGGGTGTTTTTATGCATTGATCGTCTTGTGTAAATGGAAATGTCAGTTCAGTGCATTGACGCTTCAGCGGGTATCCATCGCAGTTGTTTACCCGCCCAGTGCGATTTTTGCGATTGATCGCTTCATCGTTGTGGGAATGTGGGCTCTGCGCTTATGGATCTCATGCTGTGTAATGCAAAAAAAAAAGAAAAAAACACAAAAAAGACTCAAAATCTTTAGTTTGAAGTGTTGCTCCGCTTTCATTCGATTATTTTGTTAATCGTTGGCGTGGGTTGACTTTGCCATGGTGTGTTGCATGCTACGCCAGGCATGCAATGTCGATATTGAGCAGTTTGCAGCTGGAAAGGTGTGCTTGCGCCTTCAATGTATATAAAAAGAGTACTATAGGGATCTATATATACGGCGGAAAAAATAAATGTGGTATTGATTTATATTTTTGATTTATTGTCCGTCTGTTTGATCGCTAACTAGGCTCTCTGTTTTTGAGATATTTCAATCAAACTTGGTATGCTGGTGCTCCTATACGTTTAAACGATCATATTTTGCAACCGGGTAGATCAGACCACTATCGTTTGGTAAGTCTCCCGCCTGACATATAGATGGCGCTACTAGATTTAAATCCATATGATTTTTAGTTAGCCCCAACTTTCACAAGATCCGAATATATTTCACAGCCGTCAAAACATTAGCTTCTGAATTATAGCATTTTGAGTGAATCAACTTTTATTATTGTGAAAAAATAGATAAAAAGCAATTTCGCTTATTGATAAAATATTGCTCTTTGAAGGGGAAAAATACAGTTGAAACAAACACTTGGCTTGATGATAAGTTTTTGGACACTGCGCTAGGAATATCAACCATCAAGGACTGGTATGCTAAGTTGAGGCGTCGTGAAATGAGCACCGAAAGCGATGAACGCAGTGGACGCCCAAAAGATGTTGTTACTGACGAAAACATTAAAAAATTCACAAAATGATTTAGAATGACCGTAAAGTGAAATTGAATGAAGTATCATGTATTCTAAAGATATCAACTGAAAATGTACATCATATCATTCATGAATATTTGGGTATGAGAAAGCTCTGTGCGAAGTAGGTGTCACGCGTGCTCACTTTTAACTAAAACGACGAGTTGATGATTCGGAGCAGTGTTTGTAGATGTTCAAGCGTAATAAACCCGAGCTCTTGCCTCGACATGTGACATGTGTCGTCCAAATATGACTCCATAATTTCACTCCGAAATCCAATCGACAATCAGCCGAGTGGACTGCACACGACGAACTCGCTCCAAAGCGTGGAAATCGCAACATTCGGCTGGCAAGGTTATGTCGCCTATATTTTGGGATACGCATGGAATAATTTTCCTTGAAAAAGGAGGGACCATCAACAAAGACTATTAAATAGCGTTATTGAGTCATTTGGTAAACAAAACCACCGAAAAACGGCCGCTTTTGAAGAAAAGGAAATACCTGTTTCACCCAAACAATGCATCGTGTCGCAAGTCAGTGAAATCGATGTCAAAAACCCATGAATTTGGTTTCAAATTGCTTCCGCATCCACCG
This sequence comes from Neoceratitis asiatica, assembly GCA_030068015.2. Taxonomy (NCBI): domain Eukaryota; kingdom Metazoa; phylum Arthropoda; class Insecta; order Diptera; family Tephritidae; genus Neoceratitis; species Neoceratitis asiatica. The sequence continues at coordinate 37,727,390 of CM061527.1, forward strand.
TATACTCCAGATCTGCCCCCCAGCGACTATTCCCTGTTTTCAGATCTCAAAAGAATGCTCGCTGGGCAAATTTTTTCGTTGAATGAAGAGGGTATCGCCGAAACTGAGACCTATTTCGAAGCAAAAGACAATTCGTACCACAAAACTGGTATCGGAAAGTTGAAGGGTTGCTATAATCAGTGTATCACCCTTGAAGGGAACTTTGTTGAATAAAATTGAAGAAGAATTTTGGCCAAAATTGTGTTATACTATGGTAGGCCGGAGAAGTTTCGTATGACCGATTTGAATTTTGGTCAACTGCACATATATAATAAATTACAAATTAGTTCTGAAAATTATAGAAAGCGGACGAGTAGAAGATATAGCTCCATAAACCGATATACTGAGATGTAAGACTTTGGTCAAAACTCAGTCAAAATAGCTTGGAGGAGTATGAGACTTAGTATCTTACTCACATATTATGAATTCCATATTGGTAGTGCAAATCATCCGAAATCGGAATATTATATCAATCACATAGCCCCCATTCAATCGATTTGTTCAAATATGAGGTTTTGGGTAAAAACATCTGCTAAAAAGGCGTCTAGGAGCTCGAAATTTAGTATTCTACTGACGTAAATTCAAGTTTATATTGACACTGAAAATTGAAAATTATAAAAATCAAATTTTACAATTTGCAATAAATTTGATAGGTTCATGTAAGGTATAAAGTATCTTGCATGACCGAAGGCAGCCGTTCTTACTTGCTTGGTTTATTTATTTTATTTATTTTATTTTATTTTATTTTATTTTATGTTATTTTATTTTATTTAATTTTAATTTAATTTACTTTATTTTATTTTATTTTATTTTATTTTATTTTATATTGTTTTATTTTATTTTATTTTTTTTTATTTTAATTTTATTTTATTTTATTTTATTTTAATTTTGTTTTATTCTATTTTATTTTAATTTATTTTATTTTATTTTATTTTATTTTATTTTATTTTATTTTAATTTTATTTTATTTTATTTTATATTATGTTATTTTATTTTATTTTATTTTACGTATTTATTTATTGATTTTTTTTAATTTTTTTTAATTTTTAGTTTATTTATTTTTTTTTAAATTTGTTTTATTTATTTTAATTTAATTTTTTTATTTTATTTTTTATTTTTTTATTTATTTTTTATTTTTCGTTCTCTCAGTGTAATTGTAGAACAATACCAACAACCAGTTTCTATTCTGCTCCAGTATAGAGTTGCAAAATGCAAAGAGCAACAACAAGTCATATGCCACATGCAGTTTAATCGAAACCGATAATTTTTTATGCCTATTCTATTGTGTGGCATGTGCATGCGGTTGTGTTAAAGTGAAACAAAAAATAAAAGTAAAAATCTCAAAGTAAATTTTAGAAAAGAAATAGCGTGCTGAGCAGCAACTAGTTTATATATTTACAAACGAATAACATACCAATCTACAACAATATGAATATCTACTCTATGCACATCTGTAAATTATTAAAAATTTAAGTTATTTTTAAATAAATATGAATAAATGCTCAATGCCTAGCTACATTTATTGGGTCATCAGTGTTGAGAAATCAAAGAAAATACTTAAATGTGCATATGATTGAAGCAATAATTGCGTGACTAATAAATATTGCAAATATTTATAAGTAAAATAAATTAACCAAAGCCACTATATATGCCTGCATATAATTAATTATTTATAAAAGTTTGTGTTTTCGTTCGTGCAACAGCAAAAGCTAAGCGACAATCATTTGACACTCATGCGCCATCAATTTTACTTTTAATCAAATGAATACAATAAAGATACATGAGTGCATAAGAAAAATTGCTGCAAAGGTTGATTGCACGTACCAGCTTCCCATGATATCTAATACTCGACACTCAATAGTTAGCAAGACCGATGAGGCACGCTCTTCAAGGTACATAGTTCATACGAAGGCAAAACTGTTTAACTTGAGATATCTGTAAATCTGTGTGTACTGTACATATGTGTTCAAGAAACGTGCCACAAGTCGCATGCAATAAAAACATTGTGCTCGCCGCAAGCAGAGTTAGTTTGATAATCAAATTTAAATTTATTTTATTTCCATTTTATAGCATTTACTATGGCAAATGTCTTAAGCTATTGACGTTTACGTCACACTCTTGTACACATATTGTATGTGAATGCAAATATATATAAGAACACAAGATTACTTATACTTGAAAATGTTGAATTTTTCATTTTGCTGCTTACTTGTGAATCAATCAATGAGCGATCGCTGCGCGTGACTTTGAGTTGTGATGAAAATCGGATCGAAATGAAGAATAAAATCGCAAAAATGAAAAAAAAAATAAAATTATATAAATATGTAAAAATGCAGGGAAATAAATGAAAGGAGTTTAGTAAAAAAAAATCTAAATCTTACAACACCCAGCAACAACTAGAACAATCACAGTGTCTTATATGAAGCTGTTCAACGACGAATATTGCTCTTGCATGCAACAGTTAATTTCTTGCCGAAATTGTTGCTCAACATGCAATGCGTTGCTATACTTCTTCAAATATGTCTATATTAAAATGAGCTCTTAAATAAAATTAAGCCTTTGTCTGACCTGTTTTCGATTCGACTTTTGTAATAATATGGAGAAGGGATTCTTATGGAATGTTTTACTGCATTACTGCAGTTTGAGTCCAATACTATTCTATGAATGTAACTCCCGTTCTAGGAAGTAAGTTCTCAAGCAGATAATATACAAAGCTTCAGGAACTGTGAAAATTCGTGTTAATAGTCTAAGCTTAACTATTATCAGAAAGTGCTATCAGCTCTTCGAAGAAAAGATTTATCATTTCTTGGTATTACTCTCCTGACTATGCTCAAAGTCTATGTTTCCTTCAATAGTAAGCCTATTGGGGTACCCTAAAGCTAAAACAATATACACAAATCATACTTAAATATTAGTATTTTAAAGATAAATGCATACCAGTTTAGTATTCGTTCGAAAATTGCTAGAAACGGTAAGAATAGGAACTTCCACCACCACGCTATAGGTGTATTTTACTTATTTTCACCACAGCACGGTTGAGTTCCATTTTCTGATACGCTCAGCATATGAGAGCAGTTTGATGTTACTATTGGTGTAGGCATGATAGCTCGAGTGATGCAGTCATTGTTATGTAAGAGATTCATGATTCGCTCACTACAGTCAAACTTCATTTGCACATTTATGTCCGCGAAGTAGAAATTCAACATGCATAAATCAACTAGTAACTACTAGTATGAAATTGTAGCGAAAACGGACAAAAGTATCAATTGATAAAATGGAAAATGCTTAAGCTAGTTCATCTTTCAGTAGCATAAAGGAATGCAAACTTGAACATACTAGTTAATAGCTGACGCTTAAGCGATTTTTAGCAGAGCTTCTCCTATAATTTGTGGTTTTGCGTCTTCATGTTTTTAACAATGGTGGAACCTAAAGCTTATTTTAAGCCGTCACCGAATGTGCGTGAATTTTTTATGAGGAGATTTTATTCCATGTCAGAAATACACTCGGGGGGTTTGGCATTCCCTGACGAGGGACTATCGCAGTTAGAAAAATTAATTTTCTATAAATTTTAAATGTTGATCGAACCTGGACTCGAACCCTGGTCTTCTGAAGGGTAGTACGCAATGCTAACCACTCGGCTATTGTGGCCAAATCTAAGCGGCGTGATTTGGTATTATCTGCTCAGTGGCGCTTGTTATCTTCAGCTTCTGAAGAGCTTTCATGTCTCAAGAAGAATGAAAAAATGGCTTTCATAAAATTAAATTTTGAACACGTTATTAGAAAACATTCAAAATGGATTGAAGTGCTGGTATCCAAGCAATCTTAATTAACTCTTAAGCGTAAGAAATAATTAAATTTGAACAAAGGAACTTTATATGAGCTATTCAAATACAAAAAAATTGTATTTTAATTTAATTTGAGATCAAATATGTTTATAAATTAAAATGTCGTAAGTCTGTTTTACCCATAATAAGATTTTCACAAATTAAATGCAAAAATGTTTTTAGTAATTCGCTAAAATTTTTGTAATGTCTACACAACAAATCTTATTTTGGTTTGAAAGTTTTTATGAAATAAGATTATTTTTTCCTTTTCCAAAGTCTTTGTGCTTTCTTAGAAATAACAAGGAATATATAGCATGTAGAAGATATAAATATACATTTTAATACCAGGATATCCACATTTTTGAATTATTATTTATTATTTTTTGTTAGAAAATGATGTTTTGTTTCAAAAAAATATATTTAATTTAATATAATTTAATATCTAACCCAGTCATTAAGATTGTCAAAAAGTGAAATCTGGAACGAAGACCTCCTAAATGCATATTGGAAAGATAGCAACGATTGTTGTTCTACATTTTTTGGTAGATTCGTTTAAATTATTATCAATTTTTGGTTCTAATTGATCTTGAAAAAATTGTGACAACAGGTGTACGACGTTTGACGAAAATATAACAATCAAATCTCCTGCTCTTGCAAAAAGAGCGACAAAGTGTATTACTTTCTTCTCAACTTTTCCACTCTAACGTAAATGAGAAGACTTTCGTGTTAAAATTTTATAACGAAATTAAGTTGGTCTGCACCTTGTATGAGATATACGAACGCAGCTCTCTTCATCTTCTCCCTTTGCATATTTGTTATTGCATAGGGTTTTCCTATAAGAGTGATATGATTTATTAAAAAAAAGAGACTAATTGTTAAGGAAATTCAAATGTTTTTCATTTTGTGCGAAGTACAATCGATACAATTAAGTTCTGAATATAACGTCATTCAAATGGCTTCCACGACTTCTTTTGCAGGAATGAATTCGACGAACCCAATTTTTGTGCATTTTTTCTACTAAACCAAGTCGTTTGTCATCACGTTCAATATTGACTTTTAAAGCTTAAAGAGAGTCTCATTTATTGCTAAAGACCAATGAATTCAAATAAGTCTACAGGAAGAAGTCAAATGGTGTTAAATCACAAATTCTTGGAGGTCATTCGATGTCACAATTTCTTGAAATAATCGAATCTCCAAACCTTTCTCGCAATAACTTGGTTGTTGCACATGCTGTGTGACACGTAGCCCCGTCTTGTTAGAACCAGAAGTTCTTAAGATCAACTTCTTCCAACCGTGACCATAAAAAGTTGGTTATCATCGATTCATATGGCTCTCAATTGACAGTAACGATGCTCCCAGCTTCATTTCGAAAGAAGTATGGACCGATGATTCCATCAGACCAAAAACCACATCAGGCTGTCAACTTAGGTGAATGTAATGGTTTTTCATAAATAATTTGTGGATTTTCTTCGCACCAGAATCGACAGTTTTGTTCATTTACCGCACAACTTAGATGAGAGTGAGCCTCATCGGAAAAGATGATTTTCTTAAAAAAATCGTTATCGTTTTAAAGTTGTTCCAAGGCAAAATCAGCAAATTCACGATGGTTATGGTGGTCCAATGATGAAATTGTAAACATTACTGAATACAATGAAAGAAATGGCAGATTATGACGTATTCAAAATGGCCAAAACGACACTTTGAAATCATATCATCCCTATTGGAAAACCCTTTATATACCACTCAGTTTCCGATTCCTTTTTAAATTTAATTTTCTCAATCAGCTGTCATTGCTTTGCCTGATTAAGCTTTTATTGAGGTCTTCGTAAAATATTCAAAGTATTTTTTCCCGAATATTGTGGTGGCGAACTCTTACCTGCTTTCTTCGGTTTCTCAAATAAACAGTATAATTTTTTACCTTCGATTACTTCGGTGAAAATTTTATACTAAAATTAAAACTTTGTCTAACTGGCAACAGCAAATGAGTGCCTTGACTTCCATAAACCTGTATTTTACTCATACTTTTCACAAATGATTTTATGTCATTTTCATTCATAACAACTAAAAATATCTACTTTTGTGCATCATTTCCATTGTTTTTTCGTTGTATTCATTGAATGCCATTATGTGTTGCCTTAATTACCAAAGAGTAGCAAATAAATTTTCATGTTAAGAAGTTCAAACTCAAATTTGCACTTTCCCTAACACAATTGAGTACACTTAAGTTTAACTGTAAGTATTTACAATGGCATAGAAGTGCGTGCAGACACGCTGGAATACTTTCACATATGTGCATTTAAATACATGTAAAAATATACATCTTCAGATTATCCCACAAATTGTTCATTTTCCGAAGAATCTAAAATGGTTAAATGTGAAAATAAATTGCGAAGAGCTCATAACCAAGAGATGCGAGTTATGTCTTCATGTTACTTACATATGTGTACATATACGAGTATTCTTGTACTCTGCAGGAAAAAATACCAGCTGTTAACTGGAATCCTACTAGTTAGCATTCTTACACCAACTAGTTCATCTTCCATATATTTCCCATGTAAGCAACCGGTATTTTTAACACGGTAATATCTTAGGAAATGTCATATATAAGAATGTGTTGAATATTTAATTCACCAAAAATAAAAATAAAAATTGAAATGAATTTTCACGCATCGAGAATAGAACTGAGAACCCCTAACCACTCGGTTATCGTTGTGACTCGAAAATCACCGACTAAATGCGCACTTCAATAGAATCAATTAGGAAATGAATCTCAGTCATGGGTCATGACGCACTAAAGATAACAACAACATACGAATGGCGTTGTGGTGAAAATTATAATAACGAACTGGTCTGATTTCAACCTATTTCATACCAGTATTCAACCAGAATTTTTTATAGTAGTATACATGTTCACTGCAGGGTAGTTACGCAAGTTAAATACATATGTATTTATGTACGCACAAATGCATAATATATGCAAGTATGTAGCATATAAGTACTTCCAAGTACTCGCATTGCTAAGAGGCGTCTGTCTGCGCGCTTCATTAAAATTTACTGCATAATTGCCTTTGATTGATTTGTGTACTGCCATAAGGAGAAAAAAATCAATGAAAAACAAAAATTATAGTAAAATCATACAATGCCATAGAAGAGTTGTAAATAACATATACTCATTCATACATATTAGTTGAGGAGAGGAAAGTATGAAACTATGAAATAAAGTCACAAAATTCGAACCTAGTCTGGAAGTAATTACAATGATTGCATTGGAAAAACGGTTTGTGGAAAAGTGTTGAAAAATATATAGTCGGAAAAAAGTTTCGCTTCTTTTTTAAGATAATCCTTAAAAATATTTCTCTTATCTATGGACTAAATACTGCTTCTTTGCTAATTAAAGTCCTAATTTTTCTGCCAGAGGAGATTTAATACTATTTTTGGATGCAGAATCAATACTAAAAAAAATTTTGAATAAATTACTAAGCGAAATTTTTAATATTTCCATTATCTATTCCACACATTTTTTAGCCTTTGTACATATTTTCTGGACAACCAACATAGTAGTGTCTGAGTCTTATTATATATCTTAGAACTTTCGAATTTGTCTATGGGTTATATGGTATATAAAAAGGGTGATCCATTTCGGGGTTCCCTATTTTCTTAAAGAAAAAAAAAAACAGAAAATTCAAATTCTTGGGAAATGTTTATTATCATTCGAAAGAACATTCTTTGACATCTATTTTTTGAAGATTATCTCTTTCAAATGTTGGCCACGGCTACGTCTCAGATGGTACATTCGTTGAGTCCAATTCTCGATGACTTGTTCGAGCACTTCGACTGGTAACTGGCGATTGACACGCCTGATATTTTGCTCCAAGGCCTGAATCGAAGACAGATTGTCCGCATAGACTTTAGACTTTACATATCCCCACAAGGAAAAGTATAACGGTGTGATATCACACGATCTTGGTGGCCAATCGACCGGCCCAAAACGTGAATTTATCTGCTCACCGAAGTATTCTCTCAATAAATCCATTGATTTATGCGATGTGTAGGAAGTGGCATCGTCTTGTTGAGACCAAATATCGCGGAGATCACGAGCTTCAATTTTAGGCAACAAATAGTCGGTTATCGGGGCGCGATAACGATCGCCATTAACGCTTACGTTCTCACTGACATCATTTTTGAAGAAATATGCACCAATGATTGGACCGGCACACAAACCACTCCAACCCGTTGTTTTTTCTGGATGAAATGACAGCTCTTGAATCTCTTCAGATTGTTCGTTGTCCCAAATGCGTCAATTTTGCTTGTTTACATACTCATTGAGCCAGAAATGGGCCTCATCTCTGAACAAAATTTAGCTCGAAAACGTCGAATTTTTTTCGAGCTTTTCAAAAACCCATAGAGCGAAGCGATGTCGCATGGGAAGGTCCAGCGCCTTCAGTTCTTGCACAAGCTGTATTTTGTACGCTTTTAATTTAAGATCTCGAAGTAAAATGCGCCAAGTCGTTCCATACGTCAGTCCGAGTTGCTGCGAACGGCGCCGAATCGACTCTCCACGGTCTTCCCGTACACTATCAGCTACGGCCTCTATATTTTCTTCACTGCGTGCTGCACTTGGTCTATTCGGTCGACTATTATTCGGTAATGAATGCTGGGTATCAAGATGGGTGATGGTGTTAAGTTAAGCGAATTTTCGTAATCAAGTTGAATGATTTTTAAACGTTGTTCAGGCGTAGTTCTTCCATGATGAAATGCCAAACAATACTGAACGAAAATAACTTGACAGCTTGACACGACTCACGTGTGATCTCTCAAAAAAAGGCTATTGAAAAAAATACCACTACTTGGATCACCCTTTATAGAGTTTTTTTTATATAAATGATTGGCAAATGTACTTTATACTTTATTATGCATATACGCACCTACCAATATATGTAAATATATGTACATGTGCGTAAAAAATATATAAAAGGAAGTTAGAATCACAAATGGATGATGTGGTTGATCCGCTAAGTGCCCACTTCAGTTTAATGCAGAAAAACTGCATAGCTACATACATATATTTCGACTTCTATGGGATCAAGCGGCTGTGCAGTTGCAATTAATTGAACAGTTTGATGCTATACAATATACAATACTATAACCATGAACTATTTTGATTAACCTTAAAATATATAATTAATATCGCAGACACAAAGGTTATGGGATTGAGAAGAACAGATGCATGTGAAAGAAAGTCTTGGCATTTATTGTAGGTGTGTATGCCACTGGTTTGCATTTTTATACTAACTAACATATGAACAAATGGTATTTTTAACATGACCATCCATCCATTTGAGGCAATTCTCGAGCACTTTTTAGCACATATTGGGCTGTATCTTAGTCATAACTTGACCAATGCTGGTTTTCGAGTGCTCAAGAGTTAAATGTTTTAGCGTCGCCCCACAAAAACTCCAACGGTCAAACTCCAAATGTCAAATCGCACGATCTCGGTGGCCAATTTATACCGCCAAGACAAGATATTATGCGACCGGTAAATTTCTCTTGCAATAAAACTATATTCGCTCGTTTTGTGTGGTATTTGGCACCATTTTGTTGGAACCATATAATTTCAAAGTCGTGCTCTTCAATTGCAGATTAAAGAGGGGCAATTAGCATACCATAACGCTTCGAATTGACAGGGACAGTCTCCCGCTATCATTTTTAAAGAAGTAAGATCCAATCACACCTCGGGACCAAGATTGCACCAGACTGTAAGTTTTTTCTGGTGTAATGGCCTCTATTCAGTTATTTGAAGATTCTCGGAGCCGAAAGAAAGTCCCAGAACCTCGATAGACACATTCGAGTCTTCAGCCCCACTTTCACTTAGAGTAGCGACACTAAGGTGCAACAAGCAAAATGATGATGCACAGGCCTTACAATATCTGTAACCAGTTTCCAGTCACTTCAAATTTCTTTAAAAGTGTACCAATTGCGTGAGTGGTTTGCCGATTATGTGTACCATAATCTCCTCTTAAAGCACAAAACGTTGCCACGTTTGAATAATCATTTGTCTAGTAGATTTCAGCAAAATTAACTCATTTTGCAGTTGTTAAGCGCTACATCTTCATAAATGACTGACTTTTAACTAAAACAAAAAAATATTTGGTTTGACAATTAAGTTTGACGGAAATACAGTTCTGCTCTTTCAAAACCGCTAAATGGAAAAGCCTCTACATTCAGCGTATTTAAATGTTTGAAACTCACCATATCAGACTGATCCATCGTCGCCACCACTACTTGAGAAACGGGTGCTAAAGACTTAAGGGTTTAGAAGCTCAATCTACTAATATTACGGGCCGCAATAGCCGAATGATTACAGTTAAAGTCCTGTTTCGACCAACATACAAAATTGTAGAAAATTAATATTTCTGTTGTTGTTGTTGTTGTAGCCGCAGAAAATTCTCCGATTGGGGTTTCGGGGAACATTGCGGGAGTGACAGTCCTTGGCCGGATAAAAATCCGGGTCGTTCCGGTATAAAGACCCGACTGTCGCGGGAACTATGGATTTTAGTCGGCTCTTACGACAGGCATTCCTTACCGCGGGTAAATTCTTGAACCCCTAACCCGCAGGGGTTTTCTAACTGCGTTCGCTTCTCTATCGCGTGTATTTCTCACATTAAATAAAGCATTTTCATAAAAGTAGAATACAATCCATTTGTTGGAAAAACATCAAGACGCGCACCACAAAGTGGAGTGAGGAGTTTTTACTTTTTTTTAACAACCTGAAATATATTAATTTTGATCTGAAGTATGAAAGTACCTGAAGGCAATGAGATATACTCACGGAAATTTATACAATTTATACCATTTATCTGTCTGTTTATACGGAAAACTATGCCCTCAATTTTTGAGATATTACAATTTGGTACACATATGTATTTTTATATTAATATCCACTTTTGTCGGAACGATCAGATCGAACTACAGCAAAAATATTTTTTTCTTCAAAAGACTATTCAAATTTATAGGTTCAAAATTTCTACATTTTTTTTATAATATGCCGAATATTACTTGGAGTATTTGCTCATGAAAATAGTTACACACAAAATCAACGAACCATTCCGAGACCAATTAAAACTGTAGAAGCTCAGAGCTTTGTAACAAAATGTCAACTATTTATTTGCAAACGAGGGTACATTCAGTACAAAAATTATTTTGCTTCCTAGAGTTGTTGGGTTTTCCAATAGGGATGATACGATTTCTGAGTGTCGTTTTTGCCACTTTTAATATGTCATGATCTGTCTTTTTTTTCATTGTATTCAGAGATGTTTACAATTTCATCCATGGCAAGATATACGCAAGAACAATTTGCTGATTTTGCCTTGGAACAACTTGAAAACGATAATATTGTTTTAAGAAAATCATCTCCGATGAGGCTCACTTTCATCTGAGTGGTGCGGTAAATAGTCAAAACTGTCGATTCTGGTCCGAAGTAAATCCACAAATTATTCATGAGCAACCATTACATTCACCTAAATTTACAGTTTAATGTGGTTTTTGGTCTGGTGGAATCATCGATCCGTACTTATTTCGAAATGAAGCTGGTTGCACCGTTACTGTCTATGGAAAGTGGTATGGATCGATGATAACCAACTTTTTATGGCCACAACTTATGATCTTAACAACATCTTGTTCCAACAAGACGGGGCTACGTGTCACACAGCACGTGCAACAACCAAATTATTACGAGATAGGTTTGGAAATTAATTATTTAAAAAAATTGTGACATTGAATGGCTTCCAAGAATTTGTGATTTAACACCATTAGATTACTTCTAGTAGGCTTATTTCAAGTCATTGGTCTTTAGCAATAAACCGGACTCTCTTTAAGCTTTAAAAGTCAATATTGGACGTACTATTCATGACATACGACTTGATTTAGTGGAAAAAGTGTTCAAAAATTGGGTTCATCGAATTCGTTCCTGCAAAAGAAATTTTATATTCAGAACCGAATTGTATCGATTATATATATATATATATATATATATATATATATATATATATATATATATATATTTAGCGCTTTGTAACCGCTCAAGCGATTTTTGGCCGAGCTTCTCCTCCAATTTGTGGTTTTGCGTCTTGATGTTTTTACCAACAAATGGAGGGACCTACAGTTTATTCTTAGCCGCCTCCGAACGGCTGATGGATTTTTATGAGGAGCTTTATTTCATGCCAGAAATACACTCGGAGGGCTTGACATTCCCTGCCGAGGAGCGACCGCAATTAGAAAAAAAAATTTCTATCATTTTGCATGTTGCTCGAACCTGGGCTCGAACCCAGGCGTTCCGAATGTCAGTACGCAATGCTAACTACTCGGCTATCGCGGCCGCCAATCGATTATACTTCACATTAAATGAAAAACATTTGAATTTCCTTAACAATTAGTGTGTTTTCTTTTAAAGAATCACATCTCTCTTATTGGAAAACCCTATATAAGCACTAGGTACTAGTTGTAGGCGGTGATGCCATGTAGAAAGATTAGAAAAAATAACCAAAATACAATTCTCACAGCCTTGAGGGTAACAAAAGAAGTGCTCCCAACTTAATTTTAAAAAAACTGTTAATAAAATATTTTAAATATACTTTTAAGTAACGAAACTATTAATTACCCAAATCATAGCAGGTCACGGTGTTCTTGCCCTAAAATTACCTTTAATTAACACTAATAACAGCAACTTAAAAGCATTTCAAATTCATTAAAAAGCGATTTTTATGCACAACAAAAGCTCCAGCATATATGGATACACTTTATAGTAGAATTATAAAGGAATTTGTGCTATAAAAACAGCAAATTAATAGAAAACATCAATTTTTATCAAATCACTTAATAGCCGCTCCACTTAATTGAGATTTTACGATTTAAATAATAAAATCGTTTAAATAAAGATCGAAATTAAAAACGTACTCTCCATAAATGTTGAAAGCAATAACTGTGTGTGTGTGTGGAAAACCGAAAAGGTCGCAAAGGTGATGTCAACAACGGAAAAGCTACAAGAAAAAACTCTTACGCACAATGGACGGACTCACAGCTGCTCGCCTCTGCGCATTTAATCGAAGTACAGATAATCATAAAATGAAAAGTTTTCAACTAAATACTCTTTTTATGACATTTATCTTTGCTATAAACACTAGCCATTCGATTTTTATAGCGACAATTAAAATGCAGTCAACATACATATATGAGCGAACAGCGACAGAGGCGCCATGCCGTAAATTGTTGGTGGAGGATGAATAAATGAATAAATGAAAAATCGAAATGCGAATAACACGACATCAACAATTGTCAAACATGCTAAGTGAATTAATTTTAAAACGCTTAAGCTTGTTTGTTGTCATTTTTTGTATGTGGCATGTTTACAAATACAGCAACAACATGACAACAGGCAAACATGCATGACAAGCGAAGTGCGCCTATCAGAATGACCCGATGCACTCGAAAAAAATAAATCTTCAACAAACTGACTAAAATTAATAGGCGCAAATGCATACACACACACGTACATGCATATAAGAGTATATATGTATGTATGAATCTCAATATGCTCATGGCTGAACACAACATGCGTGACAACAAATGCATCAAATGAGGGGAGAAAAATGGAAAAATGCCCAAACACAATTGACAAGAAGTGCCACGAGCAATAGCAGCACGGGCAGTCGCAACAACAACAACAACAATGTCAATAAAAAAGTAACTAACAAATCAAGAGGAGAAAAGAAACATCGCTGCCACAGCGCAACATCACAGCCTGCTGAGTGCAACAAGCATATATGTATGTATGTGTCCACATAAACGCACACATACATATATAGCAGCATGTATTTGTACGGCGCCCCAATCACCTCCAAACCAGCAGCCAATTCACATTGCGACGTGTTCTCGCGCATTTCCACAATTGCATGCAACTCACACCTCCAGTGTCGCTCATGCAAAGTGTTAAAAACGTTGTTGCTGTTGCATCGTACTCCTTGGTATTTTATTTTTATCTATTCTCTACTTCCCTGTAGTATTTTATTATTTTTCCCCCACAATACCATTCATATTTGCATCCCACCATACTAGAGACGCACTGTTGCGGCATGGAGTTGTTGCAACGTAAAAAATGCATAAATTTCTTGCGTGCCGCAGTTGCAAGTGCTATAAGTGCATGTAGCGCTAAAGGGCCAGTTGACTGATAGTTTAAGCTAGAAAAGTATGTACAAATGTATACATTCATACAGATATACGTACATACATATATATATACACATAAAGCTGCAAGTAATTCCGAGTTGTGCCTAAGCCATGCATGTTGGTCGCATACTCAAGCGGCTACCATTGCAAGAGTAGCGAGTGGGGAAAATATATAAAAAATAAAACATATAATGAACGAGACTAGAAAAGCAGAAATTGTATTTAAGAAGGACTAAATTTTACAAACTGGTTTTTGGATTTAATAAAAAAAACAAAAAAAACTGGTTCTATAATTTTCTAAAATCCATTCGTTTCTTATTCTCACTGCTTGGCGCCGATTGGAAATACCAAGCTAAACCAGTGCCTTGAACTTGATCTTTCCAGCGGAGTGCAGGTCTTCCTCTTCCTCTGCTTCTCTAAGCGGGCACTCCATCGAATAATTTCAAAGCTGGAGCGCTTTTATCCATTCGGATGACGTGACGTAGCTGCTGTCCCTTGGTTCGTTGGACTATGTCAATGTCGTCATAAAGCTCGTACAACTCGTCGTCCCATTGTCTGCGGTATTCGTCGTTGCCAGCTCGCAAAGGGTATTAAGACCTTTCCGCAAAGCTTTTCTCTCGAAAACCATAAAGCGGGTACCTATCTCCACTGCTTCAAGATAGTGATCGGAGTCGATATTTGGACCTCGGAACGTACGCACGTCTAGAACACGGGATACACGTCTTCCTTCTATCACAACAAGATCGATTTAGTTGCACGTTTTTCGATCGGGAGGCAACCATGCAAGTTGATGTATTCTCTTGTGCCGTAATCTGATACTATAGACCACCATATTTTGAGCCCCGGTGAAATCGATCAGTCTCCGCCCATTTGGGACTGACTGTTGTGCCAAAGATACCTTCCCTATCCACTCTGGCGTTGAAATGTACAATCACATAGAAAGTATTCTTGGTCCCATCGTCTTTCTTTTCCGTGGGCGGGAATTAGCTATGAGTTGAAGAACTTCACTTTGGAGCAAGAAATTCACCCACGGGGGTTAAAGCCAGGATCGGCGACTTTCTGAGTCTTTCTCCTAACATAACTTAAACGCCCTCAAATCGTGATCCCTAAAACCTTTGCAGGAGTCGTCACTAAAATGGTGACTTTTTTCTGAACCGAGGAATTTTTTCCATTATTCATTGGAGCAGGTTTTTCATTAGGTGGGTTCCACATCCTACGAAAATCCGCCAATATAGCAATTCATGAAGTGCTAGAATCTCCTACTCCCACTCGGTTATACCGGCTAGAACTTTATCGTCTGACGCACTTCTACTTTCCAGTACAAAATAACAGAAGTGCGTTTCTGGATTGGATCTCTGTAAGCGTTAGCTGATTTTCAGAAGCAGAGACGGGTTTCTTTGTATGTAGATACCTGCTATATTCCAATACTTTTCCATTGTACTCTCTTTCGGAGTATCTGGCTTTGGAATCTGAATAAAAATGATAAGCGTAGAAGGGAATTCAAAAAGTGTGATAAAAAATTATTCTAAGAACGTGCCTATCAGAACCTGTAATACAGTCGCTCTTCAATCAGTCATATAGCCTTCTCATTCGTTCACGAAACATTTCTGGTTAAGACTGCATTTTTCAAAGAACCATTCTAAGTACATGTAGGAACCAAAGAGGTAATCTGGTGACAAATGTCAAGAACATATTTAGTGTATAAAGAGAAAGTTCAAATAGCGATTGCCGGTTTAAAAAATAACAAACCGGCGGGAGCCGATGGTTTATCGACCGAGCTATTCAAATAAGGCGGTGAAGCTTCTTTACAGAATATGGTCGGACGAAAGCACGCCCGACGAATGAAACCTAAGCGTGCTATACCCAATCCAAAAAATGGACATCCCACGATCTGTGCCAGATAGCGTAAGATAAACCTGCTTAATATCGTATATAATGTCCTATCTAGCGTATTGTGTGAAAGATTAAAGCCCATCGCATGCACCAAATCTTGGCGAAGACCCGAGAGAAAAGAATCGATACACACTACCGTTTCATCGATTTTAAAGCTGCCTTCGGCAGCACGATAAGGGACTGCCTCCACGCCGCTATGTCTGAATTTGATATCCCTAAAAACGTATACGGCTAAGTTAGCTGACCTCTCTCTCACACAATATCAAACGAGGTTTCTTAACGGGTGATTTCTTCAATTTGATGCTGGAGAAAATAATACGAGCAGCAGAGCTCAATAGACCAGATATAATATTCTACAAGAGGGCACAATACATAAAACTCTCCGCCAGTATTGTATTAGAAATCCCCGAAGAAAACTTTCTCAAGTTTTTTACAAGTATTCTCACCAATGCATATACACAACATGCATGCGCCGCTATAAATCACACATATACACTCTAATTAAAAAGCAATAATATCCAATTAGTATTGATGTCGTAGAAGAAAAAAAAAGAGAAGCAAAAACAAAACAAAATTTTAAACCTTAGTTAAAACAGTTGCAGTTTACGCTAATCAATGCAGTTGTTTATTGCCATATAAAATACACATAAAACCTTGCCACATATTTACAACACAGAAGAAAACATAATGTGCGGATTTGACTTTCTTCGATTTACTACTTTACACTACACCAAACATACATGTGTGCCTGACTCTATTTATGTTATGTATGCATGTATCACTTTCGTTTACAAATCAGCAGTTATGTATATGTTACGTGACATGGATGTCGATATGTTTCGCTTAGTACTTATTTCTTGCCATAAATCTCCACAGTCGAGTGAATGCCACGATTATATTGACTCTTCAAACTGATGGAGGCAAAACGATAGCCAACACCGCCGGACCATAAGCTGGCATGAGCGCCGGAACTGTTGGTGAAGCGATCATAAACGAATATAGCAGAAATGGTGCGGGTGTTGGTTTGGCCCTGTAAAGCGAAAAGTGGCAGAGAATTGTTATTAATTTTGTTTATTTATTTATTTTTCGTATAAATTGGAGAATTTTTTGCATTCTTCTTCTTCCTTTTACTCACCGATCTTGGAAAATCCACCCTAATATTCAAATAATTATTTCTAATCGGTGAGCGTAAGACAGTCTCACGTAATAACAACACAGACGTACTGTTACGTTTACCCCAGCTGCTATTGGAAGCGAGTGCGACACTGGCCAAAGCGACAAGCAGGAAGAGAATGCGAAGAACTGCTGGTTTCATTTTGTATTTCACTTTATTGGACGCAACAATCGTTGTAGTAATAATACTGTTACTGTTTGTTGATAATAATATGTTCGCCTTTTATATGCCATTCTACTGTACGATAACAGTGCACAGGTGTAAATGTATTTAGAGAATTATTTGATAACAAGGCTACTATTACCTGTTGATACCGATTTTTAATAAGAGCGTTTAACTGTACACTTGGGTATATTAATTTTGTTCACGCTTCGAATGTAGTAAAATAAAATGCGATATATAAATAATATAAAATAAAACAAAATGAAGTAAATTAAAGCAACTTAAATAATATAAGGAAAATAGCAATACTTAAATTATGAAGTGTCGGGTTTTCTGTATTTTCCTAAATACGGAATTAGGAATTAAGAATACTTTTTAATTTACTTTATTTTGTTTTGTTTTATATTTTTTATATACGTCATTTCATTTTATTTCATTCGAATCTTCTTATTTTTTATTTTTTAATTAATTAGTTTATTTTCTATATTTTTATATTTTATTTTATCTTATTGTTTTATTTTATTTTATTTTTTTAATTTATTTATATTTATTTTATTTTATTTAAATAAAATTTAATTTGATTTTATTTTATTATACCCTTCATGTACATGAAGGTATACTAAATTTGGTCCGTGGTATATAGTAACCAGAAGGAGAAGAGAAAGACCAAACAAAATTTATAACGTTCGGATCGGAACGACGACCTTAGTTTATTTAGCCATTTCCGTCTGTCTGTCAGTCTTCCCCTATGTCCTGTCTGTTTGAACGCAAATTAGTCCCTCAGCTTTTGAGATATTTCAACTAAACATGGTATGCACCGTTAGATTTGTAAGTACATTTGCCGGAACCGACCAGATTGGACCACTATACTAGCATATACAGGAACGATTTTTCAGGTTTGAAAATTTAAAAATTGAGTTAAGAATGTGAAATTTCCTATTCTAAACATATATGGCGGCCGCAGTAGCCGAGTGGTTAGCATTGCGTACTAAAGGGTGTTTTATATAGAACTTTAAGTTGGCATTACTTTTCAAGATGGCGACCGATTTAACAGCTGTCAAGTGATTTATTCTCAGTTTGGTTTGGCAATTCATCATGAATAGACTAACGCCTGAACAACGCTTGCAAATAGTGCAATTTTATTTCGAAAATAACGGTTCTGTGCGGAAAACGTATCGGGCACTACGTCCATTAGCGATGAAGCGCACTTCTGGTTGAATGGCTACGTCAACAAACAAAACTGCTGCATTTAGAGTGAAGGTAATCCTCAAGTATATGTTGAAACACCGTTACATCCAGAAAAACTGACTCTTTTGTGCGTTTTATGGGCTGGTGGAATCATTGGTCCGTACTTTTTCAAAAACGATGGTGGCCAGAACGTTACAGTCAATGGTGATCGGTATAGAGCCATGATTACTAACTTTTTCATTCCTGAATTGAATAACCATGATGTCCAGGAGATGTGGTTTCAGGTTTCAACAAGACGGCGCAACATGTCACACAGCTCATGCCACAATAGATTTATTAAAAGACACGTTTCGTGACCTCCTAATTTCACGTTTTGGACCTGTGAATTGGCCTCCAAGATCTTGTGATTTAACACCGCTAGACTACTTTCTGTGGGGCTATGTAAAGTCATTGGTCTATGCGGATAAGCCACAAACGCTTGACCATTTTGAAGACAACATTCGCCGTGTTATTGCCGATATACGGCCACAAATGTTGGAAAAAGTCATCGTAAATTGTACGTCCAGATTGGACTACATCCGCGCCAGCCGTGGCGGTCATATGCCAGAAATCATATTTAAAATGTAATGCCACAAGATTATCTTTCGGCTAAATAAATTTCATGTCAATCGAATAATCCATCGTTGTTTTATTTCAACTTAAAGTTCTATACCTCTATAAAAAACACCCTTTACAATTCGGAAGGCCCGGGTTCGAGTACACGTTCGAATGTCAAGTCCTCCGAGTGTATTTCTGCCATGAAATAAAGCTCCTCATAAAAATCCATCGATCGTTCGGAGGCGGGTTGGAATAAACCATTTGTTGGTAAAAACATAAAGACGCAGAACCACAAATTGGAGGAGGAGCTCGGTCGAAAGTCGCTTCAGCTGTTACAAAGCGCTAAATATATGTATACGTATAAACATATATGGCGAATTGCATATTGCAACAAAGGAGCTTGAAATTTGGTATGCTATACACGGCATGGCCGAAGGCAGCACTTTTTCCTTGTTTCAATTTTTTTTAAATTTATTTTATAATTTTTTTATTTGGGGTTAATTCATTTTATTTTATTTTATTTTTATTTTATATTATTTTATTTTATATAATTTTTGTTGTTGTTATTTTTTTCATTTTTTTTTGTTTTAATTTTTTTAATTTTTTTTTATTTTTT
Organism: Neoceratitis asiatica; assembly: GCA_030068015.2. Lineage (NCBI taxonomy): Eukaryota > Metazoa > Arthropoda > Insecta > Diptera > Tephritidae > Neoceratitis > Neoceratitis asiatica. Next base: position 37,747,104 of record CM061527.1, read on the forward strand.
ATTTATTTTTTTTTTCATGTTGTTTTTTTATTTCATTGTATTTTATTTTACTTTATTTAATCTTATTTAATTATAATTTATTTATTTTTTAATTTATTTAATTTTTTATTTTTTATTTAATTGTTTTCATTTTATTAAATTTCACTCTATGTTGCTCGCAATTATTTTTGGCCTTCCTTACATTTAATTTTTATAATTTCTACTGCTTTCTTTATCGCTTTCCGTTGAAGGCATACGAAAGTCAAGTACTGTGATTGCTGTTTCGATTTCTGGCAATCGATAAACACGCGCGCTTATCATTTACTAGTAAAATTTACGCTTATCGTCCACACCAATATAAAAGTTATCAAAATACAGTACAATCTGTGACATCGTTGCTAGACAGCGCAACCTCTGCACGCCTCTCTCAGCTATTCTACATAGCAATGCATGAAGATAAGTACAATGCCTTAGAGAGGCGAGCAGAGTATGCGCTATCAGCTGTTTATGCCTAAAAGTTTTGGCTTATTTGTTGCAATTTATTGTTATCGGAAATTAATTAAGCCAAGTATGGAGCACCTACGCTTATCAGCTTATTGGATTTGACAAGTTCGGGTTTTCTCCAATTACTTTATCTGCAACTTCCTGTATCAGTAAAAATATATATGCATTTAATACATTTAATAAATATATATTTTTATTGTATAATTCTTAATCTTAGTCTGTCGTCTGATAAGAAAGTGAAAAATTTCATATTAATTTAATTAATTTGTAAAATTTATTGTTATTATTGCAAGACACAGCATGACTAACGTTCATTTATAGCTGATAATGGTGATTTTTTAAGCAAATGTGAATAAAGCATTTGATAAGCCGATTTTGGTGTAGGAGAATAAACAGCTTGAAATGACGTTATAGCATTTGTAATCTGCAGCTGACTAAAATTGATTTATTTTAAGCTGGTGATGTAACTAATCTCATAGAAGAAAAAAATATAAATTAGTTGTTGTTGCTGTCGTAGCGGCTATACGCCAACCCCGTCTAGGGTCAGACAAGTTTAGTTTTAGTCATCGAGGTCATCTAACGGGAAACCCAGAAAACGTGCTGTTTCGACGGGTTCGGACCAGAGGGCGAGGGGTGTTAGATGAGTCGGGTTAAGTGGGCATGCAAAGAGGTGGTTAGTGTCGTGCGTAGATTCTTTGCATGCGTCACATGTGTTGGGTATGTCAGGGTCGAGTCTGGATAGGTAGGAGTTAAGCCTGCTATAGTATCCGTATCTTAATTGTGTCACGGTTACGTGGGTCTCCCGAGCCAGCGCGAGCTCTTCTGCAATGGGTGGTGATTGGACTCCGAGAACACCATTCACGGGAAGAGAATTCACGAAGGTGTTTATGGCTTGTCTGTATGCCGTCCTGTCCAGCGGGTCTTGTCTGTATTACTGTACGTCGTCCCGGTAGTCAAGTACTCCCTTCCTGATGTGCCTAGGTGGTGGTTCAGCTTCCAATAAGTGTCTATTGGGATGATCCCTACGGTAGCATCCCAGCAGATATTACTTTCACAGCATAACATTATGCTCCTTAACTGGGAGCATAGATGCTTCACTATGTAAGTGGTGCTCCGGTGCCTTCATGAGGTGTTCTGTCACGGTCCGAAGGGCGGTGTTCTGACAAGTCTGGAGCTTCTTCAAGTGCGTCTCGCTAGTCCTCGGCGTCCAAATGGGTGCAGCATAGTTTACGACCGGCCGGCCAATTGCCTTGTACCTTGCCAGCAGCATTTCTTTGACTTCCCTACGAACTAGCGCTTTGAGGATTTTGTTGCGGGTCTGTACTTTGGTGGAAATTGCAGTCGTATGCAGAGTGAAGGAGTGCAGGCTATCAAATGTGACTCCCAGTAACTTTGGGTTGTTCGTGGTCGGATTTTTTACGTCATCGACCTTCACATTGAGTTCAAGCCGGTACTCATTCGTGTAGCTGGTGAAAAGGGTGGTAAAGGATTTCGCGGGTTGTAGATGTAAATGTCGTGCAGTAAAGAACAAAGGGCAGACGCCAAAATCGAACAATCATCGGTGTATGAGATTAAAGAGACGCCCTGCGATGGTGGAGGTAGCTTAGAAATGTAGAAATTAAACAGTATCGGGAAGAGGACACAACCCTCCGGAACTCCCTGTTTAGTTTTCCGTAGCTTTAAGGTTTGACCTCGAAAATCAACCGATGATCGGCTCAAGTAATTCATGGTCCACCTCTTCAACCTAGGCGGTAATAAGGAATCCTCAATGTCCGATAGTAGCACTGCATGATTAACCGTATCGAAATCATTCGAAAGGTCCAGTGCTACTAGAACAGTTCGCTCACAGGGTCGATTTTGGTTAAGGCCATGAATTATCTAAGTGTATATGACGTTAAGTGCAGTTGTGGTGCTCTGCACTTTCCGGAAGCCATGCCGATGTGTATCTGGGCTCAGATGGTGAGTAAGAGACGGGAGCAGCAATGCCTCAATTGTCTTCGCTACTGGGGAAAGGAGAGATATCGGACGATAAGATTCTCCTTTATTTACGTATTTCCCCGGCTTTAGTAGCGGGACCGCTCTACCCATATTCCACTTATCGGGTATAATTAGGGTGGCTTAAGACAGATTTAGAATCTTGGTGAGATAGTATGCTCCCGCTGGGCCCAAATTTTTTAACACCAGCATCCTTACTCCGTCGGGGCCGATGGATTTGGAGGATTTCGCTTTCCCGATAACTCCCTAAACCTCTTCCCTGGAGAAATCAAGCGTCGCGCTGCTGTTTGGCAGTTTGCGCAGACGCAGAAATTATTTTCAAGCTCGATTTTAATTATTATTTAAGAGATCGAAGAAAAGCTTCTTTTTTTTTGATTCTCCTTTTAACTTTTTGTATTTGCCTGTGAGATTTCTTGAAATATCTCGAGAAGGTGCTGGAAGAATATTCTTTAAAATATGATTTTTAGAAGTAATTTTTTTTTACATTTATACTTATGTAATATTTTTTATTTATATAGAGGCATTTTTTGGGTTATACCCTTTTTTGCGTTACTTACTTAGTATAGATTTTTTACCCCACAAATGCTTAAAGAAGAAAATATCAGAAGATTAATATTATAAATATGAGTTTTATATATATACTTTAAGTTGCTGTGGCAACTCTGACATTTCGCTTATTGTTACCCTCAGTTGGCTCTCACCAGCTGCTCATATTTCCCTTTTCTATCAATCGTTACTTTGGCCTTCGCTAGTCGAAGCTAATCTTTGTCGGCTTAAAATTCGCATAATGCTGATAAGAAATACTTGCATACGAGTACATACATATATAAGTAAATATATGTAGCGAAAAATTCAGCTTCAGTTTCTACGCCTCAAAATGATTGATATAAGTGTATGTTCTCAGAAGTGATTGCCAAAATATTCCTACAACTTCTTTAATTATATAGAAACATTCTGAAATACAATTTTTTTTTTTTAATTTTATTCATGCGACAGAGAGAGAGAGAGAGAGAAAGTGAGAGAGATAAAGAGAGAGCGAGTAAAGAAACACAAAAATTAATAATTACTTTGGCGAGGAGCCTTATTTTTAACTCAAAGTCAACGGAAATATTTTTTTTATTTTTTATTTAGAGCTCAGATCATGTTGTTGGTTAAGGGATCACAACCTTGTGGAATGCGACCACTCGTAAAAGTATTGTTCCAGCTTTTCGTCCACTTCAGTACATTCTCTGCATTCAGCGAATTTCACTATACCTCGCTTATGAATATTAGATTAGGGGGATATCCCTTCAATGCATTTGCAGGAACACTAAGTTTCCTTTTGTTCTTGGTACTTGGAACATTTTCTTCTGCCTCCGTTTGTAATGGACTGGTTCGAGTCCAGGTTTGACCAACATTTAAAATTATATAAAATTTATTTTTCTAACTGCGGTTGCCCCTCGGCAGGGAACGTAAATCCATCTAAGTGTATTTCTGACATGAAATAAAAAGTCTTCACAAGGCATCAGCCGTTCGGAGGCGGCTTACTATAAGCTGTAGGTCTCTCTATTTAATGATAAAAGTCCCAAGACGCAAAACCACAAAGAAGAGGAGCTCGACTGAAGATAGCTTCAGCGGTTACAAAGCGCCAAATATAGCATTTAGAGGTTCCCTAATTTTTTAAATAAAAAAACACAGAAAACTCAAATTTAATGGAGAATGTTTCGAAATAACATTCTTTGGCATTTATTTTTCGAGATTATCTCTTTCAAGTGTTGGCCGCGGCTACGTCTCAGATAGTCCATCAGTCTAGTCCAATTTTCGATGATTCGTTCAAGCATTTCGACTGGTAACTGGCGAATGACACACTCTTCGTCCCAAGTATTATCCAGTAATGAATGCTGGTAGGCCGATTATGTTGACCATAAGTTGAGCGAAGCGCGCGAAACACATTCCTTACAGAACGTGAATTTTCGTTGAATGATTTGTAAACGTTGTTCAGGCGTAAGTCTTTCCATGATGAAATGCCAAACAGCTTGACACGACTCAATTGTGTCCTGTCAAAAAAGGCTATTGAAAAAAGTACCTCTTTCGTTTCGCCCATTTTCCAAGGCTCCTATCTAGGGAGTTGAATGACCATCATTGGTAACGTTTAAATATTCGTAGGTTAAAGCTTATCTCGTCTGGTTCATTTGAATTGAATTCCAATAGTGGATAGGACCTACTAAAGGCTTTCTTTTAGTTTTTCCTAAGTCAATCTAATCCTGAAACAAATTTTTCCCAGTGTATATTTATTGCTGGCAACGGAAATGCTGAACTCGGACATTGAGAACATTGAGAACGGGAAGGAGAAAACAAATGGAATTCGCTTGGAACAATCCAAAAAGCGAGACCAAGAATTCACAATCGAAATCAGTTTCAAAACCGCTGCGTTCAACAACAGAACGAAATCAACAAGAAGCGCAGATTTAAAATCGAAATCTACAATTTAAGAAAACAAAAGCAACAACGCAAAAATTCACGATATATCAGAGTTTTAGTTACTTACAACTACAACATAACTAAATATAGAAAAAAAGAAAAAAGAAATATTTAAACGCTCATTGAGCCAGCACTGATAAGCACAAGAGCAATAACACGAGACCAAAAAGTCTCATTCTACGTCAGCAGCAGCCGCCACAGCATCATCAGCGTGAACGATTTTGATGTAAAAATAGATTCTTACACAAAAGTGACAAAAACACAAACAAAAACAACAAAAATACGCACTTTAAATATAAACTGTTATCATAATTGGTTTAAAAATTAAATTTGAATATTTTGTTTTAATTGACTAAAAGTCAAGGCGCACGAGATGAGGCATCATAACTGTAATACACTAATTCAACTATCGATTGCCCTCACAATTGTGGTGGCATACATTGTAACAACCACGTACGCAGTTTCGAGCACATGGGGCAACATTTCGAATTCGGCACAATTGTTGCATGTGGAGAATGTTTTTAATGCGTCATCGCCTGGAAAATATGTGAATCGTGAAATAAAATATCCGAAAAATGTAAGAAATGATTTTGGAATTGTGAGAATATGCATGTAAAGAGACAGTTAGTTGTGGTTGTTGTTGTTGCTCTTAAGGATTGATAGTGAAAACCTTAAATTTGTGAAAATATCGTTAAAAACGACTCACCAGAAAGGATAAACGTTGCCAAAAATTTGCGAATTATTACGAAATTTTAAATGTTTTATAAAATATAAATTTAATATTAGTGAATGGCTCTTCCGCGCGTTTTTTTTCTGATCAACGTCAGTTGGTCTTGATCAAAAATTGCTCTTCGCTAATTGCAAGGAAAAAATTTAGCAAAATGAGTTGTTATTTGAATGAAACTTAAGAAGCTTGTGATTTTGTTTAGAGATTCGAAAATTGAAAATTCTAATTTTGTTTTTAAAGGGTGATCCTTTTCGAGGTTCCAAACTTTTTTAAAGAAAAAAAAAGCACAGAAAATTCAAATTTATGCGGAATGTTTATTATCATCCGAAAGAACATTCTTTGGCATTTAGTTTTTGAAGATTATCTCTTTCGAATGCTGGTCGCGGCTACCTCTCAGATGATCTATCCGCTGAGTCCAAATTTCGATGACTCGATCGAGCAATTCGAATGGTAACTGGCGAATGAAAAGCGTAATGTTTTGCTCCAAGACCTGAATCGAGGCGGGATTGTCCGCATGGACTTTAAACTTTACATATTCCTACAGGAAAAAGTCTAACGGCGTGATATCACACGATCTTGGTGGCCAATCGACCAGCCCAATACGTGAAATTATCTGCTCACCGAAGTGTTCTCTCAATGAATCCATTAATTGATGCGATGTGTGAGAAGTGGCTCCGTCTTGTTGAAACAAAATGTCGCGGTGATCACAAGCTTTAATTTCAGGCATCAGATAGTCGGTTATCATGGCTCTATAACGGTTGCGATTGACGGTTGTGTTTTCAGCGGTATCATTTTTGAAATATGGACCGATGATTCCACCGGCCCACAAACCACACCAAACCGTTGATCTTTCTGGATGAAATGGCAGCTCTTGAATCTCTTCAGGTTGCTATTCGCCCAAATACGGCAATTTTGTTTGTTTACATAGCCATTGAACGAGAAATGGGCATCAGCGCTGAATAAAATTTGGCTAGAAAACGTTGGATCTTCTTGGAATTTTTCACGAGCCCATAGAACGAAGCGATGTCGCTTCAAGTCGTCCCATACGTCAGTCCGAGTGGGAGCGAGCGGCGCAGAATCGACTATCCACGGCCTTTGTGCACACTCTCAGCTACGGCTGCTATATTTTATTCACTGCTTCCTTCACGTGGTCTATTTGGTGGAATATTATCCAATAATGAATGCTGGGTCTAAAGATAGGTGATGGTGTTGCGAATTGTACGCTCAGTAGGTTGATTATATTGACCATAAATTGAGCGAAGCGTGCGAAATAAATTTTTTACAGAACGTGAATTTTCGTAATAAAGTTGAATGATTTGTGAACGTTGTTCAGGCGGGAGTCTTTTCATGATGAAATGCCAAATGCGAAAATAACGTGACAGCTTGAGACGACTCATGCGTGATCTGTCAAAAAAAGGCTATTGAAAAAAGTACCTCTACTTGGATCACCCTTTATAAATTTATTTTTTTAACACTTTTCTTTATTATTATTTTGTTTAACTACTTCTTTTAATTTCTTTATTATTTTTCTGTTTCCTTTTTTTAATAATCAATTAAAAAGCCTCTTTTTTTACTAAAAAATTCCAAAAAAAAATTAATTTTTTTCAACTTCCTCTTCTTCGTTTTTCTGCAAACAAATGACTTGCATTTACACTCGGCTTCCTCCCTCGCATATGCGATTTTTTTTTTGTGGAATCGCGCGCCGGAAACGTTTCGCAAAAGTCGGTTGCACTGATAAGCTACGCAATGCTGCCGATATCACTACATATGTATAAGGCGCGGAAAGTAAAACTTGGTGCTGATTTTGCACACGAGATTTATAATTTTATACATAAACATATGTATTTACATACAAAAGATATATATTATATATTTTAAATTGCAAGCCTTAACAGAGCAAAGCGAAAGTTAGCCTTCAAAATGTTGAGCACAAAAAAAAAGTGACGTTTCGGCCCAGCCGAAACCCTGAATATTTCATGAGCATAACAAATTTGTTATATTGGGAGTTTTTTTTGACAATTTCAACTAAAATCTCATATTTGAAAAATCGGTTGTAGCGGACCAAGTTTCGTTGATTTTCGAGTGTAGAATACCAAATATCATGTTCTTAGATGCTTTATTGAAGTATTTATGATCCAAAATCACCTATCTGAACAAATCGGGAGCATGCATTGGAGCTATGTGATATTGTCGACCGATCTGACCGGTGCCGAGACCCGTATACTAAGTTTCTTTGAAATATCTCCAAAAAAGAAAAGTATAAAAAGAATCGAAAAAAATATAAATGCAATCAGAAATCGATGTTGTTTTTGAATAAAAACAAAGAAATAAATAAAATTATAATAATAATAAGAAAATAAAAATCTCTGAAATTTTATTTTTGTTATTTAGTGTTGCGCGATCACAAGGTCAACACGTTTTGCAAATTTTTTTTGGTTTTGAGTTCTAATTTTTTGTTATTTTGTTTTGTTTTTTTTTTACGCAAAAATATAAATAGTTTCCACTGTTGGTGATAAGAAATTGAATTGCGTGAACGTGATTATAAAATGGCATTAAATTCAAATAATTCTAGAGCAGATTTTTTTAGAATAAAGAGATGCCGACTGTATTTTTTCTATTACGCATGACCTTTAGCACAACAACAACTCAGCTACGATATCAATAACTGTTTATGATTACTTCTAAATATATTTTTCTGCAATATTGAACAATTACAATTCTTATTTTGCTCCAAAATATATTGATTTAGGGCATTGGTAATGGGCGCATTATCACCGGCATACGCGCCTTGGATCAGGTGACAAATGGCACTGGTGGCCATGCTACCATCTATTCGGGTGGACCGGGCTTCAATAATGTCACCATCAAGCTGCAGTCACAATATAATTATGGTTTAATATTTCGCGTGGAAATCTATGGCAAATAAACCATAGCAGAATATTTTTACAAATCCCTAACAGAAAGAACAAAAGATACTTATTTTATTTAGTATTAATTGATTTTTTTTTCTTCTTCTTTATTTTTCTATTTGTAATCTTTAGTTAAGGTACTTACTCTGTAGAGCTAAGCAAACGAAATTAAATACAAAAACAATTTTAATATAATATAATTATAATAATATGAAATGATTTTGTTGAGAACAGAGCACAGAAGAGATTTATGATCTATGTCTTATAATTTTAATCATTTTAGATAAGAAATTATGCACATATGAACTTGTGTGTATGTATTTATAACAAATTAAATATAAGAAAAAATATTATATAAGTATAATGTTTAATGAAGCTATGTTCTTTAAAAAAATTGCATAAATAAATCAAATTTTATAAGCTAAAGATTAAATATATGACTTGTTGCTGGCGGAGCTAATGAGCGTGCAAATAATATTTAAAAATATTTTTTTCCAGATTCAAGAAAATGCATATTTCTTTAATATTATTCAAACAAAAATATTTATTAATATGTACTTTCACTTAAGCGTTCACTAGAACTGCTCTAGAACTTTTCATCCTCAATCTGAGAGAACTAAATCTTGCCTCACTCCTCAAGAGCATCTTATAATGATTTTTTCGGAAGAGATGATTGACGTCAGCCTAAATATATAAAATGTGAATATATAAAAATAAGTCTTGCAACATCTTTGAGAGGAGCACTCCTCTAGTTACAACAGAGGACGTTTACCACCCTGCTTCTGCTATTACTTGCGAAAACATATGTGATCAGATTTTAATAACTGATGAAATCGAAACGACTACTCAGTTTAATTTCTCGCAAGCTAACTTAAAAGATCTTAATAAGGCTTTATCAAAATTTACATGGCCTGAGAATATTGATCAAAGCGTCGCTCATTTTTACAATATCGTCTGAAGATGTATTTATCCATCTGAAGTCCTTAAAAAAATCATACACATATGGTCCTGACCAAATACCTTCTTGCTTTCTTGTAAATTGCGCTGAGTATATTTTCGAATCTTTGACTTGATTTATTCAATTTAGCACTTAAAGAGAGTATTTTTCCATTTGTATGGAAAGAATCTTTTATTGTACCCCTTTATAAAAAGGGAAACGATCTTTGATAGAAAATTACCGAGGTATAGCTAAACTATCTGCGATTCCTAAATTATTTGAATCACTTATCACTGATCATTTGACTCATTCAACCTGAGCATTTATATCACACTCCCAACATGGATTTGTTAAAGTAAAATCTACAACCACCAATTTACTTGAGTTCACTTCTTTTATCATCGATGCGTTCAGAAAGGACAGTAGCGTTGACGTAATCTATAGCGACTTTATCAAAGCTTTTGTGTGTTACTCGTTGCTAATCAAGAAACTTGACCTATTGTGTTTCCAACCAAAATTTTTACAATGTATCTCCTCACACCTGTATGATCGAGCTCAAAGTTTAATGTTTAAAAATTCCATTTCAGATTCCGTTAATGTTTCTTCATAGCCATCTATGCTCGATTCTGTTTTCACTATTTATTAACGATATATCTTCTCAGATAAAATTTTCAAAACTTTTAATGTATGCGGAGGATGTAAAACTTTATAAATCTTACACTTCGGCAACTTAAGGTATCTTACTGCAAACTATGGACCCTAAATTGAACTTCACACATCACATTGATGTGATAGTCAACAAATCCAAAGGCATCTGGGCTTTTGTAAAACGTTGGTCAAAGGATTCTTGAATACGGCTCGGTGATTTGGTAACCGAGGTATCAAATTTACTCTGATAGCATAAAGTCGATTCAAAAACAAATTAATAATACTTGCCTTAAGAAATTTGCAAGTCTGAAACTTCTCAATCTCCCTACTCTCGCCAGTCGTCGAGAAATGCTTGATGTAATTTTCATGGTTAAAATAATAACAGGCTTAATTTCCAGCCCCCTTATTCTCTCTGAAATCAAATTTAATGTTCCGTTCAGAATGTCCAGACCTTTTTTCTCCTTATTTCTGAAAACTTGTAAAACAAATTTGGAATTTCACGAGACTTTGCATTGTTTTGTGTCTTGAATCCAACTCTCATTCAAGTACATTTGACATATCTGACTCGCTTTTTCATATTAAGAAAGCTACTTTGTCGACTCTCAACTAATCCTTAAATAACATTTTATATTTGAATTAAGTTGATCTTAAAAATCTGCTGATGAAATTTTGTTCTGTAGCTGAATTTTTTTAGTTCTCGACAGTAAACAAACCCCTGCCATTCGTGACTTGGTATTGATGAAAAATAAAACAAGTTCCTTACATACGTCATGCGGATTGCGCCCCTCGTGCGGATGTGCGGGAGGTGCGTAAACCGTTGGGATTAATAATTTAATATTATTCAAACAAAAATAATGAGTAATATACTTTCACTTAAGCGATTTCTGCCTAGAACAATCGAATTGTTCTCGATAATGTTCTCGATTCACGCTCTAGAAAATGCCAATTATTATCTTCTCTTCTCCAATGCCAGTTATTAGCTTCTCTCTTTCATCTGATATTCGCTTCACATTTTCGCCACAATATTTATCGAAAAGAAAGTGGTTTATGTGAATAGGATAAAGTAAATAAGTTTCTTTGGGTCTTTAAATGGTTCAAAAATTGCAAATCGATTGAAAAACGACATCTTTGAGGTATGCTTTATTTCTAACTCAAATATCTGGTATATTTCCTTCGTAGCACCCTAACGAAAGTCCTAGCATAGCTACGCTATAAGCTCCCAAAATACCGTTATTATTATTATAAAGTCAATTTTTATGAAGTTATTAAAAAAATAACATTTATTTCCAAAATTTAAATAAGCAAATATTTTTCCCTCCTATGGGTTATAGTTACATGGAAGTGTGAAGCATCGGTATTTTAAGCGGAGATGGTGGTCTAGAGAGCAGAAAATTTTGGCTCTTGTACTTATCTGAAACACAAAAACTAAGAAGATTATTCATTTGTACAAGTGTAGCTATATCCTGTACCAAGATTATAAAAATATATTTTTTTAAATTGTGAATTTTTGAATTTCGATAACCGAAACAGACTTATTTTTGATCAGTTTTTGAGCTAAAAAGTAAGAAGTTATCAAGATAATAAACTTTTTATGCTACGGGACATAGCTACTAGTATACTGAATAGAATTTTCAAATTTCGGGCCAATCGAATAAAAACCTGCGCCGTGCAGTAAAAAGCTGTTCTGAGAAAAACGAGTCGGCCGCTACCTGCTCAAAGACCTTTAGAACCGAAAATACTGTAGATATCATTATAAAATTTTAACAGTATATTCCTAAAAGTCCATACTTTCGAAATACTAAATATACTTCGCCACCACTGTATATGTTTTTTTTTTTTTCGATTTTAAAAAAAGTGTTAAAAACTAGCACTTTACATTTTTGCGTACAATTAAATACCTATCCCATGGTTTGCACTTCAATATTCTTCGGCACCACTGTATATGTTTTTTTTATTCAAAAAGTTTTAAAAATTAAAATTTTACATTTTTTCGTTTTTTTCGTAACCGTGAGTGATAGAAGGCTACGGCATCTTCCATAGTGTAGTACAATTAAATACCTATTCGACGGTATGCATATCAATATTCTTCGCCACCACTGTAAATGTATTTTTATATTAAAAAAAAGTGTTAAAGTGGTTTTAGACAACCATCTGCCCTTAAGTTTGAAGCAGGTTAGGTTATGTTGAACTGGTTAATTCCTTGTGCAGTCTCACATAGATGATACTACGTCCATAGTGTTACCAGACAAACTAGGTAAGACCAAAGCTTTGCGTTATTACACTGCTTGTAGTCTCTCCTGTTTAAAGGACATTGTGGTCCTTTTAGAAAATTCAAGAAAGCATTTCGACCCTTTGTCTACAGGTGATTGCAGATCATCTATACTCATTTATCAACGGTCACAGTAGCCGAGTGGTTAGCAGTGCATAATGCCATTCGGAAGGTCAGACTTTGAGTCCTGCTCTGACCAATATTCATAATTAAAGAATTTCCATTGAAATTTTTAATATTTTTTTTAATAGTGCATCATTTATTTATACGTATATGTTAGTGGACATTTTAATATAAATTTTTTTGTTTCTCAAATTTGTATAATTTTCATCAGTTTCATTGCTTGGTTCAATTGGTTTATATCGGAATGTAATTTCACCACCACTTAATTGCCAAAAATTTCAATAGTGTAGTTCAGACCATGATTGCGCGCAGATTTGATGTGCACAGATGCATAACGAAAGCCGGGACCGCCTTTGCGCAGCTGTGCAGTGCCGCCGTCCTTGCGCCTATGATCGATAGCCACCACTTGGCTAATAATGAAAGGGTTGGAGGAATACTACGAAAAAGAAAATAAGCGTATTTAAATACAATACAATAAATATCACTTACAGAGAGCAATAAGAGTAATATTTAAAAAAAATATTTCTGCATAAAAAATTGTATAAATATTTACCTTGCCGGGGAACTCAATATCCAGGGAAGTGACACGCCACAGCTTCGATTTCCTCACCACTTGAGTACGGTAGAGAAGACGATCATTACGACCACGTTGTCCCCACGTGCTATTGTTGGCCGTGCTGGAGGCGATGAGCGCTGCCAGTATAGCGAAAGAGATGAGAGCGATTGTTGTGTAGGCTTTCATTGTTCCTGTTAACTTGTTTCCTTTTTCCTTTTTGAGAAGTAATATTTTTTAACACTTGTATGGCTGCTGAGAACTAACTGTTGAACTATTTACCGATACTCCGAACTTTTATATACTATTATTAATTGCGGCACTTAAGTGTTGTTTTTTTTTTTTACAAAAATCACATATAGATTTATCGTTTCAATATCTCAAATTAACCACTTCACTCTTTGTTTATGTCAAAATTTTTTCTAGACTCTTATCGCTTTTAGCATGAATTTTACAATGTACAGTTTTTTTAAATAAATTAATAATTTGATTATTATAGGAATGAAATAAGAATGGAAAACTAATACAATTTCGAACGAAATTGAAAATTCTACTTTGTATATGTATATATATATTAGATTAAAAAGCTCCTAAAAAAAGTATAAAACATGAGACTAATTAAATATTTTCAAGTATACTTGATGCATGTATTAAAGGGTGGTCCATGTGGTGGTACTTTTTTCAATAGCATTTTTTTGGCAGATTACGTGTGAGCCGTGTCAAGCTGTCAAGTTATTTTTGTTCAGTATTGTTTGGCATTTCATCGTGGAAAGGCTTACGCCTGAACAACGTTTACAAATCATTCAACTTTATTACGAAAATTCTCGTTCTGTAAAGAATGCGCTTACTATTCGTAACACCATCACCCATCTTGGGACCCAGCATTCGTTATTGGATAATAGTCCACCGAATAGACCACGGAGACCGGGGATAGTCGATTCGGCGCCGTACGCAGCAACTTGGACTGACGCATGGAACAACTTGGCGCTTTTTACGTCGAGATCTTAAATTGAAAGCGTACAAAATACAGCTTGTGCATGAACTGAAGCCGCTTGACCTTCCCAAGCGACATCGCTTCGCTCTCTGGGCTCTCTGGCCAAAATTTGTTCAGCGAAGATGCCCATTTCCAGCTCAATGGGTATGTAAACAAGCAAAATTGCCGAATTTGGGACGAAGAGCAACCTGAAGAGATTCAAGTGCATCAAGAAAAAACAACGGTTTGGTGTGGTTTGTGGGCCGGTGGAATCATAGGTCCATATTTCCTCAAAAATTATACCGATGAGAAAATAACCGTCAATGGCGGCCGCTATCGCGCCGACTATTTGATGCCTGAAATATAAGCTCGTGTTATACGCGACATTTCGTTTTAGTAAGACGGCGCCACTTTCCACGCATCGCATCGGTCAATGGATTTATTGAGAAACACTTCGGTGCGCAGATAATTTCACGGTTTGGGCCGGTCGATTGGCCACCAAGATAGTGTGATATCCCACCGTTAGACTTTTTCCTGTGGGGATATGTAATATGTAAAGTTTAGTGTATGCGGACAGTCCACTTCGATTCAGGCTTTGGATCAAAACATCACTCGTGTCATTCGCCAGTTACCAGTCGAAATGCTCGAACGAGTCATCGAAAAGTGAACTCAACGGATGGACCATCTCAGACGTAGCCGCGGCCAACATTCGAAAGAGACAATATTCAGAGAATAAATGCCAAAGAACGTTTTTTTCGAATGATAATGAACAATCCCCATGCAATTTGAATTTTCTTTGTTTTTTTCCTTGAAAATTAGGGAAATACTAAATGATTTTCAAAGTACCTCCGAGTAATGATATATTTATTTGAAAAATTTGAGAAATCGCAATTAGGATACAAATTGAAGCTGAAATATTTCAAAAATCTAAATTAATTAAATTATTAAACCCATTCGGGGTTATTGAAATTTTTTACTGTGTTATCATTTAATTACTTCGATAACTTGCAGGTGTTGATGGTAAATAAACAGTATTTCCCCTTGGTGAATCACCTGGCATGGTAGTAGTAGTATGAAACGTCTAATCTAAGTTATCAATTCAAGCAAATCACGGCAGACTGCTAAGAAATTAGAAAAAAAATTGTTTTCCTTTTTCGAAAAAATAATTTTAATGGCTATCTGCCACAACAAATCAGCATTTGCTTTACTTAAGACTTCTCAAGACAATTTTTTTAGTATAACTTATCGCCTCAGTAAACTTGAAAGATAAATTTCGTTAGGAAAATTAATAGAGTAAAGGGAATAACATATAATTTATGAGCATCTGATTACTGTTTTCAGCGATGCTTATTTTGTGATACATTTTTCCTGTAGCGACATCGAAACTTCCACATTTTATATTTATTATTTCCGAGCCTTCAGTTTACAGGCACTTTTACACTTGACACCTAGATGTAATTAGAAATAATTAAATTCATATGATTTTAGTTAGCCCTAACCTTCAAAAGATGCGTTTATAAATTCGACAGCCGGATCATTAATTTGTGGATTATAGCATTTTGAGTGAAACAACATTTATTGTTGTAAAGAAAATTGAAATTGAATGAAATAGAAGGCTCTCTGTGGATATAAACTGAACGTGTACATCATATCATTCACGAATATTTGGGTATGAGAAAGCTCTCTGGAAAGTGGATCATCCGAGTGAACTGTATACGATGAAACCGCTCCAAAGCATGGAAAAACGCAACAGTCGACTCGCAAAGTTATGGCGTCGGTATTTTGGGATGCGCATGGAACAATTGGCCGAATAACGGCTGCATTTGAAGAAAAAGAAAGTGTTGTTTCACCAAGGCACTGCTCCGTGTCACAAGTTAGTGAAATTCATTGCGAAAATCCACGATTGGACTTCAAATTGCTTCCGCATCTACCGTATTATCCATATCTGGCCCCCAGTGGCCTGTTCTCAGATCTCAAAAGAATGCTCGCGGGGAAGAAGTGTTCGTCGAATCGAGAGTTGATCACCGAAACTGAGGCATATTTTGAAGCAAATAAAAAAATGGTATCGAAAAGCTGGAGGGTCGATATTATCAGCGTTGAAGGAAACTATGTTCAAGAAAAAAATTAATTTTCCCAAAAAATGTGTTTTACTATGGTAGACCGGGGACTTTCAATTGACCTTATTTTTCCCCAAAGAATGTCGTCTTACCTTATGAGGCTAATTGTTATTTTATTACTGTATAAAAAATTGTGCGAGAGCACAAATTCAAAACACTCTTAAAGAATATCAAGTTCGTACTTTGCAAATTTTCAATTAAAGCAGCGAATATATTCAAACAAACCCGTTAGTTTTAGTTCAAGGTGACATCGAACCAGTATCTGGTGAATAAATCCATATTTGGCTTTCAAAAATATTTCGTTTAGTTTCTGCGTGTTTTCTTCTTCATTCTCGCCAGCACTTCAACTCAAGCTCAACTATTTCTGTTCTGTTTAATCGATTCAATTTTCGAGCTAATTTTTATAGTTTCACATGTCAAAATACCATTTTGAAATAGATCGATTCCCAATTTGCGAAGTGTATTAGTGTAAAATAGTATTTAGACGGGAAGATCTTAAAATTATTTACATATAGCGTTCGACTTCGCAACCACTTACCGTCAAACCAATTGTTCTTAAACCAGCTGATGTTTTCCCAAAGTACATTTTTACTGACCAGGTAAATCCTTGAGTAGGGCAGTGTCTAAAAAGCTTCATACCATAAGAACGAGCTTTATTGGGTATATATTCTCTGGAAGCTAGTATGCTTTACCACGCAACAAGTGTTTCATCGATTTCTTTTGATCGATTGCTTGGTACGTAAACTTTTTGATATCACGTTCGAAGCATATCCATTAGTTGTTTTATAGTACCAAGCCGGTCGCCTGGACACATTGTAACGTTGTCTGAGTTGTGCATGAAACTGAGCAAAAGTTGAAAATGATTTCGAGACATTGTTTTTCTTAGGATTGAAAAATCGTGCAGCACGCATTTGAATGAATTGCCCGTTATTGATCCGGCCATCACCAAACTCATCCAAAGTAGAAGCCTAAGGAACTTCCTCTTTTCAGAGCTTGTTGTTGGAACCTATTGTTTTATTTTATTTTAATAAAGATATGGTAACAGTTCATTAAACTAAATACTTATTAAAAGTTTATTAGTTTCTGTGCCAATTAAATCAGAAACTACGTTGTCGTTGAATAAGAGAAATGCGTCCAAGCAAGGAATATCCTTTGCAAGACCTAACATACCAGTGACTTCGAGGAATTTTCGGTGCGAAAAAACTCAGATAAATTGACGTTAGTATCTGAAAAATCTGCTGCTTGCAGCTGATGCGGGCTCCTCTTTGTCAGCATGCCAATCATATTGGAATCGTTTTGATCAATATTTTCGTAAGAAATGTCTGTATAGTGTCATTTGACAGCCAATTCTCATCAATCAATACTCAAACTTGAATTAACATCTGTAGAATACCAAATTTTACGCTCTCAGATAACTCCTTAGCGGATTTTTTACACAAAACCTCATATCTGAACAAATCGGTAGTATGGGAGCTATGTGATGTAGTATTCAGATTTCGATGATTTTCAGAACCAATATGGAATTCATTATGTGTGTGTAGTATACCAATTTTCACGTTCTTAGGTATTTTGTGCCGGATTTATAACACAAATTTTCAAATATGAAAAATCGATCGTATATATGTTGTAGCGTTCCGATTTGGCCGGTTCCGAAAATTATCGTTTAAACCTATATCTCAAAACTAGTTTGCGTTAAAAGAGACAGACGGACTGATGGACAGACAAACATGGCTAAATCAACAAAGCTCGTCCGTCTGATACGATCGGTATAGATTTCGGTGGTTCTATTTCTTCTCCTTCTGGAACTTACATACTTCAGACAAAATTTAATATACCATTTTATGTAGATGAAAGGTATACAAAGCGTCGCAAATTTGAATTCCGCTGTACAGTGCCACGTCGCCCAAAACGAGCGAAATAAAAAAAAACTTATCAAATCCATAATAAGTTGTAAAAACTTTCGAAAACAGTACTAAAATGAATATATTATCGATACGCAATTTTTTAACAGAAAATGTACTTTCACCTGGTGAAGGTTTTCGCCAAAAATTTTGTCTGCCAATGGGTTAAGAGATCTTTCTTAACAAATAAGAGTTTAAACCGATATTTAGTTACTGAATTATAGCGATTTTCGTGCTTTTCAATATTACCGTTATATGGGAGGTGGGCGCAAAATTGATCTTTTTCACTCATCAATGACAGCGATCGTTCTTGTGAACGTAAAAAATGTATGAAAAACGTTTGATCAATATATGTCCATATGTCTGTTACTTACAACCGCTAGCCGAACAAACTTAATATACTCTCTGTGCATAATAATTATTTAAGGTCATTACTGTATCTGTAAACATGATTATCGCAAAGAATTCTGATATTTATGTATATCAGAAGATTAATATTAAATTTGCTAAGAGTAACTAAAACGTCAGCAATTTTCAAGACCTTAAAAAGATAAAAAATATTTAGCGAACACAAATCAGCAAATAGCATACTCAGTTGTATTCTATGTATGTACTCGCATTGTAAATATTTATACTCTCATATAAAAAATGTGTTTAA
Organism: Neoceratitis asiatica; assembly: GCA_030068015.2. Classification (NCBI taxonomy): domain Eukaryota; kingdom Metazoa; phylum Arthropoda; class Insecta; order Diptera; family Tephritidae; genus Neoceratitis; species Neoceratitis asiatica. The sequence continues at coordinate 37,765,857 of CM061527.1, forward strand.
TTAGCTGTAGCAACGACAAAAGTTACTTTCTGTGAGTTTCCAAAGAAAACCCCTTTCTTTTGAAAAATAAATAACCTTTTATTTGCGTGTTGAATTAAAAAATGTTTATTCAATAATAACTATTTTTTATTTACACATACAACAATATATTTATAAAAATAATCACAGAAGTTTTTTTTCACATTATATTTCATTTCTTTTATTTAAACAAGTGTTATTGACATCACCACTTAGCCACGCTTGTCATTTAGCACGAAAGTATACATTTGCATTGCTCCGCTTAATTGCCAAAAATTTGAATTGTGTAGTTCAGACCATGATTGCGCGCAGATTTGATGTGTAGCGTGGCATTACGATAGCCGGGACCGCCTTTGCGCAGCTGTGCATAGCCGCCGTCCTTGCGCTTACGATCGATAGCCACCACTTGGGTAATATAGTAGGGATTGTAAGCGTTCTATTGAAGGGAAGAAATAATTTAATTAAATTTATAATATTATTATTTATTTATTTTATTATTATTTATTATTATTATTTATTATTTAAAATATTAAAATTTTACTATTATTATTATTATTATTTTATAATTTTTTTAATATAATTTTTTTTTTTTTTTTTTTTTTGCAATAAATATTAATTATGAGAAGAAGTGTGGAAATCTTCTTATTTATATTCACCTTGCCGGGAAAATCAACATCCACTGAAATGACACGCCACAAGTCAGACTTTCGTACCACATCAGTACGGTAGAGCAGGCGATCATAGCGGCTGCGTTGTCCCCAGGTGCTGTTGGCGGCCATGCTGGTGGCGACCAGTGTTGCCACGACGGCGAAAGAGACGAGTGCGATTGCTGTGCTGGCTTTCATTGTTGTTTCTTAATTTTTTTTTTTTTTTTGGAGTAAAATATCTTCCACGTGTTAAAAGTGTATATCACTCAACTGCTGCGAACTAACTGTTATGCTATCTACCGATATCTTGCGCCTTTATATACAAATGTTCATTACAATACTCACAGGTGTTGTTTATTATTTATTTTTCACACCCGCGCTAGTTCGCCTGCTAGCCACAAGTACTTATATTGCACATATCTACATTATATATCTGTTTAACCACTTGAATTACAGTTATTTTTGATCCGGTATATGTAGATAACAACGGAGTTTAGTAGTTTTTTTATATTAATTCCGATAAGTTTTTGGCATGTATTTGACTGATTTGCTTCTATTCTTTTTATTCTTTTCCAAGATTTTTTTTTTTTTTTTTTTTTGTTAATTAATTGTTTTTATGAATTAAAAAATATTTTTTTACGCTTGTGAATCATTTGTCATTGTCAAGTCCGTAGCGGTGAATCTTATCTTATCAATTCGTCGGTTTCTCTGTGTTTTCAAACCTGTGTAGATGTAGTCATATTGGTGGGGGATTTTTGTGTTTGTGAAGCTTTAAGGCAACTAACTGTTTATCGAGATGTTTCTTTATAATTTTTCTTTAAAATATTTTCTGCAACACCCTGTGGTATAATTATGTTTCCATTAAGCCTAAAATTATGTTCACTTGGTGCTGAGTGAAATGATTATGAGGTTGGATGATTCATTTTATGTTCTTTTTCTTATCAACTTGATTTTTTTTCGAATTTTATAATACTTAAAAATCAGAAGTTGCACTTGTAATGTTATTATGGCAATAAAGATAGGTAGATATTGGAGTGGAGCACTCTTGGAGAGGTTCTAAATAAACAATTGAGATGCACTTACTGATATTTTTTGCTTGTGACATCATCTATTTGCTTAAGGAAAACAAATGTAAACACTTTACTTAGAACTGCTTATAGTCGACCGGATGTGAACTAAACGTGGCGTCAATAAAGTATTTGATGGCTAAATTTAATAAAACTTTTCACCACTTTTTTTTTATTCCAAAAAATTACAAACATAAAAGATCTAGAAGGGAAACTGCAATTTAAAGTAAAGATCTTAATATCACCATCATCACCATTAGTACATGTTCGTAAACCACAACACTTTAAACTGATCAGTTACCATGCTCTTGAAACGCGGAAGAATTTCAGAACTATTTTTAAGTTCAGGATGAAAAACAAAGATTCGTTTAGTATTTTTCATTGAATGAAGGAAACTAATGTTTTAATTCATATAGCGCACTCGGGAGTCCATGAGATTTACACTTCTCAATAGCAAAAAGCATATGATGTTGACTACATTTAGTGAAGAATATGTCAAGCACATTATCATTGTTGGTAATATCGAACATACACGGATGGTTCAAAGCTTCAGGCAAACATGTTGGTATTATTTCCCTTAAAAACCACAAAAAAGTCATATTTAGACTTCTGGAACACTGTAGTTTGTTTCTGGCCGGGGTTGCTGTAGTAATAGCAGTTGCAAAATATTTCGAAGCCAACTTTTCAGCAAGTTATATATTAGTTTTAAATTATAACATATTCCTAGGTTAGATATCGTCAAACTTATAAACCTACCTAACTATTTCTAATATGGGCTCTTCGTAACACGAACATAGAGCGTAGAGCGTAAGCCTGATGAATCTAATAGGTAGGGTACAGCAAAGCGGTTTATTAAAGTTTAAGAATGCACAGGTACGCCTATTGCTGCTAAAGGAATTTATAACCAGACAGACAGCTATAAAATTGGAACGCAACTCCTGTAGGAGAACCGAAAGAAAGAGCTCATAAATGTACAATTTCTAAGGTGACTTTCTTTCTGATTTTCAAAATATGATTTTATTCTTTTAAATATACTTCATCGTCACCAAAATAATCCCCGCAGATGCATTGCACATGTTCTCTAGACTTTTGCAATCCTCGAAGCGTTTGTTCTCATCGGGTCGGTTCACAAACAATCAATGCAGTGTTCTTAGATAGATAAAGCTGAAGGAATTTAAAATGTACAATAACACCTCGACAATGAGTCACCTTAGAGAATGTACACTGCCTCAGTCAATGAAATGCCGAGAGATTAGGGATCTATTTTAAAAGGTGTTATATAAGAAGTTAGTATGATGTGAAAAATGAGATGGCTTGACATCTGCACCAATCTAAGAGTGGACTAAGTCAGATTACCATTGGCCTAGTTGTATTTATGTCTTCTCCTACCTACCTACTTATGCAACTTCGAGGGATAGAATAATTCAAAACTTCAATTCCATTTCTTTTAATCGAAGGCACAGCGTACACGCACTTACCAAATTTTCAGGCTATATTGGATCTGTATACTGAGATTGCATCAGGGACTGGCTCGGTCTCAGATAAACGTTTGAAAAAAATTTTTTTTTCAAGTTTCTAAAGAGAGAGAGAGAAGATCTTCCAAATTCTCTCATACATTATTATTAATGAGTACTTACGATAGCAAATATTTTAGGTATATGAGAAGGAATTATAGCAACAATTTTTTAATCTTAAAGGCTGAAGCATAAGCGTTTCTTTTTTATGTGAGAAGTCTTCATCAGCTATGTTCTCTTTCTATATTAAACTTATGCCTAGTATCCTTAAAGGCTTGGGTTTTTTGAGAGGACTAAAACTCTCATGCTAAGAGCTATTTCAAAAGATATACATAGAAGGGTTATCCATTTAGTGGTTTCGAAAGTCAGTATAGTATTTTGACATCTGTCACACTTAACTGTCAAACCAATCAGGGTTTGTTTTAGTTAAGAGTCAGGTATTTATGAAAATTGATCGCTAAACAACAGCACAATGCGTTCAAATACCTACTACTTGTACAAAAATGGTGATTCAAACGTGGTCACGTTTCATGCCTTAAGAGGAGATTATGGTACATAATCGTCCAACTACTCAAGTAATTAGTAAAGTTTTAAAGAAATTTTAAGAGACTGGATCGGTTGCAGATATTTTAAGGTCTGTGCATCACCACTTTGCTCGTTCCACTTTAGGCATCGTTGCTGTAAGTAAAATTTTAGCCGAAGACTCAATTGTGTCTAATTCTCGTAGTTCTAACAAACTGGTACTCTCTTACGGCACATTATGGCATATTTTGGACTTGGACTTACACCTACATCCATATCAAGTGCAGCTCATACAACAACTGAAGTCAGCTTCACAACGCCGTATTTACGTAGATTGGGTGCTGGAACAACAAGCAGTGGACCACGATTTATCCAACAAAATTTTCTTCAGCGACGAGGCAGATTTCTCACTCGGTGGATACGTAAATAAACAAAATTGTCGCATTTGGGGCTCCGAAAATTCTCAAATGATTGAAGAGAGGGCATTACACCTAAAGAAAACCTGCTGTCTGGTGAATAACACGACTTGGACGATATGTGGTTCCAACAATATGTTGTCACATGCCACACTATATGAGCGAATATGGATTTTTAGCCAGAGAAATATCTCGTCGTAGTATCTCGTCTTGTCGATGTGAATTGGCCACTAAGATCAAGCGCTTTGGCACAGTTGGATTTTTTCTTTATTGGGCTACGCGAAAGGCCGTGTTTATGCGGATAAACTTTTGGCTCATGAGCCCTTGAAAACCAACATTCGTGAAGTTCTTAGCCATAACCACCACTCAATATGTAAAGGGTGTTTTTTATAGAGGTATAGAACTTTAAGTTGGCATTACTTTTCGAGATGGCGACCGATTTAGCAGCTGTCAAGTGATTTATTCTCAGTTTGATTTGGCAATTCATCATGAATAGACTCACGCCTGAACAGCGCTTGCAAATAGTGCAATTTTATTTCGAAGATAATGGTTCTGTGCGGAAAACGTATCGCGCACTTCTGGTTGAATGGCTACGTCAACAAACAAAACTGCCGCATTTGGAGTGAAGGTAATCCTCAAGTGTATGTTGAAACACCGTTACATCCAGAAAAACTGACTGTTTGGTGCGCTTTATGGGCTGGTGGAATCATTGGTCCGTACTTTTTCAAAAACGATGGTGGCCAGAACGTTACAGTCAATGGTGATCGGTATAGAGCCATGATTACTAACTTTTTCATTCCTGAATTGAATAAGCATGATGTCACACTGCTCGTGCCACAATAGATTTATTGCAAGACACGTTTGGTGACCGCCTAATTTCACGTTTTGGACCTGTGAATTGGCCTCCAAGATTTTGTGATTTAACACCACTAGACTACTTTCTGTGGGGCTATGTAAAGTCATCGGTCTAAGCGGATAAGCCACAAACGCTTGACTATTTGGAAGACAACATTCGCCGTTTATTGCCGATATACGGCCACAAATGTTGGAAAAAGTCATCGAAAATTGGACGTCCAGATTGGACTACATCCGCGCCAGCCGTGGCGGTCATATGCCAGAAATCATATTTAAAATATAATGCCACAAAATTATCTTTCGGATAAATGAAATTCATGTCAATCGAATAATCCATCGTTGTTTTATTGCAACTTAAAGTTCTATACCTCTATAAAAAACACCCTTTACCAAAAAATGATCGAAAATTACCTTCAGCGGTTCGAAGTTTGAAAAAATTCACGAGGCGGTCATTTATATACATATATGTACATATATATATGTATATTTGCAAATATCTTTTAATATTTTCATGAATTTTCAGAGAGTATTTTCTATTGCTACAGATTTATGTATGCACTTAGTATTGTATAACTGTAAAATGCATTTTCAAATTTGTATTTACTTCCTCTTTCATTGTTGATAGAAAATTCATCGCCTTCATATGATTTGAAAAGTTCTTATCATTATTTTGATGTATCTAATCAAAGATTCTGCAAATATTCCCTATTCAAAAAGCCACAAACCTTATGGAAAATTGAAAATTTATTGCATAACGAACAGATGCAGATGTGCAAGAATCTATTTAACCATACTATGCATGAACTGTGTACTGTGCGTATGCACAAATATATTTACATGTGTCTGAGTTTGGCACTTGAAAAATATTTGCAAAATTCACTGCAACGGCGTAGATGTTGAAAACCGCAACATTGTGCTACTCGTAGAAGCATGTGTTTTGCATGCAAGAGCTCCATGCACATGTGTGTGTGTATGTGTTTGTTAAAATGTACTTGTGTACGTGCTTGTTTTCAACACCTGCTAGCAATTTATTAACAAACTGGAAAACAAGATTTTATACATTTTCTAGTTGTTGTTGTTGCTGCTGTTCGTCTGCATAATAAACAGATTACTGAATTTAACAAATAACATAATAAATATTTGTGAGCACACGTAAATGTCATCATCAACTAAAGATGAAATGATTGATAAAGCTTTAAATTTAATATTTTCAATAACTTTAATTAAAATAAAAAGAATTTAAAAATTTCGTTTTATAAAAACTTATCCTAAAATCGTTTGACATATGAAAAAGTAAGGAGAAAAAAGCAGAAATATTTATCGAAAACGTCTTCATTTATGGCGTGCCATAAACAGTTATTTCACTATTGATGCCCAAGCCTCGTTGTGACGTAAGTCTTATTGTAATTGTGGGTGAATTTAAGGCGCCACCAGTTATTGCTACGGCAGGACTCTTATTGGCTCGTTTGTTGTCTCGAATACGGATGCCAACGACTCTTGCTGTGGCTGTTGCATTCTAAAATAATATTAAGAGAAATTAATATAAAACTAATCTTCTAAATTCTATATTGAATGTTGAAAATTTGACAAAAAAAATTAAAAAATGAAAAAAGGTAAAAACAATATTTTAACTCAAATTTGAAATCAAACCAGTTTTTGTTTTTTTAAATAAAAAACCCCCGTAGTTTAAAAAACTATTTAAAAATTTCAAATTTTGAGCTTCAAAAAATAACATATAATGCTTGAAATACGATATTTTAATTAATTAATTATTATTATTATTAATTATTATTAAATATTATTATGATTATTTTAAATTTCTAAACTAATTTAATTATAATGTTATCTAGGGATACCAACTTCGGAAATTCGGAATAAAATATTTGAGTTTCAAAAAGTAAATTCAATTTACTAAAGACTGGCAGGCAATTAAAAATCTTTAATAAATTAGATTTGAAATTTAAAAAAGTTTAAATCAGAAAAAAAAAATTTGAAACAATACAAAAAAATTTCAAAATAAGTAGTTTGACGCTCGGAAATAAAACATTAAATAACTAGATTACAAAATTATCAATGACAACTGAAGTTGAAGATTCTAAACTTGAAAAGCGCAATTGTAAGTTTGAATATAAGAAATTCAAAACCCAAAAGTGTAATTAAAAAACTAGAACGAAATTCAAAAATCGTAAGATTTTTAGAACGTGCATTTAAAAACCAAAATTGAAATTTCTAATTTACAAATACTCAATAAAATTGTAAGTAAAAACAAAAAATTTCTCTTTAATATAAATTTAGTTAAAACTCAAAAATTGGAAATTGTCTAAAATCCATAATTTCATTTTAAAAAATTTTAAAATTTGAATTTTCGAAAATTGAAAAACTTTTTAATAATCCAAAGTTCAAAAATTTCAAATTTTGAAAGTTTGAAAATAAAAAATGGATTATGTAATAATTGAAAAAATCAGAGATATCAAAACTTTAAATGATCAAATTCGAATTCTTAATAATTTAATATTCAATGCTTTTCAAACTGAAAAATAAAATTTCAGCTTCGAAAATGCAAAAATGTTCAAATTTTGAAAGTTTTGAAAGTTTTTTGATAAACGCATTTATGAACTTTTTTGAAAGTCTCGAATTTTCATATTTGTGATGAACGCATTTATGAAATTTTCAAATTGTTTAATTTCGAATTTTTGATTTTTTTCAATTTACAAAGTTTGAAATATGAATAAAGTTTTTTTTTCAATTTTCAAAATTTACAAAATTTTCAAAAGAAAAGAAAGACTATTTAAAGAAAAGAAAATTAAAAATTAAAAGATTCGATTATTGCAATATCTGAATCGAAATCGGAAATACCCAAATTAAAAAAAAAAAGCTACGAAAATTTAAAAATTAAAAGAGAAGGATTCGATTATTCAAATATCAGAAATTTTTAAACTTCCAAAGTCCAATAATTCAAAAATTCGAATTTTCGAAGATTAAAAAATTGAAAAAGTTAATAGTGCGAAAATTTAATTTTTCAGAGTATCAGGAGTTTTTGAATTGGTCAATTTCGAATTTTTTGATTTTTTCAATTTACAAAGTTTGAAATATATAAATGAACGGTGTTTTTCATAATTTTCAAAAATTACATTATCAAAAAACTTAAAAACAAAAGAGTCGAAAATTGAAAATTAAGAATTCAAAGATTCGAACATTGAAATATCTGAACCGAAATCGCAAATTCAAATATTTTAAAAAACGAAAGCTTCGAAAATTTAAAAAGTTTAAAAAAAATTATAATTAAAGATTCGATTATTTAGATATCAGAAATTTTTAAACTTCCAAAGTTCAATAATTTGAATTTGCGAATTTTCGCAGACCGAAAAATTGAAAAAGTTAATATATCAAAAATTTTAAACTTCCAAAATTCAATAAGTTGAAAATTCGAATTTTCGAAGATTGAAAAATTAAAAGATTAATAGTACGAAAATTTAATAATTCTAATTTTTGAATAAACTTATAATTTTAATTTCTTTTTTTTGTATTGTGTATCTGAATTTCCAAATTGTTTAATTTCGAATTTTTCATTTTTTGCAATGTACAAATTTTAAAATATATGAGTTTTTTAAATTTTCAAAAATTACAATAATTTCAAAAAAAAAAAAAAATGAAAAACGAAAGCCTCGAAAATTAAAATTTAAAAATTCAAAGACTCGATTATTGAAATATATGAATCAAAATCGTAAATTCAAAAATTTTCAAAAACAAAAGTTACGAAAACTTAACAAAATTAAATTAGAAAGATTATTTTATTCACTTATAAGAAATTTTTAAACTTCCAAAGTTCAATAATTTGAATATTCGAATTTTCGCAGATTGAAAAATTGAAAAAGTTAATAGTACTAAAATTTGAAATTTCAGTTTCTTGAGTAATCAAATGCTTGAAGTTAAAATTATAAAATATTCGAAGCTCATAATTTAAAATTTTATTTGAAATTTTGTATTTTTGAAAATTAAAAAAATAATTTAATCGCATGTGTGTATATACCAAAATTTTTAATTTGAATAATTCAAAACTTCGAAAATTAACAATTTGAAAATTCAGATACTGAAAAGTTCAAAAAATGTATTTATCAAAAATATGAATTCTCAAAACTTCGAAAATTCAAGTACAAAAATCAACAAACGTGTTTTGTATAATATTTAAATTAATTTTTTTTTTGCTCCTTTTCACTTACCGTAAACGTATAATCCGCTGTCACCACTTGACCGAATCGAAAGCGTTGGGTTATCGTAGTCATTGCTAATACTGAATCAGTTGGTGTTATTACACCAAGAGATTGGTCCACAGCAGCAACATAAGCAAAAATTGCGCCAGCCAACAAAATAATGCAGAAACTTACTTTCATTTTTCAATGAGAAACTTGGAAAAATTTCATCAAAATTAAAAGAAAAAAATGAGGATTATAAGCTTTCAACTTTTCTCGCCAAAAACACTGCGCTCTAAGTACTCTAAGGCACTGTTATTGATATAACTTGTTTCGTACGCTTGACAACTGTGACATTTGCTGGTGGATGCTACAGTTTATATACCCAAAAAGTTTTCATGCATTTTCGATAATTTTTGGTTTGACATTTGTTCTTGTTGACAATGTGACCCAGTAACCCATTTATGTATGTACAAGTAACTAACGCTCATTATTACCACATTCTACCATTTACACTTAGAAATCATATTCGTACAGCGTTGCGAAAAAATTGATGTAATTTTTTAAGTTCTCATTGCACAAACGAAGACATTGAAGTATTGTGTAATGTCTTACATCAGAGATTTCAAATGTTTCTCCCTTAAAATGCTTCGTATCTTATCAGTCGATTGGAAGACATGACAGTTACTTCACTTGAGTTGCTTCCATATTATGTATGTGCATATGTGTATGCAGCTTTTTGAATGACAATTGCAATTTTACAAAAATTTCATATTTCGAAATGTAGGTGAAAATGTAAAGAATAAGAAATGAAAAAATAAATAAAAAATTATTATAATAGAAACAAAATTTTTATTACAAAATTTATTTTTATTTCAATATTTTATTTTTCAAAATTGCTGAGCATTTCCAATATTCGTTCCATTTGACGTCCATAAATCTCCACTACATCCTTAATGATTTTGCCGAGTTTTCATTTGAAGAGCAGCGTAGCACCCTTCGAACCCAGTCCACCACTGATTAAAGCCACAGGAGCGCCGCTCCTTATCTGGTCGACTACTTTGATCGCTGTGATTGTAGGCGAATTGAGTTTGTCCTTTTCATTAAAGAAAATTATGATTACTTTTTATAATTGAAATATTTATTACACTTTATTTATTACTCAAAACATATCACTTTCACCTTCTGCTTGAAAACATAGTTCTTCGAAACACTAATATCAAGTAACGGGTGATCCATTTCGTGACTCTCTACTTTTTTAAAGAAAAAAACCACAGAAAATTCAAATTCAATGGAGAATGTTTATTATCATTCGAGAGAACATTCTTTGGCATTTATTTTTTGAAGATTATCTCTTTCAAATGTTTTTTCGACTGGTAACTGGCGAATGATACGCGTGATGTTTTTATCCAAGCCTGAATCGAAGCAGGATTGTCCGCATAGACTTTAAACTTTACATATCCCCACAGGAAGAAGTCTAACGGTGTGATATAACACGATCTTGGTTGCCAATCGACCAGCCCAAAACGTGAAATTATCTGCTCACCGAAATCTTCTCTCAATAAATCCATTGATGGCTACTATGTGTGGGAAGTGGCGTCGTCTTGTTGAAACCAAATGTCGCGGAGATCCTGAGCTTCAATTTTACGCATCAAATAGTCGGTTATCATGGCGCGATAACGGTCGCCTTTGACGGTTACGTTCTCACCGGCATCATTTTTGAACAAATATGGACCGATGATTCCACCGGCCCACAAACCGCACCAAACCGTTGTTCTTTCTAGATAAAGTGGCAGCTCTAGGATCTCTTCAGGTTGTTCTTCGTTCCAAATGCGGCAACTTTGCTTGTTTACATACCCATTGGGCCAGAAATGGGCTTCATCGATGAACAAAATTGGGCTTGAAAATTTCGGATCTTTTTGGAACTCTTCAAGAGCCCATAGAACGAGGCGATGTTACTGGGGAAGTTCGAACGGCTTCCGTTCTTGCACAAGATGTATTCTGAACGCTTTTGATTTAAGATCTCGACGTAAGATGCGCCAAGTCGTTCGATATGTCAGTCCGAGTTGTTGCGAACGGCACCGTATCGACTCCCTACGGTCTTCGTATACACTCTCAGCTACGGCCGCTATATTTTGAGATGTCTGAGGTGTAGTATATATTGACTATCTTCAAAAGGGATATACCATCAACAGTGTATATTATGTAGAGCGTTATGGAAGTCCGTAATTGCTAAGAAACCATCGCATATGGCAAATAAATAAGAAAATATTTCATTAAGGATCACACCGCGTCATCCTGTCAATCAAAACAATGGTAAAATTCTATGAATTGAACCGAGCTGATCCCACGTCCATCGTTATACTTTGTTCCCAGTGGCTAATAGCCGTTCGTAAACCTTTAAAAAATTGCTCACCGGCAAGAATATTGAGAAAAAACAATATCTTTATTATTTCCAAGATTTTCCTGCCTATACGACTTTGACGTATGGAATTTTTTTTTTGGTTGAGTTTGAATTTGCAATACATTGTTTCGAATTTTGAGTTTTTATTCAAAAAAATGTGTTTCTTCAAAAGAAATCTCATTATAATTTTTTTTGTCTCAAATAAATGTATATTTTCACTGTCCATAAACATCAATGGTAAAATGATAACCATGACCACGTTGACTCTTGAGATGAATAACAGCGAAATCCATGCCTGGTCCGCCGCTTTTTAGTGTAGCATATCCACCATCGCCATCGTTATACATATCGGTAACAACAATTTGGGTAATGGTACGAGGATAAGGATTGCGATCAGTCTAAATAATTAACGAAATAAAAAACATATTTTTTTCATACACAAATTAAATGGCAGAAGTTTTATAGAAATCTAAAACATAAATATTACAGTATGCCGACATAAACTTATTTCCTTTACACTCCTTTACTTGTGTACACACCTTTTGCCGAAATTCATAATCACTCGATACAATACGCAACGGTTTGAATGCCTCTTTCAGTATCTCACGCTTAAGGAGTACATCACGTGGGCTGCGTGCACCCCAAATAGCATTATGACTATCCAGTACTGTTGCCGGTTCTACAAGCACATTCTCGCTGACACCCATAACAATACAAAGTAGTAATAAAAAATTGCGCATGTTTTACTATATTAATTTTACTCTTCTTCTTATAAAATTATATATTATATTTCGAAATGCAACCGGTTCAGTTCAAGCTTCTTTGAGGCTTTCAGCAAAACTAAATTAAGCGCGACTTGCAGATGCTCACTCTGATTTGCTTAGAAAGAAATTTCTTCGCCAAAGCCCTTATCAAAACAAACTTAGCAAAAATTGAATAAAAAAGAGAGCAGTGCTATTGTATTGAAATACAAAATCAGCACAAATGAAAGCATAATAAATGCCTAAGTGAGTTTTGTATTGTTATGGTGATGAAGTGATAAACACTGTAGTTTCTGAATTACCATTGAAATCGTTGACATGCAAATTAGACGCCCACAATTTACTTGAGGAAATTTTTTTATAGAAATCTGCATAATAATTTATTAACAAAAATGTGTCACATTATATGCATAAATAAATTTTTTTTATACCTTTCATGTGCATGAAATGGTACATAAACATTGATCCGAAGTATGTACGAAGTACCAGAAGGAAAAGATATAGACCCACCGAAATTTATACCGATCGCATAAGAATGACGGACTGAGTTGATTTAGCCATGTCCGTCTGTCCGTCTGTCTGTCTTTGAACGCAAACTAGTCTCTCGGTTTTTGAGATATTTCAAATAAACTTGGTAGAACGAAGCACCTATACGGTAAAACGTTGGAGCCAGTCAGAGCGTACCACTATAGCATATATATGAGAGTTTTGTTCAGATATGAGCTATTGGGTCAGAAATCCTCTAAAAATGCGTCTGGAAGCATAAAATTTGGTGTTATGCATACATCTATGGTTTTCCAATAAAACTGATATGATTTCTTAAAAAAAAAACGAACTAATTGTCAATGAAATTTAAATGGTTTTTATTTAATATGAAGTACAATCGATACAATTAAGTTCTGAATAGAACATCATTGGCAACATGGCCTCCACGACTTCTTCTGCAGGAACGAATTCTATGCACCTAATTTTTGAGCACTTTTTTCACTAAACCAAGTCGTATGTCATGGACAGCACGTTCAACATTGACCTCTAAAGCTTCAAGAGAGTCTGGTTTAGTGCTAAATCGCAATGACTTCAAATAAAACCACAAGAAGTGGTCAATGGTGTTGAATTACAACTTCCAGGATGCCATTCAATGTCACGATTTCTTGAAATAATCGAATCTCCAAACCTCTCTCGCAATAATTCGGTTTTCGCACGTGCTGTTTGACACGTAGCCACACGTAGTCTTGTTGGAACCAGATGCTGCTAAGATCAACTTCTTCCAGTTATGGTCATCAAAAGTTGGCTTTCATCGATCTATACCGCTCTCCATTGACAGTAACAGTGCTACCAGCTTCATTTCGAAAGAAGTACGGACCGATGATTTCACCAGACCATATACCACATCAAACCGTCAATTGAGGTGAAGTAATGGTTGTTCATGAATAATTTGTGGATTTTCTTCGCACCAGAATCGAAAGTTTTGTTTATTTAACGCACCACGCAGGTAAAAGTGAGCTTCATTGGAGATGATTTTCTTAAAAAAATCCGTATCGTTTTCAAGTTATTCCATGGCAAAATCAAGCAAATTCACGACATTTATGGTGGTCCATGGATGAAATTGTAAACATTACTGAATACAATGAAAAAAGAATGACAGATCAAGATATATTAAAAATGGCCAAAACGACACTCAGAAATCATATCATCCCTATTGGAGAACCCATTATTATGAATTGCATATTGGTAGTGAAAATCATAGAAATCGGATTATTATATCATATAGGCCACATACAACCCGAATGAGGTTTTGGGTAAAACATAGGTCAAAGAAGCATCAATGAGCGTAAATTGGAATTCTATTGACGTAAATTCACATTTATATTGACACTGAAAATTATAAAAAAAACGAGTTTTGGAATTGGCAATAAATTTAATAATTTCATGAAAGGTATAAAGACTCCGGCATTGCCGAAGACAGCTGTTTTTTTTTTTTGGTTTTTATTTCATTTTATTTTATTTTTCTGTTCTATTCATTTTATTTTAATTTATTTTCTTTTTTCTTTTATTTTATATATTTTTATTTAATATATTTTTATTTATATCATTTAATTTAATTTTTTTCTTTTGATTTTATATTACTTTTTTATCGTATTTTCTTTAATTTTCAATGACTTTAATAATTTTTCTTTTTTTGATTTGATATTATATCATAAAATTCTTATTCTTTTTAATCATATATTGCTGCATTTTCATTTATTTTCTTTATATCATGGCATGTTTTCACGAGCTCCATCCATTGATTATGATGTCACTTAATACTGACCCTCAACCTTTGCTGGTGGTCACATTGAACATTGATTAATTCGTGCACTGTGCGCTAGTTCATTATTGTTGTTAAAAAAGACACTCACTTAAGTCTACACATATGTGTAATTGTAATTGTTAAAAGCACTTTTACTGGCGCCACGCGTATCACAAATTTTAATGATTAATTTAATTTTCTAAGAGAATTGACATTTTTCTGTGCCTCTTCAAGGAAGCGGCAGTTGATTTGCATAAAGCGGTGACACACACGCATACACATATACATGAAAAAAATGTACCAAAGAATTTTTCAAAGAACTTAAATAAAGAAAAACGCATTAACTGAAATCAAAATCATGCTGAGTTTTCGCTGTGTAGGAGGAAATTGAAAAGCAAACGCATGGACATTAATCGTACAGTCGTGCATACAAGCTTAGCATCTACGTTAGAACCATGTTATACAAATATACTCGTTTATCTGCGCACTAAACGAAAAAAAAAATAAAAAATACTCTAGTCACTTTAAAATTAATTTTACTAAAGGCAACCAATATGTTTTATAGCGAAATAATTGAGATAATAGGCAAGACAAAAATACATATTGACTTACATTCTACTCGTATGTGTGTATACAATGAAGTATTATTGATTGTTTTAGTCAGTTGATATCAAGTATACATAGGTATATTTAGAAAACTTTAGCCCGAATCATTTATGAGCCCTGATAATTGTATTTTTTGCTTGGGATTTTAAGAGAAGGTATTTCCTACAATTTCAAATTTTCTTCGCTCCTCATTAGTACTATATGCCATGCATGTGCCAATAAAAATAAATGCGATACTTTTTCTTGTAACATAAGAAATAGTATAATATAATTTGACTAGTCACAGAAATAACTATTTTGTCTAAGTGGAATTCATTTTCATATCACATATCATTGTTAAATCGCTAATATAGGGTTTTCCAATAAGAGTGATATGATTTCTTTAGAAAAACACACACATTAATTGTTAAAAGAAGATGATTTTCTTAAAAAAAATCGTTATCGTTTTCAGGTTTATTCTAGTCAAAATCAGCAAATTCACGAGGTTATGGTGATCCAATGGCTTCAGTTCTTGAGTGAGAATAATTTTATAAGGATGCAAGACGAAATCCTGTCTGAAAATCCGCCAGGTTGTGTTTTGAGACAGTCCCACTCTTTGAGAACGTCTTGGAATTAACAAATTGCGGTCTTCAGTTACATTTGCCTGAACGGCAGCAATATTTTCATTACTTCGACCGGTTCTTTATCTTATTGGCACTTGAATATTATTTAAAGAAAATGGTTGCCCGAAATTTTCAACAAAGTTGCAATTGCAGAACGATTATTTTGATAATAATATTGAATAATTTGTAAACGTTGTTCTTGCGTTTAACTTGCCATGATGAGATTGTAAACTTTACTGAATACAATGAAAAAAAATGACAGATCATGACATATTAAAAATGGCCAAAACGTCACTTGGAAATCATATCATCCCTATTGGAAAACCCTTTATAACCTTTTATTCTCCTCATTTCTGGAAATAATAACATGTTAAAAGCTGTGAGGGCTGTCTCTTGAAAACAGTTTCCCTCCCAATCTAACCTAACAATCTGATCTAACATCTTGGTTTGTTCTTCATTGACAGTGTGAATCTTAGGTACCAAATCATTTCACATTCTCTCCCTTTTGCTAACTGGGTTTTGGTGCAATGACAATTCAGCTATTTTTTTGCCACCACAATTCACCACAGCAGCTCGTAGACACTTTATTATACTTTTTTTTATACATATCAGTTAGTTGGAATCGTTTCAGAGACTTTCAATAAATATGTATGCAACTTATTCATCTCCTTTTCACTCTCCCTCTCTCCCCCTTTCTCTCTCTCTCTCTCTCTCTCTGTATCACTCATAGCATGATAAGCGCCAATTTGTTATTGCTGTTATTGGTGTTGTTACCACTTCATCTGCGACAAATCAAATTCAAACGTCTGTATGCGATTGTATATAAAAAGTTTTCCGACAGTTTAGTTAGTCAGCTAGTCAGTTAGTCAGTTAGTCGACTGCTACACATTTTTGGCCATGCTTCAATAGATATAGCACCAACAAAAACTTTCTTCAAATTTCCGCTTGGTTTAGTTGTCAAAGTGTACGTGGTGTTTCCTTCACTTTGCATGCATACATACACTTAAACACACTTAACGGTGCTTTTCTATCATTCTTTAGATGCAATTTTTAATATTTCGATACGATTTGTTTCACTTGACATTTCCAAAATGACATTTACACATTTGAAAACATTTTTCTACATGAGTGCGACATGAGCTTTGTATGGACTCTTTGGTCTCTTGGTCTTTTTAGTCTTCTGTCTGCCTTTAGTCTATACTGCTTTTTTCCCCTCGTTGTCTATTCATCGCTTGGCTCATAAAAAGGGATTTTACTTACATGTATGTATAGACATACATACATATGAATTTGTTTGGGTGCATATATTTTCTAATGTCAATTTATTTGTCTATTGCCACTGTCAGTTTGTTCAAGTTGTCAATTTTTCATTACATTTGATGTATTTTTTGGATGCTTAACGGTATCGTTGTGGCCGGTTAAGATGTTTAATTTTTTGTGTGAGAGGCAAAACTAATTTTTCATGTATTGTATAAGAGTTTCTTTTCTTTTTTACTCTTAAGAAAATATTTATAAAAACACCTGAACCCGACTTTTATGGTTTGAAATAAATGTACAGTGACTCACAGCTAATTTCATGCAAGTTCAATAATAAAATTTGAAATGCTAACATATATATATTTATTGTGACATCCGTTAGCTTTTAATACAGCTTTTAGTCTAGTTGGCATGGGCCGAACTAGTTTTTTTGCACTTGCTGTCCCCATTTTGTCTCATTCCTCCGAATTCACACATGTTGAAGGGTGATACATTTCGAGGTACCTTACATTTCAAAGAAAAAACACAGAAAACTCGAACTTGTTTATTGTTATTCGAAAGAAAATTCTTTGGCATTTATATTTTGAAGATTATCTCTTTCAAATCTTGGCCACGGCTATGTCTCAGATGGTTTATCCGTTGAATCTAATTTTCGATTACTCGTTAGAGCATTTCGACTGGTAACTGGCGAATGACAAGCGTAATGTTTTGCTCCAAGGCCTGAATGGAAGTGGGATTGTCCGCAAAGACTTTAGTCTTTACACATCCCCACAGGAAAAAGTCTAACGGTGTGATATAACACGATCTTGAGGGCTAGGTGGCCGGCCAAAGACGTGAATATCTGCTCATCGAAGTGTTCTCTAAATAAATCCATTGATTGATGCGATGTGTTCGAAGTAGTGCCATCTTGTGTAAACCAAATGCCGCGGCGATCAGTAGCTTCAATTTAAGGCAAACCGGTTTGGAGTGGTTTGTGAGCCGGTGGAATCATCGGTTCATATTTCTTCAAACCCGAACGCGGCCGTTATCGCGCCATGATAATCGACTATATGATGCCTTAAATTGAAGCTACTGATCGCTCCGGCATTTGGATGAAATGTCAGCTCTTGAATATCTTCAGGTTGCACTTCGTCCCAAATCTGACAGTTTAACTTGTTTACATACCCATTGAGCCAGAAATGGGCCTCTTCGCTGAACAAAATTTGCCTCGAGAACGTCGGATCTTCTTGGAACTTTTCAAGAGCCCATAATTCGAAGCGAGGTCGCTTGGGATGGTCGAGCGGCTTCAGTTCTTGCACAAGCTGTATTTTGTACGCTTTCAATCACGACGGAAAATGCCGCCAATCGTTCCATACGTCAGTCTGAGTTGCTGCGAACGGCACCGAATCGATTCCCTACGGTCTTCGTGTACAATCTCAGCTACGGCTGCTATATTTTCTTCACTACGTGATGGACGTGATCTAAAGATAGGTGATGGTGTTGCGAATAGTACGATCAGTAGGCTGATTATGTCGACCATAAGTCGAGCGAAGCGCTCGAAACACATTTGTTTTGAGTTGCAAACGTTGTGTAGGCGTAAGTCTTTCCATGATAAAATGCCAAAAAATACTCAACAAAAATAACATGATAGCATGACACGACTCACGCGTGATCTGTCAAAAATGGGCTAACGAAGAAATACCTCTTGCTGGATCACATAGCGTTGCCACTATGGATAATATCAGACTACATTGTCCAGCGCCTGATATTCGGAAAGTTTCTGGTAGCCACCGTGAGGGAAAGTAGATGAAGCAAAGAGCTGAAGTTTACACAAAAAGCTTTCTTTCTTACCTTTAAGGATGGTTCCATATAGAATGGCATAGTAGATTCTGCAATTTACTGCACTCAACGCTTCTAAACCTCTGAAAAATGTCATTAAAAAAATGGCAGCAGGCTTGCATATATATATATATATATATATATATATATATATGTATATATATATATATATATAGATGGATGATATCCAAGCGGTTAATGAGGATTTACTTTCACTCAATAAGAAGTCGGTAGCGGTTGCACTGTGTAAGATGGCGATCAAAAGGCTAGTAGACGAAGAAAAATTTATTTTTATTGAATACCAGCACAAATGGGCATCGAAGGCAATGAGTTAACATATGAGCTATCTGAAATATGATCTTCTTCAGAACAACAAAAAAAACTATAGACTAACAGTACTCTTCAGAGAAGTGAAATTTTAACAAGAAATACACTTTTATCGTGAATGTAACTGCCAGAAATTGTCAAACAATAAAAGCTTACTAATATAATTTTATTAGGGTACTCAAATCATTTTGATAACCATTTGTAAATTTCCAAAAACAAGGCAAACATTTCGAAGAACCAATGATACCGTACATAATATATTGATCAATATTGATCTTGTCGAAAAAGTGCAAAAATTAATATATTTTTGACCCAAAACCTCATATCTGAACCGATCAGTTGAATGGAGGTAATATGATATAGGAGTCCGATTTCGTCCAATATATAATTCATAATATTTGTGGAGAATACCAAATTTATGGTTCTAAATGATTTTTGACTGAGTTTTGACCAAACCCTCACATCTGAAAATATCGGTGTATGGGAGCTATATGTTATATTCGTCCGATTTCACTGATTTTCAGAAATATTATAAAATTTATTATGTTTGTATAGTGTACCCAATTTCACGATCTGAGATACTTGTTTGACGAATTTATGATTTAAAATTTCAAATCTGAAAAATCCGAACCGACCGGTTTCGACAAATGATCGCTTAAACGCATAGGTGTATCTACCAACTAAGTTTGGTTGCAATATCTCAAAAATAGAAGTACCAGTTTGCGTTCTAAAAGACAGAGGGATAGACGGACATGGCTAAGTCACCTTAGCTCATCATTCTGATACGATCGATATAAATTTCGTGGTATCCATCTCTTCATCTTCTAGTATTTACATACTTCGGAACAAAGTTAATATATCATTTAACGTACATGAAATGTAAAGAGTGATCCAAGTAGAAGTACTTTTTTTAATAGTCTTTTTTGACAGATCACATGTGAGTCATGTCAAGCCTGAGCAACGTTTACAAATCATTCAACTTCATTCTGTAAAGAATGTGTTTCGCGCTTCGCTCTACTTATGGTCAACATAATCGGCCTACTTGGCGTACTATTCGCAATAATATCACCCACCTTGAGACCCAACATTCATTAATGGATAACATTCGACCGAATACACTACGTCCAGCACGAAGTGAAGAAAATATAGCGGCCGTAGCTGAGAGTGTGCACGAAGACCGTGGAGAGTCGATTCGGCGACCATCAACGGCGACCGCTATCGTGCCATGACAGCTGATTCTTTGATGCCTGAAATTGAATCTCGTGATCTGCACGACATATGGTTTCAACAAGACGGTGCCACTTTCCACACATCGCATAAATCAATGGGTTTGTTGATAGAAAACTTCGGTGAGCAGATAGTTTCACATTTGGGGCCAGTCAATTGGTCACCAAATTACCAGTTACCAGTTGAAATGCTCGAACGAGTCATCGAAAATTGAACTCGGCCAAGATTTGAAAGAGATAATTTTCCAAAAATAAATGCCAAGAAATTTTCTTATGAATGATAATAAATATTCCCTATTGAATTAAATTTTCTGGCTTTTTTTCTTTAAAAAGTAGGGAATCTCGAAGTGGATCACCCTTTAAAAAGTCATTTAAAATTTTCTCTCATCAGTAGAATTACCATATATCTCTGTACAATACATTTTTTGCTATGAGTTAGTGAACCAAAGGCTCATTTATTGGGATGAACTGAATATTTGATTTTACAACAAAGAAAATTGGTAGAAGTCTCATCTGTTTCGGAGAACATCACATCTTCTTATCAGACTTCTTATGGCAGGGATCAATCCCACGGGACATGACTTAACAGCCGAGTGCTCTAACTACTGAGCCAACATCGGCCATCTAATTATTCTGTCGTTGTAACATACAAAGTTTTTTTCATTGAGGTATACAACAAAAAATAATAACAAAATTTCTTCAATTATAAATCAAAATTCGATTATTTTGTGATGGTTAACATAAAATGCTCCACTAAAAAGTGTGGATCACATAATTTTTCCAACACCCTCCATCTTCCATTGGTTGTGTTTGTTTAATAACACTTTTTCTGATTACATCACAATTAATATAACAACTTTCCCCCTTTCTCTCTCTCACTCGTTGCAGCTGCCTTGGCGTGAAATCACCATTCATCGAATTTAGCAACGAAATAGAGGTGCTGGCTAATAACAGCGTACCCCTCAATATGACCAAAGATGAGCAAGCGCTCATGCATCAAGAGGGTTTACGTAAATTGGGTACTTTCATTAAGCCCGTTGATCTACGTGACTCTATAACGGGTTTTGTGAAATCGGATTTAACCAAAAAGATACCCAATACAGCTGCCAGTACCAGCAGTAATGCCTACTATAGTGGCGGCGTTGTTATGGCACAGAGACGACGACATCCGATACAAGAGGAGATGGATCAAAAGCAAATAATATTACTTGATGAGGACACCGACGAGAATGGTTTGCCTACAAGTTTAACGGATGAAGATCGAAAATTTATTGTACCGATGGCATTGAAGAATGCATCGCCAGATCCACGCGCACTCATGGCCACACAACGACTGACAGCGACAACAACACGCGGTACTACCACAACGACGACGACAACGAAACGTCCCACAACACCGGCGACACCGGAATTTGCATCGAATATTGATGATTTAAAGAAACATATATTGTTTTTACAAAATCTCACAAAACATGATAGCAACTTTCAGTCGAAATTTGTGGTATTTCCCAGTTTGCAAAAGGACCGCCAAAAGCAAGATTCGATTACGGTAACAACAACAACTACAGTACGACCTTTTCGCTCTATCTTTCAATATTCGGCGCCGGTTACGCCACCCACACGTAAGTTGGATTTTCCGAATGGCGCGAAATCGCCCGGTGGACAACCCTTCGGCGGTTATTATCACAACGATGATGAAGACGATGGCGGCATGTCTGTGTTTCTCTCGCAAGCTGGCATGAATGCGCACGACAAGATCACTATAGTGCCACAAGTTCTGCTGCTCAATGATCAGACGATAAAAAACGACACGAGCGGCAGTGCTGTCGGCGTTGATGCGCGACGTCGTAACTTCGATAATATACCTGCTGGCATGCCACACACTGTAGCTGCTACAATGTCAACCACACCGGAGACCACTACACCTATGACTAGTACCACACCGCGTCGCCCCACAAAGAAACCGCTTTGCATACGCAACCCAGACTCTCCGAAATGTATCCGTCAGCGCAAACGTGAGGAGCTACAACGCCAACGGCATCGTGAGCAATTGTTGCGCGAACAGCGTGAATACCTGCGCCCACATTATGAACCCTACGTGCAGACGTTGAACAACACAAAACGCTTTGCGGTTTCCATTGAAATACCCGACTCCTTTAAGATACCATACAATGAGAGCACAGAAACGACGACGATACCAGCGATACGCGCCGATGAAGGAGAACTACAAATACTTTCGCGTTCCAAACGCTCGCATCATAAGCGTCGTAATATTGGTGCCGGCTTACAGGGGCGTCGCACGGGCAGTAATGACAAATTCGCCGCCAAATACGGTGCGACTTATTTTGAACGCGATGCCGTTATAACTGGCAGTCGGGATTTCGCTGCACCTAATGTCGATCAGGTGAGCATGTCGTCGGCGAATAGCAGCACACCAAGCCCCACTGTGCCAGCATATTCAGAGCCAATTGATTTGAATCCAGATAATTGTTATCAAGTAGACGGCATGTCTTATGGTCAGAAGAAACAGTGCGTGCTGCATACGAGCGTTATGCCGGCGATAAGTCGTGGCGCGCGCGCAGCGATACAGGTTAGTGAAGTTATAGCTGAAATTTCAATTAATTTCTAATAATAGAAATCATCTTATATGTGGTAAATATTATTTGATTGTTGTGTGAATAATATAAAGAAAAACGTTGTCTACAATTAGGCTAACATCGTTATTATTATTATTCAAATAACGGTATGCTTAATGCAGTTACGCAACAATTGGGTATAAATAAATGTAATAAAATATTTATTTCATTAATTGCATTGAGGTCAACGGCAAATGCGTTTTTCGTAAGGTTTTCTGTTGTAGCGCCACCTAACGACTTAAATTCAATACACGAAATTTTTTCAGCCATTGTGTTTGCTAAATATAAAATTCATGTCTAATGCGTTTTTTAACAAAACTCGTCAGTTATTTCACGAAAAATACTTAATGTTAGGTCTAGAATTGAAAAAAAAATTTCATTTTAAGTTGTTTCTTTTTTTTATTAATTAACATCTTTATTTATTTGCCATAGACAACAAATGTTACATTTAGACCATAGCCAGTTTGCGTTCTCATTTGTATTGACGCAAAAGTCCAACCCGGACCTCCTGAGTACAATAAGTTACTTGGACCCGAGCTGTTTCTGAATTGATCTTGCAAGTAAATGGCAGTGATAACTTTGTTATTGCTCTGATACTGCAAATAAAGAAAATACAGTTACAATATATAAATGACATATTTTGTTTTTATAAATTAATTTAACAGACTTTTATGTCAAATAAAGAAATTTGTTTACTTTAATCGTTGTTTTCTTCTCGAGTTCATTTTAGTAAAATATTACTTTAGAACCATTAACACAAGAAATATGTATATTTAAAAAATTATTGAGCTGAGGTAGAATTTTAAAATTGAAATTTTTCACTTCCGAAAATTACTCACCGACTCTGGCACGTCGAAATAGTATGTTTGAACGGCATTTCGCATAGCAGGATAAAATACGCGCTTGTTAAGTATAACGGTATCGGTGACATTATGTACACCCCAAGTTGAGCTTGCTGCATAGCCAACAGCGACGATGGCAAGGAGTATAGAAACTTTTATAATCATTTTCATTTTGCTGTTTTTTGTTTGTTTTAATTTCGCCTATTATTTGCTCTCGACCTTAAATCATTTACTAATGAACACTGTTGAATTTGACCACAAATTCTTTGGTTTTATAATTTAGAAAATTTGTAAATTATAATGTCTTATCAAAATAAACAGTTCCTGGAATTCAATGGCCACCGATTAATTAACACTTGAAAATATTTATCACTTCTTATTAATCACCGTTAATAACGTTCACTAACATTTTTTATTGCACTTGTAAAGTAAAAATGTTTATATTTTTTTAAATTTATTATTATGACAAATATTGACAGGCCTTTTGAGGGTAATTTTTTTCTTATCTTTTTTTATAGTACCGGAACTTATATATTCTGAAAGGAAGTATTAATCACAGCTAGTTAGAAAAGCTTTACATTAGGTTATGAGGTTTAATGGTAATTTATGGAGGAATTACTTGGTAGAGTAAGATCTTTAGTTGTACATAAAAGTAAAAATTATGGTAATAACATTTAAAATAATAATAATTAATAAATTATGTATTATTTGATTAGCTATTAGTTATTTATTATTTATTATTTTTTATTTATTATTTCAATTTTTAATTTGCTCCTTTTGGGTTACATATCATATATCGGTTGCTTACAAAAAGATATATAAAACTATAAAAAATCAGGTACAGATACTTACACTTCATTATTCCATGAACGAACGAACAAATGATGTTGTTGATAATATAACTGCTTTTTGTGTACTTAAAAACTTGTCACTTAATTGGAGCTCGTCCAGCATCTTCAGCAACGTTTTCGGTACTACACCTGTCGACGAGATGATAATTGGAACAGTTGTAACCTTGTCCAAGCGCCACAACTGCTTCACTTCTAATGTCAGCTGCTGGTATTTCTTTCTCTTTCTGCCATATCAGTCTTGAAGATTATGCGAATTGGGCATACCAACATCAATAAGGACAGCTTGCTTTTTTTTCTTCTTGACAAGAATAACATCTGGCCTGTTATGGTGGACGCTCCTATCCATCAGTATCGTGCGGTGCCAGTAGATTTTATACTCTTCATTCTCTAGAACTCCAGCAGGCTTATATTTGTAATAAGGCATTTCTTTTCCCAATAGTGTAGTACGTATAGCAAGGCTCTGGTATAATTTTTGCTACGTTGTTATGTCGCGTCAAGTATTCAGTGGCCGGTAACATAAAGCTCGCCCCTGTGATGTGATGTATAGTTTCAGTTTGTTGCTGACATTTTCTACACTTGTCATTGTCAACTTGTTTGCGAGCAATATATTTTAAATAATTTCATTTTCGTTTTCAGGTTGACTCAGTATATGTGGATGCTTACCATTTAATGTTTTCAGCTTACAGTCATTTAGCAACTTTTCGGTTTGTAATGTATCTTTTATTTCAACAGGCTGCATGTTTCTGAGATCCAAAGGAGTATACCTATCGTCCGCTTTGCATATTGCTATGTGAAGAGTCGTGTTCTGTTGCAAAAAGTATCGACGTAAATTAGTGACTTGCTTTTAATAGAGATGCATGATATCAATAAGTCCTCGCCCGCCTAAGTTTCTGGGCAAGTTTATTCTCTCAATTGCTAATTTGGGTTGATGAGCCCCGTATTTTGTTAGCAGCGTGCATGTTGCTTTTTTCACGCTTTCCAATTCCATATCATCCCAAAACTATATGTTAGTATAGGCACCGCAAATGTGTTAATAGCTTTGAACAAATTTTTTCCGTTAAGGCAAGATTTTAGAAGACACTTTGTTCTCTGCAAATAACTGTCGGTGATTCTTCGTATCATAATATTATGATGAATTCTTCTTGCTTGCATAATACCTAGATATTTGTACGTATCATCAGTTTCCAACGCCTCTATAGTTTCGCTGTCTATTAGTGGGAAATTTTGTGATACCACTTTGCAACTTTCCACACTAAGCTTTTACATTTTTCTAGACCAAAGGACATACATAAGTCCCCGGAAATTTCTTGCTTTAGTGTGCGATACGTTTTCCGCACAGAACCGTTAATTTTGAAATAAAATTGCACTATTTGCAAGCGTTGCTCTGGCGTAAGTCTATTCATGATGAATTGCCAAACCAAACTGAGAATAAATCACTTGACAACTGTTAAATCGGTCGTCATCTTGAAAACTGATGCCAACTTAAAGTTCTATACCTCTATAAAAAACACCCTATATTTTTGAGCTCATGTCTAAGTAAAGTTGTTATAGAAATCACTTAATTGGTGCAAAGAATCTTCAGATCTCCACCTTATTTAGCTTGGTAGAAGACCACTCCTACCATTAGTATTACTAAGGTAAACTTTTTTCAATACACCAAATTGTGTTTGCTCTAATTCTCTAAGTTTTGAGTCTATACGTTACTCGCTAAACTGTAGGGCTTCGTTCACCTTAACAACGTCGTTATACTTGAGATTTTCTATTTATGAAATGATGGTAGGCACTCAGCAATGATTTGAAGAAGTGATCCAATAAATGTACGTTCTTTTAAAATTCTTAGCGAGATTAAGTGTTTTATTTTAAGGGGTTAGGTGGGCTTTAGAGGTAAAAAAAAAGAAGTTTTCACAATTTTTTTTTATATATAAAATTATATATTTTATTCAAACAATTCACCATACCAAGGATGTATATTTAAACAGTATTTTGTAAAAAAAAAAATTTTTTTTTGATGAAAAAATTAGTTAATAATTTTATGACAATAAAAATAAATTCTTCGTTCAATAACTAGATATTGTTATTGCAAAGATGTGTGCCAAATTTGAACAAAACCGCTTTATAACTTTTCGAGAAATCGTGTCCACCGACTTAAAAAATGAGATAAACGTTTTTAAAGTTTCAAAGTGGCACAGACATGGCCATGGAGCTTCTAAAGAGTCTATCTTTTAGGAGAATATTTAAAAAAAAAATACAATTCAATAAGACAAAAAATATATATTTTCTTTTTCAATTTTCAAACCCACCTAACCCCTCAAGGGAGTGTGTTGTGGATAAATTTGACTGGCTCTTTGGGCTTCCAGGGGTGTACCCCTTAGTTGAAGATATAGTTTCAAACGTAGTAGGGTCTGCATGTATTTTCAATAGACCTCCAAAACTGGTCTTCATTTAAAAGCAATTAGAGATGGCTAGACGAGGGAGAAATTATTTTATTTTTTTCATACCAGTTCTTTAACAATTTAACAACTGGTAAAATGACGGAGTAATGTTTAAGCTAATGACTTATCTTTCTGCCACAGAGGTGTAGAGGGCGAAGAGTCTACCGAACACAACCTCTGCTTCTATCCAGCCTAAACCCTATGCAAATATCACGCCAAACTCACCGCAGTCAGCATAAAAAATCTCGCAGAGGTTATCAGGCACACTCAATACATTTCGGAGTATTATAGCGCAAACTCTCTATAGGTCAAAGTGCGGTGGTCGCATACCATGAAAAATTTCTTGTACCGTAAACCAGTTTTTTCTAGTAATTTTTTTTTTTTTTTATTGAATGTGCTGGAAAAGGAAAACATTGCATTACATCATATGTGACGTATCTTGAAAAATATAGATTTTTTAAGAGTTATATAAATTCTTGGTATATATGAAATCACAATATTTTCATTCACCTGCACGAAGAGCCTGACAAGAATTCCTAAGTGTGGCTCTTCATTGAGCTCAATATGTTCTCGCAGTTGGCAAACCTCACTGACTCGAAGGAATGTTATAGTGGATATATTGACCAACAGAAATTAGTCTCCTCAGGGGGTGCTTCATATAGGTGGCAAAATTATTGTTAATTCGCATTAAGATGCACATTTTGTGAAAATTAGCTCTTTCTAAACGCCGCTCGTATAACACCAATTTTTTTAGATAACAAATTTGGGTAAACTCGTTTAGTAAAATGAAAACTTGAACTCACGCACAAAGGCCTCGACGAAATTAATGAAAATTAGCGGATGCGGAAGCAATTTGAAGACCAGTTCATGAATATTTGCCATCACTTTCACTGACTTGTGATAAAGTGCATTGTCTTTGTGGGACAGACCTTTTTTGCATCAAATGCGTTCATTTTATAGGTGAGTGAAGATATTGGTGAAGTTTAAATTATGTTTTAATAATAAAAATCATCTTATATTTGGTAAATAGTATTTGTTTGTTGTGTGAATAATATATAGAAAAACGTTGTCTACAATTAGGCTAACATCGTTATTATTATTATTCAAATAACGGTATTCTCAATGCAGTAACGCAACAAGGGGGTATAAATAAATGCAATAAAATATTTATTTCATTAATTGCACTAAGGTCAACGGCAAATGCGTTTTTCGTAAGGTTTTCTGTTTTAGCGCCACCTAACGGCTAGATTTCAATACACGCAATTTTTGTAGCCATTGCGTTTGCTGAATGTGAGGTTCAAAGGAATTACAACCCTGTCTAATTCCTTTTTTTAACAACACCCGTCAGATATTTTCACAAAAAATACTTAATGTTAAGTCTAGAGGTGATTAAAAAATACTCATTTTAAGTTATTGCTGTTTTTTACTTTTATTGATTTACATAATTATTTATTTGCCATAGACAACAAATGTTACATTTAGACCATAGCCAGTTTGCGTTCTCATTTGTATCGAAGCAAAAGTCCAACCCGGGCCTCCTGAGTATAATAAGTTACTTGGACCCGAGCTATTTCTGAATTGATCTTGCAAGTAAATGGCAGTGATAACTTTGTTATTGTTCTGATACTGCAAATAAAAAGAATACAGTTACAATATATAAATGATATATTTTGTTTTTATAAGTTAAGACTTTTATTTAAAATAAAAAATTTTGTTTACTTTAATCTTTGTTTTTATGTATATTTCTTCTCGTTTAAACGCCTTTTAAAGATTCTGTATATTTGTTGTCGAGTTCATTTTAGTAAAAGATTACTTTAGAACCCTCAACACAAGAAATAATTTTAAAAGATTATTGAACTGAAGTAGAGTTTTAGAATTGAAAGTTTTCATTTCCGAAAACTATTCACCGACTCTGGCACGTCGAAATAGTATATTCGACCGGTATATCCCACAGCAGGATAAAATACGAGCTTGTTAAGTATAACGGTATCGGTGACATTATGTACACCCCAAGTTGAGCTTGCCGCACAGGCAACAGC
Organism: Neoceratitis asiatica; assembly: GCA_030068015.2. Classification (NCBI taxonomy): domain Eukaryota; kingdom Metazoa; phylum Arthropoda; class Insecta; order Diptera; family Tephritidae; genus Neoceratitis; species Neoceratitis asiatica. Next base: position 37,795,177 of record CM061527.1, read on the forward strand.
CACGATGGCAAAGAGCATAGAAACTTGTATAATAATTTTCATTTTGCTGTTTCTTGTTTGTTTTAATTTCGCCAATTATTTGCTCTCGGCCTTAGATCATTTAATAATGAACACTGCTGATTTTGACCACAATTTACAATTTCTTTAGTTTTTATACTTTAGAAAATGTGTAAATTATAATGTCTTATTCCCAGAAAGCTATAGTCACTGGTTATTTATTACTAGAAAATATTTATCACTTCTTATTAATCACCGTTAATACCGTTCGCTAACGTTTTTTATTACACTTGGGAAGTAAAAATGTTAAAAATTTTTAAAATTTATTATTAGGCTTTTTATTATTTTTTATATTTAGGCTTTTTGAGGGTATTTTTTTTTCTTATCTTTTTTGTAGTGCCGGAATATACATATTGTGAAATTAATCATAAATAGTTATTTAATTAGTTATTAATTACTAATATTTATTAATTTTTATTTATTATTTATTATTTATTATTTATTATTTATTATTTATTATTTATTATTTATTATTTATTATTTATTATTTATTATTTATTATTTATTATTTATTATTTATTATTTATTATTTATTATTTATTATTTATTATTTATTATTTATTATGTATTATTTATTATTTATTATTTATTATTTATTATTTATTATTTATTATTTATTATTTATTATTTATTATTTATTATTTATTATTTATTATTTATTATTTATTATTTATTATTTATTATTTATTATTTATTATTTATTATTTATTATTTATTATTTATTATTTATTATTTATTATTTATTATTTATTATTTATTATTTATTATTTATTATTTATTATTTATTATTTATTATTTATTATTTATTATTTATTATTTATTATTTATTATTTATTATTTATTATTTATTATTTATTATTTATTATTTATTATTTATTATTTATTATTTATTATTTATTATTTATTATTTATTATTTATTATTTATTATTTATTATTTATTATTTATTATTTATTATTTATTATTTATTATTTATTATTTATTATTTATTATTTATTATTTATTATTTATTATTTATTATTTATTATTTATTATTTATTATTTATTATTTATTATTTATTATTTATTATTTATTATTTATTATTTATTATTTATTATTTATTATTTATTATTTATTATTTATTATTTATTATTTATTATTTATTATTTATTATTTATTATTTATTATTTATTATTTATTATTTATTATTTATTATTTATTATTTATTATTTATTATTTATTATTTATTATTTATTATTTATTATTTATTATTTATTATTTATTATTTATTATTTATTATTTATTATTTATTATTTATTATTTATTATTTATTATTTATTATTTATTATTTATTATTTATTATTTATTATTTATTATTTATTATTTATTATTTATTATTTATTATTTATTATTTATTATTTATTATTTATTATTTATTATTTATTATTTATTATTTATTATTTATTATTTATTATTTATTATTTATTATTTATTATTTATTATTTATTATTTATTATTTATTATTTATTATTTATTATTTATTATTTATTATTTATTATTTATTATTTATTATTTATTATTTATTATTTATTATTTATTATTTATTATTTATTATTTATTATTTATTATTTATTATTTATTATTTATTATTTATTATTTATTATTTATTATTTATTATTTATTATTTATTATTTATTATTTATTATTTATTATTTATTATTTATTATTTATTATTTATTATTTATTATTTATTATTTATTATTTATTATTTATTATTTATTATTTATTATTTATTATTTATTATTTATTATTTATTATTTATTATTTATTATTTATTATTTATTATTTATTATTTATTATTTATTATTTATTATTTATTATTTATTATTTATTATTTATTATTTATTATTTATTATTTATTATTTATTATTTATTATTTATTATTTATTATTTATTATTTATTATTTATTATTTATTATTTATTATTTATTATTTATTATTTATTATTTATTATTTATTATTTATTATTTATTATTTATTATTTATTATTTATTATTTATTATTTATTATTTATTATTTATTATTTATTATTTATTATTTATTATTTATTATTTATTATTTATTATTTATTATTTATTATTTATTATTTATTATTTATTATTTATTATTTATTATTTATTATTTATTATTTATTATTTATTATTTATTATTTATTATTTATTATTTATTATTTATTATTTATTATTTATTATTTATTATTTATTATTTATTATTTATTATTTATTATTTATTATTTATTATTTATTATTTATTATTTATTATTTATTATTTATTATTTATTATTTATTATTTATTATTTATTATTTATTATTTATTATTTATTATTTATTATTTATTATTTATTATTTATTATTTATTATTTATTATTTATTATTTATTATTTATTATTTATTATTTATTATTTATTATTTATTATTTATTATTTATTATTTATTATTTATTATTTATTATTTATTATTTATTATTTATTATTTATTATTTATTATTTATTATTTATTATTTATTATTTATTATTTATTATTTATTATTTATTATTTATTATTTATTATTTATTATTTATTATTAAATATTTATTTATTATTTATTATTTATTATTTATTATTTATTATTTATTATTTATTATTTATTATTTATTATTTATTATTTATTATTTATTATTTATTATTTATTATTTATTATTTATTATTTATTATTTATTATTTATTATTTATTATTTATTATTTATTATTTATTATTTATTATTTATTATTTATTATTTATTATTTATTATTTATTATTTATTATTTATTATTTATTATTTATTATTTATTATTTATTATTTATTATTTATTATTTATTATTTATTATTTATTATTTATTATTTATTATTTATTATTTATTATTTATTATTTATTATTTATTATTTATTATTTATTATTTATTATTTATTATTTATTATTTATTATTTATTATTTATTATTTATTATTTATTATTTATTATTTATTATTTATTATTTATTATTTATTATTTATTATTTATTATTTATTATTTATTATTTATTATTTATTATTTATTATTTATTATTTATTATTTATTATTTATTATTTATTATTTATTATTTATTATTTATTATTTATTATTTATTATTTATTATTTATTATTTATTATTTATTATTTATTATTTATTATTTATTATTTATTATTTATTATTTATTATTTATTATTTATTATTTATTATTTATTATTTATTATTTATTATTTATTATTTATTATTTATTATTTATTATTTATTATTTATTATTTATTATTTATTATTTATTATTTATTATTTATTATTTATTATTTATTATTTATTATTTATTATTTATTATTTATTATTTATTATTTATTATTTATTATTTATTATTTATTATTTATTATTTATTATTTATTATTTATTATTTATTATTTATTATTTATTATTTATTATTTATTATTTATTATTTATTATTTATTATTTATTATTTATTATTTATTATTTATTATTTATTATTTATTATTTATTATTTATTATTTATTATTTATTATTAATTGTTGAGTTTAGATATCTGTTTTTATAAGAGTTATGTACGCACGCTACTTGTACATTGAACTAAAAATTGTTTACTTACTGTAAATAGTATTTATCAGAGGTCCACACAAGGGTTAACGCTAAATGTCATCTATTCCTAATCCTCTCGGCATTAACGCTGAATTAGATTTACGTATAGAAGTCTCCATATATTTGTTTTTGTTTTACCGCTCCTGCTTTTTACCGCTTATATTGTGTTACAGTTCGCAAAAAATTACAAGTGTGCAAATCATATTTTTGTTCGCTAATAAAGTCCATTGTAAAATACCAAAATCGCTTTTACATTATAATCCAGTCCACTTAATTAAATCCTTCAACATTTATTATTTATTATATATTTTATTTTTTACTATTATATAATTTGTAATATTGGTATTTGAGCTAATGATTAAATGTAGTTATTAATAGAAACCATTTAAATTGGTATTAAGAATCTTTAGATCTCCAGATTCTTTAGCTTGATGGTCTCCCATCTAACCGTGAGTGTTACTAAGGTAAACTATTTTCAGTACACCAAACTGTGTTTGCTCTAAGTCTCTAAGTTTTGAGTCTAAAAAAAAATTATAATAGTCATATACCGGACTATCAGTTACTCCCTAAACTGAAGGGCTTCTTTCACCTTAACAACTTCCTTATACTTAAGAATTTTTATATATGAAATGATGGAAGGCACTCAGCAATTATTGGAAGATGCAATCCAATAAATGTTCGATCTTCTAAAATTCTTACCGATAGTGTTAAATAAGCTATTTTTTTTTTTAGGACAGATATAGTTTGAAACGTAGCAGAGCCTGCATGTATTTTCAATAGACCTCCAAAACTGGTATTCATTAATGAGAAATTAGAGATGGCTAGACTAGGACTAAATCAGTTTATTCTTTTCATTGCAATTATCTATCTGCTCAGAAACTGGCAAAATGACGGGCCAATGTTTAATTTAATGGTTAATTTAATGATTTATGTTTCGGCTGTCTTGGTGACACATCACTTTCTTTTGCATGCACATCCCAAAATGCAGATGCCAGCTTTGGAGCGATTTGATCGTGTGCAGTCCACTCGAATGACTGTCGATTAGACTTCGGAGTGAAATGATGGACCCACATTTCATTCATCGTCACATATCGATGCAAATATTCTTGTTTATTAAACTTAAACATTTCCACACACTACTCCAAGTTATCAACTCGTCCTTGTTTTTGGTCAGCACCCACTTTGCACAGAGCTTTCTCATACCCAAATATTCGTGAATGATATGATATACACGATCAGTTGATATCTTTGGTGTGTCTGCTTTTTCATTCAATATCAATTTACGGTCATTCAAATCATTTTATTTTTTTGATGTTTTCGTGACAACCTCTTTGGTTATCCACTTCGTTCACCGTCTTTGGTGCTCAATCCTGGATGGTTGATTTGGGGCAGTGTCTGGAAACTTATCATCAAGTCAAGTTTTTGCTTCAACTGTATTTTTTCCCTTCATAGTTTATCTACACGCGAGATTCCTTTTTATCCATTTTTCTCAAAATAACAAAAGCTGCTTCATACAAAATGCTATAATTCACAAATTAATGAACCGACTGCAAGTTTATACACGCGTCTTTTGAAGGTTAGGTTCATCTATGTCTCAGACCAGGGACTTTCTAATTGACATGTTATAAGTATATGTTGAATTTCTAATTCACCAAAACTAAAAATAAAAATGAGTTCGCCTGCATCATGATCCACTGCAGCGTAGTGAGAGTCGAAAATGGAATGCAACTATTTTAAAGACTCCCAAAAGCGAATTTATGTAGATAAGGAGATGAAAAGCATTATATACACAAAAAAAAAAAGAAAGGAAATGATTTTGAATCCTCTCTCAGTTTACCTTATTTTAACTGCTGTCCAACAAAATTGTTTTATTGTGACTACTAAATCTCTACAGATTCCAACTGCCGAACAAAGAAAAACAACTTATCCCGCTACAAAAGAATTTATATCACTATTCAAGCTTAAAAGCTTTTTATGACCAATTGTAAGTTAACTCAAAAATTCTGAAATTTAATTTAGATTCAACATTATAATACCCAAAAGCTTGAGAATAAAATAAATGCACCGACAAATTCTTGCAATATTTTTCCAAAAAAACAAAAAAAAAATCAAATTGTAAGCAGCGGAGGCAGAGAGCGAGAGAGAGAGTGTGTGTGCTGCAGTGAAAGGCGCATAAAGCCGCCGCCAGACAGGCTAAGGTTAAAAACTATTAAAAGAAAGCGCAGCAGCATTTTCGTATGAATTGAAAGAAGCTACCGTAGCGGTAGCTCATACGATTTGTGCTGGCAGCACCTGCGGCCAACAAATGCAGCAAAGCGACCGCAGTGGCAAACAGGCAGTCCGGTAGTCAGACAGTCAACTCAGTGCGGCAGCAGAATGCATAAAGCAAAACGAAAATTTATCTCAGAAAAACATTTTGCAACCTGAATGCCGTTAGGCGACCAACCGAAAAAGCACAAGGAGCGAACAGAAAAAAAGAAAAAAACTCACACTTGCGCTCGAATGGCTCTGAGCGGTTGGGTGGTTGGGGAGAAACTGAAGGAAGATCATGCTGAAGAAAAACAAAATTATTACCAAAAAATTAAATTACTTTTAGTTTTATTACACTAAAAACCATCAAAGTGGATATTTTATAAACCAACAAAAGCGTTGAGCACGAGGTGTGGGTGTGTGGGGCGAAGCACGATGTTGCAAGTTGTAAGGGTCGAGCAGGAAAATGCACAGATTTACTTTTACTTGTATACAAACAAAAGCTAAAGAAAGCAAACAAAGGCGGTTATTTGGGTGAAAGTGTATGCATGTGTGTGTGGGTGTATGTAAATCTATGAATATTTGTGAATTTATGAAAGCAGAGGGCGCTGCAGTGCTTTACACAAGCGTATTTTCATAATTCAGTGCACCAAAACGAACGAAACGAAAAATTAAAATAAAAAAATAAAAAAAATTAAATGAAAAAGAAAATTTCAACAAGGAAAATAACAACAACAAAAATCAAAAATATATAAGAAAATAAAAAAGTAAATAAAAAATATGTATGAGAAAATAAAAGCCAAGCCTTCGTTTCGTTGATTATGCTGCTTATGTATGGGGCAAGTGTGCACAGCTGCAACATGCTTCAAATAAAATATGTGGCAAACAACATAAAAATGCAAACAAAGGAGAAATATGTCTGAAAAAGCGAAGGAGTGAAAGTGTGTGAATGCGTGATTTTTGTGTATGTGTGTGCCACAGCTTGTAGGTGTTGCGGTGCAGGAAACACAACACAAAAGTTTGTATGCAACGTTAGCGGCGGAAATGAAGCAGAAGCTCTTGTGGTGGCAAGTACATATGTGCAGGCATATATATATATGCTTAAATACAAAAATATGTATACTTAGATACAGCCATATATGTACATACATATGTAGCACATACAAAGCGTAGCGTTGTAATGCACAACAGCGGAAGCGTTTCAATGACGACTGTAGCAAGGATATCCGCCGCTCTTGATGCAGCTACATATACGCCTAGTAATGCATTTCTGTGTCTGCACATTTGTAGGGAAGTATGTATATACAGCGTAAACATATATATTTACATACAAATGCATCTACGTGTGCACATGCAAATTGTGTTTATGCATCATGTGAGCTTTGCGCGTCGCAGTGGCACAAATTTTCACTTTTTCACAATGCCACGTGTTAATGTTGCAATCGCTGCAGTTGTGAGTTGGCGCGCGTGTTCTTTGCGTGAAAATCATGCAAAACTGACTGAGTGTAGTGATAAGCGGCACAGAACACACATTACATGCATCTTTTTCTATTACAACATAAACAGAAGATATATGTACGAAAATGTCAGATTTAAGATGAACACAACATTTAACTACTACCGGTTTTCTAAATCCTAAAATATTGTATGTTCAGCACATAGATATGCACTTCGGGATACCGTAGTTTTTCTACTTTTAAATTACTAAAGAGCTTGTTTAGAAAAAAACAACAACAACAACAAATTTTTTAAATCACTAAAAATTTCAAAACCATGGAATTAACTTATTTCTGATTAGATCCCGCCCTTTCCTAATAGTATGTGTTTTATTTTGTGTATTAAAGCTGCCACGAAAAAAAATTAATTTTACAACATATGTTCTATTTATAAAGGATGAGCCAAGTAGAGGTACTTTTTTCAATAGCCTTTTGTTGAAAGAACATGCGCGAGTCGTATCAAGCTGTCAAATTTATTACGAAAACTCATGTTCTGTAAAGAATGTGTTTCGCGTGCTTTGCTCAACTTATTACGGTCAACATAATCGGCCTACTGAGCGTTCTGTTCATTGGATAATATTCGACCGAATATACCACGTCCAGCATGCCGTGAAGAAAATATAGCGGCCGTAGCTGAGAGTGTACACGAAGACCTTAGGGACTCGATTCGGCGCCGTTCGCAGCAGCTCGGACTGACGTATGGAACGATTGGGGGCATTTTCGGTCGTGATCCTAGATTGAAAGCGTACAAAATACAGCTTGTGCAAAAACTGAAGCCGCTCGACCTTCCCAAGCGACATCGCTTCGAATTATGGGCTCTTGGAAATTTGCAAGAAGATCTGACGTTTTCGAACCAAATTTTGTTCAGCGATGAGGCCTATTTCTGGCTCAATGGGTATGAAGAGATTCAAGAGCTACCATTTCATCCAGAAAAAAACAACGGTTTGGTGTAGTTTGTGGGCCGGTGGAATCATCGGTACATATTTCTTCAAAAATTATGCCGGTGAGAACGTAACCGTCAATGGCGACGGTTATCGCGTCATGATAACCGACTAATTGATGCCTGAAATTGACGCTCGTGATCTCCGCGACATTTGGTTTGGTTTCAACAAGACGGCGCCACCTTCTACGGTGAGCAGATAATTTTACGTTTTGGACGGGTCGATTGGCTACCAAGATCGTGTGATATCAAATCGCTCGACTGTTTTTTGTCCGGAAATTTAAATTCTAAAGGCTATGCGGCCAATCACGCTTCGATTCAGTCCTTGGAGCAAAACATCACGCTTTTCATTCGCCAGTTACCGGTGAAAATGCTCGAACGAGAAATGGTCGAATCGAAAATTGGACACAAGAGATGGACCATCTGAAACGTAGCCGCGGCCAACATTTGAAAGAGATAATCCTCAAAAAATAAATGCCAAAAAACGTTCTTTCGTATGATAGTAAACATTTCCCATTAGATTAGAATTTTCTGCTTTATTTATTTTTAAACATGTAGGGAACCTTGAAATGGATCATTGTGTCCAGAAATGTTTTAGCTTCAACTACGCGCAAAAGGTACCGTTTAATCTCATACCACAATAAAAATTTGCATTTCGAGAACCTATTTGTTTTTGGTTTTGTGATAATACAGCCAATATTTCTCTCAAAGTGTTAGCTGAAGCTTTTGAGTCATTATTTTACACCCGGAAAACATGCTTTCTTGCCACTTTAAAAAAGTATTAGAATTTTGCAAAATCTCTAAAATTAATTCAAAATAGATGGCAACTCTGCTCTGCAATATATTTAGCTTCACCCGCTTCTAAAAGGTAACGCATAAATCTCATACTACATTTAAATATTTAATCTTAGAATATTTAATTGGTTCTAATTTTTGAAACGATGGCAACCCTATTACAAAATATTTCTTTTAACTTTTACAACTTTTTTGATTTAATAAAAATATTGTAATATATATATCTACTAATAAAATTCAATTTTATATTCATGGCAACCCTACTACAGCGTTGCCGGCATTAAGTTCTCTTTAAAACATAACTTTTAGCTGAAGTAAAAGGTTTCACTCGTACTATATTACAGCAAGATATGAAATAGTTTTTTATATTGGAATAAATTATCTTTTTTATTTCTTTGCAATGGTGGCAACCATACTAAAATATACGATTGAGGTAAATGTTTCAAAAAAAAAAATATGCGTTGACAAGTAGTTCAAAAGAACTTTTATTCCAAAATAAAGTTCATTTCAGCACAGTTGGTAACGCCAGAGAAAATGTTAATTTTTTTCCGAAATAAGTGGCAACCCCATTTAAAGAAATGCCTCAATATATATATTTGTTAAATATCGCGTTTTGAATAGCTTGAGAGTTAATATTAAAGGTTGGAATAATCTCAAATTATTCCGAGACTCTCGTGGAAGAAGAAAATCCCGAAATCACATGTTTCAGAGAGTGTACATAGCCAATGCAGACGTCAATGCATATGTATGTAAGTATATAGAAATGTACGTATGCATATGCAGGTTTACATCCTTTTCTTGTTGCATATTTCGTGGCGCTTGTGTGCTTGTGCTACATTTGAACTGTGCTGAATAGCAGCTTAGAAGCACACATGCATACATTTGTACATGTGTGTTTAGAAAGCTTTGCTTCACATGCACCCCTTGCTGATAAGAATCTCTTTCTGTTTGTTATTATTATTGTTTATTACACAAGAGACTTAGATGCTCCGTATCAACCAACTACATGCCTCAAAGTCCTTCATGTGCTTGTTGCACATGCCACAAGCGCAAGTAAGTAAACATATTTGTACATATACACACATGCATACAAAAGCGTAATGCTTGAATGACACATATGAGCTCGCCTTTCACATGCACATTTTGTAAAAGTAGCGATGCTATCTGAAATTGCATAAGCATTTCAATGCTGCTTTTCGTGCCGCATTCAATACGCGCAACAATGGCGCCAGCTGGTGTTATGAGCGTGATGAGAAAATGAAAAGTAATATTATTTCTTTTTTTTCATGTAGATACTTAGGGTGCTTGGTTGTTGTTTGTGTGAGTGAAGTTTTGAATCTGTTGTATATCTGTAAGTCTTTTGACTTCTTAACTATTCCTTGTCTCAAGTTTAGTTATGAGTGAAAGCTTTATTTGCTCCTAATGGTGATATTGAAGTATGTGTTGATTATAGTGAGGCCATATGGGAAGGCTGAAGATTTTTCAATTAACTGCAATTCTCTTCAACCTAATAAATTTGTAGTTTTGAGTATTACATTACAAAATTACTAAAATATTTGTTGCTTTATAGAGTAAATTATAAAACTAATGCAAAAATAAGCTTTTGGCGTGAAAACCTTAAAATCTGTTAAAAAAAAAGAAATACTGAAATATTCACATTAAAGATATTAAGTTCTGAAGCAGAGTCATTCATATGAAGGGTTATCTAATAGAAATGTTATGATTTCTAAGTGTCGTTTGGGCCATTTTCAATATGTCATGATCTGTCATTTTTTCATTGTATTGAGTAACGTTTACAATTTCATCATGGCAAGATATACGCAAGAACAAGGTCTACAAACTATTCAATATTTTTTTATCAAAATAATAGCTGGAGAACGGTATGGATCGATGATAACCAACTTTTTATGGCCACAGCACGTGCAACAACCGAATTATTGCGAGAAAGGTTTGGAGATTCGTTTATTTCAAAAAATTGTGACACTTAATGGCATCCAAGAAGTTGTGATTTAACATCATTGGACTACTTCTTGTGGGGTTATATGAAGTCATTGGTCCTTAGCAATAAGCCATACTCTCTTCAAGCTTTAAAAGTCAATATTGAACGAGCTATTCATGACATACGACTTGATTTAGTGAAAAAAGCGCTGCAAAAATTATAGGCCATTTGAATGATGTTATATACAGAACTTAATTGTATCGATTGAACTTCACATTAAATAAAAAACATTTAAATTCCCTTAACAATTTGTGTGTGTGCTTTTTTTTTTAAAGAAATCAGATCACTCTTATAGGAAACCCCTATATTTTTCATTTAGTTATATAAAATTTTCAATACCACTGGAACATTAAAAGATTATCTCGGAAGAAAAATTTTAAACTAAATTTTTTGTATTTTTTTTATGTGTAGTTAGGTCTGAAAAATATTTTAGTAATGTGCAATGACTTTTGGGCAAGAAAAAAATGTGAGATACTAGTATCTGTAAAATATAATATATAAAAATAAAAGTATTGACCAAAGCATTAGATTTCAAACGATACGAAATATTCGCAACTTTCGAACTTGTGAAACACTTTAGTAGCTCGTACCGACAATTTCTTTAAATTTTGCTACCTGCATAATTTCCAGCAAAACTTTCTTAAAATATATAGGTCAGTTTAAGAGAGTGGTTTGATAAGTCAGTTACTTTGTGAATAAAACATATTTTTTTTTTTTTGACAAAAAGTCGTTTCATTTCGTTTGATCCATAAATATAGTTCAGTATGGTAAAATTTTTTTATCAAAGCCCTCAGGATAGGCGTTTGTTTCTGTGATAACTTCTTCATTCGATCCAAACATCTTACCGGCCAGCCATTTCTTCAGGTTTCAAAACCAGAAATAGTTACAGGGTGCTAAATCAAGAGAATATGCTGAATGGAGTACCATTTTGTATCCCAATATTGAATGGTGACTACACACGCGTGCAACTGTGCATTGTCTTGATGGAACAATACTTTTTTTTGCCAAATGCGGTCGTTTCTACTTCAAATCATAACCGAATCTTTCGTCCAAAAGCTCTGAATAATATTCGTCGGTGATCGTTTTACCCTTTTCAAGATAATCGATGGGAATGATGCCTCGTGCATTAGAAGAAACTGAGGCCATTAACTTGTTGGCTTTCTTTGGTCCACTATCTAGATTGTTCTTTGGTCTTTAGTAAAAGACAAGGTTGCCCTTGTAGTCGTGTGTGAGCAATCGATGCACGTCTCGCGTGAATTGCATGTTAATGTCCAAATATTCATGTAAAATGCTCAGTTGAGATGCCTACAGCCTCAGCCATTTCGCGCACTTTTATTGTTCGGATATCCCATATCATTCCATTCGAGGATAAACCACTTCTTAGTTATCGAAATTGATGGTGCAGAGGTTCAAATTATTTGTCACATCTTTCCTAGGTTTCGCTGATTGTTCTTTACGAGGTTGTCTGCTTCCAATGGCTGTCAAACACAATATAAATGGCGCAACTTGTTAAAAAATTTACAGCAGTCTATTATTTCATAATAGTTGACGGGAGCAGTGTCGCATTTGCGGTAACTGCGGGGCAAATTCAAAAAGTGACTGGCACATCAAATAGCCCTAGTCTGTCGGTTTTAGTTAGAATATAATTCATGTGCCTTGCTTAAGCCAATTCGAATGCCGTCACGATAATTTCTACCACGTTAATGTTGATATAAAAGGGTTACTTAGCCGGTCTGTTATAGCATTCAGGTATTTTACAAAAGTCAGAATTAATTTACCATATCTTCCGATGTCTACCAGAAATTTTTATTTTATTGCTTTCTAAACAGTGTTTTTTTTTATAAGAAAAAGCTTATATTCTTTGTTTCCTCTTTGTTTAGTGTAATTCAATAAAAAATATAAGGCTCAGAGCAACGCAATTCTTGGACTGTTTGTGGAAACTACATATTTAAAACCACTTTCAGATAATAATCCGATCCACTGAGAATTTGTGAGAGAAAGAAAACTAAAAAGCTCTTATACTGGTATTCTTATGGATTACACGCTATAAATCTTCTGAGGAAATCCCCTAAACATCACATAGTGGAATTTCAGAACTAATGTTCATCGATCTAGAAATTTTTTTTAGCATTATCAAAATTTTTTTTTGCTGATTTGGAAAGAGATATGCAATGATTACTTTTTCGTTATTCAGATCCAACAAAACGATTTAAAGTACGAATACACCTGTATTGGCTGAGGGTAATTACCCTGATAAACTCATAGTACAAAATGAAAAAGCACCGTCAAACTTAAAAATACCCTTCATACATAATATTAATCTTTACTGATTCTATGATTGAATATATTTACAAAATATTTTCTATAGTGGGAATCAATTGTATCTATACATCATCAGCCGCCATATACCAACATCGAGCCATACTCATGGTTTACTAGAGTTCAAATCGGAACAATTTTCGTCAACATTACACATTGATAAAAAGTCGCTAGAGTGGTTAAACCTTGTACATGTTGTTGAGAAGCTACTTATACTTATAGCTGCTCTTATGCTTTAAAGCTGTTTGATGACGAGTTTCCGCACACTAACCCAAGAAAATCAACCATCCAGGATTGGTAAGTTTAGACGTGGAGAAATGAGCACCGAAGACGGTGAACGCATAGGACGCCCAAAAGAGGTTGATACCAAAGAAAAAAAACCAAAAAATGCACAAAATTATTTAGAATGACCGTAAATTGAAATTGAATGAAATAGCAGACACCCAATAGATTTCAACTCAACATGTACATCATATCATTTGCGAATATTTGGGTATGACAAAGCTCTTTGCACAGTAAGTTCCGCGTGAGCTCACTTTTGACCAAAAACAATGGCGGTTTGATGATTCGAAGCAGTGTTTGAAGATGTTCGAGCGTAATAAGTCCGAGTTCCTGAATCGATATGTGACAATGAATGAAACATGACTCAACCATTTCACTCGTCATCCAAGTGGACTGCACACGATGAAGCCGTCTCCAAAGCGTAGAAAAACTCAACAGTTGACTGGAAAGGCCATGGCGTCTGTATTATGGGATGCGCACTTAATGATTTTCATACTCTACCTTGAGGAAGGAAGGACCATCAATAGATACTATTGCATAGCATTATTGGACCGAGAAACGGGCATATTTGAAGAAAAAGAAAGAGTTGCTTCACAAAGACAATGCAACGTATCACAAGTCAATGAAATCAATGGCAAACACTTATGAATTGGGCTTCGAATTGTTTCCGAATCCACCGTGTTTTCCTGTTCTTGCTCCCAGCGACTATTTCCTGTTCTCAGATCTCAAAAGAATTCTCGCTGAGAAGAAATTTTGGTCGAATGAAAAGATGATCGCCGAAACTGAAACATATTTGAAGCAAAGGACAAATCGTACTATAGAAAAGTTGGAAGGTCCCTATAATCAGTGTATCACCCCTGAAGGGAGCTGTGGTGAATAAAAAAAGGAATTTTGAGAAAAAAATGTGTTTTACTTTGGTAAGCCGGATACTTTTTTGACCTGCTATTTTCAACAGTTACGCTGCAAAAGTTCTTCTGTATAGATCATTTAGAATAGTTTTCTTTTTTTCGTGGAGGAATCGGGACTATAAGAGCAAAACTTATATATTCCATTGTTAAGCTAAAGATCATCATATAAAGAGCGTGATGTCGAAATATTTAGTTTGTTCGAGGGAGTAATAACGGCATGGAAATTGGATGTGCATGGTTTTTGGGAAAATTTTTATTGGAGTTTTTTTACGCAGCAATATTTTTTTTTTTTTTTTTTTTTGTAAAATATTTATATTACTTTAAACATTTAAATTATTTATTTATATAATTTCTTGTAATTTTATGAAACAAATTTTTTCATTATACTGTTTAAAAACTCAGTATATTCTCTTTAAAATAATAAATAATAAAAATTAAATAAACTTTGTGTAAATATGAGCGCCAATTTTTTGAAAACTTACTTGGCATACTTTTAATTGAAACTATTTAAATACTTCTTTCCCATTCATTACCATTTTATACATTTTATTTTCTTGCATTTGCTTTTCATATTATTTCTTAGCCCTTTTTATATTTTATATTTCGGTTTTTTTTTCTTACCACTTTCACATTTCTTTTTCACTTGACAGTTTTTTGTTTGCAATTTCCATATTTATACAGCGCAAATTCATGTCATTATTTTTGTTTTTGCATTTCTTTGTATAACTTTTTCATACTTTTTCCTTCGCTTTCCTTCATTTTCCAGTCAGTGCGGGGGCGAAATTCTTTAGTGAGAAATTTTTTAAATGACGCCATTTAGGTTATGTTGCAACAGCAATTCACTACGTCCCTTTTGCATTGCATTCATTTCTTGTAAGTTCTACTGTTTTGTTATTTTTTTTTTTTAATATTGTTGTTGTTTGGAACGCTCATTTACTTGATGTAATATGCAAGTATTGCTTACTTGTTTGTTTATCGTACGCTGCAGCAAATGTTGTTGTTGCTATTGCGGTTTGCAGACGTTTTTTGCGTCTATTTCTTCTTCATCATCTACTATTTGCTTAGCGTAATTTGTTTTGCCTCGCGTCATTCATACTAAACGCTAACGGCTGTGCAACAACACTCTTCCTAACCAACTAACTAACTGTTTGTTGGTTGACTGACTCACCGCCTGGCTGACTGACTGACTTACGTTCCTTTGGCGTGCTAAATGTTTATTTTTCCGCTTTTTCCTCCTCGGAAAATTCTGCAAGCTCCCTGCAGTGCCACTTTGGCAATGATATCCGCTCGTGCATAAATTATGCTAACATCACTGACCACAAAACTTGGCTGGGAGCATTTCAATCTCGGTTGTTGCTTTTTTATTTTTTATTTTTTCTTTTTTTCCTTTTTATTTGTTTGATATTTAATTTTTTTGCAATTTCGTTAACCACACAGCCCTTACTAGTTCAGATCATCACCGTTATCTTTGACTGCTTGTAGTTACTTGCAATCCACTTCATTTTCGCCTTCCCTTGGCGCTGTTTCATTTGCTCTTTCCAACTCATAGTTCCTTCCTTGTAATTAACCACAAAGTACCGTATTTAATATTCATAGTTGAGATTTCGGATTTTTTTTTTCATAATTTTTCCTTTTCTTTTTCTATTTTACTCTACCTTCTATGACTGGCTGTCACGTTGCGTTGCTGACACTACAGCGTACGCATAACGGTTATCTGTTGCAAAAGTCAAGCGCTAGTTGTACCTGACCACTGAGTGAGGTGCAGAGTGTGATAAGGAATGGAGAGCAGCTGGAGTAGGGAGTGCGGCTGATAATGTGTCTGTTGGGTCATCTAATTGCCCAGAGTGAAGCACGTTAAAGCATTTACTCCTCTGTATAAGTGTGTGTCTTTATGCATTTTTTTTTTTCAAAGTTTCGTAATGCTCGACCAACAATTTCTTCTTGCTTGCTTTATTTTGCTTTGGCGCTTACTTTTTCAATTAAATATTTGCTTGAGGCTACACACCTTGCCAACGCCGCCTACCACTAATTTCTTCTATGGGGTTTTGTGTGCTTCTACTTCACCTTAAATGGCTTGACATTGTGCCACATTCATTTGTGGCACACACACACACACACACACAAAACATCACGCGGGCGTATGAATGTAAATCACCTAATTATGGGTATACAGTAAAATGAATTACTTACATACGCGCACACATACCAAGTGCATGTCTAACTTAAGCGTCCGTACAACTCGCAACTTCGCCTGAAGTGTAGCTGAATGAAGCTTTTCTTTGTTCTTATTCCTTCACTTCCTCTCTTCACTTTCTCACTTTCTCATTCTGTGATTGTTGTCATTAAATTAGTCACTATTAGCCAAGAGTTCTTACATATATATACATAAGTATGTATGTTTGCAGTTGTTGCTGATGGTTGTGCTGATATAAGATTTACACCTGCAAATGACGTCTTTCCTTAATGAATATTTTCCATTTGTCGCCTTTTTCTTTTCTTCTCTTTTGTGTGTGTGATAACGTTAGCTTCATTTCGTGGATAAAAAAAAAATTAATGATTCAAATTGCGTTCCTGTGCATAACCTGCGTGTAATTTTTTATCTTTTAAATTTAACAATTTAAATGTAAATTAGTTCAAGTCCTTGCGGTTGCCTTTGGACTTATTTTTATTGACTGGCAGTATTTAAGAAAGCAATTAGTCAAAGTGCTCGCTGGCAAGTAATTCAAAGACAGTGTTGGTATGGCATATAAGCTTGTTCAAAGCATGGCATGTAAAATGAGCAGGCTCTCAGCTCAAACATAAACAGCCATTTTAATTAATTTAAAATTTAATTTAGAAACACATTATACACGACACAGTATGAAGTTTTGATTTTGATTATTTAATTTGTATTCCAGGAAAAATAAATATTTAATGCTTGAAAATTATTATAAAATTTTTTTTTATGTTTTTCATATTTTCGTTTGATTCTTTCCGAAAATAACCATAACATTTCCTCCAAACGTTTTATCCGGTCTAACTGGTAATGAAGTAAAACTTTATTTAAGCTATAAAACCTCATATCGATTAGTAGACATCAAGTGTTGCTTCATAGTGTCATCTGGGTCAAGTTTGATAGAACTTACGCCAATTGAATATTACATCCAACCTGAAGCAGTAATTATGCATAAAACAGAAAATTCTAAAAAAAGGCCCAGAGATATTCAAATAGAAAACTCGTTTCCAATTTATTATAGTTTTCCTAACTTCTTTACATATTCCAAAAGGAATTCCTTGCACTTCTACTAGTCACTTTGCCATGAATTTTACTATTATTTTTTCACAGAATATTCTACCTCAATGAGGTATATTTTCCGAAGTGGAAAAATCCAAACAAATATGCAAAACTTCTAGATAAGGGGTAGTATTATAAAAAAGAAATCAAACCAGTTTGCTGTATCTCCTACAAAAGCTAATGTGACAAGGTTCCGGTTTGCTGGAAGATTGGTCGTACAAATTAAGCATAACACGGGCTCTAAAGGATGATCCATTACGGTACTTAAAAAAGAAAATTTAAACTTAATGAGGCATTTTTACCGTCATTCTAAAGAACATTCTTTGGCATTTATTTTTTGAAAATTACCTCTTTCAAATGTTGGCCGCGGCTACGTCTCAGATGGTCCATCCGTTGGGTCAAATTTTCGATAATTCGTTCGAGCATTTCGACTAGTAACTGGCAAATGACAGGCATGATGTCTTGCTCCAAGGCCTGAATCGAAGCGGGATTATCCGCATCAGACTTTACATATCTCCATAGGAAAAAATCTAACGGTGTGATATCACACGATCATGGTGGCCAATCGATCGGCCCAAAACGTGAAATTATCTGCTCACCGAAGTGTTCTCTCAATAAATCTATTGATTGATGCGAAGTGTGGGAAGTGGCGCCCTCTTGTTGAAAGCAAATTTCGCAGAGATCACGAGCTTCAATTTCAGGCATAATGGTCGGCCTTGACGTTACATCGGCATCATTTTTGAAGAAATATGGAACGATGATTCCACCGGCCCATAAACCACAACAAACCGTTGTTATTTCTAGATTAAATGGCAGCTAATGAAACTCTTCAGGTTGCTCTTCGTCCCATATGCGACAATTTTGCTTGTTTATTGATCTAGAAAAGGGTCTCCTCCCTGAACAAAATTGGGCTCGAAAGCGTCAGATCTTCTTGGACTTTTCAAGAGCCCATAGAACGAAGCTATGTTGCTTGCGGAGGTCGAGCGGCTTCAGATTTTGCGCAAGCTGTATTTTGTACGCTGTTAATTTAAGATCTCGAAGTAAAATGAGCTAAGTCGTTCCATACGTCAGTCCGAGTTGCTGCGAACAGCGCCGAATCGACTCTCCACAGTCTTCGTCTATACTCTCAGCTATGGCCGCTATATTTTCTTCACGACGCGCTGGTCGGGTCTATTCGGTCGAATGTTATATAATAATGAATGCTGGGTCTCAAGATGGGTGATGGTGTTGCGAATAGTACGCTCAGTAGGCCGATTATGGTGACCATAAATTGAGCGAAACGCCCGCGTAGCACATTCTTTACAGAGCGTGAATTTTCGTAATAAAGTTGAATGATTTGTACACGTTGTTCAGGCGTAAGTCTTTTCATGATGAAGTGCCAACAAATCTGAACAAAAATAACTTGACAGCTTGACTCACGTGATCTGTCAAAAAAAGGATATTGAAAAAAGTATCTCCACGTGGATCACCCCATATATATTAATTATGTATTTGATTGCCACATGTGGAAGCTATCGTAACATGTCACCCGTTATCGTGTCGTATCCAGAAGCTTTATTTGACCTACTGTTGTTGATAATGATTTCTCTAGGCCATTTTAAATTAGTTTTAATAAAATTTTCATCTGAATCATCTTGATAATCTGGAAGAAAATTTGATCCAAGACTAGGTGTTAGTACTTTGGAAAGATGTATGACAAATGATATACCTTATACTGACAGCTTCATGCCCACTCTCATTGCGAGTTCTCAGTGAAGGGTCGCGTGACCGGAATGAGCTAATGCTTTAAGGGCGGAAAACGGTATCTCTGTCAATCTCTACTTAGTTGACTTTTCTCGGTTACCGAGCTTGTAATATCTTTACCCTTGAAATTTTGTCTCCTATAGCTGTTAGAGATAAGATTTTCGCTGCCAATTGAAGAAATGTATTGCATTTTCGAAATATGTTATTTATTTCAGGAGGGTGTGCGATTAATTGATAAATGAGACTGCGTTAATGAAACTTTAAAAAGTCAAGTGAGCAGGCGATCAGTCGAAAGGTGGTTATACGTTTACTTGTGCTCTATTGATACCACGAGTTACTCAAAATTCAATCAGATCTGAAGTTGCAGCTTTACTGAAATCAGTTGGCCATTATGTTGGCTGCCCAGTAGATATAGTGTCAAATCCGTTATTTTGAATGTCTTTGTATAAATTTCTACGCTTTGGAGGTATTGACCTAGAGGATTTGTGTGTAAATATTTTCTGCTTGTTATTATCAAGGCTAATAAGTTATCTGTCTTAAAGTGTTCTTTTATATCCAGAAAAAAATATTTTGGCTCTTTGTTACCACAGGCACATTCCTCGATTTCTTTTTTGTAATTTTAATTTTATAAAATTTGTTTCTTTCGATTAAACTCTGAAGAAGATCTGAACACTATCTTAAATCGAAGACCTAAATTTGATTAAATCCTAAATTGAAGAATCTGATTAATAATCTATCTATCATATACGAGGTGTGTTCAAAGGAAAAGGTGCATTTTGAATTTTTTGAAAAGTACTTATTTATTCATCAATATATATTTTGTCCCCTTCATAGTAATCGCCTTTGGATATAATATACTTGCGCCAATGCTTTTTCCAATCCCCGAAGTACATCTGAAATGCGCTTTTCGGTATGGCCATCAGCTCTTTCTTCGTTCTGACTTCATCTCATCAATTGTGGCAAAACACTTTCCTTTCATTGGTTTCTGTAGTTATGGGATTAGAAAAAGGTCGCATGGAGCAAAATCTGGTGAATATGGTGGTTGAGACATGATTACGGTTTTGTTTTTGGCCAAAAAATCACAATCCCAGCATTAATATGCAGGTGCATTATTGTGATGCAGAATCCACGATTTGTTTTTTCACATTTCCGATCGTTTGACTCGTATTGCTTCACGCAAACGTTGCATAACCTCCTTTTAGTATTCCTTATTAACTGTACGAGCTTTTGGCAAGAACTCATGATGTACCACACCATTGTAATCAAAGAAAACAATGAGCAAACCTTCACCTTTTCCTTTGAACATATCTCGTATCAATAATTATGTCCAAAGTTACAACTACTTCGAAATTGACTTGGGAGTTGAGTTGAGTTTATCCGCCTGTGGGGCAGCAACCAACGCACTTGGGTCGATAGGCACAATGTGATATCGCTGTGTGGTACCTACCATCATCACCTTCTCAAATATGCGTTCCATTTGGTGTGCGTTATAAAAACAAAAAAGATTACTAACTTTTGCTGAAGCTAGCTCAGCAAGACAGAGACTCTTTCTCTTATTCGTGGCTATAGTTACGAGATAAGTAATTAGAGTGTGGTAGCCCATTATTTCCCCGTGAAGCCCATAAACTGTCATCATGCTAATGACGAACAGGTCTGGGAGGATAAAATGCCTGAGCTTTTCGAGTCAAATTTCAGTCATAACTGTCTGGTCACGTTGTATATGATCTTACTCAGCCATCTACTGTTTGCTTTTTCGGCAAAAGTTAGTTTCAGCTTACACTTTGTCATGGACAGAGGTACACCTGCATCATAAGCATAGTCTATTGTGGTTAGAAGTGTTCCTTCTCTCGCAAGTTCGTCTGCAGAGCAATTCCCAGGAATGTCCTTGTGTTTGGAAACACAGACCACTGTGCTGGATTTATTCGGGAGTTGGCTCAGGGTGCCTCTACATTTTATAAATACTTTTGATATGGTATTGGTACACAGTATAGATCCAATGGCAGCTTTTAATAATTTTTTGTATCATAGCTCTCTTCAAAATCATAAAGGGATATTTTAGCTCAATAATAAACTACCATGATACCCGGATGGCAGACGACTCACAGAGTCATTTTATTATATGGCAGCCAGTCTTTTAACAAATGTCTCATTGTATGTCTGTCCATATGAATGTAATAATTTTTCTATTAGCTTGAATAAAGAATAAGGATCGTGGTAGGTGGAAAAAAGTTTACGTTCTTTTTCAGAATTTAAGAGCTTACAAAACAATTAAAAATTTAATAAAAAGTTAAATTCCTTCAGTTTTTAATTTTTTTATGTTTTTAATGAAATTTTCTTGTTATATTTAGTTGCGATCTTACATTAGTCAGGTAGAGCCTTGTTGTTGAACATTCGCTGGTTACTCACACCAAAAAAATCCACAACTAACCAGATAATATTCCATATTATTAAACTTTACATACGAAAAATATCTATAATTCTGCCATTTCAAGCCAATAAAAGACACCTTTGCCTTGCCACAAGTCAATTTAAACGTAAATATTCAAAAACGAAATGCCTACTTAAGTACGTGTTCGTCTGTAGAGTAGCACTCTCGAAAATCATAAACCCATAAAAATGAACGTGAGTAATTGAACAAATGTGCCAAAACAACATTTAGATATGTTATGTACGTATATGTGGTATGTAGACTAGGGTGAGCCAAAAAAAATTTAACTTTTCCATTTATGGTTTAAAACGAACCTATTCACTGAGAACATAATGTTCCTGTAAGCCATGATTTTTGGCTTAATTTTAAAAGGTGTATGCCATGCAAGAAGCTGTCATGTAAAACCTTTAACTTGAATGGTTTAAATTCTATAATAATTTTTTTGAAAAGAGATTTTTTAGTGTAATTGGTATGGAAAAGTTATAATGCTTACCGATAGGTTAGTTTTTGCATCACCCTAATGTATACGCACGTTATGTTTATGCAAAAACTGCCATTTATATGCCAAACAGATGGCTACACATTCAACAACAACAACAACTGCTGAGGCAATATGTATGAGCTGGACTTAAAAAGGAGTCACCCACGTGCAATTTACTGAGCCAAAGGCACATTGAGCACCTTCACTAAGTATTCATGAATGCAAACTATTATTGACGGCTGAAAAGTAGGCGCCACACTAACTCACTCACTAGTATATCAATCCGTTTGTATGCTTATTCATAAGTACGCAATATGCAAATTTGCCTGGAAACAAACATTTAAGTCAGTCTGCAGTCTACCTATTGCTTTTGGCGATTAACAGACAACAATGGACATTGAAGGAAATGTGCAAATGTGACCGCAGCAAAAGCAACATATGGATAGGGAATGCTGAGGTAAAAGGGGGGAGTGACTAAAGTTCTACGCTCACTACAGATATTTATAATAAAAATAATTAAATTAATTCAATTTAACGTGGACATAAGTGGCAATCGCTGATATTCTCAATGATTTCAGGCTACAGAAATTACATTTTAAATATTTTTTTACGAATGCATTCCACAAAAGAAAGAACCTAAACTGGTTTGAGCTTTTCCAATTTAAAATAGTTTGCGTAAACATAAAAGGTCACTCGTACTAAATTATATATATATATAGGGTGATCCATTTAGAGGTTCCTTTCTTCAAAAAAAAACAAACAAAAAAAAATTCACATTTAATGGGGAAAGTTTATTATCATTCGAAAGAACATTTTTTGGCATTTATTTCTTTAAGTTTATCTTTTTCAAACATTAACCGCGGCTACGTCTCCGATGGTCCATCCATGGAGTCCAATTCGATGGCTCGTTCGAGCATACTACTGGTAACTGACAAATGACACGCGTGATATTTTGCTCCTAGGCCTGAATCGAAGCGGGATTTAGACTTTACATATTCCCACAGGAAAAAGTCTAACGGTGTGATATCACATGATCTTGATGGCAAATCGACCGGCCCACAACGTGAAATTATCTGCTCACAGAAATATTCCCTCAACAAATCCACTGATTGATGTGATATGTGGAAAGTGGCGCCGTCTTGTTGAAACCAAATGTGGCGAAGATTTAGGGCATCAATTTTAGGCATCAAATAGTCGGTTATATGAAAGTATAGAGCGGTGATTCCACCGGCCCACAAACCACACCAAACCGTTGTTTTTTCTGCATGAAATGTCAGCTTTTGAATCTATTCAGGTTGCTCTTCGTCCCAAATGCGGCAACTTTGCTTGTTTGCATACCATTTGGGCCAGAAATGAACCTCATCACTGAACAAACTTTGGCTCCAAAACGTCGGATCTTAGAACTTTTCAAGAACCCATAGGGCGAAGAGATGTCGCTTGGGAAGGTCGAGCGGCTTCAGTTCTTGCACAAGCTGTATTTTGTACGCTGTCAGTTTAAGACCGCGACGTAAAATGCGCCATGTCGTTCCATACGTCAGTCCGAGTTGCTGCGAACGACACCGACTCGACTCTCCACGGTATTCGTGTACACTCTCAGCTACGGCCGCTATATTTTCTTCACTGCCTAATGGGTGTGGTCTATTCGGTCGACTATTATCCAATAATGAATGCTGGGTCTCAGGGTGGGTGATGGTGTGGCGAATAGTATGCTCAGTAGGCCGATTATGTTGACCATAAGTTGAGCGAAGCGCGCGAAGTACATTCTTTACATAACGTGAATTGTCGTAATAAAGTTGAATGATTTGTAAACGTTGTTGAGGCGTAAGTCTATCCATGTTGAAATGCCAAACAATACTGAACAAAAATAACATGACAGTTTGGCACTACTCACACGTGATCTCTCAAAAACGGCTCTTGAAAAAAGTGCCTCTTCTTGGATAACCCTTTATATATATACGTCAGCTTTTGTATCAACTGGAGCCTGTGAAGCCAACTTAGTAATCCTTAAAAATGGGATTAATGTTCTCTGAGTCAAGGAAGAGGAAACATCTGGTGCTGGTTTTGTGATTTTTACTGTATTTTTCTTTATAAAAACTAGTTGTTGACATCAAACGAATTGAGCTCTGAAAGTATCACAGCTGTAAGCCCTTAAACTACTTGGGAAAGATCTTTTGTTTTTGCCTTTATATATAATCGACTCTCTGTAGACGTGAAAGCGTTTTTCCACTGAGCTCCTTCTCTAATTTGATGTTTTTTAAACAAATGGAGAGCCCTACAGTTTTTTCCAAGCCACCTCCTAATGACTTCATGTCGGAAATATATTCGGAGGGGTTGACATACTCTATTGCCGATCGACCGCATTCCGAAAAGTTATTTTATAATTTCAGATATTAGTCTGTCCCATGATTCCCCGCATGGTAGCACACACTATTAACAACCTGATTATGATGGTAGTCAATATAAAATCACTTCACAGGAACTTTACTAAGCTAAGCAGTGGACAATAGTGACCTATTCATTCTTTGTAACCCTAAAAACCGCTATTAGAAGCTTTAACAAACCCTCTTCTCTTTACCCTTCATTGCGAAGTTGCTTCTACGTAGTGAAAGAATTCGTTGGAAACAATAATCTCTCCAGAGTTTCGTACACAAATTGCATTGCAAATCAATCGAACTTTAATCAATCCCCCGCTCTACGACACAGTTAAGAGGTCCGGTGAACAGCCAGTTGGTCGATCATCACGCGCTTGGCCTCACGAAATTAATTCAATTCAATTGAAGAATTGCCCGAACCATAAGTATACCGCTGAATTGTGCAACTAACTTGTTTAGTTCAGGACATGCCTGCTCCCTCTGGCTATATGTATATGTAAAACGCACTCGGACAGCAGCCACTCATCATTGCATTGTTATGAATCATAATCATTCCACAAACACACAAACAGTTTATGTAAGCGATGTGGCGATTTTCGTTTGCGCAAAATTGTTGGCAT
This sequence comes from Neoceratitis asiatica, assembly GCA_030068015.2. Taxonomy (NCBI): domain Eukaryota; kingdom Metazoa; phylum Arthropoda; class Insecta; order Diptera; family Tephritidae; genus Neoceratitis; species Neoceratitis asiatica. The sequence goes on from CM061527.1 coordinate 37,820,800, forward strand.
TCTGACCGCGGCGTATTAATGGTGCTTGCGGTCTCTACCCACAAGAGAGTGCTAGTGTGCGCTTGTGTGCGTGTGTTGTACGCGGTAGCGGTGAAATTTCATTTTTGATAGGTCACAATAAAGCGAATAAAGGCGCAGTTATACGTACGTCAGGACTTTGGTTGCCACTGCAGCTGGTGAAGTCCAACAAGCTGACGGCAGACAGTAAGCCAAACGCAAGCCCATATGAGCAGCACTCTTTGGGGAATGAGGCATCCACTTACGATCGTTGAGGCGCGAATGATGGATTTGTTGCATATGCACTGCGCCCTCCACGACGGACATGCACACATACACGTACACGACATGCAAATCCCTACAACGCTGATAGTCGATACTACGCCGCTGTAGATGCAAATGTACGAGTATGGCTGTGTCAGACAGTGTTGAATTTTGTGATGGACTAATTGAGCAGCCAAGTGCATGAATGAATGAGTGTATGAGTGAGTGATTTGAAGTGTAGTTAGCGCGAGGTGAAAAGGAAGTCGACGCCACAGTGTTGTGGGTGTTGATGCAAGTTGCGTACGATTTTGGATTGCGTGGAGCATATGAAGTGTATTTCTGCTGCTTTTTGGCGTCATCAAACATACCTTCTGTATTACATACTGACTAATATTACGATGTACGTGTATAAGCGGCGCTTGTCGCTATGGAACATTTTGTGTCGGTCTTTAGACCTTCGCGACCTCTTTGGATACTCGTTTTAATAATTAGCCCCCACTAGGACTAATGTGCTTTGCATCAGTTTAAATAAAACGAGTTTTTCCAATTGGTGTTTACATACAGGTGTTACAAGACAAAGACATATTAACTTTGTTTAAATAACACTTCAAATAACGTATCATTGCAATGGTAAAATGCATTCGAAATAAAGGGTAGTAAATTATAAGGATCCCAAAAGTAAAACAAATGTGCCTCTGTATGTAAAGCTCACTAATTTACCATTGTACTCACTCAATAAGTATCAATATCTCTTAGTTTAATGGAGCTACATCAATGGAGCATACGAAAGTTCCTGAGAGCTGACCTCTAAAGTAGGTAGTTTTCTAACAAAATTTTCCCAAAGAGTTTACCTTCAGCTCGTTTCATAGTAATTAAGATTTACAAGATTAAAATTTCAACCAAATTCAGGCGAGGGCCACAAAAATCTACAGTAAGAGACAGACCGCGAATAATTTTATATCTTCACATTATTAAAAATTCTAAAATGAACTATATGTTCATGCGGAGGAGATACAACATAACAGAAAAGCTGTTCACATATGCACTTAATTAGCTAATTGAGACCATCTAAGCAATGGGACGCTTAACTTCAGCAAACCTGTTTTTAAAAAAGCTTTAATGAGTAAATAATTTTCTTTTTTACTTTTCGAAAAATTAAAAGCACTAAGTGTTTCAACTAAATTGAATATATGTGAACACCAAACTCAGTGAATGAGTTGAGAGCTTAATATTTATTCGTAGCTTACTTCTCACTTAAATTCTTACTCTAAATACCTAGAAAGTCCAAACATCTTTTGAGTCTTTGTATGTAGAAACTGTTCACACAAGCGCTCAACTAGCCATACCAACCGACTAATTAAAGAGGGATCGAAGTAGAGGTACTTCTTATTAAAGCCTTTTTTTGACAGATCACACATGAGTCGTGTCAAGCTGTCAAGTTATTTTTGTTCAGTATTGTTTGGTATTTCATCATGTAAAGACTTACGCCTGAACAACGTTTACAAATCATTCAAATTTATTACGAAAACACAGTGAAGAAAATATAGCGGCCGCAACTGAAGGTGTACACGAAGACCGTGGAGAGTCGATTCGACGCAACTCAGACTAATGTAAGGAACGACCTGTCGCATTTTAGGTCGAGATCTTAAATTGAAAGTGTACAAAATACAGCTTATGCAAGAACTGAAGCTGCTCGACCTTCCCAAGCGACATCGCTTCGCTCTTTGAGCCCTTGAAAAGTTCCAAGGAGATCCGACGTTTTCGAGCCACATTTTGTTCAGCGATGAGGTCCATTCTGGCTCAATGTGTATGTAAACAAACAAAATTGCCGCATTTGGGACAAATAGCAACCTGAAGAGATTCAAAAGCTGCCATTTTTTCCAGGAAAAACAACGGTTTGGAGTGGTTTGTGGGCCGGTGGAATCATCGGTCCATATATCTTGAAAAATGATGCCAGTAACAAAGTAGCCGTCAATGCCGACCGTTATCGCGCTATGATAACCGACTATTTGATGCCTGAAATGGAAGGTCGTGATATCCGCGACATTGGGTTCAACAAGACGGAACTACTTCCCACACATGGCATCAATTAATGGATATATTGAAAGAACACTTCGGTGAGCAGATAATTTCACGTCTTGGGCCGATCATTGGCCCAATCGTGTGATCGTGTGATATCACACCGTTAAGCCCTTTTCCTGTGGGGATATGTAAGGTCTAAAGGCTATGCAGACAATATCGCGTCGATTCAGGCCTTGGAGCAAAACATTATGCGAGTCATTGAAATTAATTGAAACACACATTTTGTTGAAGGCCAATTTTCTTTCCTTTGCAATTCAATGCTTTTCCAACCTTTTAACCTCATTCATCCAGTTACATATGTACAAAAGATGACTTAACCGTTTCAACCTTCGTGTCATTCGCCAGTTACCAGTCGAAATGATCGAATAATTCATCGAAAATCCGACGTTTTCTAGCCAAATTTTGTTCAGCGATGAGGCCCATCTCTGATTCAATGGGTATGTAAACAAGCTAAATTGCCACAATTGGGACGAAGAGCAACCTGAACAGTTTCAAGAGCTGCCATTTCTGTATTTAACTTTAGAAAATAACTTTCTACTTCGCCCCATCCGAATTTATACCCACCTTACTAATTTATTATTGTTGTAATAATTAATGTTGTTGTTGTTCTTACATATTGCATGCTTGACTTATTTTGTGGCTTGACGTCGGTAACCACAATAACGGACTACATGCACCTTAACCAACCAGCACAGGCAGGCTGTCAGGGAGCTAACAAGCGTAGCCGCCAATTCCGCCAAGAAGTCCATCACTCACTCTCGCTCTCACAGTGTGTGTGTGCATATGTAACTACAGCCGCTCTCTTGCCTACAAAAGCATATGCACAGTTGCCACAGGCATGCACTGTTGCCGCATATGATTTCATGTATGTGCTGCAAGCGTGCTGTGGCAAGCAGTATATTCTGTGGGTACGCTGTGTGTTGGGGTACTCCCGAGCAATGTGTCATTTGCAGCTTTTGTTATTTTATGTTAATGCGTGTTTGTCTCGCTTGCATTGCACTTTGCTGTGATTACATTTTTAACCATTACCAACGTTTACGCCACTGAATTGGCTTTGTGTAGTGGGATTGTGATTGTTGTTAGCATCATCGTTGTTGTTTTTTTCTTTTCATTTTATGCTGCATTACAACAGCTACTGTAAATGATTGATTGGCTAATATATATTTGCATATGAGATTCACCGCATGACATGTTACCATCACCACCACCGCCACCACAGTGTGTGTTCTCTCCTCACGAACACACACATTGACTCTCGCATACCTTAAATGCAGTCACTCACCCTCCTCACTGCTGGCCCATCAACGTCGCATCAAATCATGTGGGTGCGTAGCGGTATAATTTATGCCTTGTGATTTGTTGCATGCATTATTAAATGCTTCAAAATATACAATTATGTGTTGTGTAATGTGGAGATTTTGCGACAATGGGGCACCCTGTTGTTATGTTTCGCATTTGCAAAAGGAAAGAAAAAAATTTGATTTGTCGGCTGACTGATTTTGCATATCAAATTTCAGTGGTCACATAAATGTGCGCCAGTGGTGAGGGGTGGGTGATTTGGGATGGTGGTTTATCTAGAAAATTTATTAAGAATATATTAAAAGGGCCAATGTCAATACTGAAATTGTTTGCCTTAGTATTTACATAAATAAATATAAACATCTGCTATGAAATATAAAGTAAATAAAATAAATTTTCTATTAAATTTCCCGCAACTAAGTAACCAAAGGAAAACGATACGAAAATTCAATAAGCCGTAAAATTTGAATTTAATACAAAACTTTTCAATATTTTAGGAAAGTTAAATTTAATCACAAGCAAGGATAAAACTGTAAACTGGAAAAACTGTAAAAGGAACTGTAAAAAATAACGTTCACAAAATTTGAATATGTTGGAAACATTTTAATGGGAGAGTTCAATAGAAAAATGAAAATTTGCTGGAAGAAATCAGAATCAGGTCCTAAGTGGTCGAGGAAAGAAATTCTAATTTATGTTACTTTACTTAACTGAGGTCAAACTGATCACAAGAAATATTACGTAAGCCCAAATGTATGAAAGAAAAAATTCATATTTTTAGCACCACTATAATGCACAGTCTCATCAGTTGATTCTTTGTGAGTTTTTCGTCACGCCAAAAATTTAAATCATACTGTCCCACAACCAGAGTGTTTAACAAACCTGGCTTTATCTGACTTCTTGCTATTGAACAAGTTCAAAAGAGCGCTCCGGGAAACCATTTTGAGTCGGTTGAGATGATTCAGCGATAAACACTGAGGGAATTGAAGGTCATTGTGGGCGATGAATGTCAAATATGTTTCGGGAATCGGAGAAACGTTGGATCATTCAAGTAGCTTCCGTCAGATGCTTTTCAAATCCTCAATTAATCCTCGATTGGTTTCTATTTACATATTTATAACAGATCAATTGAAAAGTCCCCGGTCTGCCATAGTAAAACACATTTTTTTGGCAAAAATCATCTTTTTTATTCAGCATAGTTGCCTACAAGAATGATGCACTGATTATAGCGACCCTCCAACTTTTCGATACCATTTTTGTAGTACGATTTGTCCTTTGCTTCAAAAATAGCCTGAGTTTTGACGAAAATTTCTTCCCAGCGAGCATTTTTGTGAGATCTTATAATAGGAAGTAGGCGCTGGAGGCCAGATCTGGAGAATGCGGTGGATACGAGAGCAATGTGAAGACCATTTCATTCATTTTTTCAAGGTAGTCAATGAAAATCATTCCATGCGCATCCCAAGATACAGACGCCATAACCTTGCCAGCCGACCGTCGCATTTTTTCACGCTTTGGAGCGGGTGCATCGTGTGCAGTCCACTCGGATGATTGTCGACTGGACTTCGAAGCGAAATAATGGAGCCATGTTTCATCCATTGTCACATATCGATGCGATAACTCGGGTTTATTACGCTTGAACATCTCCAAACATTATTCCGAATCATCAACTCGTCGTCGTTTTTGGTCAAAAGTGAGCTCTCGTGGCACCCACTTTGCACAGAGCTTGCTCAGATCCAAATATTCTTGGATGCTATGATATACATATTCAGTTGATATCCGTAGAGCCTGCTGTTTCATTCCATTTAAATTTTCGGTCATTCAGAATCATCGGTATCTTTTATTCCATTTTTTCCGCAATAGCAAAACAAACAAACTAATGGTAGCACCATCTATGTGTTAGATCGGGGATTTTTCAATTGACCGTTATAAATTTGCCTTTTTAACCGCTGAAGCGATTGTTGGCCGAGCTCCTCCACCAATTTGTGGTTTTGCGATGTCTTTACCAACAACCTACAGTTATTCAAGGCCTTCTTCGGACAGCCGATGGATTATTATGAGGAACTTTTTGTTTCCTGCTAGAAATTTACTCGTAATGCTCGCTATTCCGAGTGTCGAGAGGCGGCCGCAATTAGAAAAATGAATTTTGTATCATTTTAGATTTTGGTTGAACCTATGCTCGACCCCTGGTCTTACGAATGGCAATAACCGTTCAGCTATCGTGACCGCCAATTTAGTAATCATAAAATGCTATCTTGGGGAGTTATAAGCCAGCGTGATCTCAATTAAATACTGCTTAGTAATTGTAAGATCTTCAAGTATGAAACCAGACGGAACATATTTCTCTTTATATTTGGAAACTGATGCCCACTAGTGTTTGGATAATAATTTAATTAATAATTAATGAGTTAAAAATAAAATTAATTTTTATAATTTGAAGCGAAAAATTAAATTTTTATATTCATGATACGGATGAAATAACCTTTAACCGTAGGGAGTCCCAGAGTTTGATTTTGTTTTCAGTTCATTAAAGAATCTCACTCATTTCACATTGTATCTTTAATGTTTTCATTTCAATTAAAATTCTTAAATTTTAAATTCCGTGTTTGTAGCCTTGAAATTTTAAAGGTTTTCGAAAAAAATATCTGAAAATCTGACCATGTATTGATTACAACCATAAGAAATTCGCCGTAACTTCGCATGAAAGCACATATGAATGTACAGCAGAGATTACAAAATTTTTATTACTACTTAAATACGAAAATGTATTAATTTCGTATTAGAAACGAAAACAGAAGTCATAAAACTAAAAAAAAAAAACAAAGTTATAAACACAAAATATATGATTAATATTTTTCCGTGAATTTAACTGTGAAACATAAAATATTTTTATGACTTTGCTACAACAACAACAACAGTAACAAAAGTGCAAAATAAAGGCGAAAAAAGGTGCACGCGTCAGCAAAAGTGCGTATTTTGTTTAGAATTCGTAGTACAACTACGACATAATAAAAAAAAACATAAGGATATTAAACACTGCTTTGAACATTAAAATTGTCGCGGAACTAAAAAAAAAATACAACAACTACAAATAAACTAATTTCGTACAGTTAACGTTCGCGCACTGTAACAAGTCGCTTAAAATATATACGTGAAAGAGTGTATGAATGTAACACTCTACAAGAAAAGTCTACGTAAGTGGGGTTCGTGAGTTACAGCAAAACTTTTTCGCCGCCAATGAGCTATGGCCATTGTAAATTGTGCTCATTTGATATATGAGCTTTTGTGGTGGGCATTACAAGTACTCTCTGTTAAATTATAGACTTTCTTGGGCCTCCTTTTTGCTGTTGTAAGTTGTTAAAGTTTATACAATAAAAAATAGAAGTATTGAAAGGAGAGAAATTTAAAGTCATAGAAATCGTTCTATATGTAGTAATAATAAACATAATAAATGTGTAACGAATATAATAAAGAGATAAATATACGGTAGAGCAAGAAAGCCACATAAGCAAGCATTCAAGTAAACTTTAACCTTTTAAATATGTATGTATGCAAATGCATATCTTTTTTTTTATTGAAATACATATTTTATACCTAAAAAATTTATTTCAATATATTATTCTTAATTATACAGTAAAAAATATATTTAAAAAAAATTCGATTGAAAAAATACATTAAGGTAAAATGCAGATGAATCCATCTGTTGTTTTTGTACATGCTAGTTGCTCTTTTATTTTTTTTTACTAACAATAATTGTTATTGCATTATTACTGGAACAATATTTTTTAAAGATTTTTTGTTGATAATATTTTTAAAGATATAGTTTTTAGTCAACTTAAGAAAGTTTCTGATGTTTGATTGAATTAAGTTCTATAAGACTGAGTTTACACATGAATACTCCTGTCGCTTTTTATCGGCAGTTTTGCTTTCGGTATTTTCCTTCACGTTCACACGGGGAAACTTTGTTCATGGCGATTTTCTGCCATTCCATTTCATTTCATTTTCGCAATTTGCTACGCACTCTACCCCTACACAAGTTTTTACATATTTTTCAATATAAATCGGTATCATATGTATTCAACTGTATATATAGACTGATATATTTACATTTACATATAGAAATTTTAATTTCAAATTCCATAAATTCTCTAACTTTCATTTCAAACTAATCATAACAGAAAGCATTCAGGAATGTAAATATAAATGTGAAAAGGAATGACAAATTTTACAGCGACGAATAAGATAACAAAGCGTGTCAACCGAGCACAACAGTGTCGGTACGCTGCTCTCTTCGTCGTCGCTCTTTCACCTACAAACTAAGAGTCGCTTCGACAAAAATATTTGTGTGTAAGCTCAGTCTAATAAATTTATTTGATAAGAAAAAAATAAAAATAAAAAAAATTAAACAAAAATTAACAAAACATTTAATTCTACAAATGAAAAAATTAAAAAAATCTTATGATAATTAATAAAAAAATATGGACCAAAAAATTTTTTTTTTTAATTTTTACACAATAATAGCTGTTTTTAATGAAATAATAGTATAATAACTCAAGCGTCAAGAAAAAAAACCAGTAGAGCCAGCCAGCCTTCCATAAATTCTTTTTTCTTTTTAATATTGAATATTTAATTCCTTCAAGAACCATAATTATTCTCTTCACCTCTACTTAAGCTATTAGCTGTGTCTGGTTGCCACTCGAGAGACACATTTTGCTCCTTTCCGTCTTATAATTGTGTTTGTAAAAAAATATTTGGTTGCTTGCCCCAAAAATTCTTTACTAAAGGGGCTGGAACATAAAATTTCGCTCCAAGTTGCTCTATTTCAGCTTAAAGCAGACTCATGAAATTAAATTAAATTAGAGCGAAAAATCTTTCTTGAAACAAAATTTCGTAAAATAAAGGGTGATCCGAGTAGAGGTATTGTTTTCAATAGTCTTTTTTGACAGGCAACGCTTGAGTCGTGTCAAGCTGTCATGTTATTTTTGTTCAGTATTGTTTGGCATTTCATCATGTTAAGACTTACGCCTGAACAACGTTTACAAATCATTCAACTTTATTATGAGAATTCACTTTCTGTGAAGAATGTGTTTCGCGCGCTTCGCTCAACTTATGTTCAACATAATCGGCCTACTGAGCGTACTATTCGCAACACCATCACCCATCTTGAGACCCAGCATTCATTATTGGATAATATTCGACCGAATAGACCACGTCCAGCATGTAGTGAAGAAAATATAGCGGCCGTAGCTCAGAGTGTACACGAAGACCGTGGAGAGTAGATTTGGCGCCGTTCGCAGCAATTTGGACTGACGTATGGAACAACATGGTGCATTTTACGTCGAGATCTTAAATTGGAAGCGTAGAAAATACAGCATGCGCAAGAACTGAAACTGATCGACCTTTCCAAGCAACAGCGCTTCGTTCTATGTGTTCTTGAAAAGTTCCAAGAAGATCTGACGTTTTCGAGCCAAATTTTGTTCAGCGATGAGGCCCATTTCTGGCTCAATGGTTATGTAAACAAGCAAAATTGTTACATTTAGGGCGAAGAGCTACCTGAATGATTCAAGAGCTGCCATTTCATCAAGAAAAAACAATGGTTTGGTGTGGTTTGTGGGCCGTTGGAATTATCGGTCTATATTTCTTCTAAAAAGAAGCACGTGAAAACGTAACCGTCAATGGCGACCGTTATCGCGCCATGATAACCGACTATTTGATGCCTGAAATTTAAGCTCTTAATCTCTGCGACATTTGGCTTCAATACTGCCACTTCCCACACTCCTCGTTTAATCAATGGATCTATTCAGAGAACACTTCGTTGAGCAGATAATTTCACGTTTTGGGCCGGTCGATTGGCCACCGAGATCATGTGATATCACACCGTTAGACTTTCTCCTGTGGGGTGTGTAAAGTCTAAAGTCTAAGCGGACAATCCCGCTTCGATTCAGGCCTTACACAAAACATCACGCGTATCATTCGCCAGTTACCAGTCGAAATGCTCGATCGAGTCATCGAAAATTGGACTCAAGAGATGGACCATCTGACGCGTAGCCGCGTCCAACATTTGAAAGAGATAATCTTCAAAAAATAAATGCCAAAGAATGTTCTTTCGAATGATAATAAACATTCCCCATTAAATTTGAATTTTCTATGTTTTTTTTTCTCTCTAAAAGAAGGGAGTCACGAAATGGAGCACCCGTTAGAATAACTTAGCGTAACCTAGATCAGCTTAGTAAAAAATATTCAATCAAAATCGACAATTTTTTGTTGGATGCAATAATGTGATGAGCAATTAAATCAATTAATTAATATGCTTAACTTTTACAAAAAAAATTCTCTAAAATTACTCGTAAGTCGATGTATTGCTGTAAATTTTTCATTTCTAAACATCAAATCATTGACTTTTATATCAAGAACTGAAATTGATCTCAATGTTTATGCTCTGTATCGGCTATTAGTCACTTGGTGAAAGCGCTGGCGAATTATTTATATAATTTCATGTACTTAAATCCTGCTGAGATCGGTTACCATCAATTGTTGATAAACTGAATTTATTGACAAATGAGTTTAAATTGATCTTCGTCGAACGCAATATGCTGATGAACTGTCAGCACCTCCATTATGTGTGATTGATGTATGATATCATTTTTCCAAATAATTTTTTTGTTTAAATAAACAATTTTTTTGTCCATATCTCTGATTAAATCAAACTTGAAATATCTTTTTTGCATACTCTAATGAGATATTCTTGTACAGATTTGAAGACATTTGTGAGTGGTAATTATTTGAGGAAATAAAAAATAAAAATAAATAAACTTTGATTACAAATTAAAATGTTCCGAGGAATATGAAAAGTTCCTAAATTAATTAAAAACTTTTTATGAAAAAAGAATTTATTTTGAAATTTTTTCCTCTAAACTCATCGAGCTTCTGTTCCACACTTATCTAAAAAAAATTAAAATTTACCACTAGAAAAGTATTTAAATTTCCACAATCCTCTTGAAAAACTATACTTCTAGATATTTTGTTTGACATTAAATCTTTGGGAATTTTAAATATTGTACCATTTAGGATTACCTCCACTTTCACTACCAAAAAAATTGTTTTGTTTTTGGCCGTTGAATAAAGTCACTTGTTAACATTTCAGACGTCTCTGCAAAGTACGACAAAAACAATTTCACAGGAACTTAGTCTGCTTGCCTTAACAATTTCAAACTTAAAATAAATGCAACAAACAATTATTTACAGAAATTTTCTGTGCATGGTATGGTCGTATATATGTATGTCTTGCGGAAACCACTTAGGAAATTATGCTTAAAGCGGCAGTAGAATTTTAGTTTTCCAACTAGTTACAAAGAAAGTACTTCAAAATTAATTTAGTTGAGTACTTTCGGCTATTCTGTAATTTTTTGTAAACATTGGTTTTTAACATAGAAAACCTTCACAAAGCTGAGATTTCCTTGATTTATTTTATAAAATAGTTTTTCATTACGTATAGTTCGCAACTATTTACCTGATAACTACTTTAGGACTGATTTAGTTAATTTATTTTACTACGGAACTGTACTTTTTTTGAGCTATTTAGTTTGTAAGGATGATCCAATCCAGGTTCGTTAAATTTTTAAAGAAAAAAAATTACACAGAAAATTCAAATCAGAAGGAGAATGCTTATTAGTATTCAAAATAACATTATTTGGCATTTATTTTTTGAAGATTATCTATTTCAAATGTTGGCTGCGGCTACGCTTCAGATGGTCCATCCGTTGAGTCCAATTTTCGATGACTCGATCGAGCATTTCGACTGGTAACTGGCGAATGGCACGTGTGATGTTTTGCTCTATGGCCTGAATAGGAGCGGGATTGTCCGCATAGACTTTAGATTTTACATATCCCTACAGGAAATAGTCTAACGGTGTGATATCACACGATCTTGGTGACTAATCGACCGGACCAAAACGTGAATTCATCTGACCACCGAAGTGTTCTCTAAATAAATCCGTTGATTGATGCGATGTGTGGGAAGTGGCGCCGCCTTGTTGAAATCAAATGTCACTTAGATCACGAGCTTCAATTTCGGGCATTAAATAGTCGGTTATCATGGCGCGAAACCGGTCGCGATTAACGGTTACATTCTCACCGGCATAATTTTTGAAGAAATATGGACCGATGATTTCACCGGCCCACAAACCGTACGAAACCATTGTTTTTTCTTGATGAAATGGCAGCTCTTGAATCACTTCAGGTTACTCTTCGTACCAAATGCGACAAGTTTGCTTGTTTACATACCCATTGGGCCAGAAGTGGTCCTCATCCCATCCAACTACTTCATGAGGCCTTTTCTGTACACCAAATTGAAATATTTTGAGGTAAACATGTTTTTTGTCCACGAATTATTTTCTTGTTCTCCAAAAAAAAAAAAAATTAAAATGAAAGAAATTTTCTTCCAATATTTTTCAAAACAACTTGACCTTGCCATATCTATTACTCTCTATCTATTTCCACTGGGTAAATTTCACATAGAAGCTTAAGCGCCCCGGTTGCCATATGAGCAACAGCATGTTGCAAGTGGCAGGCATATGAGTACATACACACGAGTATACAGAATCGAGCACTAGCAAGTAACATACAAAATCTCAAATTAATTGCAGCACAACAAGTGAAAATGCTACACAAACACAAATACCCCTACAGCTAAATGATTTAGCTAAACGTTAAGCTGGCAGATTGCAGCTCAACCCCTTTGATGACGATGCGTGCGTCTCTTGAAGCCGAGCGCCTTAAATAAATGGAAATTTTCAAATAACTGAAGCTACACAAATATAATTGCAAGTGACTGTATGTGCCTCTACACCCTTCACTATTAATACCACTACATATTTCTGCTAATAACTTGTGCTAGTTGATGGCGTGCACACAAATGACACACACAGGAATACATACTATATGTGAGTGTAATCGTTCTATTCTCACTTTCCCTTTTTCCAAAATTTGCTTTTCCTTTTGTTATTATTGCTGGCAGCAGCAGTTGCATGTTACTCTCAACTGTTTGCTTGATTGTTGACTTCGCTGGGCAACTTCGTGTGCAGTCAACTTCAATTGATGCACGTTGCATACGTGTATATTATGTGTAAGTGCGTGTGTGTGTGATTCCATGTAATGTTGTGCTGTAATAAGGCAAATGCTATCCATTATAATCACATTAAATTTCGCTATGCGACACAAAGTAATTACAATTTTGGGCTTGTAATTGTTTTCGTATTTGCACACGCCAACCAACCAACCTTCCAGCCTTCAACTGAACTCTCCTTAACTCTACTCTCTAACCAATTCAATTGAAGTCAAGTCAAGTTTAAAAAGAGAGAGTTTGAGTTCTTTGTTAGTTTAATTGGCCGATTGCATGTTGGCTTACAGAATGGAAGCTAATAATAAAATGTGTGCACATGCACAGGGATGTGCAGATACGAGGTATGTTCAAAGGAAAAGTTGAATTTTGATTTTTCGCGCGCTGTGTACATACGATTATCGATATTTTGTTTTGCTATAATCGGACACATATATTTCTCATGTGCTTGCATTAGGAGCCAATTTCGTTTAGTAGTTTATTTTTGACAACAGCAGAGGTTAATGACGTTTTTGCGTGCTCTTCGAGTTTTGACTTTTGAAAGAAATGGATCAAAGAAAATGTAGTAAATTTTGCGTTAAAAATGCAATAAAGTGCTCCAGGGCACTTGAAATGTTGATTGTGGCATCCGGTGAGTCTATTTTGTCTCAAAAAAGTGTCTATAAGTGATACAAGCGCTTTACAGAAAGCCGAGAAGATGTGGTGCGAACACGTCAACAAGCGAAGGAGACATCGAAACAGTGAAAAAATTGTTCAATCGGCTCATGCCATTCAATTTTTCTCGAATATTTCGGACATGAAACATGTGGTAGCGAAGTTTTTTCGGATAATTGCAAATTTTGAGCAAAAGCAAAGTCGCATTAGTATCGCTCAGAAGTTGTTGCATGACGTCAACAACGATCCGGGTTTGCCCTACCTAGTCATAACTTGTGACGAAACATGGGTATATGGCACCCCAAGTCCAATCAAATGTACCAAGTCCAATCAAATGTGAAGGTTTTGCTCGCTGTTTTCTTTGATTACAATGGTGTGGTGCATCATGAGTTCATGCCAAGAGGTCGTACAGTTAATAAGGAATACTACGAGGAAGTTATGCAACGCTTGCGTGGAGCAATACGGCTCAAACGAGCAGAATTGTCGAGAAACAAATTGTAGATTTTGCGTCACGATAATGCACCAGCTCACACATCATGCTTATTCGTTATTTTTATGGTCCAAACACAACCGTAATCATGCCTCAATCACCGTATTCACAAGAGTTGGCTCCCTGCGATTATTCCCAAAACTAAGGAAAGCAATGAAAGGAAAGAATTTTGCTACAATTGATGAGATCTAGTCAGAATCGGGGAAAAAGAGCTGATGGCCATTCCGAAAAGGGCGTTTCAAAAGTGCTTCGAGGATTGGAAAAAGCGTTGGCAAAAGTATATTATATCCAAGAGGGATTGCTTTAAAGGGTACCACATAAACACTGATAAATAAGTACTTTAAAAAAAACTCAAAATTCACCATTTCCTTTAAGCACACCTCGTGCACACTTATATTTAACTATCACTTAAAATATGTACCCAGTAGTAAAAAAAAATAATAATTTATATTAAATTGTTAAAAAAAATTTCAAGCTAACTATAACATACATTTTAAGTTGTTTTATATGTAGTACAATACAGTTTCGAAATATGCCTAAATGTAGACGGCGTTTTTGAACACAGTTTATTTAAAGTACTAAAGCAGATTTGTTGCCTACATTTGGGGTGCAAATATTAGCAGTTTACTGGAATTTATATTAATACTACGCTACTCTGTATTGTAAATTCATCACGTACAAATAGACCATAAAGTCTGCGTTCAGGTTTATAATTATTTACAAAAGCATTAAAAATTATAAAGAAAATTTAAATTAAATATATATTTTTGGATAACCACGTCGTCTTAATACCTCACTTCATCAGTTTGTCATTGAATATACCAACTTATCTGTTTTCTCAGCTGTAATTCAGGGCCATTCTGCCAACATAACTCTTCGCAAAACCTCTTTACTTGTTATTATATACTGACGAATTCTTTTTCCTAATATATCCCGAAGGTGCTCTATAGGATTGAGATCGGCTGACTGAGGAGGCATTTGAAGCTGTCTAGGGCATTGTACAAGAGCCAAAGTCTGACTATTTGAACACTATGCGTCGAATCGATATCCTGTTGAAAGCAAAACGTCGAAGATAAGCCTAGATTCTTCGCACTTTGTTTCAATTTCTATTTTAAATTTTTAAATATACCCATTTATCCACTTTTGATTCGATAAATTCAAGCTGGTCCACACCAAAATTCCACCACCACCATGTTTCACTGTACCAACAAGATTTTCTTTTTCAAGGGCAGTTCCTGATTCCGAAAAAATGACTTATTTCCAATATTCCGGAGACTAATTTATATAATTATGAGCAAATTCAATGCGCTTTCTTCTGTTGACAAGTGAGATATAAGTTTTTTTTTCGAGCGACTCTATCATGACATTTACTAGCTTTATGTAAAATTTTTCTAGAAATTTCTGTGCGAATTGTTTTTTCTTAAACGTTTTATTTACATTTTTAACTATATTGGTTGACGTAATTTGCGGGTTAACTTTAACCAAATTTTTTATTTTGCGTTCTTCCCGTGCTGATAATATTTTCGGACTTCCAGATCGGGGTTTCGACATTAAAAAACCGGTTTGCTTGAAATTATTTACTATGGGCTAGACGGACGTTCTTCCAATAGTTTGTCCAATTTTTCGGAAACATTCGCCATCTTTACACAGTTTAATAATTATTTTTCTTTCTGAAACAATAATTTATTTCCTTTTAGTTTCCATTTTTTCAAACTAATATATAAACGTCTTCATGAAAAGTAACGGTATTCTCAAATTGAACCCAGACTTTGTGGTGCTTATGTTTACTTGTTGCTGCACTTAGATACCGTTATCTCAAAAATGTAAATGCATGTAAAAAATTTTAACTGAATTAACTGTTTCGGTTGTGTTTTTACTTTACTTAAAAAATGTGTTGGGTGAACTTTATGGTCAATGTGTATATTTTTTTTTACGGATGACCACGCACAACCTTGTACGCGAATCGGTCGAACATATGTTCGTGCATATCTCCTTATCTCGCATATT
Organism: Neoceratitis asiatica; assembly: GCA_030068015.2. Taxonomy (NCBI): domain Eukaryota; kingdom Metazoa; phylum Arthropoda; class Insecta; order Diptera; family Tephritidae; genus Neoceratitis; species Neoceratitis asiatica. Next base: position 37,836,705 of record CM061527.1, read on the forward strand.
ATGATTTGGATAATTTTTCCTTTATTATTATAGGGTATACCTCAAAGTTTGGTCTCACACATGCTCACTGTAACACGCAGGATTAGTCAAACCACTGTACTATTTAAAACAACTTCTTTCGAAATTGCAACCTACTTGTCTTTAGAAGCAACGATTATACTGTTTATAAAATATTACCTACATTTAGGGTTCTTTTAATACGTAAAAAGCAATATAAAGATTAAATGCTAAAACATTACCTACATTTAGGCGCAGGCAAAAATTTTCTAAATTTGTTAACTCCTGAAATCATTTTGGTGAATCGCTATCGTTACTTAATCTATTACATTTTCCATTGGGTATATATAAAATTCCAATCTATAAGTGAATATATTTCTGCTTCAGTTATGTATAAAATTGATTTCTTCATACATTCATTCTTTCCTTCGACACTGAAAGATTGGCAGTTTGTTCAGATGCTGCGACGTAAATTGGCAGCATAATTGAATTTTAACCCTTAGCAACACAATTTGACGACAATGACTGCTTGCACAAGCAGCACGCACATGCCTGCATGTCGCGTACATACATAGTTTTACTGAAAATTATTTTCTTTTGCACATATCGAGCAATTTTCTGCTCTCTATTTGCACCCAGCGAGCAGTGAAATAGGGACAGAAGTTTAATGCAAAGTATTGGCGATTGAATTCCATCGGTATGTTTATACATACCATTTTTTTCGGATAAAATTTTAGTAAAAAATGTATTCTATGTAATATTTAATTTCGTATGTAATTCATCTCCACTTATTGATATTATAAAAAAAGAGGCTAGTAATCGCGCAGAAGCTTGGGCAAAATAGCTCAAGTTCCGATTGCACCTAAAATTATGCTTCGAATTTGCATTTAGTTTTTGAAATACTAATCAGATGTAACTTAAGCAGAGTTTTAGGTAAAAACTTTTGTGACCGCCTTCAGAATATGGGTATTGATGTAATATTAGATATTCCAGACCGCCTAGTTGGCATACTTCGTTATGGGAAACCATTTTAATTTAATATATATGCTATGTGCAAGTACACATGGCAGAAAAAGTCTGCGTTCACTTACTGTATTAAAGTATTCAACTAAAAAAAAGTTATGCATTTCAAAAAAATCACTATTTTATTCTCACTTATTTTGATGACAACCATTTGAAGTATATTCGAGCAAAATTTTGTAGAATTTGAGCTGCGTCGTTCTGAGTTAGCGGGATTGTAGTACCGCTATTTAAGTAAGCTGAGCGGAAAAAGTGTGCGTTCACTTTAAAAAGCGGTGGTTTGTTGCATTGTAAATACAAATTATTTATGTTGAATTTAATTTAAAATGATACATGATGGTAACCGCGATAAGGAAAAAGTTAAAGCGTATATAAATATAGGAAAACCTCATTATTTTTTTGACCAAGGACCAAAAGCGAAAAGAAATAGAAATTGGCGAAAGGAAAATTATTTATTATTTATTTATTATTGGGAAATCGCGAAAACTGTTGAGAGACAGTACTCCTCTATCCAGAGAGTAATAAACAAGTTCAAACAAATAAAATCTTATGAGTCTAAGCCACGTTCTGGACGTCCAAGGAAACTGACGGAAAGAGAAGAGCGCAACCTAACTATTCTTTTGAAGTCTAACAGAAAGCCAACTTTCAGATACGATACGAAAAATTCTGAAAAGAACCGGATTTCATGGCAGAGTCGCACGAAGAAAGCCGTTCATAACGAGAGTAAATCGTTTGAAGCGGGTGGCCTTTGCGAAGGAGCACTTAAACAAGCCTCCAGAGTTTTGGAATAAAGTAATTTTTTCAGATGAGAGTAAGTCTTGAATTTTTTGAGATTAAAGGCCATAAGATTATTTGGACGAAAAGCAGAACAGCGCTGGAAAAACAAAATCTTATACCTACGGTAAAGCACGGTGGTGGAGGTGTTATGATGTGTGGGTGCAAAGCAAGTTCAGAAGTAGAAAAATATCAGTTTATTGAGTCGATCATGAACAAGCATGAGTATCTTGAAAACAAATTTAAAAGAAAGTGCAGTAACGCTGGGACTCGGTGAGCAATTCATTTTCCAACAGGACAACGATCCGAAGCACACTGCAGAAACTGTTAAGCTTTGGTTGCTGTACAACATTCCTAAATAACTGCGTATATCCCCGCAATTGCCTGATCCTAACCCTATCTAGCACTTATGGGATGTACTAGAAAAGAAAACAGCATACTGTAACCAGCAAGAAAATGCTTAGGAGCGCGCTTGAAGGCGAATGGGAAGTTATAAGCCCAGGAGTAATAATCAAACTTGTTGCCTCATTGAAAACCCGCCTTCTAGAACTCATTATAAGACGTTGATATCCAAACAGGTTATAGATTTAATATATATTTTTCAATTTTCAGCCTTTTGTTTCATTATTTTTGAAGTGAACGCAGACTTTTTCTATTTGGTATGAGTGACATTTTTGTTTGTATGTGATCTCATTTTAAATATATATTAATTATTGGTATAAAATTTTGTGTAACAGTTACTTTCTATTGAACAAAATAAAATAATGTAAAAAAAAGTTTATGAAGGATTTACTCTTTTCGACTTTTCATAGTGCAAACAAAATATACTTAGATGAACGCAGACTTTTTCTGCCATGTGTATATAACGAAATGCAGATAACTATCGACTGATAGCTCAAACAGAGCACAGCTGTTACACAGCAGACTCACACACACACTCACACACACACGCACACACACAAGTTCGCAGCGTCTTATCAATAAATGTACTTAGCCATATTGCCTATCAACAGGCGCACTACCATGGTGATTTAGCTCAATGGCAGAGAGAAAGTGACGCAACCACTTGCACATGTGTATACACATACTTACACATACTTGCATGCATACGCCACTCTACTTTCCTTATTTGCATGTTACATTCGACAATGTACAACAACAGTAACAATGCGCTGAACTGCAAAACTAAATACAGCCTACTCCTACCCACATTTATTCGATACCAATTAACATACATCACATACTCAGCGCGCAACAACAACAACAAAACGGTATTGTTGTATGAAGTCAAGTAATTTCAGCTCAGGGAGGGGGTCATACAACAGCTTCATACTAACGGTACGCAGTATTTCTTCTCTTTTTTTTCTTCTTTTTCTACTCCTCCTTCTTCATCGTACCCACGCATTTACCACATCAGTCAACCATGCAAACGGATATGTAAGTTTGATCTTGATTTTGTGATATTGATTAGCTAGCATACACACACCCACACACACACATAACATATAAATAGATGGGACCAACTCACTCGTTCTGAATTTAGTAGTCACATGCGCAACGCTCGGGTTCTTCATCTTCCTCTCGGGCTATTGTGCGCAATTTAAATTTAATTTGATGCCATGTTGCCGGGAAACGCGATAAGACAGGCGTTCTATTCATTTCGGAAAACTCCTTTAATACATCATTAACCTGATTGGTATTAGGATTATTTATTATGTAATGCTCGTACACATACTCGTACATGCCTACTCGTATATGACTTAGTGACTCATGTATACTCACATGGGTATTTGCATGCATACATATGTATGTGATCACATTTGCATGCACATATTATCATATCCTGCATCTTATGCATACGAGTAGATGTGTGTATTGTATTTTATATGGCTTATTATGGCAGGCAATGAGAGTGCTTATTATTATTCACTGAGTTCACTTGAAGTTTCACCATAAAAAACCCCTTATGCGTAAATAGTCAGCCTTTTCCGGTGCTGATGATTCGATAATATAATTTTGAAAAGGCTATTGCATTTATGTTAAGTGCATTTGAGGAGAATGCGAAACTCATTGAGTTTGGTCATCATTTGATTTGGTACGCTTGAGTGATTGCAGACTTATTAGATTTTCATCTAGCAGTTCAGCTTAGAACTATTTGCTGTTTTACATGATAATTCAAGTGATTCATATTTAGATTAAAAACGAAATTCAATGATTAAATAATGATACCAAAACGACTGAATGAGAACAAATATCGTACAGAGAAACAGCGCACTTATTTTTGAGAAGTTGAAAATTCCTGAGTAAAAACATAATCTCTGATAACTTTAAGTCTAAAAAGCTCCCACGTCTATCATCAATGTATAAAGATTGAGCGAAAGTTTCGTTGTACTCTTAGAGAGTCGGCAATAACGCTTGTACAAACAATTTTCGGAGACGACTTCCCCATGATGGATCTAAGAACCCTTTTACTTCTCAATGTCCCGCTATCAAAAGAATTTTTGGTTTATAAAAGTGAACTCATTTTTCTAACACATTTTTAATAGCCTATAGATTCCCTATCGCGAATGAATAATTGATATTGTGAAGGGCTAGATTGGATTTCTAGATTTCTTAATACAATTTGGATACTTAGTGACAATAGGAGGCTCGCACCATAGAAAAAAGACAGTTACGGCATCATTTTTGAAGAAATATGGACCAATGATTCAACCGGCCCACAAACCACACCAAACTGTTGTTTTTTCTAGATAAAATTACAACAGCAGTTTGCTCTTCGTCACAAATTCGGCAAATTTGCTTGCTTACATATCCATTTAGCCAGAAAGGCCTCATCGCTGAACAAAATTTGGCTCGAAAACGTCAGATCTTCTTGGAACTTTTCAAGAGCCCCTAGAGCAAAGCGATGTCGCTTAGGAAGGTCGAGCGGCTTCAGTTTTTGCAAAAGCTGTATTTTGTACGCTTTTAAGTTAAAATCTCGACGTAAAATGCGGAAAGTCGTTCGATAGGTCTTTCCGAGTTGCTTCGAACGGCGCTGAATCGACTTTCCATGTACACTCTCAGCTACGGCCGCTACATTTTCTTCACTGGGTGCTGGACGTGGTCTATTCGGTCGAATAATGAATGCTGTGTCTCAAGATGGGTGATGGTGTTGCGAATAGTGAGCTCAGTAGGACGATTATGTTGAACATAAGTTGAGCCAAGCGCGCGAAACATATTCTTTACAGAACGTGAATTTTCGTTAAAAAGTTGAATGATTTGTAAACGCTGTTCAGGTGTAGGTCTTTCCATGATAAAATGCCGAGCAATACTGAAAAAAATGACATAACAGCTTGACACGACTAACGCGTGATCTGTCAAAACAAAGGCTATTGAAAAAAGTACCTCTGTTTAGATCACTCTTTACAAGTATAAAATGCGAGGCCCTGTTCATACTCATATTCAACAAATGTGTGAACTGCCCGAAGTGTGAACCAACGAAAAATGAAAAACGAAAAACAAAGTGTTATGGATATCGCAAGTTCGGATCCAATTCGAACAAGGGTGTGTCTGAAAAGAAGTCTGCTGAGGAAACGTGGTGATTTACGCAATAGCTATAACTTCTACCGCCCAGACTGTAGTTGTAATTTTTTCAATTTCCCCAAAAAAAATATAGTCTAATCTATCGTTTTTATATCATTATTGTGCGTATGGATATATCAGATCAATGCTATTCGGCATATCTTTGCTTTGGATGGTGAGAACGCGTGTTGCTTGGTTAATGCACGTTCATTGCTGGGTTCTTTAAAAAAATATATAAATTTTTTTTTTATCTTGATTGCACTCGCTCGTCTTTGTAAGGAGAAGAATAGATCCTGGCACTAGCTTCCCAGAGAGAAATGGACACTCTATGCCTCCTGACATCTATAATAATGCGAAGAAACTCTCCTATTAGTGTAAAAGCTAAAATTTTCTGAGCGAAAACATTGGTTTGCTTCCTTGACTGGCATTGCTAAAAGCAGTTCTCACCAAAAAACAACCGTTTTTAATAATATTTGAATTTGGGCTTTGAGTTGGTCTTCTAGGGCTATTAACATCAGTAGCCTTAAAAAAGAACATTTCATTTCATTCATCCCCAATCAGATTTTTTTTTAATATCAGACGTTTTCTTACGATTTTCACCTAATCTCGAAATTTAAGATACAAAAATTGAGAAAGATTTACTACTAACCTAAAATTACATTTGTTCAATTTGATTTATTATGTTTAATATTCATTTTGATGGAGTTTTTTTTTAATACAGTTAGCTTAAAATAAAAAAAGGGCTGCCTTCGGCCATGCCGAAGTTTTTATACCTTTCATGAACGTATAAAATTTATTGCAAATTGCAAAATTCGATTTCGATAATTTTCATTGAAATTTTAAACTTGAAATCACGTAATACCGAATTTCACGCTCTTATATGCTTTTTTCGGAGATTTTTTTAGCTAAAACTTCATGTCTGAACAAATTGGTTATAAGGGTGCTATATGATATAGTGGCCCGATTCGGATGATTTTCAGAACAAATATTTACTTTAATTTACTTATGTAGGAAGCCAAAGTTCAAGCTCCTAGATACTGATGATGTTGACTGAGTTTTGACCAAAGCCTAACATCAGCACAAATCGATGTATGAAAGGTATATGTTATGGTCGTTCGATTTCGATGATTTGCAGAACTAATATGCAATGCATTATGCATGTGTAGTATACTAAAATTCTTAGGTCTTGGGAACTTTTTAACTAAAATGACTAAAAATATCAAATCTGAAACCTCGGTCGTTTATGTGGAGAATCTGGCCGGTTCCGACAAATGATCGTGTGAAGGTATTCGTACCTCTGTCTACCAAGGTTGGTTGAAATATTTGAAACTGTGGCACTAGTTTGTGTTCAAGCAGGCAGACGGTATGACGGACATGGCTAAATCAACGCAGCTCGTCATTGTGATATGATCGTTACAAATTTCGGTGGTTAATATAGCATATCATGTACGTGAAAGGTATAAAAAGTTTATTTGTTGAGTTATGGAAAAGAAAAGAATATTATTTATTTGTTTTATTTACAAACATTGATATTTATTTTAAATGTCAATAAAACGTTTATTTTTTATTCAAATATATTTTTAATATTTTTTCTTCTATATTATTGCCTATTTTGTAGCGAAACCATATGCTCAAATAAAACACAATAATATTTTATATTTTAAATAAATAATATTTATTTTTGCTATATTTTAGGCTTTTGCGGCGTTTTCATATTTTTGCTATTAATCTTAGTGTTGCAACAATATTAATTTTCAATTAATTTTTTATTTGCATAATCGCAGTCACCTTTCGCAATTTGCTGACGTTAAAATGTTTCATAAATATTTGTAAAAATAATAAATTACCAAATAACAAATCAATTTTCAAATGTTCCCTTGGTATATCATAAATGCAAAATGTATAAAATTCACATATATACACATACTATGTATATTTTTCAATGAAATAATTTGTTGAATTTATTTTGTAAATATCGTGCATATAAAATTATTTAAACAAGTGTATTTTATGCATTTGCGTATGTTTATGTAGGTGTGTACGTATGTATTTGCACTTCTAAAAGCAAACATATGTAGTGTGTGGCATGTTGGTTTCCTGGCAATCTCATATATGTATATACATATATTTGTATATTTACATAAATAAGTACAAAGTTTATTGCATGAAAACGAAAATGAAAAATTTGTTCGTCGCCAACAACAACAACAACAAGCAACAGCGAAAAAACTCCCACTAAAATGAGCACATTGTGGCGTAAAATGTGTGCAATATTTTCCGCTAAAACGAACCTCCATTTGATAAACTAATTTGAATTTAAATTTAAATTAAAAATTTCTAATTGAACGCACAACGCAGCGGCCACCGAAATGCGTTGCAACCCAACGCCGTTGGTGGCGGTGCAAAAGCAACAAATCTTTCATTGCCTCGAGCTGCATGGGCATATGCTGAAAATATGACGCTATCGCCGAAGCTCACGTAGGATGGGGCGTAAGGTGGGTGATTGCGGCACAATCATTGGAATATGTGCATTTGCGGGGTTGCACGCGTCAACCGGAAGAGATAACCGAAATATTCGAATGCAATCACGCTGAGAGTGTGTGCGTGCATATGTATGTGCGTGCGTGTTCTGATTCTGTTTGTATTATAATTGGGTTTGGGTGCTAACTGTAGATGCATATTTATGATTTGCGTAATGCAGTTGAGTTATTGTAGCTCGAGGGCAACTAACTACAGCAAAGCAACAACAAAAACAATTGTTATATATTATTATCTGTTGTTGTTGTTACCCTTGCCTGTGTATCAAATACAATAAAGAAATTATATATTGAAATATATATTTGTACGCATGCCATGCCAAGTGTAGAATTGCATTTGCGAAATATGTCAGTTTTCTGTTTTACAATAAAAATTTAAGCCTTTGTGTCACATGCGTGATTTCCATATTTAATTTCAATTTCTTTTACGTAAGCCACTTATAGTTTATGATAGCGATATGCTTTTGAATGACTTTCGTAAAATTAACTAAAAAAAACATTTTTTATTTTACCTTTTAAACTTTTAATATTATTTTAGTTTAACTCATTTATTTTTTTTTTAATTTGAAAAAATTTAATTTTATTAGACAATATTTTATTTGTAATTGCTTATTTTTTTACATTTTTTTTCTTTTTTGGTTAATTTTTTTAATTTTATTTTTATTTATTTACATTCATCAAAACTTTTTTAATTTTGTTTTATTTTGTTTTACTTTATATTATATTTTTAATTTAAAGTTCAATTTTATTTCCTTCATTTAATTTAATTTCATTTTATTTCATCGAATTGAATTTAATATAATTTTATTTCGTTGAACTTCAATTAATTTAATTATTATTATAGATTTTATTTTATGTCATTTTGTTTTGTTTTATTTTATTATATATATATTATTTTAATTTTTTATTTTATTTTACTTTATTTTATGTTATTTTATTTTATTTTATTTTTTTATTTTATTTTTTTCTCTTTTTTTAAATTTTATTTATGTTTTATTTTATTTTATTTTTTTTATTTTTTCATATTTATTTTTTATTTATTTGATATTTAATTTATTTTTTTTTTATTTGGTTATTTTTTTAAATTAATTTTTGTTTTTGTTTATTTGTTTATTTTTTTTAAATTTTTTTTTAATTTTTTTTTTTTTTTTTTTTATCAAATATCGGTTATTTACAACAAGATATATAAAACTATAAAAAATCAGGTGCAGATACTTACACTTCATTATTCCAATAACGAACGAACAATTGATGTTGTTTCCAAGTAAATGCCAGCATGTTGCAGCCATAAGTTTGAGGCGGATGCGTCGATTTCAGGTTGGCTCAGTATATGTGGATGTTTTCAGCTTCCAATCATTTAGGAACTTTTCGGTTTGTAATGTATCTGTTTCAACGGGTTGCATGTTTCTGAGATCCAAAGGTGTATACCTATCGTCCGCTTTGCATATTGCTATGTGAAGAGTCGTGTTCAGTTGCAAAAAATATCGACGTAAATTGGAGACTTGCTTTCTATGGAGATGCATGACGTAAATAAGTCCTCGCCCTCCTAAGCTTTTAGGCAAGTGTATTCTCTCAATTGCTGATTTAGGGTGATGAGCTCCGTATTTCGTTAGCAGCGTGCGTGTTGCTCTTGCCACTTTAATATCCCAAAACTATATGTTAGTATAGGCACCGCAAATGTGTTAATAGCTTTGAACAAATTTTTTCCGTTAAGGCAAGATTTTAGAAGACACTTTGTTCTCTGCAAATAACTGTCGGTGATTCTTCGTATCATAATATTATGATGAATTCTTCTTGCCTGCATAATACCAGATATTTGTAGGTATCATTAGTGTCCAACGCTTCTATACTTTCGCTGCCTGTTAGTGGGAAATTTTGTGATACCACTTTGCCACTTTCCACACTGAGTCTTTTGCATTTGTCTAGACCAAAGGACATACATATATCCCTAGAAAATTTTTCTGTTATTTGCAGGAGCTCGTTTATATTGCATTCAGATCCTGCGTACAGTTTTATATCATCCATGTAGAGAAGATGAGATAGCTTGAAGGGTATTGTGTCGGCGTTTTTTTATTTTAAAACCAGCTTTACTCTTTTTTTATATTATACTATTTTATATAATTTTTATTTTAATTTAATTTTATTTTATTTAATTTTGTTTTATTTTATTTTTTTTTATTTTATTTTGTTTTATGTTATTTTATTTTATATTTTTTTCTTTTCTTTTATTTAATTTTTATTTTTTATTTTATTTTTTTTATTATTATTATTATTTTCATTTTGTTTTATTTCTTTTTTATTGCATCCCGTCAAGGAGTAAATTTCATTTGTTTGCGATAGCTTAGCTGCAGGACAATAATGTACATTTCATTAAATATAAATATGCTTTAAAATATATAATAACTAACATTAAAGCGTTTACTGCAACAAATTTCGAATAATATGACTCGAATTCAATAAGGCTGCTTTCTGCATGTCGAAGATGATGTGATCTGGCAATTGGAGCCTTCGTATGTTTTCTTTAAGATTAATATGCACCAGGCCGTGCGCAGATACGATGATTGGCAGTAGATACCCTTTTCTGGTTCCATTTCTTTTAAGTCGACGCCTACAGGTTCAATGGGAGTGTTTCGGGGAACCACCTTTCCCTGAAAGATAGTTGTTAGGCATTTCCGAAGACCAACAGGCATTTTGATGACATATTTTTTTTTTCTTTGTTTCATTCTTTTATTTTTATTCTATTTTTTTATTGTACTTTTTGAATTTTTATTTTTTTTTTCCCCCAAATATGTAATTTTCTTTATATAACTTTATTTCATGACACATTTTTTTCTAGTTGTTTTCTTTCTAAATTTTTTCGTATAATGCCAAAAGGGATCACTTTTAATGTGAAGAATACACGTGCTGGATTTTTACACTTTGTGCCACATCGATACACAACACTTTCATTTACATAACACTTGCACATTAATTAAGCCGCCTATCGGCTGTTGTTGCCACCCCATACACACACTTACATACTTATTTGTGGTAAACACTTGAACAACGCACTTCAGGCAATTCTGTCACCACTCAAAGCATTTCATTTGCATTATTTTTTTCTTTGTTTCATTTGGACGATTTTTTTTATATATATTTTTCTTTCATTTTCCACAATAATTTCCTCTGGCAATAGAGAATATTTTTGGTAATGGCCGCTCGCTGCTGTTGCTTTTGTCTCTTTATGCATTTTCAAAATGCGATTACTTTACTCTCAAACCTATACCACTTACCGTTAGGCGTGCAACAATTTTTGAAGCTTTAAATAAAGCTTTTGTTGTTTTGTTGTTGTGCAACCCTTAAAAAGGCGCGAGCAGCCACTCATTTGAATACACTCAAGTGTCCACTTCAAGTGTTTGTGATGTGTGGCAGCAACCAACACATGCAACAAAAGAAAAAAGCAGAGATGTTGAAGAAAAAATGCATGAAATTAAATTGCACTTGCAACAGCTGTTGGCTGATATTGTGTTAAGCAGTGATATACCCAATAAGCGTTAAGGTACGTTAGATACAATATAGTTGCCAATTCTCAAACATATCTCAACAATAACTTAACTGTATAATAAAAAATCATCAACAACAAGAAATAATTTTTTTTAAGTTTTATTTCTCAATTTAAATAAGTTTTTAAATTGGTTTTAAATTTTTTTTCACTTTGAAAAGATTATGGTTGCCAATATTAAGGACATTTATTTTTAACAAAGGGTTATTCTCGTCCTAAAGATTTTTTATTTGTTCAGATAATTATTGTTCTCAATTAAAAAAATTTGAGCTGGCAGTCTTTGATGATAATATAAATAAAGAGTATGAGATTTCAGAAGATATTATTTAAAAGTTTGTATTCTTTGAGAATACTATTAATCTAGCTCGAAAAAAGTATAGTTCCCAACTTGAGAAATTTTATAACTGAGTCTGAAAAGGATAATTAAAAAAATGTCCTTCTGAAATTTGAAAAGTTTTTAATTTGAGTATTATTGTTTTGGAATTAAGAAAGTTTAAAAAATAATTTTTTAACAAAAGAAAGTTATAGTCTCCAACTTTATTCGAATCTTAAGAGATAAATTAGTATTAATACTGAGGCAATTATAATTCAATATATGAACTCCAACGAGTTTTGGAAATATTCAATTCCCCTTTTTTACATATTATAAAAGGCGATCCAAGTAGGGATACTTTTTTCAATAGTCTTCCTTGGAGAGATCAAGCGTGAGACATGTCAAGCTGTCGTATTACTTTTGTTCAGTATTGATGAAATGCCACATCATGGAAAGACTTACGCCTGAGCAACGTTTAAAAATCGTTCAACTTTATTACGAAAATTCACGTTCTGTAATGAATGTGTTCCGCGTACTTCGCTCAATTCATGGTCAACATAATCGGCCTACCGAGCATACTATTTGCAATACCATCACCCATCTTGAGGCCCAGCATTCATTTTCGGATAATATTCGACCGAATAGACCACGTCCAGTACGTAGTGAAGGAGTATAACAGCCGTAGCTGAGATTGTACACGAAGACCGACACGAAGAGTCGATTCGCGCCGTTCGCAGCAACTCGGACTGACGTATGGAACCACTTTGTGCATTTTACGTCGAGATTTTAAATTGAAAGCGTACAAAATACAGCTTGTGCAAGAACTGGATTCGCTCGACCTTCCCAAGCGGTATCGCTTCGCTCTATGGGCTTTTGGAAAGTTCCAAGAAGATCCAACGTTTTCGGGCCATATTTTGTTCAGCGATGAGTTCCATTTCTGGATCAATGGGTATCTAAATAGGTGAACTTTCCATACATGGGATGAAGAGCAGCCTAAGAGATTCAAGATCTATCATTTCATCTATAAAAAGCAACGGTTTGGTGTGCTTTGCGGCCGGTGAAACCTTCGGTCCATTTTTCTTCAAAAATGATGCCGGTGAGAACGTAACCGTCAATGGCGACGGTCATCGTGTCAGGGTAACCGACTACTCGATGCCGGTGATTGAACCTCGTGATCTTCGCGGCATTTGGTTTCAGCAAGACGGCGGAGACAACACTTCGGTTAGCAGATAATTTCACGGTTTTGGCTAGTCCATTGACCACCAAGATCGTGTGACATCACACCGTTAAACTTTTTCCTGTGGGGATATGTAAAGTCTAAAGTCTATGCGGACAATCCCGCTTCGATTCAGTCATTGGAGCAAAACATCACGCGTGTCATTCGCCAGTTACCAGTCGAAATGCTCGAACGAGTCATCGAAAATTGGACTCAACGTATGGAACATATGAGACGTTGCCGCGGCCAACATTTGAAAGAGATAATCTTCAAAAATAAATGCCAAAGAATTTTCTTTCGAATTACAATAAATATTCCCCATTAAATTTGATTTTTCTGTGTTTTATTTTTTCATTAAAAAAGTAGGAAACCTCGAAATGAATCATCATTAGTTCATTAATTGAAAATTTTTAGCTTCAGAAAATATTAAATTTAGGGTTAATTTTGTTTAGCAAGCTCTGAATAAAAAAAATCAATATCAGACAAATATACAGAAATTGGATAAAAATTTCGGAACGTAATATTTTCCATGTTCATTAGGTGTTTGTGCAATATTTTCCATGACCTAAAATCTGGCACAATTGGCTTTTTGGGTGGCATCATGCAGGCACATTTTTTTCACTAATGTTGCAACCATTAGCACTAGTGTTAAATTGCCGCAAAAAAAAATAATAAAAAAAGTTTTTCAAATCCCTAAGTGCGAATATTTATTCCACTTTATTTCGTGGCAAATTTCACAAAAAGCAGCCAGCATAAAGTATGCGCAAATATTTGCGCAAACAGCTAGTAAAAAAAGTGTGTATATGCTTAGTAGGCAATTAATAATACAAAAGCATATATATATGCATACACTGATTGTGCATTTGTAATACAAGCTGACATGTCCACTCGGCCAAAACTATGTACTACATTGTACAAACATTTCCGCTTGCACAAACATATGCACACTTACCTCACACCGAGCCTTAGTGTGGCATTTCGCTACACTTTTTCGCTTAAATAAATAAATTTTCTTTTGCTGCCCACTTGCTTGTGTCTTTTACGGGCATTTAAGTTTTTGCACACATTTTCCAAAAACAAAAAAAAAACAAAAAACCATCCACTACGCACACACTTATATTAAGACCCCTTATACTCGTAAGTATGTGCACATATCAAACTAAATGGCTTAACCTACGCTCGCCTCTTACTGGCTGTAGCTCTAACTCATATTCAATATTTGCATTTAAAATTTGAGTACATTAAGTGCAGACAATAGCTATGTATATCGCCATTGGTGTGTGTAAATAGTATATTGGCGTCTTTTGCTGAACTGACATTTTTATGCTTCCCTTTGACTTTGCATATTTACTTGCATTTACATTCTTTGCATACACCCGGTGACGTAAGGTCCTTCAAAGGCACTTCTCATAAATTTGGTAGAGTTTTTTTTTTGTTCTTCAAAATTTTCTGCGTATGAGGCAATACCCTGTGGAATCAATTTTTGCTGATTCTAGGAAATTGTTTTAATCCATGCAAAAAAATGTGTAGGAAATTTGCATTTTCTACTTGCTTCACGAAGATTTATTGAATTTTTACATTAAAAATTGTGAGTTGAGTAAAAAATCGATTGAATTAGTTTGTCTAATATATGTGGGGTTGGACATACACGTCTGTGATGTCATTCGAAGGTTTCTCCCATATTTTAAGGTAGCAGAGCTGTTAGTGAAATGAAGCAATTTACATTGAGGAGAGGGAATAGTTAATCTGCCATAGTAAAATTGAGTAGGGGAAGTCAGTCAGGGTTAACCAACTTTAAGTAGAATTTTGGGCAAATTCCAAATGAGTCTAAATTTTTCATGCTGGAAGTATGTTCTTCTTTCTATCCAAACTAAGGAAGTGTCTTTCTTCCTTCAGTAGATATCTGAGTATGACTAATGATTCGTTCAATAGCTTGGTCATAAAAAAACACTTAAGTCAAGGAGCCCGAACTCCGAGCAAATATGCTGACAGCGTCCAGCCTGTGTCGCAGCAAATGTGCAATATCTAGATTTAGAATCGGTGCAGGCTCTCATAAACGCTCTTTTCGGGCTTTATTAATAGGATATCTAGCCTCTGTGGCTCATCTCATTAGTCTTCTGAACTTTAAAGGGTGATCCATTTGAGCTTTCCTACTTTTTTAAAGAAAAAAAAAACACAGAAACTTCCAATTTAATGGGGAATGTTTATTATCATTCGAAAGAACATTCTTTGGCATTTAATTTTTGAAAATCATTTCTTTCAAATGCTGGCCGCGGCTACGTTTCAGATGGTCCACCCGTTGAGTCCAAATTCGATGAATCGTTCGAGCATTTCGACTGATAACTAGCGAATGACACGCCTTTTGCTCCAAGGCCTGAATCGGAGCGGGATTGTCCGCAAAGTCTTTACAATTTACATATCCCCAATCGATCGGCCCAAAACGCTAAACTATTTGCTCACCGAAGTGTTCTCTCAATAAGTCCACTGATTGATGTGATGTGTGGGAAATGGCGCCGTCTTGTTGAAACCAAATGCCGCGGAGATAACGAGCTCCCATTTCAGGCATCAAATAGTCGGTTATATGGAAATATGCAGCGATGATTCCACCGGCCCACAAACCACACAAAACCATTTTTTTTTTTTCAGATGAAATGGCAGCTCTTGGAGCACTTCCTTTGAGCCAGAAATGGACCTCGTCGCTGAACAAAATTTGGCCCGAAAATGTCTGCCTTCTTGAAACTTTTCAAGTTCTTGCACAAGATGCATTTTTTACGCTTTCAATTTAAGATCTCGATATAAAATGCGCCAAGTCGTTCCATACGTCAGTCCGAGTTGCTGCAAGCGGCGCCGAATCGACTCTCCACGATCTTCGTGTACACTCTCAGCTACGGTCGCTATATTTTCCTCACAGCGTGCTGGACGCGGTCTATGCGGTCGAGTATTATCCAATAATGAAAGCTGGGTCTCAGGATGGATGATGGTGTTTCAAATAGTACGCTCAGTAAGCCGATTATGTTGACCATAAGTTGAGCGAAGCGCGCGAAACACATTCTTTACAGAACGTGAATTTTCGTTATAAAGTTGAATGATTTGTAAACGTTGTTCAGGCGTATGTTTTTCCATAATGAAAAAAAGGCCATTAAAAAAAAGTACCTCTACTTGGATTAGGCTATATCTCGAAAGCTAGAATTCAGAAAATATTCCATCCGAGGCTTATGTTAGGTTCATTGTGAGCATTTGTATGGAAGTCTTTGATCTCAGGTTTAACTTTACTCAAACTTTTCACATTATGAGACTGCGAGCATAACACTCAATAAGAGGGATGAACAGAGAATGTTCCACCGAGGCAAGGTATGGGTTACAGCATGAGATTTTTATCTGGAGAAGTAGCGGGCAGTGCATATTTCGCGAGGTTTTATTTAACTTACCTCTAGCTACTTATGTCTGATAGAGCACTTAATTTTTAATGGGTTCCGAAAGCTGTGGATCATAGTTAGTAGTATTTCAGTTAAAACGACTCTTAAGTGTTGTTGTTGTTGCAGACATAGCTATCAGTGCCGTAAAGGCCGTTCAACGGAGGCACAGAAAGAAGGCACAAGAAGGGTTTCGATGTATTTTAATTAGTGAGAATGGGTTGGACTAAATGCATGCAGAATATATGTGAGTTGGTTTTGTTGGGGTCGAGTCTGGATAAGCAGTAGTTAAGTCGCACGGCGCGAGACATCTGGTATGTTATGAAGGAGGTTGCATTGTGCCTACATATATTTTTCTTCATATTTTAACTCTATTTTAAGCTTGTTCTTTCATTCATTTACTTTATATATACATTTTTTTTTAATTCCTAAGAGGCGGGTTTTGTAAAACATATAATACATTAGCAACGCGCCCAAATGTAGGCAACGTTATCTTGATATCTAACTTAAAAACATTGCCTACATTTAGGATAATATATCATAAGCTTTACTCCATTATACTCTCGCTCACTCTTTATGAATAAAATTTTGTTGTACATTTCCAGGAATGCCAATTTCAATTTAAGAACCGACGTTGGAATTGCAGCACCACAGAGGATAACACCGTTTTCGGTCCAATGACTGGTTTGGGTAAGCCTAAAATTATGCTTCAATACAAAAAACATACATATATACATAGTCATCATCATCATTGTGTACACAATATAAATACTTATTTGCATATATATAAATCACCTTAAATTAATTACACTTAATGACCCCCACACACTTCAGTTGCACCAACAATCAACCTTTATCCTTTATTAATGTTCAAAAAAATC
Organism: Neoceratitis asiatica; assembly: GCA_030068015.2. Classification (NCBI taxonomy): domain Eukaryota; kingdom Metazoa; phylum Arthropoda; class Insecta; order Diptera; family Tephritidae; genus Neoceratitis; species Neoceratitis asiatica. The sequence goes on from CM061527.1 coordinate 37,853,958, forward strand.
AATTTAATGCACACCTTGGACCCGACATGAAAACAAAAACAATTTATTAAATTCAATTATTATGACCAAATCATCAAAAGTCAAAAAGTCAAAAGATGCCAAATTATTCTAATCAATTTTAATTTGATTAACCAAAAAAGGCAATCTGCTGTGCTACCTGTGCCACTTAGCTGCTGTGCGTATGGGTGTTTTTTGCTTATTTGTAAACTCACAAAATTTATATCATGCTTTTGTTGTTGTTTTTGTTGTTAGTCGGCTCGTTTAGCTTCCAACTTTGACTTAATTAAATGATGAATATTATTTCCTGTCTGTAAAGTTACGCTCAAAAACAATTACACAAGCAACATACTACAAAGACTTTTAGCTGCAACAACAACAACAACAAAAACAACAACAACCATAATAATGACATGATGCTGTGTTAGTTAGTACATACAATACAAAGCGGCGGCCCAAACAAAATATCTGCATTGTATTTTGCCTTTTCTCAGTTGCCAGCCATCGCTAGGAAGACTTGCGAAAAGCTTGCGAAAGCACGTTAGCTTAGCGCTTCTAAATGAACTGTTGTTGAATACTGACAGAAAGAAGGCAACTTAAAGCTTATCCAACACGACAATCTACGTAGATTTGCTCTGAGCGCGTGAGTTGGGCCTACAGAGTTGGTTGGGCTTGATTGCGTTGAAAGGATAACGAAGTGTAATTTCGATGGAGTAAAACTTCGTACAGTGTTGCAGCTACTAGCTAAAGAATTGTGCTTGTGGTAGTTGAATGTGAAAAATTTCAGCCGACTACATTTCCCGTATTACTATTTGCTGCTAATATTATTCCTTGACTCGCTCAGTAAATGACTTTGTTTGGATTTAGTTGCTGGTAACTAGGATACCTGTCGTCCTGAATTCTTCCATTGCACTATCTTTTCCTCTATTATCCCGCCTTAATTCATTTGACGCTATTATGTTGCGTCGGATTTGTTCTTGTTATTGTTGTTGCGCACCTTGCGAGTTTGTCTATTCAACATCAAAACAGTTGTACTCCAACTGTATGCGCTTCTGTCGCTTACCTGTTTGCAGCCGACCACTTTAATAAATTAATTAAAAGTTTAGATTTTAGAGAGCGCAGAAAGACATTGAGAGTTGACATTGTCGGCGTATTGGTAGTGCGTAACAATAAAATAATACATACAAACAAATAAATATAATTTTATTGTCTTTCTGAGATTTGTTGTTGCCATACAGACCCGTAAAGTGTGTGATTTCATTTTGTTTTTGTAAAAGTTGATTTCGAGTTGAAAATAAGTGAACTTACCTGGTTTATAATTGAAAACTGAAATGTTTTAAGCACTTAATTTATGAAATGGGTTGTTGGTGTAGTTATTGCTAATTTTGTGGTAAGACTTGTTTCATGTTTTCAAGTTTGTGGTTTGAAAAATAGTTGTATGTACAATTATTATATATTTGAGATAATTTTCCTGAAACAAAAGTTTTACAAGTATGATAACACAGTTGCTTGAAGTGAGAACAATGGATTCCTCATATTTTTTTTTAGTATCTGATTGTAAGTAATTACTTCCCGTTCTGCATATGGAACTTATGATAACCTCTGATGAAAAGGCACTGCGATTTTTCAAGAGAAAAGCTTTGGGAAATATATGTGGTTATCTGCGAAGGCTTATGCTCTCTAAGCCCTCCACTGCCGCTAGTCAAATATTGGGTCTTTCAATAAGAGTGATATGATTTCTTTAAAAAAAAAACACACCAATCGTTAGGGCAATTCAAATGTTTTTTATTTAATGTGAAGTACAATCGATACAATTAAGTTCTGAATATAACTTCAAGTGACCTCCACGACTTCTTTTGCAGGAACGAACTCGATGAAACCAAGTTTCGAGCACTTTTTTTAACTAAATCAAGTCGCATGTCATGAATAGCACGTTAAGTATTGACTTTTACAGATAAAAGAGAGTCTCACTTATTGCTAAAGACCAATGAATTCAAATAACCCCACAAGAAGTAGTCTAATGGTGTTAAATCACCACTTATTGGAGGCCATTCAATGACACAATTTTTTGAAATAATCGAACCTTCAAAACCTTTCTCACAATAATTCGGTTGTTGCACGTGCTGTGTGACACGTAGCACCATCTTGCTGGAATGGTTGTTCATGAATAATTTATGGATTTTCTTTGCACCAGAATCGACAGTTGACAGTTTTGTTTATTTACCGCACCACTCAGATGAAAAAGAGCTGCATCGGAGAAGATGATTTTCTTAAAAAAATCGTTATCATTTTCAAGTTATTCCAAGGCAAAATCAGCAAATAGGCGATCGCTAATGACCTCTAAAGTATTCACTGCCTCTAAGCAAATAAATGTGTTGAGTTGGAAAAATTGAAATTAAAAATAGATCTATCGTAGTTTCTGCTATTTCTTGTAAGCTTCCAACAGCAGCTGCTAAAAGAGACCTTAACCTACCCGTTTAACGCGCTGGACATTCGCAAAATAACTTTACTTAAGGTTTAAGGTTCTTACTCTCCTCTGCAATGCCTGCAGAAGTAATTTGATAGTACACTCAATTTATCTGTTTGTTCCCACAAACGAATATGTCTTTCAATACGTCCTATAACTGCAGACATCTGAATTCTTTATAGCTAAATAAGTTTTCGTGACTTTCATCCCTTCCCTGTCGGCCACATTATCCAGGTTATATTGCGACATGCCAACATTCTTTCTCGAAAGCAAAAGTTGAATTCAAACACGGCAGTTGTAGGACATCTCATGGTCAAGTATGTTACTCTATACAGACATCCGTAACAAGTTGAAAAAGAACCGCTCAGACGTTTCGTAAAGTGAGCAGTCACTAACCGTTGGTTGTTGTAGATTCCTGGTTTTATTGTTGACTATCCGAAAAAATTGAAATACAGTTTCCGGAAAATACCCTCAGACAGCCTCAGAAACTACATTTATCCGGCAGACAAAAGACTTGCATGTGGCAAAATTCTTTGAGTAGGTTACGCCACTGATCTCTTTGTTATGTCTTGTTAAGGTGGTATGTCTGTCTTTTATCTAAAATATGAGTAAAAATTCAGATTATTTGTCTTCAAACAGGTCATTTACGTCAGTTCCATAAAACTAAAGCAAGAAATATCCGATAGATTGCTAGCTTAAACCTCTTTAAGCTAACGTTCGGACGATGAATACCAAGTGTCAAGCCTAGGTTCATTAAAGTCCTCTAGGTAATCCCAAGTACTAGTATTTGGTGAATAGAGCAGTTAGATTTTCGAATACAATATCTACTATCTTAAACCAAGATTATAAACTTAAATTTTAGTAACTTGAAGTGGAAAACTGAGATCTGGGACTTGGGTATTGTCCATATGGATCATAGCTTATAAAGGGTGATCCATTCTTACTTTTTAAAGAAAAAAACACACAAAAATTCAAATTTAATGGGAGAAGATTTATTATGATTCGGAAGAATATTCTTTGGCATTTATTTTTTAAAGATTATCTTTTTCAAATATTAGCCGCGGCTACGCCTCAGATTGTCCATCCGTTGAGTCTATTTTTCGATGACCCGTTCGAGCATTTCGATCGGTAACTGGCGAATAAGACGCGTGACGTTTTGCTCCAAGGCCTGAATCGAAGTGGGATTGTCCGCGTAGACTTTAGACTTCACATATCCCGACAGGAAAAAAGCGAACGGTGTGATTTCATGCGATCTTGGTGGCCAATCGACAATCCCAAAACGTGATATTATCCGCTCACCGAAGTGTTCTCGCAATAAATTCATTGATTGATGCCATGTGTGGAAAGTGACGCAGCCTTGTTGAAACCAAATGTCGAGGAGAAAATGAAGCTTCAATTTCAGGCATCAAATATTGAAATGAGCCTCATCGCTGAACAAAATTTAGACCATAGAGCGGAACGATGTCTATTGGGCATGCGGCTACAGTTCTTACACAAGCTAAGTACGCTAAGTAGGCCGATTATGTTGACCATAAGTGGAGCGAAGTGCGCGAAACACATTCTTTACAGCACGTGAATTTTCGTGTAAGACTTTCCATGATGAAATGCCAAAAAAGTACTTTTACTTGGATCATCCTTTATATTCGAAAAGAAATCAACACCCGGGAAGAGCAAATTCATTTTCAGTGAAAGTCTGGCTGTAGTAAAATCCTAGGCTCAAACAAGAGTGGCAATCAAGCGCAAATTTTGAGCATTTGTTTTTCTCGTTCCACAATTGAGCCCTTACTTATGGAATTCATTTACAGGCAGACTACGGAAAATTTCATATGAAGACGCTTTAAGAAACGCATAAATTTTGCGATTGCCACGCATGAAGTAGATGTGTTCTTGGGCTTAGTATGGACCCTTACCTTCGTAGTACTTGCTGTCTCACAGCTACTGAAAGTGGCCTGTTAACACGTATTAAAAAGTGCATCGTGGTTGGAAAGGAGGCAAAATTTCAGAACAATTTTCATGATGTCACAATAAACCTATTATTTGGCTTCATTGAGTCGATCTTCGCAAATTGACAACCACTTCTAATTAGCCCAACCTAAGATAATTTAGTATATTACATGTATGTTGGCGCTTTATAGTCCAAAATAATTTATTTTCGGCAAAGTTTTTGCATCTGTCCTTAAGTACATATATAATATAACAGATTTTCTTCATATTCTTGTCAAAAATACTCTCTGTCTATTGGGTTTCACTGCACGCGAACTCAATAATTTTTTGCTCGTTACGATCCTCCAAATTGTAGGCAATGGTTTTCTGCTTGCTTTCAATGTTGCTTAGTTTCGAAACTTTAACACTGCCTACATTCGGGACGATAAGCTTCAAATGAAATAATGTTACACAAATATTTTTTTATAATATAAAATATTTCGCCTAATTGTAGACAAGGTTTTCCTTTTATCTTTTACTTTTAATTAAATTGTGAAAATATAACATTGCCTACATTTGGGGTGATGGCATTTAGCAAGAACGTGTAATACTTTAAGGAAATGTATATTAAATGTAAATTCTATCCACAACCCTTTGGAATTATAACGACAATAAACTATTTAAATTATTTCACCAAATGCTTAATGCCGTAACGAATTTGCCACAAATCAACTGAATTTGTAGAGCCTCTACGTATAGAGAATGTCGAAGCAAACTCCGTAAATTAATTAATTGCATTCAAAATGCTACATTTAATACAATTTATTGATGCAAAATCTCTGACGTTCACTAACATTCAGGACTATACAGTATACTTGTGTTTGTGGCAGTAATGAAAAGCCGCACAGTTACCGAAGCCATTAACCCAAATGCAATAGAAATTTACCAAAACACAAAGCAATGCTACCAAAACAATGGAGAATTGAATAGCAGAAAAGGTACAGTTAAATCATTAAATGGGTTTACAGACGTAAATAGATATTCATTTGAAAAGTGGACAAGTAAACAGCATAACTGACTGAGGCATGCTGGTGCTTGCAACCCGTATTCATGCACGTGTAAACTTGCCACAATTTATCCTAAAATACTTTACAATAGATTTTAAAGCGAAATGTTGATTCTGGGAAATGTATGTGTGTTGTTTGCATAAATAACCCTGCCATAAGTTGTGGACAATATGATGCATTGGAGTAACTACAAATGTACTCCGCCGTAGTGTACTTTTGGACCAACTCATATATCTACACCAGTTTAACGTGGCACGATCATTCTTTGTGTTTTACCGATAGCAATCACTATACGATGTTGCGAGTGCGTTATAATTTCATACTCATATGCAGAGACAGCGTGCGTTCATAGCCAATGTGATATTGAAGTCTATAATTTAGTTTAAAATTTGAATAATTATTGTGAGGTTTCTCGATGTCGAAACAGATTTAACAAATATATAAAATTGTAATTAATTAATAAATAAAAATATACAGAAAATGTATTAAACTGAAACTGAGTCAGTTTTGATTTGTTGGTAAACTCTACTGGTACACAGAAGGCGTGTATAATTTTTTTTTGCAGGTGAGGAGAAGAAGAATGCCTTCCGCAACATCATTGTGTCATCACAGCAATGGTATGTGCCACTTGCAGGTCACTAAAAAACTCTCTTCTAAAGAATCGTCGCCCACCGTGGAAACCGCTAACCGGGTGGCGTTACAGTTTTCACGTAGTGAGATTACATCTCGTCACCTGCGTCCAGATTCCGATTTTTCTTACGTAGTACGATCTCTACGTAGCTTGATATATTTTTCCAGTTTGCTTCACTCTGTAGAATTACTGGTACGATGCCAATTTTTTGCAGGTATTTTCGGAAATATCCGTGTCCGGGTAACATCTGAGTGACAAAGTAGTTCACATTCCCGAATTTTCTCTGTGCCCAGAGTTTCACGTCCTTAATTAGCCCGGCGATCCATCTGCCGCAAGTTCCCATTTGTTCCTAACGGCTTTGCCATTGATTATAGTTATCCAGTTTTAGATCGTCTCTTGCGTTTTCCCACACTCCTTGCTTCTTAAGGTCCAACATTTTTTCCGTCTCTAGTGCCAGGAGTTCTATTGGTACACTTCCACTTATCACCAGAACGGCTTCTCTTGCTTCACCGCACGGTATGCTGGAGCTACCCTTAATGCTGCCGTACGATAGACTTTGGCTATAGTCTTGCGACGGTTTTCTTTTTTTAATATGTATCTGCCCATAGTTCTGCACCGTAAAGTAGAATACTTATGGTTGCCGTCATCAGGAGTTTTCTTTTCTCCTGCGTAGTTCCCCCGATTTTGGACATCAGCCTGCTGAGTCGAGATGTTATTTTAGAGGACTTTTCCGCGGCGTGTTGCTTTTGTGCCCAATAAGATAACCTTGGGTCCAATCTTATGCCTAAATAGTTTACGACCCTACGTGTCTTCAGGTTGCCGGATAAAGAGTGCATGTTTATTTCTAACGGGATTTGCTTCATTGTTAGCAGTAACAGCTCGGTCTTTTCTGTTGCTAATTTGAGACCGCGTGAATGAGCGTGGTTTAATTTCCTTCGTGCGTCTTCTGTATCGCATCATCAGGCATCTTGAGACTTAATATATCGTTGTAACTGACATTCCAGAGGTCAGGGCCGAGTATCGAGCGCATGACGTAATTCTGATACCCCATAATGTAATCCCCTGTAAGCACACCACGGGTATCTTTATGGTTTGATATGTTTTGCAGAGGTGTAGTATATGATCCAGCCCTAGGTCATCGAAATTTTAATTGGACTATATATTCTGTAAGGAATGTGGTTAGTTTTGGATTACTCTATTCTCCGCATGGAATATATATTTCATTCGTGAATGGAGTAGCCGTGGTTTTCGCGGTGTAAATTCCTATCGTAATTATTTTGTAGGCATTACAACAAATGACCAAAGCGCAACATCAAATAACCTATACATCCCACCCCCCCTCCAACCAAAGACAAATTGCCGATTTAATGCTTTGAAAATTCGTTTAAGATTTTAACAGAAACATTACACCGAAAAGCGATTCATAAAATAAACATAAATGTGCCGTGAAAGGGAGTGTGAGCACAAGAAGAAGAAGAAGAGAAGGGTTAGAAGAAAGGGGTTTCGAGTTATTCAAACGCATAATCAAGTGTTGTTTGGTAGTCAAAGTGAAATATTTTTCTGCTACATACACATACATGTGGTTCTGTTTATTTTTTTCCTGTTGTACTTGCAACAGACAAAAGTTTGAAATTAATTATTCAAACATTTAGCAACCCAAACCCATCAACCCCACGCTTTACTATTTGATTCGACAAGTGCTGCCTGTGTGTGTGTGTGACTATCCTATTTCTACTAACCAGCGCACATACGCCAACAGACACATAAACAATGCCATTAGAGTAGATAAAAATCATGACATGATAGCGCATCCCTAGAGGCAAAATAACAATGCTACAAGCGGAAGGACTCTGCAGCGAAATTGGTATTAGCGACGCTTATTGCGGTGGTTGAAACCTCAATACAATTCCCCAGCCGCAATGCCAATGCCGGTGTGGCAACCAACTAACGTGCAACATTGTGGTAAATTGTACGTGCCACATTCCACCTTCGACTTGCCACGGCGCCCCAAATGAGTATTAGCTAACATTCACAGCATTCGGCATTCACAGCCGAAAATCTCAGTTAGCGGAAGAAGCCAAAGTAAATGTTTCATTAAATAATAAATAATAAAATTCATATTAATTCGTTTACGCTGTGGCACAAACTTGTAACGGCAGTAGTTAGCTGAACCGGCAGTAAGTTTAAATTGTTACAAAGATGCCTTAGCAGTGCATGTGTATGTAAGCAATTTACGCACTTGCCGCAGACAACGTAAAGTTGCTACATTGCGTCGTCGTCGTCGTCGCTACTGCTGCGGCACTTGTTCGAACGGCTGCTGCCTTTTGTTGTTTGCCACTTGGCACTTGCTGTCGTTACTACTACTGTTACTTTGCTACTTCCGATTCCTGTTCCGTCTTCCTTTGTCATACGGTGGCATTGCTACTTTGCGCGCTTAGTTATTCTCGTAGTTTTCTCTATGAAGTTCATTTCATTTGTTTTACACACCACACTCCCCTTTTTTGTTGCTGTCATGGACAACTTTTCCACCTTGGTTCTGGCCCGTGTCTGCCCTTTCCTTTTTGTGCCCTCTCCATGGAATTGACATTGCTAAGGTTTGCTCTCTGTTAGCTTACTTTACCGCTATCACTTATTAGTATCATACGCCTCGCCTGACACGGAATTAAATTTAAAGCGTATAAATCCCTTAGCGGCATGGCGACAAACGTGCTTATATTTGTGTAGAGTGTAAGTGTATTGGTGGGAAAATATACTAGTTATCAACCAGTTTGTATTTATGCCACTAACTAGTTCATGTTCAATCACTTTTTTGTTAGATACTGGTGTTTTGGTCTAGTGATGTCCTACGAAGTGTTTATTGTGCGTTAACGCGTCAGCTTCATACTAGTTCTATACTAGTTTCTTCGAAAAAAAAAAAAAAAAAAAATTATTTTATACGTAGCGACACTGAAACCTTGAATCTCATACTTGACAGCGAAAATTGATAAGCAATCGCCTAAACGCAGTGTTTATATGGTTGCAAGTCTGAACAAGTAGCTGTCCTGGATGGATTAATAGATCTTAGCAAATCAAAAGATAACGATGGAGCTTTACAGATATGTATTCGTAAATACCTACGCGATGGAGGAAGCTATCGAAGGACCTATATATGATATCACGTTGAATCTTTCCATCTTAACAATGACCTTAAATACTCGAACAAGAGTTTTAGAACTAGATCAATTTGTAGTGAGATTGAAAAAAGGAAACTCACTACGAGGACTCCGGCTTCATCTTGACGTATCTGACATTGTGGTAAGCTAGATGGATGCTGAATTTTTTATAAAAATTAATTGAGTATGGCAGCTCGTTATCAATTTGTTACGGATGTATATCCTCACTATTACTGCCAAAGATAGTTAATAGGTTTACGCCGCCTCCAAATACCTATGTCTGTTCATAAAACTGGAGTGAATTACCTTACCACGTCCTTCCGGGAGAGGAAGTAGGGATTTGTCTCCTCTCAATAAGGTGATCTTAATAAGAAAAGATGGTGTAGATTCTCTTCGCTAAAGATTATAAATCTTACGTCGCCATTTCATCAGATGTTATCATCCTCCATGCCTTCGCAACCTATAGCAGGACGTTAATAATAAGCGACTTGTAGAGTTTGGTCTTTGTTCGTCAAGAGAGGTCATTGCTTTTCTACTTGGGTGGTTATTGGACTCCTAGAACACCATTCACGGGAAGAGAGTTCACGAAGATGTTAACGGACTCTCGGTGAATGGTGTTTATGACCTGTCTGTACGCCGTCCTCTTCATCGGGTCTTGTTTATATTGCTGTACGGCATCCCGGTAGCCAAGTACTCTCATCCTGATGTGCCTAGGTGGTGGTTCAGCTTCCAATAAGTGTCTGTTGGGATGATCCATATGACAGCATCCCAGCAGATATTGCTTACACAGCATAACATTATGCTCTTTAACTGGGAGCATAGATATTTCACTGTGTAAGTGGTGCTCCGGCGTCATCAGGAGGTTTCCCGTCATGGTCCGAAGGGCGGTGTTCTAACAAGTCTGTAGCTTCTTTAACTGCATCTCGTTAATCCCCGGCGTCCAAATCGGTGCAACCTTCTACGTTGCCAGCAGTGTTTCTTTGTCTTTTCCCCAGGTGCTCTCGGCTAGCGATTTGAGGATTTGTTGCGGCTCTGTACCTTGGTGGCTATTGCAGTCGTATGCTGAGTGAAGGAGTGCAGACTATCAAATGTGACTTCCAGTAACTTTCAAGGCCGTCTTTGTGGTTGGTCTTCGTTCTGGTTATAAGATAGTAGAAATTATCTATAACTTCACTTAACTATCAACAGTGGCGTGCGATAAAAGAGGGGAATGCGCTGATTTTTTGTTTACCACAAAATGTAGAAAGAAGAACAAGCAACGCGACACACGATATAGAGTTATCCGATCTGAACCCTCCCTGGGCCTGACGTAGCTTTTAGTGCGACTCAGTTTCAGTCTATACAGCCGTAAAAGCTCTGTGGATATACTGAATTCAGACCTAGTGGCAAAGAGGGAGCGCCTTTTCGTGCTATCGAAGTTTGCTTTGAAGAGGTGTTGTTTCAGAGTTGATCCCTCTGCCTTCTTAGATTCCAATTGCTATGAACCTAGCCTATCAATGCGGAAGCGACCAATCGCTATAGCACTTGGCTATCTATTCCTGGCCTGCGACCCACTTTGCCACCACTGGGTTCTCGCTTTTGCAGTTCATACAAAACGTACACAAGAGAAACCATCCACTATGTCGGAGAGTTTATTAGTCCAATGTGCGCTTTTCTATAAAATTTGTCTTTTACTGAGATTTTAATGTGCACTTTTTTTTGGCAAAAAATGCAACAACAACAACACCACCAACAACAATAACAAAAACAACTGCACAGCATTCAAAGGACTAGAAGTGCGCATAAATTCATGTATTGTCACCACCGCCGCCTTCACCAGTTTCACCACAATTTATAAGATAACTCGAAATTTGCAGAGAGTACAAAAAGGCAAAAACAAGAACAAAAACAAAACCAAAAAAAGAGAAAAAAATAAAATTGAAAGCAAAAAGACATGTGCACATGAACAACCTTTTTGTCTTACGCACAAACTTATAATCCCACACACAAAAAGGACAACAGACAATAACAACAATAACAACAACAACAACAAATGTATAATAATAATAATAACAACAATTTGTAAGTTATCTCTCTAAGCTTCATAAGCGAATGAACATTGCTTGCTGCGTCATTCATTCATACATTCATTCATTCACTCATGCAAAAATGCCGGTGTGGAAGAAAAAGGGGTGGTAGATGAGTAGAAGGTTATAGGTACGAGCAAGCAAGCAAGCAAAAGGACATCTAGCTAGTTGAGCGCATATCTGTTTGTTGTACGGAATGAAATTTATATTTTCTCCTGGTTTTTTGGGTAGACAAACGGAACGTCTGCGTATGGGTGTGTGTGTGAGTGTGTGTGTGTGTGTCATAATTTGAATTGTATGTGTAGTATTTTATATTGAAAATTTTATATGCCAAACCACTTCATAACCTGCCCTTTCCAGTTCAGGTCCTTGGTCCTTTTAAATATTTCACTTTTTGCATTATTGCTATTATATATGTGTGAGCAATGGTTGCCCTAACCACTGCCTTACGCTCTATACTCTTGTCTTTTCACCTCACGCTTCGTATGTCTGCTTGGCCGTACGTCTGCTTGTAAAGGGTGTTTTTTATAGAGGTATAGAACTTTAAGTTGCAATAAAACAACGATGGATTATTCGATTGACATGAATTTTATTTAGCCGAAAGATAATCTTGTGGCATTACATTTTAAATATGATTTCTGGCATATGACCGCCACGGCTGGCGCGGATGTACTCCAATCTGGACGTCCAATTTTCGATGACTTTTTCCAACATTTGTGGCCGTATATCGGCAATAACACGGCGAATGTTGTCTTCCAAAGGGTCAAGCATTTGTGGCTTATCCGCATATACCAACGACTTTACATAGCCCCACAGAAAGTAGTCTAGCGGTGTTAAATCACAAGATCTTGGAGGCCAATTCACAGGTCCAAAACGTGAAATTAGGCGGTCACCAAACGTGTCTTTCAATAAATCTATTGTGGCACGAGCTGTGTGATATGTTGCGCCGTCGTGTTGAAACCACATCTCCTGGACATCATGGTTATTCAATTCAGGAATGGAAAAGTTAGTAATCATGGCTCTATACCGATCACCATTGACTGTAACGTTCTGGCCACCATCGTTTTTGAAAAAGTACGGACCAATGATTCCACCAGCCCATAAAGCGCACCAAACAGTCAGTTTTACTGGATGTAACGGTGTTTCAACATACACTTGAGGATTACCTTCACTCCAAATGCGGCAGTTTTGTTTGTTGACGTAGCCATTAAACCATCGGGTCTATTCATGGTGAATTGCCAAACCAAACTGAGAATAAATCACTTGACAGCTGTTAAATCGGTCGCCATCTTGAAAAGTAATGTCAACTTAAAGTTCTATACCTCTATAAAAAACACCCTTTATGTATGTATGCTTGCGGCTCAGTTTGTGTTCTTGCGGCATGGAATTTTGTAATAAATGCTCGCACTAATTTAACAATTTGTTGCGGTTTTAAGTTATGATGCCGATTGTTGTTGTTTATGTTTGTGGGTGTATGTATGCTGCACTCCCATATACAATATGAACCCACTTATAATAAATATTATGTCTTTTATATTTATTTAAAGCTAGACAGTCTTGCTTGGTAATTTAAGCTACTTTCTAAATAACCTCAGCACCAAGAAAGGGTGGTTTTTGATGCGTAGCTGCCAGTCGCAGTATGAAATTCTAGAATTTCATTTTACATATATTTACTTATGTGTGCATGTTTTTCCTTTTTGCAGTTCGATGTGCGTGCAAATCCCTTCATGTTTATGCCAATACGTGTTTACTTCAATCCGAATTGGTTACGCTCGTAAAATTTCTAAACGTTTTCTTTAGCTCATAAATAGAAATTGCTGTTTTTTTTTCTTCTCTGCACTCAAAAGACGTATTTTGTGCGTAAAACGCAATTTCTCGGCTATTTCGAGACATTTCATCAACTAAGTGCATATTTTATAATATTTTATGGCACACACATTTGTTATAATTTTTATTGTTATTGCTTTTTCCGGGTTTCCGGAGCAACACTAAGGTAGGTATTGAAATGCGTAGAGAAGTTAATGATATTTGCCATCAAGCTGCTGTTTTAAAAACTTCACCATTTTTTCATATTACTATTCATAGAATTCCGTCTCATAAACCAGTATTTAATTGGAGCACTATGAGCAGTACTTCCAAATCACTTCGAGAAAAAGGAGACAGATCCGTTTTGTTTATCATCCAACACTTCTCCCAAATTGATTTCGGAACTATGATGGAAGTGACAGTCCTTGACTACATAAAAATCTGGCAATTATAAACTTTTAGTCATCACTATTGAAAAACTAGTCCGCTGGGAGCCTAGAGAAGCAAACGGTCAGATGTCGTTTTATTTTAAAATTTTTTTTTTTTTTTTTTTTGATAGATTAAATCCTATTCATCTATTCATCAGGGCATCAAATTATTTGGTGTTTTCAATGTAACTACATACGTATGATATATCCATAAAGTAATGGTGCTGAGGCTCTTACGGCCAGTTGGATTTTGTTTTCATCATATTAGCATGGTATTGTAGCCAGACTTCTCCCCTTTACAACGAGGCCGGTTCGAGTTCACTAAGTTGAGAATTGTCTACATTACAGCTCGATTCATGAACAATGTCAATCCAATCCCCCGCTCTCCCGCATACTACGAAATACGCGGCGTCATCCTTTATTTCGTTGGGAATGAAAACCCTCTGTGCAGTTTTATAGTGAGGGGAAAACTGCAACTGGTGTCGAGAGTTTAAAAATGATCTTAGGTATGTTCATGATGAACTTACCTTCATTGTGAGTGACGAAAGGTCTGAAAAGAAAAGAAATTTTGCTCCGTGACGATCGCAGATTTACTATGGATGAACTATCTGCTTTGTTTCCACAAATTTCCAGATCTCTTCTACACGAAACAATCACAGAAACCCTTGGATATTGTAATCTGTCCGTGAGACGGGGTTGGCAGAAAACTACTTCGAGGAAAGCATCAAAAATTTAATTGAATTGAAAATGGAATCATATTAGCCAATCCTATTTAACCAAATAATTGATCAAATTATATGTAAAGCTTTCTCCAGGTAGTTTGTAATGGTAAAATGACCGTTTCGGTTAAGTCAAGATTTACAACGGTTTTGGCTAACTTGTCAACTTTTCCGTCGACCGGGAACCCAAACTATGACGATGTTTAGTTAACTAGCCGGCACAATTAAAACCTTCCTACGTTTGTTCAAGATGTTCAAATTTAGCACTGACGGTTATATGATCAGTTTATCCGAGTATAAGGACTCCTTCCATGTCCTTTCTTACTTATTCCTTAGATCTCAACACGCCTTTTCTATACCTAGTTTTTCTGCTTTTGAAAGATGCCAGCGAGTGTGGTAGACACAACGATAGGAAGCCGTTCAGATCCTCCCCGCAGATCATTTGGCGCTATAGATTAAAATGTTGCCCAACTGCCCCAATCAGGGAGAGCGGAAGCCAACATGCGAGGAAAGATAACAGGATATGATAAGGGGGCAGAACTGACGTGACTTTACTTTTGCTATACACTTTCAAATATTTTTCTAAAGATATCTAGCCAAAGCTTTTTCAGTTATAGTCAAGCTTACTGGTGATAGTCAAGGTATATTAACAAAATGGTAAGTAAATTATATTTTTTTTTCCATCACCTTACTTGAATCAACCCTTACCCAATGCAACTTCGCTGGTTTTTGAACGATTTCTCTTAATTCATCTCAAGTCAGTTACTCGTTATTCCTTTTTTTAGGTATTCGTTAATTTGAATGACGAGGACGGCGTTTACTCCTATAAAGATAGATATCTGTCAACCTCTACTAGCTCTCTCGAAATTAAAAATATTTTTTTTGCCTTGATGTTACCTCACATTTACAAATTTTATTGACCTCTAGCTTATATCTATTACTCCTCATCTTGTCCTGAAATTTTCATTGTTTTTTTGGCCGACGGTCTGCAGATAAGTCAGAGTGTTCAAGCTTTGAACTCGGAATATGGCATATCATATCACTGCTGTTGTTGGTTTTCTATTTTTTGTTACAGAACGGTCTGTTATATTATTAATCATAAAATTCGAGCGCGTCTTAAAAAAAAATACTTGAGTGCAGATTTTTCTGCTACACTAAATACTGAACCAAATTTTCCGTCCTTTTCAATATGATGAGAGAAGACTTCAGGAGCTCATTGCTTCTTTATTATGAGTACACAGAAAAATTTTCTTAGTAAGGAAGTAGACATATCAAGTAAATATTCCAGAAAGTAGGGATAGCCAACCATTTCGTAATCAATTTTTTTTATGCTTCCTCTCAGCGAACGTCGGAGAATTTGTCTCTTCTTGAGGAGCCAGTGCTCAACGCAAATATCGAATTATGAAAAGGAGTTCATGATCACAACCTCGTGCCTCAAGAACCCCTAATGAAATAGCTTGGAGAAACCTTTTCTCCGAAAATTTTATGAAATTTCCAGAATCGCATCTTCAAACTCAACCACAATTTCGAAAATGCATTGATTATTAATTTCCCATTAAAATTTTGTTGGCATATTGTATACGAATCCATCATCGTCATCATCATGCGAAATCACTGGGCAAGTGTCAACAATCCATTGCGCTGCTGCCCCTTTCGTGTGTCGTGCACTTGAACATCTGCCGCCTCATAACACAAGCGATACTCCCTTCACCCTTCTGTCAGTGAAGTCCTCAATCAACAACGAGCACGTTTTTGTTTTTTGTTTTTGTTTTTCTTGGTGCACCAGCTGCTGTCGTACAGTGATTTAGTTTACGATTACGATTTGATATGCAAAATCCATCAAATACACAAAAACCTTCCATTGAAATATATCAAATTAACACATAAAACAAACAAAGGCCAAACAAAAGATGAGAAGAAAAAACAATACCAACAACAACAGCATAGAAAATAATGCAAACCTCCGATTACCAAATGGTAGAACACCCGCATCGATGATTGACTTAGATATATATATGTGTGTGTATGTATACATGTCAAACAATTGTAAGTAAAAAGGGAATTGAGTTATCATGAGTGAGACTAAATGTATGAGTATGTGTGCATATTTGCGTGGAAATAAATAAAAGTGACAGAAAGCAGGGCGATGACAATGCTTAACGGTAAGCTTCAGCTGCCAGAGGCAATCACTGAATGGGAATTAAACCGAATTCAAAAAAAACAAAAATAAATAAAAAATTAAATAAAATTCGTATAATCGAAATGAGCAGTGGAAATGGCAATCACTACGAATATGTAGTACCCTTTTTTCATAAAATCACGCGCATTTGAGCGACGCTTGAGTCCATGGAGTCAAATAAGTATTATGTACAATGCCAGTATTTGCACTCGCATGTACATATGTAAATATGTGTATGTGCTGTCATCACTGTTAATGCCTGATGAGTTTAGGGCAAGCAATTCATATCACCACCGAATATATTAAAATAAACCCACAAGTGCATAATACACACATAAATACATCGATGCATATTATGGGCTCATATGCACTTCTATACATATTAAGGGTGATCAAAGTAGAGGCACTTTTTCAATTGTCTTTTTTTGATAGTTCACACCTGAGTCGAGTCAAGCTGTCATGTTACTTTTGTTCAGTATTGCCAGGTATTTAATCATGGCAAGGCTTACACCTGAACAACGTTTACAAATCATTCCACTTTATTACGAAAATTCACGTTTTGTAAAGAATGTGTTTCGCACGCCTCGCTCAAATTATGATCAACATAATCGGCCCACTGAGCGTACTATTCGCAGCACCATCACCCATCTTAAAACCCAGCATTCATTATTGGGTGACACTTGACCGAATAGACAACGTCCAGCATACAGTGAAGAAAATATAGCGGCCGTAGCTGAGAGTGTACACGAAGACCGTGGAGAGTCGATTCGGCGCCGTTCGCAGCAACTCGGACTGACGTATGAAAGCGTACAAAGCACAGCTTGTGCACGAACTGAAGCCGCTCGACCTTCCTAAGTGACATCGCTTCGTTCTATGGGCTCTTGAGAAGTTCCAAGAAGATGCGACGTTTTCGAGCCAAATTTTGTTTAGCGATGACGCCCGTATCTGGCTCAATGGGTATGTAAGCAAGCAAAATTGCCGCATTTAGGACGAAGAGCAACCTGAAGAGATTTGATGCCTGAAATTGAAGCTTGTGATCTCCGTGACATTTGGTTTCAACAAGACGGCGCCACTTCTCACATATCGCATCAATCTATGGATTTATTGAGAGAACACTTCGGTGAGCAGATAATTTCACGTTTTGGGCTGGTCGCTTGGCTACCAAGATCGTGAGATATCGTACCGTTAGACTTTTTCCTGTGGGTATATGTAAAGTCTAAAGTCTATGCGGACGCTTCGATTCAGGTCATTCGCCAGTTACCGGTCGAAATGCTCGAACGAGTCATCGAAAATTGGACTGAATGGATGGACCATCTGAGACGTATCCGCGACCAATATTTGAAAGAGATAATCTTCAAAAAATAAATGCCAAATAATTTTCTTTCGAATGATAATAAACATTTCCCCATTCAATTTGAATTTTCTGTGTTTTTTCTTTAAAAAAGTAGGGAACCTCGAAATGGATCACCCTTTACATGCAAATATAATTTCATACATCAGCAATAAATAGTTCAACACTGAGCGTTGACAGCCGAATGATGGAGTACACCACACATTCGACTGTTGTATATTTAATGAACACACAGACTTTATTACTCACATATGTACGCATATACATATGTATATACAATCATAGCATTGCTATTTGCATAGTAACGTAAATGGTCCAATTGTTTAATATTCTATTACCCATATCAATATCCCTTCGGACACTCTTATCAATCGCACATTTCCCTTATAATGACATTTGCTGGCTTTTGATTTGATTTTTTGACAGGTTGGTTAATAGTTGGCCAGTTGCCCTTTTCAAATTCTGGAATATATCAAATATCAGGGCATGTGTGCAATTGCATGCAAAAGTAATAATTTGAAAGATGTTTCTTTTTCATTTGGTAATCTTTATTTAGATATTAGAAAAATTAATTTTAGAAGAACTTATTCTAATAAAGATTTTGTCTAAGCAGAGCAGAAAAATGTTTAACGAAGAATTATTTTCTACAAAGATTTAATCCTCTAATGGCCATCTGAAGTTTTTTTGAGGGAGTTCGTTTTTATTTTAAGAAAAATATCACCAACTTCGATCTGATTTTGGTTGTCGTACAGTGAAATTAATGTTTTGGGGAACAATGAAAACACGTGAACCGTTTATGAATGTTTAACTTTTTTAAGCGATTCCTCATTTATATTTCCATCTTGAAAAGTAATGCCAACTTAAAGTTCTATACCTCTATAAAAATCACCCTTTACATTTCCGCCCCTGTATTTAAGTTTTTTGGGTTCACACATTGAAATCAAAGTAGTTTTGTATTGTATATATATAATAATAAATATAATAATTCGAGCTTTGTAACCACCGAAGCGATTTTTGGCCAAGCTCCTCCTCCAATTTTGAATATTTTTCAAACAAATGGACTGACTTCCAATTTGCACTAAGCCATCTCCGTACAGCTCATAGATCTTTCTGAGAAGCTTTTATTTTTCATGTAAGAAATACACTCGAAGTAGTTGGCATTCTCTTTATTTAAACTAATTTTGAATGATTTTTGCAATTCATTCCGAGTATGCTGCGAAGGTAATATATATTCGACTTTAACATAGGTAGATTCACAGAAAATTATTTCCAATTTTTAGTCACAGAATTTGTAAAAGAATTCCCAGAAATATTCTCCTTTTCAACAAAATCATTTTTCAATTGATCTCACTCGCTGGAGTGGAAAACAAGAAGGAAATTTTCAACTAATAGGTTCACTAGGAATTTAACTCCGGAGGAACATGATTATTGATTTCGCAAAAGAGTATTTTGTTATTGAGGTCATTTTCCCAGAAGCCCAAGAAAACAGTGCACTAGCTGTTTCGAGGTATTAGAATCAAAGAGGGAAAGATGTAAGGTGATACATTTCATTTTAGACTGGAAGCAAAAAGGTACTTGGTGGCTTACGAAGACTTATTACATGTAAGACATGCAGAATTATGCATGTTTCATGTGTCAGCTCAAGTTCCACGTTTGTTATGAATGAAGATTAAAATTAACGTAGGGGAAGTTGGGTAATTTCCTAAAGTACTTCCCAACGCAGCATCCCATCAGTTAAAGAGGACAGAGCATGTCGTTATGCTTCACCATAGGAAGCCTACGAACTTACTATAAACTAACCGTACCGCTACGTCATGTTCTAGCCAGTATCTAACTTCCTTAACACCGTCTTAGTAGTGCTTGGCGTTCATATTGGTCAAGCGACCAAGACTTTTTCATTATTCTTTGCTTAAGTGTTGCAATCTAGGGGATTTTTCACAGTTGTACACTTTGGTTGCCGCAGTAGCCGAGTGGTTAGTATTTCGTGATGTTATTCGAAATTACGGGTTTCGAAACTTTATGTCACCAACATTTAAAATTAAAGAAAATTATTTTTTCTAATTGCGTTCTTCCTTCCGTATTTCTGAAATTAAAAAAAAAAAGCTCATGATAAAAATATGTCAGAAATTCGGAGTATAAACCGTAGATCCTTCCATTTGTGGGAAAAACATTGAGATGTCCAAACAGTTTTGTTAACTTCAGTGACTTGGGACTTATTAATACCATTAACTTTCTGGCACTCCTTTGTCCATTTAGGTTAAGGTTGGAAGTGGTTGTCGAAAAGGCCCTAGAATGATTTTTTGAATGGCGTTCCAATTAATTTCTTTTTGTCCCTTAATTTAGCATATCCGACACAGTAAAGGTTTCCAAAATGCCGAAGTCTTCTTTTGCTTACAGCTTGACCATCATATAACAGTCTACATGTCGCTAGAAGTATACTAATGTTTGTCTTATTTAGATCTGCTTGGATGTATCGGGTTCAGCAAGTTCGCCTGCCTTGCGATTCCCTTCTATATCACTGTGACCCAAACAAGGGATAGTCTATTCGGTTCAGCCATCTATTCAAGAGGTCTGCGAGTCCAGTACAGATAAAGATGTATTTTTCTGAGTATATGTTTCCGACCTCTCCATACTTGATAAATTTAGCTCGAATTTCATGGCGAGAAGTGAGAGGAGTGGAGTTCTAAAAAAGTAAAAAAAAAAAGATGGTGGCCTTTCACTTATTCAATACAAATAATTCGGCAGTATGGAACAGCATCAGTATATAAAGGGTGACCCATTTCGAAGTTCCCTAATTTTTTAAAGAAAAAAACACAGAAATTTCAAATTTAATGGGGAATGTTTATTAGCATTCGAGAGAACATTCTTTTGAATTTATTTTTTGAAGATTAC
Source organism: Neoceratitis asiatica (assembly GCA_030068015.2). Lineage (NCBI taxonomy): Eukaryota > Metazoa > Arthropoda > Insecta > Diptera > Tephritidae > Neoceratitis > Neoceratitis asiatica. Next base: position 37,874,636 of record CM061527.1, read on the forward strand.
TTTTTTCCAGTTTTGCCCGCGCTACGTCTCAGATGGTTCATCCGCTGAATCTAATTTTCGACGACTCGTTCGAGCATTTCGACTTGTAATTGGCAAATGTCACGCGTGATGTTTTGCTTCAAGGCCTGAGTCGAAGAGGGATTGCCCGCATAGACTTTAGACTTTACATATCTCCACAGGAAAAATTCTAACAGTGTGATATGACATGATCTTGGTGGCCAATCGACTGGCCCAAAACGTGAAATTATCTGCTCACCGAAGTGTTCTTTCCATAAATCCATTGATTGATGACATGTAAAGAAAATGGCGCCGTTTTGTTAAAACCAAATATCGCGAAGATCACGAGCTTCAATTTCAGGCATCAAATAGTCGGTTATCATGGTGCAATAGCGGTCGCCATTGACGGTTACGTTTTCACCGGCATCATTTCTGAAGAAATATAGGCCGATGATTCAGCCGGCCCCCAAACAACACCAAACCGTTGTTTGTTCTGAAACGGCAGCTCTGCAATTTGCTCAGGTTTCTCTTCATCCCAAATGCGGCAATTTTGTTTATTTACGTACCCATTGAGCCAGAAATAGACCCCGTCGCTGGACAAAATTTGGCTCGAAAACGTCGGATCTTCTTGGAACTTTTCAAGAGCCCATAGAGCAAAGAGGTGTCCATTGGGAAGGTCGAGCGGCTTTAGCTCTTGCACAAGCTGTATTATATATGCTTTCAGTTTAAGATCTTGACGTAAAATGCCCCAAGTCGTTCTATACGCCAGTCCGAGTTGCTGAGAACGGCGCCGAATCGACTCTGCACGGTCTTCGTGTATATTCTCAGCTACTGCCGCTACATTTTCTTCACTGCATGCTGGACGCCGTCTATTCGGTCGAATATTATCCAATAGTTAATGCTGGGTTTCAACACCATCGCGATTGGTACGCTCAGTAGGCCATTTATGTTGACCATAAGTTGAACGAAGCGCGCGAAACACATTCTTTACAGAACGTGAATTTTCGTTATAAAATTGAATGATTTGTGAACGTTCTTCAGGCATAAGTCTTTCCATGATGAAATGCCAAACAATACTGAACAAAAACAAACATGACAACTTGACACGAGTCACACGTGATCTGTCAAAAAAAGGCTATTGAAAAAAGAACCCCTACTTGGATCACCCTTTATACGTGAAATAAACTATTTGTGGTGAGCGGGGTAGCAACAATGGCTGTCCACAGTAGTGGAGGGAGGATGCCATCTAGTTTTCTTTAGCTCATAAAAATGGAACTGAATTTCTTCGAATTTATTGCTGTCAGTCTTTTGACGACCTAACGCTGCTTAGGTCGGTTAGAAGAACTATATATTGTATATTCCTCTGATGACTTGTACAAGTTATTGTGTTCTTATCGTAGTAACGGCTGAAGTAAATTGCTTTTCACAAGAAATACTATCCAACTAATAATGTGGATGGTATTCTATTTTTTATTTCTTGAATAATATAACCTCAGTAAATTTTTTTTTAACATCTCGGTGCTATCTCATCATTAGAATATTAAATATTCCTCTCAAATAATCATTTGAATACGAAGAGCATACAATATATTGATGCATTATTAAGTATAAAAGCATAAAATAATGATCTAAATACATATTTACTTCATTATTTTGGAGTTCTTATAAATTTCATCATTCAATTCACTGTAAAAGCATTAAAAAGAATATAATGAAGAAAAAATATTTTTATTTCCAATTAAATCACAACCAGACAGTCTGCATTTTTTCTTTCTTTTACGATGATCCAATTCTGTCAAATGTAGGAAATTGGCATTCCACCTACCCATTATAATCAAAATTGAAGAAACATTAAAAAATATTACATGCTGAGTTGTCATATTCCTTGTCAACTTCATCTATTCTACATAGTTAACTACAGTTCATGCTTATCGTAATCGGCTTAGAGACACATTTCATTAAAATTTACTCAAACGCAAAAATATAAGACAAAATCAATATGATTATGATGTGGGGTAAATAACGGTTAGAATAGCTGTCACTACATATTGACAAAAATAAAAGAACTAAGTATAAGGGAAAAATAAAATGAACGAAATAAAACATGAGTAAAAGACGTCCGTCAGACATAGACAATTTGTCGCAGTTTGTAGCCAAATTTCTGTCATTAGCCAAACAAAAAAAATGTGGAAAATATTTTTTTCTTTTTCTAATTTTTTATTTTTTTATTGATATTTTTTTAATTTTTTTTTTTTTTTTTTTGAAAATTGCTTAAAAAGTAAAAGCTCATGGAGTGCACTGCTGATAGCGTCAAGTCCATTGTAGACAATTTCATTTAGTCTTTTCACATAGAAATTTTTGATTTCAATTAGAAGAATGAAGTCATGCTGACGCATTGCATTTACCAAAAAAATGATAAAGCCATAAAATCACATACATATGTATGTGTAAATGCACATATTATATATAAATGGGAAATCTACTTTCCGCCAATGAGGTCAAAAATGTTGCCAACTTTTATGTATAATAGAGAAAGCATGAATTGGTGATATGCCTGATATAATAACTTTTCTCTTACACACTTTTGTATGTATGCATGCGTGTGTGTACACATATTTTACCTACTTTTTTGGCAATGCAATGAAGCGTTTTGTTGTATAATCCGGTGAAGCGCAATTAATGCCTAACTAAGCGAGCAGCGGAAATGTATGCGAGTGAGTGTGCGGTCGTGTATGAGATCAAAGTAGCATCCGGCCACGGTTCTATGCTGTGTGAGTTGTGAATGGAAACGCATATTTATATTGAAATATACCCAGCCACAAAGCAAAGTAGAGCATTTTAGTTATTTGGGAAATAAACTCAGTAATAATTGAGAAAAAAAAACATTTTTTCATGATTTCAAAAATTTATATATTTATTTTGGCAGAAATTCGTTTATTCTTTACTTCCAGCGTTAATAAAAGATGTGAAAACTTTTATTTTTTTAACATAAAAATATATAAAAAAATAGTAAATAATTTAAAAAGTTATATAGCATGTAAAAAAGGCTCCAGAAGCTATAAAAATATTTTCAAATTATTTTCTTTTATTCTATTTAATAAATTTTCCATCAAATCACGCATTAACATGGATGTCCCTGCTTACATGCTGACTATAGTTTAGATAGAGACTATAGTTTAGATATTGATATTTATATATCTCTATTAGCCACTCTATATACGTATGTTTGTGCTGTTTGTGTTGTTTGTATGTAAACATTTATGTACGAAGGTTTTCTCATCCTCTCCCTCGTGTTACGTTAGATATATAACAAATTCATGTGACATTTGGTGACGACACGTATACGCATCGTTGCACCCGGTTGCCAATGTATTACTACACAGACATAATATGCATGTAAATTGTCTCCCTTTAACTCTCTCATCATTACAATTGGAGCTTATTAATTTCGCCTATGCGGCGGAAATGTACAGTTTACTTGGTTGACTGAGTGATTTTAGTCGCAAGGGTCAAGAAGAAAGTGTGTGTGTGAGGAAATATATGCATAGACTATAATGAGTATACATACATACATATAAAGGGTGATCCAAGTAGAGGTACTTCTTTCAATAGCCTTTTTTGACAGATCACGCGTGAGTCGTGTCAAGCTGTCATGTTTGTTTTTGTTCAGTATTGTTTGGCATTTCATCATGGAAAGACTTATGCCTGAACAACGTTTACAAATCGTCAACTTTATGACGAAAATTCACGATCTATAAAGAATGTGTTTCGCGCGCTTCGCTCAACTTATGGTCAGCATAATCGACCTACTGAGCGTACTATTCGCAACATCTTGAAACCCAGCATTCATTATTAGATAATATTCGACCGAATAGACCACGACCAGCACACAGTGTAGAAAATATAGAGTCGATTCGGCACCGTTCGCAGCAACTCGGACTGACGTATGGAACGACTTGGCACATTTTACGTCGAGATCTTAAATTGACAGCTTACAAAATACAGCTTGTGCAAGAACTGAAGCCTCTCGACCTTCCCAAGCAACATCGCTTCACTCTATGGGCTCTTGAAAAGTTCCAAGAAGATCCGACGTTTTCGAGCCAAATTTTGTTCAGCAATAAGGCCCATTTAGGGCTCAATGGGTATGTAAACAAGCAAAATTGCCGCATTTTGGACGAAGAGCAACCGGAAGAGATTCAAGAGCTGCCATTTCAACTAGAATGAACAAAATTTTTTTGTGCTTTGTGACTGGTGGAATCATCGTGTATGTTCCCAGTAAACTCAACCGATATTGATGCAGGTTAGAATTTATGTGTAATTTGGTCCAACTTAAGAGATAGGATAGTTTTAGTTTCGATTAATGGCCACAATAATGTATAAATAACAATATGCTAATTATCAAAGTTGGTTGTTGTTTTTAATCGTAAGTTTCGTAAATCTCGAATAGATGACGCCTCACATTAGATTTATTAGAGAAAAATGTCAGACCCAGAGATGGCGCTACCGTTGAATATGAAATTTCTTTTTCAACTACAGGTGGCGCATATGATTTTTTGATCGATATATTCCGTGAAATCTTTTTTTCTGGACTATTTTATTTTCATTTGTTGTATATTATTTTGGATTTTGGATGTCTATTTCACTACTAATTTACAGTTACATAATGCAGTGAAATCTAAGAACAACAAAACTATAGTAAAAGGAATTTATTCACATTAAATTTTCATTAAAATACCACCAAGAAAATCTAGCCTTAACAATGCCCGTAGCAAAAAGGCTCGACATCGGCGCCTTGAAAGAGCTAACGAATCAGTCAAACAAAGAGCATCAAAAAATAAAGCTGAAAAAGTTAGAGTTCGCATAGTTGAAATTCGTGTGCATGAATCAAGAGAACAGTGTGGTAATCGTCTCCAAGAATGTTTATCGATTACAAGAGCTGCACGAGAACGAGACCGAGAAAGGCAACAGACCAGTCGCGAATCATTTGTACGTCTTGCGTTTTATTATGCACCAAACAATAACTACTCAGCTGATCCCAAATATTGTCAGACGTTAAAATTTTGCAATGAAACACCAGGTGTGTGTTGCGTCTCAGGGAAGATTGTTTTATTACCACTCCCTACTCCGCCTAAATAGTTAAAATCACTGCTTTCTGCCAATTCAAATGGTGTTTAATTCTTGCTTTCAAATTACATCATTTAGAGCATCGAAAATTTGCGATCTCTTATCTTATGGTCGCAATTTTCAAAAAAAAAAAAAACATTTATAATACAAGGCCAAGTGTACCATATAATAGGGTCACTGATTCCAATGCCAAAAGAAGATCCAAAATTTCGTCAAATCTATTTTATGGACAGTTGTAAAGTACGTGTGGTAACACGATGCCGGTATAATTTCATTGAACAAGCCAAAAAGAGATTAATTGTAGTATTGTTAGAAATATTTTTGGAGAACCGTAATCATCTGAATCAATTGTTCAAAAGAGTATCACCAAAATTAAAAGGTGAAATCTATCAAATCGTCATTAAAGCCGACAAAGTACCATCGGGAAGACACACAGGCATTTTCAATGCACCAACTGTAAATAAAGTTGCGATTATTATGGTCGGTGATGCAGTTGACAACAGATCTATTAAAATTTGTCGGCTGAGATAATACAATGTGTAGAATTTAAGATATACACCATTCGTACGACGCACTACAGTACTCATTGATATTCTGCCAAGGACAAGGCGAATATCACATCAATATCAAATAGCGTGCTCCATTCAATGGTAATGAGTTAAGTAAAAAGGTTAGTTTAATGAAATATTACGCCCATAGGTTAATGATTTGACATAAGGAGGACACCATATATTTTTCGATATCGTCAATTGTGTCATCAATACGTCCTGGTGAAATTACGATAAGAGGGTTACATCCACTTACGAGATGCTGTTGTTGGAAATATCGATGGGAACTTAATGGAAATCGGCACTGCGTTTATTTTACCTTCCAGCTATATCGGTAGTCCACAGAAAATGCAATAATACATCCAGGACGCGATGACTTACGTACTTCATTACGGGCGTCCTGATTTATATATTACATTTACGTGCAATCCACATTGCTAGGAACTTTATTATTACCAGATCAGCAAATCGGTAAAATGAAAATGAGGCAGTGAATTTTCTAATTAATTTTTTTAATTCTATTCATCAACAGTAGCGGTCAGTAAACTTTAACGGTGATTTATTTTAAATAAAGGTTTTTAGAGTATTTATTAATAAAACAATATTGAAAATATTCTGTTAATTTGTGTTAAGTTTTTTATTTTAAATCCTTTCTAAATCACTCAGCCACAGTAAAGCGTAGCCGGGTCTGCTAGTGTATATATATATTTGACGCTTTGTAAGCGCTGAAACTATTTTTGGCTGAGCTGCTCCTCTAATTTGTGGTAAATACACTAAATACACATTCGCAATTAGAAAAAATGATTTTCTTTAATTTTGGATGGTGGTCGAACCAGTTCTCGAGACCTGGCCTTCCGAGTAGTAGTACGCAATACCAACTACTCGGCTATTTCGAACTAATAAAATTAAAATTAAATAAAAATAATAAAAAAAAAATTGGAACAAATAAACTAAAGTAAAATTAATAAATTCTTATAAAATTAATTTAATTAATTCAATTAAATTAATAATAAATTAAATAGAAAAATAAAATGAATATAGATATAAAAAATATAAAAAATTAAATTAAATTAAAATAAAATAGTGCTTTAATAATATTAAAGCCGACAATTTTTTTTTTTTTTCAAACAAAGTTTTATTTTCATTTTATTAACTTTTTTTGCCCTTAATGAAATTTAGTTATATCTGCGAATCCGAGGCGCTTTTTTGCATATTAAATTACTAAAATAATTCATTAAACACCTTGTTTTCCTTAAATTAAACCTACTCAGACAGCACACCGTGCAAGCTGCGAATGGATTAATGTTGTTAAATATTGCATACACAGCTGTGTCTGGTTATAGTGAACTAGTTATTGCACGGCTGAAATAAAATATGCATTGTAATATAAAAATAAATTCAAGAGATCAATAAAATAAATCTCATAACATTTTTTTGTGTTCAGAAACTTTTAAATACACATAAAACCCCTTTCTTAACCACAATCGGCTTGCACTCGGCAAAAAATAAAAAATAAATGAAAGGCCAAAAAACAGCTGATTTTGTAACAATAATCGATTTAGATTAGGGGAGGCTCTCTTTTATTTTTGATTTCCACCTGTATTTTTTGTTTATTTTTTTGTTTTTGATCTTCCGTTCATTATTTCCAATTATTCGATTGTTCACTAATATAGTACTCCATATAAAAATGTGGCTATATATATATATATGTATGCATTAGTGTATTTATTAGCATTATTAATTTGACATTAAACTTGAATGTCATGAGTTGAATGGCAGTTGATTAGTGTCATTGACAGCCGTTACTTTTGGAACACTGCGTTGTTGACAGGCTACTTACAGCGATATACATACATACATATACAATAACCAACACACGTATACACGAGCACATCATAGTTTTTCGTCATTAAAGTTTACTACACCATCGTTTTGGCACTGTCAAATGCTTTTCAATGATTTACTTATTCAACGCTTTCAGCATTTTGCGCATGGCCAAGCATATCGGCTTAAATACTGTTAAATTAATTGAGTTTTTGGTTGGATGTGGCCCTAGCAGTCAGTAAGTAGTGGAAAAGGATGTGGGTCTGGGTGTTATTTTGCCAAACTTTCACTTTCACTTAAATGATGACACCGTTAGCCATAAACCCACATTTAAACATAATTATAAGCAAATTTGGTTATTGAGCGTATGCACATAAATACATACTACATATGCATATGTACGTACATATGTTTATATATATGTAAATATAAGTTTGCGTTATTTATTTATGCTTCAACAAATTTATACCTTCCTCATTGCAGGCTCACCGGAAATGGCTTTCATTCACGCGCTTGCCGCTGCTATGGTTACCAGTTTCATTGCCCGTGCATGCCGTGATGGTCAGTTAGCTTCGTGTGGTTGTTCGCGTGGCTCACGCCCTAAGCAATTGCATGATGATTGGACGTGGGGCGGTTGTGGTGATAATTTGGAATATGCCTATAAGTGAGTAAATTACAGTTATTACGAGAGATATATATTTACAAAATATTCATATATTCTTATACATACTAGTTACACTCTGTTAGACAGAAAGAAAGAGGGGCTTTCTTCGATAACTTCAGGCATATTTAATCATAGTCAGCCTTGATAATTTAGTAAAAATCGATCATTCGTTGGAAGTACAAATAGAAAAGTGTATATTTCTATAAATAGGCGAAACATGAATTTGTGAATAACGTTACTTCCACGTACCCGAGCGCGATAATTTTTCAATTTTTTATTTTTATTTAAAAAAAACCTATAGAGATAACGAAAAACATATAAACCGAGAATTTTGGAAAAAAGAGTAAAGCTGAAGCTTATAGATACTGGGTGCTGAGTATTTCCTAATCCGCTCTTTCTCTCTATTTTCTCTTCATGAACAACCATTACACTCACCTAAATTGCCAGTTTGGTGTAGTTTTTGGTCTGGTGAAATCAACGGTCCGTACTTCTTTCAAAATTAAGCTGGTAGCACCGTTACTGTCAATAGAGAGAGGTATAGATCGATGATAACCAACTTTTTATGTCCCCAGTTAGAAGAAATTGATCTTAACAACATCTCGTTCCAACACGACAGGGCTAGGTGCCACCCAGCACGTGCAACAACCGAATTACTACGAAAAAGGTTTGGAGATTCGATTATTTCAAGAAATTGTGACATTGAATGGCCTACAAGAAGCTGTGATTTAACACCATTAGACTACATAGTGTGGGGTTATTTGAAGCCGTTGGTCTTTAGCAATAAGCCAGACTCTCTTCAAGCTTTACGACTTGATTTAGTGGAAAAAGTGCTCAAAAATCGGGTTCATCGAATTCGTTCCTGCAAAAGAAGTGATGGAGGCCGTTTGAATGATGCTATATTCAGAACTTAATTGCATCAATTTTACTGCACAATAAAAAAAAACCTTTGAATTTCCTTAACAATTAGTGTGTGTGTTTTTTTTTTAAAGAAATCATATCACTCTCATTGGAAAACCCTGTATCAAATTAGAGGGGCTTAGAAATTTCGCGGCCGCGTAATCTCTCGTGTTGACAATGTTAATTTGGCCACCAAGGTCGTACGATTTGACACCGTTGATTTTTTTTGTGGTTCTACACGAAAGACCGTATTTATGCAGATAAACCTTTAACTCCTGAGCATTTGAAAACCAACATTCGTCAAAATATGGCTGTGATACCGCCAAATATGTGTCAAAAACTTGACGAAAATTATATCAAACGGATCGAGGTTTGCAAAAATTCACGAGATGGATATTTGAATGATGTAGTATTTCAGGTATAATTCGAGGGTTGAAACTTTATAATAAAAAAGGAATTTCATGAAAAAAAATATTTTAAATGCATTTTATTTACGTTTATTTTGGAAACCGCAGAATGGATAACCATGGAGGATTCAGTTTTATCTTATATTTGATTTTATTTATTATCTCATTAATCAATATTATCAAATACACAACACAGATAGCTCTTCTTTATAGATATATATATATAAATATATATATATATTTATGTATATATGTATATGTATTTGAAATTTTTGTAGATGTTCACAAATTTAATTTTCCTTAAATTTAAAATTTCAACATTTCAATTATTATATTCCGAGTATATCTGTCTGTCGCTTGTAAATTTAACTCACAAAATTTTTTTCATTAAAAATCGTCAGCGCTTAATTGACCACAATTTGCCACAAAGGGAATATCCTTTTTTTTATTTATTTCTTTTTTACCAACTAAAAACTTTAAGCAAAACACCACAACAGAAACAAAACAAACAAAAAAAATAACAACAAAAAGTTTAGCAATCAAATTAAGTGACATCAGAGCAAAAAAAAAAAAAGATGAAAAAAACAGAGGCGAATTTTTAAAAAGGTTTTACGCATAAAAATCTGATGAACCCATAAAATATACTCGACTCAAAGCAGAGAAAGTATGAAGTTGCCAAAAAAGCGCACAGTAGTACGAGTACGAGAAACGGAATAAGAATATTACATACATATGTATATGCTCTCTAGACCAACCTTTTTGCCAGCACACACACACATACGAGTACTCACTAACCTGCTGCTCACTGCTCACTGTTGCGTTGCAGCATATTGTTGGTTATTATTTGTATGGATGTATTTGCCTGTGGCAATTGTTTCGATGGCGCGTCGCTGGTGTTGTTGGCAAGGCTTTATCATCATTAATTGCTGTTGTTGTTGCTGTTGCTGCTGGTTTTTGTTGTGGCTGCTGTTGTTAGCCTCAAACGCAGATTTCCCATTTCCCTCATTGTTTTTGTATGCAAAATTGCCCATAACTGCGAATGTCGTTTGGGGAATTTTGGGAAAATGCGCATACTTTCAATCTTTCCACTGCGCCCCTCACTTCAACTCCTTATTCTACTAACACTTTCACCTTTTAGCTGCATATATGTAGATATATATATGAGCACATATGTATATGTATGTCTGCTGCCAAACGATCGATGCGTTGGTGTTTGCCTGTTGGGAGTGTGTAATAATTTATTGTTTTTCCCGAGTTCACATTCATTCTGTTTTTTTTTTTTTAAAAACCGCCATTATGCTCATGCTTATTCATGCACACACACACTCACAAGCACATGGAGTGTGTAATTTTAAGCGTTTGGAGGCGCGCCCCCGCGTGCCGCTTGTGGCCATTTTTAATGCACAAATTTGACGCTTTTCCACTGGGGTGCATAAATTATCACGGTATATTGCTCATCTGCTGCAACGCAGCTCAAGCGTAGCGTGCTCACAGCCAAAAAAGGGTGTTGTTTGTTGCACTCGAGTCCACACCGCAAGCTTTTCTTCGCGTTATATCTGCCGCAAATATCCGTATTTTTTATTTATTTAATTTTTTTATTTTATTTATTCAATTTTTTATTTCAATTCTTGTATGCCAGCCCTTTTACTGCGCAGTTAGTTAACAACAACACAAAAATATCTGTATATATATGTTTTATGGAAATCTATTTGCATAGCGCGCGTTCGCTACAACCACTTTGGCCTTCCTGTATGCCTGTGCGCCTTGAAACAGGCTTGTATTTATTTACTCCTGCCACACATTCGGTAAAATGCATTTGTGTTTTATATCTTCCTGGACCTACCTCCCTCCCTCCCTCCGTAATAACACTTATTTGCAATGTCAGTTTACCCGCCAAATTGTATCAATCATTTTGTGGCACTCAAATTGTTGCTGTTGTTGTTTTTTGTTTTTGTTGAATTGTTGGTACAACAACGCGTTTGGTTTTTGATTTATACACTGAAATTGAGTTACACTTATTTTATTTCATTATTTTTGCGTTTTTTATTTCCTGTCCTGTTTGTGTGTGTATATGTGTTTGTGTTTATGCGGATTTTTTTAACTTTACCCATATTCAACCAGCCATTTATGTTTACCGGCATTTTTTGTTGGCGGCACATAATTCAAATTGATTTGCTTTTATTGTAGATAAACGCCGTTATTTGTGGCATAATGATAGGCAATTTGTTGCTGTATTACTTTTTACACATTGACCTTTTGGTGTTTGGTGTGGTTTATGGTGTTCGTTGGTGGCGCATCAATCTTTGTGAAAAACGAAACAACAGTATTATATTTCCAGGTGAATGCCTTTGAAATGGGCATTTAATGCTGGCTTTTTGGAGTAAAGGATTAAAGGCATAACATTTTCGTGTGCATATGTACTAAGAGTTAATCTCTGGAAGAGCAGAAGTCGAAAATTTTAGGAAACATATAGCACACAAAAAATATGAAAAAAACTCTCTCTTTCAGATTTAGTAACATAAAGCAGATAACTTTGGCCTCTTTGATTCGACTATAAAGGGTGATCCATTTCGAGGTTCCTTACATTTTTGTGAAAAAAAAAACACAAAAAATTGAAATTTAATGGCGAATGTTTATTATCATTCGAAAGAACATTCTTTGGTATTTATTTGTGGGAGATTATCTCTTTCAAATGTTGATCGCGGCTACGTCTCTGATGGTCCATTCTTTGAGTCCAATTTTTGATGACTCGTTCGAGCATTTCGGCTAGTAACTGACGAATGACACGCGTGATGTTTTGCTCCAATGGCTGAATCGAAGCTGGCTTTAGACTTTACATATCCCCACAGGAAATAGTCTAACGGTGTGATATCACACGATCTTGGTGACTAATCGACCGGACCAAAACGTGATTTCATCTGCTCACCGAAGTGTTCTCTAAATAAATCCGTTGATTGATACTATGTGTGCGACGTAGCGCCGCCTTGTTGAAGCCAAATGTCACTTAGACCACGAGCTTCAATTTCGGGCATTAAATAGTCGGTTATCATGGCGCGAAACCGGTCGCCATTGACGGTTACGTTCTCAGCGGCATCATTGTTTAAGAAATGTGGACCGATGATTCCACCGCCCCACCAACCACACCAAGCCGTTGTTTTTTCTGGATGAAATTGCAGCTCTTGAATCTCTTCAGGATGTTCTTCGTCTCAAATGCGGTAATGTTGCTTGTTTACATACCCATTGAACCAGAAACGGGCATCATTACTGAACAAAATTTGGCTCGAAAACGTCGGATCTTATTGGAAGTTCTCAAGAACCCATAGAGCGAAGCAATGTCGCTTAGGAAAATCGATCGGCTTCAGTTCTTGCACAAGCTATATTTTGTACGCGTTTATTTAAGATGTCGACGTAAACTCCGAAAAGTCGTTCCATATATAAATCCGAGCTGCAGCGGGCGGCGCCGGGAATCGACTCTATACGGTCTTCGTGTACACTCTCAGCTACGGCCGCAACATTTTCTGGTCGAAGATTATCCAATAATGAATGCTGGGTCTCAAGATGGGTGATGGTGTTGCGAACAGTACATTCAGTAGGCCGATTATGTTGGCCATAAGTAGAGCAAAGCACGCGAAACTCATTCTTTAAAGAGCGTGAATTTACGAATGCTTTGTAGACGTTGTTCAACCGTAAGTCTTTCCATGATGAAATGCCAAACAATACTGAACAAAAATAACATGACAGCTTGACACGACTCACACGCGATCTGTCAAAAAAGTCTATTGAAATAAGTACCTCTAATTGGATCACCCTTTATGATTTAGGTATAGTCAACCGGAAGGGAAGCTTAACATTGCTTTGTGGAATTATAAATTGAGTTATTCCCCATAAAATTGTATCACTTTATAGATAAAATCAGTAAGTCAATAGGTCTGAGTAAAATCTTAACTAACTAAGTTAAAAAATAACCTAGAATTATATATCTGTAGATATAAGAAAATTACCACAGTTCGATGTCTGTTCATCAAAAATATTTAGAAATGTCAATAATTTCTATAATTTTCTTTCCCTCTTCCTCTCTTTAAATACAAATCCTAATTTTTTGTCTCCATTTCGCTCATTTTTGAAACAATTATTGTGGATGTGCTTAAGGAAATTGCATTTTCAACAAAGCTGACCCTTAGGTGACGCCTGAGATGTGGTTGATGTTCTTTTCTAACACAGGGACTAAAAAGTCCATGATCTAATTTTTTATTTTTTTATATTTTTTTTTTATATTTTTAATTAATTTTTTGCTAAAGATTTATTCTTTTCATGAAGGTACTCTTCTGTGATCATTGCTGCGCAGAAATAAAATTTCAATAACACTTTTCTAAAACCATTTAGATTTCGCCTCAAAAAGGCTTCAGTTTCAACTTCGTTATTTTAGTAAAATTTCCTGCCGATAAGTATTTTTTTAATTATCTGATTTCGATTTTGCTCATTACCGATCATATATTGATAAGGTTAAATAAATAGTATATAAATCGATTTTTTTTTTAAATATTCCCTTTATACAAGCTTGTTCAAATCAAAACTAGCAAAGACCAGATACTAAATTTTATTTACTAAGGATAGATAATTACAGCTTTATCGATCTTAGCTAGAATAAGCCGCGTGAGCTGAATTCTAAGCGATCTCTTCACACAATCAAGGACCAGCAGTGTTCACTACCATGAAATACTTGACTCTAAGCTTTTCAAAATCATTTTCAATATAAATAAGCGGTGTGTGTTTGAAGAACTTGCATCTTTCAACGCATGACGTCTCAGAGTTCGGATGTATTTCTTGAGAGCATTCCATAATCCCCAGCGACCATTATTTTGAGATCTGAAAACACTAGATAGTCGCTGGGAGCCAGCTCTGAAGAATACGGGGGATGCGGAAGCAATTCGAAGACCAATTCATGGATTTTTGCCATCGATTTTACTAAATTGTGACCCGGTGCGCTGTCTTGGTGAAACAGCATTTCCTTTTTCTTCAAATGCGGTCATTTTCGTCCATAACCTTGCCAGCGGCCTGTTGCATTTTTCCACGCTTTGGAGCGGGTTCATCGCGTTCCGTCCCCTTGAATTTCTGTCGAATGCACTTCGGAGTGAAATAATGGAGCCATGTTTCTTCCATTGTCACATATCGATGTAAAAACTCGGATTTTAACGATTGAACATCTCCAAAATCTGCTCCGAACCATCAACTCGTAGTTGTTTTTGGTCAAAAGCGAGCTCGCTTGGCACCCACTTTGCACAGAGCTTTCTCATATCCAAACAGTCGTGAATGATATGATGTACATGTTCAGTTGATATGTTTAGAGCGCCTTCTATTTCATTCAATTTCTATTTACGGTCATTCAAAATTATTTTGTGAATTTTTTGATGTTTTCGTCAGTAACAACCTCTTTTGGGTGTCAACTGCTTTCACCGTCTTTGGTGCTCATTTAACCACGTCCAAATATAGCATACTGTCCTCATCATCAAGCCAAGTTTTTGTTTCAACTGTATTTTTTCCTTTCAAAAAGTAATATTTTTTTATGAACTCGCGAAATTCCTTTTATCCATTTTTTGTTTTTCACAATAACAAAAGTTGCTTCACTCAAAATGCCGACAGCTGTAATATGGATTTAATTCCAGTAGCGCCATCTATGTATCTGGCCAGGGACTTTGAGCGATTTTCTTCGAACTTATCTTTTGATTTGTGGGTGACCCTTTGATGTTTTTTCAAACAAATGGACCTAAGCTCAAAATGTTTTTGAAGGTTTTACCGGATATCGGTCGAGGTCTATAACTGAAGTTTTCATTGCTAAAGGGAAGGAAAGGGTTACTGAAAATACTCAGTTAAGCTTGAGAGAGATAGCTGCTGAGCCTTTTGTGTTTCAAAAATCAATTCGTAGCATTTTAAGCATTTTAATAAATATTTGGCAATGCTGGAACTAGCAGAAGGAGCCGAGCACAGGTTTTATTTATTTCAGTGATATTTTAATTACATTTATAAAATTTTAATTCCCTGAGTTAGTATTTATCTGTCTTACTGGTATTATTTTCAATAATCTAACACTCATAATTCTATCATAGATAAATATTTTCTTAGTGACACAATAATACCAATATAAATTCAACATAAATATCAACACAATTGCCACTTTGTACATATCCACATTTAATACAAATCATCCTCTCGGCGAAAAATTGTCAATAAATGTACACAAAAGTGGCGTAAGCAAATAAATAAACAACAATAGAGGAAAAGGAAATCATCACTTGTGCATGAGCAATGCATAGAATCTAGTATATTATTGCATTCTTACATATACGAGTATACACAAGTGAGTAGAATGTAACATTTTACAATGAAAGAAGGAAACAACAGAAATTTTATTCGATTTTGACTGCTGTACACAACACAATTTTGCTGAAATCCGCTTCCTTACAGCAGCAAAACAACCCCAATATACTTTGAGCTTTACGAGAGTATTTCAGCTACATATACATATGTACATATATACATACACACATACATATGTGAATATGTATTATGGCGCTTGTGGTATTTTATATGCAGCAAAAGGCTATATAAATACCAATGCGTGCACAGAAAAGTACAACAAAAGCAAAAGGGAGAAGGTCGCAGGAGCTTTCATTGGTTTGTATGCGAGTGTTTGCTGTGAAAGACAAGTTCACCAACCGTGAGCTTGCTTGGCGCCAACAACGTTTACAAACATTTGAACCCTAAAAAAATTTTTTTCGATAAAAGAAAGAAGAATATATGCTCACACTTTTAGTTATATACATATATGAATATGTGAATGTAAAGGGTGATCCAAATAGAGGTACTTTTTTCAATAGACTTTTTGTGAGGGATCACGCGTGAGTCGTGTCAAGCTGTCATGTTCCTTTTGTTCAGTATTATTTGGCATTTCATCATGGAAAGACTTACGCCTGAACAACGTTTACAAATCATTCAAGTTTATTACGAAAATTCACATTCTGTAAAGAATGTGTTTCGCGCGCCTCGCTCTACTTATGGTCGGCATAATCGACCTACTGAGCGTACACCATCGCAACACCATCACCCATCTTGAGACCCAGCATTCATTATTGGATAATATTCGATCGAATAGACCACGTCCAGCATGCAATGAAGAAAATATAGCGACCGTAGCTGAAAGTGAACACGAAGACCGTAGAGAGTCGATTCAACGCCGTTCGCAGCAACTCGGACTGACGTATGGAACGACTTGGTGCATTTTACGTCAATATCTTAAATTGAAAGTCTACAAAATACAGCTTGTGCAAGAACTGAAGCCGCTCGACATTCCCAAGCGACATCGCTCCACCCTATGGGCTTGAAAAGTTCAAAGAAGATCCGACGTTTTCGGGCCAAATTTTGTTCAGCAATGAGACCCATTTCTGGCTCAATGTGTATGTAAACAAGCGAAACTGTCGCATTTGGGACGAAGAGTAACCTAATGGGATTCAAGAGCTGTCATTTCATCCAGAAAAAAACAACGGTTTGATGTGGTTTGTGGGTCGGTGGAATCATTGGTCCATATTTATTTAAAAATGGTGCCTGTGGGAACGTAACCGTTAATAGAGACCATTATCGCGCCACGATAACCGCCTATTTGACACCTGAATTTGAAGCTCGTGATCTCCGCGACATTTGGTTTCACCAAGATGACGCCACGTCCCACAGATCGCACCAATCAATGGATTTACTGAGAGAACACTTCGGTGAGCAAATAATTTCACGTTTTGGGTCGGTCGATTGGCCTCCAAGATCGTGTGATATCACACCGTTAGACTTTTGTCTGCGGGGATATGTAAAGTCTAAAGTCTATGCGGACAATCCCGCTTCGATTCAGCCATTGGAGTAAAACATCACGCGTGTCATTCGCCAGTTACCAGTCGAAATGCTCGAATGAATCATCGAAAATTGGACTGGAAGGATGGACCATCTGAGATGTAGCCGCGACCAGCATTTGAAAGAGATAATCTTCAAAAAAGAAATGCCAAAGAATGTTCTTTTGAATGATAATAAACATTCCCCATTAAATTTAAATTTTCTGTTTTTTAGATTTCATTAAAAAAAGTAGGAAACCTCGAAATGTATTACCCTTTATATGCTTAGGACACACAAATGTAGTGAATATGTAGCGTGCTGAGCTGGCTGATAGTCGCAGACATATCCACTTACCCGCACAAACACTGACTATAATAGAAATGGTTAGATTTGCAGAAAATGGTCAAAAGAATTCTCTGAATGAAAGTCAGTATATAAATACTCGTAGGATATACCAGCTCCGGCAAGCTTGAAAACTGCTTGCTACCAAAGCTGTGCGCCTGTTGCGATCGAAATGCAAAATGGAAAGTTTAGATTGATAAAAAACTAACAGTACTAAAGTAGAAGAGCAAAAAAGTTGCAAATACTTGCACAAGTAAATTAATAAAAATTTACTTTTGTGTTTAGAAAAGGGAAAGCAACACACTCAGCACTTCGGACAAAGGACAAAAAGTTGCATAATATTGCCACTGCTGGGCATAAAATGTGAATACCATCAACTAACTGTCCATTTTACGGACAGTGGTAGATTGTTTTGGTCAGTGGTGGCCAGTGTACAGCACACATACACAGCCACTCATAAATTTTGAAAAAAAAATTTCATCTGTGCAAAATTTTTACTTCCGTCAAACACTAACTACCTTCAGCTGTTCGCCTGCTTCACTAATTTTGTAATATGGATAAAAATCAAGAAAACTTAACGGTGTTCCGCTAAAAATGGAAATAAAAAGCATAAAGTTACCGTTAAAGACTATCGTGTGTGCGATAAAATTTCGCGAATTTCCCACCGCAATTGTGTATAAGTGAATACGTAAAGTGGTATCTGGTACCCAGAGTAACTTAAATTCTGCTAAAAAGAAATCCTACCCAACTGTAGCAGAAGTAGAAGAAGAGTTGATTGTATAGCGTATATAATTTGCGCACACTTTTACTCACAGTAGCAACGATGCTGTGGACGTTAGAGTGCATAAAATAGCTTAAGCACGAGTACTGTGAGTGTAGGGTGGTAATGTTGGCCATGAGCCAAAGTGAGAGCGGCACTTTTTTTGGTAATACCCGACGCGTGCCATATCCTTTTCGGATAGGCGTACAGCAGTTGCTAGTTGGTGAAGCTAAAATAGTAGTAGAGTAGTGAAAAACGACAACAAAATGTGGTGTATATTACTTCACACTAGTTTTTTGGTTTGCCAACGAATACTGTTGCAGCTAAACTTAATTCCTTTATATTGGCTTTAGGCTTCAGTGTAGCAAATACAGTATAAAGTACCCATTGGAAATGTGTACTAAGCGTATTTGGCATGGTTGGCTCGTAAAACTCAATTCATATATACAAGTTACGAAGGCACCATTTGGGATATAAAGGTGTTCTTCATATAAAGGGTGATCCATTTCGAGGTCTCCTACTTTTTTAAGGAAAAACACCCAGAAAGTTAAAATTTTATGGCGAATGTTTATTATCATTCGGAAGAAAATTTTTTGGTATTTATTTTTTGAAGATTATCTATTTGAAATGTTAGCGGCGGCTACATTTCAGATGATCCATCCGTTGAGTCGAATTATCGATGACTCGTTCGAGCATTTCGGCTGGTAACTGTACACTCCCAGCGACGGTCGCTATATTTTCTTCACTGCATGCTGGACGTGGCCTATTCGGTCGAATATTATCCAGTAATGAATGAATGCTGGGTCCCAAGATGGGTTATGGTGTTGCGAATAGTACACTCAGTAGGCCGACTATGTTGACCATAAGTTAAGCGAAGCGCGCGAAACACATTCTTTATAGAACGTGAATTTTCGTAATAAACTTGAATGATTTGTAGACGTTGTTCAGGCGTAAGTCTTTACTTGTACATGATGAAATGACAAACAATACAAAAACAAAAAATAACATGCCAGCTTGACACGACTCATGCATGATTCGCCAAAAACGACTACTGAAAAAATTACCTCTACTTAGATCACCCTTTATAAGTCCCTATAAGGCCTATTCAGTCACCCACAGACCCTGACGTTGGATATGGGTCTGGAAACCGCTGCACTGACACCATTAAATGAACGTCTTAGAGAAGATTTTATTTTTATAAGTAAAGCCAAAATATTTAATATTACCGCCACAGTGATGACTACCGACTACCGATGAGCCTAGCAGCTAAGAAATTCTATGCAGGTATGATGCCCCAAGATAGCTAAGAATAATTGCTATCGCGGCTGATTGTGTGGTTATGATAGATTCAGCTCAACTTATCTCTGCTCAGATGGATCTAAAGTGAATGAGAATCTAGAGGCTGCAGTATATGCTGTCACAGCAGATACTCAGACTCAATTCCTCTTTCCCAACTACTGTCGTTTATTCTATACGAGTCTCCCTCATTGGAGTCCTCTTGTTTTACCTTACCTCGCTATACTTAGCGGAATATTTGGAATCCCTTTAAATTTAGACACTTCTCCAAGCTCCACTTTTCGGACTGGAAGTGCCACAACTTCTACAAAGTAAATATTGAACAAATTCGTGAGGAAACTTTAATAGAAATAGCGTTTTCTCCAAGCTCCTATCGTCAGTTATCTCCTTGATCACGTTAAACAGAGATGAATCGCTTCATGTCTCTCAACAAGCTCCAAAAGTTAAACAGAAATTTCAATATATATTTGGCTCTTTGTAACCGCTGAAGCGATTTTTGGCTGAGCTCCTTCTCCAGTTTGTGTTTTTGCGTCTTGATCTTTTTACCAAAAAATGGAGGACCTACAGTCTATTTTAAGCCGCCTCCGACCGGCCGATGCATTTTTATGAGGAGGATTTACTTCATACCAAAAATTCAATCATAGGGCTTGAGATTCTCTGTCGAGGGGCGACCTAAATTAGAAAATTTCATTTTTATGATTTTGGATGTTGCTCGAACTTGGACTCGAGCCCAAGCCTTCGGAATTGTAGTACGCAATGCTAACCAATGCTAACCACTCGGCTATTGCGGCCGCCGCAAGAAATTTGTCGAGCGTCATGTATTTTATGTAAGTACTGCGAGGCAACAGAATGGAAATTTAATCCTAGAATCTCTTACTTTGCGGTCTTTATCCATTTTTCAGGATGAAATGCTTGACAAATATATAAAATAAAAACTTCCCGATTTAGCTCGAGAAGAGTTTGTAAAATAACTTTGTTTTTATGTAGTAAAACAGCGAATAGCGTTCAGTTTAAAATTTGTGAAGTTTTTTGTGAAATGTTCCAAGCCCATTTTTTGTTTGTTTAATTTCCGGAATTCGAATTACTTTTCTCAAAAGTAGCCTTACTTGCATAAAGCTCCAGTATTCAGGAGTTGAGTTTAATCAAATACTTGTGCTTCGGAACTAATCCTTATATGAAAGGTTTTATAAAATAGATTCCGTTAAAAAGCCAATTAATATGATGTTATCTTCTTTGCCAGTCTGTAAACTTTTACCATTTTAAAAACTCAATGAAAGTGTTTTTGGTTTGATTCATTTACCTTCCCTTTACAATGGTGCTATGTGCTGCTAGAAAAAAGCTCGCATTCGTGCTTCACTTTGCTGTGCGCCTATGCGTTTTGACATGCACGCTTATCGGATTTTTGATTTTTATGTTGAGAGTTTTTTGTTTTCGGTTTTTTTTTTTTTTTATAATTTTTTTTTTTTTTAGAAAACTCTTAAACTATGGGGGTTGTCACAGTAGTACATACATTTATATATATGTAAGCATCGACTATTCTTCTATTAACTCTTATAATGAGAAAAAATTTTATCAAGTCTGAAACTACTTGATTTTTAATTTAACATAAGAATTTAAAAATTATCTACATTTCAAAGACTGTCTCTGTCTTGCTCCTCACATAATTACATCCAAAACTACCTTTAATTTATTGGGATTAGTGTAAAATTATTGCGGTAATTACCTGTAATGCACCAAATGCACTACAAAATGTGTTTAATACCGCCACAAAAAGGGGATGCCACTGATTTTGTATTTTCTATACACTTACGTGTGGGTGTGTGCGTTCCTTTTAAGTACTATTAGGATAAATGTGGTGCACAAAGTCAGTCGGCAATTGCTTGTTATGGCCATAAAAACCACACATTAAACTCGAGGGTCTACTACAAACGATGAATCTCAAAGACGAGTGTATCTATGAGTGACTGAGGGAGCAGACTCTATGAATGAGTTGGTATGGGCATTGGATGGGTGCGCTGTGCGTAGCTTGAGTAACACAACTGTCAGCAGCAGGTAGCGTAGAATAGCTTGTACGACAGTAGTATGAGTGTGTATGCGAAAGTCGTCTTACCTCTCTAAACAACAGTTAACAGTAGATAACAACAAAAGTCAAGCGACATAAACCGTTTAAAACAGATCATTTTAATGTCTATCATCACTTGGCATAGACCACTTTTGAGCCAGTCGTGCGTAAAACAAGAGGAAAAAATTCAACAAAGAAAATACTTTTGGCTTTGGCTATATTGCAGGCGGTATACCCTTAACGAATGGGAATTGAAATAATATTTTATTGGAATATACATACATATGTATATATTATATGTGCACCAGCGAAGAAGAAGAAGATAAATAACAGAATTAACTAAAAAATAACAAAGCACCGGGCCCGGATGGAGTTCCCGCATAAATATTGAATTTGTTTTCTATCGCACGACCCCATGTTCCACTCAATATGTACAACACCTGCTTGAAAGCATGATTGTTTCCGCAAATATGGAAAAGAACAAAGCTTGTACTAGCCAGTAAAGGCAAAGGCAACCATGATTCAACATCAGCATATAGGACACTCTGCCTACTCGACACAGCAGGAAAGTTGCTTGAGAGATTAATCAAGCCCAGGATAGAGACAGCTATCTCCAACTCAGGAGGCGCTTCCCCAAAACGGCATGGTTTCCGACCCGGTATATCAACTTTTATATAAAGTTATAAAAAGTGTAGAAACTACCCATCGTTGATGTTATCCTCTAAAACGCATTGTACTCCTGACCATGCTGGACGTTCGAAATGCCTTTAGCAGTGCTGAATGGAGCGAAATGATCCCTAGCCCTAGAAAAGGTTTTCAAGGCACCTCACTACATTATGAAAATGATAAGAAACTATTTAAAAAATCGAGTGCTAGTGTATCAGACCACCGATGGCCCCCCGAGATATGAACATTTCCTCAGGGGCAGCGCAAGGATCCATACTCGGTCCAGTCCTCTGGAACGTCAGCTGCGACGGGATATTAAAACTCCAGATGTCTGACTACACATTCTTAGTTAGTTAAGCAGAGGATATTGCTGCTGGAAACCCCGAGGACGCGCTTAGGAAGCTAAACCAAGTAATGATCAAAGAACTCAAATCTGGCTAGACTCACACGGTCTCAAGCTAGCCACGGAGAAAACCCGAGCTTCTGCCAGTAACCAATAAACACATTCCACTGGAAATAAGCTTGCAGACTACATTCGCTACTTTCCAACCAAAAAGGGTCATAAACTACCTTGGCGTAAGACTAGACTCGCGGTTGACGTTCTGGACTGAGGTACAATACGCCGCAGCCAAAGCAGAGTGGATAACAGCGCAACTTAGCTGACTAATGGCAAACATTGGAGGACCAACAAAACAAAAGAGGAAATTGCTATTGTCGGCCACCACAAGCATACTTCTGCAGAAATTTGGGCAGAAACACTGAAAATCAAGCACCGATGTAATATACTAAGCAGAGTACAACGCCTGGCAGCCCTGAGAGTGTCCTCAGCCTACCGAGCAATGTCAGTTCCGGCTATCTTAGGAATAAGCGGCTCCATAATAATCGACCTTCTGGCTATTGAACGAAAAAAGATTTGGCAGCTGAAAAGTGATTGACAAGATAGAATTGATATAAGCATTAAAGAAGTGGTGAGGTCAGAAACTCTATCAAGATGGCAAAATAGGTAGACAAATAAATCTAGAGGTAGTTGAACGAATAAAATAATTAACAACCTGTATGAATGGATCAGCAGAGACTTCGGGGAGTTGTTATTATGCTATCTAGCGAAGAAAAATGGCGATTAATATCAGAATACGAAGAGAACGTACTCCGTAATAAAAAGCGGGACCTGGACGCAGGTGCAGAGATGTAAATCTTACAAACAGAAACATGGAACGCCACTCTGAAGTAATGCGAAAGCGGTTCTAGGCTGGGCAACGGTTCCTTAGAGGAGAGTTTTTTAATGACCTCCAAGTGGCACGAAATAATAATTTCCTTTGAACCATTTTTTCTTCCCAATTTGAATTAATTTTTACTTTCTATTTCACTTTAAAATTATCCAAATTACCTCATAGACTGTATTATTGTGGATTCCAGTCATCCGATTAAATTTATCAAATTCGGATACTGAACCTAATATTTTTTCTGTCAACGCCGACATTTTGAGATTCTGCGCCTCTACTCCTTGCTTTTTCTGATGTAGTTTTAGCCAGTTCAGCTACCCAAACTGTACTTGGTACAGATGTTCATAAATAACATCGCAAAACTAGACGTATCTGTTACTGTTATGATATGATTCCAAACGGAATCTGACAACCTTTTTATGTATCTAATCTTTCACTCATAAGAGGTATAAATTGCAATTGTCTCTGCGTTGAAAGTAATTTTCTTTTTACCACATTCGTGTGCCAGGCAATCAGTATGTGCCGCAGCTATTGACATTCGGCTCAGTGTCGCAAAGGTGAATGTTTACGATTTGCCCTCATTCCTAGCACAGTGTAGGAGGCTAATAGAAGGCCAGAAGGGAGGGTACACGCATTGCATTTAAGTGTTTATTGTGGTTTCTTCTTCCACACCAGTAGCCTTACAAAAGAAAAATCTCTGCAGTAGCTTTTTGTGGTTGAAATTACTGGTATTAGTGGACTGAGCCAATTTGATGGCACATGCAGACATTTATCTTTTCTTACTTAGTGCCAAAACACTACACTCAGCCAACCACTTATCAAACGCTTGAACTTCAAAAGAATACCAACGCTTTGGTGTAACCGCAAATTTTTGTCGTAAATTTTATTACCTCCAACACATTTTCAGCCATTTGACCACAACCCACAGTAACATATTGCAACTATTAGTAATCAGTCTAGATAGTATCATGTTGCAGCCGGCCTTCTGGCCCTTCATCAATATTTATTGCACACGTTTTCCACACCCTCAATCGAAACTCACATACTCACGCATTACGCAAGCAGTAACCCCCATATTAATACATGCGTATTTATCTCAATAGCTTCCGTTGACAAATCTTTGCTTCTCAAGCCGCTTCAATATGTCCTAAACACGCACTTAGGCACACTTTGCTGTTATGTGGGTGTTTAAATGACGCCTGTTTCATTGCAACAAATAGCATGTAAGCAAGAGTCGCAATTATTAAGTGTCCAATCAATTTTACTTATGAATTGTATTACCGATTTTCGGACATTTTTATTTCATTTGTGGGGCACAATTCATAAAATTTAGTAGTAAATCAGGCTATAAACATGCTTTGTGTACTCTTTTACATACATATGTTTCCCCAGTCACCACCCACACTGGCAGTATAATAAAAATATATCGTAAACAATGTTGGAAATTGATTTCACTTGATGTGGAGAGGTCATTATAGGCAATATTTTGCCTGGAAGCCGAAAGTGAGAGGTTAAGGTCTGTTTTAATAAATTTCTTTACTTTACTTGTTTACATTTAGATTTATTCCTTTCTGAACGCATTGCTCTCATCTTAGCAATAAATATAGAAAATTTCAAATTAAAAAAAAAATTTATCGAATATATCTACATATAGGATGATCCAAGTATAGCTACTTTTTTCAATAGCCATTTTTCGACAGATCACGCGAGAGTCGTTTCAAGCTGTCATGTTATTTTTGTTCAGTATTGTTTGGCATTTCATCATGGAAAGACTTACGCCTGAACAAAGTTTACAAATCATCCAACTTTATTATGAAAATTCACGTCCTGTAAAGAATGTGTTTCGCGCACTTCGCTCAACGTATGGTCAATATAATCGGCGTACTGAGTATACTATTCGCAACACCATCACACATCTTGAGACCCAGAATTAATTAAAGGATAATATTCGACCGAATAGACCACGTTCAGCACGAAGTGAAGAATATATAGCGGCGGTAGCTGAGAGTGTACACGAAGGCCGTGAAAAGTCGATTCGGTGTCATTGGCAGCAACTCGGACTGACGTATGGAACGACTTCGGGCAGTTTACGTCGAGATCTTAAACTGAAAGCGTACAAAATACAGCTTGTGCAAGAACTGAAGCCGCACGACATTCCCAAGCGACATCGCTCTTGAAAGGTTCGATGACTCGTTCGAGTATATCGACTGATAACTGGCGAATGACACGCGTGATGTTTTGCTCCAAGACTGAATCGAAGCGGGATTGTCCGCGTAGACTTTAGACATTACATATTCCCTCAAGAAAAAGTCTAACGATATGATATCACATGATCTTGCTGGCCAATCGACTGGCTCAAAACGTGAAGTTTTCTCTCAATAAATCCATTCATTGATGCGATGTGTGAAAAGCGACGCCGTATTGTTGAAACCAAATGTCACGGAGATCACGAGCTTCAATTTCAGGCATCAAATAGTCGGTTATCATAGCGCGATAACCGTCACCATTGACGTTACGTTCTCACCGGCGCCACTTTTGAAGAAATAGAGACCGATGTTTCCACCGCCCGACAAACCACACCAAACCGTTACTTTTTCTGGATGAAATGGCAGCTCTTGAATCTCTTCAGGTTGCTCTCCGTCTCAAATGCGGCAATTTTGCTTGTTTACGTACCCATTGAGCTAGAAATGGGCCCCATAGCTGAACAAAATTTGGCTCGAAAACGTCGGATCTTCTTGGAACTTTTCAACAGCCCATAGAGCGAAGCGATGTCGCTTGGGAAGGTCGAGCGGCTTCAGTTCTTGTGCAAGTTGTATTTGTACGCTTTGAATTTAAGATGCCGTTTTCTATAATTTTGGATGTTGCTCGAACGTGGCCTCGAACTCAGGCCTTAGGAATTATAGTACGCAATCCTAACCACTCTACTTCTATAATATTTACATATATAAGTATGTAAATATGTACAAACAAAACAAAAATATTTTTTATATAAATTTCTATTTTATTTATCATGATAATCGTTTATCTTCCATAAACAGCAAATGTAACATTAAGACCATAATTGCTTAGTGTTCTCATTTGAATAGATGCAAAAGTCCAACCGGGACCGCCAGCATATAATTGATTTGTCGGGCCAGAGCTGTTTTTGAATTGATCTTCCAAGTAAATTACGCTAATTACTTTACTGTTGCTTTGGTACTGCAAAGAGGGAAACTATTGTTTTACAAAAGCAGAAACATTTAAATAAAATAAATAAAATTTATTTGATAATTTTGTGTGTAACAACTTACCGACTTGGGAATATCGTAGTATATAGTTTGCGCGGTATTCCTGGCTGGTACAAATACGTTTTCTGTAAGCATATGCGAATCTGAAGTGGCATTACGTACACCCCAAGTCGAACTTGCTGATTTGGCGATGACAAAGACCGCGAAGAGAACACAAATTTGCACGGCTGTCTTCATAATATTACGCCAATGTCTAACGATTTGCTAGTGATAATAATTTCTAGGGCAGTAGTGCTCGCATTTTATACCAACTTTGTATGTTAACACTTTAACTGATATTTAATCAGAAATTGTATAATGTTATATACGTATATATTTTATATATTGCTATTGATATTGAACTGATAGCACATTAAGAAACTTCATAATACCGTTAATTGTTCCTAGAAATGTATTTAAGTAGGCTTACGTGTCAATTTATTGGCTATATAATACTACTGAATGCATTTTTCGATAAGCATAAGCAGTTTGTCATTGTTCACTATTTATATTTATATATATCTGCTTTTTTATTTCTTTATTATTATTTTTATTGATTTTTCTTCTAATTATTTCCATCATATTTATTTTTATTTAATATATTTAGATATATATTTCTTTTTCTATTTATTTATTTATTTATTTATCTTCTTATTTACTTATTACTTTTTAAGACGATTATTTCTTTAATTTATTTTTATTTTTATATTTGTTTTCTTTTATTTCTGTATTTATATTTATTCACTAAAATATTTATTTATTTATTTTTTTATTAATTTATTACTTGGTTATTAACTAATTTTTTACTGTTTATTTATTGTTATTTATTGCTATTTTATTAATTTATTTAGTCATCATTATTTATTATTTGCTCTTTTATTTTCTTTATTTCAAAAGTATTTTCACTAATTTATTTATTTATTTATTTATTTATTTTGTATAATTTATTTTTTTTTCGCTTCCTTTTTCGTTTTACTTATTTATATTTCTTAATTATTCACTATTTTTTAATTATTTACTTAAAGCGTTTGTTGTATAAAAAAGAATTATCGAGATATTTATGTACATAGATAGCATGCATTATTTTTGGAAATTTTTTTCTTTCTTCTTCAAGGCTTCAAGGCTGCTACACTGATTTCAGCGACCTTCCAACTTTTCGATACCATTTTTGTAGTACGATTTGTCCTTTGCTTCAGAATAGTCCTCAGTTTCGACGATCATTAGAGAATACGGCGGATTCGGACAACTCGAAGCTCAATTCATGAATTTTTGCCATAGATTTTACTGACTTGTGACACGGTACATTGTCATGGTGAAACAGCACTTTCGTTTTCTTCAAATATTG
This sequence comes from Neoceratitis asiatica, assembly GCA_030068015.2. Lineage (NCBI taxonomy): Eukaryota > Metazoa > Arthropoda > Insecta > Diptera > Tephritidae > Neoceratitis > Neoceratitis asiatica. Next base: position 37,902,929 of record CM061527.1, read on the forward strand.
CCATTTTTCGGGCGAGTTCGTTCTTCAAATCGTCCTATAACGCTATTTAATAGTCGCTTTTGATTGTCTTTCCTTTTTCAAGGTAGTCAATGAAAATTATTTCCTGCACGACCCAAAATACAAACGTCATAACCTTGCCAGTCGACAGTTGTGTTTTTCCACGCTTTGGAGCGGGTTCATTGTGTGCAATCCACTTGGATGTCTGTCGATTGTACTTCGAAGTGAAATTATGGAGCCATGTTTCATCCATTGTCACGTATCAATGCAAAGACTAAAGTTTATTACGCTTTAACATCCCCTGCTCCGAATCATCAACTCCTCGTTGTTTTTGGTCAAAAGTGAGCTCGCGCGGCATCCACTTTGCACAGAGCTTTCTTATACCCATATATTCGTGAATGATATGATTTACTTGCTCAGTTGATATCTTTTGGGTGTCTGCTATTTCATTCAATTTCAATTTACGTTCATTCAAAATAATTTTGTTGATTTTTTTGATGTTCCCGTCGGTAACAACCTCTTTTAGGGGTCCACTGCACACACCGTTTTTGGTGATCATTCCACCAAGTCTAAACATAGCATATGAATCCTTGATAGTTGATTTTGACTAATCTTTAAGCTGAATCATTTTTGCTTCATTTTCTTCCATTCAAAAGGCAATATTTTATCAACACGCGAAATTCCTTTTCATCCATTTTTTCACTATATCATAAGTTCTTCCCTCAAAATGCTATAATTCACAAACTTTTGATCCGACAGCTGTCAAATTTATACACGCGTCTCTTGAAGGTTCTTCTTCTTCTTCTCCTTTGGCGCAACATCGCTTACGCGATTATAGCCTCGTCAACAATAGCGCGCCACTCGTTTCTTCTTTTTGCTGTTTGGCCCCAGTTAGAAATCCCAAGTGATACCAGGTCGCTCTCCACCTGATCTATCCAACGGAGTGGACATCTTCCTCTTCCTCTGCTTCCGCCAGCGGGTACTCCATCGAATACTTTCAAAGCTGGAGCGCTTTCATCCATTCGGACGATATGGCCTAGCCAGCGTAACCAAAGTCTCTTGATTTGCTGAACTATGCCAGTGTCGTCGTATAGCTTGTACAGCTCATTGTTCCATCGTCTGCGGTATTCGTCATTGCCAACGCGCAAAGGACCACAAATCTTCCCCAAAACTGATCTCTCGAAAACTCCTAAAACCGACTCATGGGATGTGGACATCGGCCAGGCTTCTGCACCATACGTCAGGACGGGAATGATGAGCGAATTGTAGAGTTTGGTTTTAGTTATTTTTCACTTGCCTACTCTGTCTAAAGTAACACCTGTTGGCAAGAGTGATTCTGCGTTGGATTTCAAGGCTGACATTGTTGGTGTTGTTAATGCTGATTCCCAGATTGGCGAAATTATCTACGACTTCTAGGTTGTACGCCAACAATTGCAGACTCTTGTAGAAGATTGTTCCTAGTCTATTTAGCTCTGCAGCTCATATTATTTTCTTCTGCATCAAATTAAAGAAATCACACGATAAAGAGTCACCCTGTCTGAAACCTCGTTTGGTATCAAACAGCTTCCCAATTCTGACTGCGCTTCTGATATTATACAGGGTCAGTTTACGTAGCCGTATGCGTTTTGTGGGTGGTGTAGAGGCAGTTCCTTATAGTGCTGTCGAAGGCAGCTTTCGGTAAAAAGGTGGTGTGTAACGATTCTTCTCGGGTCTTCTCCACGATTTGGCGCATGGTGAATATCTGGTCAATGGTGGATTTACTAGGTCTAAACACAAAGCCGATCAATTTGTTGACAGTAGGCTTGAAGGTTCCACACAATACGCTAAATAGGACCTTATATGCGATATTAAGGAGACTTATCCAACGATATTGGGGCAGATTTTGGGGTCTCATTTCTTTTGGATTGGGCAGAGCACACTTATGTTCCATAAGTTACGCATGCATTCGTCAAACCATATTCTGCAAAGAAGCTGATGCATGCTCCTTGTCAGCTCTTCCCTGGCGTATTTGAATAGTTCTGCCGGTAAGCCATCAGCTCCCGCGGCTTTGTTATTTTTTAAGTGGACAATCGTTATTCGAACTTCTTCATAGTCGAGTGATGGCTCTTCTATACCATCGTCATCGATTGGGGATTCGGGTTCGCCATCTCCGGGGTTTTAACTTTTACTGCCATTGAGCAGGTAAGGGAAAAGTTCCCTCAATACACTAAGTATACTCTGGACATCTGTCACCAGATTACCCCAATGGTTCCTATGCGAGTTTGCTACGGTCTTGAAACCTTCTGCAAGTCGCCGCATCTTCTCATAGAATTTTCGAGCATTACTCTTGTCGGCCAGCTTCTCAAGCTCCATACTCGCGCCTATCGACCTCTTTCTGTTTGCGTCTGCAAATGCGTCTCGCTTACCTCTTCAACCCTCGATATTTTTCCCACCCCACATGTGTTGCAGTCCATCGCAAAGTTGCGAGGTAGGCAGTCTGCTTTACCTCCACTGCAGTTCAATATTCCTCATCATGATGAGAGTAGAAGAAAACTAAGTGAGAGTAAAACATGCAGTCGAGAGTATTATTATGAAAAAAAAATTAAAATTAAAAATTCTGTGTAGATTCAAAAAAAAAATCTGCATATACTTACCGTTATAAATATTCTGCTAATAAATTCCCGTAACCAAATAGCCTCCAGAGTAATATATGTTTAAAACAAAATCTTAAAAACAACAATATAAATCTGCTGCTACAAAACTTTTCGCCCCACACATTGCATTACTCAAAGCCTGCAGGTAAATTTTTCCACCACAATTTTCCTCTTTAGTGGAAAAATAGAATTATTCAACGCAAAACTATGCAGATCACATTGCTAATCTCAATAGAAAATCGAAAAGTAAAGTTTTCTTCCATTTTTTCTCTCCCAAAGATTTATAAATATGCAAACATACTCATACACATACACATATACTTATATATATATACATATGTCCTGCTTTTCTGTTTTTTCACAACAACAAACTGAGAAAAGTCATCTAACTGCTACCTTACAAAAGAAGTTGCATCAAACGATATCCACTTTGGAAATCCAATTTGCCTCATGTCAAGAATTGCTTGCACTAATGCCATGCAAGGAAAGCGATAAGCTTTTGCAACTTAAATGTAACTTGCAAGTTGGCGCACATGTTGCAAGATAAACACACATACATTCACTGAAAAATGTACATACATACATACATACAGTCTTACTTGTCTATGCATAGTTGTTGACTTTTTAAAGCATGTTGCTGGTGTAGTAAAAATACGAAAACACACACACACATACACATTATTACACATGCAGAGCTATAGTAAAATACTTTCATTACTTGCGCTGTAATAGAAGAAACGACTTGCAACAAAGTTCTGCTTGCCTGTGCCGGGTCAAATGCCAAGGCAAAATGGCGCCGACAACTAAACTTTGGCAACAGATGACTATGACGGCATATATAGATGTTGAATGTTGGGTATATGTACTATATATATATCTCATGGCCATTGGTTTGCATGTTTGTTTGTATGTGTGTACTAAGAAAATTGCTTCACTTCGCTAACGGCTATTACGCATACGCTAGCCAGCGTTTGTATTGGAAATGCTCATCAATGCTGTTGGAAGCTTGAAATGCTAGTGAAGAGCAATTGTACCAGAGACATACAATTTTTATTTGCTAATGTGCATACTACAAACGTACTCAAATAAATGTTCTCATACTTAGGATCTCTTCATAACTGTACTCATCTTTCTCTCTGCCTGACTTTATGTGACTCGTCTCGTCTATGGTAGATCACTGAAGAAATACTAACAAGTGAAATGACCGATGCGCACATAAACGCTGCACTGAGTACTATTACAGCTTTAATGCTGAGCATGACTCGCAGAGCTTCCAGCGAGATTTCGGCCAGGAGCTGGTTACCTTTGAGGCCCGAGGACTTAGTTATACGTGTTCTTAACTTCTACCATAATATGGCGGATGGCGGATGACACGCGTGATGTTTTGCTCCAAGGCCTGAATTGAAGCGGGATTATCCGCGTCAGACCTTACATATCCCCACAGGAAAAAGTCTAACTTTGTGATATCACACGATCTTGGTGGCCAATCGACTCTCCCAAAACATGAAATTATCTGCTTACCGAAGTCTTCTCTCAATAAATCCATTAATTGATGCGATGTGTTGGAAGTGACGCCGTCTTGTTGAAACCAACTGTCACGGAGATCACGAGCTTCAAATTCAGTAACCAAATAGTCGGTTATCACGGCTACGTTCTCACAGGAATCATTTTGGAGGAAATATGGACCGATGATTCCACCGGCCCACAAACCACACCAAAACTTTGATCTTTCTGGATGAAATGACAGCTCTTGAATATCTTCAAAATTTGGCTCGAAAATTTCTGATCTTTTTGGCACTTTTCAAGAGTCCATAGAGTGAAGCGATGTCGCTCTTGGCGGTCGAGCGGCTTCAGTTCTTGCACAAGCTGTTGTTTGTATGCTTTCGATTTAAGATCTCGACGTAAAATTCGCCAAGTCGTTCCATACGTCAGCCCAATTTGTTGCGAACGGCGCTGAATCGACTTTCCACGATCTTCGTGTCTCACTCTCAGCTACGGTAGCTATATTTTCTTCACTGAGTGCTGGACGTAGTCTATTCGTCGAATATTATCCAATAATGAGTGCTGGATCTCAATATGGGTGATGGTGTTGCGAATAGTACGTTCAGTAGACCGATTATGTTGACCATAAGTTGAGCGAAGCGCGCGAAACACACTCTTTACAGAACGTGAATTTTCCTAAATAAAGGTGAATGATTTGTAAACGTTGTTAAGGCGTAAGTCTTTCCATCATGAAATGCCAAACAATACTGAACAAATATATCATGCCATCTTGACACTACTCAAGCGTGATCTGTCAAAAAAAAAATATCTCTACTTCGATCAACCTTCATAACATCGAGTGAAATGGTACGATGTTGCAAAGTCGATGGTGCTGATTGTACTAGCCCACTTCTTTGTTATCTCCACCTTCCAGCATTGTGTACTTTCACGAATTTCGTTACCTATGTGTTTAGCTTTATTACCTAAAAAACGCTTGGCTCTCGAAATCCTCGGCATTCATCGATACTGAGTAATCGCTCTCATTCAGAAAGCTTAAGCGAATAGTAATAAATTAGCATCTAGTATAGCTAAGCTGCCTTAACCTAACTTAATCTACACTTACTAACTTAACTTTTTGCATCGCATTATAATACACTCCCTTCGCTTTCCTTTCCAATAACCTTTCAAATAAGGCTTTCATTGGAGAGACAAATATTTGCCACCTTTTCCATTTAATTTCCACTTCTCTTTTCAATTTCTTTTTCACTTTCATTTTGAGATTTACGCTGAGCCAAGATATTCATTTTGGTTTGCGCTGATGGCTTTTAAAGTGAGTGCTGACTCAAGGTGCTCATATATTTTTAAATTACAAAGAAAAAAACTGTCTGCGGCTTAAAGCTACTCGCTCCATACATAGATTCATTCATACATACACACACACATCCATATAAGCATATTCGCATATTTATTTCCTTCCAACCACATTCGCAACAATTGTTTATACTCATTTACGCCAAATTGTTAGCAATTGCCGCCGAGCAGCTGTCTCTCTTGCGGCATCCTCTCCCGCCGCCACCAAAACGCCTGTTTTGTAATCTTTTTATTGCAATAATGCCTGCAGGCGTATGCCTTTTTGTTTACCGTTATGTTGTTAAGTGTTCTGTTTTACGCCAATACTTCCTTCTTGGTGGAGGTGTAAGCGCTTGCGAGTTTGGTATTTCTTTTTAGCAACAGTTGTTGTTGCTACTTTTTATATTTATTTTAGTTTTTTGTTTATTTTATTTTTCTATCCGTTTTTTATCCTTCACCAAAAACAACGAGTCATTGCCAGTTAAGCCTCGGGTGTGCCACAATGAGAACATATGCGTGTAATGTTATTGTCGAGACATTACAGTCTCGCTGCTCTCCTCCCCCTGTAGCGTAGTATAATTTCATTCTTTTTTGTTTTACTTGCTATCGTTCGTGTTTGTATGTTTACAGTAAAGCTTATCTGCCACAACTTCGCTTGCCAGCCTCAAAAGCCATACATAATCATTGCATCAGTCGAAAATACTGGTAACGGCAATTCGTTTGAAATCCTCGCAAATGAACTATGTTTCAATGAGGAGGAGAACTTTCATAGAAGAAACTGAAAGCGAAGGCGTTTGCTTATGAGTTGTGGTGAAAGTGTGTAGGCGTGGGAGATTAAGGAAGAATGGGGAGACATTGAGCAGTTGAACAAGTGTAAGTCAGAGAGTATACATTTTTTAAGTAAAGGGTGATCCAAATAGTGGTACTTTTTTTGAAAGATCACGCGTGAGTCGTGTCAAGCTATCATGTTATTTTTGTTCAGTATTGTTTGGAATTTCATCATGGAAAGACTTACCCCTGTACAACGTTTACAAATCATTCAACTTTATTACGAAACTCCACGTTCTGTAAAGAATGTGTTTCGCGCGCTTCACTCAACTTATGGTCAACATAATCGGCCTACTGAGCGTACTATTCGCAACACCGTCACCCATCTTGAGACTCAGCATTCATTATTGGGTAATATTCGACCGAATAAACCACGTCCAGCACGCAGTGAAGCAAATATACCGGCCGTAGCTGAGAGTGTACAAGAAGACCGTGGAGAGTCCATACGGTGCCGTTCGTAGCAACTCGGACTTACGTATGGAACGACTTGGCGCATTTTACGTCGAGATCTTAAATCGAAAGCGTATAAAATACAGTTTAAGGAATAACTGAAGCTGCTCGACCTTCCAAACGACATCGATTTGTTCTATGGGCTCTTGAAAAGTGCCAAAAAGATCCATCGTTTCCAAGCCAAATTTTGTTCAGCGAGGAGACCCATTTCTGGCTCAATAGGTATGTTAACAAGCGAAATTGTCGCATTTAGAATGAAGAGCAAACCGAAGAGATTCAAGGGCTGCTTTTTCAGTTTGGTGTGGTTTGTGTTCCGGTGGAATCATCGGCCCACATTTCTTCAAAAATGACGCTGATGAGAACGTAACCGTCAATGGTTACCATTATCGCACCATGATAACCGACTATTTGATGCCACTTCTCACACACCGCATCAATCAATGGATTTATTGAGAGAACACTTCGGTGAGCAGATAATTTCACATTTTGGGCCGGTCGATTGGTCACCAAGATCATGTGATATCACATCGTTAGTCTTTTTGCTGTGGGGATATATAAAGTCTAAGGTCTACGCGATCAATCCCGGTTCGATTCAGGCCTTGGAGCAAACAGCACGCGTGTAATTCGCCAGTTACCAGTCGAAATGCAAATGCGATTGAGTTATCAAAAAAATAAATGCCAAATAATGTTCTTTCGAATGATAATAAACATTCTTCATTAGATTTCTGTGTATTTTTCATTAAAAAAGTAGGAAACCTCAAAAGTAGCACACTTATGTAGGTCTTGAAGCCATTTGTGATACCTTCAGTATAAGGTCTCTGCCATCTTCTCAAATGCGCAAGCCATTTGTTAGCATTCAATAGAGGGTTCTTCGAGAAACTGATCTCACATGGTTCTTAGAGCTTGAGAGTGAGACATGTAGTGTTTTCAATCATTGTAGTACTACTCAATTCTTTTCTCGTTAAATCCTATGAAACGAGACAATGTTAATATATCAGGTGTTATGTTGATAGTCCGGTCTACCGGTGACTTTTATGTTGTTGTTGTGGTTATAGTGGTTGGCCCAAACGCGCTTAGAAACAGGCCAAAGGTCGTCTAGGTCATCTAATGGGAAACCCCGAATACGGCTGTTCCGATGCGTTCGGGCCAGGGGAAAGAAATTTTGTGAACATGCAAAGAGGTGTTTAGTGTCGCGCGGGTAATCATTGCATGCAGGACATACCTTGAATATGTCGGTACCAGTACTACTCAGGTCTTGCAAGGTAGCTGGAGCTCTACGTCTCCTATTTGTGGTGGTTGCATTACGAGCACAGCAGTGCACAGATGGAATTATAAGATTTCCCATTACAGTCTAGAGCGCGATGTTCTAACGAACTTGCAGCTTCGTATCGCTAGTCCCCGGTATCCGAAGTGGTGCAGCGTAATTAACGAACAGCCGCCCGGTTGCCTTGTAAGTTGATAGCTATTCTCGAGAATCCATCAGCATATGGGATCAGGTCGTGGATTAAACAATAACTGCAGAGGACATTTCAACCTGTGTAACCACTTACTTAATTTTTCACTGCTTTGAATTGATGATGGAAATTCTACCCATTACTGTCGACAGCTCAGATAATTCATAGTTCACCTCTTCAATCCCGGACTTAAGATTCGTCAATGACTGATGTTAGCACTGTATCAAAGACAGACAGATTTAGTACTACCACGACTGTTCACGCATAGTATAAATTGTAGTTAATGCTATGGTTTATCTGAGCTTTCTTGGTGCTAAGTGCGGTTAATGTTCATTAGGGTTGTTGTTCGTTGAGATTTTTATCTTTTATCTAGTTACATTCACTAACAAATGCTACGCTTAACCATTTGAGAAGATTTTTTGTCTAAACAGAATTTACTATATCGTGGTTTTGCTGATTTTTTCCTATTTTTTTATATTTTTTTTACAATTTGTTTTTAATAAGACACACGGAAGGTCGTAAGGGTTATATGGATTTTTTATACGAATCATTTTGACACAAACATTGATGATAAGTATATAAAGAGACAACTTTTCCCTCTTGAAAAAATCCAAAACTTGTTTCAAAATCTGGAAATAAACACCGACATCTGTGTAAGTCTTCCATGTGTGCCTGATGGAACTAATATTCGATTTCCTATCTATATTCTACAAAATCTTCTACACACTTTTACCTGACGGATCGCAGTTGGCTTACCTTATTTATGTAGTATTTGCTCGTTTTTTTTCGAATTATTTATTTGTCTCTCTTTTGATTGTGTGATTTTGCTAACTATAAATACCTACAACAAAATATCTTGGTACTAATGCACGTATGTATTTGTATATGTATAGGTATATGTACGAGCACATTTTGGGGTAAACTGTAAGTAATGTCGCATAGAAGAAAATCCTGGCACTTAACCTGCTGTTGCCACTCTATACTCCTTACTACCGTTAGCCGCCAGTGTGGAATGTGGCACAATTGCAAATAAATAGCGATATAATATTTCCTTAATGCTCATTGTTTGGGCATATACTCGTAGAAGTGATTTTCCTTCAAGGTGTGTACGGGGGGTGTGAGCGGGTAGGTGCTAATTTTCTAGAGTGATTGCGGCGGCGGTTGTTTGATTGTATGTACATAATCATATATATGTATGTGAGTAGCGAAAGCTGTAAATTTAAGTAGTGGATTTCAGGCGCTGAGCCCCAAAAGCAAGCGTGTGGAAATGTTGATAAGCCATTAGTGTGAGTGTTGAAATTATTGTTATTTTTGTTGTTGTTGCTGCTGTTAACGACAGAGTAGTAAAATCGCAGTTGTCCTTTCACTTTGAAATAAAAATATAAAAAAAGAGCAACCCACATTTCTTCTCTCATTGTTTCCAACGTCAGTCCTGCGTGTCAAATTGTTTGTGATTTGTGTTGGAACAGTGTAAAGTTTCAACTTAAAAGTTGTGCCCAAAAACAAGTTTTGTGGTTAGCAAACTTACTCCTTGAACTAGTTCCATTTCATTTGCGCTTCTTTATTTATTTTACAAAGTTTTTGGGTTGATTTGATCTTTCGGAGAAAAATAAATTTAGTTTCTTTAGTAGTTTTTAAATGCCTTCAAATACAATTGATATTAATATCGAAGAAGAGTAGAGACTTAACAGGAGCAACACAACAAATAAAATGAAAAAAAAAAATATTAATAAAAAAATAAAAATTAACAAAACTGAAAACAAAACAAAATTTAGCTAAACTAAATTTAAAAAAATTAAATAAAAGAAAAAATATATAAATCATAATTAAAAAAATTATATAAAGTAATATATAATAAGATTAAATGAAATAAAAATAAAAAACTTTTTTTAAATAAAAATATAAAATAAAATCGAGAAAAATAAAAAAATTAAGTTCAATAAAATTAAATAAAACAAATAAAAATTAATATTAAAGTAAAATTAAATTAAATTAATATAAAAAGAAAAAATTGGAAAAAATATAATTATATATAAAATATAAAAAAATACACAAAAAAAAAAATACAATAAAAAAATTTAAAAACATACAAATTTGTAAAATAAAATCGAAGAAAGTTAAAAAAGGTCCAAATAAAACAAAATTAAAATTAAATAAAATATAAATTTAATTAATATGAAAACTAAAATAAAAATTAAAAATAAAAAAAATTTAATTAAATATAAATTAAAATAAAATTAAAAGCAAAGTGAAATAAAAAACAAAATATTCTTAAAGTAAATAAAATTAAATAAAATTAGATTAAAATATTAGTTTAAAAAAATAAAACAAAAGCAAAATAAAAATAGAAATTGTTAATGAAACTACTACTATATTATTAAAATAAAATAAAACAAGAAATAAAATATAATAAAATAAAACAGATTAAAGTAACGAAAATACTCAATAAATAAAAAAATTTAAATAAAATAAAAATCAAAATAAAATAAAAATTAATTTAAATAAAATAAAATAAAAACAAAAAATTAAGGCTGTCTTCGGCCGTGCCGAAGATTTTATACCTTTCATGATCATATCAAATTTATTGCAAATTCCAAAATTCGATTTTGATCATTTTCAGTGTCAATAGAAACTAGAATTTACGTCTATCGAATACCAAATTTCACGCTCTTAGATGCTTTTTTGACCGACTTTTTACCCAAAACCTCACATCTGAGCAAATCAATTGAATATGGGTTAAAAGTTATAACAGGTGATCCATTTTGAGGTCAACTACTTTTTTAAAGATAAAAAATACAGAAATTCTTTGGCATTCATTTTTTGAAGATTATCTCTTTCGAATGTTGGCCGCGGCTACGACTCAGATGGTCCATCCGTTGAGTCAAATTTTCAATGACTCGTTCCAGCATTTCGACAGCTAAATGGCGAAGGACATGCGTGATGTTTTGCTCTAAGCCCTGAATCGAAACGGAATTGTCCGCATACACTTTAGCCTTTACATATCCCCACAGGAAAAAGTCTAACGGTGTGATATCATACGATCTTGGTGGCCAATCGACCGGCCCAAAACGTGAAATTAACTGCTCACCGAAGTGTTCTCTCAACAAATCCATTGATTGATGCGATGTGTGGGAAGTGGCGCCGCCTGGTTGAAATCAAATGTCGCGAAGATCACGAATTACAATTTCGGGCATCAAATAGTCGGTTATCATGGCGCGATACCGGTCACCATTGTCGGTTACGTTTTCACCGGCATCATTTTTGAAGAAATAAGGACCGATAATTCCATCGGCTCAGAAACCACACCAAACTGTTTTGTTTTTTCTGTATGAAATGGCAGCTCTTGAATCTCCTCGGCTTGCTCTTCGTTCTAAATGCGACAATTTCGCTTGCTTAAATACCGGTTGAGCCAGAAATAGGTCTCATTGCTGAACAAAATTTGGCTCGAAAACATGGGTTCTTCTTGGAACTTTTTAAGAGCCCATCGAGCGAAGTGATGTCGCTTGGGAAGGTCGAGCGGCTTCAGTTCTTGCACTAGCTGTCTTTTGTACGCTTTCAATTTAAGATCTCGACGTAAAATGTGCCAAGTCTTTCGATACGTTCGTCAGAGTTGCTGCGAACAGCGCTGAATCGACTCTCCACGATGTTCGTGTACGCTAGCTACGGCACTGTGTGCTGGACGTGGTCTATTTGGTCGAATATTATCCAATAATGAATGCTAGGTCCCAAGATGGGCGATGGTGTTGCGAATAATACGCTCAGTAGGCCGATTATGTTGACCATAAGTTGGGCGAAGCGCGCGAAACACATTCTTCACAGAACGTGAATTTTCGCAATAAAGTTGAATGATTTGTAAACGTTGTTCAGGTGTAAGCCTTTGAAATGATGAAATGCCAAATAATACTGAACAAAAATAATATGACTGCTTCACACGACTCACACAGCAAATGTCAAAAGAGGTTATTGAAAAAAGTACCTCTACTTGGATCACTCTTTATAATATAAATATTAGCAATACCTTTGTGCTTAAAGGAGCCAAAAATTATGTGAGAGTCTTAGCTCGGGAGGTCTTCAAGCTTGTTTCTTTACGAGTCCCAAAGCAGTCGGCCTACACTCCGACGAATTACTCTGCAACCGTTTACTTACGGTAGAGCTGCCAATAGTGCCTGTTTATCGTTATGACATTCCTCATCATAATTTCCCCACATCTCACAAGTCAATTAATGAATTTGCGGCTAATTGGGAAACAAAATTTAAGAAACAAAAGCTCATTTAATGTAAAATCAGCGTTTTTAATTTATTTCTACTAATATGATTACATTTTCCGCCTAACTTATTTATGTGATGAGGAACATAAATGCAATATATTTAATGTAAGCAACGCCCGGCACATTGAACTTTGCCACAACACCCCCGTCGTACGGGCATAGTTACAAATGTTTTTGTTGTTGCTAACGCTAACAAGTATTAATATCAACACCCCCAAATTGGCACTTAGCGACAGCAACAGCACCAGCAACAGCAAAGCGCATACATACTTTCATGTAAGTAAGGTAGGTCCAACTGAACTCCTTTTTAAATGCTGCCGCTGGCAATATGTAAATATGGGGCGCTTAAACAAAACAGCAACAAAGTTCAATAAGAAAAACAAATGCAATTAAGCAGAAAACATACGGTTATCCTTAAGGTGGGGGGTATGTGTGCCACACTCATATGTTAGATTCATATACAATCAAAGTAAATATGTGCGCGTGTATGTGTACACTTTCGCACTTGCAGCTGCGTCTTCACTCAGCGTGGGGTGATCACACTGTGCGCCTTGTCGGGTTTGGGCTGCGCTAATACGCGCTGAATTTATTATGCAAGCTTATGCCACACTCTAAAAAAGGGTCGTGCCACAATGTGTCCCTGAGGGCTTTTCATGACTTTCGTGATTCTTAAATGTTATGCGCCTCTTCCATTTCCAATTTCGTTTCTCTCTCCAACCCTCCGAAAGTTGATGAAAGACTTTGCAACAAAATTAAATCGAATTTTAAAGTAATCGTCCTAAAATGAGGTCGAGAAGTTGTTTGGTTTGCATATACACGAGCTCGCGTACACATGAAACTGTAGTCGTAAGTTAGCCGTAATAAGATTCACGAAATAAAACAAAAAGACAGAAATAAGGAAAATCTAAATTAGTTTACAATTCGAGGTGAGAACAGTCCTATGTTATTAATTCAAAGAGAGTAGAGCCCCAGATACCCGAGTATCGAGCAGTGCGAGCAGCTTAATGCTCGTTCGTTACTCGCTCATTGGTCAACTGCTCAGCAGAACAAAAAAATTTCAATATTGTTTGTTTCGCGTTTGTTTGGCGTTTTAATGATTTTTACACTTTGCATAAAGAAATTCAAAATTATTTTTAAAAAATCTGAGAAGAAGGCAAGGTTTTTCTCAAATATTCGAAAGGCCGTGCTCATGCTCGAAAAGTTTCGAGTAATGAGCATTGAGCAAGTGTACGAATGCTCGTTGCTTAAATGTTCGCACTGCTCGAAAATGTTTCAGAAAAATCTTCAGCTCTAAAAGAGAGTTCCCGTTAACTCATTCTCTCTTCTGCTCTAAAGTCTCGTACTAATGGCGCAATTCACATTCATAATAACTTCGATGACGGGCAAAGACAGAAGAGTAAAGCTTGGCGGCCATCTCGTTACCCATTGCGATCCAGTTAGACAGTTTTGAATACTTCTGAATCATCGTATAGATCTTTAGTCGAATTCGAGTTCAAATTCTTGCAACTACGATAGTGCCTAATCAGTGGGTTGCACCAACGCATCAAAACATATCTAGTAATACTCTGTGCTGATATTGTAAATCTAACTCAGACTTTCCTTTGAATAAGGGGACACGTTGATAGGAGAACGCATCTCAAGAAATATTTGTTCTAGGTCTCCTTTTATATCCTAGTTCGACTGAAATTGCTTATGGACAAATTGAGAGATTGAAGAACAGACAGACAAACGGTGGGCCAGATAGACGGGAGCATGGACAAATAGACGAACAGTCGGAGAGTAGCAATATACCAACTGATGCTACCAGTAGCAAGGGACAACAGTTCAATGGACGGATGATTGTTCGCAAAAAGGACTTCTCATATCACTGATTTGTCTTCTATCTTGATTATTTTTCAAAATACCGTAATTGTGTAGAAAACTAGAATATCCTGTGCAAACAGTTTCACTCACCAAGTTAAAAAAGTTCTTACATTTCCGCATAAATTAATTCGTTTCTTGTTCTTTTACTCTTCTCCGCTCTCTTCCCGCAGATTTGCCACCGACTTCATTGATGTACGTGAAAAAGAAACGCGTCGCGGCACACGCGGTGCTGGCAATCCGGAACGTAAGCGTGGACGTTTCCATCAGCGACGCCAGCAGCAACAACAACATATCCAGCAGCAGGGAATGCAAGCTGATGATGCGTCTGCCGCGGGCATAGCTCTAATGGCAACTACAGTCAAAACACCAACAACAACAACAACGTCGGCTACTACAACAACAGCGCGAACAGCAACAGCACAATTAGATGGAATATCAACGGGCACAGGTGCGGGCTCGAGCATAAATGAATATCTCAGCAGTGTGAAGGATAACAAACAACGGCAGCAAGCAAACCAACAACAGCCTCAACTGCCGGAAAATTCCAATAAAACTGTCAGTGTTGATGGCAATCAAAACAACAACAACAACAACAAAGTTCATGCTGCAAATAATACCAACATGTCAACAGGACTAAACAACGCCAGCACTAAGGACACTACAAATACACAAACAACACAACAAACACAAAAATCATCGCCCAGTCGAAATGGCAGCAAAATCAGGCAAGAATCAAATCGCGACCTTACCGCCAGCTCCACTTCGTCGGAAGAAGAAGACGCGGCTGGGCGCATCAAACCGGAAGATTTATTAGAGTTGCAGCAGCGCATCACAAAGGAAATACTCAATTCGAAATTGCAGGGCAAGGAAATGTTGGAATTGCAGGTAAGGCAACAGTCGAGTTCAAGTCGAGTGAAATCACCAGGCAGTCAAGTGAGCAGTAGTAGCGCGTCGGCTGCATATCATAAACAAGCAAACTTCACTATTGTAGTTTGCGCAAATTGATGATGGTGGGGCGTTCGTCCGTCCGTCCATTTGTCGTGACACAACAATGATTCTCACAGTTGAAAAGCGGGTCGAGTACTTTACAAAATTCTAATCCAAGGAACATCCGTCCTATGGAGATGTGTACTTGCGTACGTTTGCCTGTTGCACTCAGAACTAACGTCTCAGCGCTGATAATATTCCGCCGAGGGGAGTCGATTACAAGTCACAGCTAGGCACTCTACACACTCCTTACAGGAGTTACACACGTACATATGTAGTAGAGGCGTGAGTTGATTCCATACATCGTGTGGGGAACAACAATGATGACTTCAGTCGGGTAATTCGTTTAGCAGTGACACGGCGACGCCATATTGCAGGCGTAATTGTTGGCACAGGCTACCCGACTATGTATGTATGTATATGTATTTATGCGCGGAAAAGTTCATTAGCGCAGAAACAGCAGGTGCATATGGCAGTGCACAAAATACCAGTTACCAAGTGAAATTTATGCTAGGGGAATGCATACACACACACCTACATACTGGTACTAATTTATTTGCGTACTCGTAGCTAAAGCTCTGAGGAGTTTAGCAAGTTTAAGATAACACAAAGTTTCCCTGTTTGTTTATAGTTTAGCTCAAGTAGAGTTAGTTGGACGTAGTTGCTTTAAAAGTATTTGTTTAGCATAAACAAGGATGAATGAAGGATTAATGAATTTATCTTAAGAAATTAAAAACTTAAGCTAGTAGACGTGGTAGAAATCAGGTATTGACAAATTTAGTTTTTTTTAAGCCACTCAAGACTTTTTAGTTCTATCTTATAGGGTATTTCTCTCTACAATGTAAAGGGTGATCTATATCGAGGTTTCCTACTTTTTGAAAAAAGAAAGCACAGAAATTCAAATTTAATGGGGAATGTTTATTATCATTCGAAATAACATTCTTTGGCATTTATTTCTTGAAGATTATCTGTTTCAAATGTTGACCGCGGCTAGGTTTCAGATGGTCCATCCGTTGAGTCCAATTTTGATGATGACTCGTTCGATCAATTCGACTGGTAACTGACGAAAGACATGCGTGATGTTTTGCTCCAAGGCCTGAATCGATTCGAGATTGTGCGCATAGACTTTAGACCTTATATATTCCCACAGGAAAAGGTCTAACGGTGTGATATCCCGCGATTTTGATGGCCAATAGATCGGCCCAAAATGTGAAATTATCTGCTCTCCGAAGTGTTCCCTCTATAAATCCATTGATTGATGCGATGTGTGAAAAGTGGCGCCGTCTTGTTGAAACCAAATGTCGCGGAGATCACGAGCTTCAATTTCAGGCATCAAATAGTCGGTTATCAAGGCGTGATAGCGGCCGCCATTAACGGTTACGTTCTCACCGGCAGCATTTTTTAAGAAATATGGACTGATGATTCCACCGGTTCACAAACCACACCAAACCATTGTTTTTTCTTGATGAAATGGCAGCTCTTGCATCTCTTCAGATTGCTCTTCGTCTCAAATGTGGCTATTTTGCTTGTTTACATACCCATTGAGCCAGACATGGGCCTAATCGCTGAACCAAATTTGGTTCGAAAATGTCGGATCTTCTTGGAACTTTTCAAGAGCTCATAAGAAGAAGCGATGTCGCTTGGGATGGTCGAGCGGCTTCAGTTCTTGCACAATCTGTATTTTGTACGCTTTCAATTTAAGATCTTGACGTAAAATGTGCCAAGTCGTTCCATACGTCAGTCCAAGTTGCTGCGAACGGCGCCGAATGGAATATCCACGGTCTTCGTGTACACTCTCAGCTACGGCCACTATATTTTCTTCACTGCGTGCTGGACATGGTCTACTCGGTCGAATATTATCCTTTTATGAATACTAGGTCTCAAGATGAGTGATGGTGTTTCGAATAGTACGCTCAGTAGGCCGATTATGTCGACCATAAGTTGAGCGAATCGCGCGAAACATGTTCTTTACAGAACTTGAATTTTCGTAATAAAGTTGAATGAATTGTAAGCGTTGTTCATCTTTCCATCATGAAATGCCAAACACTACTGAACAAAAACAGCTTGACACGACTCACGCTTGATCTGTCAAAAAAAAGGCCATTGAAAAAAGGAGCTCTACTTGGATCACCCTTTAGAGTCCGTGCAATATAAGTATAATGATCCGAATCACTATCGAAACGAAGAGTAGACTATGTATCGAGTCAATAACCCAAGAGATTTCTTTGTTATTTATAATGAAAACAGAGCCCAATAAAATTTCTGAATGCTTCTCAAGCATTTTATAAACAGGGACTTTTAATGGTTTTACTTCAAACATAATGCATAATGCATTAATTTATCTAATCAGGCTAAAAATGGTAATTCGTCCCACATTCTGAGCGGCGATCAATTAGTTGTTTCGAGATCTATGACAAGATACGCTCATAAATGCTTACAAAATAAAATTCGTACTCACAACTACGATGAACTGTGTGTTTCGACGTAATATTTCGAAGAATCCTTCTTAGCTCACACCTTCTCAACGTATATAACTATTACAAATTGACCCGCTCACTGTATAAAACCTAAATAGTAGTAAAGTACTGCTGCTTGCTATTAGATATTTAAATTACTTATTATTTATTAATTATTATTTTTATTTAATTTTTATTATAATTTATTTGGTTTATTTTAATCTAAATTTTTAAGAGTTAATTCGCTTTACATTATTTAAAATTAATTATAATTTTTCGTTTAATTTAATTTATTATTATGTTATATTATTTTATTTCTCTTATTTTATTTTATTTCACTGTATTCAATTTTTATTTTTATTTTGTTTAATTTAATGAAATTTAATTTAAATTTAAACCTTTTTTATTTTTACATTATTTAAAAGTATTCCGATTTGTTTTTTTTTTAGTTTATTTTGTATTATTGTTTATTAAGTTTTAAACATTTTTTTTCATCTTATTTTTGTTTACTTTATTTTATCTTGTTTTATTTTATTTTATTTTACTTAAGAGGGCTCTAGAGGGCCACAAAATAGGTCCTTTTTTGAGATTTTTTTCGGGAAAACTATTAAGTAAATCTGATTCTTGACAAAAGGCATTTATTATAAAAATTAATTTAAAAATGGCGGCTATACAGCGTTCTCCCTGGATGTCTCCATTTTGCCGGACACACAGCTCCTGTAATTTTTTTATTTGAATATAATTTTATTTATTGCTATTATTTGGTATTTTTTTATTTATTGTTATGTGAGCACTATTTGCAAATTTCAATAATTTTTTGATTGGTTTCAATATAATAAATCCGATTTTCATAAGAATTTTTTCCATTTATTACAACGAAGTTGATGTTGAAGTTAATATCACCTTTATTGCAGACGCGCTGCTGGTCATCGCTTTGTCGTAAATTCCCAGTCGCACCTTTATCTCTGCACATATTAACTTTATTGACTTTTTTATATTCATTTTATATTTATATTTCACTTTTTCACTAAACAATTTCTTCTTTTTTCTCATTTTACCCTTACCTTTCTTCGACTGGTATTTGGAACGCGCCACTTGAATGTTTGTGCCATCGCTGTTTACAACATTTCCTCCCCCATCGTCGTCGCCTGCTAACTTTTGTGTTTCCAATGCCGCTTGTCGTCGCAACAACAACTTACAACTCCGTACTTGGAGCTACAATATTGAATTTACTTTTGTTGTTGTCACTAGGAGAAAATCAATCGTGAAATTCTAAACTCAAAGGTGTTCAATAAGGATACTGGCGGCGGCGGCGGCGGCGGCGGTGGTAAACGCAAGCGAAGACGTAAAAACCAACGCGCCATCAATGGTATGCCAAATGATCAGCAAGCAGATGCCACAGTGAATGGCGCTGACGGCAACGATATCGGCGAGGGAGGCAAGTGGAAAAATAGCATATCGGCCAAAGCACGAAGTTTAATGAATTTACACAATAATGAAGCTGGCAGGAGGGTAAGTACTTTGAGCGAAAGGAAAAATAAGAATAAAAATAAAAAATAAAACTTTTTTCGTGCATAAAAATATTACTTTTTGTTTAAAGTGTTTTTTAAAAGTCACTCAAGCTGTGTCTTGTTGCAAGTGTGAAAAATATGTTTTTATTAATTTTTGAAAATTAATTACAAAACTTTTTATACATTTAAAACACGAACGTAGCTTAAAGTGGAATCATTGAAAATTCTGAATTTTACAAATAAAAAGTGTTACGTTGCAATTACATACTCACAAATTCATATAAAGGGTGATTCAAGTAGGGGTACTTTTTTCAATAGCCTTTTTTTTGGCGGATCACGCGTGAGTCGTATCAAGCTGTCACGTTGACTTTGTTCAGTACTGTTTGGCATTTCATAATGGAAAGACTTACGCCTGAACAACGTTTACAAATCATTCAACTTTATTGCTAAAGTTCACGTTCTGTGAATTCATTATTGGATAATATTCGACCGAATAGACCACGTCCAGCAAGCAGTGAAGAAAATATACCGGCCGTACCTGAGAGTGTACACGAAGCCCGTGGAGAGTCGATTCGACGCCATTCGAAGCAACTCGGACTGACATATGGAACGACTTGGCACGTTTTACGTCGAGATCTTAAATTGAGAGCATACAGAATACAGTTTGTGCAAGAACTGGAGCCGCTCGACCTTCTCAAGCGTCATTTCTTCGCTCTATGGGCTCTTGAAAAGTTCCAAGAAGGTCTGACGTTTTCGAGCCAAATTTTGTTCAGCGATGAGGCCCATTTCTGGCTCCGTGGGTTTGTAAACAAGCAAAATTTGCCGTATTTGGGGCGAAGAACAACCTGAGGAGATGCAAGAGCTGCCATTTCATCCCGAAAAGACAACGTTTTGGTGTGGTTTGTGGACCGATGGAATCATCGGTCCATATATCTTCAAAAATGATGCCGGTGAGAACGTAAGCGTCAATGGCGATCGTTATCGCGCCATGATAAGGGACTATTTGATGCCTGAAATGGAAGCTCGTGATCTCCACGAGGTTTGGTTTCAACAAGACGGTACCACTTCCCACATATCGCATCACTCAACGGATTTATTGAGAGAACAATTCGATGAGCAGATAATTTCACGTTTTGGGCCGTTCGATTGGCCACCGAGATCATGTGATATCACACCGTTAGGCCTTTCCCTGTGGAGATATGTAAAGTCTATATTCTATGCCGATAATCCCGTTTCGATTCAGACCTTTTAGCAAAGTATTACGTGTGTCATTCGCCAGTTACCAGTTGAAGTGCTCGAACGAGTCTTCGAAAATTGGACTCAACGGATGGACCATCTGAGACGTAGCCGCGGTCAACAGTTGGGAGAGATGATCTTCAGAAAAGAATATTTTTTCGAATGATAATAAACATTCCCCATTAAATTTGAATTTTCTGTTATTTTTTCTTTAAAAAAGTGGAGGTCCTCGAAATGGATCACCCTTTGCATATGTGAGCAACAAATTTGTGAATTTTTTTCAGTTCCAAGTCGATTAAACTATTTTCCTCTTTATTAGCGCCATATTAATCTGTTCACCGAGGATGGAGAGTGGGAAATTGCGAATTAAAAACGGAACTCATTTGGCGTTCACTTACGATCAATTTAAAATGAACAAATGTTGGCTGCCAATAAGGCAACACATGTATGTGCACACATAAACAGCTACAATAACAAAAAAAGACACAAGAAATTTAATAAAAATTGTTATCAGTTTGCTGAGCAGCAGGTGGAGAGTTTTGGATAGTTACTGTCAGTTGTTGTTGTTGTTATTGTTGTTTTTGTTATTCTTGTTGTTATAACATTGCATATTGGCTTACAGTAGCCAATTGATGTACATATACGCGAACATACAATAACACAAACACACACTCCCACAACTGCATATATACATGTATGTACTCGCTTTTGAATCCTCAACAAATCTGGCCAATCAGCCTGGCCAATATGCCCGAGGCAATTAGAGTCTACATTGATTTCCTGTGTTTTAAATTGAAAAGTGTGAAGTCAACGACAACCAAAGACCGTTGCTGTGACTGCTTTTGGTGTTAACAATTATTTCTTTTTTTTTTAAGTTTTCTTTTTAATGAAAATAGAGCGTGGTGTTTATGAAAATTTATTGCTTTTCTATTAAATGCGATTAAATTAAGTCTAAATTAATGAATAACTGTAGTTATTAGAGCATTTTTGCTTGCAAAAAGAGAGTATCATAATTTTTTTATTGTAGAAATAAATATATGTCTTCTATAGAGGAGCATCGCACCAGCCACAGGTAAGTTATATCCAAGTGCTAGTGCTTGGCCATCTTAAACCAATATGTGCAATTGCTGATTGAAATCATCAGGTTTCTTCATTTCAAGCCGCTCGCAAAGTGTAATGCCTCATAAAAATTCCAAAAATGATGTCATAGGCTCTGAAAAGGTCGATAAATTTTTTACTGAACCAAATTTTCATAAAAACGAATCCTACCGCATACCTCTACGTTTCCAAAAGTAGTAGTGAATTTCTTTAATTACTACTTTCATTATATGAGTCTGATCTGCCTTGCTTCGGAACATAAGTTCAAGTCTGAGCTGGAGATCGTTTCTTTGGTAAAACGATTTCTTTTTATGTATAAATTAAAAAAAATCTCCCATCAAAGCGTAAAACTTAAGCTATTAATTTACTTGTCCTGAACCGAATAGCCTGAAATTGAATACTTTCATCGCTTGAACCACGTGAAGTTATTCTAAGAAACTTGTAAGGGCACGACTGACTCAGAGTACAAATTTTTTGATCCGCAATGTCCATTCATAAAGTCAGTAATGTTTACAATTTCATACATCTACCAGCATAAACATCGTAAATTTGCTGATTTTGCCTTGTAACAACTTGAAAACGATAACAATTTTTTTAAGAAAATCATCTTCTCCGATGGGGCTCGCTTTCATCTGAGTGGTGCGGCAAATAAACAAAACTGTCGATGCTGGTGCGAAGAAAATCCACAAATTATTCATGAACAACCATTGCATTTACCTAAATCGACAGATTGGTGTGCTTTTTGGTCTGGTAGAATCATCGGTCCGTACTTATTTCCAAATGAAGCTGGTTGCACCGTTACTGTCAATGGATAACGGTATAGATCGATGATAACCATTTTTTTATGACCACAAAGAAATGGAAGAAATTGGTCTTGGACAACATCTGGTTCCAACAAGACGGGGTTCCGTGTCACACAGCACGTGCAACAACCGAATTGTTGCGAGAAAGTTTTGGATATTCGATTATTTCAATAAATTGTAACATTGAATGGCCTCCAAGAAGTTGTGATTTAACACCGTTAGACTACTTCTTGTTGGGTTATTTGAAGTCATTGGTCTTTAGGTATAAACCAGACTCTCTTCAATTTTTAAAAGCCAATATTGAACGTGCTTTTCATGGCATACGACTTGATTTAGTGGAAAAAGTGCTCAAAAATTGTGTTCATCGAATTTGTTCCTGCAAAAGTAGTCGTGGAGGCCATTTGAATGATGTTATATTCAGGACTTAATTATATCGATTGTACTTCACAATAAATAAAAAACAGTTGAAACCCTATGGTTTAGACTTAAAACCTAAGACACAATTTTATCTGCTTCAATTACAAACTCAAATATACAAAATATACAATTCACATATACAAAACATTAATAAAAAATTAAATAATACAACAACAGATTACATGGCAGGCGTTGGCTCAGTTGGTAGAGCACTCGCCTGTGATGCCAGAATCCGTCGGTTCGATTCCTGGCAAAAGAAGTCTGATGAGGAGATGTGGTGATCTCCGAAACAGCTGTCACTTCTACCATTTTTTCTTTGTTGTATAACAAAAATATTCAATGAAAAAATAATGTTTCTTAGAAAATAGGCCTTTGAATACAGCTCATTACTTATAACCATTAACAAAAACAGTTCAACGGAAAGAAAAATTTTATAGCAATGCTTTGCGCAGATATTCTTAAAACTATTGTGACCTATTGTGATTATAACTTAGAGATACGCGAAGGGGAGTGGTTTTTCAATAATGTGTGAAATTAGGTTTCCGCTATATTTAAGTTGGAGCCAATTCGATTTTCTCAACGAAAAATTACAAGTAGAAATGTCAAAAATGTCTGCACCCGTTTTCAGGGATTTCACTGAGAGATAATTGTATCTTCATATGCTGGAACTATTATTTAGTCCACTCTGAATGTCCACATACTTCAATTAATGTAATGGATATTCTCCATGGTTGCTTCTGCAGCAGAGCATCTCTACACTCCTGTCTGGTCCTGAATTTTTAATACGTTTGTGTTGTTTGTAGTTACTTAAAATATTCCTTTCGGCCAAAAAATTAAATTAAATCGCGAACACTTTTGCGCAATTATTTTTTACAACTTTGGACGTGGATTAACTCAGCACGTTGATTCAATTTTTGGCGATGAAGCTTCATCAAGGACCAGTGTTTATTGATGACGTGGTGAATTCAATCAAGGTAGTATATCAATTTAAGCCGAATTTCGTGAAGTTTGTCCAAAACAGTTGTTCTTCCGGAGACTATTATGTTGTGCGTAAATTGCTATTCCAAGATAGTCATGTGATCTACTATAGGCATTAGTGGAACCAGCAAACATTCAATATTGCATTTGCTCCCGTTTGATCCCACACATTTTGTCAATCACTCAAACAAGGACTCGTATCGATTGGTCGAGAGAAATATTAAAAAAATACGATAGCTGTGAGTGTCGCAACCGTACTATTAGAAAAACGCAAAACAGTAACTTCTGAATGATACACAACCATTTGTTTGAAAGTTATATTTCAAGAAATTAGGAAAATCAACCTCCGAAGACGTATCAGTCTTCACCACGACAGTGCGAGCTCTCACACATTGACTGAAATAACTGAATTTTTGAGCACTCAACACATCGATTTGATTAATGACTTCTTTTTATTCCCAAACGTAATGAACAAACTGAGAGGTCAATGTTTTTCGACATCTAAAGAGGCGGTTAATGCGTTCAGAACGCATATTTTGGAGATAACTCAATAAGAGTGGCAAAAAGTACATAGATCTTAATTGAAAGATATTTTGAAAAACAATAAAGCGATTTTCGATAATTAATATTCGTTTTTGTTCTCTTATTCCGAAATATAGAAAGCAATATGTCTCAATATATTATTTTATATTGCATCATTACATTATATATCGAGTTATCTTCACAAAAATGTGAAACAACAAATTTAATAATTAAAATTTAAAGTTCTAGCTGCTTACGTTGTTCCAGTTCCAAATGCCTTTCAGATCTTTTGAAGATCTCTGGCTGATCGAAGCTTTTTATTCCTTTCATGAATATGATTTGGTATATTAACTTTCGTCCGAAGTATGTAAGTACCAGAGGCAGAAGAAGTAGACTTACTGAAATTTATATCGATCACATCAGAATTTCGAGCTGAATTGATTTAGCCATGTCCGTCTCTTCGTCTGTCCACCTGTCCGTCTGTCTGTTTGAACGCAAACTAGTCCCTCAATTTTTAAGATATTTAAACCAAACTGGGTAGAAAGATGGACCTATACGTTTAAACGATCATTTTTCGGAACCGCCCACAACGAACCACTATACTATATAATATATATACGACCTATTTTTCAGATTTGAAATTTTTGGCCAGAAATCCGTCAAAAAAGTACCTAAGAACGTGGAATTTGGTATACTGTACATATTGGTTGTGAAATTCATCGAAATGGGACTATTATATTATATAAACTTGATGTGTTCATGAAAGATATAAAGACTTCGGCATGACCGAAGACAGTTTTTCTTTCTTTTTTTTTCTTCTTTAATTAACCAAATGACGGTGAATAGATGCTATGGAAATTTTGTCTCAACCATGATATGCTTTATTCAACAATATATTTCTCCAATTAAAATAAAACATGAGTTGTGAGAGAGTTCTTAAATAGCAAAACATTTAAGAGCAAAAATTTGGGCAAAATATTAGCGGTAGGAAAAATGAGTATAATGAGAAATACATGAGCTTTGTATAACATTAGAAACATAGAAAGCGAAAAATATGCAAAGCCAAACTCTTGGGTATTATTAATTGTAGTGGCTCCCAACAGACGGCCTTAGGAATATTTTCTAAAATTTTTTGAAAACAATATTTTGAGAGTTGTTTATAACAAAAAAGGAATTAGAAAAATATATTTATTTTCTAAGTATTCCAAATTGAATGAATTTGTATTTTTGAGAAAAACGAATTTTGAGTTTACACTATAGCTATAGCTCCCGAAAGCCCTGTGATCATTACCGAATAATTCGAATAGTATTTATGGGATTCATATAAAATTTTCAAATAATATTTGTAAGATTTTTTAAACAAAAAATCGATTTTTTTAATTCTGACATAAAGGAAAATTGGTCTTGTCAAACTCCTTAAAATTTTTTTGGGCTACTTTTTTACAGTCGCAAACTTTAACTAAATTTTATTTTATTTTTCAGTTACCTAACCAAAACGATTATTAATTAATTTTTTTTCTCGAAAGTTGTCTTCAACCACTTTTACATTTACAACAGCACACATGTGTAGTATGCAACAACGATTAGTCACAAAATAAATGGCCAAGAGAGTGGCCAATCGACAGCTGATCGTTGAATGCTAATGGTCGCCAGTTATAATTCATGTAAATTATGAGTAAATATTTTTTTCCAACAATCATTAGACAAATTGACAAATTGAGGCGGATAGTTGTTGCTGTATTTAAGGCAATTTCGCTTTAAGTTTATCGGTTGTATGTGCGTACACTTATATGTATAAACATTAATATTAATTGTATAAATTTACTTCTGTTTTGGAGAAATACATACACACATATGTGTTTGTATATTTATGTATGCATTCCTTCTACTTCTCCACTACCCCAACTTTTGGTGCCACAATTATCATTTAATTTGTTGGTTAATGTGGCACAGTATGAGCGGCTGCCTTGTTGCTGCTGTTGGCATGGTCATGGGGTGCGGCAACATACATGCATATGTTAATATATGTACTTATGTAGAGGTGCTGTTTGAGATTTTTCACACCAGCTGTGACAGTTGCTATTAACAGTTCATGCAGCTGTACTTAACATATGTAAATGAAAATGTTTCTGTACATGCATAGTATGTTTGTATGTATGTATTTTATGTATTTTATGTATTTAACTTCTATGGGTGTAAAGAAAATTCTACGTATTAATTGTGTACAATAAATTAATGTCACTTTTGACACCCAAATAATGTTTAGTGATAAAATCAGAATAAATATATACAGTGGGTCAAAAAAGTAGTCGGACAAACTTCAAATGTGCAAAATATTTAAAGAAAAAATTTAATTTATTTTTCAAAATTTTTTCATTAAGACAGCTTTAAATTTATTTGAAAATAAGAGTAAACATATGTACATCAATTTCATTAAAAAAATAAAAATAAAATAGTATAATATTTATAAAGAAAATTCATATCAAAAAAGAACTCGGACATTTACTTAAGCGATTAAAGTACACATAATTAACTTATATATATTATCTGCTAACATTTTTTTGATAAGGCTTTAGCTTTTTTTACAGCTTTTAATCTTCGTGGCATTGATTTTACTAACCTTTTGCATATTGAAGCTTCCAAGCCAGTATTTTTCCTTATGGTATGATTTTTCAACTGATTCTCCAAATGGGCCCATAAGTGCTCAATAACATTGATATCAGGTGATTGCCGAGGAGTTTCCAATACTTTTGGACAGTTATACATTAATCATAAGCGAGCATCATGCGCTTTATGCTTTGAGTCATTATCCTGATAAAATTCGAAACTGATTTTTATTCCCAAATCTTCAGCACTTTCGACCAAATTTGCTTTTTGAATGTTAAGATATTGTATATGGTCCATATTGCTGTCTATGAAACACAGTTTCCGGGGCCAGCAGAGGTCATACAGCCCCAGACCATTACACAACCGCCTTCATGCTTTACAGTTGGCTTTAAATTCTTCTCTAAGCTCTTCTTTTGGTTTCCACCATACATGGGTCTGTTCATCTGACCTAAATATGTTAAATTTACTGTCATCTGAGAATAAAATTAGGCTCCAAAAGTCGAAATCTTTATTTCTATATGTTTTATCCAAATTCCTTCTCTTTTTTTTACTCGGCTTACTAATATACGGCTTCTTCCTAGCAACCCTTCCATGTAAATTATTCTTTCGCAGCACAATTCGTATAGTTTCAGGATCATAGTTGATATAAAGATGCTTTTAGACTTTCGCTGTCAGTTTTGGAGCACTTAGAGTGGGAGTTTTTTTTTTCACTTGCTGCTCTATCCACCACTCATTTACTTCAGTAAACAGTTTTGGCCTTCCTGATTTCACCTTATTTTCGATGGTTTTTTTTTTTTTTTTTTTTTTTTTGAAACGTTTGATGACATCATGAACGGTACACCGAGGTCTAGTAAAGATTTCACTGATTTCTCGAACAATTAGATTTCTAACTTCAATTGAACTTTGTCCATGTTGTCTTCCCTTTTTTTGTGTAATTTTATATTTTATTTATAAGTTAAATATTTAAATTGTTTCACAAATGTCTGTTACTTGCTTTTTTTACGACAACAGTGGAAAACAGTGTTATTTACTTATTGAAAATATCAAAAGTAATCCAAAGCTGAACATGTCCGAATTCTTTCTTGACATGAATTTCCTTATATAATAAATTTTTATTTATATTTTTTTTTTAATGAAAATCATGTACACATCTTTACTGTTATTTTCGAATGAATTTAAAGCTGGCTTAATGAAAAAACTCTGAAAAAAAAAATAAATTACTTTTTTTCTTTTGCACAAGAATGTAATTTTTATGTTTGTCCGATTTTTTTTTTGACCCACTGTATGTATATTTTGAAATTAAATATATAAATATATTAATTACAACAAATTTTCACATGTTTGTACATATTTTCAGCAAACACTTTGTGCTTCTATATGTGACATTAATCAGCGTAATCTCATGTTAATAATCTATAAATACAAATATAAATGTCATACGTGTGATTTTATGGGAAACAAATAAATAAAAATAAAAAATTGAGTTAAAATTGGAGAAAAATATATTTTTTTTCTCAACATCGATTTCAACAAAAACTTGCATAATTGGTTTGTTAATTTATTATAGGCAATAAAAATCATAAATTCTATGCCTCTAAAATTGAGGAATAATAATTAAATATTTGATAAATGTGGAGTTAATTGAAAACCAATTTAAGTAATATTTTGAAGAAAAAATTTAGCAAATTTTAACAAATACATTTAAGTTTTAATAGAAATAAATCAGGCTTAAAAGTATTTAAGTTTTACATTTCATCTGTGGCTTCAAAATTAAAATTTTTTAAACACAAATGTCTTTCCACCATACGCTTACAAATAAATATCTACAGATTTATGTACATATGTATGCATGTACATGCTCACATCACTTTGTAATTTTTTTCCACAAATTCTTACCACAAATAATCTAAACCGCAAAGGTGAGTGATGCGGCGACAAAGTAACCGACCAAAAAGGAAAATATATTTTTACATAAAAAATAACAAAAACAAATTCCACCATATCTGTAAAGTAATAAAAAATTCAATTTTTCACTAACAACAGCGTTGCCAAGATTTGTTGCTACTTTTTTTTAGCAAAAAAAAAATCCATAAAAACTACTGCACTCGAAGTGGATTGTTTAAAAATCATTTGTGGCACTTGTTGGGTGGCAGCGAGCCAAAAATTCTGGACATTTACATATATCCATACATACCAGTATCATATACCATGCAGCGAAAGATAATAGGGGTTAACTAGAATGCAACTAGTTGGAGTTTTCACACTAACTAGTTCTCTGGTCATCATACTCTCTAGTTGGCAACTGGTAATTTCAACACGACACTGTCATATATCGAATAAAAGATTTTACATCAACTCCATACTGGTTAAATATTAATTCGTTCATGCATGTTGAATTTTTGCTACAAATAAATTAGAATATTTTCTCAACAGCGTGTTTCCAGCCATGAATCGCATGTCTATTACGTTAATCTCTCACCACCCAGCTCAAGTATTGATGTAAAAAACATTGAGAAACTTCGCACTAATCCATTTCGAGGTTCCCTATTTTAAAAAAAAAAAAACACAGAAAATTTCAACTTACTAGGGAATGTTTATTATCATTCGAAATACCATTCTTTGGCATTTGTTTTTCGAAGATCATCTCTTTCAAATGTTGGCCGTGACTACGTCTCAGATGGTCCATCCTTTGAGGCCAATTTTCGATGACTCGCTCGAGCATTTCGACTGGCAACTGGCGAATGACAGGCGTGATGGTTTGCTCCAAGGCCTGAATCGAAGCAGTATTGTCCGCATAGAATTTAGACTTTACATACCTCACAGGAGAATGTCTAACGGTGTGATATGATACGATCTTGGTGGCCAATGGACGGGCCCAAAACTTGAAATTATCTTCTCACCGAAGTGTTCTCTCAATAAATCAATTGATTGATGCGATGTGTGGGAAGTGACGCCATCTTGTTCAAACTAAATGTCGCGGAGATCACGAGCTTCAATTTCAGGCATCAAATTGTCGGTTATAATGGTGCGATAAAGGTCGCCATTGACGGTTATGTTTTCACCGGCATCATTTTTGAAGAAATATGGAGCGATGATTCCACTGGCCAACAAACCAAACCAAACCGTTGTATTTTCTGGATGAAATATAAGCTCTTGAATCTCTTCAGGTTGCTCTTCGTCCCAAATGCGGCAATTTCGCTTCTTTACATACACATTGAGCCAGAAATGGGCCCCATCGCTGAACGAAATTTGGCTTGAAAACGTCGGATGTTCTTGGAACTTTCCAAGAGCCTATAGATCGAAAAGATGTCGCTTGGGAAGGTCCGGCGGCTTCAGTTCTTACACAACCTGTATTTTGTTCTGCTTTCAATTTGAGATCTCGACGTAAAATGCCCCAAGTCGTTCCATACGTCAGTCCGAGTTGCTGCGAACGGCGCCGAATCGACTCTCCACGCTCTTTGGGTACATTCTCAGCTACGGCCGCTATATTTTCTTCACTGCATGGTGGACGTGGTCTATTCGGGCGAATATTATACAATAATTAATTTTGGGTCTCAAGATGGATGATTGTCTAACGAGTAGTAGGCTCAGTAGGCCGATTATGTTGACAAAATTGAATGATTTGTTAACGTTGTGCAGGTGTAAATCTTTTCATGATGAAATGCTAAACAATTCTGAACAAAAATAAAATGACAATTGGACACGACTCACGCGTGATCTATCAAAAAACAAGGCTATTGGAAAAAGTACCTCTACTTGGACCTTTAAAACAAAAAGTATTAGAAAACTAAAAGTAACCGTGGTGTACTAAAAATTAACACAACACACCGATCTCACGCTATTGGAAATTGTTTTTTTTCCCTTTAGTGATGATTTTGCAATAGAAGAAAAAAAAAACAGGCACGTCTTCGTCTTGAAAGGACTGGTATTTAACTAGAATTATTTCGTACTCGATTTTATTGCCGGGATGTTTAACAGTTTGTTTCTATGTAGAAAATATACATACATTGTTGCAAGCGCCAAAAAAAAAGTTTTGCCGAGAAAAAAGGCAGAGGCGACCAAGTTTGTCAAAAAGGTTTGTAAAGTTCATAGCGCAGCCAACATCACTCATTACCAGCAACAACAAGAGTGAACGATAGGAAGTAGCGGATAGAGAAGAAAAAAGAAAGCAGAACCAGATCAACAATGACTAAACTCACAGCAGTTGTAGCAACAAAGTGGCAGTGGGAAAATGCCAAAGCTAAAAAAAAGAGAAATTGAAAAAGAAAAACATAAAGAATAATAAAAAATATGTGAGCAAATTTCTCATGTAATCAGAAATCAAAAAATATGAAAACAGTTTGTCTTTTCATATGCTTACATATATGCCTACAGTAGCGGTTGTAAATATTAGTAATTGTAAAAAAAATGCATCTGAGACAAGGACATAAGCATTTGGATGAATATAATAACAGATAGAGTTAAGAATGTAGATAAGGATAAGTAGAGATTGATAAGGCGATAAATTGAAAATAGAGAAAAAGTGAGATATAAAATATTTTTAATCGCTCATACTTCTTGTATTTTCGAGCACAGTAATTTTGAAGCGAAAAGACTAATTTTTCCTACGAATTTCGATAAATTTTTACAATTTTTTATAAATTTTTTTATAAAAATTAAAAGCGTAGATAATTAATTTTTACAATTTTTTTTTTTTTAATAAAAATTAAAAGCGTAGATAAACTTCTGTGTCGATTGTTTTGCTAAATATTTTTTCATTAAAATTCGACACTCCCAAAGTGGTGCTTCTCACCTATAGTGTTGCATGTATGATGTATTTGAATAAATATGCACATGTATATGTACATAGCCGCGCACCGAATGTGGCAGACACTTCAATTGAGCGACCACAAAGGCTTTGAGTAAAATAATTTTTTTTTTTAAATAAAACTGAGCGCTTAGTTGGTAAGCTTTGTGGAGGTGTTGTTTTTTAAAATTTGTTTTGAATTATTTTTTTTACAGTATTTTGTTGCCGTTGCATGTGAAAGTGCTCATACATAGGTATGTTCACAGTTACTTACGCATAAATTCGTATTTACATTTGTGTATATATCGCATCCCTGCAAACATTTATGGACCATATGGTCCACTGGAGTACCTACAAATATACTCCTCTGTGGGAACTATTGGACCAACTCATGCTTTTACACGAACTTTGTGAGTCACGACCATTCTTCGTTTTATGCCGATCGCAATCACTACAGAAGTTACAATTGCGCAATAAGTTTTATACACGTATACAGAAAATGTGTGGCGATGAAATTGAGCTTCGTTTCGCTGTTGAGCTGCGCTTCCAAAATAAAAAGTATGTTCGAATGTAATTTTTCGCGTATACTCCAAAATATAATCCCCTATAGGTATTCAATGGAGTACTCGCATGTTATGCAGAGGTGGATTATATGGTCCAGCCCTGGTACATCACAATGTTAATTGAGCCATATATTTTGTATGGATTGTAGGTTTTGGATTACTCTATTGTCCGTGTGGAGTATAAATTTTACGCATACATGGAATACTCGCGTTGTTCGCAGGGATAGAGTGAGCCGTCCACTTCACTTTAAAAAAAGAACCGTTTGAATTTAGATTTTTTTTAATTAGAATTAAATTTTTTTATTTTTTATTTTTTATTTTTTGTTAAACAAAATAAAATGAAGTTCGCCAAAGCGACAATACTGCATAGTCAAATGTCACCAACAATAACGATGTTGCTGTAGCAACGTACATACAAACATGGCAAAGTAATAACACCAACAATTGAAGCGATCAGCCTTCGTTTTAGCAGCAGCAATTAATTTTTAGCGGTAAATTTATGGTTCAAAAATTGCGCTTTTTTTGTTAAAAAAAGCGATTTAACTTGGAAATCGGGACAAAAAACTTTTACCCAGAAAAATTTTCTAAAATTATCAAGGAATATTCCAACTTTTCATAACGAATAAATCGAAGGTTTCATGAATTTTTACACATTATCGAGTGACCGTCAGGTTTTGATTATCTTTTTGAGTGAAGGCCTCAGAAGAAAGTGAAAGAATAGTGGGTTTCCACGGAAAGACCGCTCGCAAAATCTGTCTTCGTCAGTAATAGGAACTTTTTCAAAAAATTTCAAAAAATCATAACATTAAATGTATTAATTTAATTAATAAAGGGCGTTTTTTGTAGAGGTATAGAACCTTAAGTTCGCATTACTTTTCAAGATAGCGGCCGATTTAACAGTTGTCAAGTGATTTATTCTCAGTTTGGTTTGGCAATTCATCATGAATAGACTCACGCCTGAACAACGCTTGCAAATAGTGCAGTTTTATTTCGAAAATAATGGTTCTGTGCGGAAAACGTATCGCGCACTACGTCCATTTTAGCGATGTTTAGCGATGAAGCGCACTTCTGGTTGAATGGCTACGTCAACAAACAAAACTGCCGCATTTGGAGTGAAGGTAATCCTCAAGTGTATGTTGAAACACCGTTACATCCAGAAAAACTGACTGTTTGGTGCGCTTTATGGGCTGGTGGAATTATTGGTCCGTACTTTTTCAAACACGATGGTGGCCAGAACGTTGCAGTCAATGGTGATCGGTATAGAGCCATGATTACTAACTTTTCCATTCCTGAATTGAATAACCATGATGTCCAGGAAGGATGATGGTTTCAACAAGACGGCGCAACATGTCACACAGCTCGTGTCACAATAGATTTATTGAAAGACACGTTTGGTGACCGCCTAATTTCACGTTTTGGACCTGTGAATTGGCCTCCAAGATCTTGTGATTTAACACCGCTAGACTACTTTCTGTGGGGCTATGTAAAGTCATTGGTCTATGCGGATAAGCCACAAACGCTCGACCATTTGGAAGACAACATTCGCCGTGTTATTGCCGATATACGGCCACAAATGTTGGAAAAAGTCATCGAAAATTGGACGTCCAGATTGGACTACATCCGCGCCAGCCGTGGCGGTCATATGCCAGAAATCATATTTAAAATGTAATGCCACAAGATTATTTTTCGGATAAATAAAATTCATGTCAATCGAATAATCCATCGTTGTTTTATTGCAACTTAAAATTCTATACCTCTATAAAAAACACCCTTTATATATATATGCTATCCAAACAGACTAGGTGGTTAAATTGTAGAAAAAAGGAAAGCTGGATTCCTGGTCAATTAATATTCTGGTTCTTTACATTATATAGATTGTGATATATGTGATTCCTAAATACGAAAAGAAGTTTGCATAGATGACAGCAGGTCATTTAAGTCCTCCGTGGTCCGACGTCCTCTAGTCGAATTCTCCTATTCTTTCTATAAATATTACTACAGCCTCATTAGTAATCACGGTGGCTCAAAGAAGCCGAGCCAACGAATTCCTGCTGATTTTATCTAGCTAAAAGATCAATTTTTCGGCCGCAATAACCGAGTGGTTAGCATTGCGTATTGGCGGTTTCCGAAATATACGCCAATAAAATGCATTTAAAATAATGTTTTTCACTAAATTCCTTTTTTTATTATAAAGTTTGAACCTTGACATTATATATAAAACACTACATAATTCAAATGACCTGCTCGTGAATTTTCTCAAACTTTGATTGGTTTGAGGTAATTTTCGATCACTCCTTGGCACACATACTTGGCGAAAGTTGGTTTTCAAGCGCTGAAGAGTTAAGGGGTTAGGTGAGTTTCAGAGGTTAAAAAAAGGAATTTTCACAATTTTTTTTATATATACAATCATATATTTTATTCAAACAACTCACCATATGAAAGATACATATTCAAACAGTATTTTGTGAAATTTTTATTGAAAAATTTCGAAAACTCAGTCGTTGGTACCTCATCTCCATTGACGTCTCAAAAGAAACTGCTCTCGCCGAGGACAGCATAACTCATTATTGGTTCATCTAAAATCAAAAATCAAAAAATATTTCATTTTTACATGGATTAATCTCGTTATTAGACGAAAAAAAATAAATTAAAATTGGAATTTTTGACAGACTGAAAAAAAAAACATTTTTTTTTATCAAATTTTCGCCATGAATTGGCTCGAAAAAATTAGTTTTATTAAAAAAAAAATCCTTCGTTCAATGACTAGTTAATGTTATTACAAAGATGTGTTCCAAATTTGAACAAAACTCTTTATAACTTTTCGGGAAATCGTGTTCACCGACCTAAAAAATAGATTTGGGCGATACTTCCAAAGGGTCTATCTCTTAGAATTTTACTCCGATCGCTTTGAAATTTTAGCAGAATATTTTAAACATATTGCACAATTTAATAAGACAAAAAAAAAATCGATTTTTTGAAATTTTCAAACCCACCTAACCCCTCCAAGGGATTTTTCGCTTAGCTCCACAAAAAAGGTTCAACGGTGACAAATCGTACGATCTCAGTGGATAATTGACATGGCCAAGATGGGAGATTACGCGACCGGTTGTCATACGACTATTAACGCTCCGAATTGACAATGACTACTGACTCGCCGTTATCGTTTTCAAAGAAGTGAGATCTAATCACATCTCCGGACCAAAGAGCAAACAAGACAGATAGTTCTTTTGGATGTAATGGCCACTATTCAGTTCTTCGAGGATTATCGGTGCACCAAATGCAACAATTTTACTTACTTACGTATCCACCGAGTGAAAAATATGCCTCGTTGCTGAAGAAAATTTTGTTGGAAAGAGCGCGGTCCACTGTCTGTTGTCCAAGCACCCAATCGACGTAACTTCAGCGTTGTGAATGGTCAGCTGGTTTCAGTTTTTCTGAAAGCTGAACTTTGTTAGAATGTAGTTGTAAGTCCAAGCGAAAATACGGCATAATTTGCCGTAAGTCCTAGCTCTTGAGAAAGCCGAGAAATATACACATTCGACCCAACTCTCAATTATAGCAGTGATATTTGAGGTGGAACTAGCAAAGCGATGATGGACAGGCCTTAAAATATCTATAACCGATCCAGCCTCTTCAAACTGCTTTAAAATTTTACCAATTTCTGGATTATGTGCACCATAATCTCCCCATAAAGCACAAATCCCACGTTCCCACGTTTGAAGCGATCCATTTTCATAAATGGCTGACTTTTAACTGAGACAAAACCTCTACTAAATGGGTAATCCTATTATAAGGGTGTATAGAGGTATAGAATTTTAAGTTGCAATAAAACAACGATGGATTATTCGATTGACATGAAT
The DNA here is from genome assembly GCA_030068015.2 of Neoceratitis asiatica. Classification (NCBI taxonomy): domain Eukaryota; kingdom Metazoa; phylum Arthropoda; class Insecta; order Diptera; family Tephritidae; genus Neoceratitis; species Neoceratitis asiatica. The sequence goes on from CM061527.1 coordinate 37,939,078, forward strand.
TTTATTTATCCGAAAAATAATCTTGTGGCATTACATTTTAAATATGATTTCTGGCATATGACCGCCACGGCTGGCGCGGATGTAGTCCAATCTGGAAGTCCAATTTTCGATGACTTTCCAACATTTGTGGCCGTATATCGGCAATAACACGGCGAATGTTGTCTTCCAAATGGTCTAGCGTTTGTGGCTTATCCGCATAGACCAATGACTTTACATAGCCCCACAGAAAGTAGTCTAGCGGTGTTAAATCACAAGATCTTGGAGGCCAATTCACAGGTCCAAAACGTGAAATTAGGCGGTCACCAAACGTGTCTTTCAATAAATCTGTTGTGGCACGAGCTGTGTGACATGTTGCGCCGTCTTGTTGAAACCACATCTCCTGGACATCATGGTTATTCAATTCAGGAATGAAAAAGTTAGTAATCATGAATCTATACCGATCACCATTGACTCTAACGTTCTGGCCACCATCGTTTTTGAAAAAGTACGGACCAATGATTCCACCAGCCCATAAAGCGCACCAAACAGTCAGTTTTTCTGGATGTAACGGTGTTTCAACATACACTTGAGGATTACCTTCACTCCAAATGCGGCAGTTTTGTTTGTTGACGTAGCCATTCAACCAGAAGTACGCTCCATCGCTAAACAAAATTCGCTTATGAAAATCGGGAACAACGGTAATCTCGTTTTGGACCCATTCCACGAATTTACATCTTACGTGATGATCGTGAGTCTATTCATGATAAATTGCCAAACCAAACTGAGAATAAATCACTTGACAGCTGTTAAATCGGTCGCCATCTTGAAAAGTAATTCCAACTTAAAGTTCTATACCTCTATAAAAAAACACCCACGTTTTTGTGTATATCAGTGTTTCGATAATCTTATGTTTATGAATCTTTTCATAATAAAGGGTTTTCCAATAGGGATGGTATGATTTCTAAGCGTCGTTTTAGCCATTTTTAATATGTCATGATCTGTCATTTTTTTCATTGTATTCAGTAATGTTTATAATTTCATCATTGCTTTGCTGATTTTATCTTGGAACAACTTGAAAACGATAACGACTTTTTTTTAAGAAAACCATCTTCTCCGATGAGGCTCATTTTCATCTGAGTGGTGAGGAAAATAAACAAAATAGTTGATTCTGGTGCGAAGAAAATCCACAAATTATTCATGAAAAACCATTACATTCACCTAAATTGACAGTTTGGTGTGGTTTTTGGTCTGGTGGAATCATCGGTTCGTACGTCTTTCGAGATGAAGCTGGTAGCACCGTTACTGTCAATGGAGAGAGGTATAGATCGATGATAACTAACTTTTTATTACCACAATTGGAAGAAGTTGATTTTAACAACATCTGATTCCAACAAGACGGGGTAACGTATCACACATCACGTGCAATAAGCGAATTATTGCGAGAAAGGTTTGGAGATTCGATTATTTCAAGAAATTGTGACATTGAATGGCCTCCAAGAAGTTGTGATTTAACACCATTAGACTACTTCTTGTGGGGTTATTTGAAGTCATTGGTCTTTAGCAATAAGCCAGACTCTCTTCAAGCTTTAAAAGTCAATATTGAACGTGCTATTCATGACATACGACTTGATTTAGTGTAAAAAGTGCTCAAAAATTGGGTTCATCGAATTCGTTCCTGCAAAAGAAATCGTGTGGACCATTTGAATGATGTTATATTCACATCTTATCAATTGTGTTGGCTGTATATTAAATAAAAAACATTTGAATTTCCTTAACAATTAGTGTGTTTGTATTTAAAATAAATCATATCACTCTTATTGAAAACCCCTATACATGCGTGTATATTTTCAGTTTCACGACTTTTTGTATAAGTGTTTACGTGAGTCGCTAACTAAAATACAAAGTTTTATATTTCCTAGCGATATCAATGAAATTTTCAACTTTTTAAAATCCATTTCTTATTATTGTTCTTATCAGCAGTGATTTTATACTTTCTACTCTCTTTATTGATGTTATTTTCACTGCGCTTCATTGTTTGTGAGTGAAATAATGACGACAAATATCGGTGGCAACTTACCAGCGGCACCACTTTCTGCCACATTTTACCACACATCAAAGGTTTTTTTTTTGGAAATTGCAGTTTATTTTCTTCTTTTCTTGTTGTTTTTGTTGTTGTTTCATGCTGTTGGCATTACTATTGCTGCCACTGAATATTGCATATTTGCGTGCTTTGCCGCGAACTTACATACAGAACTAGCATTGCAACAATGCTGCTGCACGAACACAACTAATGTGAGTAGTATGTGAAGAAACCTTTGCTGTTGTTGTTTTGGGGGGGATTTTTTGTTTTCAAAGTTAGACTTTGTCTTTGTCACTGCCAGCACGTTTGCTTTGTTTGACATTTGATATGTCACACAATTGTAATGTTACATCAATTTTGAGTTTCTTCCTATTTTTTTTTTTTTATAAACTTGCCACCAGACAGTCCCACCAACAACGCTTGTTTCGCTGTGTCTCTATATATTAATACATGTAAGTATATGTGGATGTACACATGTATGTATTCAAGCAATCATGTTGCCAGACAACCAATAATACTCGTTGGTAGAATCTTCTCTTCGTACTCATAGTTAGGAAGAATTCTGCAACATTTTATGTGCAATACTTCTTATCATTTGTCGCCGTCCATCCTCGGATATACATAAATACATACACACATGGCCATACACACAAACATATTTGGTTTTGTTTCATACACCGTCATAGTCTCTTATTTGCTGTTATTAGCTTCTACCACGTCCAAGAAGCGCCAGCAGTCAACACTGTCTACATACATACACACATACATAAATGTGTAAAGGTTGTCAACAAAAACAACTAATATGGCAGGCGGCAGCTGCAGTGGCTTGTTTACGTTGCCAAATGCCAACACACAAATCGCAAATTCAATTCATTTTTTATAATGCCCGGTACATAGTGTATGTAGGAAAAAACCTATATATATATATATATCACTGACATATGGATAAATATACAGAAGTAAATATGCTCATATGTTAGGCCACTCTTCCGTTTTTTTTTTCAATTTATTTTCTATATCTTTTACTCCATTTAGTTTACTGAGTCTGTTTTCAGAGCTTTAACGTCAGGTTTATTTTTCACGCAAGTGTGAATTCACATACTCACTTTTACTAAGTAAGAACATACGTATGTGCCAACAACAATATACTTATACATACTACAACAATATTTGTACTTATTTTGTGGCAAGGTTTCAAATTATTTCACTAAGTAGCAGGAAATATGAGCGATTCCTTTGTATGAATGAATACTGGAGCAAACTGGAAAATTGGTGCAAAAAATCCCGACGTACATAAATAAATACATACATATGCACATATAACCGACGGTGTAGAATTGTTTTGTATATATGTATGTAAGTAGCAATTACGAAAAGCCAACTAGTTTGTAAAAATTATAGTTGGTAACTAGTATATAATTAATTCTCCACATTTGTTGCCGAATTTCACTATGTTTTCTATTTATTTCTATAATGTGATCACTTTCTTCTTCACTTTTTACATATAAAGGGTGATTCAAGTAGATGTATTTTTTCCAATAGCCTTTTTTTGACAGATCACGCGTCATTGGTATCAAGCTGTCATGTTATTTTTGTTAAGTATTGCTTGGCATTTCATCATGGAAAGACATACGCCTGAACAAAGTTTACAAATCATTCAACTTTATTATGAAAATTCACGTTCTGTCGTATGTCATTCGCCAGTTACCAGTCGATATGCTTAAAAGAGTCATCGAAAATTGGACTCAACGGATGGACCATCTGAAACGTAGCTTCTTCAAAAAATAAATGCCAAAGAATGTTCTTTCTAATGATAATAAACATTCAAGTAGGGAACCTAGATATGGATCACCCTTTATATGCTCTATTGTGCTCTATATGCTCTATTGTGCTTTTTGGACAGACTTTTCTTACAGTTATAATGCTGCGTGGTTAGAAGTCTTCGCTATCGGGCGTAACATTCATCTCCTTTTGTTTTCGAAAGCAAATTTTTCCAAAGCATACAGCGGCGAACTGGTATTTTACTAGTATGAAGCTGATATATGACTATGCAATTCATATTTCATAGTGTTATAAATACCAGTTTAGTAAAGTGAAAAGATAATGTACGCCGAGCTAGTTTATAACAATTCAAAGTAGTAGTATTTTATAAGTAGTTTACAACTAGTATCTTAGAGAAGTATTTCATATGGATTTGTGAGCGAGTGCACTGAATATTATTTGATTTTAAAATATATAACGGGTGATCCATTTTGAGGTTCCCTACTTTTTTAAAGAAAAAAAAACACAAAAATTTCAAATTTAATGAGGAATGTTTATCATTCGAAAGAACGTTCTTTGGCATTTATTTTTTGAGGATTATCTCTTTCAAATGTTGGCCGTGGCTACGTCTCAGATGGTCCATCCGTTGAGCCTAATTTTCGATGACTCGTTGGAGCATTTCAACTAGTAACAGGCAGATGACACGCGTGATGTTTCGCTTCAGGGCCTGAATCGAAGAGGGATTATCTGCATATAATTTAGACTTTACATGTCCATACAGAAAAAATTACGGTGTCATATGACACGATCTTGGTGGCCAATCGACCGGCCCAAACCGTGAAATTATCTGCTCACCGAAATGGTCTTTCAATCAATTCATTGATTGATTGATTGTTGAAACCAAAAACTAACGGAGATCACGAGCTTCAGTTTCAGGCATGAAATAATCGGTTATCATGTCGCGATAACGGTCGCCATTGACGGTTACGTTCTCACCGGCATCACTTTTTCAAGAAATTTAGACCGATGTTTCCACCGGCCTACAAACCACAACAAACCGTTGTTTTTCTGGATGAAATGGCAGCTCTCGAATTTCTTCAGGTTGCTCCTCGTCCCAAATGCGGAAATTTTGCTTGTTTAGATACCCATTGAGCCAGAAATGGGTCTCATCGCTGAACAAAATTTGGCTCGAAAACATCGGATCTTCTTGGAACTTTTCAAGAGCCCATAGAGTGAAGCGACGTCGCTTGAGAAGGTCGAGCGGCTTCAGTTCTTGCACATACTCTATTTTGTATGCTTTCAATTCAAGATCTCGACTTTCCATACGTCAGTCCGAGCTGCGCCGAATCGACTCTCCACTGCTTTCGTGTACACTCTCAGCTACGGCCGCTATATTTCCTAACACGCAGTGGCTAGAAGTGGTCTATTCGAATATTATCCAATAATGAATGCTCAGTCTCAAGATGGGTGATGGTGTTTCAAATAGTACGCTCAGTAGGCCGATTATGTTAACCATAAGTTGAGCGAAACGCGCGAAACACATTCTTTACAGAACTTGAATTTTCGTAATAAAGTTGAATGATTTTTAAACGTTGTTCAGGCGTAAGTCTTTTCATGATGAAGTGTCAACAATACTGAACAAGAAAAACATGACAGCTTGACACCTCTGTCAAAAAAAGGCTTTTAAAAAAAGTACCTCTACTTGGATTACCCTTTATATAAAAATGTGATGTTGGTTTGTGTACGCTTCAAAAACTTGAAAAGCTCTGCATCGATTACGCTGAAAATTTAGCATGATGTATAATCCGCATCAAGGATTGTTTTTATCTATTCTTTCATACCGGGAAGTGAACCAACCAGGGACAGACCTTTTCGAAATCTTATTTATGGTTCGATTTACGTGAATGATGATTTCCAGGCTGTGGGCCGATAAAACTGAGAAAAAAATTGATTTATGCTTCGATTTGGTTAAAATTTTAGATAATGTGTCTATGATCAGGAAAAAAGTTCAATTTGCTTGAAATATTTCTTACGTGAAAGGGATCACCGACAAGACAAAAATTTTAATGTAAGCATAGGTCGGTGCGTATTTTCTTCGCTACGTCATGCAATTTTTCCGTGGCCGAATGCTGAGTTCGTTTTGCTTTAAAGCTTTCATATCGACATTCACGTGAAAGACTTTAAATAGTAAATTAGCGAAACGCACTTACAAGAACTTTAATGACCCTTGATCTTCCGACAGGGTGGTAAGTTGATTTATATTGGAAGGATTTTCCGTCATTCATTGTAAATTTTGGTTTTGTGACAAACCGGTTTCGGCGTTCCGCGCTCTCCGAACGAAACTAGGCATTGAGGATGGCGGAACGCCAAAACCGGTTTGTCACAAAACCAAAAATGACAAGGAATGACGGAAAATCGTTCCAATATAAATCAACTTTAATGACCCTTTGCAACACCAGTTAGAATAAAAATTGGAAGAAATATAGAAAACCACAACAACGTTTTTTTTTTTATATAAATTCCTACAAAACAAGTCTTTAAATATCGTCAAGTTCTCGAAAAATTTTAAATATATTTTTTTTTAAATCTCAAAGTTTTTGTAAATTCAATATTGTTGCGTAAGATCGATTTATGAAAAAAATTTTGTCGAGTTTTATACTTTGCCAAGTAAAAACTGTAAATAAAGGGTGTTTTTTATAGAGGTATAGAACTTTAAGTTGGCATTACTTTTCAAGATGGCAACCGATCTAACAGCTGTCAAGTGATTTATTCCCAGTTTGGTTTGGCAATTCATCATGAATAGACTCACGCCTGAACAACGCTTGCAAATAGTGCAATTTTATTTCGAAAATAATGGTTCTGTGCGGAAAACGTATCGCGCACTACGTCCATTTTATCGTCGACAAAATCGTCCATCAGAGCAGTTAATTCGATTAACCATGGAACGTTTTCGCACCACGTTTACTCTTATTGATAACTCGCATCTCCAGAGACGCCGTACGGTGCGTACAGAAGAAGCTATTGCTGCTGTAGAGCGTAGCATTGAGGAAGACCCGAATGAGTCCATCCGCCATCGAGCATAGGAATTGGATCTGTGTCCATCCACTTTATAGAAGATTTTGCGGTTGGTTTGCGTGCTTACAAAATCCAACTCGTGCAAGAATTGAAGCCAAACGATCATCAATTAAGGCGTAGATTCGTCGAATGGGCCCAAAACGAGATTACCGTTGTTCGCGATTTTCATAAGCGAATTTTGTTTAGCGATGAAGCGCACTTCTGGTTGAATGGCTACGTCAACAAACAAAACTGCCGCATTTGGAGTGAAGGTAATCCTCAAGTGTATGGTGAAACACCGTTACATCCAGAAAAACTGACTGTTTGGTGCGTACTTTTTCAAGAACGATGGTGGCCAGAACGTTACAGTCAATGGTGATCGGTATAGAGCCATGATTACTAACTTTTTCGTTCCTGAATTGAATAACCATGATGTCCAGGAGATGTGGTTTCAACAAGATAGCGCAACATGTCACACAGCTCGTGCCACAATAGATTTATTGAAAGACACGTTTGGTGACCGCTTAATTTCACGTTTTGGACCTGTGAATTGACTTCCAAGATCTTGTGATTTAACACCGCTAGACTACTTTCTGTTGATCTACCATTTGGAAGACAACATTCGACGTGTTATTGCCGTTATACGGCCACAAATGTTGGAAAAAGTCATCGAAAATTGGACGTCCAGATTGTACTACATCCGCGCCAGCCGTGGCGGTCATATGCCAGAAGTCATATTTGAAATGTAATGCCACAAGATTATCTTTCGGATGAATAAAATTCATGTCAATCGAATAATCCATCGTTGTTTTATTGCAACTTAAAGTTCTATACCTCTATAAAAAACACCCTTTGCAACACTTTTCCCACCAACTGTTATCGATTAATAGACTACTGTAAAATTTTGAAGAAAATGCACCATTTGGCCTGTGTTTGACAGCCATTGGAAACAGACGACATTGTGAATTTTAACGAAAATGGAAAAAACTAAATTTCGTGTGCTGATTGCGTAAAAAAACCATCATCTAAACCAAGAAAAGACTTGATAAATATCATGTGGACTCTGAACCATCAGTTTCAATGGTTGCGAAGTGGTTTACAGAGAACGTTCATGCCTTCCAAAAGGGGTTGTCACGCCAGAAATCGTCGATAAAATCCGTGGAAGATCGGAGAATATTAGTGCGTAAGGTGGCTCAGGATGTAAGCATCTCAACTGAGTGGCTACATCACTTTTCACATAAATATTTGGACATGAAAAAGCTATACGTGCGATGGATGCCGCGATTGCTCACACACGACCATCAGCGCAACTTCGTAAGTACTTCAAAGGAGTGTTTTCTAAAGGACAAAGTGAGTGGATAGTGGATTTCTCTAGGTGAACGTGCACCAAAGAAGTCCAAGGAGGGTATGTTGTCCAACAAAGTAATGGCCATAGTTTCTTGTGATGCATGAGGTGTCATCCACATCGATTACCTTGAAAAGTGTGAAACAATCACCGATGAATATTATTTAGAGTTGTTGGACAGATTCGATACTAATTTAAAGCAGAAAGGACCACATTTGGGGAAAAAAGTGCTGTTCCATCAGGACAATGCACGGGTGCGCACTTGTGTGGTCACCATGGAAAAAATTCATTCCTTTACGACTATTGTTTCCAAACCTGAAGAAATGGCTGGGTGGTAAGAGATTCGGATCGAATGAAGAATTCATCATAAAAACAAATCGCTGCTTTGAGGGCTTTGAAAAAAACCTATTATTTGGAAGGAATACAAGAATTTGAAAAACGCTTCGGATCACATACTTAATCTAGAAATGGGCTCGAATCGCCACTTACATCAACATAACGGCAACAGTAAGAAAAAAGATTGCAAAATACGACAGTCTTATGAACGGAAAGGGATTCTGGATTTTTTGCTCCATTAGTGTTTGGATCGTTATTTTAAGACACAATAGATGTGGAACGGCCCAGATTTATTCAAAAATGATTTTATATAAACGAAAGCAGGTAACTACAGCTGCTTATTTCCATATTTCGGTTCAAGTAATGACGAATGTTATGTGAAAATTAATACATACTAGAGGTACTTCAACAGCAAGATCTTCGATAGTACGAGTGCAATGATGAATGTTTTTTTTCTTCACAGGGCTCTTCACTAGTCTTCGAACTTTTAACTGACGACTCTATGGCATCAGCTAATATGACAGGTGGTTTGAAATCGATTCATTAATATGTTTTAAACCAATTTCAACTGGTTTATTTATTGGTCCTAAAATTGTTCAATACTCGTATTTACAAAATCTTATTTATTTGCACATATTATGAATTTATAGTCCTTTTGCATAGTATATGCCAAGATTTTCAAGAAGTCGATTACAATTTTGTGAAGGAATGATAGTTCCTAATTTAGTAATTTTTGTTAAATTATATTTTTAAAGTAACAATTTTTAAATGTTGATTAAAAATTTTGAGTATTTCCCATATTAATTTTTTTACTTTTATTTAATTTCAGGCTGTTATCAAAAAAACCCGCATTACCTGCAAATGTCACGGTGTTTCTGGTTCGTGCAGCTTAATCACCTGTTGGCAGCAGCTGTCATCGATTAGAGAAATTGGTAAGATATTGGAAATTTAAGTTTTTGAACTGAAATATATAGCGGCAAAAAAATTTTGGTATCAGATTATGGCATTTTAAGGGGCTAGACCACTATAGAATTTTCGGAAAATGGATTTTTTTCTTTCAAATGATACATATGGTCTCAAAAATGGTATCCCGAAAGATTATGGCAGATAAAAATTTCTAAATGCCCCATTTTCGTTCTCTAGTTGAAGGGTATGTTTCAGTCAGTAAGGCATACTTAAAACTTTAAACGCATTTAACTCAAAACTGCTTTTTTACAACTCGATTCACTTGAAATTTTGACAACATCTTCAGAAATACATTATCTACAGAAGTACGTAGGATTTTTTTTTATCTTGCATAGAGTTTTTTTTTATTAACAAATTTCGCAGAATTTTTTAGGCCAAATTGTTACTTTGTCCTTTAGAAACCCGCCATTTTGTCAAAAATGCATATAATGAGAAAATCCTGCGTACTTCTTTAGCCATTGCTATTTACAAGCGGAAACTGTTCAACAACTTATTAAAATAGAAAAGTTATAGGAGCTGTGTGTCCGGCCGAAAAAATGGAGACATCCAAGGAGAATGCTGTATAGCCACCATTTTTAAATTAAATTTCTTAAAAATTAAATATAAGCAGTTAATTATATGTATAATAAACGCCTTTTGCCAAAAATCAGATTCAGCTAATAGTTTTTCCGAAAAAAAAATTCAAAAAAGGCCTATTTTGTGGCCCTCTAGAGCTGCTTAAGTCCTGAACAAACACCAAAACGTCTCCAAAAAGGCATTGTTACAATAATTAAAAAAGAAATTGAGTTTTAAGGTTATAAATATTCTCTTCTAATCAACTAAATAAAAATGCAGCAACTTAATACATATTGGAAGAAACTAAAAATTTTTGAATAAATGGCATGAAAATGTTGCAAGACTCTCAGCATGCTTTGAATAATCCCAGGTTTTTTTATATACAGTGGCGGACCAAAGTCTACATACACCGCTTGTATTCGTTGTGTAGAAAGTACTATCGCTTTGCTGAAAAATGTAGGTGTAAAGTTTTATTTTTTGAATCCTTTTTTAATCACATTTATTAAAACAAATACATCCTCTTACATAAAATAAAACAATTATGGTGAAAAAACGCAAAAATGTCCTTGACAAAAGTCTACAAACACCACAGGTTTATTAGCAGTTATGTCGATATGCTGTGTTGGCATTTAGGTACCCTTTTTTACTATTTTTTTTTTTAATTATGTTTTCTAATTTGCTAGTATTGAATTTTTAGTTGTGGTTTTAAACATATTAGCATCAACAATGGCTCCACGAAAAAAAATATCCATTAACGTACGAATAGTTATTCAGCACAGAAGAGAGAAGAAATATAATGAAATTTAAACATTTTTAAACTTAAGTTCTTCAAAGTCATAAACCATTTTTAAAACCTTTGAAAAAAGTGGACTCACCGAAAATAGCTGCGTGTTGGCCGGCCGAAGAAACTCGAAGAGACATCAGCTTTATTCTGAAGGAAGTTGATGATGATCCTAAAGTGACTGCTCCAAAATTAATCGAAAACATCGCAGGCTCATCAAGCAAGTGTGTTCATTCATCCAAAACCAATTTGAAGAGATCTGAACGATAACGGCTTCCACAGTAATACGCCACTTCGCTTGGAGTTCACTAAAGCACATTTAGACAAAGCAATGGATTTTTGACAAAAAGTCTTGTTTACAGACAAACCGAAGTTCAACTGCACTGAACTCCAAAAGTATAGTACCAACAGTGAAGCATGATGACGGCAACGTAATGGTTTGGGGACCAGTTACGGCATCAGTAGTTGGAAAGCTGGTTTTTATTGAGGGTAATATGGGTTTGGTTGAAATATAAGATATTGTTGGAAGCTTATCTGGAGCTTGGCGAAGGCTGAATCTTTCAACAGGGTAATGATCAAAAGCATCCGGTCCATATTGTTAAGGATTAGTTGATTTATCATGCTCCAAGGCAACTACACACACCACCTCAAAGCCCAGATTTGAATGTTATAGAACATGGCTGTGAGATTTTAGAGCGAAAAATTAGAAAAAAAAATCAGATTTCCAGCTCAGCATTACTCAAAGAACGTCTTATTGAAGCGCAGGACAGTTTTACTCTCTTGGAATTGACAAATTTTGTAGCTTCGATGCCACGATGGCTTCAAGCTGTTATTGATGCGAACGGTGGACCAACTAAATACTAAAATGATCCTGTTACCAGATATTAACCAAAGTTTTTGCGCTAAGAAAAGTTATGTATGTACTGTATGTAGACTTTTGTTAATGTTGGATTTACATAGTTTTGTCATAGCATTACTATTTTATGTTAAAAAATGAATTTTTTTTGTTCTTTATGATAAGGGAGAATAGTTGAAATAAACTGTATCGTTAAATTTCCCAATAAACTTTTTGGACTTTCAATTCAACGAAAGGAGGGGTGTATGTAGACTTTTGTCCGCCACAATAATTATTCCACTAAACGTTTTAACAGGTACGCCAATGCAAAATTATTTATATTAATTTTATTCTAAGATAATTAATTACAAAAATTGGATTGCAATTTCTTTGCTCACACTGTAGAAATTGAAATGTTATTTCTCTACTGTTACTTGGTAACAGCGCTGTTATAAACTTGTGTAAATATTTTACATGGCACTGCATTACTTCAGTGCGGTTTGTGTCTTTGCTGTAGAACTGCTTTATCGTCTTGTAATACATACATTCAGTACATAGATGTCGCACGCAACGACAAGAAATGAATAATTTACAAACACATGCATATAAATATGTACAGTAATATTACGATAGTTTTGACAAGACACATTAAAGTAAACACCTTTTTGCTACACATGAACTTCAGTCAAAAAGGCATTGAAATTTTGATGCACTAACAAGTTATAGTTATAATGAAGTAAATCTTTAAATTAATTAATTAAAAAATTTCATAATTTATTAAATTTATTTTTAGGTGATTATTTGCGTGAAAAATACGAAGAGTCGACAGAGGTGAAACTCAATAAACGTGGACGCCTACAGGTCAAAGATCCACAATTTAAGGTGCCAACGGCGCATGATTTAGTCTATCTCGACGAAAGTCCAGATTGGTGTCGCAATAGTCGACAGCTGCAGTGGCCAGGTGAGAATGGAATTTGATATAGGGATATTAGGGGTTATCCATTTAGTGATTTTGAAAGTACAGCGTCGTATTTTGACACCTGTCAAACTTAACTGTCAAACCAAACAAGTTTTATTTTAGTTAAAAGCAGGAATTTATGAAAATGTATCGCTAAACAACCGCACAACGTTTTATAATTGTTGAAACCTATGAAAATAAATGGAGATTCAATCGTGGCCACGCTTTGTGCTTTAAGAGAAGATTATGGTGCACAGAATCGCCCAAATACTCAAGCAATTGGTAAAATTTTAAGGAAATTTGGAGAGACTGAATCGGTTACGGATATTGTAAGTCCTGGGCATTATGGGTTTGCTCGTTTCACCTCAAATATCGCTGCTTTAAGTGAAAGTGGAGTCGAAGACCCAAATGTGCTGGGACTTTCTTACGGCACATTATGGCGTATTTCGCACTTGGACTTACACCTACATCAATACAAAGTCCAGCTCACACATCAATTGAAACCAGATGAATATTCGTAACACCGTAATTAGGTCGATTGGGTGATTGAGCAACAACCAGAGGACCGCGACCAACTAAATTTTCTTCAGCGAGGCACATTTCTCACTCGGTGGATACCTAAATAAGCAACATGGTCGCATTTGGTGCACCGAGAATCCTCTAATAATTGAAAAGAAGGAAAAAAATTACTGCACTGGTGCACTCTTTCGTCTATAGATGTGATTGGTCCTTACTTCCTTGAAAACGAGACTGTCACTGTCATTCGGAGCGTTATGGTCGCATGATAACCGATTGCTTGGCTTGCGGCAATATGCACACGACTTGGGCAATATGTGAGAGAAATTTCGCGGCCATGTAATCTCTCGTCTTGGCGATGTCAATTGGCCACCGAGATCGTACGATTTGATACAGTTGGACTTTTTTTTTGTGAGGCTACACGAAAGAGCGTATTTAGGCGGTTAAACCTTTAAACCTGAAAACCAACATTCGTTAAGTTACGGCTCAGAGACCGCCCAATATGTGACAAAAAAGTGATTAATTATTACATCAAACGGATCGAAGTTTGCAAAAATTCATGAGGCGGTCATTTGAATGAGTCGTGTCAAGCTGTCATATTATTTTTGTTCAGTATTGTTTGACATTTCATGATGGGAAGACTTACGCCTGAACAACGTTTACAAATCATTCAAATTATTACGAAAATTCACGTTCTGTAAAGAATGTGTTTCGCGCGCTTCGCTCAACTTATGGTCACCATAATTGGATTACTGAACGTACTATTCGCAACACCATCACCCATCTTGAGACCCTCATTCATTATTGGATAACACTCGACCGAATATACACGTCCAGCACGCAGTGAAGAAAATATAGCTTCCGTAAAGAGTTAATTCAGCGCCGTTCACAGCAACTCGGACTGATGGCGCATTTTACGTCGAAATCTTAAATTGAAAGCATACAAAATACAGATTCTGCAAGAACTGAAGATACGTGACCTTCCCAAGCAACCTTTCAAGCCGGAGAACGTAATTTTCAATGGCGACCATTATCGCGCCATGATAACCGACTATTTGATGCCTGAAATTGAAGCTCGTGATCTCGGCGACATTTGGTTTCAACAAGATGGCACCACTTCCCACACATCGCATCAATCAATGGATTTATTTAGAGAACACTTCGGTGAGCAGATAATTTCACGTTTTGGGCCGGTCGATTGGCCACCAAGATCGTGTGATATCCTGTGGGGATATGTAAAGTATTAAGTCTATGCGGACTATCTCGCTTCGATTCAGACCTTGGAGCAAAACATCATGCGTGTCTTTCGCCAGCTACCAGTCGAAATGCTTGAACGAGTCATCGAAAATTGGACACAAAGGATGAAGCATCTGAAACGTAGCCGCGACCAATATATGAAAGAGATGATCTTCAAAAAATAAATGCCAAAGAATGTTCTTTCGAATGATAATAAAGATTACCCATTAAATTTGAGTTTCCTCTGTTTTTTCTTTAAAAAAGTATTGAACATCAAAATGGATCACCCTTTACATATATATATGTTTTTTTATTTTTCTTTTCATGTTATATACTTTTAACTAACTAATCTTAATCCACTTCCAGGTACGCACGGCCGCGTCTGCAATAAAACCTCATCCGGTTTGGACGGCTGCGGCATTTTATGTTGCGGTCGAGGTTACAACACCAAAAACATTGTTGTGCGCGAGAGATGTAATTGCAAATTCCACTGGTGCTGCCAGGTCAAATGTGATGTCTGTGTGAAAGTGCTCGAGGAACATACCTGTAAATAAATAAGTATATAAAAACACATATACAAATATATAAGTAAATAAAAACAAAGAAAATAAATTAAATTAAATTAATAAATAAATAAATGACAAAATGAAACAATGCAACAACAAACAATATATGGCGGTGACGAGAAAGCGATCACAAAAAAACGTTAGCAAGAAAATACAAATAATTAAGCCAAGAAGAAATAAATAAATTTAATGTGAATTTACAACAAAACAAAAAGAAAACTGACAAATGAAAACCCATTGAAACAATTGCTGTGCGACACTACAAATTCCCTAACACGCTCTCCCTCACTCACACCCTCTGATGCGTACTTTCGTGCGATTGCTGCATTGAAAAAGTTTCATTTTAAAAGCAAACACTTAAATTTATATAAAATACATATATATGTATGTATGTATAGTTAAGTATGTAAAATACAAAAAAAAAATGAAGTGTCTAATGTAATGTTAAACGAACAACTTTAATTAATATGTTTGTAATATGGTTAAGTAAATGCAAAAAAAAAACTTTATTAAAATTCAAAGGAAAATGAGTGAATAAAAAAAACATTTTAAGTAAAATTTCGAATTGCAAACTGAAACGAGCTAAATAAATAAAAATAAAATGTAATTTAGTATTTAAATTTCAATGTTTGAATACTAAAAAATGTAATGCAATGCGATAAGCGCGGCAAGCGAAATTCGATACCCTCCGTGTAATTGTATGTATGTATGTATGTATATTTGTAGTAGCGCGCAGGTAGCATACGACAGAAGAAGCACCACGTGTTGTAAGTAGCAATGAAATTCCACAAATAACGGCTAACAAGCAACAGTTATTGAAGCTCCCTACACAAAAGTGGAGCAGAAAAAGGATAACAACAAAAACAAATTATAATTGAATGTACTGTAATTACAATTACCAAACGCTAAATTTCAAAAAAAAAAAATTCATTATAATAATAATTGTATGTAGTTGCATATTGTAATTTATAATTTAAGTATGTGTACATGTGCGTGTGTGTGTATGTGTATGTATGTTTGCGCGTGTAAAATATAGCTTAGTGAGTAGCGAGCACGTGCTCAAATTTCCACATTACGGTACTGACACTTTTCTTACTTTTACTAACTTACATACCTATTGTATTGCATTTTTGTTTCATATTTAAGCCTAATTAATATATATGTATATGTATGTACACGCATACATAATTTAATATATCCGCTTACAGAGTTAAGTTAACACACTCATATCTAATATATATACATACCTATAGTTTAGTGTAGAATATATTTGGAAAACTAGTAGTTTTAGTTATAATCCTTGCTGGCGCTTTTAAATAAAAATATCTACAGTCAGCGTCATAAGTCTACAAGCAACTAAATACACAAAATTTGTTTGAAAATATTTTTTCAACTAATAAATTTATTGATTTAAAATTTTCTTATTCTTATGCAGTATTGAACGTAGATTGAAGATGTGAATTTTTGTGAGTTTTAACAAGTTCGTCAAACAGACGAGATAACGGTACATTTATCATTGAATCGACAAGCTTAGTGATCTCCAGGAGTTGTTATTACAGACTACTCTTTAAGTATCACGTTTCTTTAGCTGTTGTGTACTCAATATTGTGTGTTTGTGTTTTTGTTTTCTTTCTAAAAGTGCCCATAAATGCTTTATTGGGTTTAAGTCTGGTGACTGTGGAGGACAATTTCTGCTGTGTGCTTAGCATCATTATCGTGTTGAAAATAATATAAAGCTTTCAAACCCAATTTTTCAGCACCCGACCGCATATTACGTTTTAATATGTCTAAATATACATATATGCCTGTCCATTGTTGTTTCCACAAATTCTAAGTTGCCTGTGCCGCTGGCTGATATACAACCGCAGACCATCACACCACCACCTTTATGCTTCATCACAGTTGGGTAAATATTACATTTGTTATATGCTTCACCTTGTTTGCGCCATACTAACTTGCGCCTCTTTATGCCGAAAATGCAGTACTTCGGTTGGTCGGAGAAAAGCACATTGTTCCAATACGCCTTTGGCCATGTTTATATATTTATTTGCAAAGTCAATGCGCTTTTTTTTTTTTGGTTAATAGGCGAAACTAGAGGTTTTTTTCGTGCTACTCTGCTATGCAAACCTGCCCGTTTCAAAATTCTCCGCGAATTAACCACTGAAATATTTTTCACAAACCTTTCTTGTACATCATGTGCACTTGAAAATGCTTTTAACCGCGGATTTTTCTTTACCGCATTCAATTCTCACTGTCTTTCACGGAGCGTTAATTTCGGTGGGCGACCAGATTGCGGTTTTGAAATGATAATTCCCGTAGATTTAACATTTTGCATTACGGTATAGACTGAACTATGCGACCTTGCAATCAAAAGTGCAATTTTGCGATTTGATTTTTCTTCCCGCCAAAATTTAATAATCAGGGCTATTCTATATTTCGATTATGCTCCCGCTCTCCGCTCCACCACAATCGTTCTGAGTTACGATCGAGTCGAAAGAAGAAGAGGAAGAGAGAATACATTTCCGAAGTCAGCTGGTTGCATGTGAATGTGTGAAATTGAAACAAAACAAAGTAAACAAATGCAAACTATTTTTGCATAACTCAAATAAATATAAATAAAATCGTGTTTTTAACGTTAAATGGAATCAATAATAGCCTCGGCGATATTTTATGAGAATTGCGAGACAAGTGTTATCCATTTCAGATGAATGATGAATTTTATGAAATTGAGCTTGTAATTCAAATAAAAAAACTTCAAAATTAATAAAGATGCTTTCAAGTATGTCCTCGATAGTTTTCCGCAACAAACTCAATCATGTATTTACATTGACATGATCATCTCCACCTAATCGAGTAATAGCAGATTTGCGATTTTTTACGGAAGGCAGTTACCGAAATAGAGTTGGTGCAGACTGTAACATAGGAGTGTCACAAAATAGTGTCAATGTCATTGCACAATTTTCTCGAAATCATGGAGTCTTTTACTGGTGGAGCATCTGTATTTCGGCAACGTATTTTCAAAACTCTCTAATTTTTCATGTGGCTTTTGTGTTGTATCAAAAAGCATCATTAAACTCATTAAACTAAAAAAAAATACATCGTTATGGCTTTTCCAATTATCGAAATCTTGTTTTACTTACATTTTTGTTAAAATTATAGTATTTAAGTACACGAAAATATACAATCGAATTGTTCTCCACCAACTAAATTACAACGTACAAAAACGTAATTTCGATCGAAATGCAGAATACAGAGAATTTAATAGAATCGAAAGTTTCGAAGATTAATCGAAACGGAACGTAACGCAGAATAGCAAATCCGCTGAACGGAGAAAATTTCGATTTGAGTCGAAATGCAGAATAGCGCTGAATAATATTCTTTTCACTGATTTCTCTCCGATTGGATGCCTTACAATGCCTTAGATCAAGGTTATAAAATCAAAATATTTCAGATAAAATTTTTTTATTAATAAAGTGCATATAATAAAGTATAATCAAAAATTTGCGGAAATAACTTAAAACAAGAACTAATGTCACGACTATACTGAGCGCTTGTAGCCTGATGATCTCTGCTTTTGTTACCTAGAAAAATGAAAAGTACCGCTATCTCGTCTGTTTGGTGTATTCGAGCGAAAAAAAAATTTGCATCATCATTCTTCCTTCAATACTGCATAGGAAAAAGAAAATTTAACTTCTATAAATTTAGTAGAGTTCTAGATACCCGGGTATCGAGCATTGCGAGCAGCTCGATGCTCGCTCGATACTCGCTGATTGCTCAACTGCTCAGCAGAACAAAAATATTTCATTTTGTTTGTCAAAATTTCTTTGGCGTTTCAATGATTTTTACACTTTGCATAAATAAATTTAGAAATATTAAAAAAAAAGTTTTGAGAAAAAAGTCAAAGTGTTTGTCAAAATACTTGAAATGTTCGTGCTCGGCTAGAAAAATTTTCGAGTAATGAGCAATGAGCAGTTGTGCGTGATACTTAAAGAGTAGTCTGTAATAACAACTCCTGGAGATCACTAAGCTTGTCGATTCAATGATAAAAGTACCGTTATCTCGTCTGTTTGACGAACTTGTTAAAACTCACAAAAATTCACATCTTCAATCTACGTTCAATACTGCATAGGAATAAGAAAATTTTAAATTAATAAATTTATTAGTTGAAATAATATTTTCAAACAAATTTTTTTAATTTAGTTGCTTGTAGACTTATGACGCTGACTGTATGTATTTCCAGAAGAAAACTCAAAAAAAAAAAAAGAAATAAAATATTTTAATAATTTCTATTGATTTTATGAGACGAAAAATTTGTACTTGTAATAAGTATAAGCGGCTGCTTGCCGTATTAGCTATCTAATGTGAAAAAAATATGAATTATGGCAGGAAAATGGCCCAAATTAGGATGTCTTACTCACTAGCTGTTGGTAGAAGGTGTCTAAAAAGAGTCAGCTGTGGAAAAAATGTTGCATAAATCAAGGCACTCAATATATCAAATTCAAAATCAATTACTTTTGCACATACATATATTTTTGGGCAACATGTTGTTAGATACAGTTATAATAGATGCTTGGATACTTAACACCCTGTTAAGGGTTTCAAGGTAATCCGATTTAGTATAAACCAATAGTGCGTAAAATTGTTAAGATAAATAAAATGCTCAAATTTTTTTATAAATCCTTGTGTACAACAAGAAAATAACAAACAACCAACTATGAAATTTGTCAGTTGTTCGTAGATTCAGAAAAAATTAGCAGTTCGTTTTATATACTAATCGCCTAAAACGTTGCCTACATCTAGGCGCATAAGTTTTAACAACTCACCTTCAAAGTATAAACTCATAGCCTCTCACTGAATGTTGATAGCTGCGAAATATGTTGCTGGCTGCTGGTCTTGTAGCAGAAATTATAAAAATATTGCCTAAAAACAGGCGTGGATATATATATTTATATTTGGCGTTTTGTAGCCGCTAAAGCGATTTTCGGCCGAGCTCCTCCTCCAATGTGTGGTTGTTTGACTTGATGTTTTTTACCAACAAATGGAGGAACCTACAGTTTATTCTAAGCCATCTCCGAACGGCCGATAAAATTTTATGAGAAGCTTTTTATTTCATGGCAGAAATGCACTCAGAGAGCTTGATATTCCCTGAAAAAGAGCAACCGCAGTTAGATAAATTAATCTTCTTTAATTTGGAATGTTGCTCAAACTTGGACTCGAATCCAAGCCTTCCGAATTGTAGTACCCAATGCTAACCACTCGGTTATTGATAATAATGAAACTCTACTTTGAAAATGTGCTTAAAAAATGTTGCCTTCATCTAGGCACAGGGCACAAAACTAACTCAACTTGAAAGGAAGGAAACTTTAGAATTGGTTTTGAATTGTCATACGATTATTATTCTTTTTTAAACTAGTATTTAATTTTTTGCATAAAACATATTTCTGAAGAGTACACTCATTATGGAAGAAAATTATTAAAAATTAAAAAAATATATTACAAGTTGTTGCCTACATTTAGGCATACAAAGTTACTCAATTCCAGAAACGAGGAAATTTTAAATTTTCTCAAAGCTAATATTTGTTTTTTTTTTTTACTTTTGAATTTAATTTCACAAAAAATATTTTATATAAAATCTCAGTTTACATAGAAATGTATGTCGTAAAAGTCTTATGTAGTTTCGGAGCAGCTAGCTGCATTTAATTGCCAAAAATCCTTGGAAAACTTTTTCGCATCAGCAATAAAATGAATATTAACTAAATGGTAATTACTGTATTTTAAATTAAAAAGCGCTCTAAATAAGTAAGCAGAATAAGAAAGAAATATTTATTGGTGTAAAGTAAATATATTAGAAATGAATAGAATATAAGTTAAATAATACAAATCAATTAAACGCTTCAAAAATAAGGAATTTACTTCAATTCGATGGAAAAGGAAACATAAATAAAAAAATTGTGCATACAACAGAAAAAACTCACGTAAATAATAGATGACAAAAATTGAATAATTTTGAAAAATATAAAGAGCTAATATTTACTTCGAAACATAAAAACTGAAATTGTAAATTTCCAAAATTCACACTTTTTTTGTCCTGATGAATTTTTGAGATGGCTAAATCAAAGAATTACGAACTCTTGTATGTATTGTAATTTATTAAATGCATAAAATAAATAAATAAAAAACAAAAAACGAAATACGCATACAGAAGAAAACTAAATTTAAACTATAAAAAAATGTAAAAAAACTAAATATGTAAGTTCTAGCGATTGTAAGAAAAGCGATAGTAATATAAATATACATATATATATAATTAATAATAAATGGCGCAAAAACAAAAAGAATTGAAAATGATTAGAACACAAAAACACAAAAGCAGATAAAACACATTAAATGATGAAGAAAAAAAAAACAATGTTAAAAATCGTGTGTTTAATTTCAAGAGACGTGGAAGGGTTGGCATTTATTGCTGAAAATTTAAAAACAAAAAATGCATGTGCTTGGAAAAAAAACATACTATATGGATTTGATGAGTGAAATTAAATCTTTAAAAATCTAATGAAACTATCCGTATAATGCCTTATACTGAATGACAGTCGAATCAACGCCTAATAAAGTCCAAGCAGCTGAACAAATTTCGTATTCGCCTCTGGTTTGGTCCAACTTCAAATAAATACAACAATATAATAGGTGTGCATGGTTTTAAATGCACTGGAATATATCCATTCAGTAGATTTATATATTTTCTCATACAGTTGTTGTTGCTTGTGATTTATGTGAAGATGCAACACACAGAGAAAGTAAAGGGTGTTTTTTATAGGCGTATAGAACCTTAAGTTGCAATAAAACAACGATGGATTATTCGATTGACATGAATTTTATTTATCCGAAAGATAATCTTGTGGCATTACATTTTAAATATGATTTCTGGCATATAACCGCCACGGCTGGCGCGGATGTAGTCCAATCTGGACGTCCAATTTTCGATGACTTTTTCCAACATTTGTGGCCGTATATCGGCAATAACACGGCGAATGTTGTCTTCCAAATGGTCAAGCGTTTGTGGCCTATCCGCATAGATCAACAGAAAGTAGTCTAGCGGTGGTAAATCACAAGATCTTGGAAGTCAATTCACAGGTCCAAAACGTGAAATTAAGCGGTCACCAAACGTGTCTTTCAATAAATCTTTTGTGGCACGAGCTGTGTGACATGTTGCGCTGTCTTGTTGAAACCACATCTCCTGGACATCATGATTATTCAATTCAGGAATGAAAAAGTTAGTAATCATGGCTCTATACCGATCAACATTGACTGTAACGTTCTGGCCACCATCGTGTTTGAAAAAGTACGGACCAATAATTCCACCAGCCCATAAAGCGCACCAAACAGTCAGTTTTTCTGGATGTAACGGTGTTTCACCATACACTTGAGGATTACCTTCACTCCAAATGCGGCAGTTTTGTTTGTTGACGTAGCCATTCAACCAGAAGTGCGCTTCATCGCTAAACATCACTAAAATGGACGTAGTGTGCGATACGTTTTCCGCACAGAACCATTATTTTACGAAATAAAATTGCACTATTTGCAAGCGTTGTTCAGGCGTGAGTCTATTCATGATGAATTGCCAAACCAAGCTGAGAATAAATCACTTGACAGCTGTTATCTCTGGCGCCATCTTGAAAAGTAATGCCAACTTAAAGTTCTATATCTCTATAAAAAACACCCTTTAG
Organism: Neoceratitis asiatica; assembly: GCA_030068015.2. Lineage (NCBI taxonomy): Eukaryota > Metazoa > Arthropoda > Insecta > Diptera > Tephritidae > Neoceratitis > Neoceratitis asiatica. Next base: position 37,961,770 of record CM061527.1, read on the forward strand.
TTCAATCTTTAACTTTAATCTTATATAAAAAATAAGCTATTTTGATTTGAAGGCTGCTTAAATTAGTTTTAGCCGCTCCCTTTTGAAAGCTCTTCGTTTAACGTCGACGTCCACAATGACAAAAGCAAAAATTTAACTGTCAATAACTATCGATAACTGTAAATGATTATCGATAAAAACTGCAGCAGTACGGGTGATTGTTAAGGCGAGATGGTGGTTTAGAGACCGTAAATTTCTGGCACTTTCAATTATAATAAACAAAATTTTAAAATTAATATTGAATACGAAATCATTTAGATAATTCAAAAATAATAGTTTGAAATGTTTGAAAATTGCTCCTGAAATTGATCTACTCCAAAAACTGGATATGGCTGGCGAAGAAAATTTTGACTTTTGTACTTATCTAATACAAAAAAGGCAAGAAGATTGTTAATTTGCTCAGGCGTAGCTATATCCTGTACCAGGATTATAATTTTATTTTTTTATATTTTTTTTAAATAGTAAGTTTTTGAATTTCGATAACCGAAACATGCTTATTTTTTGTCAGTTTTTGAGCTAAAAAAGTAAGAAATTATAAAGATAATAAAATTTTTATGCTACGGGACATAGCTATTGGTGTACTAAATAACATATTTAAATTTCGGAGCTTTCGTATAAATTCTTCTTTTTTTTTTACCTGCGCCGTGCAGAAGAAAGCTGTTCTGAGAAAAACGAGTTTAAAGTTTGAAATGTATGAGGTCGAGCGGTCGGCCGTTACCTGCTCAAAGGCCTGTAGAACCGAAAATACTATAGATATCATTATTAAATTTTAACAGTATATTCTTAAAAGACTATACTTTCGAAATATTAAAAAAATTATGTTTTGAAAATTCTAGACCACCATATCCCTACAGCGATAAACATTAGGTTGTAAAATATCTTTCACTAGCTCAAAGATACGAACCCATACCCATCTTTATTTGAATTTGCTAGCCACAAAAACTGTATATGTGTGTGTTATAACTAAAACCGAGGAACACTATGCGCTTCGTCAGAATTAGGAATGAATCCGCTAGATAACAAACCAGATTTCAAATAGGGAGGCTCTCTATCCTTAATTAACTTCCGGAGAAATAAATACGATGTACGGTTAGTTCCAAAGAGTGATACAAGTAGAGCCACTTTTTTCAATAGTCTGTTTTTCCAGATCACTTGTGAGTCGTGTCAAGCTGTCGCCTGAACAACCTTTACAAATCATTCAACTTCTTTACGAAAATTCACGTTCTGTAAAGAATGTGTTTCGCGCGCTTCACTCAACTTATGGTCAACATAATCGGCCTACTGAGCATACTATTCGCACCATCCTCATCCATCTTGAGACCCAGCATTCATTATTGGATAATATTCGACCGAATGGACTAAAATTAGGTGCGTAAAAAATACGGCTTGTGAGGAACTGAAGCCACTCGACCTTCTCAAGCGACATCGCTTCTCTCTATGAGCTCTGAAAAAGCTACAAGAAGATCCGACGTTTTCGAACCAAATTTTGTTCAGCGATGAGACCCATTTCTGGCTCAATGGGTATGCAAACAAGTAAAATTGCTGCATTTGGAACGAGAGCAACCTAAAGAGACTCAAGAGCTGTCATTTTAACCAGAAAAAAACAACGATTTGGAGTGGTTTGTGGGCCGGTGCAATTATCGGTCCATATTTCTTCAAAAATGATGCCGGTGGCGACCGTCATCGCGCCATAATAACCGACTATTGGATGCCTGGAATTGAAGCTCGTGATCTCCGCGACATTTGGTTTCAACAAGATGACGCCACTTCTCACACATCGCATCAATCAATGAATTTATTGAGATAACACCTCGGAGAGCAGATAATTTCACGTTATGTGCCGGTCGATTGGCTACGAAGATCGTGATACATACCCCCACATGAAGAAGTCTAACGGTATGATATCGTTAGACTTTTTCCTGTGGGGGTACGTACAATCTAAAGCCCATGTCAAATATTTATTTACCTGAAACATGTGTAAGTGCCCAAGAAATATGATATTTTCAAACATAAATATTTCCTTAGAAAAATAGTGTAGTTTGATAAAATTCCAATTATACCCTTTACTGCCACAATCATTTATTGCTCGCAATTATTTTATATGTATATATATATATATATATATACATAATATAACGGAAATACAATAACAAAATTTTTATTACTAAACACTTATCTATAAGATAATCGGTTTCGTCGATAGTATAGCTACTATTTCTGGATTAACCTACATTCATAGCAAAGCTGAGATGATTTTCTGGTAAACAAAAACAGTAATTAACAATATATTACAATGGATGTATACCCAGCAACAAGATATTAGCTTTTTTTGTAGAAAAAATTTAAAAAAATTTAGTCTGCAAAAACAATTAAAAATATATATGTAATTAATAAAATTTATAAATATATGAAAAATATATAATTAATATATAAAATAATAATAAAATTCAGGCAAAAAAACTTCTAAAAAATTTTGCTTGCCGAACTCTGACAAACCACTCACTATATATATATATATATATATATATATATATATATATATATATGTTGTATTATTTATTAGTTGATTTTGGAGCTTATCAGCTAACATTCTGCTACCGAAAACTACTTCACATCATTCACCGTTTATCCCTAGTATTATTTATTACTTTTATTCATATTTTTCATAACCAACGCATGTAGACACGCAGACGCGAATTTCTCACGCTGCACAGTGTTACGCTCTCATATCACATACATAAAAAATTCAATAAACTACACTGAAATGTAAAAATTTTATTTTACTTATGTTTAAATTGATTTTTTGCCACTGTATGGCGATAAGCCGCTGGGATTTTATGTCCTTATACGCTGCTTATAGGGCACTCATACGCTCAGTAGTACTTGAGCAATTGACCGATTGAGTTGCGCAGCGCGAGATCAAGTGCGTGGCAAGCTAGTGAAAGTATAAGGCAGTCATAAAATAAAAAAATTGTTTTTTTCGCTCATTCACTTAGTATCTATTTTGAGAGTTATGTATATATATATATATAGATGAAAATATATGATGAGATAGGTATATATGCGTATGTGTGTGTGCTTAATTTATGGTGATCCATTACATCCTACTACTGGAATTACTTTGTATCAATGGCCAACCAACTTCCGCCACATGAATATAACTGTAAACACACATACTATCAATTGGTGAAATACTGTTATCACAAGCGTATAAGTAGAGCATTACAAAAACAAAATAATTAATTTCATATTAAAACAAGTGAATTTGTTTGCATTTTTGCTATTTAGTATTGTGTTTGTAGTTGTGTGCTAAGCATATTTTCCTAAAATGTCTGCACATTTTATATATTACCTAAAAATATTAACAATAATTGTGTTATTAAATAAAACTTCTGTGGCTGTCAATTTGAGCGTAGAAAGTAATGAAACAAGCATTTGGCGCTGGCAGAATTTGTTTAAACAAAAGGATTCAGCGGTGCAGTTACTGTGAGTATATTTATCTACAAATTATTTATTAGAAAACAGTTAGCCTTTTTGGCATCTCAAAAAAAAATTTATCGCTGCATTAGCGTGCGTTACACTGCATCTAAACCCATGCTAAGTCGTTTAACCGATTTTTACCATATTTTTGTTAATTTTTATTTGTACTTTTAAATGAATTATTTCTCTCAATATAAGTGCATGAATAAAGGAAAACAATTTATATTTCTTAATCTAAATTTTTTTTAATATACCCTTCCTCAAAATATTTCTGTATATACAGCTATTCAAGATTCGGTGTTACAGACTTCTGTGCGCTGGCGATTTGGCTCAAATTCGATATATGGTTTAATTTAATGCATACACTAACAGAAATCGACCTGAAATATTTCCAAAAACTTTTTCCTAGAAATTATGGGCATGGCAAAAACTGCGAAAATCATGAAAGTAGCCCTACAAAATAAGCCGTAAGTAGGGTAGTATGAGGACTTAGAAAAATTAAGCTCTGGAAAGCCAGTGTATTGGGCATATCTGTCATCATGAAGAATATATATTATATATATTTAGTATCTTTCGTCAAGTATGAAGTAACCAGAGAAGTATGTAAGTACCAGAATGAAAATAATAGACCCATCAAAATTTATGCCAGTTTGATCAGAAGGACAAGCTTGAATTCAGTCATGCTCTCTGTTTTTGAAATATTTGCACGAAAAGTAGTGTGTGTGTGTATTTTTAATATATTGGTTATATATTGGAATCGATCAGATCGGTAGACAATATCATATAGCTCCCATATAACTGATTTGTTCATATATGTGCTTTTGGGCCATAAATACATCAATAGAATATCTTAGAACATGATTTAAGGAGTAAATATCAGTACTGAAAATCATTGAAACCGGACGACTATATCACATAGCCCCACATAACCGATTTTTTCTGATGTAAGGGTTTGGATACAAACTCCGCATTTTGCTATAAATTTAATATATCGTGAAGGGTATAAAGCGTTCGACATTGTCGAAGACGGCACTTCTTTCGTTATTGAAAATACTTTCATTGTTTTATTAAACAAATCGTTTCACATTACCAAAAATTTGACAAAACCAACTCAACGAAGCTATAACTTCTACCGCTCAGACTGTTGTTGTAAGTTTTTCAATTTCCCAAAAATAAAATATGTTCTGATCCAGCTCACAAGACTAAATAATGCTATTGAACAGTTACCTGAAACAGCATAAAATAATTAATTATCGTTAAAAATATTATTTTACCTAGATATGAGTCTCAAAAGATCAATGATCTGAGAACATTGAAAGCTACAAAAAATAAATAAAATTCAAGCAACAACAAAAAATTTGTTGCCTTTGCTAAATTCACCTTTGTTATATAAATTTCGAGACTATTTTAAATTGAATTAATTTTGAAATAAAATAAAAATATTTATTCGGCGACGTTCGCAGCAACTTGGACTGACGTATGGAACGATGTGGCACTTTTTACGTGATCTTAAATTGAAAGCTTCTGTAAGAACTGAAGCCGCTCGACCTTCTCAAGCGACATCGCTTCACTCTATGGGCTCTTGAAAATTTCCAAGAAGATTTCGAACCAAATTTTGTTCAGCGATGAGGCCCATTTCTGGCTCAATGGGTATGTAAACAAGTAAAATTGACGTATTTGGGACGCAAAGCAACCTAAAGAGAATCAAGAGCTGCCATTTCATCCTGAAAAATAACGGTTTGGTGTGGTTTGTGGTTTCTTCAAAATGATGCCAGTGGAAACCTAACCGCGACATTTGGTTTCAACAATACGGCGCCAACACATCGCTTCAATCAATGGATTCATTGAGAGAACACTTCGGTGAGCAGATAATTTCACGTTTTTGGCCGGTCGATTGGAAATCAAGATCGTGTGATATCACATCGTTAGACTTTTTCCTGTGGGGATATGCAAGATTTTTCCATCGACCTGAACTCTCTTATGAATTTCAATACATCGCTTGCTTCAGTTTCTGCCACACAGAGCATGACAAACGCACAACGGTTGACAATTCGTCTCGTCCTCTTCACCATTACTGCAGCAGCAACTAAAAATAAACCCTTAGTCTTTCTGTATGACGTTGTGTACGGTGTTGTTTCTTCATTTTTTAGGCCACTTGCTCTTCTCTACACTTATTTCGGCCAAGTTTGGTTCGACCTTGTGCAAAATACATTTTCCTCGCACCTTAACTCACTTCAGGTTATTATGTCTCCACCTGAGTATTTGCTTCCAACATGTCAGTTTTAAGCCATCTGCATAAATTTCAATACTCCTAGCCGGAGCATCACATTTGCTTGCCCAATTCTTCTTTTGTGGAATAAGTGTCATTAAGCATTAGGGCAGATAACGAGAGAAGAAACATCACGATCTAACTTTCGGATCGGATTTATGATTCTCCTGATCGTTAACAGCTCCTCTGTTTCTGTTAGAAAATGATGCCGGTCGGTATGACTAATAATGTTTTTCGCTTATGCAAAGAGCCGACAGCGTTGTCATATGATGTACTGCCAGTGCAATAGACAGTGTGTCAAGGATTATGTTAAGAACCAATGACCTTGTAATTAATATGAAAATGCAGCGAATTATCCTCGGACTTAACCTCTCTTTTATACTGATAGTTGTTTCACACTCTTTCACAGACATAGACAGCGGTGAGAGCCTTCTCATATCTCTGAGTTATGGACTCTTTCAAGTTTAGTTGCCCGTACCTAATGGTTATTAAATAGTTTGCTTTAGTTTCCAGACTCGAAACTCGTTCCAGGCGAACGCCGCTTCGGTTTAGTATTAATAGGTGTATGCTCAACAAACATTTACTTTCTAATCATTAATTATATTTCATGTTTGCAGCTCATTATATAGGACATTTTATCCTACACACTTCCAGTAAGCAAAGCAAATCTGTATGTAGTCGCATATAAAATCAAAAGATTTATGAGATTTGTTATATGCTCATGCTCATACATAGTATTATTGGATATTACACATTATGTTTTTAGATAAATTTGTACTAAATTTTCGTTTGGCTCTCTAGTTCTACTCACGTTCGGCACTGATTTATATTATCAAAAAACCAAATAAAGATTAATATTTTTGGAAAAAACGTTTGATTATAATGGAGTAAAACATGACTAATGATTATATTATCTATTTTTGTTAAATGATAAGCATAAAACGATAAAATTTAGTTTGTACTTTGAAATGTACCACAGAAGCTTTTACATGTGCAAAAATTGCATTACTAAATGATTATAGCAAAAATATATAGTTTATTTTGATTGATATTTGGATTAAATTAATAAATGTTATTTAATTTACCTAACTCATGGCATTATGCAAAATATGTATATTAAATATTAATGTTATTAAATATTGCTATTAAGGGGGTATATAATATATATATAATTGTGCAAAAGTTACCTAATGCTTGATAATTTCTTTTTGAAGAAGCAAAATAACTTAGACATGTGCGCTGTTCTACAAAATGTTTATATACGTTTTCTTTATACAATCGAAAATTTTGAATGTCCGGTGTCAAAAATGGTGTCCAAAATGGCGGCTCCAGCAAAAGGTGTTTTGAAAACCGACCTCATCTGCGTGCACGATACAGGTCGTCATACGTCGTCTACAAGCAGAAACCCCAAACGATCTTGAGAGATTACATTCCATAGAGGCACCCCAACCTAAAAAACTTTAACAAATTCGTTATGGAAACAAAATGGCGACTACTTGAAAATTAAGATCGTTGTTTCGCATGATTTTTCGACTTTGGCCGGCTGTAAAAAATCATTACTGATCAAATTTGCGATTTTGTAGGTTACAGGGCCGGATAATTTTGTTTTCTTTTAGACGGGCAAAACGCTAAACACTAAACACGAATTTGAGGTTAGATTTGGAAAATTCAAAATGGCGGATCCAATATGGCGAACTTTAAAAGTAAAATATTTATCAATTTGAATGAAATTTCGTTTATATTCGTTTTTTGGGTCGCTGAACACAAATTTGAGGTCAAATTTGACAAATTCAGAATGATGAATCCAATATGACGGACAAAAAAAGTGATATATTCATTAATATTAATGCAACTTTGAATATAAGAATATTTAATATAAGTCGTTGAACACGAATTTAAGGTGAGATTTGAAAAATTGAAAATGTGCGATCCAATATGACGGCCAAAAAGTAATCTTGAATAATTTATATGAAATTTGACCTAAAAAAATTTTTCGGGAAGAATGAATAAAATTTTGATATTAGTTTCTAAGAATTCAAATGATCAACTTACAATTAATCCGCGAACGCTCAGCACACAGGTCCGTTCAAAGCCGCGTAGCGACGGAACTAATTCACGGATCGAAAAAACATTTTACCAACACATTCTAGAGACTTTCACCTTCGATTTGTAAAATAAAATAAAAAATCGATTTAAAAAAAAAATTAAAAGAGGACCCCCTTAACATTTGTTCATTTGCACACATCTGCAACGGCTTGCGTTCACCACCAAGTGTAACCATTTTAAGGTATTTAAAACTAATTTGTATCAAATTTTGATGATCACAGGCATTGCGTAAATAAATTTACAATAAAATTGATTTCAATATCAGAAATAACTATACAACTAGAGGCCAAAAAAAGTAAAACAAAAGTGAAAGGTTGAGTTTTAAAACACTTATTCAAAGACAATCAATTTATTTTAAAATAAATGTCTTTCGTATTGTGTAACAGAGGGTTATACATTTTGTGGTTGCCAAAATAAACGCAAATAAATTGCATTTAAAATAATTTTTTTCATGAAATTCCTTACGAAAAGTACTAAACTACATGTACTTGAAATGTTATATTAACTTTGGTCCGAAGTATGTAAGCACCAAAAGGGCAAGGGATAGATCCACCGAAATTTTTACCGATCATTTAAAAATCACGAGCTGCGTAAATTTAGCCATGTCCATCTGTCAGAGGTTTTGGTCAAAGTTCAGTCAAAAACGATTCTATGAAATTTGTTATCCTAAACACATATTACGAGTTGCATATTGGTGCTGAAAATCATCGAAATCAGAATTTTATATGATATAGTCCCAGAATACTACATATATATATATATATATAACTGATTTGTTCAGATATAAGGGTTTGATCGAAAATCCGTCAAAAGAGCATCTAAGAGCGTAACATTTGGTATTCTACAGAAGTTAATTTAAGTTTGTACTAACAACAATCATCGCATTCGAAGACAGCCGTTCTTTCTTCTTTATTATAAAGGTCGGTATGCAGCTCTAACGAAAAACAACTCATATATTTCGTGGATGGAAAAATGTAGTAGTAGCGGTAAATATTTGTTGCTTATTATGTATACTAATGTTTTCTATAGCTAAAAATATATAAAAGTAATAAAATGTGTAGAAATTGATAAAAAAAAAACTAAAAATATTATATAAATTGCTTTATACGCTTACTTACTTACTTTAATACGTCTGAAAAAGAGTCTTCTTCTTGTTTGTCCCGAAATATATGTGAGACTATTTATATCGCTCGGAAACATGTGTTGCCGTGCTTTCGTATTTGCTTAAAAGCTTTATAAATGGACAGTAGGAAGTGGAGTTTTTTCGTTCGAGGTGTGTACTGCTTCGTAAAAAAAAATATCGCACATTGGTATTTTGCATTTATGTTATATGGAGTTTTTGCTTTTCGTTAGATCTACATACCGACCTTAAAGCTTGAACCTTGGCATTATATGTGAAACACTACATCATTCAAATGACCCCCTCGTGAATTTTTGCAAACTTCGATCCGTTTGTGGTAATTTTCGACCATTTTTGGAACATTTGGATCTTGTTGAAGGTTGGTTCTCAAATGTTAAAGGTTTATCCTCATAAACTTAATCTATCTATCTACTTTATATGGATATAGGTGTAGGACCAAGTGCAAAATGCGCCATAATGTGCCATAACTGTTTTGAAACTACTAAATGTATAATGTTTTGTGTTAAAAATATTAACTGAAATTTGATGTAAGTATTTGTCACTGAGTTAGTAGCCCATTCCTGGCTATCAACTTTAATTTATTTTCTTAGGATTTCATTTATTACTGTGAGGCTTCCGATGTCGAAGCGGTAAATAAATACAAATGTTAACAAAATAAGAAAAGAAAATAATTTTCAAGATCACTCATTGCGTTATTTTTCATAACTAATCGTCCTCCTAACAGGAGTATGTAGTTAAATAATCTTTTTTTTTTAATTTTACCTGAATTAAAACATAAAAAATTATAGAAAAAGTTTGTTCATAAAATAAAAAACTTTCACACACCGCAAGCTGCGTACACGTAGATATGTAGGAATATCGATTTTGTTTTAACTTTTTTATTTTACTTCATTTGTCTCGAACATATGTACATACATATGCATAAAATTTCACCTTTAAATCATGTCTAATTTGCTTATGAGATGCATTAGAGTTAGAAATATTTTACGTGTTCAGCGAATTTCTGTTTTTTTTTAAACGTGAATCAATGAATTCAAAAAAAAAAACTCGCTAACCCAACATCAGGTAAAAATAGCGGCTAAATATTAGCGCACTTAATAGTTGTTCGATTCCTGGCGAAAGAATTTTGATGAAGAGATGTGGTGATCTCCGAAACAGCTGTCACTTCTAACAATTTTTCTTTGTTGTATAACAAAATATTCAATAAAAATTTTTATTCTAACAAAAATAGGCCTTTGAATACAGCTCATTTACTTATAACCAAAAACACTTACAGGCCGCATTTAAATAATCTTTTACAAAACTTTGATAAATACGCTCAAAAGCTCCTAAAATATTAACAGTGGCACTTCCCTCCTTTTTTGAAATAGTACCTTTATTCAGGATCTAGAAATTTCTTGAGGGATCCTTTCTTCAATTTACTATCAAGTTTACTGAATATATTTTCAAATCTACCATTATCAATGAACCAGGCATTTTGTATTGGGAATAACTCTTTCAAAAAATTTATATAATGTTTGTCCATAGTATATAAAGGGTGATCCAAGTAGTGGTACTTTTTTCAATGGCCTTTTTTTGGCATTTTATCATGGAAAGACTTACGTCTGAACAACGATTACAAATCATTCAATTGTATTACGAAAATTCACGTTCTGTAAAGAATGTGTTTCAATATAATCGGCCTACTGTGCATCTATTCGCAACACCATCACCCATCTTGAGGCCCAGCATTCATTATTGGATAATATTCGACCGAATAGACCACACCCATTACGCAGTGAAGAAAATATAGCGGTCGCAGCTGAGAGTGTACACGAATACCGTGGAGAGTCGACTCGGTGTCGTTCGCAGCAACTCGGACTGACGTATGGAACGACATGGCGCATTTTACGTCGCGATCTTAAACTGACAGCGTACAAAATACAGCTTGTGCAAGAACTGAAGCCGCTCGACCTTCCCAAGCGACATACCTTCGCTCTATGGACTCTTAAAAAGTTCGAAGAAGATCCGACGTTTTTGAGCCAAATTTTGTTCAGCGATGAGGCCCATTTCTGGCTCAAAGGGTATGTAAACAAGTCAAATTGCCGCATTTGGGACAAAGAGCAACCTGAAGAGATTCAAGAGCTGCCATTTCATCTAGAAAAAACAACGGTTTGGTGTAGAATCTTCGGTCCATATTTTTTCAAAAATGATGCCGGTGAGAACGTAACCGTCAATGGGGACCATAATCGCGCCATGATAACGGACTATTTGATGCCTGAAATTGAATCTCCGCGACTTTTGGTTTTAACAAGTCGGCACTACTTCCCACACATCGTATCAATCAATGGATTTGAGAGAACACTTCAGTGTTTGGGTCGGTAATTTGGTTACCAAGGTCGTGTGATATCACACCGTTAGATTTTTTCCTGTGGGGATATCTAAAGTCTGAAGTATATACGGACAATCCCGCTTCGATTCAGGCCTTGGAGCAATATCACGCGTTCCATTCGCCATTTACCAGTTGAAATGCTCGAACGAGTCTTTGAAAATTGGACTTAACGGATGGAGCATCTTAGACGAAGCCGCGGCCAATATTTTAAAAGATAATCTTCAAGAAATAAATGCAAAATAACTTTCCTTCGAATGATAATAAACATTCCCCATTGAGTTTGAATTTTCTGTGTTTTTTCTTTAAAAAAAAGTAGGAAACCTCGAAATAGATCACCTTTTATTTTTAACCATTATGTTTAATTACTGTAAGATTTCTCGCATAATGGCAATAATATCGTGTTAATCTGTGGAAAATTCCATACCATATATATATAGGGTGTTTTTTTATAGAGGTATAGAACTTTATGTTGCAAGAAAACAACGATGGATTATTCGATTGACATGAATTTTATTTATCCGAAAGATAATCTTGTGGCATTACATTTTAAATATGATTTCTGGCATATGACCGCCACGTCTGGCGCGGATGTAGTCCAATCTGGACGGCCAATTTTCGATGAATTTTTCCAACACTTGTGGCCGTATATCGGCGCTCCAAACATTCAGTTTTTCTGGATGTAACGGTGTTTCAACATACACTTCAGGATTACCTTCACTCCAAATGCGGTAGTTTTGTTTGTTGACGTAGCCATTCAACCAGAAGTGCGCTTCATCGATAAAATGGACGTAGTGCGCGATACGTTTTCCGCACAGAACCATTACTTTCAAAATAAAATTGCACTATTTGCAAGCGTTGTTCAGGCGTGAGTCTATTCACGATGAATTGCCAAACCAAGCTGAGAATAAATCACTTGACAGCTGTTAAATCGGTCGCCATTTTGAAAAGTAATGCCAACTTAAAGTTCTATACCACTGTAAGAAACACCCTACATATATTTTTTTGCCACAGCGTCTTTTCTATGACTTCGGAGGGCTTTCAGATTTTTAGGAATTTCATAGGAAAACTGAAGCAAATCTTCTACAAATTATGGTTGTATTGTTTTTGTTCTTAATAATTATCAATAATAAATTAATAAAAATAATTATGATCACACTTTTCTCGTCCACAGAAAGCCTTATGTACATATAACCGTTCAAAAAAGTCCACCGAAATGTTTCCAGTTAAAATGTAAGGTTATCTGTAAAGGCCACAAAGGAGAACACCTAGATGAGAGCATAAAAAATGCATTATTGATCAGTGTAAGTTTAAACATGCAAAAAAATTAATAACAAAAACTGAAATTTTTATGACTAATAATATTTGGTTTTCTCTTTCAGAAGTCCAATTGCACGCAACTCACAGAGCTGCGTCTCTATAATATTGAATTTCCAAAACAGACAATATCTAAAGGGTTTCTTGGTGAATATACGAAAAAAGTGCGCAGTTTGTATATTGGCTTCTCGAATGTGAGTCACATCGCTGATGGTGCGTTTGGCAGAGGCAAATTTGAAGAGATCTACTTGGAGAATCTCCAATTGGAGTTGTTACACAGGGAAATATTCAAATATACTTCACTGGTTTTTAAACGACTGAGCATAATTCAACACAATCAACCGGTGAAGGTGATTTGTGATGACTTGCTTAGTCATATGAAATATCAAATACAGAATTTCACACTACAAGTTGGTACCTCCTATATAACCAATACAACAGCGTCGAGTAGTTTGTTGAACAATTTAAAATATCTCGATTTGAGTTACAATAACTTCACCGATACATTCACCGATGAGACGTTCGGGAAGTTATGGGTTGTGGAACATTTGGATTTGTCGCATTCGAATATACAATGTTTACCGCTTTTTATATTTTCGCAACTTACCGATTCGCTGACTTATTTGAATTTAGCCCACAATCAACTGACTACCATAAGCTCTTATATATTCGGCAGACATTCAATCGATAGTGATTTAATCATCGATGCCAGCAATAATCCCTGGGAGTGTTCTTGTAGTTTGCTAATGGAAATGAGCAAAATACTCCTATATCAGGAATCCTTTCCTCTCTGTCAAGAGCCTGAGCAATATGCGGGTATGAGTGTATTAGATTTGCATTTGTGCTACGAAGATTACAATATAACAACTGCATCAACCAACTTCAGCACCCAATATGTGAATACACCAACAACGCCGAAAATGATTTCCACCGGCAAAGATATCGAATCTACAACACCGGTACATCCACCTGCCGCGCCTACACAAAAAACTACAACAAGAACCAGTGAAGACGCTGACGATGACGATGGCGATCATGATCAAATAACGCTGCGTTGCCGCTCAGCCTCACAGAAGAGAGTTGGCACTTGGAAAAAAGTGATATGGCCCGAAACAAAGATAAGGTTAACTCAATTGTCACATCTTCGTGTAAAAGTGTCACTGGATATTATAAGCTCGGGCGTGTCTTATGGTTTGATTTGGTTTAGTAAAGTTGTGGATGATTACTACAGCATGTCCGTTAATTATAATCAATATGGCCTGGGTTGCATTGGTCACATCAGTTATGACACCATTGTTGCCGAGCTTTTGCCCGATACCACTTATACATTTTGTTTAGTCGTTGATAAACAACTGACCATTTCACCATTCCACTGTGACTCGCTGCATATGAACTCCGATCTGGGTATTGTTTATAGAGCTTGGCTGTCGCATGATATGCGTGCCACTGGCATATCACTGACCATATTAGGCATCGTGCTCAGTTGCTTCTTGGGCATTTTTGGTATTTATATGTTGCTGAAACACAAGCCGCGGTTGTTGAAGGGCAGTAAACGCGTAAAAACCACGAGTACAAATTCAGTCGATATTGTGATCTTCCCACGAGAACGTTCACTGGAAAACATGAAGATAAAGGAGGAAATCTTGGCAAAGCACAACTCAAGAAGGTGAGTAATAATAGGGCATGAAATAGAGAATAGTTTTAGAGAGATGGAATGAAGCTGCTCCGTAGACCTTCCGGCTTCTCTTTTCTCATATTTTGTCTTTTGTCGTTTTCTGACCTTCTGAGGTTACAGCATTAGCGATCAAAGGTATTTGTGAAACTTGCTGCTTTTGAATAGTACTCACATCATAAAAATAAAAATTAAGATTAAAAACAATAGTACCTGCAGTGAAAATTAGCTGAGAGATGATCCATCGATCTTATATTTTCAGCTTAGTAGATAATTTTCTATTAGTCTGGGCGCTTACGGCCGTCATGTCTTATTGGTTAAAAGTGCACGCGAGAGCCGAATGGAACTCGATTCAAGCCTGGGCCAGACCAATAGCTAAAAAATTTTTTTAATGCGCTCGCCCCTTCTCATACAAATCGCATACTACAATTTGAAAGAAGAGTTTGACCGAAACAAAACCCAACCTCCTTTGTACTCTGGGCCTGTGGTAACCCCGTTGGACCTTCGATTAAGATATCACTGCACGGGGCATGCACTGGACGTTATTCTTTCCCGTCTCTCGACGTGAGATTTCACGGCGCTTCATTATTTCAGTATTGATATCTGCGCACTTCGTACATGTATGTTTTTCAGACAACATTGCCTTCAACAAACTTTATGGGGTCGATGTGCCTTTTATCAATATTTTAGCAGAAGATTTCAGAAGCAGCCATGTCCGGGGAGGAGCTGCGTGAGGTAATAATTGGTTTCGCCATGCTGTCTTTCTATCCATTTGTGTATACTTGGAATCAGCCTCTTTGTCCATTTTCCTTTCGGAGACGAATACCACCTTTTTTGTCACTCATTTATGCTCTGTTACATGATTTCTTTACGATTACTCGGATTGCGCGTAGTTTCTGAAGCCGCTTTGGCTGCTATATCTACTGGACACTTCCAGCCAACAGATTTGCGGCTTCGTCTGATATTGTCCGGAACGCACAACATACCCTTAGTGGCGTCAATCTGTGCATTGAAGCTGGTGCTCTCAAGTACGCAGGTATCAATGTGGCTTCAACCCAGATTGGTGTCGTATACATAAAGGTGGACGAACTGACACTCTCAAGAAGTTTCCTTCTCTGTTTTCTTGGGCCTCTCGTCTTTGGCATGAACCTTGCGATAGCTGTACCGATTTTACTCGCTTTCTCGCTGCGATGAAGTTTAGACGAATAACTCCGAGATATTTAATGGCTGGGCTCATGTCTATCGTGCAGCCACTTACTCTCACTTGTATTCCCTCCACTTCTTTCCCGCTAGTCATTAACAACGCCTCTGTTTTGTGAACTGCTAAATCAATACCTGCTGTTAGAAGCCACGTTTTCTTGGAAAACCATAGTGTCATTAGATATACATGATACTTCAGTCAAGTGTTTTGCCGCCACTATATTAGCTATATCATAAGCGTAACCATCCGATTGCCTTATTATAAAAATGGCATGGTACATTGTGTTCCACAGGAGTGGACCGAAAACCCACCCTTTTGGAACACCTTATATTATTTTATAAAGGGTGTTTCTTATAGAGGTATAGAACTTTAAGTTGGCATTACTTTTCAAGATGGCGACCGATTTAACAGCTGTCATGTGATTTATTCTCAGTTTGGTTTGGCAATTCATCATGAATAGACTCACGCCTGAACAACGCTTGCAAATAGTGAAATTTTATTTCGAAAATAATGGTTCTGTGCGGAAAACGTATCGCGCACTACGTCCATTTTAGCGATGTTTAGCGATGAAGCGCACTTCTGGTTGACTTCTACGTCAACAAAGAAAACTGCCGCATTTGGAGTGAAGGTAATCCTCAAGTGTATGTTGAAGCACCGTTACATCCAGAAAAACTGACGGTGCGCTTTATGGGCTGGTGGAATCATTGGTCCGTACTTTTTCAAAAACGATGGTGGCCAGAACGTTAAAGTCAATGTTGATCGGTATAGAGCAATGATTACTAACTTTTTCATTCCTGAAATGAATAACCATGATGTCCAGGGGATGTGGTTTCAACAAGACAGCGCAACATGTCACACAGCTCGTGCCACAATAGATTTATTGAAAGACACGTTTGGTGACTGCCTAATTTCATGTTTTGGACCTGTGAATTGGCCTCCAAGATCTTGTGATTTAACACCGCTAGACTACTTTCTGTGGGGCTATGTAAAGTCATTGGTTTATGCGGATTAGCCACAAACGCTTGACCATTTGGAAGACAACATTCGCTGTGTTATTGCCGATATACGGCCACAAATGTTGGAAAAAGTCATCGAAAATTGGACGTCCAGATTGGACTAGATCCGCGCCAGCCGTGGCGGTCATATGCCAAAAATCATATCTAAAATGTAATGCCACAAGATCATCTTTCGGATAAATAAAATTCATGTCAATCGAATAATCCATCGTTGTTTTATTGCAACTTAAAGTTTTATATCTCTATAAAAAAAACACCCTTTACTTCATCGGACCTTCGTTTACATCATCTTTCACTAAAATGTCTCATAATTATGCATTTTAGATAGTCCACAATATTCATGCTTTTTTTGCTGTTATTATTTCGTCCCAGTTAGCAGAGTTGAAAGCATTTTTCACATCTAACTTCAATATGTCGCAGTACTGCTTGGAGCCTTCGAACCATATTTTGCCTTCCAGGTCTTTACTGGTAAGATCGTAGACCGCAGCTATGGAATCAACTGTTGAAAACTTTTCACGGAAACGGTATTGCCAATTCGAGAGGATTTAATCATCTTCCGTAATTTCTTGAAGTCGCGCGCCTAGGAATGCCTCTAATAAGTTGCCTGATGTGTCTAACACGCACAAAGACCTGTGTGATGACTGCTGTTCTGGGGGTTTGCTACCTTTAGGCAGCATGACTAGTCCCTGTCGCTACCATTTTTTTTAATGCGCTCTTGGATGAACTTCGTGTACAACTCACTGAAAAATTCTGGCCTTCAAGACCTGGAGATTTGTTTTGCCTTAATCTTCGCTACTGATGCAAGACTTCGACGCTACTAATTGGTGGAATTTCGGCAACATCTACTAGCACCTCATGTGATACACTGTAGCCATCGTACCTCGGAAAAAGTCCCGTGGCCATGTACTTTATTATTCGGGGACACACTGGTTGCTTAGCGTTCTTTACTTTCAATTGTTTTAGGACGATGATAACTACCACAGTTTCTGAAATGCTTCGCGCTTCCTTTCTTGGATTGCCTTTTTTAATTCATGGTTTGAAGGCGCAGATGCTCGGGGTTACTCCTTGTCCTTTATCTTTGGTATAGTCGACGCTGCCTGAGACATTATGCGCGCAGAATAACTTGCAGGTATCTCTAACGCGATAATTATATATGTACAAATATTATAAATATAGGTTTGTAGCTACAAAAAGTTCCGTAACGTACAATTCAAGGGACTTGCTAATTTGATGAGGTGCAGCATTTATAGTACTTAGGACAAAGAGTTGGCCTTAGGAGCGTCACGCAATCCCAAAATTAATATCAATCCAAAGAAAACGAGCAGCTCTGCATTTTATGGCATTCTCTTTAGACTCGCCAAGCCTATAACTTCTTATGTTGCTGTTTGGTAAAGTCACCTCCATCTCTACTTCATCCTTCTGGCGGAGCGCTTACTTCTCTCTTTTCTACTTCCACCAGAGGGTAATGCATTCAAATTTTCTAAAGCTAAAGTGTGACTAGCTACAATACCTGATGTGACTTATTTCGTTGGATCGTATTAATGCCGCTGTATACATCGTACAGCTCCTAGCTCTATCGTCTCCATGGAGCCATAAATTTTCCACAAAACCTCTTTCTCGAAATCGCCCGGCGTCAACTTAGCGAATGTACGTTGAGAATGTTGCACTGGGGTTTGCTCGTAGAGAATGAGCTTCACCTAATTAGGCCAGCCGGAAAATTGATTTTTTTTTCTCTTTTCAGCACCATCCACACCCTTACAACCACTACGTCCTCCATCCCGAGTAACAACACCAACAACAATCACTTTATGCGTCGCGGCTCGGATATTAGTATTGAGAGCAATCAGAGTAATCAAAGCTATATGAATACGAATTTATACGAAGTCATACCGGCCTATCTTCGCCTACAAGATATTGACTCAACAGATCACGCTCAGCGCTCAACAGATTTTGAATCGATTAACAGTTATATGTCAACTTTAGCGCCATACTACACCGAATGCCGTGATGTAAGTTTAGTCAGTTATGCAGAAGTTGCGCCACGAAAAAAACGCACTTCCAACGATCCGCTACCGGCATTACCTAAACTTTGCGCAGAAGTGAGATCTACATCCAGCGGATCGGCCATTACTGAATGAAGACATTTCTGGTACAGCGCTTCAGAGTATGCCATAGATCACTGTAATCGGCAAAACAACAGTGAAGGAGGAGTGTAAAAGTGTGGAAGAGTAGTGAGGTAGAGTAGATGTTGAGTGGAGAATCAGCAGTGAAATAAATATTCTTATAGAGTAGAGGTTGAAACAAAGCTGTAGATTTTCTTTTAAAGCAAAATTATAATGTAACTTATATCATTAAAAAAAATAAAATAAAAGCAATTGTGTGATTGTTTCAATAAAAATTAGCTTTCTGTGTCTTCTTCGGTCATGTTTAATTAAGGTTGATACTTGAAAAGAGTTTTGCTGAGAAAACTCACTGCAAAAGTAAATAAGAAACGGAAAGGTTAGGCAAAGTCACGGATGGTAAACCATTTTTTACTTATTAAAAAGACTTAAATGATCAGAATATAAGCAATACAGTTTTTGACTCCAAAATCAGTACTTCTTCATAAATCTGATTCTAACCTGAATTATAAAATTAATCCATCATTGAAAATGGCCCAAATAGTAAAGATCACCTCAAACTCTATATTTGAAGATAGACAAAATATTTCATTTAACCAACGAAAATAAGTTATACTTTTATATACTTGTATATATATTAGACTATTACATTCAAAAGAGTACCTTGAATTGATCATTGGCAAAGCCAAAGCGATATTTATAATCGATAAAGATATCGAATCAAGAATTTGTTTTAAAGTTTGCATTGAATTCAAAAGCGGTCGAGATGTGGGAAGATTTTTCTAGCATCTTTTTGCCAGATCACTTGTGAGACGTATCAAGCTGTCATGTTATTTTTGTTCAGTATTTTTTGGCATTTAATCATGGAAAGACTTACGCCTGAATAACGTTGAGATTATTATTAAAAACTTTATTATGAAAATTCACGTTCTGTAAAGAATGCGTTTCGCGCACTTCGCTCAAATTATGGTCAACATAATCGGCCTACTGAGCATACTATTCACAACACCTTCACCCATCCTGAGACCCAGCATTCATTATTGTATAATATTCGACCTAATAGACCACGTCCAGAGCGCAGTGAAGAAAATAAAGCGGATGTAGCTGAGACTGTACACGAAGATCGTAGAGATTCGATTCGGCGCCGTTCGCAGCAACTCGGACTAACATATGGAACGACTTGGCACATTTTGCGTCAATATCTTAAATTGAAAGCGTACAAAATACATCTTGTGCAAGAACTGAAGTCGCTCGTCCTTCCTAAGCGACATCGCTTCGCTTTGTGGACTCTTG
The DNA here is from genome assembly GCA_030068015.2 of Neoceratitis asiatica. NCBI lineage: Eukaryota > Metazoa > Arthropoda > Insecta > Diptera > Tephritidae > Neoceratitis > Neoceratitis asiatica. Next base: position 37,981,792 of record CM061527.1, read on the forward strand.
AAAAGTTTCACGAAGATCCGACGTTTTCGAGCCAAATTTTGTTCAGCGATGGGGACCATTTCTGGCACAATGGGTTTGTAAACAAGCAAAATTGCCGCATTTGGGACGAAGAGCAACCTGTAAAGATTCAAGAGCTTCCAGAAAAACAATGGTTTGGTGTGATTTGTGAGCCGGTGAAATCACCGGTCCATATTTCTTCAAAAATGTTGCAGTTGAGAACGTAACGGTCAATGGCGACCTTTATCGCACTACACTAACCGACTATTTTATACCTGAAATTGAAGTTCGTGATCTCCGCGACATTTTATTTCAACAAGACTTCCCACACATCGCATCAGTTAATGGATTTATCGATAGAACACTACGGTGAGCAGATAATTTCACAGTTTGGTCCGGTCGATTGACCACCAAGATCGTGTGATATCACACGGTTAGACTTTTGTCTGCGGGGATATGTAAAGTCTAAAGTCTATGCGGACAATCCCGCTTCGATTCAGGCCTTGGAGCAAAACAGCACGCGTGTCATTCGCCAGTTACCAGTCGAAATGCTCGAACGAGTCATCGAAAATTGGACTCATTGGACTGACCATCTGTGATGTAGCCGCGTCCAACATTTGAAAGAGATAATCTTCAAAAAATAAATGCCAATGCCAATAAACATTCCCCATTAAATTCGAATTTTCTGTGTTTTTTCCTTTAAAATGTAGGAGCCTCGAATTGGATCACCCTTTACATATATTTGATGCTTTGTAACCGCTGAAGCGATCTTCGGCCTATCTTGCCTTACTAAATATATAATTCGTAATGATGTATACCTTAAGGCGCTTTAACCCTCTCAAAGCCAGGTGTGTATCTATAAGACGGTATTATATTATTTTTGTTACTCAAAAAATAAATAAAAATTTAAATTTATTGAACTTTTATGAATTATTCATATTTTACGCCAATCAAGAAGATTCCTTTATTACATCTGATTTAAGTATATCAAGCAAATAAGGGTTAATTAAAGAGAATATTTTAGTATATATAAAGTGTACAGATGTATATGTATAAATCCTATTCCCACATAGCTTTATTTACAAATACACCCATTCAAATTTGCACTCACCCAAATGCACCTGCTCCCAGTGGCCCATCCTTATCAAATCAAACAATCGTAATTTTATTACCACAATGATAAGCAAATTATATTTAATTAAATACTAAATAAATTCAGCTTTGATTAATAATTAGGTGTAAAGTAATTGAGAAGCTAATGCGAAAAAATCAGTTTGCTCGGAGTTGTTGAGTGCGTAACTGTTACTTTGACGGAAAAATCTTTAAAATCAATATTTAATTAATACTATAAACGCTCATATTATCGTTCTTCTCGCACTAGCTAAAATGTTAAAATCAAAATCCTTTTCTCTTAATATCAGCACTGATAAAAACCATAAGGAACGTGACCTTTTGTATGAACCCAAGCGTATACGGTGAGTGGTGAAATGAATTTTATTGATAACGAACCCATATTGAAATCCCCACATCCTTGGTTATCGATACACAGCTGGAACAGATATATCATCGCACTGTTACTCATCGGTTTCTCATTGCTCTTGATTTTGATTAATGTGAACTTCTCGGGTGAGTCATATGAAGTGATTGTTGTGCCCTCTATTGAGACCAAATATCCAGCAGCTGAAGTGGTAACCACAACGACCAGTGGCAGTACCCAAACGATCACAACAACAGATGGAAGTACAGCACAAGATGAATATAGCGTTGAGCACCTCGGTGAAAATGGAGAAGAAAAAGTCAAAGAAGAAAGTAGTTCGGTTATTGGCATGCAAAGTTATGAAACGGTTACAGCTGATGTCACAACGAAGTGAGTTAAATAATCTTAGTATATTGTTGTACTTTGGTGCAAAAAAAAGCAACAACAATATTTTTATTTTTGCTATCTGGGCTTATCTCTCTGACGAAGAAGATGCGAGACCAAGAAGCACAACATAGAAAAAGGTTTTTTTATTTCTTTATAAAGGTGTTCGCTCTTCGGAGCGTCACGTCAGTAGCTGAGTTTTAGTTACTTTAAGAGAGCTACAAAAATAATCTCAAATTGTCAGTATAACTTTAGTTGAGCTCTGGCTAATACTAAGGTCCAAACCAGATATCTAATTATCTGACTATCAATACTCTTCTGAGCAGTTTGTGATTAATTTTCGACAATTTTGGTGGGACCAGTACTAGAACCCTGGCCTTTCGAATGGCAGTATGCACTGCTAACCACTCGGCTGTTACGGTCACCGCCTCTGCTACTACTCCGCTTAATTGATGACTTATCAATTGATGTCATTAAAGAAACTAAACTCTATGCCATTGGCAGAGCAGATCTGGCTTATCACCATCATTCGGCCTGAGAGAACCGAGGAACCGTATTTCCCCTAATTCCTTCTTATTGCGATTGGTACAGACGACCATCAGCCTTTAGCTGCACTGGAGAGCATCGAGCCTGATAGTGCTATGGCGGACGAGAAAGGAGGCATAGTCTTTATCTACTGCTTGGAAGAGTTAAAGGATAGGATAGATATGCTAGCTAGGGCCCATGGAAAAATAATAAATATTTCTTTAAAGGCTTTGAAATATTATCATATATAAAGAAATAAAGAATTATCCAAGGAAAGGTAATTTTTTCAATAGCCTTTTTTTGACAGATGACGCATGAGTCATGTCGAGCTGTCATATTATTTTTGTTCAGTATTGTTTAGCATTTCATCACTTACTCCTGAACAACGTTTACAAATCATTCAACTTTATTACGAAAATTCACATTCTGTAAAGAATGTGTTTCGCGCGCTTCGCTCTACTTATGGTCAGCATAATCGGCCTGCTGAGCGTACTATTCGCAACACCATCACCCATCTTGCGACCCAGTATTCATTCATTATTGGATAATATTCGACCGAATTGACCACGTTCAGCACGCAGTGAAGAAAATATAGCGGCCGTAGCTGAGAGTGTACACGAAGGCCGTGGTGAGTCGATTCGGCGCTGTTCATAGTCGTAGGGAACGACTTGGCGCATTTTACGTCGACATCTTAAATCGAAAGCATAACGAAACAGCTTGTGCAAGAACTGGAGCCGCTCGACCTTCCCAAGTGACATCGCCTGGCTCCATAGGCTTTTGAAAAGTTCCAAGAAAATCCGAAGTTTTCGAGTAAAATTATGTTCAGCGATTAGGCCAATTTCTAGCTCGATGAGTATGTGGACAAGCAAAATTGCCGCATTTGGGACGAAGAGCAACCTGAATATGTTCAAGATCTGTTAATTCATCCAGAAAAAACAACTTCCCACACATCGCATCAATCAATGGATTTATTGAGAGAATACCACGGTGAGTAGATAATTTCACGTTTTGAGCCGGTCAATTGGCCACCAACATATAGTGATATCACACCGTTAGACTTTTGTCTGCTGGGATATGTAAAGTCTAAAGTCTATGCGGACAATCCCGCTTCGATTCAGGCCTTGGAGCAAAACATCACGCATGTCATTCGCTAGTTACCAGTCGAAATACTAGAACGAGTCATCGAAAATTGAACTCAACGGATGAATCATCTGAGATGTAGCCAACATTTAAAAGAGATAATTTTCAAAAAATAAATGCCAAAGAATGTTCTTTCGAATGATAATAAATATACATATTAGTTTATATTTTATATAGCCAAAGTAATTTTGCTGAGAAATCAAAGGGCGACATGTTTTTGTTACAATTTTTGTATTTTTAGTAAATACGAGGCATGTCCAGAATGTAAGATAACCTCTTTTTCGAAATAGTGTCAAACATTTGTTCAGTCTCAATTGAGGGTTTTCGCCTCCCCTGTTTATCGCCATATGCAGTTTTCAATGCATTATGAATATCAAAAGGATGTTTTCACATCCAATCGAGATAACGGATGATGCCACGTATATCGCACTTGGTGGAAGACCGGGTTGACATTGTTTACGAAATGTGTTATCGCCTTGAACCGATATCATTGCAATGGGGAGAAGTTTGGCTACACTACTGTGTTGCCAATATTACGAGATCTTTTACTTTCTGAACTTACCTCGTATGAAAAACTCATTATTTTAATAAAGAACTATGTTTTTTCTCCCTCCCTTCAGGAGTTTCACCTGCGACGACCGTTTCACATGCCAAACCATAATTTGTACAGGACAACCGGTCAACTCCATAGCAATTGAGAAAGAAATCGAGTACTTTAACAAGATGTGCGGCAATCAGTATTTTGATGTCATCATCGAGGATTGTGTATTCAATAAAAATACCATAGACACTTATATGTTTTCAGGAAGTTATCGCCTGCATTCTTTGACTATTCGAAATTGTCAACTACAAACAATCGCTGTTAATGCATTTAAGCAAACAACAATGAATAAACTGGTGAATTTGACACTCAACGGAGTTCAGCTGAGATCATTAAGTGATAAAACATTTGTTGGCTTACAAACGGTGCAAAATTTTGTGCTGATCAATCAACAACAGACATCAAGTATACCACTAACGGCGAGTAATTTCTTGCAACCAATGGCAGCAAGTCTAAGCACTGTTATTTTAGAGCAAACACAAGAGCAATGCAACTGTCAAACCACATATAATCCCACTGAGTGGCTGGGCGATGGCAGCGACATCTTGTATTCGAAACTATTGCTGGTCGATTTGAGTGGCACTAATTTTAATGATACACTCAACACTAGAACATTCTCGAAATTGGTGGCTGTTCAACAGCTACGGCTTGCCAATTGTAATTTGAGTGTGATCGGTAAGAATGTCTTCAGCGGGATCACAAACACTCTGCAATATCTCGATTTACGTTGCAACCATTTGCAACGGTTGGATGGCGAATATCTAGCATTGGCAACACTGCACAATGTTATTATTGACATGTCGAGCAATTTGTGGCACTGTGATTGTGGTAATGTGGGTTTGGTTGAGTATTTGCGACGAGTTGACATTCAATATGCAACGGACGTGGTATGTGCAACACCAATAGAATTTCAAGGTGTAAACATACATTATTTGCAATTGGATTGTAAAGGTAAGTAGTTATAGAAATAATTTCCATTTTTACAGTTAAGCCCTGTATCTGATGGATTTGGGTTCTTTAGGATTGACGACAACGGCAAATAACAATCCCTTGACAACAAATCCGACCACAACAACAACACAGAAAATGACTACGACAGAATTACAAATTACAACAAAAAATACTACAAGAACGCCAATAATAATTATAAAAACAACAGAAACACCAACAATAATAGAAGCACCACATAACCACACAACACCACAGACAACAAAAACAACACCAACAACAGCAGCATCAACACCTACAACCCTAAAGACTTCAGGAAAAATAGATCTACAAACAACACCAAAGGCGACAGCAACAGCAACAGCAACATCAACAATAACAAGTGCAAAGACAACAACAACTAGAACGGAATTTTCAGCAGCAACAACGACGGATTCACCAACAACAGAAACAACAACGATATCAACTACAATATCGGCAATACCAAAAACAATAACAACTAAAATACAAGGAACAGAAAAACCAATGACTACAGCAGAACCAGCGGTAAAAACAACAGAGCTAACGACAAAAGTCACTACGCTGACAGCAATGACACCAACGACAACAAAAAGAACAAACACAACAACTGAACCGACTGCAATAGTAAGAACCGAACCTACAACAATAAGTACAACTGAAAAAATCACAATTATTCTAACAACCGTGTCTAAAGAACCAACAACAATCCCAACAATTGCCCAACCAATTTCTCAAAATTCAACATTACCATCTTCACCACTGACTACAACTGTCTCACCGTTAGATACGACATCAAATTCTAAAGCAACAACAAATGTGATGACTACTACACCTTGGGTAACGGTAACATCAACTCAAACTATATGGCCAAATGCAACTACACCAAACAGAGGTGCGTAATATACAATAAATCTGGAAAAAAATTATGCTAAGTGATTAGAGGGCAAAAGTTAGGTTAGGTGATATGAATTGGGGTTATGGCGCCTCAATTGGATACCTAAGAGTTCATTTGCGGCATGACATTTCTTTGATTTTTATGATCATAGCTAGATTACCTTGCATTACTTTGGAAGACACAATGGACAAGCTCAAACTCTGATGTTTGAGCATTGTTTAATAAAGTTTAAATGAGTTTCTTAAAAATACTTTCAAAGAAGTCCAATGAAATTTTTCAGTAAGTTCTAATAGTTGCATTAATACCTCTAGCAGAAATTGCTGCGAAAGGGTCGAGTGGGGACAGTAGATGCCTTACGATGCACTTAGGTCTTTAGGAGACCCATTGTGATATTACTAGAAAAGAAGTTACTACCATGTCCTCTCTGAACCACGTTGTGGTTTTCATAGAGGTACTATCTGTGAAGTAGGAAGTACTACTAAGAAATGAAGACATTCTTTCAATAACTTTATTGAGATCCAAACAGACTTCATACAATATGTTACATATATATCAATATATTGCAGATTTCTTGTTATACTCACCATTTTTTATCCGAACCAAAAGGCTTTTGCTTGTGGTAAAAAGTCTGATTAAAATATTCAGAATATGAGATTGTGCTTGATGGGAATTTTAGTAGTTTAACAAAACTTGGAATGATGTCAATTCTATTTTTAGGAACAACTTCGCAAACTTCTCGAGACACTACAATTGTCCCAACGATAGCTAACATAACTCGCGAAACATCTTTATCAACATCAACCACTGTGAAACCAACTGTAACAGGGGAAACAACAACTGAAGAAGTTGAGACCATGGTCCCAAATACAACGAAAACAACAATAGAAGAAGCGACAACATCGACAGTAGCGATAAAACCAACTACATCAACAAGTCGATATCCACATACAACAGGTAAGTTTGCATACTAAAAATGAAAGTCTCACAGCAATGAAGCGCTCGATGAGCGTGACGATCCTTATCGATCGTTGCCTACTTGGCTTACTACTGCAGATGGGGTAGTTTAGAAAGTTCAGTAAACATACATTAGTATTAGGGAGAGGAGCTCTCATAATCAGGTACGCTTTTAAAAAAGTTAATGATGGATTGCTGGCGCCTTAAAATAACGATCCATAAGTGACAACATGTGGACGATTGTAACTGATCAGACAACAGAGAAGTGGTTGTATTAGAGATGAATTAATGAGTGCGCTTCGGAGTGATTTGAGACTATTTGGAAAAAAAAACTGGAAAAAAATGGTAGGAGCAGTTTTGATAGTGCTGCCTATTGTTGGTGTTGTTAAACAGAAATGCGCGAGATGGACAGAGAAATTATTTGAGCATTAAAACTAATAAGAATCGAAATAATTTAAGCCAATAAATTTTTAAATTACTCATTCTTAAACTAAATCTATAAATTATACCCCTTTTGTTATCTTTTAGTGCCAACGGTGAAACCACATTTACCGTGCTATCAAAATAAATTCGCAAAATTCTTAGTTTGTTCTCTGACAATAGCCGTAAGCATCTGCGACTACGACGTCAAGTTTAATGTGACAACGATTTCATCGAAAAGCGTACAACTACAAATCGAAGGTGACGGAAGCAACTTTAAAGTTATATATTTTCCAGGTTTCAACTACAACAAGTATAAAGAGCTTGCTTTCACCACTAGCAGCCGCATCGATATCGACTATCTTACGTCAAACCAAAGCTACATTTTTTGTCTCCTACCAATTGCGTGGTTGACCACTTCACCATTCAACTGTCGTTCAGCTTATTTACCAACACCTAAATCATGGTTGGATAACAGTGACATTGTGCTATTCTTCACAATCACTATACTAATAACGGTAATCTGCATCATTGCGGGCGTGTCAGCAGTATATTTCTTACTACGTTGGCGTCCAACCCTCATCTATGGCAGCAAGCGCTTACGTCGCCTCGACTCTACATCACACGAAGTCTTACTGTTTCCGAAACCTGAACGCACCTCGCTAGATTCGCAAACATACGCTATGAATGAGTTATCGAAATTGCCTTCATCGATCAGTGACAGGCTCACGCCTGAAAATTGCCTAAATATCAAATCATACGATTATATGCAATGTTTCAGGAATCACGAATTAAGCAAAAAACAAACAAATGCCCCAAGTGTTTCGTATATACGTCCACCAGTTAATCGTGCGCCTGTATTACCACCAGAGGCTCGCTTTCGTACGTGCGATGGTGAGCAAACGAGTAAAAATTGCAGCGGCTACATTCCGGTGCGTCCGCTCTCACAACAGTCCACTGTTATCGTGGAGGATGAGCCGAACCCATTGAAGTCGTGCTTGCGTTCAGGTCCACGTCAACCTTCCTGTGGTAAAGTGGTGGAGTTCGAAAACGAATATGAAAGCTTAGACTATTATCAAGAACTATATTAGCATTCTATATTAAAGTACAAATAAATTATAATTAATATGCTTAACCGAACTGTAGTCGGTGAAAATTAAATGAACACAAATTTTGATAATTTTCGTTAGTTACTAACCTTTTGGTTAGTAAGTATGAGTTGAATGTGGTTAACTTAAGTTAAGCGGAATTGAATTGAGTGACCAAATGATATCTGTTTGATTTGGTTCCCGTTGTATTTATTTTCGTTGATTTGAGTTAAGTTTAGCTTACATTGAGACTTGAATTGAATAGAACTGACTTGAGCTAAGCGGAATTAACTTGAGTTGAATTAAATCGTACTATGCTGATCTGAGTTGCTGATCTAAGTAGATGAACCGAAATTTTTTAGACCTAATGTTAGTTAGATTTAGTTGAGATTAGTTGAATTGAGCGAAACTGACTTGAGAACATTTATCTGGCGTTGAGTGGAACTGATTTAAGCTAATCTGAACTTGAGTTAAACGGAATTAAATAGAGTTGAGTTAAATTAAGCGGAGGTTGGAGCTCAAAATTCTCTCCCGCTCTGAGGAGAAGTTTTTTGAATCAAATGTAATCAGAATTAAAAATGATACTTCGGCGAAAAGACATCCTTGAATTCAAGCCGGGAATTGAAATATTTAACTTGCTTTTACGCTTGCCATAGGTATTAACATCGGATGCAGTGAGTGGAAACCACCTTGCTTCCGACTCAAAGCCTTTGGGACAACGAGCATTTGTTCCTCTTTTAATACATCAGTTTCACTCAGAAGATTATTATAAGTGCTTAATATACAATATTTTCTTTCCTTCTAAGAGCCAATGGATAAGAATTGCCACCAAAAATTTAGCCAGGCATCCCTTGTTATTGATATTGCTGGCAGGGAAGAATAGGAACGCAAATATAACACTCCTTCTAAGAGACATAAGCTTCATAGAACATCTGAAATACTCCAGCGAGGAAGCGAGTAAAGTCGGTATAGCTATCGCAAGGCTCATGCAAAATATGAAATGTCCAAGACAACAGAAATGGAAACTTCTTGCGAATGTCAGTTCGTCCATCTTGATGTATGCGGCACCAATCTGGGCTAAAGCCACATCGATACCTGCGTACTTGAGAGCACCGTCCTCGGTACATAGATTGGTGTCACTAAGGGTTTGTTGTGCGTACCGGACAACAGTCGGAAGTCTGTTGGCTGGAAGATGTCCATTATATATAGCTGCCAAAGCGGCGACTGAAGCTAGGCGCAATCCGAGTAATCGTAATGAACTCATACAACAGAGCATAAGTGAATGGCAACAACGGTGGTACTCGTCTCCAAAAGGAAAATGGACGAAGATGCTGATCCCAAGTGTGCACAAATGGATAGAAAGACAGCATGGTGAAACCAATTACTACCTCACTCACTACCTCACCGGGCATGGCTGCTTCCGCGAATATTTGCACAAGTATACGCACCAGATCATCCTCACTGTCCGCATTGCCAGGATGAGATGGAAAACGCAGAGCATCTTCTTTTATATTGTGACAGGTTTAAAGAAGAGCGCAAGCAGTTAAATCAATGTATAGGATGCACATTGACCCCAGAAAATTTATTGAAGGCAATGTTGTCTGAAAAACATACATGGACGAAGTGCGCAGATATCAACACTGAATGAATAATGAAGCATCTCAGACAAGAACAGCGCAGAGCGCACCGTGAAATCGTACGTCGAGTGACAGGACAGAATAACGTCCAGTTCCTGCCCAGTGAGGTAATGTCGGAATTGATAGTACCGCGGGAGTCCTACAGGCCCAGCGTACGAAGGAGGCTGGGTTTAGTCTGAAGCAGCCGGGAGGCAAATCGGACATGCAACTAGTACGGGCTACGTATCTATCAAGATTCTTTACCTACCGGGTCGTAACCAAATAAAAAAAAACTAAGAGACATAATGGTAGAGTAGAAGAAGATGTTTTCTCGCGTAACTCTTCACTGAAATTCTCATTCAAGTTGCCAGATCATTCAATGGTTTACCGCCCTTAATCTCCGCTTTTATAGAAACTGTAAACATATTGGAAACGAATATTTAGAGAAAGACAGCTTCGTCATCGCTGATCTCTGGAGAATACAACTAAATGAAACAGATTGTCCCTCGTTGAAGTTCTAAGTCACAGAAACTTAAAGACAAACTGCAGGGCAGACGAACATTTTTTTTCGTATGAATAATACTTATGTTTTGCTTCTAGTCTAGGTATTCATTTACAGACAGGCCGTCTTAAGTAGGAAAAGCTTGGCTGATTTGGAACAGTAAAGGTCGCATAGCTTATATTCTCTGAAGAAGGAGGATATTTAAAAGATTATTGGGATACTGACGTCGCATTGGACGGTGTGAAGAAATACTCCCTTTCATAAGAGAGTGCTGGACCTATAGAAATGACGAGGAGATGTATTTTCTCTTGGCGTTTATCAGAAACAAAATTAAACCTCCAAATGAAATTGACAGGGGTGTATAAGTAAATGGAAAAGAGTCTAATTTGGCTTAACTGTGTCGATACTTGCTGTTCGGCAACCACTTCTACCTGTCTAAGTCTCACGAATATCGATATTATTGATATTAAACTATATTGAATTGCCTTTTTTGCATGTTGGATAACAAGAAAAGTTAATATATTAACTGTGGAATATTGCAGAAAGGCGGTAAATATAAGACTTTGACACTGGGATCCTTACTGCGGGCAGTCTACCGGGCCGATTAATATGTAGATATGGAATGAATATTATTCATTATTTGAACTACCGAGCAGCTTTTAGCGACAGGAGAAGACGTTCAAGTAATATTAGAATAAAATTTTGTCCCTTTGGAAAATATTTTATAAAAAGCAGAAACTTCTCAATGCTTTTACTAACAAATATGTGCAATTCCATGTGCAATAAAGTGAAAAAAAAATGGAAGGCGTTTTTGACTGTAGTTAGAGATATGCAAAAAACTCCAGTTGACCATTCCATGGAAATAGCCACGTGCATGTCTAACAACTTTCAATATATGCAATTTTAATGGGCATAATATGAATATCAGTTCGATATGATGAAATTGATTAGATAAGCACTTCACTGATAATAAACAAATAAATTAGTGACTGATGAAAGTATGTAAATATGATCCTGATTAAATAGCATATTTAATAACTGCGAAATTTTAGCTATACCTCAGTCTTAATTACCTTTTCAACGAAGCAATATCATCAATGAGCGAGGCCGCCAAGGATGTGCCGCCACCTAAACCAAGGCGTGCCAAACAAGTAAAGGATGTGAGCTGCAATCAGCCTGAACCAGAGAGAAAAAAGTCAAAGTAAGCGTTCTCTAAAATAGAGAGATATATTATTTAGAGAGAGAGAGAAGAGAGAGAGAGGGAGAGTTTAATTTAACATACAAATATTCTTAAAATTCTTCGTTCTAGTGGCTGGAAATCACAGTTGGTGAGCGATACTTGCATACAAATCACCGCTTGGCTGTTATTCACGCTCGGTTTATGCATAATCGCGAGCACCATTTATGTGGGAGTTTTAGTGCAAATAAATCGTAATGAAATATATGACGATGATAACAACTTTAATTCTACCAGTGACAATGTCGAATCTGTACAACCAACTGAAAGCACTACAATGAGAAGGGAAACTTCAACAGAGCAGCTGAATAAGACTGTGAGGTAAGCACAAATAAATGTGAATAATGCACGTAGATTATAAACTAGATAAAAAATTTCGATATATTTTTCTTAATTTCTTTTTAATCAATATATTTTTTATTCTCAACGTAGAGCTTTCATGTTAAACACAGTCGAATTTCCCCATAACAGAAGAGGCTGCAGAGAGATTGAATGCAAAGTGTCATGTAGAAATGCAAGCCATTTGTATGACATGATCTATGCTGCTTATGAGGTAAGCCGTTTGCTTCGTACCTAATCATTTCTTATCATTCGCAAGAATATTCTTTGACATTTATTTTTTGAAGATTATCTCTTTCAAATAATGGGCGCGGCTACATCTCAAATGGTCCATCCGTTGAGTCCAATTTCCGATGACTCGTTCCAGCATTCCGACTGGTAACTGGCGAATGACACGCGTGATATTTTGCTCCAAGGACCGAATCGAAGCGGGATTGTACGCATAGACTTTAGACTTTACCTATCCCCTCAGGAAAAAATCTAACGGTGTGATATAACACCATTTTTGGGGCCAATCGACCAGCCCAAAACGTGAAATTATCTGCTCACCGAAGTGTTCTCTCAATAAATCCATTGATTGATGCGATATGTGGGAAGTGACGCCGTCTTGTTAAAACCAAATGTCGCAGAGATCACGAGCTTCACTTGCAGGCATCAAATAGTCGGTCGCCATTGACAACTACGTTCTCACCGGCATCATTTTTTGAAGAAATATCTTCTCCTCATCCCAAATTCAGCATTTTTGCTTGTTCACATGACCATTGATCCAGAAATGGTCCCCATCTCTGAACAAAATTTGGCTCGAAAACGTCGGATCTTCTTGGAACTTTTCAAGAGCCCATAGAGTGAAGCGACCTCGCTTAGGAAGGTCGAGCGGCTTCAGCTCTTGCACAAGCTATATATTGTACGATTTCAATTTAAGATCTCGACGTAAAATGCGCCAAGTCGTTCCATACGTCATTCCGAGTTGGCGAAAAATCAACTCTCTTCGGTTTTCGTATACACTCTCAGCAATCGCCGCTACATTTTCTTCACTGCGTGCTGGACGTGGTCTATTCGGTCGAATATTATCCAATAATAAATCCCGGGTCTCAAGAAATGTGATGGTGTTGCTAATAGTATACTCAGTAGGCCGATTATGTTGACCATAAGTTGAGCGAAGCGCGTGAAACACATTCTTTACAGAACATGAATTTTCGGAATAAAGTGGAATGATTTGTAAACGTTGTCCGAGCGTGGGGCTTTCCATGGTGAAATGCCAAACAATACTGAACAAAAATAACATGATAGCTTGACATGACTCACGTGTGATCTGTCAAAAAGAGGATATTGAAAAAGTACCACTACTTGGATCACCCTTTATATAAAGGGAGAGCTATAGAATGTTTTATCACCTCTTATCTATCCTGCCTGATAAAAGTTAGTTCGAAAATTAATCATCTAATGATTTTGTTGACAGTTAATGGTTACACACAAAGATAACAAATAATAATATTAAAATTACAAGATATAATATTAATTAAGCTTAGTTGGTGTTGGAAACTGTAATAATTATACCTCCACAGCAGAAGCTCGCTACGTACAGCTGGAAACGAAACCATTGGTTTCTGTTTGACATGGTCGAAAATTAGCTGGTACAATAGAATAGAACAGAAAAAGGGAGAGGTCGGGAGTATGCAGAGCTTAAAAACTGCTCGGAAATTTAATGTCAAGATGCGGCGACTTATTGAAGATTTCTAGACCTTAGCATATTCTTGTAGAGGATTTAGTGATTACCGAATTTACTGAGAGAACACTTCATCAGCCTCCAGTGAATATGATACAGACTGAAATAATGAACCCGAAGCCCTAATCGATGACTTTGGAACAGATGTTCCATCAAACGACAATAACAAAGGTTGAATAGCAACAAAGGGCGGAAGCCAATCCAATCAATTAGAAGGCAGAACCCACCAGCTGCTTAAGTTACAGTGTAAAAAGCCTCCTAAATATCGCCTATAAGATTTTATCTAGCGTACTCTATGAAATATTGAAGCCCAACATCAACGAATTCATTAGACCTTATCGGCGTGAGTTTAAACCTGATGTATACAAGATATGTAGAGCAGATATTCACTATTATACGTCAAATCTTAGGAAAAATTAGAAAACACACCAGCTCTTCGTTTGTTTTAATGCTGCCTTCAAATGCAAGAAGAGGAACTGTCCCCTACGCCACTGTTTTTAAATTTCGTTGTCCAGCTGTGTAAACTGACGCTGAGCAACACCAAAAGTTCCATCAGACATTGGAAGGATCTCTCCAAGTCGTTCGCAAGTGAACGAAGCCATTTTTCTTGTGAGCTGTGGAGCTAACTAACTATTTCTTGTAGAATATATAGTAATAGTGTATGATGATGATATCGACATCATTAGTCTTAACAATAGCACAGTCAGTGCTTTTTTCTCGAGACTGAACAAGGGAAGCGGAAATCCAATTTCAAATCACCCTTGAAATCAGATTCTACCTTGGACTGAGTAGACAATTGAAAAGTAAAGTCCGCTCTCGACTAACAAAACCAAAACTCTAAACTTCGCTCATCATTCCCGTACTGCTGTATGTTGCAGAAGCGCAGACGATGATGACTCATCATGAGTTTGCGTAGGGGGGCTTTCGGGAAAAGGGTTTCGTTATAGATAGATGGATCTCTTCGTACTAGCGAATATCACAAACGATTTAAGCGAATTAAAAGACAGTGATTACGTAGGCTACGCAAAAGAGGAACACTCCAAGGATGTGTCTATTTTAGATCTGGATAGTATTGAAAACTTTAGAAGAGGTTGTAAAGACTACACAGAGGCAAACTCAGTAGCCTTGAAATAGTCCATTTTTTCAAGGCTGTTGTTCGTGTTGTTTGTAATGAGCGTCTCTCCCTTTTCTATTCCGAGGAATTATCTTAATTCTTTTTTTAATTCCATTTCAAAATGCATTGTCTTCACGGCTTTGAAATTTTTTATAACGAAAACATGTTTAGAATCAAATAATCAAATATTCAAATAATGTCTTTCTCTCTTCATTCCAAGGACTCTCGTTGCACTGCCATTGACGTTTTACTAATCTTAAATCAAACCTTTCCGAATGGTAATTTTGGCAATTTATGGATTGATGACAAGCGACCCGTGTACGAGCTCGTGGTGAGCAATAGTTATGTAACACGCATACGTACTGGCGCATTCAATTCACCGCTCTTTGCTGAGACCTACTTCATATCGCTGAGCAACCTCCAATTGACCCAAGTTGGTACCGGGTCTTTGCTCGGTTTAAGTTCGCTACGTTTCTTAATCATTGATACGCCACTACGCGAAATAAATCGCGCCTTCTTCCAGCCTGTACAATCGACACTCATACATTTGCGTCTGAATTGTGGTTTATTAGTGTCGCCGGGCACGACGATATTCGGTGTCAGCAAGCTAACGAAGCTGGAATATGTCGATCTCAGTGATAACATCTTTATTGGACCATTAACGCGTAAAATGTTTATTTCCACGCCGAATTTACGGTATTTGCATATAACGAACTCTCAAATAACCGCTATAGATGAGGACGCATTTGCCGATCTTAGTAATAAACTTCAAGTTCTCGATTTATCGGAAAATTTTATCACAACCATCTCGAGTAATGTGCTCAAGCCGCTTTTCAACTCTCTGAAACCCACATTGATTGGACTGTCTTACAACAAATGGAACTGTGAGTGTGCACTGCAAGAGTTCGCATCGGTTTTTCGACGATTTCGTAGGCAATTTTTGGGTGATATCTTTTGTCGCACACCACTGCAATTTCACGGCCAAGCGTTACATGAGGTGAGTTTTCAGAACGATAATTGTTTGTTAACGACAACAGAATTTGAGGGCAACAATTGGGAGGCAGACACAACAAGCACAACAAAAAGTAATCACGTAAATACCACAATGACCTCGGCGTTATCAACGACAGTACCAACAACAACCAGAGTTATTAGAACAACCACGAAACCAACAACAACCGCAATGGCTGTAACTACGGCACACAAAGCTCAAAGAACAAAAAACACAGTTGAACCCATAACAACTTCGACTAATAAGTTAACTGTAACCACTGACAAGTCACCAAACAAAACCGATGCACAGCCTCCGCCTAGTGATGATGTCGACAGTCGTTCAAGTGTCGAGTATTCGGATATCATACAAATGCGCTGTTTGCATACATTGATAGATCGCGCTACGCAGGCAGAAGCAACTAGTCGCGATAAACGTGAAATTGATATAACAATTATCTCAACAGAGTCCAAAAGCTCCGTAGAGTCAGCAAGTGAACAGAGTAACTCGAGTGAGGAAAGCGTTGAGCATAATAAAAGTCAAATCGAGCAGCAAAACACGCCCGGAACGTCCATCGTGACACGGCCGCCTCGGAATAGCACGTCAGAAAATACCGTGAAAACGACTACTATGCGCTCGATGCATATTCGCGATTCTCACAATCCGGTAACGGCTTTTTATAAATTTCAAATACCCACCTACACATTTAAATTGACTTTGTTGCCTAATAATTCGGTGAAAGTGCTGATAAGCGATTACAATGCACACCCAGAAATCAATGTGATTTGGTTTAGAAAGCATTTTGAAAAGTCAACGGTTGAAAATCACATTAAAGCTGCACAAAATTTCGATTACCAATGTCAAATGTATGAGGAACCATATTTGTTAGCGCCTAATTTGAGAGAGAATAGCACTTATACCTTTTGTATGCTAGAGTTGCCAGAAAACACCGTTTCACCATTCAATTGCCTGCCACTGCATGTGCCCTCACTACGCAATGAAACGGATGACACTTGGATATCGGAGGATGACAAACAATTCACATTGACTATGTTGTGTTTAATTTTTACACTCTCGGCATTGTTTGGTGGAATTATCGCCTATTTCGGTGTGAAAACTTATCCAGAGTTGTTGGAGGGTTCGAAAAATGTTTTGGTTGTGAAAAGTTCCGAACACGAATCGGATTACTTAAAGAGTGAGGGGTCTATTAATAAGGAACCGCTTAGCAGGAGATCGACAAGAAAGTGAGTAAATATTTCCGTTATGTTCTTAAAAGACATTTACGCGAATGTTCGCTTTAACTTGAGTCATTTTAAATTGAAAAAGAGATAATTTTACGTAAAATAAGTTAGATTAGACTGAGCTTAGGCAAGGCGACTTTTGTTGCTGAGGCTCTTAGTTAATAAGAGAGAAGGCGAGCGCTGTTCTCCATCATCACGCTCTCCTTACAAATACCCGGTGTAACCTCAGCCTTAGAGCATTTAAGTGTACGGCAGACTCGATTAATCAGAAATTAATTTTTGAGATCCCCGTGTGTCAGCAGTTCTTTGATTAATTTAAAAATATAATAATTTTTGCGAGCTCTGCTCTAAATAAAAACAATGGATTTAAAGAAATATTTTATCCCACAACGGCTCATAAGTATACTTTTTACTTTTTTTCTTACCATTCGGCGGAAATTGGTTACGCCAACTGAAGCCAGATTGTTTTCCATCTGATATTTTCAAACGAGTGGAAGGCTTCCTCTTGCTCTGCTTCCTTTACTTCCTCCTGATTCGAGCACTTTCAAAGCTGGAGTGTTCTCATCTCACGTTTCTTGATTCGCTGCAGTATGCAAAAATTGTCGTATATAATAAAGAAGTCGCGCGAGGCTAGTATCCAACGGCTAGAAGAGATCCTCAAGAAGCTTTTGATACTGCTTAGAGCCAGTTTATACAGCCGTAAAAGTTTTTCTCGGCCGTGGCAGCAATAGCCGAGTGATTAGCATTGTGTACTGTCATTCGGTAGACCTGTATTCGAGTCCAGGTTCGAACAACATTCAAAATCAAAGAAAATTATTTTTTCTAATTGCGCAGTGAATGTCGAGCCCTTCGAATGTATTTCTGACATGAAATAAAATCTCATCATAAAAATCCATCGGTCATTCGGAGGCGGCTTAGAGTAAACTGTAGGTCCCTCCATTTCCAATCAAGACGCAAAAATCACAAATTGGAGGAAGAGATCAACCGAAAATCGCTTCAGCGGTTACAAAGCGCCAAATATATATATGTATATAAGTTTTGCTTGGATTTCAAATAGAGACGAAGCGGCTATAGAAGGTATTATTAATATATAGAAGAAACCGTCTGTGTGCATCCTTTTCTCACGGGTATTTCCACACACTGAGCTCGACCTAAGATTTTATATGCGATACTGGTACAGATTGTGGATTCCCCATTTGATTATGTAGAGAACATTTAAATTCTAAGCTTAGAATGTGGCTTCGACCACATTATGCAAAGGAGCTGATGCTGATCCTTCTACTGTTTCATTTTCACTACCATTCAGCTTGTAGAAAAAGTGCTCTCTCCAGAAATTCAGTATACTACGAACATCTGTCGCTTTATCACCTCTTCGGATCCTACATGATTATACTAAGATCTTAAAACGATCTGTAAGTCGTCGCATTCTGAAAGCTTACCTAATAGAGCTCCAGATTTTGTTCAAACATTATCGAGCTGTGCGTGTATTTGAGCAACGAGCACTCGCAAAACTGCTCATTGCTCATTACTCGAAAAATTTTCGAGCCGAGCACGAGCATTTCGAGTATTTTGACAAACGCTTTGACCTTTTTCTCAAAAATTTCTTCATTAATTTTAAATTTATTTATGAAAAGTGTAAAAATCATTGAAATGCCAAGGAAATTTTGACAAACCAAATTAAAATTTTTTGGTCTGCTGAGCAGTTGAGCAATGAGCGAGTATCGAGCGAGCATCGAGCTGCTCGCAATGCTCTATACCCGGGTATCTGGAGCTCTATTACCTAGGAAATTATATTTAATCGGGTAAAAACTAGAACTTTCTATCTCTGCCTTTCAAAGTCGGTTAGTTTACGCTAATAAAAAAAAACAAGAACAAGAATATGTTTACGAGAATCGTAAGGAGAGAAACAACGACTATTACAATGCTCGCACACTTCTTAGGAGTGGGCTCTTAATTTTTTTAGGTCAGCCAGAAAATAGCGACAAACTTAATTTGGCACGGGATACCCAGAAAGTAGCAGTTTGTTAAATCAAAAATGAATAGAATGTTCCATCTACTATAAATAAATTTAAATAAATAAATTTCTTTTATTTCCAGGCTTACAATATCAACATCGGAAACACCGCCCATGTGTTTGCCACCACCACCTCCACCGCCCTTCAGTGTATCCAATTATAATTTGGAACGTTTGTCCAGCGTTAAATCATCATCTACTCTGTTTGACAGTCCCTTCGCGCCACCTCCATCGTTTTCAGCTGTCAATGATCAATATGAATTACCCAAACAGTATAATCCCGCTATCGATGAAGTTTTCTGTGTATCCAATCCATATGCCATGAGTCCATGCTCACCACCACCTCTACCGAAACGAAATCCGAGCATTACTTCGACAATTGTGGCAAATCGTTTTTCGAAAGTTGATTAGGGAAACTTGAATGGATCAATAAATACATAATTCATTTAAAGGGAGATTTTAATTATATTTTAATTGACGCCGGCTTTGTAGAGTTGGAGCCAGCATATTAGCAATGCTTCTTTCTAAACTGTCCACTACAGCATAAAGGCTTTTAAAACAATGTTTCTTTGCACACAGCCAAAGAGAAATGATTTCAAAGTATAAACTAGTATCCAAAGTAAATATATTAAAATGTATTTTATACAAAAATTTATCAATATTTTAAATATATATTTATTTACTAGAACTCATGGCCACTCGTTGCAGTGGCTTTCTGTATTTTATTCAATTTACAAAATATAATTGGTGTTGTAAAGTGACTAATGCAAAATTTTAAATTTTATAACGAGTGAACCATTTCGAGGTTACCTACTTTTTAAAGAAAAAACACAGAAACTTCAAATTAAATGGACAATGTTTATTATCATTCGAAAGAACATTCTTTGCTATTATTTTTTTCTTTAAAATGTTGGCAGTGTCTACATCTCAAATGGTCCATCCGTTGAGTCCAATTTTCGATGACTCGTTCGAGCATTTCGACTGATAACTGGCGAATGACACGCGTGATGTTTTGCTCCAAGGCCTGAATCGAAGCGCAATTGTCCGCATAGACCTTAGACTCTACATATCCTCACAGGAAAAAGCCTTACGGCGTGATATCACACGATCTAAGTGGCCAATCGACCGGCCCAAAACGTGAAATTATTCGCTCACCAAAGTGCTCTCTTAATAAATCAATTGCTTGATGCGTTGTGTGGGAAGAAGTGCCGTTTTGTTGAAACCAAATGCCGCGAAGGTCACGAGCTTCAATTTCAGGCATCAACTAGTCGGTTACCATGGCGCGATAGCGGTCTCCTGAAATGAAAATAAGTTCAAGGAAATCTTACTATATCTCTGATTTTTTCGATTAGATCAGTAATTTTCCAGATGGAAGTTGTATTCATTTTAATATGAGCAGAAAGCAACCAGCGCACTAAATTTCAAGAAAATGAAACCACAAATCCAATGTATTCGAATATTTCGGTCCCTGATCCGCTTCCTCGATATTTTGAACCGTTTAAACCTTCCATGAACTTCAGCGAATATTACAAGTAGAAAAAACCGTCCACCCAGTTCTCAAATTTTTGCAAGACAAACCAACAGCAAATATTAAAAAGTAAGTATGAAAAAATTTCTTCTACAAGCTGATTCTTCCCTTTGAATGGAATAGTTTTTTTTAGTTTGGCATATACTGCTCTTCTGCGGAGCATATGTTTTGAATAAAGACTGTACTTCTGAAGATATCTAAGCTTAAGCAGGTAACGATGCTGAGCAGAGAGCATATCAAGCGAAAGAACAAATAGCTTCGAAAATTCGGTTAGTTCCTGTGAGCTCTATTTTCCTAAAAATCATTATCTCGAGACTCACAGGCCGAGCACTTGCAGCAATATACACTGACACCTGCTAGAAGTTTCTTTTTTTTTTAAATATTTTATTTTTCCAGAAATTTATTGGCGTTAGAAAAACTCATAATTCGTGAGAAAAACTAGTAATTTTTGAAAGAAACAATTCACACAACCAAATAATTTCAAGG
The DNA here is from genome assembly GCA_030068015.2 of Neoceratitis asiatica. Lineage (NCBI taxonomy): Eukaryota > Metazoa > Arthropoda > Insecta > Diptera > Tephritidae > Neoceratitis > Neoceratitis asiatica. Next base: position 38,003,036 of record CM061527.1, read on the forward strand.
AATTTTACGAAACTTTACATGCATATATTTTTCTAAAGACTTTCATCGCATCGCCAAACCACATAAAACGAATGGTAAGTTACTAACCTCCATCGAAAATATAAAAAATTTAATCACAACTAAATCCAACTCTATTCCAAACCGATAAACGTAGGAAGAGATCAATACAATCAACAATATTTTCGAGCAAATTGGTGCTGTAATGCCAAAATCACCTACTAACCGTATCAGAGCCATAGTGAGGAATGGTGTATATAAACGTCGCTCTGTGCCATCAAAAACGATTGTAGAAAACGCCATCAAAACGTTAATGCGTAATCCACGTGTTGGCGTTTCCTTAAGATCTATTCGAAAATATATGGAAGAGAACTATAATGATTACTTCACAGATGCAAATAATCGTTTTCGCTTCATTAAAAAATATATTAAGAATTCCATAGAGAAAGGTGAACTTATACGTACGAAGGGCGTTGGACTATCTGGTTCATTTCGTTTACCGCTATCAAAGGTGAGTATTAAGGAAAAAACGCAGAAACCTGCAAAGAAAAAGCTACAGACAAAGAAGAACAAGAAAGTGCGTAAGCAGTTGAAAGAATCAGGTTTGAAACGCAAAACACATCGTGCTCCTGGCCAAGGTAATAATTAATGGAGAAGCGGCCTCAAATGTTTAGAAATCTATTGAGTATGGCTGTAGTGAAGTCATGACATATTGTGAGAAAACTTTATTAAAAAAAAATTGTGGTGAACTTCTTTACAGCACTTATGCTGTCCTCTATTTAATAAAATGCGAACATTTTTGGGTTTTATATCAAATAAGAGTTATTTAGTAGTAATGAAACAGTTAGGATGTCACTAAAGTAGTTCTTCTTCATATTTAGAAAGATGCCTTGAGCTCCTACGAAAATTTGCTATAAAAAAAATCTAACTCGTAACTTAGATGCCTAATATATAGGTGAAGGTGGGGAAGATAATATGGCTTTCTAAGAAAGCTTATTTTTCAGTTCTTTTTTAAAGAATTTTGTCTACACAAAACAATCAAGTAAGTGTTCCCAGAACACGAGGTGTAAACATGTTTTCTATTCCTTATATTTGTAACGATAACGGCATTGCCTTCCACATTAAAAAAACTTAATATAGAGGGAGATTAATGCAATGCCCTCTACTTCGATTTATCTTCTGCTAACATACCCATTTTGTCGTCAGAAGGTTCGAAAATCGTAATCTTGTACAATATCTTTCCTCAAATAGATCATAGGAATATACTACTGCTTTCCGGTGTTTATGTGATCAACTGCCTTATCAAGAGTAACCAGAATCCCATATAGTCTTATCTCATCATTAATGGCCATTTGTAGGAGTATGATGAGCCTTTTTTAAAGTATGATCTTTGGAGCCAAGACTATTTTTTGTTTGTTTTTTTTTGTTTTTTTTTTATAAAGCATATGTGTCTCGTTCTCGTTCACCAACAGACCCATTCCCTTCACTTGCTTATCAAGTCAGAAGAAAACAGAACTCACGGCACAGTTGTTGAGGACAATGATAACAAAATCTTTTAAATATGCCAGCAGACTCTTGAAATATTCTCTTTATTTATTTCTCCAGCTCTTATTATTTTCTCCAGCATTACATTGCAAAAGTACCACGAAAGGAAGCGACCTTTTCGAAGCCTTCAGAAAGGTCCCTTTCAATTCTTACTGAGCTTCTGGTTTTCCTTAGCGTCAGTTTGCCTAGGTGTATTAGTTTTTGGAGGGATACCAAACTGAGGTCTAGCGGTGTGCGGACAGCACTTTTTCGTACAGTCGAAGGCAGTTTTGAAACCGACGAAGTGTTGGTGAGTGTCAATCCTTTTCTCACGGGTTCAGAAATTAGCGCATTGTGTAGATATCGACAATGGTGGATTTATGGCTTGATCAGTTTGTTGACGTTGGGTTTTATAGTTTCGCACAAAATACCAAAGAGAACTACGGTTCCAAAACAAATAAACGAGTCCTCTGAGCTGACTATAAATTTGGTCCACATGGTATGTTGAGAATAGACTATATAAAGATTGATTCAAGTAGAGGTACTTTTTTCAAAAGCCATTTTTGACAGTTCGATTGAGGCGTGAGTCGTGTCAAGCTGTCAAGACTTACGCCTGAACAACGTTTACAAATCATTCAACTTTATTACGAAAATTCACGTCCATCGCTGTGGCGGATAGTGTACACGAAGACCGTGGAGAGCCGATTCGGCGCCGTTCGCTGCAACTCGGACTGATGTATGGAACGACTTGGTGAATTTTACGTCGAGATCTTAAATTAAAAGGGTACAAAATACAGCTTGTTCAATAACTGAAGTTGCTCGTCCTTCCTAAGCGACATCGCTTCGCTCTATGGACTCTTGAAAAGTTTCAGGAAGATCCTACATTTTCGAGCCAAATTTTGTTCAGCGATGGGGACCATTTCTGGCACAATGGGTTTGTAAACAAGCAAAATTGCCGGATTTTGGACAAAAAGTAACCTGAAGAGATTCATCAGCTGCCATTTCATCCAGAAAAAACAAAGATTTGGTGTGGTTTGTGGACCATGCGAACGATCGGTCCATATTTCTTCAAAAATGATGCCGGTGAAAACGTAACCGTCAATGGCGACCATTATCGCGCCATGATAACAGACTACATGAAGCTTAAAATTGAAGCTCGTGGTCTCCGCGACATTTGGTTTCAACAAGAGGGCGCAACTTCCCAGACCTCGCATCAAACAATGGATTTATTGAGAGAACACTTCTGTGAGCAGATAGTTTCACGTTTTTGGCCGGTCGATTGGCCACCAAGATCGTGTGATATCACACGGTTAAACTTTTTCTTGTGGGGATACGTAAAATCTGAAGTCTATGCGGACAACCCCGCTTCAATTCAGGCCTTGGAATAAAACAACACGTATGTCATTCGCCAGTTACCAGTCGAAATGCTCGAACGAGTCTTTGAAAATTTGACTCAAGAGATGGACCATCTGAGACGTAGCTGCGTCCAACATCTGAGGGAGATAATCTTCAAAAAATAAATTCCAAAGAATCTTCTTTCGAATGGAAATAATTATCCCCATTAAATTTGAATTTTCTGTGTTTTTTTAAATAGGGAACCTCGAAATGGATCACCCTTTATATAAATATACATCCGTATACTAATCTAAGATAGAATGTCAGAAGTTACTGAAATCAAAGGATGATGTAGAGGTAAGAGAGCTCCCTTGGCATCGAGCTTGGAGCTCGTCGTTAGCTTATCTTTAAATTCCCATTGAGTTTGTTATGAGTCTTTCGCCTTTCAAATAAATCTTTTAAGAAAGTAACTCGGTTAGTCGTTGTCTGATCCATGTCGGGCTTTTATTTGTTGCCAATATACAAAAGTGTTAAGAGGCAAGAGGTTTTACGATGATAGCGAGATTAAAAAGTAGAGTTTGCGAAGGGAAGAAATTTAAAAATTCTTTAGAATTTACGAATTTAATATTTATTTTACCTTAGCTGTACATTTTGGACAAAATAGCCCTTGTTTGGTCGCTCACCTTCTAGTCTTAACTCGCCAAACCAGCTCATTTAAAAAGTGCTTATAATAAGAATGTGTTCCTACGTCTATTGGTCAAGGACAACCTTATTTGGCTCAAATTAAAAAAAAAATGTATTTAGTTCAAAGTAAATTTAACAAGAGGAATTAACTATGGCAGCGAATTCAACTTTTTCATTCATTTAGCACAGATTTTCAAAATAATTTTATTTTGTTTTGGAATTATTGTTTTATTCTCTTACCTCTTACCTTTATAAATTCAATTCGATTCATCTTTTCATTCTGAATTTGTATTAATTTACTTTGGTATTAAAAAAAATGATTTTTGTTTATTCACAACTTTCATTATCGACGAACTTTTGTATCTACCCTCGTATATATAAATGCTTGTGTTTTTAAATTCTACTATTGGCACTCAATGGCGGTGCTCGCTGTCTGTCTGGCTGTCTGTCTGAGGATCTGCCTATCTGTCACTCTGTCTGTCGCCTCAGCTATTTGTGTGCATACTCGTAAAATTCAAAAATAATCTATGAGCTACACGTTGGTATTCTATTTTTACTTTATACACACGCATATACATACATGTGCACATAAATCTACCTCGAAATCGACTAGATTACTGCCTCAAGTACTTAGTCAACTAAATGTATGTATATAAACAAATGTGCTGATAAATAAACACACGAGTACACATACTGAATGTAAAGCACAAATGCATGTATGCATATTTTACGCCAGAGCGATAGCGCTCAAAGATTGCGCCTCAAAGGGTACCGCTATTCACTATTATAAAATTTGACAATCAGCTGTTGCTTTGCTTTCGTAACACTCTCGATTCATTCATGAGCTAGAACTATTTTCTTTACACTTCACAATTAAATGTATATCTAAGGTCCCAGCCTCTACAAATTATAAATTAAGGGTGATCCAAGGAGAGGTACTTTTTACAATAGCCTTTTTTTGACAGATCACGCGTGAGTCGTGTCAAGCTGTCATGTTATTTTTGTTCAGTATTGTCCAACTTATGTTCAACATAATCGCCCTACGGAGCGTACTATTTGCAACACCCATCACCCATCTTGAGACCCAGCATTCATTATTGGATAATATTCGCCCGAATAGACCACGTCCAGCACGCAGTGACGAAAAAATAGCGCCCGTAACTAAGAGTGGAGAGTCGATTCGGCGCCGTTCGCAGCAACTCGGACTGACGTATGGAACGACTTGGCCCATTTTACGTCGAGATCTTAAATTGACAGCGTACAAAATATAGCTTGTGCAAGAACTGAAGTTGCTCGACCTTCCCAAGCGACATCACTTCGCTCTATGGGCTATTGAAAAGTTCCAAGAAGACCGACGATTTCGAGCCAAATTTTGTTTGCCGATGAGGCCCATTTCTGGCTCAATGGGTATGTGAACAAGCAAAATTTCCGCTTTTGAGACGAAGAGCAACCTGAAGAGATTCAAGAGTTGCCATTTCATACCTTGTTCAAAAACAACGGTTTGGTGTGGTTTGTGGGCCGATGGAAGCATCGGTCCATATTTCTTCAAAAATTATGACCGTGAGGACGTAAGCGTCAATGGTGACCGTTATCGTGCCATGGTAACCGACTATTTGATGCCTGAAATATAAGCTCGTGATATCCGCGACTTTTGGTTTCAACAAGACGGCACAACTTCCCACACATCGCACCAATCAATGGATTTTATGAGAGAACATTTCGGTGAGCAGATAATTTCGCGTTTTGGGCCGGTCGATTGGCCACCAGATCGTGTGATATCACACCGTTAGATTTTTTCCTGTATGGATATGCAATGTCTAAAGTCTATGGGGACAACCCCGCTTCGATTCAGGTCTTGGAGCAAAATATAACGCGTGTCATTTGCCAGTTACCAGTCGGAACGCTCGCATGAGTCATCGAATATTGAACTCTACGGATGGATCATCTTAGACGTAGCGGCGGCCAACAATTGAAAGAGATAATCTTCAAAAACTAAATGCTAAAGAATATTCTTACGAATGATAATAAACATTCCCCATTAAATTTGAATTTTCTGTGTTTTTTTTTTCTTTAAAAATTAAAAATTCTGACATATCACTTAAACTAAGATTTTATTGAAAATATTTTTAGAATAATACCTGATAAAAGCGTGTTGCAGTATTATCCGTACCAGCAAGAGTGCAGATATAAGAAGAAATTACATTCTTTGGCTTAATAAAGGCGATGAAACCTCTGGCGGAAACACAGAAATTGATGATACAATTTTTTCAGGTATTTATGACTTCTCCACTTTTAAATAATTGTTCTCATCAAGGAACTTCTATTTTTTTATAGAATATGTAACCCATTATGTGTATGTATTTTCCATAAACTGGCATTTCCAACACGAATACCAAAAGTAAAAGTAACGATAATCCATCTTTCTACTGAACTACTTATGTACTGCAAAGTGAAGTTATGATGCGGTATATGACTCAACTGGAGTCAATTGTGTTTACTAATGGTGAATCTCTGTTAATAACCAAAGACTTTATAAAGAGCCTGACAGATGAAGCATCCAATATAGATTGCAATTTGGAAATTAAAAAAATTTTTTTAAATGATGTTCTTAATGATGTTTACAAAAATATTAAAATTTTGTAAAGAAATACTAGAAAATGCTCAACAAAGAAAAATAAAATATACAAAAATATGTACTTAACAATACTTGTTGCATTTTTATGTCATAAGCAATTTATTTAATTGTCCTTTTGAATCACAGGAAACCAACCGCAAGCAAAGAAAAATATCAAAAAAATTTTTTTTATTTCATCGAAATGTTAATTTATTTTAATAAAATCTGCGCGATTCATACATTTCTAAGTGAAAATTTGTGCGAACTTACTGTCCAGCAAAACATTATCGAAATTATGACGTATACGTAAAAATCAATAAATATTAAAGGCGCAATCTGGTATGCATCATTCCGTCGTGAATATATTATTAGTTTTTCCGATTTTTAATGTGTCGGTCGCGTGAATTTAATCGCGTGCCAAACTTATTTTCTTGTGGAAAGCGAATTCATTACTTATTACGTGTGACATTTAGTACAGCTGAATATTCGTACATATAAATACGCTTGAAAGATTGTTTATTTATATATATTTTTTTAGGAAATATACATATACATACATACCTCCATATTCATATATCCAATATCGTAAATTAATGTTTCTTACTTAATAATATAATATAATAATAAAGGGTGATCCAATTCGAGGTTCCCTACTTGTTTAAAGAAAAAAACACAGAAAATTCAAATTAAAAGGAACATTCTTTGCCTTTCATTTTTTGAATATTATCTATTTCAAATGTTGGCCGCGGCTACGTCTCAGATGGTCTATCCGTTGAGTTCACTTCTCGATGACTCATTCGAGCATTTCGACTGGTAACTGGCGAATGACACGCGTGATATTTTGCTCCAAGGACTGAAACGAAGCGAAATTGTCCGTACAGACTTTAGACTTATATATCTAAACAGGAATAAGTCTAACGTTGTGCTATGAAACGATCTTGGTGGCCAGTTGACCGACCCGAAACGTGAAATTATCTGGAAAATATGGACCGATGATTCCACTGGCCTAGATGAAATGCCAGCTCTTGAACTTCTTCAGATTGCTCTGCACCCCAAATGCGGCAATTTTTCTTGTTAAGTCTTTCTTGCGTAAGTTTTTCCATGATGAAATGCCAAACGATACTAAACAAAAATAACATGATAGCTTGACACGACTCACTCGTGTTCTGTCAAAAAAAAAAGGCTATTGAAAAAAGTACCTCTACTTGGATCACCCTTTATATATGTTTAAAAATAATGAGGACTATCTTTTTCAGCTTTTTAATTATTTAATTTAATTATTTTATTTTTATTTTATTATTTTTACTTTATAACCAGAAAAATATTAATTACTTTGAATACATTCATTCACACAATCTTCTTTGACATCGTATGTGTGACCACCTTGCACACCGCAGCCCTCCTCTGTCCATTGCTCGCACTCATTACGCTCAGAATTGAAGTAGAAACCACTGATTAGCATATCACAGAGGCCGACACCTTGTGGGTGTGGTTGTAAGCAATGTGCTAAAAATTAATTTAAAAAAATAAAAACAAATAATCAAACCTAAATGTTTTGCTTTAAAACAAAATCTAACCTGGCCTTTCAGCATCACAAAAACTGCTGAGCACACAAACAATTAGCGTCAGTACTAGCACGAATTTCATTTTCATCTTTTTGCTAAGACAATATAAACTTTTTCTGGATATAGATTTACAATTTTTTAAGTTTTGATAACAAAATATTTGCTTCCGTTCACTACCAGCGTTTTTCGTATACTGATGAAAGCTTTACTTTACTGTGTAACTGACTGGGTAAGGTACTGAAGTGGTAGTCGAAAAAAGTGAAAAGTAATAAGTAAACGATAAAGATTAAGGGAGTTGCCGCTCAGGTTCTTAATACATATGAACATACAAAAAAAATTTCTTTATCTGCTATTTATCCAACGAAATAATGTTTTTGGACAGAAATCGTAGTAAACAAAAATACATCAGTATTAACGCGTCTGTATTTATTTTACTTTTTTTTTTCTTTTTGGGCTCAACGGTTACCCGCCTCCCATCCAACCGACACGAGGGGCGCCATCCACATAACGTACAGAGTTTGCCGAGTCATGAAAGCAAGAGTTTGTTAAGCGTCGAAATTTAAAACTGCTCAGCTACAGAAAACAAATTCATCAGCTGAAATATAAGATTATTTATACTTCCATAAAAATTTAGTGAGTTACTTATTAAGAGTAGTTAGTATAGTATTCTTCGTTACGAAAAGTGAGTCTGTCAAACGGCGAAATGGTTGTAATAGATCATCGGATGGGGACATTAAAATTTACTTCATCTAAGAGAAATGAACTGCACATAAGTCAATTTAGAAGCTTGACTAAAGGAAAATTATTCCTAACATTATTCTACGGCTGAAAAGTGTGGGTAAATTTATAAGTTTTAAGCGATTATTATACGGAGGAAGATTTTGGCGAGAATCCCAGTGCAAAGGACGAAAAGCGAACAATAAAAACTGTTTTTGAACGGACTCAATTTTATCGGAATAGATTTTATAATTAGGGTTCCACACAACCGAACCGTACCCCAATATTGGTCTTACTAATGACGCAAAAAGTATTTTCGTACAAAGGCAAACACAGTTGTATTAATATGAATATTGAAGTTGAGTTTGTTATCCATTTTTACACCCAGATCAACAAAATTACATATGTACTTACTCTAGACTACACCCTGCAAGACGGATGAGTATCTCATAATATTATTTTCACTAATTACGAAAGTTCTCATTAAACTTCTCATTTTTCTTCTAGCCTTCGGAAAAAAAAGTGTGCACTTTCCCCTTGTCGGTGTGATATTTCATCTCTTTTTCACTTATTGGAAAAATATATTTGTTTTGTTCAAATAACAAAGCAACTCAAGATTTTTTATTCTTGTAATATAATTACTGTCAGTAACAAAATTGCTAATTACTGTCAGTAGAAAATAATGATTTCGATTCAGCAAAGTACTCGTTATTGTTATTAAAAACTACTCAAATTTAGTGTTCCAACTACTCAGTTTTACCTTTATAAACTGCTCACTTTTTATATTCAAAGTGCTCATTCTTGTTCTTACAAACTGCTCATTCTACGCATTCAAACTGCTCACTGTTGTGTCTGCAAACTCCTCATTTATACATTTCAAACTCCTCATTTTCTTTATAGTCAAAGTCCTCAGTATTGGAAAAAACGAAACAAATAGAAAGTTAACAATTTTGATTTTGGTTTTAAAAATTTTTATTTCAACATTTTTTCTTTTATTATTCACTAACAATTGGGTTACCGCACTCAGACCAAGGAAGAAATTTCGAATCGGCGGTGTTCCAAGAGATGTGTCTGATACTTGGTATTCGAAAAACCCGAAGGACAGCTTTGCATCCTCAATCAGTTGGCATAGTAGAACGATTCAACCGTACCCTGGAAGAGCACTTGCGGAAAGTAGTGGACAAGCATCAGGATGATTGGGAGGTTCACATACCGCTTTTACTGATGGGATATCGGTGCGTAGTGCATGAAACAACAGGTCAAACACCTGCGAGGATACTGTCTGGTAGTGAACTTCGGTTGCCCAGCGATTTAAAATTTGGAATAACTGGTGATGCGAGAAGAATCGGGAAGGAAGCGTCTATTGTTCTTGAGGAAGAGTTAAGAGAGATACATGCTCTTGTGAGACAGCGAACTCAAATTATGAGTGGAAAAATTCAGACTAGGTATGACAAGGCGATGAACTCAGAAGACTTCCAAAATGGAGATTTAGTGTTGCTATACAATCCACAACGGAAGAGAGGTTTGTCGGCAAAACTTCAATGCAATTGTGTCAAACGACTAAACGACGTAGTGTATCGAATCCAGACCGTTGGGAGGCCAAGAAACAAGATGAAAGAGGTCCACCTAGAGAGGCTTGCTGTATTTGGAACAGCGAATGTGTCTGATCTATTTTATCTCCTTCAAAGTAATACCCCTTGAATATAATACACTTGTGCCAACGCTTTTTCCAATCCTCAACGCGCTTCTGAAATGCGCTTTTTGGTATGGTTATCAGCTCTTTCTTCGATTCTGACTTCTGGAAAAAGTCGCAGGGAGCCAAATCTCGTGAATACGGTGGTTGAGGTTTGATTGCGGTTTTAGTTTTTAGTCGCATAACTTCCTCGTAGTATTCCTTGTTAACTGTACAACCTTTTGACAGGAACTCATGATGCACCAGACCATTGTAATGAAAGCAAACAGTGAGCGAAACCTTCACCTTTTCCTTTGAACATACCTCGTATGTTAGTCTGGTGAACAGCTTCACCCAGCCTGACGGACAATGTTTCTTTGTTGTCTCCGAGGCTCTGTTATTCATTACTCGGAATCAACACTTCTTTATTTATACACTCTTAACTTAGAAAAAATTTTGTTTAACTTAAAGAAAAGGCCGAAGCTAGGCGAGATGATATTCCTTAAGATTCATGGCTTCTTAAATTTTAATGTTCATTTATATGTTCAAGTTATTTTAAATGACAGTTGGTTTAGTGACAGAAGGTGCTGATTTTTATATTCTCCATGTGTTGCGTTCATTTTAACTGATGAAAAACGGGCTTCCCACGCAATTCGTCGCTGGTATACTTTTTTTACGCTTAACTTTTTACAAATATTGATATTTTTTTATTGGAAGGGAAATATCCCAAAGTTGGTTCCATACCACTTTTGAATAAAAATTGTATTCTTGAGGGGAGGAAAAGGCGATGATTCATTGATTTGAACGTAAGATCACGCATATCTCTTGAGGATTAAGTCCGATTTAGATAGAATTTTTTTCTTATTAGATAGGGTATACTTTGAAGCTTGATTCCACACAAAATTAAAAAAAAAATCAACTCAAAATCACACTGGTATAGTTAAATTATACCTTGTTCGGACAGAGATCGTTTTCATGTTTCTGCACTAGTTTGAACGATTTTTTATCGAAATGGAAGGTATATTTTGTCAATTCAAAATATTTATTGTCAAAAATTAAAATAATAACATGCAGAGGTTCAATGTAATATTTCCGTTGTGGGGAATACTTTGGTTTCTAAAGGCTACTAATTTAATATAAATTTTTGCATCCCCACAAATGTTGCGGAAAATATGATGAAATATGAGATAATTAAATAATCTTCCGGTGATGAATATAAAGTATTTAATTAGAGGTTAAAGAGAGGTTAAAATATTTTCGTATCCAATATGTTTACGTACGTTTTCATCCTGAAACCAATACTAAGCTGGTTGGTCAAACGGTCAAAGAATTCAACTTTTGTAACTTTATTTATTCAAATTTTCAGATCTACATTTTTAACTATGTTGTTACTAATAAAATTTATATTATTTATTGAAATTTCATGTAAATCTCTCCAGTAACAACACTACTAGGTCTATAAAGGCTTCAAGAGCTTTCTGCACTTGAATATCTTTCAACAGCTCCATAACACCATAATCTGAATTGACTGCTTCTGACGGTTTATTGATTATTTGAAGTATTTTCTCTGGCGTGCTGTTTCGACGGGTTCGGAGGGTGTTAGATGAGTCAGGTTGAGTGGTCATGCAAAGAAATGGTTAGTGTCGTGCAGGGATTCGTGGCATGTGGAACATACGTTGTGTATGTCATGGTCGAGTCTAGATAGGTAGTAGTTTAGTCTACTACTAGCCCTTAATTGTGCCAGTACTGTTCTGCAATGGGTGGTGATTTGATTCCGAGAACACCATTTACAGGAAAAGAGTTCACAAAACATTATGCTCCTTAACTAGAAGCATAGACGTTTCACTGCGTAAGTGGTGTACCGGCGCCATCAGGACGTTTCCTGTCACGATCCAAAAAGGGTTGTTTTGACAGACTTGTAACTTCTAATCGGAGCAGCATAGTTTACGAACGGCCGACCAATTGCCTTGTATGTTGCCAACAATGTTTCTTTGTATTTACCTCAAGTGCTGGCTGCTAGCGATTTGAGGATTTTGTTCCGACTCTATACTATAGTGGAAATTGCAGTCGTATGCGGAATGAAGGAGTGCAGCCTATCAAATTCGACTCCCAGCAACTTAAAGCTGTTTATAGTAGGACTTTTTATGTCACTGACTTTCACATTGAACTCTGGCCGGCCATCCTTCGGCCACCTGGTGAAAGCGGTAGTAGATAATTTTGCATACTGTAGATGTAAATGTCGCGCAGTGAAGAAGTTGGAAAGGTCGAAAAAAGGTTATGAATATTCTGAAGAGACGCCAATATCGAACAGCCATCGGCTTATGAGAGACACCGCCTGGTGGTGGAGGAAGCCTCGAAATATTGAAATTAAACAACATCGGAGAGAGGACGCCGTCCGTAGCTTTGACTTTTGGACCAGCTCTTTAATCCTGGTGGTAATGAGAAATCCTCAATGTCCGATAGTAGCACTGCGTGATTGACCGTGTCGAAGACTTTCAACAGGCTCAGTACTACTAAGACAGTCCGCGCACAGGGCCGATTATGGTTCAATTTTATTCGCTACTAGGGAAAGGAGAGATATCGGTCGATATGGCTCTACTTTAATTGAAGGTTTCCCCTGTTTGGTAGCAGGACCACTCTACCCACATGTGGGGGTATAATTGGAGTGATCAAAGACAAATTGAGAATCTGGAATGTTTCAGCAACAGCATACCTATTCCGTTGTGTCCGATTGATTTGGAGGCTTTCGCCTTCCCGATATTTATTATGTTCTTTATCTTGTTAAAATTCAGATATGTCAACGAAAACACTAAAAGTCGATACGAACACCTTTGAGCCAGCAATCTACGAAATTTTTTCCAAAGTGTTTTCGAAGTTGGTTCGAACAAGATATTAGTCTAAGACCTTAGTTTCAAACATAAGGTTAAAAAATATATTTTACGTTTTTACCGTTAGTTATTTCGGAGAATAATTTTTTTTAAATTTATCATAACGATGAATTCGGAATTTTAACAACATAAAATATGAATATAATTCCTTGTGTAATTTTGAAACTGTAGGCACTGGTAGACTCTGGGATTCAAAATATAAAGCTTCAACATTTTACAAAATTCTAAGAGTTGAATTGAAATTCAAAGCGAGAGACAACAAATATTTGGTTCTGTATAACTCATAATAAAAACTATGCATCATTTTTACATTCTTTTTAATGGATTAGATCATTATGCTTTTAATAGAGGTTTTTGACAAGTGATGTGAAAAGCAAGTGCATTCCGAAAACCAAAGCAATTTGATTTATTACTCATTTTCATTATTGCATTTTAGTGGCTTTCTTTCATTAATACAACATAAATAGTTGCTGTCAGAATTTAAATTTATTACTAAAAAGTGTTTGAAAATGTACGTTTGCAGAAGTCAAGCAGTAAAAAAGCTGTCATTTATGTTTAAAAAAAAAATGTATATATATATATATATATACAGTGACGGACAAAAGTCTACATACACCCCCTCCTTTCGTTGAATTGAAAGTCCAAAAAGTTTATTGGAAAAGTTAATGACACAATTTATTTCAACTCCTTTTCCTTATCACAAAGAACTAAAAAAATTAATTTTTTAACATAAAATAGTAAAGCTATGACAAAGAAAGCGTAAACCCAACATTGACAGAAGTCTACATACAGTACATATATAACTTATCTTAGTGCAAAAACTGATCTTTTAGTATTTAGTTGGTTCACCGTTTGCATCAATAACAGCTTGAAGCCGTCGTGGCATCGAAGCTACTAAATTTATCAATTCTGAGGAAGTAATACTGTCCCAAGCTTCAATCGGACGTTCTTTGAGTAATGCTGGGCTAGAAATCTGATCTTTTCTAATTTTTCGCTCAATAATCTCCCAGACATGTTCAATAACATTCAAATCTTGACTTTGAGGTACTGTGTGTAGTTACCTTGGAGCACGATAAAGCTACCAATCCTTAACAATATGTGCCGCGTGTTTTGGACCGTTATGCTGTTGAAAGATCCAGCCTGCGACAAGCTCCAAATTGTCCACCGAAGGCTTCAGATTACCTTCCAACAATGACTTATAAATATTTGAACCAATCCATTTTACTTTCAATAAAAACAAGTTTTCCAACTCTAGATGCTGCAACCGCTCCCCAAATCATTACGTTGCCGTCACCATGCTTCACTTCAGTGTTTTATTTTCTCCAAATTTTTGCTCTTCCATCGCTGCCGAATATGTATATTGAACTTCGATTTGTCTGTAAATAAGACTTTTTGCCAACAATCTATTTCCTTGTCTAAATATGTTTTAGCGAACTCCAAAGGAAGTTTACGATTTTTTTCAGAAATAAGAGGCTTTTTAAATGGTGTTCTACTGAGGACGACGTTATCGTTCAGAGCTGTTCGAATTATTCTTGGATGGATACACTTTCTTGATGAGTTTGCGATGTTTTTGGCTAGTATTGGAGCAGTAACGTTAGGATCATCATTCACTTCCTTCACAATAAAGCTGATGTCTCTTCGAGTTAGTTTCAGCGAGCGGCCAACACGCGGCTTATTTTAGGTGGATACATTTTTTTTTTTTTTCAAAGTTTTTTACGTTGGTCTGTACTGCTGGTGGAGTTAAGTTTAAATTTTTTGAAATTTCACCATACGATTCCTTCTCTTTTCTGTGCTGAATAACCAAGATTCTTACGCCAGTGGATATTTCTTTTCGCGGAGCCATTGTTGATGCCAAAGTGTTTATACCACAACTAAATTCGATACTTTCAAATGAGAAAACATAATTTAAAAAAAATATTAAAAAAAAGGGGTACCTAACCGCCATAACAACGCAGCATATCGACGTACCCTCGAGTAAACCCGTGGTCTATGTGGAGGTTTTGTCAAGGACATTTTTGGGTTTTCTCACCATAATTGTTTTATTTTATGTTAGAAAATGAATTTGTTTTGATACATGTGATTAGAAAAAAATTTAAAATAAAACTGTATACCTACATTTTTCAGCAAAGTGCTAGTACTTTCTACACAACGAATGCAGGCGGTGTTTTAGACTTTTGTATGCCACTGTATATATATTTGCACAAGTGGAACAACTCGTAATGATATACAAATGTATATTAAAATATTTTTGCTGAAAATATTAAGTCATTTGTGGGAATGTAAATTGTAAATGTAAATATTAAAACAAAAAACAAAAAAAGCAAGCACTTTAAGCAAAATTATTTAGAATTAAATGTACTTGTGAGTAAGCTACATATAAGTACAATGCATACATACATACCAAAATGTTTCGAATAACAAATTGGCATGTCAACAAAATATTGCACGCTCAAAACAAAGCATAACCCAGCAGAGAGTTTTCTTATGATGAAGCGGTTTGCGATTTGTTTGTCTTATTTATTTATTTTTTTTTTTTAAATTCATTCGTCAAGTATTTTGGACGTAGTCAGTTGATGGAGAAGAATAAAGTAATGAAAGATTTGAAAAAATTTATGTCTATAATTTGCCTGTATACCTTTTCTAAAATTGATTTCCCCTATTTTATACCTTTCATAAAAAGGGTGATCCAAGTTGAGGTACTTTTCTCATTAGCCCTTTTTTTGACAGATCGACTGGCCGAAGACATTCGTTCTTTCTTGTTTTACATTATTTATTGTCGAAATCCTTCTCCCATCTGGTACTATAGCAACACACTGCCTGGCAATACTTCTACGTCTATACTCATGTAAGTTTGTGTGTTTGCATTGAAATAATGGCTTAGTGACATGAGTTAATATTTAAGAAAATAATTTAAATATTTTAAATTTGATTTCAATGTCAGCATTTGACGAATGTAGCCAAAGTGAGCAATCCTTTTTTTTTTTTTTTGTTCTTCTGTTGGCAAATATAGCCGATTGCCCCTAAGATTTTCTAGTAGTTTTCGGCTAAAAGGAAAACTATAAAAGCAATTAGATTATTCAAGAAAATAAATAAATAAAAATATTTAAAATAATAAATAATACTAAAGCTACTTAAATGAAGGTTTTACATATAATAAAAATTTTCAATTGTTAAAAATTTATTTTTATTTTAAAAATTCAAAACTACAATAAAATTGCACTTGACCATTTGAAAAATAAATAAATAATAAAACCAAAACCCAATAACCCAGAAACACGTTAATTTGTACATATGAATGTGTGTGTATAGATATATTCGAACTTTATAATTGCTTAATTCAGTTCGTTGGTCTGTCTATTTTTGTTTCGACTGCAATTTTGTTATAAGTAAATTGCACTAATTGCACTATTGTTGGTATTCATGTACTCCTCTGCATGTATTTTGTTAAAAACATTGCACTTTTTGGCAACAGCAGCCCTCCTCCTAAGTGCATTTTATTCTTATCTCAGCTGTTCTATGGCAATCTAGTGGTTTTGTTAATCATAGGCACAAGCGTTCATATGTAAACATTTCTATGTACATGACAGTGTTTTTGTTATTTTCTAGCTGTTGTTCAGAGTTTGTAGTATTTTATAAAATAAATACCTTCACATTGTGTGTATTTAGATTTTCTTTTTCTCTTTTTTTTTTTTTTTTTTTTGAATGTTCGTTCCTCGCAATGCCTTTGAGTGTAAATAAGCAGATAAAAAATAAAATTAAAAATAAAAACTAAGAAAAAAAGAAAAATGTATTTTACTATTTACTAAAAATGTCGGCGTTTTTTATAGAATTTTTTACTTAATAATAATATATGAAAACTAGTTTTTTTTAGAATAATACAAATAAATATAATTTTTACCGCTTTTTAATACTTTCATAAGTATAAAAAAATAAAAAAATAAACAAATTACGTACGGCGCTACGTTTAAGAAATAATTAGGAAAAATTAAATGAAAATAAAATATAAATTTTGTCGTCAGTCAGCACCACCCACATCATTAGGCGCAGAATAAAATATTTTTATATTCAAATATATTTATTTGTCTAAGTAATTTTGAATATTTTTGTCTATGGAATGTCGGAAAAATGCAATAAATTAAAAGGGTCAGAAACAGCTACAAAAAAAAAAATATTTAAATACGTATTTTCTCACATTCTGTGGAAATTTATAAAATATATAAAATATATACAGTGGCGTACAAAAGTCTACATACACCGCCTTTATTCGTTGTGTAGAAAGTACTATCACAAATATCCATTGACGTAAGAAACTTGGTTATTCAGCACAGAAAAGAGAAGAAATCGTATGGTGGAATTTCAAAAAATATAAACTTAAGACCAATATAAAAAACTTTTGACAAAATAGATCCACCGAAAATAAGCCGCGTATAGGCCGCCCGATGAAACTAACTCGAAGAGATATCAGCTTTATTCTGATGGAAGTGAATGATGATCCTAACGTTACTGCTCCAATACTAGCCAAAAACATCGCAAATTCATCAAGAAAGTGTGTCCATCCCAGAACAATTCGAAGAGCTCTGTACGATAACGGCTTCCACAGTAGAACGCCATGTAAAAAGGCTCTTATATCTGAAAAAAAAACGTAAACTTCGCTTGGAGTTCGCTAAAGCACATTTGGACAAGGGAATGGATTTTTGGCAACAAGTCTTGTTTACAGATAAATCGAAGTTAAATATATTCGGTAACGTTGGAAGAGCGAAACTTTGGAGAAAAGAAAATAATGCACTTAAGGCCAAAAATATAGTACCAACAGTGAAGCATGATGGCGGCAACGTAATGGTTTGAGGAGCGGTTGCAGCATCTGGAGTTGGAAAGCTTGTTTTCATTGAGAGTAATATGTATTGGTTCAAATATAAGTCATTGTTGGAAGCTAACCTGAAGCCTTCGGTGGACAGTTTGGAGCTTGTCGGACGCTGGATCTTTCAACAGAATAACGATCCAAAGCATACAGTCCATATTGTTAAGGCTTGTTTGCTTTATTATGCTCCAAGGCACGCACACACCACCTCCTAGGCTAGATTTGAATGTTGTTGAATATGTCTGGAAGATTTTTGAGCAAAAAATTAGAAAAAATTAGATTTCTAGCTCAGCATTACTCAAAGAACGTCTTATTGAAGCGCTTTGGACAGTATTTCTCCCTCATAATTGACAAATTTTGTAGATTCGATGCCACGACGGCTTCAAGCTTTTATAAGTGATAATGGTGGACCAACTAAATACTGAGAAGATCATGTTACCTTCAAAGTTAAGTTGAAATAAACTGTGCCGTTGATTTTTCCAGGGGGTGTATGTAGACTTTTTCCGTCACTGTATATATATATATTCAACACAATGATTTGTGACAAAACAAAGCCCATAATAACTACTTAAGTAGGATTCTTATTTGTGTGACAGTTGAATTTAAGAGGATAGAAATTGTCAAAATTAAAAAACTATTTTTTAACACAACTATAGGCATTAGTCCAACTTATATTCAATATTGCATGAATATGTTAACACAATTTGTCAATCACACAAAAAAGGTTCGTGTCGTTTGGCAGAGAGAAATGTTTATAAAAATACAATAGCGGTGCTTCGAAACACGTTCGTAATATCGTGAGAGGTGATAAATCGCGAATTTACGCGTATGTCGATGAGTCGAATTCAACAAAAGTTGTTCGCAGCCGAAGCACTTTCAAGCAACAAATTGTCTGCTTTTCTGGAAAAGCTGAACTAGAACAACGCAGAACAGTAAATTCTGAATGATACACAATCATTTGTTTGCCAGCTGTCTTTCAAGAAATCAGGAAAACGAACCCCAGAAGACGGATAGTGCGAGCTTTCACACATCTACTCAATCAGCTACATTTTTGAACACTCAAAACCTCGATTTGATGAGTCGTTTAGTGCTGACTTGACATCAAATGACTTAATTTTATTCCTCTCTGTACAAAATAAACTGAAAAGTCAAAGTTTTCGACACCTTAAGAGACAGTTAATGTGTTCAGCATGCTTCTTTTGAAGACACCTCAATAAGAGTGGCAAAAATACTTCGACAATAGGCTCGAATGCATGCAAAAGTATATAGATCTTAATGAGAAAATATTTTGAAAAGCAATAAAGCATTTCCGATGATTAATATTCGTTTTTCTTCTCTAATTCCGAAATATATATTTTCAAAATAAATTTAAATAGATATCAAGAATGACAATGTCATTGGTTAAACGCATATTTAACAACTTCAGATGGTACTCATGACACTGAAGCAGCTTCAGTGGTAAGTTATCCCAGCTCCACCTCAAAAAGAGTTAGTAGGACGTTTTTGTAAACAGAAAAAGTCAGTCAAATATCTCCCCGGTTAGAGTACAGGCTGTACAAGTGGTGATAGTAGCCATAAACTCAAATAAAAACACACTTCTCTCCGCTTCTTCTCTTCAGACGTAAAATATCCTGAGTTAGGGTAAGTTTAAGCAGATTCAGACCACCAGAATTAGCCGTAATCGTAATCGTTGGTTATTAGTTAATTACATAATTCCTTGCTATTTAAGTCATTAATAGTTTTAAATATTTAGCTGTAAAGTGTATATTCAGCTGTTAGTCGATATTTGTTGACACGTCGTCGGATGGCCAATAATAAATGACAGCACTTAATGACCAATAAAATTTTAATACTCCAGCGCGTCCATAGATACAAATATTTATGCATATATTTATGTAGTTATGTACACACATAGATGGATGGGAATATATAATATTATAAATACCCAACAAACTTTCAGAAAATTTTCCAGTTTAATACTGAAAGTTTAAGATCTCTATATCTCTTACTATTTCTGAGTAAATCAAACTTTTTTCAACATTAAGAAAAACATTTTTCCTAACACCTTGTGAAGCACTTGACCTATAGAATACTCATTGAGTTTTTTATTGACTTCTGAGTTTCGGAATTTTTTGAAAATAGTCCATATTTTTATTATTAGGCTTGTTTATTGAAACTACAAATAGAGCAAAACAGCTCAAGTTAGAGCAGAACAGAGCAACTGCAAAAAAAAAAACAATTGACAAATTAAATGAGATCAATATCATAATCTCATGATAAAAAATTTTATTAGGTTGTTTTTCCCTTCGAAATTAACTATACCAAATGTGTTTTTTTCACAATTTTTTATTATAATTCAACTTAAAAATTTTTTTCCTTGGCGGGTTTTACCTATTTTTGGGGATATCTTTTAGGTGGAATTTATAATATTTTAAAGGGCTCTCCTTTTTGCGATTTCCACAATAAACTTTAATAAAACATATTTAAAATTTTTTTTTCGAAATTCCATTTTTTATTATAAACTTGAAATTTTATGATCCGAGTAGAAGTACTTTTTTCAATAGCCTTTTCTTGACAGATCACGCATTAGTCGTGTCAAGCTGTCGTGTTATTTTTGCTCAGTATTGTTTGGCATTTCATCATTTCAAAGGCTTACGTCGAACAACGTTTACAAATCATTCAACTTTATTGCGAAGATTGACGTTCTGTAAAGAATGTGTTTCGCGCGCTTCGCTAAACTAATGTATGCGTACTATTCGCAACACCATCACCCATCTTGAGACCCAGCATTCATTATTATTATCACAATATTCGACCGAATAGCTGAGAGTGTATATGAAGATAGTGGAGAGTCGATTCGGCACCGTTCGCAGCAAGACGGACCGCCGTATGGAACGACTTGGCACATTTTACGTCGAGATCTTAAATTAAAAGCATGTAAAATACAGCTTGTGCAAGAACTGAAGCCGCTCGACCTTCGCAAGTGACATCGCTTCGCTCTGTGGGCTCTTGAAAAGTTCCAGGAAGATCCGACGTTCTCGAGCCAAATTTTATTCAGGGATGAGACCCATTTCTGGCTCAATGGGTATGTAAACAGCAACCTGAGGAGGTTCAAGAGCTTTCAAACAAAAAAAAAACAAAAAATTATTGGCTGTGGTTTGTGGGCCAGTGGAATCATCGTAATCATCAGTGGCGACCCCTAAAGCGCCATGATAACCGACTATTTGATGATCAAAATTAAAGCTCTTGGTCTCCGCGACATTTGGTTTCAAGAAGACGGCGCCACTTTCCACACGTCGCATCAATCAGTGGATTTATTGAGAGAACACTTCGGTGAGCAGATAATTACAAGTTTTGAGCCATTCGATTGGTCATCAAAATCGTGTGATATCACACCGTTAGACATTTTCCTGAGGAGATATGTAAAGTCTAAAGTCTATGTGGAGAATCCCGCTTCGATTCAGGCTTTGGAGCAAAATATCACGCGTGTCATTTGCCAGTTACCAGTCGAAATGCTCGAACGAGTCATCGAAAATTGGACTCAATGGATGGACCATCTGAAACGTAGCCACGGTCAACTTTTGAAATAGATAATTTAAAAAACAATATGTCAAAGAATGTTCCTTCGAATTGTAATAAACATTCCCCATCAGGTTTGAATTCTCTGTGTTTCTTTTTTAAGTAGGGAACCTCAAAATAGATCACTTGATGAAATACATTAGCAGAGGTCACAAAATAAAATACATGACTTTTTATTGAATTACTATAAATTTTGACGCTCTTTTAATACTAAATCAAGTTTAAAGAATATTTTTAAATATACAATTGGACATCTTGTTAAGTAAATCAGAACTTAATTTTTTTTCCAAATATTAATATGATTTGATGTATAAAAAAATTAAAAAAAAAAATTTTAATTATAAATGTTAATTATGTAAAAGTTAATTTTTTATATTTTTACAAACATGGGTACATAAGCAATACATACGTGCATGTGTGTATGTTGAAGAATCTATTACTTTTTTTTTATTTGCACCGCATGTATATGGGTGTGTATGCGAGTACTCTTGCTGACTTTTTTTTTGGGGGTTTCTTGCTTCCGTTATATGCCTTTATTGTTATTGTTGTAGTCGCTTTGAGTTCCACGTTTTCGTTATGAATATTTCTACAAAAAATAAAATAAATAAATAAATAACACAAAAATATTGTTGGTGTGGCTACTGTTGTTATTGTCGGAGCTTAGCCAAAATGTACGGTATTTTAATGAGATTTATAGTAGATTTCCAAAAGCAAACATTTCGAATGTCAGACGCTGCAAACTGATCACCAGCAGACAATGCCATCAGCCACCAGCCACCGGCCACCAGCCAAGAGGCCAGTAGGCAACCTGGCTTTTTGACAAAAGCTACACATGCAGATACACATCTATACCATAAATATATACAAATTTAGTAAGATGAAGACCCCGGGAGAGCAATGGACTTTAAGCACATACGCCAACTACGCCTCTAACTATGAATATTGTGGGTGTTGTAGTTGTTGTTTATTTTGTTTCCTCTAATTTATTTACTTAAGTATGTTTGTGTGTGTGTGTGTGTGACGTTGCTTTTGACGTGGACAATTGCTGTTATGCCTCCATTTAGCGTCCAGTTTAGTTTTGTCACTGATTCAAAACGGGAAGCGTTCAAATTCATTCACGCCAAACGCCGAGCGTCCATCACACGCGCTATTGCTCCTGTTGCAAGCGTAGAAAAAAGTCGTAATCTCGGAAATTCATTAAGCTCACGCGATAATTAATCCATCATATTTACCGAAGATTAATTATACACATAATTATTGTCAATTTTACTTAACGTACAAATACCGTTAGCTGATTTTGGAAATTCATTAATTTTCTCGTTTACGCATTTGCAGCTTTGAGTTTACGCGTGTGTTTGTGTTTGTGTGTGTAATTTGCATTTTGGGCTTCTTAATTATTGCCTGACAAGTGCATTTAAAGTGTTTCCGCTTGATTTCATTTAAAGGAGAGAACAAAAGTGTATAAAACCAACACACATACACAATGGGCAATTCAACAATGGTAATATTTGAAAAATTTACTTAATATTTCTATTATTTGTGAAATTAATTAAGATGTAGACTGCTCAGCGCCGGGAAGAGTAAATGCTGCAAAGCTATTTTTAATCGAATGTTTGAAGATTTCACATTAACTATGTCGTTGCACCACTAGGTATGATATGAGGAGTGTGGCTATGAGTTAGGCCTGTCAAAAGTAGCTTGGAAGCCAACCCCAGCTTTTCTTACTGTTTTGTTTTTCCTTTTTTCGTTTTATATGCTGATGCTATTTTCAAGAGTATTTCATTCAATGGAACACCCTTTCGGTCACGTGCTTATGGCTTTTAGCTTGATTTTATTTTTCTATTTTTTTTTTCGAGTTATTTTGACAAGCTTATCGCATTCCTGATTTTCCTAAGTGTTTAGTGACAATTTTTCCAACAATAAATTTTTTTTTGAAGAAAATCGTTATACAGAGGAGCGAGGGATAACTCCTTTCAGCACATTACTTCCAAGCGTTTCTCTCATAATGAAGTTAAAGGGTGATCCAATTCGAGGTTCCCTACTTTTTTAAAGAAAAAAAAAAGAAAGAAAATTCAAATTTAATTGGTAATGCTGAATATCATTCGAAAGAACATTCTTTGGTATTTATTTTTTGAAGATTATCTCTTTCAAATCTTCGTTGCGTCTATGTCTCAGATGGTCCATCCATGTTGAGTCCGTTGACTCGCTCGAGCATTCGACTGGTAACTGGCGAATGACACGCGTGATGTTTTGCTCCAAAGCGTGAATTGAAGCTTGATTGTCCGCATAGACTTAAACTTTACATATGCCCACAGGAAAGAGTCTAACGGTGTGATATCACAAAATCTTGGTGGCCAATCAATCGACCCAAAACGTGAAATAGCGAAGTATTCTCTCAATAAATCCATTGATTGATGCGATGTGTGGGAAGTGGCGTCGTCTTGTTGAAACCAAATGTCGCGGAGATCAGGCATCAAATAGTCGGTTATCATGGCGCGATAACGGTTGTTGATGTTGTTGTTGATGTTGTAGCGGCTGTGCCAACCCCGTCTAGTGTCAGGCAAGTTTAGTTTTATTCATCGAGGTCATCTAACAGGAGGCCCAGGAAATGTGCTGTTCCGACGGGTTCGTACCAGAGGGAGAGGAGTGTAAGATTAGTCGGGTTAAGCGGGCATGTAAAGAGGTGGTTAGTGTCGTGCGGGGATTCGTTGCATTCGGGACATGTGTTGCGTATGTCAGGCTCGAGTCTGGATATGTAGGAGTTAAGCCTGCTGTAAAATCCAGATCTTAGTTGTGCCAGGGTTACGCGGGTTTCTCGAGACAGCTCGATCTATTGTTCTGCAATGGGTGGTGATTGGACTCCCAGAACACCATTAACGAGAAGAGAGTTCACGAAGGTGTTAACCGACTCTCGGTGCATGGCGTTTATGACCTGTCTGTACGCGGTCCTGTCCAGCGGGTCTTGTTTGTATTGCTGTACTGCGGTCCTGTAGTCAAGTACTCCCTTTTTGATGTGCCTAGGTGGTGGCTTCCAATAAGTGTCTGTTGGGATGATCCCTACGGTAGCATAACATTATGCTCCTTAACTGGGAGCATAGATATTTCACTGTGTAAGTGGTGCCTCGGCGCCATTAGGAGGTTTCCCTTCACGGTCCAAAGGGCGGTGTTCTGAAAATTCTGGAGCTTCTTCAACCGCATTTCGCTAGTCCCCGGCGTCCAAATCAGTGCAGCATAGTTTACGACCGAGCGGGCTTGCACGTTGCCCGCAGCTACTGGCTAGCGATTTGAGGATTTTGTTGCGGCTCTGTACTTTGGTGGCAATCGCAGTCGTATGCGGAGTGAGGGAGTACAGACTATCAAATGTGGTCGCAATTTTTACATCATCCGCGATAACGGTCGCCATTTACGGTTACGTTCTTACCGGCATAATTTTTGAAGAAATATGTACCGATGACTCCACCGGCCCACAAACCACCCCAAACCGTTATTTTTTCTGAATAAAGTGACAGATCGTGAATCTCTTCAGGTTGCTCTTTATCCCACATGCAGCAGTTTTGCTTGTTTACATACCCATTGGTCCACAAACCGACCTCATCGCTGAACAAAATGTGGCTCGAAAACGTCGGATCTTCCTGGAACTTTTCAAGAGCTCATAGAGCGAAGCGATATTGCTTGGGAAAGCGGTTCGGTTTGAGCGGCTTCAGTTCTTGCACAAGCTATATTTTGTACGCTTTCAATTTAAGATCTCGACGTAAAATGCGCCAAGTCGTTCCATACATCACTTCGAGTTGCTGCGAACGGTGAGGAATCGACTCTCCACGGTATTCGTGTACACTCTCAGCTACGGCCGCTATATTTTCTTCATTATCCAATAATTAGTGCTGGGTCTCAAGATGGGTGATGATGTTACGAATAGTAAGCTCAGTAGGCCGAATTTTCTGATCATAAGTTGAGCGAAGGCTATTTAAAAGTATCTCAACTTGGATCACCCTTTATTTACTTCTTCTCCATGATGATTTACGACTATAATTGTATAAGTCTAAAGATTAGAGTGATTATTGGTTTCTGTATTAAAAAAAATATATATATTGACCATTGTTCTGGGAAAAGAACCGCTGCTATACAAAAATGTCATTTAATCTATTTTTTCAAGTAATGTGAACCGATAAAAATGACGATTGTGTTCCCTTTGGATTTTTAAATTTCTGGTTAATACTGTGGGGCAGAAAAATATGAAATTGCTTGACTTAATAACTATTGTTAACTGAATTCATTATCAAATGTGAAGAACTCGATTATAACCAACAAAAATAAAAAAGACAAGAAACAAGCGCTGTCACCTTAACTTTCATTCAAAATTCAAAATTTTTGTTATACATATGAGGATTTAATATTAATTCTCATATATGTGAAAAATCGTCTGCAGGGAGCACTATGATATAGGTTGCTAATTTCGATGATTTCAGTACCAATATACAATGCCGAGTTTCACGGTTTTTGCGATGCGCTTCTTATAAATTTGGGGCTTTTTTGAAGGATTTATGACCCAAGATTTCAAATTTGAAAAATCGGTCTTATATTATATAATGGTGCAAACCAAGTTTGGTTGAAATGCTCAAACAGATGTGCATGGCCAACTCAACTCAGTTCGTTCTTCTGGTAGGATCGAGGTAGACTATAAAGTAGATGAAATCTTTGCGATCTTTTCCTGGCACCCAAGATCTGTAGGAGTGCAAAAAATTTATTTCTTTATAAATCATGCCACAGTTTGTGTGAAACCAATTCTTTTACGGAAAACCATTGAAAACTTAATGGTAAAAGACTCGGCAGATGTAATTGTAACTTTTTACCAACGTTAGGGTTTAAGAAAAAATTTCGATAATATTAGTTTAATAATAATTATCACAGTATTAAGCAATTGGAACCGTATCATAGAAATTTCTTAGTGGATTTTTTATGCTGGAATTCCAAGTTCAATTTTCTTATTTTTTTGTCGTCTGACAAAGCTAAATTATATTTCATTCAAGAAAGAGAGTAACGTTGTATTAGCCAACAGTACGAGTATGAGTACAAGGAACACAGTGTGCGTGTCTTATCAATAGCAGACTGGTTAGCAGTGCGTACTACTACGGAAGGCCAGATTTCGAATCTGGTCCGACAAATATACAAAATTATAGAAAATGGCACTAGTCGAACCCGCTTTTTTAGTTCAGATAACTCAGTATTATCGAAACTACAATACCAGTACTGGGAATGATTGTCTAGGAAAGTGTATGAGGTTGGTAAACAAACTACTACAGAGGAAATAACCACCGGAAAATAATAAATCTCTTGGTCAATTTGTTCGATTACATAAAAAATGATTCTCCTCCAAATGGAATATGTGAAGATCTTTTAAATAAGTGAATGACGATCAAGTATCCTGACGATGTAGTTTTGATTTACAAACTTATTTTTCGTTTAACATTAATTAAATTAAATTATATTCAGGAGTGTTTCGAAAAAGACATAAGTATTGTGAAAAATAAATAAAATTGAAATGATAACAAAATATGGCTTCTTTTTTTTTTTTTTTTTTTTTTTTGAAGAATGAAGGTAGAAAAGTTTCTCAAAGAATAAAACGAAAAATTTTAAGAAATCAGCGCATTCCCCGGAAGCTTCCTGAGGCACATTTTTCTATTTCATCAAGATTCTGCACTTTTGTAGGTTTGTTGAGCAATATTACCTTAATAAAAAAGCTTTTGCGATAGCACTAGACGTTATAAAATGCATGCTCGATCGGCTCTTCATTCCTACAGTGCTCCAATTTTCGCAGCGGGATCTTGTCAAAGACCGTTGGGTAACGATTTGAACGTATGTTTGATGGTGTCGACATGATATGAGTAGTGGTGAAGCCTCTTGAACAGTTGATGAGCAAACATTCGGCTAAACTGGAAATTACCGACAGGGAGAAACAAGTAGCTAGAGAATAATTTTACCGCATTTCAGGTATTATTCTGTGCATTTATGAAAAGCAAATAAAAATAGTTAAGCGACTTGTTGATGGACATTTAGCCCCCATACAACCGATTCGTTCAGATATGTGGTTTTTGGTAAAAAAAATCTAGAGCGTGAAATCTCAGATACTTTTTTTTTAGGATCTATGATCCAAAATTTCAAATCCCAAAAATCGATCGCTCTTCAGCTCTGTGTCATTTTCTTTATGAAGTCAATGATCATTCACTGGGACATTCACGGAAGTTTCCGAAACTTATATCGAGTCCTTGCACTATCATGCTACTATTTACACATAGACCATAAAGTCTACGTTCACCCAACACATTTCTTTAAATAAAGTAAAAACACAACTGAAATGGTTAATTCCGTTAAAAATTTTACGTGAATTTATTAAAAATGCAAAAGCAAAAATTTATATTTCCATTTTCATTTTCGTTATAACGGTATCTAAGTGTACCAATATGTAAATGTAGGCACCATAAAGTCTGCGTTCAGGTTTATAATTATTTTCAAAAGCATTAAAAATTATAATGAAAAATTAAATTTAATATTTTTTTGGTTAACCACCTTGTTTTAATACCTCACTTAATCGGTTTGGCATTGAATATACCAACTTATCTGTTTTCTCAGTTGTGATTCGGAACCATTCTGCCAGCATAACTGCCCACAAAATCACTTTACTTGTTATTATATGCTGATGAACTATTTTTCCTAATATATCCCAAAAGTGCTCTATAGGATTGAGATCGGATGACTGAGGAGGCGTTTTAAGCTGTCTAGGCGCATTTTACAAAAGCCTAAATCTGACTATTTGAGCGATATGCTTCGGATCGTTATCCTACGAAACCAAAACGTCGAAAATAAGCTTAGATTTTCTGCACTTTGCTTCAAGTTCTTTTTTAAAATGTTTAATTGTCGATTTATCCATTGTCGATACGATAAATTCAAGGATTTTGTTTTTCAAGGGCAGTTCCTGATATACGCCGCACAATTTGGCGACCTTTTATGCCGAATATACTAAATTTTCTCTCATCCGAAAAAATGACTTGTTTCCAGAATTCCGGAGACTTATTTATATACTTGTAATTATGAGCAAATTCAACGCGCTTTCGTCTATTGACAAGTGAGATGTTAGGTTTTTTTTCGAGCGACTCTATCATGATACCCAGCTCTATCTAGCAAATTCTGCACAAACATTTAATTTACGTTTTTAATTATATTTGTTGATGTAATTCGCTGGTTAACTTTCACCAGATTTATTAATTTGCGTTCTTCACGTACTGATAAAATTTTTGGACGCCATCTTTCCATAGTTTAATAATTATTTTTCATTCTGAAATACTAATTTCTATCCCTTTGGTTTCCATTTTTTCAAACTAATATTAAAACACGTCGCGAACTCTTTAAATGCTAAATTAGAATAAAAAACAACAAAAAATATGTAAAAAGAAGAAACTTCTTCATGAAATGTAACGGTATTCTCCAATCAAGCAAACTGAACGCAGACTTTGTGGTGCCGATGTTCACTTGCTGCTGCGCTTAGATACCGTTATCTCGAAAATGAAAATAGAATTATAGGTTTTTGCTTTTGCATTTTAAACTTAAAAATATATTGAATAAATGCATGTAAATTTTTTTAAGTGAATTAACTATTTCAATTATGTTTTTGCTTTACTTAATAAAATATGTTGGATGAACGCAGACTATGATCTCTATGCATGTGCGAGTTCTCTTCAGTTTAAGACATCAAAATTGATTTCATATTTCGTTGATATATAAGGACTAACAGTTTTATTGAAACAAAATTCATAAAATGGCAGAAAAGTGTGATTAAATCTCAGCTAGAGCGATGAGCAATGCTTTCACATTAAAATTTCAAAATCATGAGAAAATTGTCTTAAAAAAAAACAAATATTTCAATTATATATTGTTGTGATCGTAAAAAAAATGTTCAAACTAATTAATTTGCCATAAAAGTACGTGCTGAGTGAACTTAAGTGACTTATTCATGAAAATCTTTGAATAATATAAAATTTTCAAATTTTCCGTTGTCTGTTGTCATGTAAGCAACTGAATGATTAAGACATTTAAATATGTAAATGTGTACAATGAGGAAATATGCAAAATACAGACAAAAACTTATTTTCATTCAGACATATTCTAATCATTCTAATGCCAAGGTTCGAGGCCAAGGTGAGGAGGGAATATTATTCAGTTTTTTATAAGTGTTTTCCGTCGAAAACAGCAATAATTCAATTTACAATGAATTTGTTGTATCGACTGTCAACAAATATACATATAATATTTTAATAAACAAACATATGAGTACATGCGTATATACAGACTTATGTATGTACATGTTTGCATAAAACTAATATTTTATGTATTTAAATACGAATTAAATGGCGACCAACAAAGGCTGCTAACACCTCAATTGAGACAACTTAAGAGCAGCTACAAAGTGCAAGTGCAACAGCCAATCAAACAATTACACACTTTATGCAGAAGTGTATGTATGTACAGTGGTGGACAAAAGTCTACATACATTGCCAGTATTCGTTGTGAGGAAAGTAGTTGCAGTTGTAGTAGAAGTTGCTTTGCTGAAAAATGTAGGTATACAGTTTTATTCTAAATCTATTTCTCACGTGTTTTAAAACAAATCCATTGTCTAACATTAAATAAAACATTTATGGTGGAAAAACGCAAAAATGTCCTTGACAAAAGTCTGCATACATCACGGGTTTACTAGCAGTTATGTCGATATGCTGTGTTTTTATGGCGACTAGGTACCCTTTTTTGTCATTTTTTTTAACTCATGTTTTCTAGTATTGAATTTAGTTGTGGGTTAAACATATTAGAGTCAGTAATGGCTCCGAGAAAAGCAATATCCATTGACGTGGGAATCTTGGTTATTCAGCAAAGAAAAAAGAGAAGAAATCGTATGGTGAAATTTCAAAAATTTTAGACTTAAGTCCACCAACAGTAAAGACCATTGTAAAAAGCATTGAAAAAAATGGATCCACCGAAAAAAAGCCACGTGTTGGTCGCACGAAGAAACTAACTCGGAGAGTAATCAGCTTTATTATGAAGGAAGGGTTAAAGTTACTGCTCCAATACTAGCCGAAAATATCGCAAACTCATCAAGAAAGTATGTCCATCCCAGAACAATTCGAACAGCTCTGAACGATAACGGCTTCCACAGTAGAACACCACGTAAAAATCCTCTTATTTCTGAAAAAATCGTAAACTTCGCTTGGATTTCGCTAAAGCACATTTAGACGAGGGAATGGCTTTATGGCAAAAAGTTTTGTTTTCAGACAAATTGAAGTTCAATATATTCGGCAGCGATGGAAAAGCAAAAGTTTGGAGCAAAGAAAATACTGCTTGTATCGCCAAAAATATGGTACCAACAGTGAAGCATGGTGGCGGCAACGTAATGGTTTGGGGAGCAGTTGCAGCATCTAGAGTTGGAAAACTTGTTTTTATTGAGGGTAATATGGATCGGTTGAAATATAAGTCATTGTTGGAAGCTAATCTGAAGCCTTCGGTGGACAGTTTGGAGCTTGGCGCAGGCTGGATCTTTCAACAGAATAACGATCCAAAGCACACGGCCCATATTCTTAAAGATTTGTTACTTTATCATGCTCCAAGGCAAGCACACACCACCTGAAAGCCCAGATTTGAATGTTATTGATTTATATCTGGGAGGAATTTTGAGCGAAAAATTAGAAAAAATTAGATTTCTAGCCCAGCATTACTCAAAGAACGTCTTATTCAAGCTTGGGACAGTATAACTCCCTCATAATTGACAAATTTAGTAGTTTCAATGCCACGATGGCTTCAAGCTGTTATTGAAGCGAACGGTGGACCAACTAAATGCTAAAAAGTTCAAGTTACCTGATATTAACCAAAGTTTTTGCGCTAAGATAAGTTATGTATGTACTGAATGTAGAATTTTGTCAATATTGGATTTATGCTTTTTTTGTCATAGCTTTACTATTTCATATTAGAATTTTTTTTTCTTTGTTTTTTATGATAAGGGAAAATAGTTGAAATAAACTGTATCGTTAAATTTTCCAATAAACTTTTTGGACTTTCTATTTAACGAAAACAGGGGGTGTATGTAGATGAGACTTTTGTCCGCCACTATATGTATGCTCGCACAGGTAGGTGAATGCACATAACGGCAAACCATTGCAAAAAACTAGAAACAACTATAATTTGTAGCTTTATTTTTAGCCATTAATACAAATATATTTAGTTATATGGTTATACGTAATAAACTTAAAAATAAAATTTGTTGAAAAAAAATTAATTAATTTAAAATTATTTCAATGCAATATTTTGCACACAACAAACATATTTATGTATGTATTCTATTGTCCTCTCAAATTTACGCTTCGTGGCTAATGCTGCTGTAAAATGAAATGCAGCATGAATGCGAGGCACGTCAAAGTGTAAATGTGTTTTTGTGTGATATATGTGTGGCACTATGCCCTGAGAAATTTAGAAAGACATATATGTATACATACGAATATATTCAATTTTTTGCAGATTTTTTTTTTTTTTAACACAAAACATTTTCCTAAACTACAATTGTAGGCATTAAAAATATCTGCATATATATATATACATATAAATATATGAAAAATTTTATACTTAGCAAGCTATCTACAGACTTTGCCACATTTCATTGGTCATTGGTCGTGTCTCTCAGTAGTTGTAAGAATGCTGCAACAACTCATCTGTCACTGAGTGATGATGCATTCGACAACGCGGCGGCGACATGTGCTGGTCTCAAGTGGGTGCATGCACTTATTAATAAGTGCATATGTATACATGGCCATATATTTAAATTTTGTATACATGTATAACTATATATACATACATATATACGAGTAAGTATATGTATATTTATGCTTGGCTGCATGCCTCACGTCGCTTAAACTCGCTGATGCGGCAATAAATTTCTAAATTTTCACATTTCTGTACATGCATACAAACAAACATACTTTCAACCAAGGTACTATAAGAACTTTTCTTTTTCCTTCTTTGAGCTGTCGCTGGTGGCAGTGCGAAAGAACATTGCGAATCTTTTTGAAATTTACATAGACAAAAATAGTTTGTACAATTAATGCGATTTGTGAGCAATGTCCACGTCGCGTATGATGCACTGAATTGGTGAGTTTTTTTTTTTTTTTTTTGCCAACAAAGTATTTGGTTCTTGAGGCAAAAGGACAATTTCACATTTATACCCAGAATATAGTTTTCAACTAGACTCTTTCTCAAATTTTTAAAATCCCATAAATGCATCTATAACATATAAAATAAAAGTTATAAAAAAGTAACTCTAACCCCTTTAGCAGATTGATCTGCCTCTTCCCTATATATGCTATCAATTTCGGTATTCGAACGAAGGAGTGAAACACTCTCAAGCTTATTAAAAATATATAAAGGGTGATCCCAGTAGAGGTTCTTTCTTCAATAGCCTTTTTTTGACAGATCACGTGTGAGTCGTGTCAAGCTGTCATGTTATGTTCAGTATTGTTTGGCAAATCATCACGAAAAGACTTACGCCTGAACAACGTTTACAAATCACTCAACTTTATTACGGAAATTCACGTTCTGTAAAGAACGTGTTTCGCTCGCTTCGCTCAACTTATGGTCAACATAATCGACCTACTGAGCATACTATTCGCAACACCATCACCCATCTTGAGACCAAGAATTCATTATTGGATAATATTCGACCAAATAGACCACGTCCAGCACGCAGTGAAGAAAATATAACGGCTATAGCTGAGAGTCTGAGAGTGTACACAAAGACCGTGGAGCCGTTCGCAACAACTCGAACTGACGTATGGAACGACTTGGCGCATTTTACGTCCAGATCTTAAATGGAAAGCATACAAAATACAGCTTGTGCAAGAGCTAAAGCCCCGCGACCTTCCCAAGCGACATCGCTTCGCTCTATGGGCTCTTGAAAAGTTCCTGGAAGATCCGCCGTTTCGAGCCAAGTTTTGTTCAGCGATGAGCGAGCATTTGGGACGAAGGGCAAACTGAAGAGATTCAAGAGCATCCATTTTTCTTCAAAAATGATGCCGGTGAGAACGTAATCGTAAATGGCGACCGTTATCACGCCTTGATAACCGACTATTTGATGCCTGAAATTGCAACTCGTGATCTCCGCGACATTTGTTGCCAACAAGACGACGCCACTTCGCATCAATCAATGGATTTATTGAGAGAAAACTTCGGTGAGCAGGTAATTTTAAGTTTTGGGCTGGTGGATTGGCCACCAAGATCGTGTGATATCATACCGTTAGACTTTTTCCTGTTGGTGAGAAAGAATTATCTAACATTTGATGCAAGCAGCTTTGTGTAACCAAGAAAGATCCATTTCCTGTCCTAATGAAAAGCGCCAAAAATCATCGGACGACGGATCCGCCATTTGGGAGCAGCCCCTACAAACGATTTAAGGATCACGATTTGAGGATATCTGGCATAACAGGTCTCTTAAGACTAAAGGCTGGCATCACCGCCGTCCAAGAAGCTCAATGGGCGGGACAAGGACGAAGCAAGGTGGGTTCTTGGTAAATCTACTACAGTAGCCATATAAAGGAGCGAAAATATGGTTTTGAAGCCTCCTATGAATGCTGCCCCCACCACGAAATAAGAATCGTTTTAACAATCTAACGCCGCGGTGGGTAAAGAAGGTGTCTTCGGTAGAACAGCGAAAATTCAGTCTCCATAACATAGCATCCTCAAACGCACTGAGAGTGATCGACGACGCCGGGGTAGGAAATGGTGGCAAATATTTTTGATTGGATCATACATCGGTGACGGGATTATAACCGAGTCAACAGGTTCAACTTTTCTCAGTTTGACGTCAATTCGAGACACCATACCTCTTACAAATTTTCTTAAAAACGGCGATATTCATCGGATGTTGGCAATATCCTTGATTTTTGTTAGTCACGAAATAGACATTGCCAGCTGAGTAGCATCAAGTAATATGTAGAGAGTCGAAGTGAAAACCAATACCGAGAGTTCGTAGAGGTTCAAAAACCATGAGCGAAAGTAAGAAATAACTCAACACTTCTTTAGGTTATAGTATATCAGGAAAGGATTTCCATGTTACAGTTCGTGATGACATGGGATAGCAATTATAGCCGTTTTTTTGACAATTCCACTCCTGAATATTCTCTCCCTTATATCAAACGTTGATATCTCGCAAAGAGTATTTTAAGATACAAATTAAAAAAAAAATTATATAAAAAAACCTAGAAGACGTTCTATAAAAAAGGAAAATCTTGTAGAATTTCTAAACGAAAAGAGCTCTATGAAATTATCCTTCCATTTTGAATGAGTCAGGATAGCATATTTGAATCACTGGTCTCATAGGCTCTTTGTGGTAAATTACAAATTAATAAAACTCTTTAGTGCTTGTGCACTGGGTACAAACAATATGCAAAAACTTCATTAATAGGAACATTAAAATTTGTGACTGCCAGTCATTACAGCAGGTCAATTGTAAAGTCCCCGGCCTATCCTAGAAAACACATTTTTTTTGGCAAAATTAATTTATTTTCAGCATAGTTCCCTTCGAGGGTGTTACACTGATTATAGCGACCCACCAACTTTTCGATACCTTTTTTGTAGTACGACTTGTTCTTTGATTCAATATAGTCCTCAGCTTCGGCACTCATCTCTTCATTCGACGAATATTTCTTCACAGCGAGCATTCTTTTGAGATATGAGAATAGGAGATAGTCGCTGCGGGCCAGATCTGGAGAAAACGATGGATGCGGTAGCAATTTGAAGCCCAATTCATTGATTTTTGCCATCGATTTCATTGACTTCTGGCAGGGTACATTGTCTTGGTGAAACAGCACTTTCTCTCTCTTTAAATCGGCAGTTGTTCGGCAATTTTGTCCTCCAAACGGCCCAATAACGTTAAGTAATAGTCGCTGTTTATGGTTATTCCTTTTTCAAGGTAGTTAATGAAAACTACCCAATACGCATCCCAAAATGCAGACGTCACAACCTTATCAGCCGAATGTTTTTAATTTTTTCCACGATTTTTCGCAAACTAATGATCCGACAGGTTTTGAAGATTAAGGCTAACTAAAAATCATATATGATTTAATTCTAGTAGTGCCATCTATGTGTCTTGCCGAGAACATTTCATTTGACCTGTTATATTAAGATTACACAGCCCGCATTCCCCGCAATAAACGAAAATGGCATGCTTGCAAACAGCTACATGCTTACTACCTCCGCCATTCTGGTCATATTCCTCCGCCTGCCACAAAAATGTGGTGGCAACTATGCTAACGTTGCATTTACCGAGTTTTCATCCGCTCAGTCGTAGTCATTATCGTCGTCGTTGTGGTCGTGGTGTCGTCTTCACACATTTCAGCGCCCAGCCACCAAACGCCAGCCTTTAGCCTAGCCTTTGCTGCGCTGGGCTGTGCTGTGCAATATGGTGTTGCTGAGGCCGTTCGGTCATTAGCCGCGAATTATTATTATTATTGTGTATTTCATCTTCAAACGTAACGGCAGAAGGCAGCTTCTTTAGGGCGTACAGGTGTAAGCGCGTTGGTGGCAGCAATTTCCACTACAACTACAACTACTTCGTTCACTTAAAACAACCACATACACCCATACACATACAGATGTATACTGCTACTTCATAACTTTCTGCTGCTGCTGCCCACCATTTGATGTCGTCTTCGTCCAACAACAACAATAGCAATGCAAATTTAAATTGATTTGGGCATATTCGTTGGCTCCAAAGAAAGCGCCACAAATAACACCCAACGGATAAAAAAGCAAAACGTCCAACAGTCAACGCATCGTCATCGTCGCTTTGCTAAACGTATGCGCATTGCCAACGCGAACACGCTCCGTGCTACACACTACAGTTGCAATTCTACAAACGAAATTGCAAACGCATTTGCAATCAAAAAATATTTATTGCATTGTCCTTAACGCCAAATTCAAGCTGCCGTTATCGTAGTCGTTGTTGTGTGTCTTGTCGTGCCGTGTCGTGTGTCACATCTTTTATCGTCTTTATTGGTGTCGTCCTTTAGTTTTCATTTTACATTTGTATTTTTTTCTTCCCAATTTTCTCGAAAA
Organism: Neoceratitis asiatica; assembly: GCA_030068015.2. Taxonomy (NCBI): domain Eukaryota; kingdom Metazoa; phylum Arthropoda; class Insecta; order Diptera; family Tephritidae; genus Neoceratitis; species Neoceratitis asiatica. The sequence continues at coordinate 38,039,607 of CM061527.1, forward strand.
GGCAGCACAATCATGGTGAGTATCCTGAAAGGACAATATGTGGTATTGGGAAAAATTAATTAAAATAAAATTCTGAAATTTCTGATGAGTGAAAAAGTGAAAAGAACTTTTCTTAAGGACAAAAAATTATGGAAATATTTATTTTACTTTTATAATGCACAAAAAAGTAAAAGAAAAGTTTACTTTGTTAAAAAAAGATATAGTGGCTAGAAAAAGATTCCCACTTGAGCATTAATATGAAATTAAAAAAAATTTATTGAAATAAAAAAAAACTTTTTGTTTGGGTGCGTGGTAACAAAATTCTAAACAAATATACTTTTACTTCTGCATAGTTTTTGCAAAAATAACGTTAATATGCCTCCATAAATAAATAAACGAGTTTCGAAATAATTGTCCTCTCCATCCATAAACTTATGAGGGAGAGTGAAAAAAATATGACCCACAATTGATATGCACTAAATGGTATGAATGTTGAATTCTCGTTCGTATTTTCTTAAGAGGAAGATTTTAAAGAGTTGGGTCGGGACTGTCAACGACTCCACGTATGTCTCCACGTGTCTTGAAATAAAAAAAATTATTCTAAATGACCTTGGTTGTTGTTGTTGTAATCGCAGAAAATTCCCCAAATGGCGCTTCGGGGAATATTGCGGGAGTGACAGTCCTTGGCCGGATAAAAATCCGGGTCGTTCCGGTATAAAGACCCGACTGTCGCGGAAACTCTTTGATTTTAGTCGCCTCCTACGACAGGCGTGCCTTACCGCGAGTAAATTCTTGAACCCCTAACCCACAGGGAGCTATAACTGTAGGTAAATTATTTCACTGAAAAAATTATCACAACGCACACCAGAAATTAGAATAGGAGCTCAACTGGAAGCTTTTTAACTTAAACTATAGATCATTTGAGTTTTGCAAATGGAGTATTAAGGTGAAAACGCGATAATTGAGGAGAAGATTCACCAAAAATTGTTTTTATATTTTTGTTATAAAGCACAAGAAGTGAATATGAATCGATTTTTGTTAGTCTCAAGTGCTCGCCTTCTAGTAATTGCTCTTATGAAATAATATACTCATAAATAATCTTCCCGAAGGCGCGGTGAATATAGAAAGAGTATTAAACTGCCTCGTTCTAATCAATGCAAGCAAGGCTAACACAGAAACGATCACCAACATATTTTTCTGCATAAGAGATAACAATTTGTTTTGCCATCTGAAACTATTCGAAGGCTCCAAATTCTAATTAAATTTATGAGATTAATTCATATGGGTTCTGAGGATTATCTCTTTAGCTAAAGGAAGGTACTACTCAATCGTATTGAGACTTGGTAAGGAAAACAGAAAGTATGTATCATTCAGTGATTCCAAACATTTTTTGTTTTTTGTGTAATCAAATTCAGTTTCCCCGCGAATTCTCTTTTATGTCTTCTATCAACTGAAAATGGATACCGCGAAGTGGTAAATTAAGTTTTAGAAAGAGAAGAAAGTGAGATATAGTGGTTGTTTGTTTTTTCTTTTAATTTTTGACCAGAATATCGGTAAAAAAGAGATACTTATCACGGCGAAATTCAGCTTTTCAACAAAATTCAATTATTTCACTGTGAGCCTTCTGTAACGTTTTCCATAATTCGGCAAACCAAATTCCATTTGCACGGCAAAGTCTAAGTAAATTTTTTTGATATATTTATCCATTGTAAAGGATAATCCATTTCGAGGTTCCTTACTTTTTTAAAGAAAAAAAAACATAGAAATTTCAAATTTAATAGAAAATGTTTATTATCATTAGCAAGAACATTCTTTGGCATTTATTTTTTAAAGACTGTTGGCCGCGGCTACATCTCAGACGATCCATTCGTTGATTCCAATTTTCGATGACTCGCTGGAGCGTTTGGACTGATAACTGGCGAACGACACGTCTGATGTTTTGCTCCAAGGCCTGAAGCGGGCAGACTTTAGACTTTATATATCCCCACAGAAAAAAGCCTAGCGGTATGACATCGATCGTCCCAAAACGTAGAATTATCTTCTCACCGAAATGTTCTCTCAATAAATCCATTAATTGATGCAATGTCTGGGAGGCGTCTTGTTGAAACCAAATGTCGCGGAGATAACGAGTTTCAATTTCAGTCATCAAATAGTCGGTTATCATGGCGCGTGACGGTTACATTCTCACCGGTATCGTTTTTGAAGAAATGTGGACCGATGGTTCCATCGGCCCACAAACCACACAAGACCGTTATTTTTTCTAAATCTCTTTAGGTTGCTCTTCGTCCCAAATGTGGCAATTTTGCTTGTTTACATACCCATTGACCCAGAAATGGGCTTCATCCCTGAACAAAATTTTGCTCGAAAATATCGGACCTTTTTGGAACTTTTCAAGGCCCATAGAGCGAAGCGATGCCGCTTGGGAAGGTCGAGCGGCTTCAGTTCTTGCACAAGCTGTATTTTGTACGCTGTCAAATTAAAATCTCGATGTAAAATCCGAGTTGCTGCGAACGTCGCCGAATCGACTCTCCGCGGTCTTCGTGTACGCTCTCAGCAACAGCAGCTATATTTCTTCACTGCATGCTGGAAGTGGTCTATACGGTCAAATATTTTCCAATAATGAAGGATGGGTCTCAAGGCCGGTTATGTTGACCATAAGTTGAGCGAAGTGCGCGAAACACAATCTTTACAGAACGTGAATTTTCGTAATAAATTTGAATGATTTGTGAACGTTATTCAGGCATCAGTCATTCCATGATGAAGTGCCAAACAATACTGAACAAGAATAACGTGACAGCTTGACACGACTCAGGCGTGATCTGTCAAAACATGGCTATTGAAAAAAGTACCTCGGTTGGGATCACCCTTTATATACACTAGAGATGAACTGACAACGTGGAGCACTGTTAACAATCTAAAGCGCTGAAACTCAGGGTCAGTAGAGAAGACAGGTGAGCCCACTTAAAAAAATTTGCAATCCGATATGTTTTTAACGGAACGTGGAAATCCATCTTAAATTTAGACAGTTGGTGGAACTCAGGAGGACATGTGCGTCTCAGAAACCAGACTAGGATGGGAAGCTCTATGCTCACGCCGACCGACAATTCTTCATTAAATGGTACATAGTTTTGAGTAGTGCTAATTCCTTATCTTGGAAATTCGATAACTGTTTATTTATAAACAGCTCAATACCTTGCACTATGTCAAAAAATTATCGCACTAGAAAATTAAAATCAAAAATGGAAAATTTATGTCAGATAGTGAAAGAGAGAGAGAGATCTATGAGGTGACGTAAAAAGTATATAAGTCGGAAAAGGAATTTCTTAAACAACTGAAGGTATCTTACGTCAACATTTCCAGTATATTCTGAAATCCAGAAATTATTTAAATTTTGTCAATTTTATTTTTTTTTTTATGAAAAAAAAACTTTATGGTTCTCAATAAACAATAAAGTCAGTGGGGTTTCTCCTTAAAAAACAACAGATCAAGGAAATATGTGAAATAAAAACGAGTCACTTCGGGAAACTCCACCTAACGCGCAGTGGAAAATATCTTAACATTCTTACATATCTAGATATAACGAAAATCAAATTCTTTTAAAAGATGATATCCTTAGTTTCCAATCATTAGAAAATTTCTACATTTATGAATGAGAGTTTTAGGTTAGAACCTGGTACTATAATATTTTTCTACTAATATGTGACAAAAAATCACACTTTGAAGATTTTATGTATCTCTTGGTTTTTGAGATATTTAAAAACAATTTAGTATGAATGAAGGTATATTTATTGTATAGTGTCAATAATTTGCCAAAACGCGCGCAAATCGGAAGACTCCCAACTCAACTACATATTCAGATATACAAATGATTTGTATCTTATTTCTCATCATTAAGAATTCCTGAACATGAAATTTTGTTGGAAAATTATCAAAATCGGACAACTATAACTGTTTTTTTTTTAATATTTCTCTTTAATAGTACCTTCCTTCCTTCATGAACAACTATTACATTCACCCAAATTGACAGTTTGGTGTGGTTTTTGGTCTGGTGGAATCATCGATCCGTACTTCTGTCGAAATGAAACATAATTAGAAGAAGTTGATCTCAACAACATCTGGTTTCAAAAAGACGGAACTACGTGTCACACAGCACGTGCAACGAACGAATTATTGCGAGAAAAATTTAGATATTCGATTATTTCAAGAAACTGTGATATTAAAGGGCCTCCCAGATGTTGTGATTTAACACAATTAGACTACTTCTTGTGGGGTTATTTGAAGTCATTGGCTTTTAGCAATAAACCAGACTCTCTTCAAGTTAAAAAATCAATATTGAACGTGCTATTCACGACATACGACTTGATTTAATGGAAAAAGTGCTCAAAAATTTGGTTCATCGAATTCGCTCCTCCGAAAGAAGTCGTGGAGGCCATTTGAATGATGTTATATTCAGAATTTAATTGTTTAAATTTTACTTCACATTAAATAAAAAACATTTAAATTTCTTTAACAATTAGACTGTTTTTTTTTTTTTTTTAAGACATCATATCATTCTTATTCGAAACCCCTATATATACAATAGTATTTTTCAAAGTATTCAAGATAATAATCATGTCGATTTTTCATACCTGTTTTGATGTGTACCGTATTCCAGTGAGGCCGTTCGACAACGACCGGTACAAATGGTAAACGGAAGAGTGGCAAGTCTGAATCTTCAGCGAGTAATGTTTTCAGTTCTTTGTCTTCAAACTTTTTTGGCTGCCTGAGCCATTTTTCGTTTTCAAAGCCAAAATCACCACTTATAAATGGTGTGAACCACTTTAGACGCATTCGCTCAGATGGAGATAACAAAAACTTATTTGAATGAAAAAAAGGAATGCTATTTAAGCTTCAAATGAATTACACATGCTAGAAAAGCCGCACAATGACAGCAGTTTTCCAACGCATACTCGGAATATTGGAGAGATGGAGTAATAATCAAGTTACGTCATCTCTTGGCAAACCGCACGAATTTCTTCCTATACCCAATACAAACTACATTAAAAATTGAAAGCTATTTTCTAAAAACTAATTAAATATTTTTATCTTTTAATTTCAGGATGAACTCTCCAAAGACCAAATCGAATGTAAGTAACGCATTTAAACTAATCAAAATCAAATGAAGAGAAACACTCATAAACCCATAAACAATTGGGTGTTAACAATTATGAATTTAACTAGCTGCACAAACCATTTGAATTCATCAACACCTGTTGAAAATAGTGAAATGAAGTTGTTGTTTTTTGTTTCGAAAGTCACAACGCTCATTGAGAAATAAAGCAATAAATTTCTTCAGTACCCCACTGTGCCGCAGTGCCGTTTTGTTAGATCCAGATTTTATTGTGTCAGCGCACTGTTGTGCTGTTAAATCGCTGAGATAACGGTAAACAAGTAGCGCTTAATATTGGAGTAACTGACAAACTGCCAGCACACGCGACGAATGCAATACTTAAAATTTCCGCCTTCGACAGTATCATTGAGAAAAAGGTGGAAATGTATGTATGTACGTGGATAAGTGGTCGTCTATAGGCACCGCATGACGCTTGCTACATGCCACAAAATGTGTCAGTAAACGCCTACGACGTGATTAGAAGAAAAATTTATACATATTTTATGATGAAAGCTTGAACGAACCGAAAGTGTACTCTCAATAACACAGTGTTAGACAATAATGAAAGGCAGGCAAACATATGGAACAATGTTATGTATGCGAGTATATGCAATAAGCTAAAGGTAAAGGGTGATTCATTTCGAGGTTCCTTACTTTTTTAAAGAAAAAAACGCAGGAAATTCAAATTTAATAGAAAATGTGTACTATCATTTGAAATTTCATTCTTTGGTATTTATTGTTGCAAAATTATCTCTTTCAAATGTTGGCCGCGGATGACTCGTTCGAGCATTTCGACTGGTAACCGGCAAATGACACGCGTGATGTTTTGCTCCAAGGTTTGAATCGAAGCGAGATTGTCCGCATAAACTTTAGACTTTACATATCCTCACAGGAAAAATTCTAACGGTGTTATATCACACAATCTTGCAATCGACCGGCCCAAAATGTGAATTTATCTGCTCACCGAAGTGTTTTCCCAATGAAAAGCGATGTATGAGAAGTGGCGCCGTCTTGTTGAAACTAAATGTCGCGGAGATCACGAGCTTCAATTTCAGGCATCAAATAGTTGGTTATCATGAAAATTTGGCTCGAAAACGTTGGATCTTCTTGGAACTTTTCAAGAGCCCATAGAGCGAAGCGATGTCGCTTTGGAAGGTCGAAAGGCTCCAGTTCTTCCACAGGCTGTATTTTGTACGCTTTCAATTTAAGATCTAGACGTAAAATATGTAAAGTCGTTCCATACGCCAGCCCGAGTTGCGGCGGTCTTCGTGTACACTCTTAGCTTCGGCCGCTATATTTCCTTCATTGTGCGCTGGACGTTCTTTATTCGGTCTAATATTATCAAATAATGAATGTAGGGTCTCAAGATGTAGACCATAAGTGGAACCAAGCGCGCGAAACTCGTTTTTTACAGAATGTGAATTTTCATAATAAATTTGTAAACGTTGTTCAGGCGTAAGTCTTTCCTTGATCAAATGTCAAGCAATACAGAAATTATATGACACGACTCAGGCGCGATCTGTCCAAAAAAGACTATTGAAAAAAGTACCCCTACTTGGATCACCCTTTATATATGTATTTACATATGCATTGCGAAGCACTTTTGTCAATTCAGCAAATTATTGCTTTCAAACTGTGCAATTCAATCGTAAAGCAGCTGAGTTTTTATTGCATTTAAATATCGAGCAATTTCAGCGACTTTTTTCGTCACATTTAACTTACAACAACAGCGACTTGTTTGCCAATTCATTTAGCTGGCGCTATTCGGACATTGCGTGTTTGACTATTTTTGTGAATATTAAATAAGCAAAAGTGGAAACTTTCAAATTTATGTCACTCCATGTGATTTTTGACGCTTTCGCAATGAAAAAAAACACATGAAGATACACTTAGTAAAAGTTTAAGGCTTCCGAGTTGCATCTGTTATATATTTTTTCTGACAACCAAAAATGTGACAAATTTCACGGAAGTCTCGTAATGATATCCTTATGATATTTACAATTTCAGGATTTTCCAGCTTGACGTTGCAAGGTTAAGGTAGCTCTATTTCCACTAGCGAAACCCATTTATTTTTATATATACTAATTTTATATATACATAAATTTGAGTTAAATGTCTTTTTCACTTAATTTCTCTAACGGTTAATGATTGGCATCGCAACTTTGTCCCCAAAATCTCGAAGTCTCCTTTGAATGGCTGCCGGTTTTTCTGGTAAAATTTTAGTATTGAAGGCAAACCGGTAGATATTGACATTTCCTTTCAAGGTGTGAATTTATTTTAATTTTTCAATGGCGATCACCCTGTCTACTAAGCTGAGCTTGTGGGCATTACTGAAGGTACTAAATGGGCAACTGCAAGTGAGAATTCAGGCAATTAATCTGCCTAATAATTGTTTGAGTATATGCAAGAAGGCATTTATGACACAATCACGAAAGCTCACAATGAGCAACACTTGAGTTTTTCAACGCCTTCACATTTTCTCTAAAATAGTGGACTTAAAGAGGCGTCCCTCTAACCTACTGTAGGAAAGCAGTGGATTGCAGTCAGACCAAACTGTTATTAGCACCAATGATGACTAAAAAAATTTAAATATTTTAAAACATTTTTGAACAGTGCCGCTGCGATAGAAATATAACCTTTTGGCGAACCATTAGAGAAATTTTTGGGGATTTTCTTACGAACAAGATGTACTACAATCGCCTTTAATTGCAATTCTTCTTCTTCTCCTTCTTCTTCTTTCGTGTGCGCGCCACTCGTTCCTTGTCTACGCTGTTCGGCGCCAGTTGGAAAGACTAAGTGAAACCAGGTCGCTCTCCACCAGATCCTTTCAACAAAGTGGAGGTTTTCCTCTTCCTCTACCTCCACCAGCGGGTACTCAATCGAATACTTTAAAAGCTGGAACGTTTTCATCCATTAGGACGACATGACCTAGCCAGCGTAGTCGCTGTCTCTTGATTCACTGAACTATGTAAATGTCATCGTGTAGCTCGTACAGCTCATCGTTTCATCGTCTACGGTATACGCCGTTGCCAAAGCGCAAACACCTTTCTCTCGAAAACTCCTAAAGCCGGCTCATCAGATGTCGGCACCGTCCAGGCTTCTGCTCCATATGTCAGGACGGGAATGATGAGTGACTTGTAGAGTTTGGTTTTGGTTCTTCGAGAAATGACTTCACTTTTCAATTGCCTGCTCAATCCAAAGTAGCACCTGTTGCCAAGAATGATTCTGCGTGGGAATTCAAGGCTGACAATACTGGTTTTGTTAATGCTGGTTACGAGGTAGACGAAATTATCTTCGACTTCAAAGTTACGACTGTCAACAGTGACGTGGGAGCCAAGTTGCCAATGCACTGACTGTTTATTTGATGACGGGAGATATTTCGTTTTGCCCTCGTTCACTACCAGACACATTCGCTCCGCTTCTTTGTCTAATCTGAAGAAAGCAGAACCTACGGTGTGGTTGATATGGCCAATGATATCAATATCATCGGCGTAAACTTACAATTGTACACTCTTGAAGAAGATTGTACCTGGTCTCTTTGGCTATGCAGCTCGTATTATTTTCTCCTGCATTAAATGGAAGAAATCACCCGATAAAGAGTATCCATGTGTGAAACCTGGTTTGGTATCGAACCGCTCGGAAAGATTCTTCCTAATTCTGACTGCGCTTCTTATCTTCTCGTGCTGTCAAAGGCAACTTTAAAATCAGTGGTTGATTTGGCGCATGATGAATATATGGTTAATAGTGGATTTGTCCGGTCTAAAGCCACACTGATAAGGGCCGATCAGTTTGTTGACTGTGGGCTTTAATCTTTTACACAATACGCTGGATAGAACCTCATATGCGTTATTAAGGAGGTTTATCCCACGATAATTGGCGCAGACTATGGGGTCTCCCTTTTTTCTTAGATTGGGCATAGCACGTTTAGGTTCCATTCGTCGAGCATGCTTTTGTCCGACGATATTTGGCAAAGAAGCTGATGCATGCACCTTGTTAGACAATTGGGCAATCGCTATTCGAGCTTCTTCATAGTCGAGTGATGGCACGTCTATACCATCATCATAGATTGGGATTTCGTGTTCGTCATCTCTGGGGTTTTCACTTTCACTGCCATACAGCAGGTTGGCGAAGTGTTCCCTCTATACACTGAGTATGTTCTGGACCAGCTTGCTCCACATGAGCTTGCACCGGTCTTAAAACCTTCTGCAATTGCAATTTTACCCCAATATTTTATTGAAAGACAATATAATTTTTAATTATCATTTTTTAATTATATTGTAACGAACTTGCTAAATTCACTTCGATTATTCTCCTTTTGTTCGAGTCCGATCACTGGATTACTAAATAAACTCCCAAGATTTATTTGTTCGGTTTCTTCACCGTCAGGAATTTATTTCTACAATTTTGTCTTTAGCCAACGACTTATTTTACAATTATTTTTACACACTTATTATCTGCTTCACTCAGCTTATCCGTTTCTCAAACACACACAGCTTACAGCAGTGTTAACTCCACTAAGTTGTCTATTCGTCTTCTCTTGTGATAGCGGCTGCCTCTCTTTTTATACCTCAACAGCGTGTATTTGCTGTCTACCCTTTTGTTTGTCCTTGGTATGGGTAATTTGCATTATACGGCCGCTTCTTTATTTTCTGTCCTTCCGGGAAATTTTATTTACATTGTCAACAGTTCTGTTTGTCCTTGGTATGGGTAATTTGCATTATACGGCCGCTTCTTTATTTTCTGTCCTTCCGGGAGATGGTATTTACATTGTCGATAGTTTTGTTTGTCCTTGGTATGGGATTTTCGTCACAATATTAAATTTCAACATTAAAACTAAAAAAAATTCTTTAATATTTTCGGCTGAAGTAAATTTCTTTTTTACACTTAAAAAAGTGAATTTTTATTTACGTAATGGCACGAGACATCTAACCCTGTGATTTCATCTTAAAAAACAAAGTAAGGTTGAAACACGTTAGTGCGCAGCATACACAGAAAAGGATGAAGTGCTGGAGTACTGCCCATGCGAATGCCCGACCTTCAGCTGATTTAAGTGAATTATTTTCCATGTCATCAAATCGAGCAAATTTTACGACAACACTTGGTTGGCTTAAGCCAAGGAGCAATTAAGTCTACAACATAACTCGCCAATGTGTGCCAAGCTCAGTTTCTGGCGGCCGCTCTTACTTTGTGGTTTTTTGACAGGCGAGAGAAGCCTTAATTCGTTCTTCTTTTAAGCCAATTTTACAATATCTGTAATCAAAAACTTTTATTTCCAATCTTTTGATACAAATTGCAACAAAATATGTCAGAGAGAAGTAGGGAAATGTCGAATTTAATAGAGAGTTTTCTTTTGGGTTCGCATTCAGGACTTCGGCGAGCAAAATTCATCCGTTAAGGACTATTGAAGTCTACGCTTTTGAAATAAAGCTTTGTGGAAAAGTCTGATAAAGACTATTCTGATCATAAAAAGATTTATTTCTCACAGTAGAAAAATGTCTTCACTCGAAGAACGATTTGTTCGTAGAGGGCCGTTGCTTTAACAGTCCCGGGTCTACGTTTATATTTATGAGTAGTAATTTCTTTTCCGAATTTTTATAATAAGTTCTAAAATTTTATCTTACCCTTTTGTGAAATCGGAATGTGAAAATCGCATATTTGGGACCAAGCCTTTTAGTTAATCTCCTATAAAGACAAGCTTCTTTAACATAAACTAATGTAGCCTTCCTCGAGAAATCTTAAGCGACTAAACTCTAGTTTAAATATGACCCTTTAAAGTAGATAGAAAAAATTCCGAGAAAGTTTCTGAACAACTCCTTATTTGGTTACACTGAATCAAATACATTTAAAAAACTAAGCTGGCAATCGTATTAAAAGTATACTTCGGTATTTCTTATTATCACACATAGAAATGTAGATCATCTCATGCAAGCGCTTCTACCGAAATAATTTATCCTGTCTCATTTCGCATAAATTTTTTATGTACAATTTCTAATATTTCCAAATAAAATCGTATTTTTTAATAATTAAAATCTCCTTTCCCTACCAGTATTACGAAATGCCTTCAACGCTTTCGATGCGGAAAAGAATGGATACATCAATACCACCATGGTGGGCACCATCCTCAGTATGTTGGGCCATCAGCTGGACGATGCTATGTTAGCTGAAATTATCGCTGAAGTCGATGAGGATGGTTCGGGACAAATTGAGTTCGAAGAATTCACCACATTGGCGGCGCGTTTCCTCGTTGAAGAGGATGCCGAAGCGATGCAAGCCGAACTTAAAGAGGCATTCCGTTTATATGATAAGGAGGGTAATGGTTATATTACCACCGGTGTGTTGCGTGAAATTCTACGTGAATTGGATGATAAGCTGACAAATGACGATTTGGACATGATGATTGAGGAAATCGATTCTGATGGTTCAGGAACGGTTGATTTCGATGGTGAGTATTAAGGGAGAGATATAAGGAAAAAAACGGTAAAACAGATTTTAAGAGAGAGTTTGGTGGATGGAGATGGAAAGATTGAGTAGAAAAGAGATAGAGATAGAGAAAGAGAGAAAGAAAGCGGGAGAGAGCAAGGAAGAAAAAGTAGTAAAGAAAATAAGTGATTAGAACTTAAATTCTAACCGATGTAAAGAAAAGGGGTAAAATTGAGAGACAGAGAGAGGAAGAGATGAAGAAATAAAGATAAAGTGGTAGCAAAGGAAATAAATTATATGACATTAAATTTGAGGAAATCTTTTATAAAGGGTAATCCATTTCTAGGTTCCTTAATTTAAAAAAAAAAATACACAGAAAATTCGAATTTAATGGTGAATATTTGTTTTCATTCGAAAGAACATTCTTTGACATTTATTCGTTGAGGATTATCTCTTTCAAATCTTGGCCGTGGCTACGTCTCAGATGGTCCATCCATTTAGTAAAATTTTCGATGACTCGAAATTTCGACTGGTAACTGGCGAATGACACGCGTGAAGTTTTGCGCCAAGGCCTGAACTGAAGTGGGATTGTCCGCATAGACTTTAGACTTTACATATCCCCACACGAAAAAGTCTAACGGTGTGATATCACACGACCTTGGTAACCAAATTACCGACCCAAAACGTGAAGTGTTCTCTCAATAAATCTATTAATCAATGCGATGTGTGAGAAGTGGCGCCATCTTGTTGAAACAAAATGTCGCGGTGATCACAAACTTTAAACTCCCGCATCAGATAGTCGGTTATCATGGCGCAATTGACGGTTACGTTCTCTCTCTCTGATATCCTTTCTGAAGAAATATGCACCGATTATTCCACCCACCCGCAAATTACACCAAGCTGTTGTTTTTTATGTATAAAATGGTATCTCTTGAATTTCTTCAGGTTGTTCTTCGTCCCAAATGTGGCACTTTTGCCATTTTGCTTGTTTACATACCCATTGAGCAAGAAATGGGTCTCGTCGCTAAGCAAAATTTACGTAAAATGCGCCAAGTCGTTCTATACGTCAGTCCGAGTTGTTGCGAACGACTGTCAAGGGTCTTCGTGTACGCTCTCAGTTACGGCCGTTATATTTCCTGACTGCGTACTGGACTTCTATTCGCTCGAATATTATCTAATAATGAATGTAGGGTCTCAAGATGGGTGATGTTGCTACGAATAGTATGCTCAGTAGGCCGATTATATTGACCATAAGTTGAGGGAAGCGCGCGAAACACATACTTTACAGAAGGTGAATTTTTGTAATAAAGTTGAATGATTTGTAAACATTGTTCAGGCGTAAAGTTTCCCATGATGAAATGCCAAACAATACTGAGAAAAAATAACACGACAGCTTGACACGACTCACGCGTGATCTGTCAAGAAAAGGTTATTGAAAAATGCACCTGTACTTGGATCAGCCTTTATTATAAATAAATAAAAAATTTATTTCAATAAAAGTTTATTTAAAATTAAAACAAATTAAATTTGTTTTTGTAACTGCGAAAGTTTTAAATAATTTAAAAATATTAAATTTTTATTATTCGACAGAGAGTTTGTTGGAGCTGATACTGAGAAATAGAGTAAAATAGTGAGAAAGAGAGAGGGAGGTAGATGCATTTGGGATGGAGAGAGGCAATAAGAGATAAATAGGGGAAAGAGTAGAGAAAAAGTAGAGAAAAGGAAATAATTTATTAAAAGTTAGTTTTGAGGAAATCTTTTATAATTATAAGAAACAAAAATAAAAATTTCAAATTAATTATTTTATTGTTTTAAATAATTATAAAAAATAAGTAAATTTAATTATTGAAATTTGTATTTTCGGTTGCAAGTTTGAAGAGAAGGTGAGACAAAACAAGTAGAGAGAGCAAGAGCTTTTCCTGAAATGATTACCCAATACTTCTCTGGGTCCGATTCACTATGATCTTCGTCATATTTCTTCTTTTTGTAAAATTTTATTCAATTAAAATTTTATTAATTAATAGAGATTTTATCCATTAAAAAATAAACTTGAATTTCAATTTTACCATTGTAAGATATCTTGGAGAATGCTCTTTTTGTCAAAAAATTTATTAAAGAGAGACATAAGTCAGTCTTAAAGAGGACATGGAATGACTGGTGCAATACGATATTATCAGAGCCTGTTAAAACCATAAAAACCTAGATATCGCCAATGTTAGTAATCGATATTATATAATAAACTTTAATTGATTTGAATATGATATTGGGCCAGTTTGTTCTAGTCTGCCTTTACCATCTGTGTTTACTGTTCTCGTTAAGCTTACTTGACCAAATAAATAATTGATGTAAGACACGAGAAATTCTATCAGAATTGAAAAACATTTTCCAGAGTCATTCGGTACCGAAATAAACTTCAAACACGGCGAGTTTCTATAGTTTCCTTAAGAGAGCTCAAACCTTAAATAATTAATGTCAGATACAAAAGGTCTCTTATAACAGCGGACAACTCTCGTCAAACAAACCGAAAGCAAGATTCCGTCGGATCTTCCACATTACTTTTTTTTTTTTTTTTTTGATATTAGTCATCATAATCGTGTATTTCTATTTTTAGAAGATTTTATAAAATTTATCAATTAATTATTTTTTAAATCCTAATAATACTAATCAACTTTTTACTTTTTATTTAATACTTAATTTTCCAAAATTAAAAAAATGTATATATGTATATTCAAAATTTATTAATAAAAACCATTATATTTTCAATAGAATTCATGGAGGTCATGACTGGCGAGTAAATGTTGTAAACTGTGGAAACGTCAACAAAATCTTTACCTACGGAATATGTAGTATTTTTATTTAAAAACAAACAATAAACAACAACAACAGCAACAATGGATCAACATAATCTCACATACATACACTCAAACCCACACTCACTCGTCCTCATAGCGAGTTCTCCATTGTAGTGGAACACCTAATTTTTTGTAATTTATTAATTAAATTTCGTTAAAACTTTTTCGAAAAACTCAACAGTAACAGTTTAAAATGTATTTAAATCAACAAAAGAGAAGCAACCGTTAAACTTAAACTTATTTTTGTGTTATTTTGTTTAATAAATATAAAAAATATTTATGTATTGTTTTTGTTTATAAAGTTATTTATTGTTAAAACAAACAAAAAAAGAAGAAAATATTAATATTTTTAACCCCACCAAACCAACTATCAAACCAATTTACGGAAAATAAAACAACATCAATGGCTTTGTGACGTTTAGAACTACCACCCTGTAGTCACATAGATTATATAATATAAGTAAACATGCATAAAAACTACACACTTAGTATATTATATATGTAGATACTGGAAAAATATATTATGCCTTTTTTCATATATAAATATTTTAGTAAAGCAACATTTAAATGTTAGCCAACCAAATGACGAAATAGTCAGGGAATGGGTTGCGTTCAATTTTTATTGAAAAAAAAATAGTGCCGAGATAAAAATTTTATTCATTTATTGTTAAACAAAGTATGAAAATATATATTTACTCAAATTAACCACTCACAACTTATATGTATATAATTACTATTTATGATCGATGGTCATAACTCTTGCATTCAATGCCCGTAATTGAACCAAACGAGAGATTCTCTCTTTTATACTATTCTATTTAATTATTATTAATTAAAAAAATTCACAATAAACGTGAATTAGAAAATATTAATTGTATTCATTGTAAAAAAAAAATATTTTATGTTGCGTTATACTATATATATATGTGAATACTGTTTTTTCGTTTGAAATGTTATTGTTGTTATTTATAAAAAAGGAATTATTCTTATAATATTATTTATTGTTGTTCACATGTTTGTCAAATTTTATTACATGAAAATCTGTTTATTTAAACTTATTATTCAATCATCATATACAAGCTGTATGTATATGCGAATACACATAAAGGAATTAACATACATACATATATATACATATATAAATGCAATAAATACTTTTTAATAAGTTTAAAACATATACGTATATATGTATGCATCGCAAGGATATGCCGTTATTGATACAAAGGTTACCTATATATACATAAATATCTTTATAGCAACTTAAGTTACAACAATTACACGTCTTTCAACATACTTGAGTTTGAGTTGACTGTAATAAAAAAAAAAATTAAAAAATAATAATAATAAAATTAACAAATAATATGCTTTAGAAATAAATAAGTTAGTATCACAATATACACATTCTATTACCTCGATTAACAACAACAAAAACATACGAACAACAAATGTTTTTGTATAAAAATAAAAAATAATCCAAAGCTTAAAAATAATCGCAAGTAAAAGAACAACACCAATGAGCCATGAATGTCAACAGCAACAAATAAAGAATTATCTAAGTTTGCTAAAAAATAAAAACAACAAAAAACTAAAAAACTAAAAACAACAAAAAACTAATACTAAATGAGCACAACGCAAAAAGCAAAAGAATTTAGAAAAAAAAAAGAAATTCTTTGTAATTAATATACAATATGTATTCAATTGATGTTTTGGGAATTTGAAATAAGTTTATTTTTTTTAACTAGTCATGCGTCAAATAAAATGGGTGAAACTTAAATCTAACAAAACATAAATAAATAAACGCCTTTCTAAGTAACAACTGGAAAAGCACGAAAACAAAATTTGTTGTGCGTATGCACTCAGTGGTTTTATTTCGGTAATCACATTAACTGGAACCAAAAAAAGTAAAAATATTTCTTTGTATTTTTATTTTCTAGGAGGTTTTGTAGGTTTGTAAGAAAAAAAATTTATTTACACTTAGATTTACTAGAAATTTGGTAAATAGGTTGTTTTATGTTCAGATTAACATAAACACTGCTATTTTTCTCCAGGCATTAGACCAGGGACCAACCTATTTGAAAAAGATTTATATATGAATCGATTTAATTTAAATTTGGTACACACAAAGGTAATTTTAAGCTTAATTTAATAAATAAAAACTAATTCTTCTTCCAAAGGTAGGACTCGTGTTGGGCCCATTTTCGGCAGTGGAAGGTTCTCCTAATGTTCATCTAGTCACAAATACGCTTTCGTACGAACTTTTAAAAACATCACGCCAAAAATATTTTTTTAAAAAAGGAAGCATCACACGGACCAAAGATCAGTTTCTCTTTCCGTGAAATTTAGGGCGTTTTGCGTAGATTAGGACATAAAGAGTGATCCAAGCAGAGGTACTGTTTTCAATAGCCTTTTTTTAGACAGATCACGCGTGAGTCGTGTCAAGCTGTCATGTTATTTTTGTTCAGTATTGTTTGGCATTTCATCATGACCTGATGCGCCTGAACAACGTTAACAAAACCTTCAACTTTATTGCGAAAATTCACGTTCTGTGAATTCATTATTGGATACTATTCGACCGAATAGACCACGTCCAGCACGCAGTAAAGAAAATATAGCGGCCGTAACAGAGAGTATACACGAAGACCGTGGAGAGTCTATTCGGCGCCATTCGCAGCAAATCGGATTTTACGTCGAGATCATAAATTGAAAGCATACAAAATACATCCAAAACGACATCGCTTCGCTCTGTGGGCTCTTAGAAAATTCCAAGAAGGTCCCACGTTTTCGAGCGGCCGTAACAGAGAGTATACACGAAGACCGTGGAGAGTCTATTCGGCGCCATTCGCAGCAACTCGGATTTTACGTCGAGATCTTAAATTGAAAGCATACAAAATACATCGCAAACGACATCGCTTCGCTCTGTGGGCTCTTGGAAAATTCCAAGAAGATCCGACGTTTTCGAGCCAAATTTTGGGCAGCGAAGGGGCACATTTCTGGTTGATTTATTGAGGGAACACTGCTTTACAATACGCTATATACGCCGTATTTGCTCGGAGTCTACCGTAATGATCATCTTTTCAGGCATATGCTTGAAGCAGAGCCACCACTCATCATGAAGAATGAACTTGATTATACGGACTTCATACAGCTACTTTGTTAGGCGCGAGTAATATTGGCAGAACTAAGATCAGGATACTGCAATGAGTACCTGAACCACCAAGTTACAAACTACATTTTTTTAAGCAGCGAACCTCTACTACAGCAATAACACATCTTAAAATTCTACCTGACTTCAAACAGCTAAAAAGTATAAAACTATAATAGTTCTTAAAACTTCAACTTCGCACCCCTCTAGATGCTGGAGAAGTCATCTTTGTTGTGGATATCTGATCTTCACTTTTGTTGACACGTGCAGGTTATATTAAAAGTGTCTTCTTGAATTTGGGTTCATGCAATTGTTATATAAGGCTAAAACAACTCAGATGAAACCACCCTCCGCTCTTAAAGGATTATTATTCCAGTTGCCAGTCTTTGAAGTTTCAATATGGAAGTTATTGGTATCTATGTTCGTTCCATCGAAGCGATAACAAAAGTATTTCATCCTGCTTGAGAATATATCTGGAATTACAACGCTGGAAAGACCTCACAAAAAAATCCCGTACCTTACAGAAGAATAGGAAATGGGTATCAATCCTTACACAACTGAGTAAAAAAGCGTCAAAGAAAGCTCGTCACCGATTAGGGGATTGATAACCAGTGTCCATTACTCGCATAACCCACCAACCAAATAAGCAACTCGGCTTAAGAATTAATTATCAGTGTTGCTTTAAACCTGGTAAATCTACCCTTGACCAGAAAATCTCAATGCGATAAATCTTGGAGAAGACCCGAGAGAAAAGCATCAATACACTACACTACTCTTTCATCGATTTTAAAAATGCCTGCGACATCTATGCCGCTATATCTGAATTTAATATCCCTGTAAAACTAATAGGTCTCAGACAGGGTGACTACAAATCGCATGATGCCGGAGAAAATAATAAGAGCTGAATAGCTAAATAGACCAGGTACATTATATATAATATCAGGAGTATATAATTAGTTAGTTATGCCGTTGATATTGATATAATTGGCCATTCCAATCGCTCCGTTAGTTCTGACTTCTCCAGATTAGACAGAAAAGCGAAGCGAATGGGTCTCGTGGTGAACGAGGACAAAACGAAACATCTCCTGTCGTCAAACAAACAGTCAGCGTACTCGGAACTTGACTCCCATGTCCCATGTTGATAGTCATAACTTCGAAGTCGTAGATACTTCGTCTACCTAGGAACCAGCGTTAACAACACCAATGTCAGCCTTGAAATCCAACGCAGAATCGCTCTTGTCAACAGGACAAGACTGGACTGTTTAAGCAATTGAAAAGTAAAGTTCTCTCTTGAAGAGCCAAACCCAAACTCTACAGGTCGCTCAACCATCCCTTCGTGACATATAGCGCAGAAGCCTATAGGATGTCGACAGCCGATGAGTCGGCTTTGAGGGTATTCGAGAGAAATGTTTTGCGGTAGATATATGGTCCTTTGTGCGTTGAGAACAGCGAATACCGCTGACGTTGAACGATGAGATGTACGAACTATATGGTGACATTGACATAGTGCAGCGAATCAAGAGACAGCGGCTACGCTGGCTAGGTCATGTCTTATGAATGAATGAAAGCGCTCCAGCTTTGAAAGTATTCGATGGAGTACCCGCTGGTAGAAGTAGAGGAAGAGAAAGGCTTCCACTCTGGAATGATCAGGTGGAGAGCGATCTGGTTGCACTTGGTGTTTCCAACTGGCGCAAAAAACCAATGACAGAAGATACGAGTATCCGCGGCTATAATCGTGTAAACGTATTTTACGCTAAAGAAGAAGAAAGAAGTATAAATATTTCAAATTTCTTTATGAACTGCAAATTTTTTCTAGCTACCCAATTTGAGATAATTAAAACGCATGGCCTCCTCCTTCTCTCCTTAATGCCAGATGAATATGTCTTGTGGCCAACACTGTGGAGTAGGATGTTCAGACGCTTTGAGGACACATAAGAAATGTGAAGGCTTCTCTAAGATTCTCAAAAAAACATTTCCACACAATTTTATGAATTGTTGCAATGTGATTTTCCTACAATGATGAGGCAACATGTTGCTGACACCTACATAAGTGCGCCACATACACACACACACGAACAAAAGGAATCGAAATTCTTTCGCCAATGTGCCTTGCAGCGATGATTTACAATCTTTCAGGTTTATTAGTTGCAAATACCAAAGACCATACATACGTACGTGCATCAAAGAGTGTGATTGGATATATGCAGATGCGCAAGCATAAGCGATTATTTCATATATACGCACATACACACACACTTAAGTCTGGTGCATTTGCCTGCATTTAGTACTTAAAATATTTCCCCTGGTCATAATTCAGTGACACGCGAGTGCAAAGTTGTCATTTGGTTGTGCTTGTTGCACGCAAAGCACTGTGTGCCATTCACGCCGCATCTCTTGATGCCCCCGCCACTGCTACTGGTGGTAAATTTGAGGTAGTCTTCGGTCTAACTGGCGTGGCTACATCATAAATATTTTTTATGAGTATTAATTTTTGGCAAACAGCATGACAAATTGCCGCCGATCACTTGGCGTTACCAATAAGCCGTGCCGGAAAAATGTGAGCAACAAAAAAAAGAAGGAAAAAAGTGGAAAAAACTTTTACTTTTTTTAACTTGCTAGAATTTATTTTTTCAGTTTCACACTATTTTGTATTTGATATCAATTTTTTTTTGTCAATAGCAGTATAAATAACATTTGAGCCAAAAACGATATGAGTTGTCATTTGTACGGTAGTATAAAGCCGGCAGAAACCAAATAATTTGTTGAAACCGAATTTTTTCGAAGACCACACTCTAATAAGATATCTTTACTCAGATTCTGCAAGTATGAAAATTATTTGAAAATATAGATGAAAACTTTTTTAACTAAATGTTTTATTACAAAAAACTTACCAACTCATTTATGCTGAAGAAAAATGTTTGTAAAATATTTCATAAGAAATTTGTGTTTTGAACATTATACGATACATGATACATGCAAACGTATTATACATAATTTTTGCTCTTAAAATTTATTATAACCAAATCTGTTTCAACAATCGTAGGAAGTATACACCAAGTGACGCCTTCACGCAAAAATTCTTATCGATTTCGAGGTTCCCTAATATTTAAAGAAAAAAACAGAAAATTCAAGTTTAATGAGGAATTTTTATTATCATTCGAAGGAACATTCTTTGGCATTTATTTTTTGAAGATTATCTCTTTCAAACGTTGGCCGAGGTTTCGTCTCAGATGGTCCATCCATTGAGTCCAATTTTCGATGACTCATTCGAGCATTTCGACTGGTAACTGGCGAAAGACACGCGCGATGTTGTGCACCAAGGCCTGAATCGAAGTGGGATTGTCCGCATATACTTTAGACTTTACATATCCCTACAGGAAAAAGTCTAACGGTGTGATATCACACGATCTTGGTGGCCATTCGACCGACCCAAAACGTGAAATTATCTGCTCACCGGAGTGTTCTCTCAATAAATCCTTGATTGACACGAAGTGTGGGAAGTGGCGCCGTCTTGTTGAAACCAAATGACGCGGATATTCAATTTCAGGAATCAAATAGTCGGTTATCATGGCGCGATAACGGTCGCCATTGACGGTTACATTCTCACCGGCATCATTTTTGAAGAAATATGGACCTATAATTCCACCGGCCCACAAACCACACCAACCCGTTGCTTTTTCTGGATGAAATGGCAACTCTTGAATCCCTTCAGGTTTCTCTTCGTCCCTAATGCGGCAATTTTGCTTGTTTACATACCCATTAAGTCAAGAATGGGTCTCATCGCTGAACAAAATTTGGCTCGAAAACGTCGCAGCTCAATTCATTTCTTTCAATTTAATAGCTCGACGTAAAATGTGCCAAGTCATTCCATACGTCAGTCCGAGTTGTTGCGAACGGCGCCGAATCGACTCACCGGAGTGAGTCGTGTACACTCTCAGCTACGGCCGCTATATTCACTTCATAATAATGATTGCTGGGTCTCAATACGGGTGTTGGTGTTGTGAATAGTATACTCAGTAGGCCGATGATGTTAGCCATAAGTTGAACGAAACGCGCGAAACACATTCTTTAGAGAACGTGAATATTCCTAATAAAGTTGAATGATTCTTAAACGTTTTTCAGCCGTAAGTCTTTCCTAGATGAAATTGCAATCAATTCTGAGCAAAAATAACATGGCAGCTTGACATGACTCATGCGTGATCTGTAAAAAACAGGCTATTGGATCACCCCTTATATTTCCAAACATGCCTATCATAATTTTTTTAGTCAAATTGACACTTGAGATTTAGATTAGAAATTTATAGAATCACGATAAATAGCTGTTGAATTTTTCTTTTTTCAAATTCATTGAGTCTATAAGTTAGCTTTTCATAAATAACAGGTTAAAGAGTTATATATAGCTTATAACTTGTAGAAAAACTGAAGTAAAAATTTCAAGAATAGATAAAAAAATAACAAATGGTATTTGATAACTGATATTGATCTTGAAATAGATGTATTTGTTTCCATAAAATTTTTTGCTAATTTAGTACACCAAATAAAACAAAAATATTTCTTCTCGGCAATAAAACCACTGTTGATATTTAATGATAAAAATAAATTGTATTTTTTGGATTTTTTTTGAGTCTTTTTTTAGTTTTCCCTGATTATTTTCAAAAATGTAATATTAGATTGTTTAACTGTCAAAAAACATATTGTGCTATCCAATGATATCTGAAGCAGGTTTACTCTAAATCCTTTTTAGCTTTCGGTTAGATTCCATTAGTGTAACGGCCTTAAGACCGACAACGACTGGACTACACGTTACGTTCCACGCGCTCAACTGCGCCCCAAGCATATGTGCCTTTAGAACCATTGTCCACTGTATGTAGCAATCAGCAGGCCTCCGCGGCTCTACGGAGCTCCGGTCAGCATGATTCCCACCTCTCTCTTATGTCCCAAACCCACATCCACATAATAATTCACTACTCAGTAACTTGTATTACTACACACTCACTGTTCCGTGTGTCAGATCGTAACACGTCGGAGTGTGACATCAAAAAAAAAAAAAATCAATATTTATGCTGTTTGCTATGCTGTTTTTGCTAAGAATTATTGCTTTTCACAGCAAATAGTAATTCTTAAAGCGTTTTAATTTCATAATTAAATTTACGTAAAATTTATTATTGAATTGATAAATCTATCACGATATTTTTTTTGAACTCACTTTGATTGGTTAGTCCGAGCTCTGCTCAAATATCGAACATCAAACATAGCCACTTAACCGCTTCACTCTTTACAGAATGTCTCTTGGCTACGAAAATATTACCCAAATTTTTATGTGAAGGGAAGCTTTGCTCTCACGAAGAGAGCTGTTGAAGTTAAAAGACTTTATGCACTTAGTGCAGTATAATGAACACCTCGTTGGATATGTGTCATGAGTTTCACGTATAAATATCCATGTCTTCATGGCTGAGCCATAAAAGTCGTATCGGAAGTGCTCTTGGTTGGATTGAATGCGAACGTTGTTTCATATATTTTTATATTTTTTAATTTTTTAATTTAAGTATTATATGTAAATAAATTTACAAACAAACTAAAAAAACTAAGGGAACTGGCTATTTAGGCTTTCGTCCCATGTTTCATATAATGTTGATGGTTTAATTGATACGGTTCGTCTTCCACCAACCAGGATCAAAGTCCTCTCAAAAATGACTGATGTAGGTCCAGCATATCATATACCAACATCCAATATTAACGAAAATTAATTTATATAAAGAAATTAAGTTAATCTGTTTACCTTTCATGCACATGAAATGGTATATTAGCTTTGGTCTGAAGTATGTCAGTACCAGAAGGAGAAGAAATAAACCTTCCAAACTTTATGCCGATCGTATCAGAATGACCAGCTGAGTTGATTTGGCCATTACCATCTGTCCGTCTGTTTGAATGTAAACTAGCCCCTCAGTTTTTGAGAAATAATCAAACTTGGTAGCCAGAGGCACTGATACATTTAATATTCAATTGAAAAGTCCCTAACCTGACATATGGATGGTGCTACTAGAATTCAATCTATATGATTTAGTTATCCCTTACCTTCAAAACGCGCGTAAAAATTTGACAACTGCCGGATCATTAGTTTGTGAATCATAGCATTTTGGGTAAAGAAAATTTTGTTATTTTGGCCTAAAAAAAGGGATAAAAGGGAATTTTGCATGTTGCTAAAATAATACTTTTTGAAGGGGGAAGATACAGTTGAAGCAACAACTTGGCTTGATAACGAGTTTCCGGACTCTGCCCCAGACCAAGCTACCATCAAGGATTTTTATGCTCAGTTTGATCGCGGTAAAATGAACACCGAAGACGCTGAACGCAGTGGACGCCCAGAAGATATAGTTACCGAAGGACACATAAAAAAATCCACAATATTATTTTGAATGACTGTAAATTGAAATGGAATGAAATATCAGGCACTCTAAAGATATCAACAAAGTGTGTTCCGCGCGAGCTCATTTTTGATCAAGAACAATGGCGAGTTGATGATTCAGAGCAGTGTTTGGAGATGTTAAAGCGTAATAAACTCGAGTTTTTGCGTCGATATGTTACAAAAGATGAAACATGGTTCCAGCATTTAACTCCGTAGTTCAATCGACAGTCATCCGAGTGGACTGCACACGATGAACCCGTCTGCAAATCGTGGGAAAACGCAACAATGGGCTAGCAAGGTTACGGCGTCTGTATTTTGGGATGCGCATGGAATAATTTTTATTGAAAAATGAAAAACCCTCAACAGCAAATATTAAATAGCGTTATTGGATCGTTTGAAGGACGAAATCGCCAAAAATGACCGCATTTAAAGAAAAAGAAAGTACTATTTCATTTTGTCAATGCACCGTGTCAAAGTTCAGTGAAATCGACGGCAAAAATCAAAGAATTGGGCTTCGAATTGCTTCCGCATCTACCGTATTCTTCATATCTGTCGCCCAGCGATTATTTCCTGTTCTCTAATCTTAAAAGAATGCTCGCTGAAAAGAAAAATTTCGTCGAATGAAGAGTTGACCACTGAAACTAAGGCCTATTATGAAGCATGACAAGTCGACCGATCAGAAAATCATCAACAAAGGTATAAACCCTTCGGCATGGCCGAAGACACCTTTTCTTTATTGTTCTAATTGCGTTCGTCCCTCGGCAAGCGCCTTTTTTTGACAGATCACGCGTGAGAGAGAATCGATGAATTTGGAACGAAGAGAAACCTAAAGAGATTCACGAGCTGCCATTTTGTTCAGCGATAAGACCCATTTCGGGCTCGATGGGTATGTAAATAAGCAAAATTGCCCTGGATAAAATGGCAGCTCTTGAAAAATAACGGTTTGGTGTGGTGGAATCATCGGTTTCTTCAAAAATTATGCCGGTGAGAACGAAACCGTCAATAGCGATCGTTATGTTGTCATGATAACCAACCATTTGATGCCTGAAATTGAAGCTCATGATCTCCGCTACATTTGGTTTCAACAAGACGGCGCTACCTCGCATCAACCAATGGATATATTGAAAGAACATTTTGGTGAGCAGATAATTTGACGTTTTGGGCCGGTCGATTAGCTACCAAGGTCGTGTGATTTCACACCCTTAGACTTTTTCCTGTGGGGATATATAAAGTCTAAAGTCTATGCGGACGATCCCACTTCGATTCAGGCCTTGGAGCAAAACATCACGCGTGTCATTCGCCAGTTACCAGTCGATATGTTCGAACGAGTCATCGAAAATTGGACTCAACGGATGGACCATCTGAGATGTAGCCGCGGCCAACATTTGAAAGAGATAAACATAAAAAAATAAATGCCAAAGAAAGTTCTTTCGAATGATAGTAAATATTCCCTATTAAATTTGAATTTTCTGTGTTTTTTTTTTTTTCTTTAATAAATTAGAGACCTCGAAAGGGATTTCCCTTAAGACATAAACTCGTATATATGAGAATTAATATTTATTTGAAATATTCAATATAAACAAAT
The DNA here is from genome assembly GCA_030068015.2 of Neoceratitis asiatica. Lineage (NCBI taxonomy): Eukaryota > Metazoa > Arthropoda > Insecta > Diptera > Tephritidae > Neoceratitis > Neoceratitis asiatica. The sequence goes on from CM061527.1 coordinate 38,065,140, forward strand.
AGAAACGCAAAAATTCCTCAAATACTGCGGAAAATATGTTGATTTTCTGAAAATAACCTTGAATCACCTTCAGCGCATAAAATTATTCCGCATCACTGAGTCATCATTGGACAAGTTCAATGTGGAAAACGTGAAACCAAAAAAAAAATTTTGAAACATAAAAGCTTTGAATGAAATTTTAAGAAATAATATCATGAATACATACCGGAAATCATTGATTGGCGCTGAACAAGTAACCAAATTAGGAAAAATGCAAGCACATTTTAGGGTTTTCCAAGCTGATTGACAACCAACAAACAACGTAATTATGCCAATCAATGTAATTGAATTTCAAAAATCAATTGTAACAAAATTGAGCAATGAGTAAATGAAAATCTCTTGAATTAAATGAAAATAAAAAAAATAAAAAACAAAGAAAGTACAAAAAAGGCGTTTGCATGAATAAAAAAAAATAGAAAAATAAATGTAGAACAATAAAAATAAAATAAAATAAAATAAAATGAAATAGAAAAAAAAATAAAATAGAAAATAATAAAAAATAGCCAAAATCACTCAATGGGCGCCAAAAGTCTATGGTGGGCTGTGACAAGTGCTCACTTGAAAAATCAAACACTTTAATTAATCTCATCAATTCAACTAGAAATGCTTTTATTAAGCCAAAAAAAAAAACAGAAATAAATAGAAAAAAATTAAAAAAGGTACAAAAAAATACATTAAAACTGCAAATAAAACCAACCTCTGACAAAAAATACAAGAAAAAAATTCAAAATTTTATCAGCTATTTTAAAATAAAATGAAATAAAAAAATATTTGCATTCACATATATACACACACGCATAATTGTGAAAATGGCCGCAACTTGTTGCAGCAACACCACGTACATATGTACAATATATGTGACCTAGGCGAAGAATGCGACCAATAAATAGATTGGTGAAAATTTTTGTTTCAAAACAAGGTGTTTCAGTGCAATTCTGCAAGGAAAAAAGCAAAATAAATTCATTAAAAATATAAAAAAAAATTCAAAAAAAAAAAAAAATACGGAATACAAATCAGCAACGCAACTGCAGAGCAACAAAAACAACAAAATTGCCAAACTTTTTCCTTTGAGTATGCTCTAACTGCCACTTGGGATATGTCGCCGTTGCTGGTGTATGTTATTATTGTTGTTGTAGAATGTTTGTTGCTTTACATTACAAGTGCTGTTGCGAATCTAAATTCCCAACGCAATTAGAAGAAAATTGGAAAACACAACAACAACAAAAACAACAACAAATTATTTGACTGCCAGACGGCGAGGTATAAAATACACATACATGGATGAAATACATACGTACATATACATTTCTAAATATGTTTGCATGTACTTCTCTCTCTCTCATTCTGTATGTCTGCCTACCGCTGATCGGTTCCGCCGCCCGGTCGCATCAAATCCAATTCAAAGCCAATTCAAAGCAAATTCAATTCCATTCAATTCGTGCTAATCCAATTCGATGTGATGCGCGGCACTTTTGCTACTGTTGCTTGTTGAATGTTGCCAGCAATTATGCACACAAACAAACATTCATACATAAAAATTCATACATACAAATAGACACACCAACTCTACAAGGAAAATTTCTCGCTGTTGTTGCACGCCGCTCATCGCCAACATTGTGTCCGTCCATCTGCCGAGCTACACAAACAGACGCATACACCACACACACATGCCCATACACATGCATATGCATATAGATCTTTGCCCTATGTTGTCTCCTTTGTTGCCAACGTTGTTGTCGTGTCGTTTAGTTGTTTAGTCGGCGACGGCGCGCATTCGCCAATAAAAGTGCCTTTAATTCGATCTGATCGAAAGGTAATTTTTTAATTGATGCAAATCACAACTCTTGAGTGATTATCGAAATTCGGAAGCGTGAACACGTCGATCGATTGCCGTACGCAGTAAAACGGGTATTACATATTTCAAGAAAAAAATTACTTTTTTGTAGTTTTTTTTTTTTGCGTTAAAAAAGGCGACCAATTTTGGTGTTTTTGCTGGCAAATTGACAGATTTAGTGATTAAGTGGATTATTGAAGAAGTCTTGCATAAAAAGAAATTTAAAAAAATTTAAAAATTACATATTGAATAATCATTACATGCGTAATATTACTTAATCAATATGTATTTGGTGTTGTTTGTGTTTAATTTTTAGCCGAAGCAAGGCAAAAAAAATTTAGATTTCAGAAAAGTTAAATATTCGATCACTGTTTTTTACTTTCTCTTTCTATTTTAGTGTACCATAAAAGGATAATCAACTCATATAGAATAAATTTTTGACTAAATTTTTATTTACAACAAAATATATTAAACTTAAAAAATGGTAAGTCGAACTCGTAAACTTAAATTATATACATACCTATGTATATAAATGGGAAATATTTCAATTATAATTATTTTGAAACTATTGACATCGAATATGAAAAGTGTATTTTGAAATCTATAATTACCAAAACTGCTTATAAATGTTACGACACGAGTACAATGTCTTTGACACCGTTATTTATGTTGTGATATAAGCATATTTTAACAATTTTTGGTCGCCAATTTTTTAATTGGAAGTTTTTTTAAGCAAAATATTTAGAACAACTTTTGGGATCCAAAAAAAAAAATTACTTTTTTTCATTCAACACAGTTGCCTTCAAAGCTGTTTCGCTGATTATAGCGATCCTTTCAAAAAGTCATATTTTATCAACACGCGAAACTCCAATTCCACCCAGAACTCGAACCCTCGCCATCCGAATAGTATCAAGCATTACCAACCACTGTTGGGTGCCAGTTGGAAATACCAAGTGAAACTAAGTAGCTCTCCATGTGATCCTTACAACGGAATGAATGTTTTCCTCTTTCTCTCCTCCCACTTGAGAGCACTGCATCGAATACTTTCAGCTGGAGTGCTTTCATCCATTCGGATGACCGAGCCAGCATAGACACTGTCTTCTTATTCGTTGAAGTAGTCCAATGTCGCCTTATAACTAGTACAGCTCAACTCACATAGGACCTTACATCTTCTGCAAAACTTTTTTATTGAAACCTCTTAAAGCCAACTCATCGAATGTCGACATCGTCCAAGCTTCTTCATGATATAGTAGGATGGGAATGATGAGCGACTTGTGCATGTCAAATGTGTAGCCGAAGACCCGAATGCGTCTATTTCTCGACATTCTCAAGAGCCGCGACTTTCTTATGGTACATTATGGCGTATTCGATTGGATGCTTTAACAACAAGCAGTGAACTGCGACTTTTCCAACAATATTTTCTGCAGCGACGAGGTACATTTCTAAGTATCCTTCATATCGCATATAAGGTCCTATGTGTATTGTGTGAAAGACTAAAACCCACCGTCAACAAGCTGATCGGACCTTATCAGTGTGGCTTTAGACCTGGCAAATCCACTATTAAACAGATATTCACCGAGAGAAAAGAATTGCTACACACTACCTTTTTACCAATTTAAAGCTGCCTTCGACAGCACGATAAGGAACTAACTCTATGCCGCTAAATCTGAAATTGATATCACCACAAAACTCATACGGCTATGTAAACTGCCCCTGGATAATACCAGAAGCGCAGTCAGAATTGAGAAGGGCCTTTCCGAGCCATACGATACCAAACGAAGTCTCATACAAGCACACTCTTTATCGTGTGATTTCTTCAAATTGATGCTGGAGAAAAAAATTGTTGGCGTATGCTGATAATATTAATTCATTGGTTATAACAATCGCACCGTAAGAACCGAAGCAAATGGGTCTGGTAGTGAACAAGGCCAAGACGAAATATCTCCTGTCATCAAGTAAACAGTCATCACACTCGTGACAGTCACAACTTCGAAGCCGTAGATAATTTCGTCTATCTGGGAACTAGCATTAAAAACACCAATAATATCAGCCTTGAAATCCAATGCAGAATCACTATTGCCAACAGGTGCTAATTTGGACTGAGTAGGCAATTGAAAAGTAAAGTCTTCTCTTGACGAACCAAAACCAAACTCTACAGGTCGCTCATCATTCGCGTCCTGACATATGGTGCAAAAGACTGGACTATGTCTTCATCCGATGAGTCGGCTTTAGGAGTTTTCGAGAGCAAAGTTTTGCGGAAGATTTGTGGTACTTTGCGCGTGGGCAACGGCGAATACCGCAGACGATGGAACGATGACCTGTACGATGAACTGTACGAGCTATACGACAATATTGGTTCGCGTAAGCGGTTCCTACGCCAAATAAGAAGAAGAAGAAAACGCCACTATGAAAATGAAATAGTTATTGAATTGATGAAAATAATGGTGTTTAAAATATTAGAATAATTATACAAAAAGAGAAGATAGTTCCACTAAAATTTTTTGATAGATTTTTTATCCATCTGTCATAAATAGATTTTTCGACTTTTGCTTTGTGCTAACAGTTTCGTTTATTAAAAAATAAATTTTTAATTTCCCAAGTAGTAAAAAAAAAAAAAGATTTTTTTTTACATATGAAGCAAAGCTGAAGACACCTAGAACTCTTACTCTTTTAACTTTTATTTTATGAAATCTAATGAAAATGGAAATAATTTCTTTTGATTTATCATTTTTTTTTACGAAAAAGTTATGAAATATTTTGGAAGTGGCAGGGTTCTTAAGAGAAAGTTGTCAAAATATTATTTCAGTGAAACTACCTTCCTTTTTATATCATAGTTGGAACAACTTTTTTATTTGTTTAAAAATTCCCTACATTTTTTCGAATAAAATTTTTTAATAAAAATTTCGAAAAGAATTTTCACTAGGTGTAACCTGTAAGCCAGTCACATGCTGCTTTGAAGCTTTCAAGCCGATAGTATTTCTTATGCAATCTTAGAAAATTTAAAAAGAAAACTTCTAAAATAGCTGCAATAGAGAGCTGATTGTACCATACTTAGCCCATATAGCCTGGTATATAACTCAGCTGTCATTACACCAAAAAAAATGGACTTAATAACAACAACAAGCGTCAGTTTTACTCAACTTAACTAGTTGCTCGACACTAGACGTTTTCTTTTGCAACCGACCTGCAAAAGAACGCATAACTAGCTTCTTTTCAACTTATAATTAGTATTTACTTTAAAACACTGGTGTTAACTATCAAAATATAAAAAAAAGTTGCTTGTGAAATAGGTACCCTTATTATTACTATTTTTTTACATTATGTTTTCTCGTTTTTTAGTATTGGATTTTTAGTTGTGGTTTAAACACATTAGCATCAACAATGGCTCCGCGAAAAGAAATATCCATTGACGTAAGAAACTTGGTTATTTAGCACAGAAAAGAGAAGAAATCGTATGGTAAAATTTCAAAAATTGTAAACTTAGGTCCACCAAAGGTACATTGTAAAAAACTTTGAAAAAAAAAATGCATCCACCGAAAATAAGCCGCGTGTTGGCCGCCGAAGAAGCTAACTCGAAGATATATCAGCTTTATTCTGGAGGATGTGAGTGATGATCCTAAAGTTACTGTTCCAAAATTAGCCGAAAATATCGCAAACTCATCAAAAAAGTGTGTCCATTCAAGAACAATTCGAAGAGCTCGGAACGATAACTTCTTCCACAATAGAACGCCACGTAAAAAGGCTCTTATTTAAAAAAAAAAAAAACGCAAACTTCGCTTTTAGTTCGCTTTTAGACAAGGGAATGGATTTTTGGTAAAAAGTCGTGTTTACAGACAAATCGAAGTTCAATATATTCGGCTGCGACGGAAGACCAAAAGTTTTTTAAAAGAAAACACTGCACTTAACTCCAAAAATATAATATCCACAGTGAAGCATGGTGGCGGCAACGTAATGGTTTGGGGAGCGGTTGCGGTGTCTGGAGTTGGAAAGTTTGTTCTTATGGAGGGTAATATGGATCGGTTCAAATGTAGGTAATTGTTGGAAGCTATTCTGAAGCCTTCGGTGGACAGTTAGGAGCTTGGCGCAGGCTGGATCTTTCAACAGGATAAAAATCCAAAACACACGGCCCATATTGTTAAGGATTTGTTGCATTGTTATGCTCCAAGCAACTATACACACTACCTCAAAGCTTAGATTTGAATGTTATTGAACATGTCTGGGAGGAATTTTGAGCGAAGAATTATAAAATATCAGATTTCCAGCTCAGCATTCTTAAAGAACGTCTTGTTGAAGCTTGTGGACCAACTAAATACTAAAAAGATCATGTTACCAGATATTAACCAAAGTTTTTGCGCCAAGATATGTTATGTATGTACTGTATATAGACTTTTGTCAATGTTGGATTTAAGATTTTTCGTCATAGCTTTACTATTTTTTGGTTTTTTATGATAAGGGGAAATAGTTAAAATAAATTGTGTCATTAAATTTTCCAATAAACTTTTTGGACTTTCCATTCAACGAAAAGAGGGGGTGTTTGTAGACTTTTGTCCGCCACTTTATATATATGAAATTTTGAAAACACTTCTCTTTAGCTTAACAACCACAAAGAAATTGCCTTTTATGTCTTTTCATTGTATACATATGTTGTATTACATACGTGAGTAGTACTACAACAAATGAGGAAAGAAAAAATGGCGTTGCAAGAAGCAAAATGCCACATTTGTATGCAGGTATCTTGTCATAAATTTTCAACGCCAATTGGGTCATTTTACTCGGCAGCAGCCAGAGGTGAAGATACAGAGAGAGCGAGTCGCATATAAACACTATTCAATAATACAAATAAACAAAATGTGCAGTTAGATGTTTAGATGCTTTGAAGCGCATATGTACATATAATTATTTATGTTTGCATGTATGTATATATGGGTAAATAATAATAAATAAAACACGCGTAATTTAACGAGCTGACAAATTTTGTAGACTACTAATTAACAAATAAACAAAATCGAAATGCAAAATCTATGTATGTATGTAAAATACAAGTAATGCAAATGAACGGCATGTAGCGCTTTTAAGTGTGCCTACATACATATATATGTATATGTGTGTGAGTTTTTTTTATTTCAAAATTAGGCACATAGAATTTCTAGAAAGGGAATGATAATTTTAATTAAAGAAAAATATATCCACAAATAAAGTGATCCATTTCGAGGTTCCCTATTTTTCTAAAGAAAAAATAAAGAAAATTCAAATTTAATGGGGAATGTTTGTTATCATTCGAAAAATCCTTCTTTGGCATTTATTTTTTGAAGATTATCTCTTTAAAATCTTGGCTGCGGTTACGTCTCAGATGGTACATCCGTTTATCCCAATTTTCGATGACTCGTTCGAGCATTTCGACTGGTAACTGGCGAATGACACGCGTGATGTTTTGCTCCAAGGCCTGAATCGAAGCGGAATTGTCCGCATAGACTTTAGACTTCAAATATCCCCACAGGAAAAAGTCTAACGGTGTGATATCACATGATTTTGGTGGCCAATCGACCGGCCCAAAACGTGAAATTATCTGCTCACCGAAGTGCTCTCTCAATAAATCCATTGACTGATGCGACGTGTGGGAAGTGGCGCCGTCTTGTTGAAACCAAACGTCGCGGAGATCACGAGCTTCAATTTCAAGCATCAAATAGTCGATTATTGTGGCGTGATAACGGTCGCCATTGACGGTTACATTCTCACCGGCATCATTTTTAAAGAAATATGGACTAATGATTCCACCGGCCCACAAAACACACCCAATCATAGTTTTTTCTGGATGAAATAGCAGCTCTTGAACCTTTTCAGATTGCATTTCGTAACAAATGCGGCAATTTCGCTTGTTTACGTACCCATTAGGCCAGAAATGGGCCTCATCGCTGAACAAAATTTGGGTCGAAAACGTCGGACTTTCTTAAAACTTTTCAAGAGCCCATAGAGCAAAGCGATGTCGCTTGGGAATGTCGAGCGGCTTCAGTTCTTGCACAAGCTGTATTTTTTACGCTTTCAATTTAATATCTCGACGTATAAGGCGCCAAGTTGTTCCATGCATCAGTCCGAGTTGTTGCCAACGGCACCGAATCGATTCACGATCTTCGTGTACACTCTCAGCTACGACCGCTATATTTTCTTCACTGCGTATTGGACGTAGTCTATTCGGTCGAATATTATCCGGTAATGAATTCTGGGCCTCAAGATGGGTGATGGTGTTGCGAATAGTACGCTCAGTAGGTCGATTATGTTGACCAGAAATTGTGCGAAGCGCGCATATTATATTATTTACAGAACGTGAATTTTCGTAATAAAATTGAATGATTTGTAAACGTTGTTCAGGCGTAAGTCTGTCCGTGATGAAATGCCAAATAATACTGAACAAAAGGAACATGCTAGCTTGACACGACTCACGCGTGATCTCAAAAAAGACTATTGAAGAAAGTATCTCTACTTTTCGTCATGAATTAGACTCCGTTTTTTTAGTGTGCTGAAGATCGCTGAAATAATCATACTACTAATATGAACAGCTTAGGATTTGGTGGGAACGATTAACCGGACCGCAAGCTGCAAGCGTTTCTCAACCGTTCAAAGTTCCATTACATTCATTGTATTTATGTCTTTATTTCCGACAATCTTCATCTTACCTACTTTTCTTTCAATTCTTGTTGCCAGTTGTTAATGGATGCTCTCGGAGAGCAAGAGTGGAAATCTATCCGAAAACTCTTAGTCCGCTTGTTATGATTACAACACAAATGTGATTGCGAAGGATATTTTGGCTGCGACGAGAGAGTCGTTATCGGAGAGGTGTTAATGTCAGAAACTGGTCCTACAGATATAAATATTTCTGGTTCTGATGAAGTTGGTCAGCCTATTAGCAAATTTGGTGACATTTCGTCACATAAGCTAAATTTCTTAACTATTTGCCTACGCTGGCATCAAAAACCTCAAGCAAAATTTTGAAGCCGTGGCGGAATCAGCGCTCATAAATGGTATCTGTAAACATATCGTCTTTCTCACTCGCCGAAGCGTGGCGGAAATCACTAGCATGTGAGAAAATTTTGTTTTTATACAAATAGGGACATGACGTTCATCCAATGGGATGATCGATAATATTCACCGATGGAGTTTCGCTCCTATCACAGGTCCAACAACAAATATCTGTCCCTTTAATTACCACTGTACTCTATCTCACTGTCTCCAGAGCTTATCTTGTAAATTGCGTCATTTGGACGGCGGTGATGTTAGTCTTAATATTAACGATTATATTAAGCAGCTGATCATTGCCAACTTTACAATTTGCAATAAGGCGTCAGTCATGCCTAAAACCTAATATGTCAAAGTGGCTCCAATAAAACTCCATCCATCCACAAGGGTTGTTCACTGTTTCCAGGTTGTGTGCCGAGGATGCACACGTAGCAATTGATTTTACTCCAGAAACACGACGACGTCCAATAATTTTATAAAATTATAACTAAACAAAGCTCACTTCGACCGTTTGATTACTTCAGAGAGATAAAATTATTCTCAAAAGGTCGGAAAAATCTCTTCAATCAATTTTTATGAACTTAGCGACGTAAAATAATTTATGATATATATACTTATGTACTAGATCTCTAGATACCTGGATTTCGAGCACTGCGAGCAGCTCGATACTCGCTCATTGCTCAACTGCTCAGCAGAATTAAAAATATTTTAATTTTGTTTGTCAAACTCTCTTTGGCGTTTCAATGATTTTTGCACTTTGCATAAATAAATTTAAAATTAATAAAAAAAAGTTTTGAGAAAAAAAAGTCAAAGCGTTTGTCAAAATACTCGTGCCCGGCTCGAAAAATTTCGAGTATTGAGCAATGAGCGGATTTGGGGGTGCCCGGTGCTCAAATGCTCGAACTGCATGAAAATGTCTGAGCAAAATCTGGGGCTCTAGTATGTACTTATACATATAGAAGTAGCGTATTTGAATAACTTTTTACGAGTTTATGCATTTTACATTTAATTTAATCACTTTCTCTCCCCTTCAATTTTACAGACTGAAGCTGAATACGATAAGGAGCAGCTGAGAAGTATTTCCAATACTAAGACTTCTATACACAAGTCTTGCTCAAATTAAATCATATATTTAATTACAATTTTTTTTTAGTTATGCGCAATGCCTTCAAGGCGTTCGATCATGATGAGCGCGGCTACATTGAATACAAAGACGTACAGACCATAGTCGAAATACTCGGGCAGAAACTAGATGACAAAGCTATAAAAGCGCTAATCAAAGAAGTGGACAAATCGAATTCCGGCAAACTAGATTTCACACAATTCTGCAAATTAGCCGCACGCTTCGTGGAAGTCGAAGATGATGCGCCCGCCTTGGTTAGTGAATTGAAGGAAGCGTTTCGTGTTTACGACAAGGAGGGTAAGGGTTATCTAACAGTGCAGGTACTTCGTGACATTCTACGTGAATTGGATGATAAGTTATCGGCTAGCGATTTGGACATGATCATCGAGGAAATTGATGCGGACGGTTCGGGTACCGTTGATTTCGATGGTGAGCGCCACAAATTGATATTTACCAACAACTGGAACTATAAAGTACTAATGATTTTTTTCTATTTTATTTCCAGAATTCCTGCAAGTGATGACAGGTAAAAATTTCTATGATCTCACGTTTAATCGTCGTTTTGTGTTCGCTACCAACGCCCCGCCCCGTCATTGTTGGGCACCCACTTGCCGAGCACGCGATTGCCCTACACGACGTTTGCGTTTACATCGTCGCATTGAATGGCATTTTGAGCGTTTGTTTGAGCAAATGTGGTGGCCGTTGCATGTGTGGCATAAACCGCTTAAAGCGCTTGCATGCAGCTCAATTGGCTGCGCCGCTAAACCTGCTTTAGCTAACACATGCAGACATACCGCAGTTAATATACAAAATAAAACAACAACAATTGATAATAAGCGGAACTTGAAATTTACCAAAACAACAGACATTCAAACCGAAACCGAAACCGAAACCGAAACCCTACCACCAAAATCCTGTTCCGGTTGTTATCATTCCTCGTTTCGTCCGCGTTTCCCCAAGTGGGTGCCGATATTCGCTTTATACCGTGAACTTGTGCAGAATCCCTGCCGTTGCCGTTCTCGTCTCATGATCACACATAATTGAAGGATTTGTGCTCTAAGAGTTACCATATTTCCAGCTAAAAATAAATTAATTCGTGACTAATGTGTTCATGTTAAACCGCCCCACCCCACCGCTATCACTGCCAATAATTATGTGAATTAAATTGATTTTTTAATTTTTCTCTAATCTCTAGGTTAAGCTACGTTTCTCGTTTTTGAGGTACAAAAAGTCTTAAGTGTCACCGTTGTGTTGCAGCAATGAAGTAAATTTTCGTATTCTAATTAATTTACTCTAAACAAAAATTTTGTTGTTAAAAATTTTATTTTCTTGTTGGATTTGAGTTTAATACATTTTTGCCCTATGAAATAAAATAAAAACAAGAACAAATGCAACAGTGATTGAAACATATTTTTTACTTGGATTAGAGTTGCAAGGACGAAAAGTGTTTGGTATGACTTCATTTATGGTTGAGGGTAGCGGTAGGAAAGGAAAGTAGTTTTACTGCTTTTTAAATGGCACTAAACTTTTTAACAAACAAAAAATTACTTTCATTACAAGCTACATAAGAATTTGTTCAATATTTGTATATCAGAAAAAATGCCCAAGCGCCTGAAAGTAATTTTATTTACCTTAAGGAGCCATCAGACATAGCAATTAATTAATTTCAAATTGCGAGGTATGTTCAAAGGAAAATTCACCTTTGATTTGATTTTTCGTGGGCTATCATTCATTCCATTATTCGATATTTTGTTTTTGTTATAATCGCATACATATATTTATCATGTACTTGCACTAAAACCCAATTTCGATTAGTAGTTTGTTTTTGACAACAGAAGAGGTTAGTCACGTTTTAATGTGCACTTCGATTTTTGACTTTCGAATGAAATGGATCAAAGAATACGTATTAAATTTTGCGTTAAAAATAGAATAAAGTGCTCCAAGGACCTTGAAATGTGCGCCCATTTTGTCTCAAAAATTTGTTTATAATTGGCGCGAGTGCTTTACAGAAGGCAGAGAAGATGTTAATGTCGATGAGCGCCCTAGAGGTGCGACACGTCAACAAGCGCAGACAACATCGAAAAAGTGAAAAAAAATTGTTCTCGAAAATCATCGAATCACTATTAGGTAAGTTTCAGAGGTTGTTGGCATATCAATCAGCTCATGCTATTCAATTTTCTCAAATGTTTTGGGCATGAAACGTATGGTAGCGAAGTTGGTTCCGAAATTGCTAAATTTTGAGCAAAAACAATGTCGCATTAGTATCGCTCAGGAGTTGTATAATGACGTCAACAACGATCCGGGTTTGCTTAAACGGGTCATAACTGGTGACAAAACGTGGGTATGTGGTTATTCGGTCGAAACCAATGCCAATCATCTCAATGGAAGCTGCAAGATGGGCCAAGACCGAAAGAGGCACGCCAAGTTCAATCAAATGTAGAGGTTTTGCTCGCTGTTTTCTTTGATTACAATGGTGTGGTGCATCATGAGTTCCTGCCAAGAGGTCGTACAGTTAATAAGGAATACTACGAAGAAGTTATGCAACGTTTGCGTGGAGCAATACAGCTCAAACGAGCAGAATTGTCGAAAAACAAATTGTAGATTTTGCGTGACGATAATGCACCAGCTCACACATTATGCTCATTCGTGATTTTTTGGCCAAAAACAAAACCATAATCATACCTCAACCTCCGTATTCACCACATTTGGCTCCCTGCAACTTTTTCCTATTCCCAAAACTAAAGAAACCAATGAAAGCAAAGCGTTTTGCCACAATTAATGTCATCAAGTCAGAATCTCTGAAAGAGCTGATGGTCATACCGAAAACCGCATTTCAGAAAGACTTCTAGGAAAATGCGTTGGCACAAGTGTATCCGAGGCGGATTACTTTGGAGGGGACAAAATAGATATTGATGTATTATCAAAAAAATTCAAAATTCACCTTTTCTTTTGAACACACTTCGTACAAACCAAAATGAAAAATTTCAAAATTTTATTTCAGCTTAGTAATCACATAGCATAAAAAAATAAAAGTAATTGAATTTCAAATACTGAAAATTAGTGTCAATGACCATTTTGAGAAATTCAATTTCTCTGACAATACTCAAATCATTCGACAGCACTTTCAAGTGAAATAAAAAGTGCTAGTGCAGCATGAGCATTTTCGATCTCTTTTCTATCATGAGCAGAAGAACAACTGTCAAATTTTTGAGAGCATAGAAATGGCTATTAAAGTTTAGTTGCTTCGGTGTGTCGAGTTTTCTCCTATAAAAGAACTGAGGTTTCTAAAAACTTCAGAGCATTTTTCATAATTTTTTGTTGCTGTTCAAGAAAACATTTTAAAATTGGTTTATAAAGATTATACCGAAAATGTCTCTACTGATTCCGTACAAGCCTAAAGTGTTTTAAAAGAGTATGAAAATCTATTGGTCTGAATATGGCCGAATAGTAGGGTTATTTTGGTATTACGTGAATGAACATAAAGGCCTTAAATGTTGGTGGTAAAAACCTACAAAGAAATGCTAAACTAAAGTAAAATGATTTGCTGTTGCAGTGATCGATAAATTGCTATAGAAAACCCTCTTTTAGTTTTATCGTAGTTCATGGAAGTACATTTTTAGGAAACAGGAAACAGAGATGAGTTCATTTAGTACCTACAACACCAAAAATTCTGGTGTTACGCATAAAAATACTCCTTCATACTTTCCAGTTTTTAGAGCTCATTGGGACTTATTGACAGCAAAATAAGATTCTTTTTGCCACCACACAAAATTCATTCCATAAGTCATTTCCTGTTATCTGGGTAGAGACTGTTCAGCCACTCTTGTGATATATTTAATACTTTTTGGACACTTTGAGAATTTTCAATAGGCATACTCACACTAGGATGTAACTACTAGATCAAAACAAGCTCTAGACCCACAGTAATAGATAAAAAGGAAAACTTTACTTCACAGTGAGAGAATGTGATGTTCCACCGACTAAGCTATTCAAATACCAGAGAGAAGAACTGGTAAGGTATGTAACCTCAGAGAATCGGTATCAGTACTGGCCATGTGAATAGTGTTGAATCATATCCGTTTCAACTCTGTATTCGTATCCAATCGTATTTTTTAAACACAGTCGAATGACATACTCACTTTTAAGTTTGAGAAGCACTTTATACCCATACTCTTCAAATCTTCTGTGGTTTAATTAATTTGATAATTATCTCTACGTGTAAAGTCTACGAAAATAAGTACGTTTACTGCTAATATCCCATGTTCTATATATAATAGCGTATTGTGTGAAAGATTAAGCCCCACCGTCAACAAACTGATTCGACCTTATCAGTGCGGCTTCAGGACTGGTAAATCCAATATCGACAATATATTGCCCATGCGCCAAGTCTTGGAGAAAACCCCAGTGAAAAGAACCGATACGCACCTTGTTTTCATCTTTTTTAAAGCTATCTTTGATACATTATCATGGAGCTACATCTATGCCGCTATGTCTGAATTTTATATCCCCACAAAACCCATACGGCTGTGGAAACTGGCCCTGGATAATACTAGAAGCGCAGTCAGAAATGGGAAGGACCTCTTCGAGCCGTTCGATACCAAACGAGGTTTCAGACAGAGTGACTCTTTATCGTATGATTTCTTCAATTTGAACCTGCAAAACTTATTCGATGCAACTGACCATGGATAATACCAGAAGCTTAGTCAGATTTGAGAATGATCTCTCCGCGCCGTCTGTAAACCTAACGAGGTTTTAGACAAGGTAACTCCTTATCGAATTATTTCATTAATTTGATGCTGGAGAAAATAATACTAGCTGTAGAGCTATATGGAAAACGTACAATATTTGCAAAATTGCTCGCGAATGGTGATGATATTGTTTGGCCAAAACAACCGCACCGTAAGTACTGCCTTCTCCAGATTATGCAAAGAAGCGAAGCGAAGGGTCTGGTAATGAAAGAGGGCAAGACGAAATACCTCCCGTAATCAAAAAAACATGGCATTCACGACTTGAATACTACGTCACTATTGACAGTCCTAACTTCCAAGTAGATAATAGATAATAGATAATTTCGTCTATTTAGGAACCAGCATTGACAACACCTTACGCAGAATTACTATTGCCAACAGGCAATTGTAGAGTAAATTCCTCTCTCGAAGTAGCAAAGCTAAACTTCTTATATACATATGATGAAGAAGCTTGGACGATGTTCCGTATGCGTTGGCCCAACGGCGAATACCGCAAACTTTTGATGAGATGTACAAGTTATACGGTGACATTGGCTGTTCATAGTGGCTAGGTCACGTCGTCCGAATGAATGAAATCGCTCCACCTTTGAAAATATTCGATGGAGTACCTGCTGGTGGAAGCAGAGGAAGAAGAAGAGTTCCACTCCGTTAAAAGCATCAGGTGGAGAGTGATCTGGCTTCTCTTGGTATCTCCAACAGCGAAGAGAAGGAATGAGTTTATACCACTAAAGGGTTGATCTGAGTGCGGCGATGCTGTCGTGTCCAAAACGATTCTAACTTAAACTAACTCTAGATCCAACATTATTGTGCGGATATCTAGATCAAGGTAGTAGTAATTAAAATTTTATGGATGACCTCAAGGTAAAAAAAGCGAGTTCTCGTATAACTCTGTTTTACACATTCTGAGAAAAATATGACTGGGAAATGTCACATAGTGGCCATCTAGCATGCTGAGCGAAAGTTTAAGTTTAAGTGATCGCCGAATTGATCGCACCTTTGTTGTGTTTTCAGATATATACATCTGGTAAGTTTATCTTCAAAGGGATATTCATCATGCGCTGAATCTCGAAAAGGGTCAAAGAAACGCGTCAGCTTAAAGACCACTTCCGTAATATACACATAGACCATAAAGTCTACGTTCATCCAACATATTTTTTTAAGTAAAGTAAAAATACAACTGAAGTTAATTCAGTTAAAAATACAAGTTAATTCAGTTAAAATTTGTCCATGAATTTATTCATTATATTTCTAAGTTTAAAATGCATAAGCAAAAATTTATATTTCCATTTTCATTTTCGTTATAACGGTATCTAA
The DNA here is from genome assembly GCA_030068015.2 of Neoceratitis asiatica. Taxonomy (NCBI): domain Eukaryota; kingdom Metazoa; phylum Arthropoda; class Insecta; order Diptera; family Tephritidae; genus Neoceratitis; species Neoceratitis asiatica. Next base: position 38,081,209 of record CM061527.1, read on the forward strand.
GTGTACCAACAAGTAAGCATAGGCACCACAAGGTCTACTTTCAGGTTTATATTTATTTACAAAAGCAATAAAAACTATAAAGAAAAATTAAATTTAATATTTTGGTGAATAGTAACGCTGTTTTAATACTTCACTCGATCGGTTTGGCATTGAATTTACCAACTTATCTGTTTCCTCAGCTGCTGACGAATTCTTTTTCCTAATATATCCCGAAGGAGCTTTATATGATTGAGATCGGGTGATTGAGGCGGCGTTTTAAGCTGTCTAGGGGCATTGTACAAGAGCCAAAGTCTGACTATTTGAGCAGTATGCTTCATCGGTATAATGTTGAAACCAAAACGTCGAAGATAAGCGTAGATTCTCTGTACTTTGTTTCGAGCTCTTTTTTAAAATGTTTAAAAATCCCAATTTATCCATTGTCGATTCGATAAATTCAAGCTGACCCACACCATTAGCCGACATGCACCCCCACACCATAATTCCACCACCACCATGTTTCCCTGTACCAACAGGATTTTGTTTTCCAAGGGCAGTTCCTGATTTGCGCCACACAATTTGACGACTTTTTATGCCGAATATAAAAAATTTTCTCTCATAAGAAAAAATGTCTTTTTTCCAGAGTTCCGGAGACTTATTTATATAATTATGAACAAATTCAATGCGCTTTCGTCTGTTGACAAGTGATATATAAGGTTTTTTTGAGCGACTCTTTCATGATATCCAGATTTACGTAACATTTTTCTGGCGGTTTCTGCATAAATTGTTTTTTAAACATTTTATTTACGTTTTAAATTATATTTGTTGTCGTGATTCGCGGATTAACATTCACCAGATTTATTATTTAGCATTTTTCCTGTACCGTTAAAATTTTTGGACGGCCAGATCGGAGTTTGGATATTAAAATACCGGTTTGCTTGAAATTATTTACTAGGCGCTGGACGATGAATACGTTCTTCCAATAGTTTGTTCAATTTTTCGGGAGCTTTCGCCATCTCACCACACTTTAATAATTATTTTTCTTTATGACACACCAATTTCTTTCCCTTTGGTTTCCATTTTTTCAAACTAATATTAAAACACGGCAGGAACTCTTTAAATGACTAATCAGAATAAAAGACAATAGAAAATATGCAAAAAGAAGAAACATCTTCATGCAAAGTAACGGTATTCTCAAATCAAGCAAACTGAACGCAGACTTTGTGGTGTCTATGTTTACTTGTTGCTGCACTTAGATACCGTTATCTCGAAAATGGAAATAGGAACATAGGTTATTATTTTTGCATTTTGAACTGAGAAGTATAATGATTTTTTTAGCTGAATTAACTATTTAAATTGTGTTTTTACTTTACTTTAAAAAATGTGTTGGGCGAATGCAGACTTTATGGTCTATGTGTACGTCTGTGTACAGTACGGAAACCAACAATAATGTCAATCTTGAAATCTAAATCCAGTTCCACTTCGTAGAAAAAGCAACTTTGAACCTCCGATGATATGGCTTTCGGATTTTCCAACAAAAAGACAGGTGTGAAGCATTTATGACTCAATTTTCTATGGAATATAAGAGATATACTACAAAAAGAATATGTTGACTACCAAGCCTAATCGAATATGACCTAATGGACTTATGCGCTTCAGTTTTAGACAGATTCTACGCATTATTGAGGAATACAAAACTCGAGCTTCTAAGAAACACTAACTTTACCAAACTTTTTGTAGCTGAGCATAGTTTTAATTAGTTTCCTGTCAATTTAAAATATTTCAATTGTTTCATTAATTATGATATTCAATCTTTTTTAATAATTCATTTATACACAAATATATTTGAAGACATTTTTAAATTGAATTTTGTAAAACCAATTAATTTTCTTAACAAAAATATTTGCACTGGTACTGGTGAAACAGTGTAATTGAAGAGAGTGTTCATTAGACTGTTGAATATCATGATTAGCATAAAAAATCACCAATCGACATTGTATTCATACATATGTACATATAAACTTGTGTACAATATTTTTTAATGAAATAAACTTTATTTCAGCTTTGCAGCAGGACAGAAAAGGTGAACGGTGACTAAGAAAAAACTCTAAATTAAAGCAAAATTCATTTGCACACTACTTTATAGATATTAGAAAAACCAGAGCGATACCAATTTATAAAAAATTTATATACACATATACATATTTACAAATATTTGCATATATGATTTTTATTGTTCTCATCAGCAAATTATGCGCTGGTTGTTTAGTTAAAAAGGAATTTCAATTATATTAATTTTTTTTAATAAAAAGTGACTTTCAGAGAATTCATGTTAAAGTATTAATGCAAACAATATATGGTTGCAACACCCTAATACTGTTTAGTGGACACAAATTGAAAAAATTGAATTATATTGAATATATATAGTTTTTATGACTCGAACTTGTAGTAACACCTTTTCAAGTTATATTTATTTATATAATAAAATAAGGTAAATAAAACTGTGAACCTGTCCCAAATTATAATTATCTACTGTGAATGTAATTGTCTATATGGCTTTTCGGGAGAAACACATAACTTTACATTTCTTAAGATTTAGGGGCATCCGATTTATTTTGCACCATTCCACCATGCTGTGTATATCTGTTTGCAGTAATATACCTTCGTTTGCCGAAGTGTAAGATTTATAAAGTTTTACATCATCCGCATACATTAAAAGTTTTGGAAATTTTATCTGGGAAGATATATCGTTAATAAATAGTGAAAACAGAATCGGGCCTAGAAGGCTACCCTGAGATACTCCTGAAAAAATATTAACGATATGTGAAATGGAATTTTTAAACATTTCACTTTGAGTTCGATCATACAGGTATAAGGAGATCCATTGTAAAAATTTTGGTTGGAAACCCAGTAAGTCAAGTTTATTGATTAGCAACGAGTTACACACTTTATCAAAAGCTTTTCTAAAGTCGGTATATATTACGTCGACGCTGCTGTTCTTTCTGAACGCATCGATGATGTAAGAAGTGAACTTAAGTAAAATGCATTTAAAATAATTTTTTTCATGTCATTTCTTTTTTATTATAATGTTCGTACCTTGGCATTCTATGCAAAACGCTACATCATACAAATAAACGCCTAGTGAATTTTCGCAAACTTCGATTCGATTCAGTTAACTTTTTACAACATTTTGGCTCATATTTGGCGGTATCTCAGTCACAACTTGACGAATGTTGCGAAATTTTTCTCGCAATAAAGCCATATTCGCTCGCGTTGGAGCAACATTTTATCCAATTCGTGTTCTTCAATTGCAGCCCAAAATAGTCGGTTATCATACGACCATAATCTTCCTAATTGACAGTGATAGTCTCGCTGTTATCGTTTTCAAAGAAGTAAGGTCCAATCAAACCTCCGCACCAAAGAGCCCACCACATAGCTTTTTTTTGGGTTTAACTGCCTCACTCCAATTATTTTAGGATTATCGGAGCCCTAAATGTGACAATTTTACATATTTACGGGTGGATACGAGTGAGAAACGTGCTTCGTCGCTGAAATTTTTTTTTTTAAAGCGGTCCACCATAGACGAAATTACAGCGTTGTGAATGGTCAGCTGGCTACGATTTTTATGTGTCCTGGACTTTATATGGATGTTGGTGTAAATCCAAATGTAAAATACGCCAAAAAATTTCAGCTCTTGAAAACATCGACAAATAGATACATTATAAACTTAGGCAACACTTTTTCTCATATATATTTGGCGCTTTGTAACCCCTGAAGCGATTTTCGGCCGAGCTTCTCCTCCAGTCTGTGGTTTTGCGTCTTAATATTTTTACCAACAAATGGAGGGACTACAGTTTATTGTAAACCGCCTCCGAATGACCGATGGATTTTTATGACGAGCTTTTTATTTCATGTCAGAAATACACTCGGAGGGCATTTTCAATTACGGCAGCGATATTTGAGGTGGAACGAGTGAAACGATAATGCACAGGACTTACAATATCTATAACCGATCCAGTGTCTTGAAATTTCTTTAAAAATTTACCAATTGCTTGAGTAGTTGAACGATTATATGCACTACAAACTCCATTTAATGCACGAAATGTGGCCACGTTTGAATCACCATTTTTTAGTAGGTTTCAACAATTTGAACGCATTGTACGGTGGTTGAGCGGTCCATTTTCATAAATGGCTGACTTTTAGCTAAAACAAAAGATGTTTCATTTGACAGTTAAGGTTTAAAGATGTCAAAATACGGCCGTGCACTTTCGAAACCACTAAATGGATAATCCTTTACTTATTTACTTCATAAAATAAAAAATATAATAAAATTACAAATTTATGTTCATATGCCCACATACGTGCCACTCTTTTCATTTCAAACGGTATTCAATTTAATTTTTTTCTATCTCTTATCATACAAATAACGGCCTTGAAACGACTACAAATTTTTGAAAAGAGTATAAAATTTTCATTACTATTATATATACCTTTTTTTATTCGTATTTATCTTATTCAAATAACATTACGGTATACTCGTACTCCATTTTTATCACCCATTCATTTCATTCATGAACTTGTTTTACCAATTTGATTTGATTTGATTTCTTACATTGAATGAATGAACTATTTTCAGTGCGTGAAGTAGAAAACACTTGCTGTGCTGTGTGCTTTATTGGTATGTAATTAAATGTGTGAAACTGCCACACAACATACGAGTCTGTTGTCGCAATATGTTGTTCCATTAATTGAGTTGTTATTAAAGTCAAATGAATGTCTGTTTGTAATGATTGTGCGTTCTGTGCATACATAGAGGTCATTGAGTATTGAATTTTAAAGAGGCAATCAAACACCGCATGATTTTTATTTCTAAAAGGTTTTACTGCTGGCGATTGTCATTCATTTGTGTTGACGTTAACCCTATACGAATTGAAGTTAGCAAATTTAATATAAAGTTAAAAAAAAATTATTTAATTTAAAAAAAATTAAGTTAAATTAAATAAGATAAATTAAAAATATTAATATTAACTAAAATAAAGTATGAAAAAATTAAACTAAATAAAATAAAAACTCAAAAATTAAATTAAACATAAAAATTAAAAATAAAATATTAAAAATAAAACAAAATTAAATAAAATTAAATTCAAAAAAGAAAAAAATAATAATAATATAATAGAACAAAAAATATATAATCCATGCGGAGTTTTCCAGTATTCCACCGGACGCGTCCTCAAGTGGCTGATAGCGGGAAGCTCTGGTAGATATATATGGTAGGTTGGAAATAATATACCACTCGCTAACTAAAACTGGAAAATCGCAGTGTGAAGTGGTGGCACTTTCTTATTCTTCTTCTTTGACGTAGGCACTGCTTACGCGATTATAGCCTCGCCAACAATTGCGCCCCACTCGTTTCTTCTCTTTGCTGTTTGGCGCCAGTTGAAAATACCAAGTGATACCAGATCGCTGTCTACCTGATCCTTCCAACGGAGTGGAGCACTTTCATCCATTCGGACGTGGTCAGCGTATCCCCTGTCTCTTGATTCGCTGAAATATGTCAATGTTGTCGTATAGCTCGTACAGCTCATCGTTCCAACGTCTGCGGTATTTGCCGTTGCCCACGCGCAAAGTACCATAAATCTTCCGCAAAACTTTGCTCTCGAAAACTCCTAAAGCCGACTCATCGGATGAAGACATAGTCCAGTCTTCTGCACCATATGTCAGGACGGGAGTGATGAGCGATTTCTAGAGTTTGGTTATGATTTGTCGAGAGAGGACTTTACTCTTCAATTGCCTACTCAGTCCAAAGTAGCACCTGTTGGCAAGAGTCATTCTGCGTTTAATTTCAAGGCTGACATTGTTGGTGTTGTTAATACTGGTTCCTAGATAGACGAAATTATCTACGTATTCGAAGTTGTGACTGTCAACAATGACGTGGGAGCAAAGTCGCGAGTGCGATGACTGTTTATTTGATGACGGGAGATATTTCGTTTTGCCCTCGTTCACTACCAGACGCATTCGCTTTGCTCCTTTGTCTAATCTGTAAAACGCAAAACTTCCGGTGCGATTTTTATGACCAATTATATCAATATGATCGGCATACGCCAACAATTGCACACCCTTGTAGAAGATTGTACCTGGTCTATTTAGCTCTGGAGCTCGTATTTTTTTCTCCAGCATCAAATTGAAGAAATCACCCGAGAAGGAGTCTCCTTGTCTGAAACCTCGTTTGGTATCGAACGGCTCGGAGAAGTCCTTTCCCATTCTGGCTGCGCTTCTGGTATTATCCAGGGTCAGCTTACAAAGCCGTATGAGCTTTGTGGGGATATCAAATTCAGACATATCGGCATAGAGGCAGTTCCTTATCGTGCTATCGAAGGCAGCTTTAAAATCGATAAAAAGATGGTGTTTAGCGATTCTTTTCGCTCGGGTCTTCTCCAAGATTTTTCGCATGGTGAATATCTAGTCAATGGTGGTTTTACCATGTCTAAAGCCACACTGGTAAGGTCTGATCAGTTTGTTGACGGTGGGCTTTAGTCTTTCACACAATACGCTAGATAGAATCTTGTCGCCGTATTTGAATTTGATTAAATGAAATTGTTAAGGTGATGGAATATGTATTCTGAAAAAAAAAACTGAATATTTTTCTTTCACAATTATTTTGGCATAAAATGAGGTCACAGTAAAATGGTGCCTACAATCTCCAACAAAAAAAAAAAAGAAAAATTGCTTTATACACTTGCAAATTTAAGAGTTTAGCCATTCTAGAGGGCCGTAAAATAGGACTTTTTTGAGATTTTTTTTCGGGAAAACTATTAAATAAATCTGATTTTTGACAAAAGGCATTTATTATAAAAATTAATTTAAAAATGGCGGCTATACAGCGTTCTCCATGGGATGTCTCCATTTTGCCCGACACACAGCTTCTGTAATTTTTTTTTATTTTAATAAGTTGTTGAACGGTTTCCACTTGTAAATAGCAATAGCTACAGAAGTACGTAGGATTTTTTCTATATATGCATTTTTGACAAAATGGCGGCGCTCTAAAGGAAGAAGTAACAATTTGGCCTAAAAAATTGTTCGAAATTTGTTAATAAAAAAAATAAAAAATATGCAAGATAATAAAAATCCTTCGTATTTCTGTAGGTAATGTATTTCTGAAGATGTTGTCAAATTTCAAGTGAATCAGTTGTAAATTGTTTGAGTTATGTTTCCGACCAACTTGAAAAAAGCAGTTTTGAGATAAACGCGTTTAAAGTTTTGAGTATGCCTTAATGCCTGAAACAGACGAAAATTATAATTGCCAATGTATCATTTGAAAAAAAAAAGAAATCCATTTTTCGAAAATTCTAGAGTGGCCTAACTCCTTAAGGGTTAAGTAATTTATACAAACTCAGTATGTTCTAAAATAATTTATACTCTCAAAAGTGTATCAAAGTGTCAGTTTTACAACAATGCTACCTGCTGGTTTTATTTACTTTTCGCTCGTAAAATTGCGCCAATTTTGTTCGGTTAATTGAAGTTTTTGTGAAATAATTTACGCCACCGATGCATCGTTAATCACTACGAGTATTTTATTGTTTTATGGCAACAGAGATATATGAATAAATATGCATTTGACTGCCGTTATTTTGCATCCCCGCCAGCTGTGATAACAATTCTTAAGAAATAAAATATTTAATTTCAGAAATATAGTTGTTAATTAAAAAATGTCAAACAGATGTAAGTAAATTACTTCAGAGTGAAATATATTAATGGCGCTCTATATGCGGTTGAAAAATACAGCAAAGTTGAGAAAATTGCTGATGGAATAGTTTTTTATCTAATAATAAATGCAAATATTCAGCAAAGAAATTAATATTTAAACAAGAGAAATAATTTAAAAATAATTGATTTAATTTTAGCTTAAGTGTATGTAATTTTATTCACTTAATTATATACATATGTATATGTGCATATTTCTTATAAAGTATTTGGAATTTAGTAATTGAACAAATATGTGTAATAACGCACCCCAAAAAGGCTACTAAATGAATTTGGTATGCGAGCACTCAAGTGGACTAATCGCTGACAATATACAACATAAATTTGCTAGAAATCTTTAAGTAAACTAGAAGAAAAAAAATTAAAAGAAAACTAAATTTTTTTTTGCACAATAATAACATTTCTACTAATATAGCCTACCAATGTAACCAATTAAACATTTTTCACAGAAAAAAATTATTTTTTTTTTAAATACCTTCCACACATTAGCCCAAATGTCAACACTTTCGGCAGTTAACAAGCAACCAATCATTCGTTTTTTGCCCCGCCAACAGACTGCACAAGACGCCAAATGAACTGAGAAAACTAACGAAATATCTCCTTACAGGGTGATAGGAAAAAGGAGTAAAAAGTTTACCTAAATAAGTAGTAGTTGTAGGCGCAGTATTGCCCCAAAGGCGAAAATACATAACTCAACATTTGCGTTGCGTTAACGAAGCGCCTAATACACTTGTTAACTGGAAATAGACATAATTTGTAATGAATTTCATTTGGAATTCGAACAATTCTTAAACGTTGCGAACAATTGAAAAACGAAAAGTAGTTCGTTCGAGTGACGGAAATGAAAATTGACAAGATTGCAATGCGTTGAGTCTAACTATGGAAAAAATTAAAATAAAAACAATAAAACAAAATAAAATTGCCTAATTAAACATACTATTTTGTGTTGGTACACACCTACATACATACACGTTCTTATGTTATACTGGGGCATAATTGCTACAATTTTGTGCAATGCGAATGAGCGCGTGCCACTTATGTATATTGATTTGTACACATTTTCATATATATTTATATATAATTTGTATCTAAATGAAATGCAGCAAACAAACTCCATATTGTATAAGGCGAAAAGCATTACAGTAGTACAAAGAGTCTGTGGGTATAACACATTCCAGGCACATTTACATGATATTCTCTTTATTCGTAAGTTTTGAAATATGTACACATATGTATATGTATCTGCTCTCAGAGGCCTCTTATTTTCATGCTTTCCCAGTGATAATCTTCAAAGTAGTGCATATTTCATATGCTAAAGTTGATTTAAAGTATATTACGGATTCGAAATTGTTTAGTAAGCTGTTCACACAGGAATTCAATTAGTTACTTTGCATCATATCAGCAAATAAACCAGTAATAAAGCAGCAAAACTGGCTTCAGAAAAGCTTTATTAAGTCCCTGTTAATTATAAAGTATTTTTCAATAAATTACACTCAAATGCACTCAAGGTCTGTCCACCCAAAAGGTCATCACCATAGTTTTTTTTTTTTTTTTGGAATAAAGAAGGTGTCATTCACATTGATTACATTGAAAAGAGCAAAACGATCACCGGTGAAAATTATTGAGAGCTTTTGGAAATATTCTATATTGATTTGAAGTAGAAACGTCCGCATTCGGCGAAAAAATATGTTCTTCCATCAGGGTAGTATGCGGGTGCACACGTGTATAGTCACCATGGCAAAAATTCTCAGAAGACTGCACAAGACGGCAAATTATGGTTACGAACTGCTGCCCCAACTATCCAGCATATTATCCAGATTTAGCCCGCTGCAACTATTTTCTTGTTTCCAAACCTGTAGAAATGGTTGGGAGGTAAAAGATTCGGATCGAATGAAAAGGTCATCACAGAAACAAACGACTATTTTGAAGGCCTTGGGAAAAATTATTTGAAAGAATTCAAGAATTGGAAAAACGCTATACTAAATGTATAGAGCAAAAAGGAGATTATGTTGAGAAATAAAACGCCTTTTTGCTAATAAAAAATATATTTTATTCAAAAAGTCCCTGAGTTATCCAATCATCCTCGTATTAATAAAGTATCTTTTGAATTTTTCTTTAAAATCCATCTTATATCAAAAATGGAAATGTTTAATAGTAAATATAATATTAGCAATATTAAATTAAAGATCGAAATTGTCTTTGATTTAGGTAATGAAAATTTTTCCCTGTGGGAAAAGAGTATCAACTATCAATCACTAATTGTGTCAATTTCGTTGAAGTGTGTGAACAGCAGATTCATTGACGCAAGTAAAAACTTAAATTCATCTAAGATGCAATGGAACTGAGCTCATAGTATTTATTACAGTAAACATCTTTGATTTCAAGCTAATTCGAAAAAGCTGCTTAACCTAATGCATTGGTCGACTACAAAGCTACTAACATAACTTTTTTCAATTGTCTGTTTCCTTTTAATTGACGTAGTCACAGATTATGCATTTATAACCAATTTTCTAATTGAAACTCTATGTGAAGTCCGGTAGCTCTTAACCTTCTTACTGAGTATACACCACCAGCGCATGCTGATGCATCATAGACTTTCAAAGCTGGAGAGATATTCGCTGAACTAAAAGGTGATCCAAGTAAAAGTACTTTTTTTCAACAGCCTTTTCTTGGCAGATCTCGCGTGAGTGGTGTCAAGCAGTCATGTTATTTTTGTTCAGTATTGTTTGGCAAATCATCACGAAAAGACTTACGCCTGAACAACGTTTACAAATCATTCAACTTTATTACGAAAATTCACGTTCTGTAAAGAATGTGTTTCGCGCGCTTCGCTCAACTTATGGTCAACATAATCGGCCTACTGAGTGTACCATTCGAACACCATTACCCATCTTGAGACCCAGCATTCATTATTGGATAATATTTGACCGAATAGATCACGTCCAGCACGTAGTGAAAAAAATATAGCGGCCGTAGATACAGCTTGTGCAAGAACTAAAGCTGCTCGTCCTTCCCAAGCGATATCGATTCGCTCTATGGGCTCTTGAAAAATTCTAAAAATATCCGACGTTTTCGAGTCAAATTTTGTTCAGCGATGAGGCGCATTTCTGGCTCAATGGATATGTAACCAAGCAAAATTACCGCATTTGGGACGAAGAGCAACCTGAAGAGATTCAAGAGCTGTCATTTCATCAAGGAAAAACAACGGTTTGGTGTACTTTGTAGGCCGGAGGAATCATCGGTCCATATTTCTTCAAAAATGATGCCAATGAGAACGTAACGTCAATGGCGACCGTTAGCGCACCATGATAACCGACTATTTGATGAATGAAATTGAAGCTCGTAATCTACGCGACATTTGGTTTCAACAAGACGGCGCCACTTCACACACATCGCATCAATCAATGGATTTATTTAGAGAAGACTAAGAGAGGATAATTTAACGTTTTGGGCCGGTCGATTGGCTACCAAGATCATGTGATATCACATCGTTAGACTTTTTCCTGTGAGGATGTGTAAAGTCTAAAGTCTATGCGGACAATCCCGCTACGATTCAGGCCTCGGAGCAAAGCATGATGCGTGTTATTCGCCAGTTGCCAGTGAAAATGCTCGAACGAGTCATCGAAAATTAGGCTAAATAGATGTACCATCTGAGACGTAACCGCAGCCAACATTTGAAAGAGATAATCATTAAAAAAATAAATGCCAAAGATTGATCTTTCGAATGATAATAGGCATTCCCCATTAAATCTTAATTTTCTTTGATTTTTTTTTCTCTTTAAAAAATTAGGAAACCTCGAAATGGATCACCCTTTATATCGAGGCCGGCATAAATTTCGTACAGAGCTCATCGTTCTACCGTTTACGTTATTCGCCGTTAAAAATACACGAAGTACCATAAATCTTTCTCTCGAAAACTCCTCGTGCTGACTAATCGGTTGCCTGTCATCGTTCAAGCATATACTTGTATACCACACATCAGGAAGAGATCCGAAGATCCTAACTAGCTCTGCAGCTCTTACTATTTGGATTTTAGGTTCAAGAAGTTACCCTATCTAATACCAGTTGAGCATCGACAGGCTTAGTGAGGTTTTTCCAGATTCTGATGGATCTTTTGGAATCCATATTTGGCTTTTTAAATTTAGTATAAATACTAGAAAGTAAATCAGAGTAATCAAAGGAAAATTAAAATCATGACACAAGAGGCCTAAAATGATTCGATACATGAGTTGGAACATTGAAAATCAGCACAGCCGAGTGCGATGGACTACAATTTAATCCATTAAGAAGTCTGTAGAAACGAAAAGTGTGCGAAACATTTCTCTACAACTAGCGAAAATGTTTCGAATTGGAAGCTTTGAACATATGGAAAAGGGAGCAAGACTTAACCTAAGCCCTATGGGAATGGTCTTGGTACAAAAAGTTAAAATTGTTTTTGAACAGATGCTAACGTTTCGGAATGAACTTAATAATTAGAGCTTCATATCAGAGAAGAATATTTCAATATTGGCCCCACCAAAGTTGTACCACAGTCATGTTAGATAGCACGATAGCTAACTTGCAATGTTAAAGAACAGACTTGGAAATGAACAGTACTAAGATCTTAGCCTATCTTAGCGTCCCAACTTACCAGCACGAAATCGACAATTAAGAAATATTCGTACAATCTGTGAGTGTTGACATAAAATAGTAATTTCTCACAGTTTCGAATTTGGCACATGGCAACTGACCTCGTCATTAGCTAATTGGAATTTTTTTTTTCAACTACAAAAAATAATCAGTTTACCATTATCATCATCGCAAAAGTGCAACATTTTGCTATAACGGTGAATTGTGAATTGTGAATAAAAGCGTTCGAATAGCTCATATTCATTAAAATTTGTCCAAATACTTTCAAATGTGGTGCACATTAGCCAAATGTGTATTTTTATCACATTCACTCCCAATTCACATATACAACACGCCCACCATAAAGCGCACAAAAGGCCACAGAGATTTGTTAAAGCAAATATACATATGTACATACCAAGTACATATTTATGTATAAGTACATACAAATATATGTATGTACTACATGCAGTTAATTTAGATAGAGCAATAGAGCTGATTGTTAATACCCCCATAAATATTGGGCAGGTTTAGTGAGACATTTGGGCAATGACGACATACATGCATATATATATATATATATATATGTACATAAAAAATAAGTACAAATTAAAGAAGAAAAAAGGAATCTACAAAACAAATTACAAATATAGTCGAAGTGAACTCCATTTCTGAGGTAAGAAAATAAACTGTGTGCAACTCCTAAGACATAAATGCGCATTAGACGTCAGCAAATGGCATATAAATCGTGGCGGCGGAACACCCAAATTTGTAACAATCACGACTTTATGCAAAATTCTGACCAGAAAACAAATCAATGCACAAATAGCAAAATAGGAAATAAAAAATAAAATAAAAATACAAATTGAAAACAAAAACTATGCAAAGCAATAATAAATTAAAAAATGCCACAGGACGGTTGTTGAAGATTGTTGACCAGATTCTATTTTGGATTTGCAATGTGAATGTTGGTGGTGGCTCAGTTTGAGCTCTTATGGCTTATTGTAATTGTTTTATTTTGTTAAGTATTTAACGCAAATTTGCGCAAAATTTTACTATCAAAAAGCAACGATCCGGTGCAACACAGGGCAAATGAGAATGAGTAAGCAACGAAAATAAAGGGTGATCCAAGAAGTACCTTTTTCAATAGCCTTTCTTTCACAGATCACGCGTGAGTCGTGTCAAGCCGTCATGTTACTTTGGTTCAGTATTGTTTGGCATTTCATCATGGAAAAATTTACGCCTGAACAACGTCTACAAATCATCCAACTTTATTACGAAAATTCACGTTCTGTAAAGAGTGTGTTTCGCGTGCTTCGCTCAACTTATGGTCAATAAAATCGGCCTACTGAGCATACTATTCGCAACACCATCACCCATCTTGAGACCCAGCATCCATTACTGGATAATAGTCGACCGAATAGACAGCATCCAGTACGCAGTGCAGAAAATATAGCGGCCGTAGCTGAGAGTGTACACGAAGACTGTGGAGAGTCGATTCGGCGCCGTTCACAGCAACTCGGACTGACGTATGGAACGACTTGGCGCATTTTATATCGAGATCTTGAATTGGAAGCGTACAAGATACGGCCTGTGCAAGAGCTGAAGCCGCAGGTAGGACGAAAAGAACCCTGAAAGGATTCAAGAGCTGCCATTTCATCCAGAAAAAAAAACGGTTTGGTGTGGTTTGTGGGCCGGTGGAATCATCGGGTTCATATTTCTTCAAAAATGATGCAGGTGAGAACGTAACCGTTAATGGCAACCGTTAATGCGCCATGATAACCAACTATATGATGCCTAAAATTTAAGCTCGTGATCTCCGTGACATTTGGTTTCAACAAGACGGCGCCACTTCCCACACATCGCATCAATCAATGGATTTATTGAGAAAACACTACGGTGAGCAGATAATTTCACGTTTTGGGCTGATCGATAGGCAACCAAGATCGTGTGATATCACACCGTTATACGTTTTGCTGTGGGGATATGTAAAGTCTGAGGTCTATGCGGAAAATCCCGCTTCGATTCAGTCCTTGGAGCAAAACATCACGCGTGTCATTCGCTAGTTACTAGTCGAGTCATAAAAAATTGGTCCCAACGAATGAACCATCGGAGACATAGCTGCGGCCAACATTTGAAAGAGATAATCTTCAAAAAATAAATGCCAAAGAATGTTCTTTCGAATGATAATAAACATTCCCCATTAAATACGAATTTTCTTTGTTTTTTTCTTTAAAATTAGGGAACCTCAAAATGGATCACCATTTATAAACAAAATTTGTTTTCATTCGCTATTTTGCACAAAATGTCGCATGCGAGCTTTTATATTTCTATGTATGTTGTCGTAAATAAGTATATACAAGTCAAAAATAATGCCAGCTTTAAAACATAATTTTTAGCATACAAATGCAAAAAAATAAAATAAATTCAAAAAATGTAAAAAAAAAGCCCCACCAAATTCATTGTCCCCATTTGAGCTGCGTTTTTCTCTCGACAAATTTGTTAAACTAAATTTCATTGCGCTCGTATTCACAGTTCAACAGCGACCATCGTAATCGCTGTCAGTGATTTTGGGTCGCACACAATTTACTAATGAATTCGTAGTTGTCGAAAATTCATAGACTTTTTGGCTAACTGATTTGGTTGACTAACAGCAGGCTTACACCCTCGCATGGTCAACGCATGGCCTCTTAGTAGTGGCATGGAAGCGCATAATATCCATGCCCCACATTGATTTGTTAGCAAATGCCTGCGGCCAGCACGAGTTTCCTGTCTATTATTCGCTGCCTGAAATTCACTGTGTATAAACTTGCTCATTTCATACTTTGGCTCTCTTCCCTTGCATGCCTCTCTTCCTTAATTTTTTTGCATTCGAATTATGCAGTTTTGTTAGCTCATTTAGTGTTTAAGTTGAAAAAATCATGGTGATGGGGCTGATTGTGGTTTAGGAGGGCAAATTTGCTGGCGGCGTTTTTATTTTTATTTTAAATTTTTTTTTTTTTATTCATCATTTTTACTCTTTTTTTTTACCACGATGTATTCATTCTCTCCTGCCAAGTTCAGCCGGTTTATGCAATTGCACTTGAGGGCGAATATTGTCAACATTTACGCTGTGAAACAACTATATTTCCCAGCATAGTTACCTAATTAACATTGATATTAAGTAAGTTTTTATGTAATTCTGAAGATTTCTCTAAGAGCCTGAAGTAGCGCCAACAAAATAATTTTCTCAAGGCAAATGTGCAGCTTTAATTCTCATAATTACATCATAATCGAAAATTAGTTTATTTCTGTGTTTGCTAATACTAAAAATTATGCAAAAATTCACCTTAAAAAAAATCAATAAGCGTCTATGAACACCATTTTCATTAAAATACCTGATTGGTGGGAAGCACCATTCGAAATGACCTAACCTTAAAGATGTGGGACAGTTGAATTTAAGCCGAAAAAATGAGCTACTTGATTTCATAGCATCATGAGAACATTTTTCCCAAACGAGGAATATATGTTTATGCTTAAAGTATAAAAAGGAAGGCATGGAAGGCATATGTCGGGTTCTCCGAAGTCATTTGTACGGGTCTGTGCAAAGTTTGGATAGCAGATACTAACCACAAACTTTCCAGAGGAGAATAAAACTTCCAACTAACAAATTTGTGCCAACAAAAGAGATAAAGAGCGGTGGTTGTAGTTGTTGTAGCGGTTTGCCAACCCCGCCTAGGGTCAGGTAGGTCTAGCTTTAGTCATCGTGATCATCTAACGGGAGGCTTATGAAACGTGCTGTTCCGACGGGTTCGGCCCTGAGGGAGAGGGGTGTTAAATGAGTCTCGTTAAGTGGGCATGCAAAGAGGTGGTTAGTGTCGTGCGGAGATTCGTTGCATGCATGACATGTGTTGGGTATATCCGGGGCGAGTCTGGATAGATAGGAGTTAAGCCTGCTACAATATTCAGACCTTAATTGTGTCAGGGTTACGCGGATCTTATGAGGCAGCTCAAGCTCTTGTTCTGCTGTGGGTGGTGATTGGACTCCGAGGACACCATTTATGGGAAGAGAGTTTACAAAGGTGTTAACGTACTTTCGGCGAATGGTGTTTATGGCCTTTCTGTATGCCGTCCTATCCAGCGGGTCTTGTATGTATTGCTGTACGGAGTAGCGGTAGTCAAGTACTCCATTCCTTGTGTGCGGTGATCTTCATCGCTTCTCTTTAAAGTGGTTCAAGAGTAAACATAACAAACAGATCACACGTTCTAGATATGTCATCATTAGGTTGGTTACAACAAATCAATTTTACGATTTTTCACACAGGCATCCTTGTGAAATATGCCAATAGAACAGCGATTTTTCTTGAAAATCGTTATTTTTCGTCCTTAAAATCTAAACCAATTGCTTCAAGATCTTGATTCGAGTATTATTCGATAGGAAACTGCATCTTAATGAATGAAGTCTTCATTTTATTCCTCTCTCATTGAAATTCTTAGACATTTCACTACCTTAGGAGCTTTCAAATAACATTGAGTTTTGCACCACAAATAGGGATCTTCGTATATTTCAATAAATACTAGAAACAAAGTTCTCAACCTCTTTTCCTAATAATTCACAACTTCTTGGAAATGAATTGTTGCTGATAAATACCTGGGATCTCAAAACTCAGTAGCAGATGCATTGTAGAGACTGAACGCTATCTCTATGTATACAGCAATTACCACTCGACAACTACAGTAAGCACAAGAAGCAGACAACGAAAGAAGGCAATCATTCTCTCACGCTGCAGATGGAATACCTGTTTACTATGACACATCAACAGGTAATGACCGTCTGTATATACTAAAAAACTTACGTCTTCTGGCTTTCGGTTTTATTCATGGACAATATCACCCAAGTTCACGATCAACCTTTTGGCAAACGCGTTCCAAATATATATGTTTGGCCAGGTATGAAGAAGAACATAATATCCTGGGCTTGAAGCTACATCCACTGTCAGCGTTCCAAAGTTTACAGATATACTCGTTTTCATCCAATAAAAATCCTGATGCCCAACAGTCGATTTGACCATGTGCACTTAGATCTCGTCGTACTTCCACTTGACAAAGGATATCGATACTGTTTGACGATGATTGATAGATTTTCTCGTTGGCCTGAGGCTGTACCCTCTGCGTAATATGACAGCAGATACAGTAGTGCAAGCATTCTGGATTCACTGGGTCACTCGTTTTGGTTGTCCCAAGTCAATAAATACTGACCAAGAACGGATTTCAATTCTGCGCTTTTTCCCGCATTGATGCAACCACCAATTAGGTGAACATATTCATATCACCGATTATCATCCGCAGCCCAATGTAATGGTCAAAAGTTAGCACAGAGCATTCAAAGCCGCTCTCATGTACTCATATATTCATCAAAAGTATCAGAGAGCACATGCGTTCGCTCCGCCCAGTTGCCGCTGTGCAACATAGCAAAAAAAAAACACATTTGTAGCAAAAAAATTGGATAGTTGCAGACAGGTGTTTCTCAGAACAGACGCAATACGAGCAGCTTTAGAACCTCCCTACTACTGGACCCTACCATGTAGTGGCTGGGCCATAGGATTGAGTATATATAATCTAGATAGAGGACAAAGAAATCAATGTATCCACTGAAGGGCTCAAACTTGTTTTCACCATCACTGAACCTAGCAACTGAAGTAATTCTGGTACTCGGAATAATACAAAATTAGGAAGGGGATAACTGTGGTAAATTTCTGGCAACCTTTCCTTTTTGACATTTCACATATTCTATAGATTTTCTATAATTTCTTATGATTAATATTTATTTACTTTATTTTGTAATTTGGAAGTAAGAACTCTGAAATCAACACGTTTTTGGAGATATACATAACTTTTCCGCATTAAGATACCACAGATATTTAACTATTTTTTTATAATTGCAAGCCTTGGTTTGAGGCATGAGTTGGCTCGTGAGCAGTAAACCACGTTTTACTGGAATATTGATTATAAATAAACATCAGTTTTTAATAACATTTCTCTCTAAATCAGTTAACAAGATTAATTTCTGAAAGGTGTAGTAAAAAGCAATTTTGCATGTCGCAAGACGTCTTTAATGAATAAGGCAAAGCTGGACGAATTCTATATAACGAACTTTATATTGGAAAATATATAATTTGGTCTGGATTACTTGCTTTATTTCATCTACAATAACTACTTTCCATTCTTTTTAATATAGTTTAGGCCACGAATTCTGGAATAAAATTTGATTGAGTTGCAGTGGTTGCGCTTATTTTTCAATTAAAATTTAATTTGAGATGTACGAGGTATGTTCACAGGAAAAGGTGAAGGCTTTGCGCATTGTTTTCTTTGATTACAATGGTGGGGTGCATCATGAGCTCCTGCCAAAAGGTCGTACAGTTAATAAGGAATACTACAAGGAAGTTATGCAACGTTTGCGTGAAGAAATACGGTTCAAACGATCGGAATTGTGGAAAAACAAATCGTTGATTCTACATCACTATAATGCACCAGCTCACGAATCAATGCTTGATGATTTTTTTGACCAAAAAAAATAACCGTAACCATGCCTCAACCACCGTATTCACCAGATTGGTCTCCCTGCGACTTTTGCCTATTCCCAAAACTAAAGAAACCAATGAAAGGAAACCCTTTTGCCACAATTGATGAGATCAAGTCAGAATCGAAGAAGGAGCTGATGTCCACACCGAAAAGCAAATTTCAGAAGAGATTCGAGGATTAGAAGAATCGTTGGCAAAGTACACTTTGAAGGGGACAAAATAGATATTGATGAATAGATAAGTACTTTTCAAAAAAATTCAAAATTCACCTTTTCCTTTGAACACACCTCGTATTTCCAAACACAGTGACGGCAGGGTAAATATAGAAAATTTCTCGCTAGTAAATGCTCTAGCACAATGCATTATGACGATCAGTATTTACTCCTATCGTGTCAACAAAGATTGCATGAATCCTTTTAGTTGCTCCGTAGTGATCAATTTTTGATAATACAGTTCTTACTGAGTAATCCGGCAATGAATGGAATAACTATCAACTTTTCTTCCTTGCCACAAGTAGTCAAAATCACTAGTCTATCGACATTAGCCTTGCTCAACATATTTGGAAACAAATTTTTTATCTTGGTACATAATTTTTGTTCTTTGGCCTAATAATTCTGCTATAGGTGCTTCTAACAGAATTATTACATCTATCTTATAAAAATTAACAGTTCTGCAGTTATAAACGCTTCTTATGATAATACTTGTGTGGATTCTAATTCTCGATATTTTTTTTTTACTTCCTAAACGAAAATAGACGTCGTCTGAGTTAATAAATAACCTGATTTTTTTCACAAGGATTTCTTCTCTCTTAATAAAAGTACTTATTTTTTAGATTGCAAGTTGTTTTTGTTATATTTTCTGATTTCCTTGTTTAAAATTCTTCTTTAAAATATGATCAAGCATCAGAGGAGGAGTGTGAACTGATTAAAGTTTTACATGAATCGGTGAAAAAAAGGCCGAGATTGCTTTCAGAGTGAACCATCATAGATATAATATTTAAAATTAAAAAAAATACCGAAAGTTATGGTACAATTAAGCGCAGTGGAAGACCGACTTAAATCGATGACAGATGTAAACTTGAAATTCGTCTGCTAGCAACGCAGAAGCGCAAGCACGCCTTGCTTGGAAATCAAGCCACCTTTAAATCTATGTGTATCAAGAAGAAGATCCCATCAAATCTTGACACAAAATAAATTCGTTAGATATGAGTCTCGTGAGCCTGTAACCAAGCTGCAAAGTCGACATATACGGGCACGTCTGGCTTTTGCTGAAAAACTAAAATTTTGGACAGATGAGTTTAAAATAGTATTTTTTTTCTGATGAAAAAATTTGTTTATTTGGACGGTTCTAATGGCTGCCACAATTACTGGCGTGAAAAACAGCAGCCTCGCCAAACTCTCTGTAAGAGAAATCATGGTGGAGAGGTTCACAGATGATTTGGACAGCCTTTGGATATGATGGAATATCCCCGCTGTGTTTCGTACCCACCATAACGAATGCAGAAATTTATATTAAGATATTGGATGAAGTACTTATCGAGTTTTCTGGTAATCTTTATGTTAATTCTAGGACTTGCCAGCAAGACAATGCACCAATCCATACTGCATGTGCGACTAAAGATTTCTTTTCATTAAAAAAAACATACCTTTTTTGGAGTGGTCAGCAATAAACCCAGATCTTTACCATATTGAAGATTTGTGGGGGATACTTTCAAACATAGTTTATAGAAATGAGAGACAGTTTGAGCCCATTAAGCAACTCAAGGAGGGCTTATTGTTGGTATGGGATGAAATTAAGTTGGTCACGCCAAATAGAATTAATACAATTTTTCTAAAAAAAAATTTTTTTTAAGCTAAACTTATTATATATCTTTGTACACATACATACTAATATACTAAGAAGTGCAAATGTTAAGATTTTTCATCTATGTATATGTATATATTAATTTCAATGCAAATTTTGATGAACGCATATAACTTGAGAGCCACCAAATCAATTTGTACCAAATTTGTAGGAGTTATAAAGGAATTATAGGAGAAGGTTAATGTGAAGTTTTCATGAGATTGGCGCAGCCGTTCCAGAGATATGACCATTTAAGTGAATATTGGTCGATACCCATACAAAATACATGCAACAACAACAAATACATGTAAAATTCCAAAATACGCTTTTTTTACGTCGTATGTGGTGTTGAAAGAGAGAGTGAAAGAGTGAAAAAAATGAAAATGAAAATAAATTCCAAATTTTTTTTTTCCTAATTCATAAAAAGATGTTTGTAAAATAAATTTGAAATTAATTTTTTCGTTTCCTTTTCCAAAAAAAAAAAATTAAATATTTAAAATTGTTGCCTAACCTAACGGAAAAAATCGATCCAAGCTAATGTACAAATACATACATTGCGTTCAACATATTCGAATATTGAATACTATAAATATTGACATACAATCAAGTGTCACATTTAGCCATTCGGTATTTTCCAATTAGATTGTTGAGCTGAATACATGCGTCTTTATTCTCTCTCATTCATTTCTGCGCATATTTTCATGTACAAGTAAGTCTTATTTTTTGATTAAAACAAAGTGAAGAAAGTGACACCAACAACAATACTAATATTTTCATATGGTTTTTTGAATGGATAGCGAGAATTTGTTTCGAAACTAATTTATTTCATTTTTCCAAAGATTATTTGAGATATTACTTGCATCAAATTGTGTTGATTGGTATAGAAAAAAAAATGCCACGAGCCAAAAGATCATATACAGGTTGGCGCACGCGCAATGCAAATAGATAGCGAATACCTTTAAGCGCAGAGCAACGCTCAAATGCGAATCGAGAGCGGGATCTGCAGAGCCAAAAAATTTAACGTCGATACGACCATCACGTTGTTCTGTAGAAAATATGACTTTAGCTGCCTTTCGCTATTATAGCAACCATTCAAATATTGGTGGAATTACGGTGAGATGTACACATTGTTATGCAGCCAAATTCCCGGGTGAAATGTCTGGCATGTGTTGTGCTAACGGCAAACTTCATCAATTTCGAAACATTTCCTAACTCACATACAAGAATACAATGCGGTATTCCAAATGACATATTTGGTGCATCGAATATTGTAAGAGAAAATTTTATGCCGACGTTCAGGGTGATTTCATCATCGGCGATTGACAACATGAACAGCAAATTATTCGATGTTTTAAAAAATTCAGATCCAACATCTCTTTACATTTCACATATATCACAGATTCAGAGTCGACGCTGCACAACTTGTTCGCATACAAAAAAACACCTTTTGGAGAGCATGCCAGAAGATTTAATGCCCCGACGATCGATGAAGTGGCCATTGTAATTGTTGGCGAACAATCTCTACCGCGCGATATTGTATTACATAGAAGAAATGAGCTTCACCACAGCTAGATTTTCTTGATTTTTTATAGGTGTAGCAAAGCACGCCGTGTTCTGATAGTATTATATAAAAACATAATAAAATTGGTTTGCTTTTGTTCTTGTTGATGCTAATAATGACTATAAAATCAGACGATATTTATTAATATCGCACAGAAGAAAGGTAGTCAAAAACGAAAAATTCACACAAAAGTTGGCGACAACAATAAGAAGCTATAAGGTCTTGTGTGCACATTTGTGACTGGTAAGTTTTTCCAAAATCTCAATATAAAAATGCTAACTGGTTATTTGATATTTAATTTAAAAAAAACTGTGATAACTGTCTTTTATTTTTGGACCAGCTAGATATAAGTATATTCTCTTTCTGTCATTTACAGTTCAAATATTTTTTGTTAAGCCTTCAGCATTTACAGCACTATCAGTGCAGTCTCCAGAGAAGATGTTTGTACATATGCTTATTTGGTAAATATATAATAAATTTAAAATTTGTACCACTTCTAGTTCCCATAACAAATGCGACATATAAAGTACATACATATAACGCAAGTAGCATAAGCAATTCACTGCTTGACATAAAATTGATTGATTCACGACATGAGACGAAATAGGAGACAAAACAAATAATACTTAACAAAAAATATAGCTAAATTGATACAACCATATAAATGCATATATATTATATGTATATTATAGTACAATAAAACTAACAAAAATTTCACACAATCGTAGTTATTTGGCCACAAAAAATAAACAAACTGAGAAAGTGTTAAGCGGATGTCGCCAAATAGCAACTGAAAAGTTGACTAGCGTGAAATTAAAGATATAAAGCATGGAAGAAATATTATGTGTATATATGCATATATAAAGGGTGCTCCAAGTAGAAGTAGCCTTTTTTGACAAATCACGCGTTTTTGTTCAGTATTGTTTGGCAATTCATCATGGAAAGACTCACACCTGAACAACGTTTACAAATCATTCAACTTTATTACGAAAATTCACGTTCTGTAAGGACTGTGCTTCGTGCGCTTCGCTCAGCTTATGGTCAATATAATCGACCTACTGAGCGTACTATTCGCCATCACCATCACCCATCTTGAGACCCAGAATTCATTATTGGATAATATTCCGAATAGATAGTTTAGAGTGTACACGAAGACCCGGAAGAGCCCATTCGGTTCCGTTCGCAGCAACTCGGACTGACGTATAGAACGACTTGGCGCATTTTGCGTTGAGGTCTTAAATAGAATGTGTACAAAATATAGCTTGTGCAAGGACTCAAGACACACGACTTTCCCAAGTGACATCCCTTCGCTTTGTGGGCTCTTGAAAAATTCCAAGAAGTTCCCACATTTTCGAGCCTAATTTTGTTCAGCGATGAAGCCCATTTCTGGTTCAATGGGCATGTAAACAAGCAAAATTCTCGCATTTGGGATGAAGAGCAGCCTGAAGAGATTAAAGAGCTGCCATTTCATCAAGAAAAAACAACGGTTTGGTTTCAACGAAACGGCGCCACTTCCCACACAACGCATCAATTAATGGATTTATTGAGAGAACACTTCGGTGAGCAAATAATTTCACGTTTTGGGCCGGTAGATTGGCCACCAAGGTCGTGTGATATCACACCGTAAGACTTTTACCTGGGGAGATATGTGAAGTCTAAAGTCTATGCGGATAATCCCGATTCGAGTCAGGCCTTGAACCAAAACATCTCGCCTGTCATTCTTCAGTTACCAGTCGAAATGCTCGAACGAGTCATCGAAAATTTTACTCCACGGATGGACCATCTGAGACGTAGCCGCAGCCAATAATTGAAAGAGATAATCTTCAAGAAATAAATACCAAAGAAAGTTCTTTCGAATGATAGTAAATATTCCCCATTAAATTTGAATTTTCCGTGTTTTTTCTTTAAAAAAGTAGGGAACTTCGAAATGGATCACCCGTTACCTACACATGTGGTGACAATAAATATGTAATATTTAAGCTATAAAAATGAATAGATATACATATTTATTTTCATATATTTAGTAATATACACATGTTTGTATGCGCATTTGTCTGTTTGTAATAAATTAATTAATTTTTTTTTTTAATTTTTATGTATGTACATGCAGAGGAAATATATTTTAATTTTTTTTTTTATCTTATTGAATTATTTTAAAGCCACAAATGGACATATATCCTTTGGTATAATATCCTATAATCCAGTAAGCTGATCAATGAAAGGATTTTTGATCAACAGAGACTGAAAAAATGTTTTTGATTCCGCTAAGCAATGAAAATGTGGTCAATTTTTCCATGTAAATCAAATAAATAAATAAAAATTTGCACAGTAGGAAATGTTTAGATTTGATACATAGTCACTTCACTTTAATAATTTGCATCTCAATTCGAGCTCAACGATTTTGTCAATAAGCAATATTGTGCCATTTGCAGAAGACACTAATCTTCAATGTGATTGATTGTCTTTTGAGTATAAAGAAAAGTCATACTTAACATCTTAAAACAAAGAAAACAAAGACGAACGGACAAATAGTAGATGGATCATGATTGGATTAGTGTCGCCTCAATTGGTTGGTAAACAAGCATATTTTTCTTAGTAATATTAGCTCATTTTGCTATCAAACGAAAAAAAAGATAATATTTTTAATATACCCATAACGCATTTTATTAATGAGTTTCTATACTAAATTGTATTCGATTTCCTCCATGACATATTTGCACATTACGAGAAGATTAATAATTACTATTAATTTGTTAATTTAACTGTTCTTGATGGAGTAATGTTCAAATTGGATTAATTTTATTATTCTTGATCACTCTGTTAAATGTTTGTGAAGTTCTATTATCAAAAAGGAAAGGAGTAAATATTAATTCTCATATCTGAAAAATCGGTTCGGTTGTAGGAGACAAAATGATATAGTCTTCCTAGTACGATGATTTGCAGTGTCAATATTCATTTGAATTTAAGTAAGTAGCATGCCAAACCGTTGTCTCTTCTGGATAATATGGCAGCTCTTGAATCTCTTCAGGTTTCTCTTCGTCCCAAATGCGGAAATTTTGCTTGCTTATATACCCATTGAGACAGAAATTGGCCTCATCGCTGAACAGTTCTTGCTTCAGTTCTTGCACAAGCTGTATTTTGTAAGCATTCAATTTAAGATCTCGACGTAAAATGCGCCAAGTCGTTCTATATGTCAGTCCGAGCTGCTGCGAACGATGCCGAAGCGTGCTGCATATGGTATATTCGGTGGAATATTATCCAATAATGAATGTTGGGTCTCAAGATGGGTGATGGTGGTGCAAATAGTATGCTCAGTAGGCCAATTATATGGGCCATAAGTAGAGCGAAGCGCGCGAAACACATTCTTTGCAGAACATGAATTTCCGTAACAAAGCTGAATGATTTGTAAACGTTGTTTAGGCATAACTCGTACCATGATGAAATGCCAAATAATATTGAACAAAAATAACATGGCAGCTTGACAGCGACTCACACGTGATCTGTCAAAAACGGCTATTGAAAAAAGTACCTCTACTTGGATCACCCTTTACAATATATTATCGTGTTCCGATCTAGCCGGTTCCGATGAATGATCATTTAAATTTGCCTTTAACTCCTAAGTTTGGTTTATGTCTCACAAAAACTAAGGTCATCGTTTGTATTCAACTTTTTTCATCACTCTGATCTGATCGGTTCACATTTTGGTGGGTGGGTGGTATTCTCTTCCTCTTTCGGTATTTACATACTTCGTACCATATATCATTTAATGTGCATGAAAGATATAAAAAGCGCAACACAATGAGTAAATTCACAGAGACCGTACTTCACTAACTACCTGAAACAAAGAAAAAGTTCTAGAACATAAGGAATACGTTCTGGGTTCCTGGAGATGAGAGCAACATTCAACAATCGCCAATCACCAATAGCAAAAGCAGCGCGAGTAGAGCCAGCATCCTTCTATGGATAAAAAATCTACTGATCTGCAGAAATATTAAATCGTAATAGAATAAAGTGAGACTGTTCAGGCTAATACGCAGAGAGACATCTCCGGGTGATGTTTTGTCACCGTTCCTGCGTTGACTTGTAACAAACGAGCTTCTGACAATGTTTCAAGGGAAAACACCTAAACTAATTAGCTATATAGATGATATAGTTATATTAGTAAAGGGCGAGTTCTCAGACTTTATTAAACCATACACCGTTTCACAAGTAGGTACAAAATCCCAGCGTAGAAACCTCCGAGGCTCAACGGAGTGTACAACTATTAAAGAACACACGGAGTTTTTAAGCGTGATTTTGGAGAGGAAGCCGATGTGAAAGATGCTAAGTGATACGTGAGTGCTATATAGCTGGTGTTACGCAACGGTGGCCCAGAGAATCTTACTCTACGGTGCTTTAGTGCAGTCCACGTGCAGTAATATCTCATACCCAAAACCATTGGAACGAATACAGCAGTTCGCTGCACTCTGCATGACGTGAGCGCTAAGCATTTCCACAACGACTTAGGAGGGACTAGAGCCGTTACGTGAACTTTCTGCAAAAACCCTCGGGCATAACTCAATATGCAAATGAGTGGTGGGCAAAAGGGACAATTTACCACTAGAAAATAAAAGTTGATTCGCGAAACGGGTTCAAAAATATACTAAAAGATACCTACCTGAAGTTCTTCGAGGATTAGGAATACTCTTTGTCAAGTAGATATAAGTGAAATATGATCACGGTTGTATATATGTACACCCAGTGACAAATTCCATTCCCAGTTTCCATCCTGTCCATATATAAAAGTTATTTTTATTCGTCGAAAAAATTACCTTCTTCCAATCGTTTTTAGCCCAACTGGGGTGTTCCTCATTTGTATAGTTATAATTGGTTGCCTATCAGGCTTGCTAAATATAAGGACTTATGTTTTCAGCACACATTGGAATATACGAACCCTGCAAGGGACTATTTTTTGTTGATAAGTTTTGTTGATTCGAAAGGATTGGCCATGCATAAGCGTTTTAAATGATTTGCGCCTCTCGGGGTGATGAATATCAGCCTTCCGGAGCGTTTCTTCCATTAATACTGCCCGTTTCCTTTAGTTTTTCTAAAATTTTGTTATTATTGTGGGGATAATATCAAACATGATCGTTATTTGGCGTTTAGAAAAAATTTACTTATGAAAAGCCTTTGTTTCACATTTTTCTCAACAAAGACCTTCTTAGTTGGAAACGACAACGAAGCAAAAAACCGACCTTACACACAAATTTTCGCATCAAAACTAAATATTTTTTAATCAAAGGTCAAATTGAAAACCCCCAAAAAACTGTATTTATCAAGTGCTACCACTTGAGTATAGATTCGTATGATTCTAACAAAAATGTGGACTACTTTATCAGCTAGTTCGAGAAAACTTTCAGTATAAAACCTTTTTGGTCACTGGATATACGAGATATGTTCAAAGGAATAGATGAATTTTGATACCGGGTACACTCGGTTACTGATATATTGTTTTTGTTATATTCGACCCTACCTGCTTATCATGTGCTTGCATTAGAAGTCAATTTCGATTAGTACTTTTTTTTTTGACAACGGAAGAGGTTAGTCACGTTTTGGTGTGCTCTTCGATTTTTTACTTTTGAAAGAAATGGAACAAAGAATATGTATTAAAAATGGAACTTTGAATGTTGACTGTGGCATTCGGTGAGCCCACTTTGTCTCAACAAACAAACAGAAGGCCGAGAATATGTTGATGACGAAGAGCGTACTGGAGGTGCGACCACAAAAACAAGCGAAGAAAACACGGAAGCAGTGAAAAAATTGTTCCTGAAAATCGTCGAATCACAATTAAGGAAATTGTAGAGGATGTTCGTATATCAACTGGCTCATGCCATTCAATTTTCTCGAATGTTTTGGGCATGAAGCGTATGGCAGCGAAGTTTGTTCGCAAATTGCTAAATTTTGACCAAAAGCAATTTCGCATTAGTATCGCTCAGGAGTTGTTGACTAACATCAACAACGATCCGGGTTTGCTTAAAAACCAAGGCCCAATCATCATAATGGAAGCTGCCACATGAGCCAAGACCGAAAAAGGCACGCCAAGTTCGTTGAAATATGAAGGTTTTGCTCACTATTTCTTTTAATTACAATGGTGTGATGCATCATGAGTTCCTGCCAAATGGTCGTACGGTTAATAAGGAATACTACAAGAAAGTTACGCAACGTTTGGCTCAAACCATCGGAATTGAGGAAAAACAAATCATGGATTCTACATCACGGCCGTAATCATACCTCAACCTCCGTATTCACCAGATTTAGCTCTCCTCGACTTTTTGCTATTCCCAAAACTAAAGAAACCAATGAAACGAAAGCGCTTTGCCACAATTGATGAGATCAAGTCAGAGTCGAAGAAAGAGCTGATGGCCATACTGACAAGCGCAAGTGCTTCGATGTTTGGAAAAAGTGTTGGCACAAGTGTATTATATCCTAGCGAGATTACTTGCAAGGGAACAAAATAGATATTGTTGAATAAATAAGTACTTTTCAAAAAAAATCAAAATTCACCTTTTCCTTTGAACACACCTCGTATATGTACGGAATGAATAACTCAATTAAGATATACCAACTCCAGTGTAGAAAATTTGCGTTAAACGACTCATATATACATATATGTAAATATAACAAAAACTTTTCTCAAAGCAATTCTCAAATCATTTGTTTGAAACGATTTTATGATATTTGAAGGTTTCTCACCCACAGCTGCAGTCAACTAACAACGCGCGCATCCAACACAACACTGCAACCACACAATGCCAAGTTGAAAGTTGTAGTTTTTCTTAGCGCCAAACAAAGACGAAAAGATTTGTTTGCAACAACTTTATTTATATGCCTGCAATTGCCAAAA
Source organism: Neoceratitis asiatica (assembly GCA_030068015.2). Lineage (NCBI taxonomy): Eukaryota > Metazoa > Arthropoda > Insecta > Diptera > Tephritidae > Neoceratitis > Neoceratitis asiatica. The sequence goes on from CM061527.1 coordinate 38,110,400, forward strand.
ATTATATGTTGCAAATGAGTGGGTAAAGTAAATACAAAGTAGTGCAGCAATTTGTGGCACTGTTGTCGTTTATGCCATAAAACAAAATCATTGATCGATTGTGGGTTTAAGCAAACGAAAATATATAGGATGTCGTTAAAAAACAAAAAAATACAATAGAAAAATAAAAATAAAACAACAATAAACATATATTAACTATTTGCTGCAAAAAATAACCAAAAAAAAAACCACAAAAAAACCCAAAAACAACGTGCGATATGTAATCGCCCATAAATCAAAAAGAACGCTCTAAATGGTAAATGCAACACGGTTAATGCAGCTGTGCAACAAATGGCAAGCCGACCGACCGCTGCTGCTGCGTCCGCTACAACATGTTGCAACTATACAATTAGTTCGCGTTTGTTGCTCTATGATAAATGTACTTTGTTGTATTGTTGTTGCTCTTGTTTATTTTTTTATTTTTATTTTTTTTTGCTCTTGTTACTACTTGACTAAATATAGCCAAGACAAGTGAGTTGAGTTCGCCTCCACCAACAATATGTCCTTACTTCTCTCCCCTTCTCTCTTCGCTTCTCTCTCTCTCGCTCTCACTCTATGTCTGTTTGATCACAGCTACTTGCTGTCGTTTCTTATATTTTGTTCTACTTTTTTCTTCTAATATTTTTTTATTCTTTTAAGATTTGTTCTTTATGTTATTTATGTATGTATGTCTGTATGTCTCTTGTTTAATTTCTTAATTTACACGGTACACCGTTTGACGTAATGAATAGTTTTGCTGCCATTTTTGTTCAAGTGTTGTTAAGTTTGTTGCTTTTGTTGTTGTACCTGCTGATTACCTTATAATGGCTGTCACAATTCTGACTTCGAAATTTTTTTGCTAATTTATGTACATATGTATATATGTAGGAGTACGTATGTATGTAAGTATGCAAATGTTTGTTTATTTCAGGCGCCGAAAGTCAATTTGCCGCAAAATACATGAGATTCTAAGAGACAACATCTTTGAAAGCTCATATATATATATATATTGCGCTTCGTAACCGCTCAAGGATTTTTGGCCGAGCTTCTCCTCCATTCAGTGGTCTTGCGTCTTGATGTTTTTACCAACAAATGCAGGGACCTAGAGTTTGTTCTAAGCAGCCTCCGAACTGCCGATGGAATTTTATGAGGAGCTTTTATTTTATGTCATAAATACACTCGGAGGGCTTGACATTCCTTGTCGAAGGGCGCAATTAAAATAAAAATTTTTTCTATAATTTTGGATGTTGTTCGAACCTGGGCTCGAATCCAGGCCTTCCAAATGGCAGTACGCAATGCTAACCACTCGGCTATCGCGGCCGCCAAGCTATGAAAGCTCATACAGTATGAAATATATTATGTATTATATACTTGTGTATATATTTCTCTGACCCGTTCTAAATCGAAAGCTGTAACTGTAATATCGATTTCCTAGTGTCGCTTTTAAAAGGGCTTTATGCGGCTTGAAGTTAAGGCCTGAAGAACCGACTATATTTGCCATGGAGCAGATAGATTCTCACTGATGCCACCTGAAATAAAATTGTTAACCTATTTCTGGTACCCTTTGTGAATATATATTGGATACTAACTAAATATGAAGGCCTAATGGGCCTTTACGGTAAGAAAATGGAGGAAGGGGAGGAGGAGCTCTATCTCGGTCTGTCGGCGTGTTATTACCCACCCGCTTGAACTTCTCAAAGGTTTGAAAAGGATCCAAGTGTGCCGAAATCTATGTGCGCTTAAGAGAGGATGGGATCATTTGTATAAGTTTATTCTAGAGAGGAAAGTTTCTGACTGCCATTCACCTGAGAGTGGCCAGAAACGATTCTTTTACATATGGTTCAAGCAGCTCACGACTTCCGGTCTTAGACCAAGTATTCTCTGGGTAGCAACAAACATCCGTTTCGATGCGAGCTAAAGTGGGAAGGCGAAGCCTCTGCCCTCTGTGATAGACGGAAGACATTTATCCAGTGTTTTAGGCGTGTGTACGTTCCAAGTGCCAAATATCGACTCGGATCATTAACTTGTAGCAGCAAAAATACGCACCCGCTTCTGTGCTTCAAAGAACGCTCGTCAACAAACACAAGGAAGGTTCGACGTCGAAAAGTTGTAACCACAGCAGACAGCCAGCAGGTTTTCTACTCGGCTTGCACATCTGCTCTCTGAGAGCACTCATCAGCAACTCGATATAAGGGAAATGTGGAACGAAATAGCAAATTCCTTGCGTACCGTTGGTTTTCAACAATATCAGAAAAACCGCTGGCACGATGAGGAATGTCGAACTGCAGTGGAGAGAAAGCGGACTGCCTACCTAGCAACTTTGCGATCGACTACATGAAACACGTGCACGGTGGGAAAGATACCGAAAGCTGAAGAAGGAAGCGAGAAGCATTAGCAGACAAAAATTAAATAGGATGAAATGCGTGAGTATGAAGAGCTTGAGAAGCTGGCCGAAAAGGGTAATGCTCGAAAATTCTATGAGAAATTGCAGCGACTTACAAAAGGTTTCAAGACCGGAGCAAACTCGGGTAGGGACCATGGAGGTAATCTGGTGGCAAATGTCCAGAGCATACAATCGATGACGATGGCATAGAAGTACCGTCAACCGACTATGAAGAAGTTCGAACAGCGATTGCCCGCTTAAAAAGTAACAAAGCGGCGGGAGCCGATGGCTTACCGGCAGAGCGAAGAACTGACAACAAGCATGCATCAGCTTCTTAGCAGAATAGAGTCGGACGAAAGCATGCCTAACGAATGGAACTTAATTGTGCTCTTCCCAATCCAAAAAAGGGTCTATAATAATGACATAGTTCAGCTAATCAAGAAATAGCAGCCATGCTAGCTAGGTCGCATTGTCCGAATAGATGATAGCGCTCCAGCTTTGAAAACATTCGGTGGAGGAAGCAGATGAAGAGGAAGACCTCCACTCCATTAGGAGGATCAGGTAGAGAGCGACCTGGTATCACTTGATATTTCCAACTGGCGCCAAACAGCTATGAGATGAAACGAGTGACGTGCTATTGTTGATGCGGCTATAATCACGTAAGCGGTGCCTATACCAAAGAAAAGAAGAGATGTGCACTTAAGACAGGACAATAGCATAACTAGAGGAAAATCGTTTCTTTCTCCTCGTCAGTCCTACAGCTCTTACGGCATCTTAGGAACGTATCTCAGCCGTTTTGCACGTCTTCTTAGAAGGCAATGCCTCGTCAGTATCCCAGTAACCTTCCACATGTCCTTCTTTTTGAGAATAAATCACTTGACAGCTGTTAAATCGGTCGGCATCTTGAAAAGTAATGCCAACTTAAAGTTCTATACCTCTATAAAAAACACCCTTTAGTATAAGCTATTCAACCTTTTTCGGTCCCATTTCTGCCAATTTTGCCTAGAATTACGACAAGGCAAACTTTCTTCTCACCTTACCACAGGCTGTCTGTAAGATAATAACTTTGGTAGAAGTCTTCATGAAGAGATCTGCGACAGCTCAGCATGATTTTGAGTTTGTTTGTAATCATGCCTAGGGCTTTAATTGCTGTCTGACGGTCACTAGATGAAAATATTTCTACCCGAGTATTTGTTTCCAGTATATTTCTCACCTTTTTTGATCTGATGACCTTTTATAACTTCAGTGATCTGAAACGGAAGTTTCACCAAAGGGTCACGTCAGAAAAAGTTTATGTATCAATGCTCCCAGCAGTGGTGCCATATTTGCTTGACCATGACGACATGATCTAATCGGCGGATCCGTTGTCTCTTAATTCGCTTCACTATGTATATCATGATGTACCTCATACAGCTCATTGTTCAATTGTCTGCGATAAACGCAGTTCGCTCACACAGAGGAACTTTCTCCAAAACCTTTTTCTCGAAAACTTCCAAAGCCAATTCACCGGATGTTATCAATGCTTCTGCACCATCCAGTAGAATGGGAAAGATGAGCAACTTGTAGGTCATTGGTCTTTGTTCCTCGATATTGGATTTTACTTTTCCACTCCTACTCAGACCAAGCTCAACAGGTGCTCAGTTGGCGAGAGAGTTTCTGCGTTTAATTTCAATGATGAAATATGTTAATTGCTGGTGTTCGTGCTGGTCCCTTGGTAGATGAAATTTCCAACTTCAGGCGTAGAGCAAGATTTAAAGCCGAGAAAGAGGTAGTGTGTGTCGATACTTTTTTAACGTGTCTTTTCTAATATTTCACATCTAAAGAATATCTGATGTATTGAAAGTCCAATGAGTGTGCTGCCGGTGGACTTTAGTTTTTCATCCAGCAGCTAGAACGTTCTTCGTGATATTACGGAGGCTTATCAATCATCATTGAATATGGAATCGCGTTCGCCATTTCTTGTTATCTTACTCTCACTACCATTCACGCTGCAGAGCAGAAGTGTCCCATTTTCAAACTCAATACATTCTGAACACCAGTCGCTAGATCACTTCTTTGACCTTGCATGGGCGTGCTCCGCTTTTGCAACCTTGTCAGCTTGCTTCTTAAGCTCTTCATACTCACCTATTCCCTATTCCTATTCTTCTGTTTGCATATGCGCTTCGCTTGCTTCCGAGTGAGCTCAGAGAAAACTGCTTGGCTGTATATTGCGATTGCAGCTTTTCGACTTCAAACTATTCTTTGCTGCCACAAGATCCAAAGTCTGAGCCAATGTTAGGTCGCTTTTCACACGACTAGTAGCACCCCAGTTAACAGATAGTATCTCTCTCTGCAGGCTTAATGTGTTTTCGACGTAGAGTAATTAATAATTCAGTATCACAGTGACTGCTCTCTCTCTGAACAGAGTTAAATAAAGGGTGATCCAAGTAGAGGTACTTTTTTCAATAGCCTTTTTTCGACAGATCACGCGTGAGTCGTGTCAAGATGTCATCTTATTTTTGTTCAGTATTGTTTCGCATTTCATCATGAAAAGACTTACGCCTGAACAACGTTTACAAATCATTCAACTTTATTACGAAAATTCACGTTCTGTAAAGAATTTGTTTCACCGCTTCGCTCAACTTATGGTCAAGATAATTTGCCCACTGAGCGTACTATTCGCAACACCATCACCCATCTTGAGACCCAGCATTCATTATTGGATAATATTCGACCGAATAGACCACGTTCAGCACACAGTGAAAAAAATATAGCTGAGAGTGTACACAAAGACCGTGGAGAGTAGTTCGGCTCCGTACGCAGCAACTCGAACTGACGTACGGAACGCCTTGATGCATTTTACGTCGAGTTCTTAAATTGAAAGAATACAAAATACAGCTTTTGCAAGAACTGAAATCGCTTCGCTCTATGGCTCTTGAAACGTTACGAGAAGTCCCGACGTTTTCGAGCCAAATTTTGTTCAGCGACGAGGCCCATTTCTGGTTCATCTAGAAAAAAACAACGGTTTAGTGTGGTTTGTGGGCCGGTTGAGTCATCGGTCCATAATTCTTCTAAAATGATGCCGGTGAGAACGTAACCTACAATGGAAACCGTTATCACGTCATCTTAATGAACTATTTGATGCCTGAAATTAAAGCTCGTGATCTTCGCGACATTTGGTTTCAACAAGACGGCGCCACTTCCCACATATCGCATCAATCAATTGATTTACTGAGAGAACACTTCGATGAGTAGATAATTTCACGATTAGCAACCAAAATCGTGTGAAATCATACCGTTAGACTTTTTCCTGTGGGGATATGTAAATTCTAAAGTCCATGCGGACAATCCTGCTTCGATTCATTACGCGTATCATTCGCCAGGTTCCAAGCGAAACGCTCCAACGAGTAATCGAAAATTGGACTCAACTGATGGACCATCTGAGACGTATCTACGACCAACATTTGAAAGAGATAATCTTCAAAAAAATAAATGCCAAAGAATTTTCTTTCGAGTGAAAATAAACATTCCCCGTTAAATTTGAATTTTCTGTTTTTTTTTTCTTTAAAAAAGTAGGAAACCTCGAAATGGGTCACACTTTAGTAATTAGATGGACTGTTTTGTGCTTAAAATGGATAGTATAATAATTTAGCTTCAAGTTCCGATCGCATATCAGCTGAACTTTGCTGCCTCTTTCTCCACCATCGACGAATTTTTGCATATTTATATCTACCAAAGGAGCACAAATTTAATAGTTTAAACATGTGTATAATTATATACATATATGCATGTACTCTCATTGCTAATCGCCGACCCGGAACTGGGTCGGTCAAGGCATGGCCAAAAAAAAAAAAGTAACTGAACCTTCGATGACGACCAACGGAAGCTGTTATATTCACAGTTTGTTTGGCGTAGGCGATGCATGCAACTTAACGCCGCTACTGACATTGATGTTGTATGCAACATGAGGTGCAACAAAATACCGTATCAAATTGCAGCGCTGCTGTTGCTGCTACTTTAGCACTTTTACTTCCACGCTCCAAATCACCTGCACTTGTATGCAAATACAAACATAAATAATTTACATTTGACCGTCTTAACTTCGAACTGACGCCGTCTGCTGGCTGTCTGTCCTTCCCTCTGCGACTGGGTCTGCGCCTGCTGTCTAACTGATTTTGCGGCAAGAAGGCGTTGATGTAGTGCAACGAGGCACATAAAGTAGCAGAAAGGCAAGTGTCGGCCGCAATTGTTACCGCATGCATTTGAGAGATTCATATGCATATTTATTTTGCGCCAGGTATGCGTGCATGTTTGTGTGTGTGTATGTGTGTGTAATGACAATGCTTGAACGCATTTAGTTTGGCATTTTTATGGCCGCCACAGAAAAAAAACACAGCCAAAGTAGCAGCAGCTGCTGGAAATTATTCACACATAACAATCAAACAACAACAACAACAATAACGACAATTACAATAATAACAATAACAAGTACAAACAACAACTGCAACGTTTACATTATAATTTCACTCGCTGTTTGCTGGTTCGCCATCCTTTCCGCTTGCCACAAAATATACCACTTCGAAGAAAACAGTGTCAATATGCAGTAGAGTACGTACAGCGCACGCTCGATAACGTGAACACTCTAAAGTGTGAATACCCCAAAACGTGAACAGGCATTTTTGTTCATTGACTATTCTAAAACGTGAAACAAATCCAAAAAGCTCTAATAACATGAACAAACAACGTTAAAATATTTGAATGTGGTTTACATTGATCTCAACTACCTCTGAAGTTGGGGAGTCCCTTAATTGTAAAAAGCAGCTCACAGCACTGCATGCAAAATTGAAGGAAGATTAATTAAACTTCAACGCTAGTGATGAATGGCTTCAAGAATTTAAAAACAGGTACGGTATTCGACGGCTACAAATATCAGGCGAACAACTGTCTTCGCAAACTCAGCTAGTGGATCCGTTTAAAGAAAAACTTAGATCTAAAATAGACGGTTTGGATCTGTGTAACGATCGGTTATACAATGCTGATCAGTCCGGCTTATTCTGGAAGCTTCTGCCAGAAAAAACGTAAGTGTCCAACTTGGAAAGGCGTTAAGTCCGAGAAGTAGCGAATCACGTTTTTAAGTTGCTCAAATGCCACTGAATCCCATTAATTAATTAATTTCAGAGTGCCCCACAGACTATAAGAGCTCTAAATTCGCCTGGATGACGTCGGCTATTTTCAAGGAATGATTTCGCGAGTCCTTCGTTCCAAAAGTGGGGATTCCTCTTGATTTTTTTTTTTAATTTTTTTTCTAAGGTTACGTCGTTTTTAAAGGCGAAAGGCTTGTCAATTAAAGCTCTCCTTCTAACAGACAACGCTCCCTCGCACCAAACGTTACTCCTCTCATGCAACTGATGGATTAAAATGCAATAAAAATCACGAAGTTGCATTACAGGAATACCCTTCTAGCTCCAATAGCAGCGACAAGCTCCAATTCGCTCGAGTCGATGAAAAAATTAACTTACGGTAAGCCATAAAATTTGGATACCGCTTGGAGTCGTGTAGGTGAAGTAACATTAACTAGATGCTAAAACAATATTTTAAATTTTACCGCAAACGGCGATGATCCCTAAGACAGTGTTACATTGGCAGTTTTAAAAGGAAAATGAGGAGCTGAACTGCGCTCTTTGATGAGACACACCGTCAACCTCCTTAACAGCTTAAGTGCTGAGGTTTATTCCTTTTTGCAGATAAGCACAAAGCTATTCAGGTTACCGAAAATAGTATTCTTCTTAAAAATTTCAGACTGAATACTCACTACCAGCTGTTCATGAATGAAACGAAGACATTGAGCAGGATAATGCATATGTCGTTCATGGAGAAGAGGACGATTCAGATGAAGACTCAAGCCATAACTTCTCTGAGCTTATCATAGCTTTGAAATTATGGTATGAACATGAACACCTTTGATAACGTGAACTGCCATGGTTTTAATTAGTTCACGTTATCTAGCGTGCGCTGTAAGTATGTATGTGTGTGTACGTAGCTATGCTGCAATATATTGTATGTCGAATTTGCGATTTTTTGCAGTTAATAACAATGCCTTCTTGTCTGTCCGCTTGCCGCTGCTAGTCGTTAGTTGTTAGTCCGGGAAAGTAGTAATTGGCGCCGTCGCCACCATCGCCGCTACCACAGTGGCATACCTTTGCGATGTGGCATGGGGCAGGAAAATGTTAGGCGTTGTTTTGTGGCTGAAAAGCATCATGTAGTTACTTTTAAAACAAATTTACATGTACATATATATATATGTGTGTGTGTGGGTAGGTCTATTCATATATGTTCATACATACAAATACATATACAAGTACATTTATCATACTTATGTAAATTTGTCTAGATTTGCTGCGGCAATTTGAGTATTTACACAGCCCCTTTAATCTCTTTTAGGTTTGACGGCTTTTTCTTTCTTCTTATTTACTTATTATTACTATTATTTCTATTTTTATTTTATTTCTCTTGTATTACATATTCCTATATAATTTCTGCCTTGTCGCATGCCACATTTTACATCATAATTTCACTTGATCGCGCAATACAACATTGATTGCACCGCAATTATTGCTGATGTATGTAGTTGTTGTACATTGAAAGGCTTTCATTATTTATAAATATTGTTGTTGCTAGGAATTTTGTGATTTACGATTTCGATTTTTTTTTTTTTTTGTTGCAATTTTTAAGAAAATTTACTTAGCTTCCGCTTCTTTGAGATCGACTAACGATTTAAATTCATATTGCTCGTTGAGTATGCCTTGAACAGATTATACTTGCCGTTTAAGCTTTAAGAAATGTGTTAGCAGAGCAAGAGTGATAAAAAACAAAGATTGCGATAAGCACAGTTCCGTCACTACATATATATTTGGTACTATATAACCGCTGAAGCGATTTTCGACCAAGTCCCTCCTCCAATTTGTAGTTTTGCGTCTTGATGTTTTTACCAACAAATTGAGTGACCTACAGTTTATTCTAAACCGCCTCCAAAAGGCCGATAGATTTTTATGAGGAGCTTTTATTTATGTCAGAAATAAAGGACAACCCAAGTAGAGGTATTTTTTTCAATAGCCTTTTTGACAGATCACGCGTGAGTCGTGTCAAGCTGTCATGTTACTTTTGTTCAGTATTGTTTGTTACACTTACGCCTGAGCAACATTTACAAATCATTCGACTTTATTATGAAAATTCAAGTTCTGTAAAGAATGTGTTTCGCGCGCTTCGCTCAATTTATGGTCAACGTAAGCGGCCTTCTAAGCGTACTATTCGCAACACCATCACCCATCTTGAGACCCAGTTTTCATTATTGGATGATATTCGACCGAATAGATAATGTCAAACATGCAGTGAAGAAAATACAGCCGTAGATGAGAGTGTACTCTAAGATCGTGGAGAGTCATTCGGCTCCGTTCGCAGCAACTCGAACTGACGTATGGAACGCCTTGGTGCATTTTACATCAAGATATTTAATTGAAAGCTTACAAAATACAGTTTGTGCAATAACTGAAGCCGCTCGACCTTCCCAAGTGACATCGCTTCGCTCTATCTGCTCTTGAAAAGTTCCAAGAAGATCCGTCTTTTTCGAGCCAAATTTTGTTCAGCGATGAGGCCCATTTCTGCCTCAATGGGTATGTAAACAAGCAAAATTGCTGCATTTGGGACAAAGAGCAACCTGAAGAGATTCAAGAGCTGCCATTTCAAATAGAAAAAACAACCGTTTGGTGTGGTCTGTGGGCCGGTGAAATCATTGGGCCATATATATTCAAAAATGATGCCGATGAGAACGTAACTGTCAATGGGGAATGTTATCGCGTTATCGCGCCATGTTAACCGGCTATTTGATACCTGAAATTGAAGCTCGTGATCTCCGCGACATTTGGTTTCAACAAGATGGCGCCACTTCCCACACATCGCATCAATCAATAGATTTATTGAGACAACACTTCGGTGAGCAGATAATTTCACAGTTTGGGCCAATCGATAGGCCACCAAGATCATGTGACCGTTAGATTTTTTCCTTTCGGGATATGTAAGTCTGTGCGGACAACCCTGCGAACGAGAGCAAGACAGTCATAACTTCGAAATCGTAGATAATTTCTTCTATCTTTGAACCAGCATTAGCAACACCAACAGTATTAGCTTTGAAATTCAATGCAGAATCACTCTTGTCAACAGGTGCTACTTTGGACTGAGTAGGCAAATGGAAAGTAAAGTTTTCTCTCGACGAACCAAAACCAAACTCTACAAGTCGTTCATCACCCCGTCCTGACATATGGTGCAGAAGCCTTGAAAATGTGGACATCCGATGTGTCGGCTTTAGGAGTTTTCGATAGTAAAGTTTTGTGGAAGATATATGGTGCTACGCAACGGCGAATACCGCAGACGATGGAACGATGATCTATGCGACGACATTGACATAGTTCATCAATCTACAGACAGCAGCCACGCTGGCCATTTCATGTCGTCCGAATGGATGAAAGCGCTCCAGCTTTAAAAGTATTCGATGAAGTACAAGCTGGCGGAAGCAGAGGAAGTGGAAGAGCTCCACTCCTTTTGAAGGATCAGGTGGAGAGCGACCTGGTTTTACTTGGTATTACTAACTGGCGCCAAACAACAAAGGCTATAATCGGGTAAGAGGTGGTCACACCAAAGATGAAGAAGAAGAAGATATGCGCTTATAAAAAATGTTTAGAATTTTAAGTTTGTATATAAATAAGTAGTATCTCCTTGACTATTGTACTATAAAGGATTGAATATTATTGTACTAATGAATAACTCGAAAAAAAATTTTTTTTTTATTATTCAAATTTATTTGCAATCTATCTAACATAAAGACATTCAGCAAATTAAATCTTATAAAATAATGGCAGCGGTAGATTTGCAAGCGTACAATGCTACATAAAAATAATTACAAAGTTTGTTATCTATACATTTAGCTATTAAATTATTAAATTTAACAAGTACTTCAAAGGTGCTTAGCTTCATTGTAGGACTTATCTAATTATCTTATCTTAATAACTTAGGGTTTATTTACTTTACTTAAACTAAGGTTCACAATATTAGAGGAATGGCAAGTCTAAGATATGCGGCCGATTTAAGCGTATAGTCTTATAGGTTGTGTCTAATAGACAAATAACAATTGGATTTATGTGATAGGATAGGCGTGCAAGATATCTATTACTAAAGTTTGGGATTTCATCCTTTACAAATGGAGTACGTAGATCCTTGTGAATAGCTTCATTGGTTAAAAACTAGTGGGCATTAACAATAGATCGCAGTGTTTTTGATTGGTAACGTTGCAGGATCTCCACATTGGACCTGTTAGCCGTACCCCAAAGCTATATGCCGTAGGTCCATATGGGCTTAATAATAGCTTTGTATAACCTTATTTTGTTTTCAAGACAAAGTTGAGAAGTGCGACCAAGCAGCCAGTACATCCGTTTTGTTTTAGTTTTTAGCTGCTGTTGCTTAGGTTTAATGTGGTTTTTCCAAGTAAGGCGTCGATCCAGATGCATTCCTAGATACTTGACCTTGTCACTCGTGGGAATCTGATTATTATTTAAAAATACAGTAGGACATTGCTCTCTTCTCAATGTAAAGGTGACATGGGTAGACTTTTCAGGGTTAACATTAATTCTCCGTTTATTAAGCCAAAATTCCAGAGCGAGGGGTTGATTTTGTAGCAAAGTGGACGCTTCTACAGGAGACTCACTAGAAGCGATAAAGGCTGTATCATCAGCAAAGGTCGCCACTTCAAGTTCTTCGATTGTGGGCATGTCAGATGTAAATATAGTATATAGGACGGGACCTAAGACGCTACCCTGGGGTACATCAGCGTTAATACTATAAATGTCTGATGAGGCATCCTGAAGTGCCTGTCACTCAGATATGACTTAAGTACTAGATAGAAATGCGCTGGCAAGAGTCTTTTTATTTTGAAAAGGAGTCCCGGGTGTCATACTCTGTCAAATGCTTGTTGCACGTTTAGAAAGGCTGCAGAACAGTATTTTTTTCTTTCTAGCGCTCTGGTGTGACATGCGTTATTCTAAACCCAAACTGATGTTCAGGTATGATGTTATGATCCTCAATTACTGGCAACATTCTTTGCAAAAATATTCGTTCGAATATTTTCGAGAATGTTACCAGCAAACTAATAGGATGGTAGGACTTGACACAGTTTTCGGGTTTATTTGGTTTTAGAACCATGAGTACAACAGCACACTTCCATTGGGTAGGGTAGTGGTTTGTATTGAGAATAGCATTGAATATTAATGTTAGAAAGTGGATAGCTTTCTCAGGTAGAGCCTTAACAACTTTGCTATCTATACAATCATATCCGGGCGATTTGCAGTTACTTAGTTTAAGTACTTCTTTAGAAAACACACTCTTTGAAATCCGGCTGATTGGAAAGTCCATTTGACATGGGGATTCAAGAAAATTTAGCATCTCCGTGTCATCACTGTCACTATCCGAGGGATTGGGCTGAAAGGTCTGATGGAGATGTTTTGCAAATGCCTCTGTTTTGGTTTCGTCACTCCTACACCATACTGCATCAGAATTCCTTACGGCGACGTTACGTTTGATTGGTCGCTTCAGGTACTTGGTAGCTCTCCAGAGCCTGTGCTCGTCATACTTTGTGGGTTCAAGGTTTTTGATGAACGAACTGAAGGACTGATTTTAAAATCTTATAGCTTTGATTTTAGTTGTCTCGTTGCTTTATTTAGTGCTCTCTTATTAACCGGATATCTGTTTTCCTGCCAGGTTTTTCTTAATCTTCTCTTGGTATTAATAAGCAGCAATATTTCAGCTGGGACTTGTCGGACTAGACAGATATGCGGCCTCATGAATAAGATTTCTAAATGATTCTAGGGCTGCGTCTAATTCGATGCCCGTTTCTAACGACACATTTAAGTCAATTTGTTTATCAATCCAATATTGAAAAGATTCGAGGTCAGTTTTTGTGGTGAGGATCTTATATATTTTGGAACTATGTTGAAGATTGTCATGTATATTACAATTAAAGGCGAGTGATCGGAACTAAGGCCATTACGTTTCTGTATGCTTAACTTACGACTGGGTATAGCAGAATATACCACAAAGTCAAGAAGATCCGGTATTTTCCTTGGATCGCTTGGCCAATATGTTGGTGTGCCTGTCGATAAAACGGAGAATTTTCTTTGGGAGATGCGTCTTTGGAGCTCTTTACCTTTCGGGTTTGTAAGCCTAGAGCCCCACCAGGGGTGTTTTGCATTGAAGTCCCTTCCTACAAAAAATTTGGAACCGAATTGTTTAAAAATCTCAACATATTGGTCAGTTTTTATACTTAATCGTGGATGAAAGTATACTGAGTATATTGGTAACTCATGGGCGTTACATTTAATTTTAACCCCAGCTGCTTGTAAGTATTGCTCTCTGACTTCTTCTAAACGTTCATATTTAATTCTGGATCTAATCAAGACGGGAGAGCCCCCATGGGCTTTATTGTACGGATGATTAGCACAGATAAGATCATAACCGATAATTCTAAAGTACGATTCACTCGTGAAATGGGTTTCGGATACTAATAGAATGTCAATATTTTTTAAATTGTCTAACATTTTCACTTCCTCGGTGTGATTGTTCAGGCCATTGGCATTCCAAACCGCTATTCGCAGATTCACTTGCATAGTTTTTCCAATAAAATGGTCATCATTTTAATCAAACTTTGGGTAAACTCAAGTTGTTTGGCGAGTAGGTTTTCAATTTTTGGAGAACATTATTATCTTGATTTAGATTACTTTGGACACATTGAGCGTAGGATACATTTGGATTAACAGATAAGTTTTCTCTTTGTGAGGAATTATTTAATTGGGAGAAATTTTGAGTCGAGTGAGAATAAGATGGGAGAGTGTGTCTTTTATCTAACATATTTGGTTTTTTGGCAAGTAGTTCGCTGGGTGGCTTTGTAGGCAATTAATGCATCTGGCAGGGGTATATTTGCTTTTTACACATTCAGCAATTGCGTGATCCAACCCACATTTCACACACCTATAAGGCTTTGTGTAATACGATTTGGTGTGCCCAAAGTCTTGGCACCGGTGGCATTGTACAACATCAGCTACCTTTTTGGGAGGGTCAACCTTTACAATAGCATTGCCTAAATATTTTAAGATAAAAATATTTTTATTGTTATTGTTCGGTTCAAGGTCAACAAAATGCATACAAAGAGGTATATTAGTAGACCTACTTCATATATTGCTGATGTTCCTCACTTGGAAGCCCAGAGGTTATATTTCTATTTTTTTATTTCATCTACTGGAGTAGAGAAGTGTAGATTTTTTAAAACAATTCTATACGCGCGCTCCTGCTTTAGTTGATATGTATGGAAGTTGATTTTTTTCTCTTTCACGTCAGTTATCAAGGTTCTATATGAATCAATAGTCTTGATCATTACTCGAATTTGACCATCTCGTAGAGCTTTATAACTAAAATTGGATTTATTGATAATACTTTCAAAATACTTAACCATACCGCTAATGTCGCTAATGTTTGGTATAATAATTGGTGGTGGTTTTGGTGTTGTATTTTCGTTGTTATGCTGTGTTGCGTTGTTACTGTCCGATTCATCTTGCAAGCCGGCAAACATGTTTGTGTAATTGCTGCTTTTGTAGTTGTAGTTGTTGTTGTTGTTGTTGTTGTTGTTGTTGTTGTTGTTGTTGTTGTTGTTGTTGTTGTTGTTGTTTTTGTTGTTTGTAGTAGTGCTATTAGTTTCTACTAAGTTAACATTGATATCTGGCTTAGAGCGCTTGTGATTACAATTACTAATGGGAGAGCCTAATCGACGTCGTTTGTTTGTCACAGTTTGCCATTCCACTTTGTTATCACTTTCGTTACTCATATTAAGATCATCAATAACAGTAGCAGAAATAGCGTTCTGCTCTCTCAGTGTTGTCATATTGATTGAGTTATCTTCACATCACAGCACTTAGATTTGTGGTTTGTGCTGAGTGTTGACTAGTCAGAGAACTTAGCTCATTAATAATATCTACTGCTCTCAGCAGTGAGTGACCTTGCTCTAAAGGTGACCGCTGGTCGCTCATTTATTCACGTGTTAATTTCACTTATAATAATTTTATTTATAGAACTTCACTGGGAAATAATAAAATATGGAAACTGTAATTAGTCCAATAATTTGTTTGTTGTTATATATATATATATTTGATGTTGCACTTAATAACTCCTTTTTATAATTCTTATTTTGCGTTTTCTCTTTAACTGCGATTCGTGGGTAAAGACTAGCAAACGCTCTGAATGCTACAGCACGACTTCGAAATAAATGAAAATGTAAATGAAAATTTAATAGGTTTTTATAGTTTTTTTTTCATCTACAAAACTAAATACGGAAGCACACTTTTACATTTTATGTTGCAAATAAAATCAATTTTTTGTGAGTTATATATGTACTTATATGTATGCATCTGTGGCACAGTATTTGCCTTAATCTATGGGCACTCATATTGTATAAAGCTGTTGCTTACGTATTTATAGCTGTTGGCATTTCTCTCTCGTAAACCGCTTAAGTTGTTGTTTTTTACATTGTTGTTGGCCGTTGTTAAGCTTACATTTGTTACATATTCACGCACCATCGCCTGGTCTCCACTCATCACATGCAAATTAAGTACCGTTTAGATTTATGTCTTTTACGTGGAAATTTATTTGCTAAGTTACGCGTGCAGATTAACAAAAAACAACAACAACAACAACTTCAACGAATTGTTGCACATTGCTGACGCAATTGTGGCAAACACTAAAGCAACATTGTTCTGTAAAAGTGTTGTCAATTGATTGAGTGATTGCTTGTTTGCCAAAATTGACTTTCTTTCCTGCCAATATACAATACATAAAGTACATACACACAAACGGGTACAGTTTCTTATGTACATACTTAATTATGGCGAATTAGCATCAATGAAGATTTGAAATTACTTAAAAATTATTTTTTACTACATAATTAATTACAATGACACCAACCTAATAAAAATTAAAAAAAAATTAAAAATATAATAGACATTGAGCAGGGATTTCAAAAGCACCCGAAGGAAGAGGTGAAAGGATTTTTGGAGGAAGTAGCAAATTCCGCAAATGCACTTGATCCACCAACAAAAGGTTCCAATACATGCAGAGAAGTAAGATTTTTGCCCAACCTCCCGCCCTACCGACCGAGGGGTGCGCCTTTCATTGGTTTCTTTAGTTTTGGGAATAGGAAAAAGTCACAGGAAGCCAAATCTGGTGAATAGGCTGGTTGAGGCATAATTACGGTTTTGTTTTTGGCCAAAAAATCACAAATAACCATTGATGTGTGAGCTGGTGCATTATCGTTATGCAGAATCCACGATTTGTTTTTCCACAATTCCGAGCGTTTGAGCCGTATCGCTTCATGGAAACGTTGCATAACTTCCTTGTAGTATTCCTTATTAACTGTATGATCTTTTGGCAGGAACTCATGATGCACCACACCATTGTAATCAAAGAAAACTTTTCCTTTGAACATACTTAATGTATCAGTTTATATACATAAAGGTTATCTATGTTATCTATGTTTAGCTTTTTTGCTTAAAAAGCTTACATTGCAATTTATATTTGTTTATAAACAAATGAAATTCCTACATAAATAAAACCGCATATTCATTATCGTTAATTTTTATTTCAAATGCCTTATCGTTATCTACTCAACTGTGATGAATTGAAAAGTTAAGTTATTTAGTGGTAAAAATCACATATGTAAATAATAAACAATTTTCATTACTTTTGAATATTTGAAGTACTTAATAATTTTTTATTTTATGGATTATTTAATGCGGCCTGTAATTGTTTTTGGTTATAAGTAAATGAGCTGTATTCAAAGGCCAATTTTTGTTAGAAATATTATTTTTAATTGAATATTTTGTTATACAACAAAGAAAAATTGGTAGAAGTGACAGCTGTTTCGGAGATCACCACATCTCCTCATCAGACTTCTTTTGCCAGGAATCGAAGCAACGCATTCTGGCATCACAGGCGAGAGCTCTAACAACTGAGCCATCGTCTGCCATGTAATCTGTTATTGTATTATTCATTTTTTTACTAACCAACAACTATTAAGTAACTTCACATATCCAGTCAAAAGTCTAACGGTGTGATATCATACCATCTTGGCGGTCAATCGACCGGCTCAAAACGTGAAATTATCTGCTCACCGAAGTGTTCTCTCAATAAATCTATTGAATTCTTGCACAAGCTGTATTTTGTACGCTTTCAATTTAAGATCTCGACGTAAAATGCGCCAAGTAGTTCCATACATCAGTCCGAGTTACTGCGAAAGGCGCCGAATCGACTCCACGGCCTTCGTGTACTTGTACATTCTCATCTAAGGCCGCTATATTATCTTCACTGTCAGTTTGACATGACTCACTCGTGATCTATCGAAAAAAAGCTACAGAAAAAAGTACCTCTACTTGGATCACCTTTTAATATTAATATAAAATTCACCTAAATTAAATTTTCTCCAATAAATGATTTTAAGTTAAGCTATTTTTAACTAAAACCAGAGAACAATTAAGATTTTCCAGAGGCTTAGACCTAGTTTTTTCGTGAGGGGTGAAGTTTATTTACTAAGCGAAATTTTAGAAAAACGTAGATACTTTACAAAGAAGAGGTGTGAATAATGATTATTACATATAAGGATAGGAAAGAAATTAAAGGACCTAATATATAGGCTGGGATATAAACGACAGATGATAGTGATAAAGCCGAAACCGTATCTGAATAGTATTTTGTGGGGAATCTTTAATTTTTATGTCAATAATTAGCAAGACATTCCCTGCTGCGAAGAAGCGCATTTAGAAAAAGCATTTTTATAAATTAAATCTTTGCCCTGGTGAGAGTTTCATTGTGACTACGGTCAATTTGTAGGACTAATGACGCCTTCTCAGCCAAATACAACAAAATATTCCAAAATATTCCCTTTTCTTCTATAATTTTCAAATTTTGACAAATAATGCTTAAAATGTTTTACAGCTTGAAAGTCTTAAACAAAAATTTAAACAATTGAACATTTGAGCTACTCGCACCGCTAGATATTTAATAGAAATTATCAAAATTTGTTAATAGAATGCTCTGTATTCCCGAATCATTTCCTTATATCGCAAATCTAATTAAATGTGAATGTAAAAGTCTCTTGACCAAACTTTTATTCTTCACCGGTTCTGTTAATCACTTAAATATAATCTGGACTTCGAATGTGCTTCGAACTCTTTACATTGGGGCTGTCAACCTCTGCTGCATTGTAACGTATTCCCTTATGAAAACCCACCACTTCCCGCCTCAGAGTTACTAGTTATCAAAAGCTTCTAAAAGCTCAATTTGTTCTCAATAAAAACTGTAACGTTGTAAAATCATCGTTTGTTATTCAAGCATCGCTTGAAAATAACGCTTCATTGCAATAACAATTGCAATTCAGTTTATAAAAGTTACACTTTTGAAATTAATATTGAATTTTTTTCTCGGTAAAGCTATATGTTTGTAACTGTAAATACGCAAGTCATTCCACTTCGATATCTGTAGACTTGAAAATGTTATCAGTTCGAAATGCGCGCAGTGCAGCTACCCCTCTAGTTTGGCGGTACACTAGCGGTGGTAAAGAGCAAAAACAACTACAAACAAAGCAAGAATGTGTACCGCGTATTCAAATTGTGCAGCAGTCAACAGCCGTGAATGTAAATCTAATATATTTTTAGATTCTACATAAAAAAAGTGTTTTTTTTTTAATATTTCAATTTTTAATTAAATTAAATCTCTTTAGCCGCTCAATGTTGATACTAAATCATACATGGATGTTTTGGATGCTGAATGGCAGCAAGCGCTTCCGTACAAAGCTATACCGGGTTTGACCAAATTTCAAATGATGCGTGGCTTCATGAAAGGCGGTGAGCCCAAATTTTAAGAAATAAATTTTATTTACTTATTTTTTCTTTTCTGTTTTTAAATTTTATTACATTTTATACTAAAATTTTATAAATTTTTCTGCACCCTCATAACCTCAGGTGAATTCGCTAATCTCTCATTGAGTGACGTATTTCTGAAGTGTCGCGAACGTTTTGGTGATTTTTATCGCATGCCGGGCATTTTAGGTCAACCAACATCGCTTATACTTTTTAATTTAGCCGATTTTGAGAAGGTCTTTCGCACTGAGGGCATTTGGCCTGTACGTCCGGGTGGTGATATTATTTTATACTATCGGCGTTCGCGTAAAGATGGTTTCTTCAATGAAACATTGGGACTGATAAATAAGTCAGTGGTTTGATCAAATTAGGTTTCATTTAAAAACACTTTTAAAAAATTTCCATTTTGGTTTTAGTGGTGAGGAGTGGGGCAAACTCCGTCATGTTGTTAATCCCGTTTTAATGCAACCGAAAAACGCCAAACTTTATTTGGAGCCCATGCAGAAGGTGAATATGGAATTTATACACAGGTAAAAAGATTTTCATTTCTTATCAAAAATTTTCGTTTTAGGTTAGCAATTTTTTTAATTTATTTTGATTATAATTTTTTGTAGAAAATTTTTTTTTCATCAATTGTCAATAGAAAATTTTACTGAAAATGCTTGCATTTTTGCGGAACATTTTATTCTTAAAGATAAAAGGTGATTCACATCGAGATTCCCTGCTTTTAGAAAATTCAAGTTTAATCGGGAATGTTGAATATCATTCGAAAGGACATTCTTTGGCATTTATTTTTTAAAGATTATCTCTTTCAAATTATGGGCACGGCTACGCGTCAGATGGTCCATCCGTGGAGTAAAATTTTTGATGACTCGTTCGAGCATTTCGACTGGTGACTGGCGAATGACACGCGTGATATTTTGCTCCAAGGCCTGAATGAAGCAGGATTACCCGCTTCAGGCATCAAATTTTCGATTATCATGACGCTATAACGGTCGCCATTGACGGTAACGTTCTCACCGGCTTCTTTTTGAAGAAATATGGACCGCAGATTCCACCAGGCCAGATTCTTACCAGAACGTTGTTTTTTCTGCTCTTGAATCTTTTCAGGCTGCCCTTCGTCCCTAAAACTAACAAAATTTGGTTCGAAAAGGTCGGTTCTTCTTGAATCTTTCAAGAGCCCATAAAGCGAGGCGACGTCACTTGGGAAGATGGAACGGCTTCAGTTCTTGCACAAGCTGTAGTTTCTATGCTTTCATTTTAAGATCTCGATATAAAATGCGCTAAGTCGTTCTATACGTCCAGCCGAGTTGTTGCGAACGGCGTCGAATCGACTCTCCAAGGTCTTCGTGTACATTCTCAGCTACGGCCACTATATTTTCTTCACTTCGTGCTAGACGTGGTCTACTCCGCCGAATATTGTCCAATAATGAATGCTGGGTCTCAAGATGGCTGATGGTGTTGCTAATAGTACACTCAGTAGGCCGATTATATTGACAATAAGTTGACCGAAGCGCGTGAAACACATTCTTTACAGAACGTAAATTGTCGTAATAAAGTTGAATGATTTGTGAACGTTATTCAGGCATCAGTCATTCAATGATGAAATGCCAAACAATACTGAACAAAAAAACCATGACAGCTTGGCACGATTGTCGAGTGATCTGTCAGTAAAAGGCAATTGAAAAAAGTACCTTTACTTGGATCATCCTTTAGATATGGGCATACATATATTTATATATCATACTTCGGAAAATAACGAGACGAATCAATTTAACCATGTTGGTCTGTTCGTCCGTCTGTCCGTACGACCGTGTAGACGATTACTCAAGATTTAGAAATTTTGATGAAATTTGGTTCACACATTCTTTGGGTCTCATATGACAGTAAATTTGATACTCATATTTTTCAGAGACGAACACATTCAATAGAAAAATATAAGATTACTGTGTTGGGCGTGGCGCCACCCACTTTTGTGTCAAAAAGTATGTCTCAGTAACAACTGAACAGGGGTTGGAATTCGATAAGATTTGATAATTATAATTTCCCTCATCCAGTATGAGCTAAAAATATTCGTTAAAAAAAAAAAAATTTCTCATACTTTTCTTATTTATCCCCACATCGCCAGAATTCTTGACATACGCGATCCAGAAACACTTGAAGTTCCAGGAAATTTCTTGGAAGATATTAATCGACTTTGCTTTGAGTCCGTCGCCTTTGTTGCTCTGGATCATGAATTCGGTTTGATACGCAAGAATCCCGACTCAAGGGAAGCCCGGTTGCTATTCGACAATTTGACTGGATTCGTTAAATCCTTATACGATTTCGGGGTGAAACCCTCGCTTTATGAATATATCAAAACGCCTACCTATAGGCGCTTTGAAAAAACTATGGATACAATATTTGATATATCAAATCGTTATGTAAATGAGGCGCTGGAGCGTTTTGAGCAAAATCCCTCGAAAACGGGCGAAGAGCGTAGTGTTTTGGAGAAACTGTTGAAAGTCGATCGTAAAATTGCTATTATAATGGCTATGGATATGTTAATGGCTAGTGTGGATTCGGTAAGTGTAATAAACTGCATGTTTTACATACGATAATTTCTCCCCCTCCTTCCACAGATATCTTCATTACTCTCCGGTATACTCTTGTGCATTGCTAAAAATCCACAAAAACAACAGAAATTACGTGAAGAAGTCTTGAACGCATTGCCGCACAAAGATGAGCGCTTCACCGTTGACAATATGAAGAATTTACCTTATCTACGTGCTTGCATCAAGGAAGCTCTACGTGTTTATCCACTCGCTTTTGGCAATATGCGTGAGACAGGTGCCAATTTGGCTTTGGGCGGTTATCGTGTGCCCAAGGGTACACGTGTTTTTATGGCCTCTAATTTGCTATTGAATGAGGAGCGATTTTTCCCACGTCCTCAAGAGTTTTTACCCGAACGTTGGTTGCGCCAACAGGATGATGACACGTTAACGGAGAGTGAAAAATTAATGACTGATAATTTGAATAAATTTATTTATTTGCCATTCGGTTTTGGACCTCGGAGTTGTATTGGCAAGCGCATTGTGGACTTGCAAATGGAATTGACATTGGCCAATGTGGTGCGTCATTTTCAAATCGATTACAATTACCCAACGGATAATGCCTTTAAGAGTCATTTTATAACGGTGCCACAAATACCGTTGAAATTTAAATTCACTGATTTGAGTTATTAAATACAAATAAATACAATTAAAGTGATAGAGTAAGATCATCAAACAAATTGTAAATATGTATATAATTTTTACTAATTAGTTGATATATATGTAGGTGTAACTCAAAAACTAACCTATCACGTTTATGGATTCAAATGAACATATTTACTGAGAAAACAAAGTCCCTGCAAAGAAAGGCCCTTTTTTTTAATTTTAGAGGGTGCGGGAGCGGTGAGCATTGAAAGTTTCTCAAATATATTTGAAAAAAAAAAAAAACAATTCATGAAAATTATCTTAACTTTTGAACCGTATAATTTAAGGTTTTCTACGTGGAGAAATTCTCTTATCAATAATTCGTATGCTTATAAGTCTTGAAAATTGAAAAAAAAAAACAGTTTTGGTGTGTTTTATTCAATTCGGATAAAATATAAAAAATCAAAAATGCGGTTACCAAGAAAATTTCATTTTCAGCAAAATAGTCACACAGTCACTTGGCATATTAAGAGGGTCCTCTTATATAATTGCGCAAAAATTACCTAATATTTGATGATTTTTCTTGAAGAAGTAAAATAACTTAGATATGTGCGCTGTTCTACAAAATGTTTATTTAGGTTTCCTTTATATAGGATGTTTTTCATAGAGGTATAGCACTTTAAGTTGGCATTACTTTTTAAGATGGCCACCGATTTAACAGCTGTCAAGTGATTTATTTTCAGTTTGGTTTCGCAATTCATCATGAATGGACTCACGCCTGAACAACGCTTGCAAATAGTGCAATTTTATTTCGAAAATAATGACTCTGTGCGGAAAACGTATCGCGCACTACGTCCATTTTAGCGATGTTTAGCGATGAAGCGCACTTCTTGTTTACATACCCATTGAGCCAGAAATGGGCCACATCGCTGAACAAAATTTGGCTCGAAAACGTGGAACTTTTCAAGAGCCAATAAAACGAAGCGATGTCGCTTGGGAAGGTCGAGCGGCTTCAGTTCTTGCGCAAACTATATTTTTTACGCTTTCAATTTAAGATCTCGACTTAAAATGCACCAAGTCGCTCCACAAGTCAGTCCGAGTTGCTGCGAACGTCGCCGAATCGACCCTCCACCGTCTTCTCAGCTAAGACCGCTTTTTTTTTTTTTTTTTGCTGTATGCTGGACGTGGTCTATTCATGTCAGAAATACACTCGGAAGGCTTGACATTCCCTGCCGCCGGGCGACCGCAATCAGAGAATTTAATTTTCAATAATTTTAATGTTGCTCAAACCTGAACTTGAACCCAGGCCTTGCGAATGGTGGTACGCAATGCTTACCACTCGGCTGTTGCGGCAATAACCTATAATTCACTCAATAACCAAGCTTGCTACCTATACAACTTTCTTGTATACACAGTTCATCAATTTAACTTTAATGTTGTCAATAGCGAGTACTCTAGCATCCGCTCCCTTCCTATGTATACGTACCTGCCGATTGTTTGTACACAGATGTACATCCGTGGTAAGTTCTCTACAGCATGTTCTCCCTTTTAAAACATGATACGAGCATCAATTTCTTTCTTTCATCTGCATTTTCACCACAATAGTTAATATATCATAGCAATCGGCGCAGGTAAAAATTTCTCTCTTTCTTCTCATCATTTCTGCAAATCCCATAGCTACTTTTGAATGGATTCTCTAGCCTTCTGTAAGCCATTCGTTTTCATTTTTATCGCGATGGTTTTTGAGAGGCGGATTCCAAACCCAGCACCCTTAGTTCTGATTTCTCCAGATTGGATAAGGGAGCGAAAAGAATGGGTCTGGTATTGAATGAGGAGAAGAGATATATATAATATCTCCTGTCATCAAGCAAACAGTTAAGGAATACACTATTCCGCTCCCATTGTCAACAACGACAATCATAAGTTTGGAGTCGTAGATAATAAAAATGTCAGGGTTGAAATCCAACGCAGTGCTACTTTTACTGATTTAGCAATTGAAAAGTTAAGTCCTCTCTAAACGAACAAAGATCAAACTCTACAAGTCGCTAATAATCCCGTCATTTCATATGGTTAGGCTATGACGATAACAATATCTGATGAGTCGGCACTGTGGAATTTCGAAAGAAAATGTTGTGAAAGATTTATGATATTTTCCGAATTGGCAACGGCGAATGCCGCAAGCGATGGAGCACTGTGCTATACGAGATATTCGGAGACATTAACTTAGTTGAAAGATTGAAGAAACAGCGGCTCCGTTGGCTAGTTCACGTCCGAATGGATGAGAACACTCAACCTTTAAAAGTATTCGATGTAGTATCTGCCAGTGGAAGCAGAGGTAGTGAAAGTCCTACACTACTTTGAAAAATCACGCGGAGAAGAACCTGACTTTACTTGTTATCTCCATTTGACGTCAGTTTGGGAATAGAAGAAAAAACTGGCGTGCTGTTGTTAATTCGGCTATAATCGGGTAAGTGATATTTATACCAAAAGATAAGCCGTTCGGCCTTCTTCGGACTCATTTCGTTCAAATTTACCCTCGACATGCGTCACAACAAACAAGTTCTGCTCTAAGTATCTGAGACTAGCAACCACAAGTAAAATAGTTCATTCTGTTAAGCCATCTCCTGAAGAGATCTGCTTTTATTGCTGCCTGGCTTTCACCGAGGATAAGGATACATGTTTCAAAGTATTGATTTCTAATGAGTTTCCATGATATGATATAATGATAGCGGAGAGGATTACTCGAAAAAATATCTCCTCTCACTCCACCATCAACCCTTTTATGTATTATTTGCTGGCTCATTCTCAACTGCCGGGAATCAGTGTAATAAAATTTGTGCGGGTTGAAGCGTTCTGTGCTATTCGGTATAACAGTAGTTCTCTAGGTTTCTTGAGTATTGTATTGGATGACGGCTGCACTGCTTCTGTTCCCATAAGCAATATAACAATTCTTGTGTTAGTTTTAATCTTATTTAATACATATTTATTGAAACTTTAATCCAGATTGAAAACAGTGCCTTCGATTTGGAGTGGCAACAGGCGTTACCTTATAAATCAATACCCAAACTATCCAGATATCAAATGCTCGCGGGTTCTTGAAGGGAGGTGTATTGAAAATTTATTTATTATAACTTTTTTTTTTAGTCTATACTTTTTCCATTTTTTTTTTCTTATTTATTTCATCTTCAGGCGAATTTGGCGATCTCTCGCTAAATGATTTCCTCTTCAAGTGTCGTGAACGTTTCGGCGATATTTATCGTATGCCCGGCGTTATTGGACAACCTGATTCTGTTGTACTCTTCAATGTAAATGATTTTGAAAAGGTCTATCGCACAGAAGGTATTTGGCCCAATAGACCAGGTACTGATGCGATGCGGTATTATCGAGAAAATAGGAAAGATAAATTTTTCAAGGAAACCATGGGATTGAACGATAAGTAATTTCACTGTTATTTAAAACCTCTCTTTCTTACACTTAATACAAAACGTTTTCCCTGCAAAATAGAGGTGAAAATTGAAAAATCCGGTTTTAATGCAGCCAAAGAATGCCAAATTATATTTGGATCCACTGCAAAAGGTGAACTTGCAATTTATAAAAAGGTAAAAAGAATTTTTCAAATTGTTTAAAAACCTATTTTAATTCAAAAAAACATATATCGATATTATGCTAATCTCTTCTCCTCACAATCCGTGAAATTCGCGATCCACTTACGCTGTAGGTGCCTGAAAATTTTTTGGAAATCCTTATTCATCTTGCCTTTGACTCTGTCTCTGTAGTTGCCTTGGACCATGAATTCGGTTTTCTTCGTAAGGACCCCGACTCTGCAGAGGCTAAAGTGCTTTGTGATCATATGAGCGCTTTCTTAAAATCAATTTACGATTTAGGCATTAAGCCATCGTTCTACAAATATATACCAACACCTACGTATAAGCGCTTTGCCAAGTCCATGGATCTCATGTTCGACGTGTCGAATCGTTATGTAAGTGCAGCTTTAGAGCGTTTAGAAAAGAATCCTTCAAGGAATGGTGAAGAAAAAAGCGTTTTGGAAAAATTATTGAAAGTGAATCGAAAAACGGCAATTGTGAAGTCGATGGATATGCTAATGGCTGGAGTGGATGGTGTGGGTACTTGAAATTATAAAAAACAAAACAAAATAAAAAAATATTTGTATTTCTATACCCTTCGACAGTCTGCCAGCGCACTTGCCACCATTTTACTCTGCATCGCAACGAATCCCGAGAGGCAACAAAAGTTGCGTGAGGAGCTACTAGCTGTGCTGCCGAGCAGAAGTGACTGCTTCAACACTGAGAATATCAAGCAATTACCTTACTTACGCACTTGTATCAAAGAAGCATTGCGTATTTATCCTCTTGCTTTCGGCAATGTGCGTGAAACTGGCGTCGATCTTGTGCTGAGTGATTACCGCGTGCCCAAAGGCACTTCCGCACTGATCAGCTCCAATATGTTGCCGAATGAGGCCCATTTCTTTCCACGTCCACGTGAATTTATACCCGAACGTTGGTTACGCATATCAGATGCCGTATCTGCAGTTGGCGCCCGTCTTATAGCTGAGAATGTGAATAAATTTATAAATCTGCCATTCGGTTATGGACCACGTAGTTGTGTTGGCCGGCGTATTGCTGAATTGGAAATGGAGCTGACTTTGGGTAATGTGGTGCGCAATTTCCAAATCGAGTACAATTATTCAACGAAAAATGCATTCAAATATCATCTTATTAGTGCACCGGCGATACCGTTGAAATTTAAGTTTGCCGACTTAAAGTGAGATTTAAAATTTTCTTTGAAGAAATGCCGCGACCTAGTGAATTTAATTTCAAAAATCTATTTACTCGTGCATATATATTTCATACTTAAATAAAAATAATAATATTTAATGTAACAATTGGGTTACGAACTCATTTTTCTAGAAAGCTCTCCTTTCAGATAACAGGCCTTTATCTACGTTGGATAGAAGTTCATAGACTTTGACAACGTTCGATATCAACTCCGTTTTCATCGTAAGATTCTCAACCCATCGTAATAATCATTGTTTCTTGAAGAAAATTTTTAATACATATTTTTTGACTATTCCTGGAGTCTGGAATTATTTTTATTCTGTTTTAAACCATTATTTTCTACCACTTAATTGTTTTTGAAGAATTTTTTGAGAGTGAAGGTGTGACAGTATTTAGCCGGAAGAAATATCTACATGTTTCGTATAGAGATGCAGCT
Source organism: Neoceratitis asiatica (assembly GCA_030068015.2). NCBI lineage: Eukaryota > Metazoa > Arthropoda > Insecta > Diptera > Tephritidae > Neoceratitis > Neoceratitis asiatica. Next base: position 38,138,188 of record CM061527.1, read on the forward strand.
GTCGCATGATTTTAGTCCAGCAAGCAAATTGTTGAGTTATTCACTGGCTCCTCTAACTATCAGCGTCTCATATCATCGCTTCTACCGCACGACCAGGTAACATGAAAATGGGTTAATTTAAGAGCAGAACGTGTAAAATTCTGTCAGTGTTTGATTGAAAACTTTGTAACTCAAAATTATTAGTGATCGCTGAGCATACAATTTTTGTATATTCCAAACAGCTGAAGATCTTTGAACAATAGCGAAGACTGAATGAAGACTGGTCCCTAAGAAATGATTCCCAGTTATTCAAAAAAAGGATTTTTAGAATTCATTTTTGGTTGTATGTATTTGCTCCTCTTTGTATGAGTTCTTAATGGTGGGAACCATCCAATAGTGCTTATAGAAGAGATTGTAGATGTTTGACGTCTGCTGATATCTAAAATAGGAAGTTTGACTTCCTCTATTTCTGCAAAAGCTATCTGTTGCTACATTAATAGACTCATGAATTTTCGTTCTTTGTAATAATAGCATGACTTTTCGTGACCTACTAATACGATTGTTGTTGTTCATCTATGGGCTCCAAAGTTCTGACTTTGGGTTCAGCGCAATAGCCGATTAATTAATTTAAATACTACCAGGGAAAGAGCAACAGCGTCTAAAAAGTAAACTATTGAAAGGAAAAGCCAGCTGTATAGGAATGGGCTCACTGGATAGAAGTCTTACTCAGACGAAGTTTAAAGCTTTATAAAATCGGACTATGTTTCAAAATAGACTGTGGAAAATACAGAATCTACATCTCTTATGTCTCCAACATGCAACATTATTGTTCAACGACAAATTCTGGTTCGAGACTTCCACGGTATTGCTTTCAGTTCTTGGAATATAAACGGTGCTGAAATAGCGGAAAAGTTTTCCAGAATGAGACTAAATCTTGTTGAATCCGTTGTAACGGTTAAGCAATTATGTTATAGGAATAATGAGGCTAAAGTCGTAGATAATTTAATATATTTAGAAACTAGTATAGAATATCAGCATTAAAATCCCATGAAAAATCACTCTTGCCAACAGGTGCTACTTTGGACAGAGTAAACAATTGAAAAGTAAAGTCCTCTCTCGACGAACCAAAATCAAACCTTACAAGTCGCTCATCATTCCTGTCCTAGCATATAGTTCAGAAGCCTGGACAATATCGACATCCGCTGAATCGGCTTTACAAATTTCGAGAGCAAACTATAAAGTTATGCATAGAAAAGTATTTTTTTCTGATTTATGGACAGTTTTCTTAACTGGAGCTCACATCGCTTTACAAATATGTTTGAAAGTCTCATTTAAGTACCTTAGAGAAGCAAACTGTAAATGTTGAGTTCTTTCTGCCACTATAAAGTGTCTAACCCCAGTATGACCACTTTGTCGATAATAAGAACTCAGTAAGTTTCACGTCATATATTTTGCACATAACTTTCGCTATTCTCTGATCCCTATTCCCAAAGCATATTTGCTTGACAATACTAAAGTATTTGGTGCACTTCCCTAGGAAAAATTGACGTGCTACGTCCTGTTCTAAAAGACTCCGCCTTTAAACAATTCATCGACTATCTCAATGCCTTCGATGCCCTTATGCTGTGGTACCCAATAAAGATGAACTTTTCTCTTTTTTTTCGCCAGCCTTTTGAACAACTATTTACCTAGTGCAGCCACTAGCGACTTCGAGCTAACATATATGAATGTAAGGCCTTAATATCCCCTTGTCTTGTGTAGGCGAGTTTCTTGGACAAAGAAATATATTCGTGTTGTTAAAGATAACGCTGAACTGCTGTTCCCACTGTGTGACCTGATCCTCAGCTGGTTCGAGGCATTCGCGAAAGTACTAGGATTTGCTTATATCCTTTTTTTATTCTAGTTTTTTCCATTTTTTTTCCATTTTTATGTAAATAAAATGGTAAAGGGTTATCCATTTAGTGGTTTCGAAAGTGCAGGGCCGTATTTTGACATCTTTAAAACTTAACTGTCAAACCAAATATGTTTTGTTTTAGATAAAACTCAGAGATTTATGAAAATGGATCGCTTAACAAACACACAACGCGTTCAAATTGTTGAAACCTACTACAAAAAAAGTAATTCAAAAGTGTCCACATTTCGTGCTTTAAGTGGAAATTATGTTGCGTATAATCGGCCAGTTACTCAAGCACTTGGGAATGTTTTAAAGAAATTTCAAAACAATGGATCAGTCACAGATATTGTAAGGCCTGTGTATCTATCGTTTTACTCGTCTCACCTCAAATACCGCTGCTATAAGTGAAAGTGTAGCAAAAGACTCAAATATGTATATTTCTCGGCTTTCTCAAACGCTGGTATATTCTTACGGTACAACGCCGTAGTTACGTCGATTGGGTGCTTGGACAACATCAGTGGACCGCGATTTTTCCAACAAAAATTTTTTTAGGCACATTTCTCACTTGGTGGATACGTAAATAAGCAAAATTGTCGCATTTGGGGCTCTGAAAATAATCAAATAATTGAAGAGAGTCCATTACAACCAAAGAGAACTTACTATCTGATGCGCTTTTTGGTTCGAAGGTATGATTTTGCCTTACTTCTTTGAAAACGACAACGGCGAGACTGTCACTATCAATTCTGAGGGTTATGATCATATGTTAACCGACTTTTTTCTTGCCATGCAATTGAAGAATGAGACTTGGGGTTGGTGCCACATGTCACACAACACAAACTAATATGGCTTTATGCGAGAGAAATTTCTTGGCTGCATAACCTCTCATCTTGGCGAAGTCAACTGGACGCCGAGATCGTACGAATTGACACCCTTGTACTTTTTTTTTTGGTGGCACGCGAAATACCGTCTTTACGCGGATCAACCTTTCACTTTTGAGCACTTGAAAATCAACATTCGTCAAGTTATGCCTGAGATACGCCCAATATATGGCAAGAAGTGGTTGAAAATAACCTGAATCGGATCGAAGTTTGTGAAAATTCACGAAGCGGTCATTTGAATGATCTAGTATTTCAAATATAATGCCAAGCTTCACACTTTATACAGCGCACGCTCTATAACGTGGCCTAATTAAAACCAGATCAGTTCACGTTATCAAATCTGTTCATGTTTTCGAATGCTAAAGAGTAATGAAATAATAAATATATATACATATATTAAAATTCATATTTTATTCATGTTTTCAGCATATACTAATTTTCACTTAATACATACCGCCAAAGGGCTTAAGCGACACAATTTTCCAATTTTAGTTTTTAATATGAGTATCCATCATATGCCTCAACTACCCTAATTTCAAAGCTCTATGATAAGCCCCAGATAGGTTATAGCTTGAACAATTTGGACTTAAGCCTCACTTTGTAGATCTTTTATAATTTTTAACATCATCTTTTTTTGTATTTTCTGTTTTTCTAAAACATGAAACACAGCTTTCTCCCTTAGACGTCTCAGTATATTTACAACGCTTGGATCGATGTCTTCATGACCAGCCAATGTTATCGCCTTGTTCAAAATTCAATTGCTTCAGTCGGCTTAATTTTCTCCAGTACCTCTGATGCGCAGCCTTCATCGGAATCGTCCTCTTCTCCATGAACATCATATACATGCAAACTGCGCACGTACGGTTTTACTATCAGAAGCTTCCCGATCTGTTGTATATGTTGTTTACGCATTTTAAAATCACTTGTTTTTTTTTTCTTTTTTTTTGCTTTAGTGCCAGGAATTGTTTATTTAGCAACATTATATTTATTTGTCAAGCTCACAGCTTTTTTAGAGCTTATTTTTACCAGCAAATCTAAGACAAAATACTCCATTCAAATCCCAAATTGCTACTGAAATGTCTTATGCGCTACAGGCAAGGGCTTTTTTTTACAATTAGGGGACTCCCAACATCAGAATTAGTTGAGATCAATGTAAACCAAATTCAAATATTTTAACGTTTCTTGTTCATGTTATAGAGCTTTCTGGGTTTTTTCACGTTTTAGAATAGTCAACGAACAAAAATATCTGTTCACGTTTTGGGGTGTTCACGCTTTAGAGCATTCACGGTATCGCGCGTGCGCTGTATTTATTTATTTGAACCCGCAAAATGGATAACCCTATTTAATAACTTTATTTCCAAGTAGGTAAGTACCAGAAGGAGAAGGGATATACCCATCAAAATTTCTACCGATCGTATCAGAGTGGGAAGCTTAATTGATTTAGCCATGTCTTCCAGTTTTTGAGATGATTGAACGAAATTTAGTATGTAGGTGTATATTTGTAATATATTGATCCTTGTTGGAGCCGGTCGAATAGATAGACCACCCACCCCATACCACCAATTTTTTCAGATATGTGATTTTGGATCATAAATACTTCAATGAAGCATCTAAGAACATAAAATTTGGTATTATACACACTTATGTATAATGAACTAGGCATTGGCACTGAAAATCAGCGATATCGGACGACTATAGCATATAGCACCGCCATAACTGCCAAAAAAAAGTGTGAAATTTGTGTGAAAAAAATCGTCGTAATCGAATTTTGTATTTCTCAGTAAATTTGATAACTTTATGAAAGGTACTTTGGCTTGGCCAAAGACCACACTTCTTTATTGTCTTTCTTTTTTTCCAAACAATTACTTCAATTGACAATTCCATATCACTTCAGATACCTACATTGTATGTATGAAAATACCAAATAACCATAAAAATGCATTGCAAATTCCTGAGGAACTAAATCACGTACGAAAAGTCTGCAATCAGCGTAAAATGAATGGCATGTAACTGATGTATTTAAAAATTAACTGTTAGACACCCATATAAATACATACAACAATAGTACGCTTGGACACCCGTATAATGGACGTACTATAAAAGCAATGACAGAAAAAATATTGTTTCAAATTGATTTGGCAGCTCGCATGTCGAACTGTCAGTACGCTTTAATAGCGTGGCTGCCTTTAATGAGCCATTTGGCAATAAGTGCGACAAAATTGTATTCTTTAAAAAAGAAAAGAAAATAAAAAATTAATAAAATAAAAAATTTAAGCAGAAAACAAATAAAAAAAAGAACAAAAACATGTTAAAAAGAAAAGTTAAAAATGAAATATACATATATATACCACTAGTAAAAAAAGTAATGTAAATAAATCAGACGAAACTACTTATTCCGCAGCTGCGTTTGATTTTTTTCAAACTCAACCGTCATTTAAAATTCCCTTCAAATGTCAGTGTACTTCATTTGCATTGGCACTCTCCCTTTTTTCCTTGGCATTGATTTTACATTTCCACCTTTTCCTATTTACTGACAATTTAGACAGTTGCGAAATTTACTGTCACCCAGTTGGGCTGTTGTTATGTTGACTTCAATCAGTTTTTGGCAAGCAAAAATTATAAATTTTTATTATATATATATGCACGTATACACAGTATCATATAAAGTAGCCACCCAGTAAACTGCACATGTTTAACCGCGAAACACTTTGACACTTTGCGTTTGGCATTTACTTTTATTTTGTGAGTCATTTTTGCCACTTTTGCTTTGTACCCTCTGACAGTTTGCCTTTCATTTAAAATTTCGTTGTCAAGGTTTCGTATTTGAAAAGTGAAATGTAACTGTGTAACATTTTCGAAACTGAAACTCGTGCACACCTTTTGTACAATATATGTTATACTCCAACATACATGAAAATTTATATTTTTTTTTTGCATTCACTAATCAGCCTAACACAGCTGGAGATTTAAAATAAACTAAATTGGACTGGCGTTTGGACACCAACAAGCTCAGTAGTCGAAATTCGATATCAAAGTGCTGTTGTGTAAACCTATAGAAATTAAAAAATTTGAATTCGAAAAGCACGCTGTTTGTTATTGAACATTTTGGCAGAAAATGATATACAAAGAATGGCGCAAGGCGAATTCATTACAGGTGGAGTTGGTAGCTCAGCTGTTTCATTCTTCTAGCAATTGCTCGTTTTAGAAATGTCAAGCAAAGGAAAGAGTGAAATATTTTTGTTTACATTGAATTTCCAATAGTAAATGTGGAAATTCGTGCTTAGGATGTGTTTGTGAAAAAGCTTAGTAATGATAATAATAATAATAACGAGCTGTTGCTACAAGTGGAACCCTCTGTAACTCACATGAAAGAATTTGTGGTGCAAGAAGATTCACAAGTACCAAATGACATCTGTTCAAATAAACAAAAACAAGTTCCAATGGTTCAAACGGCCATTACACCCGTGCAACATCGCAACCCATTTCACAACGAGCCATTTAGCAGCCATTGCAGCACACAATCATGACATCTGCTTATGTCACAACCATCAAAGCTACACAACATCAGCATCTGCAAAATTAGCTGCAGCAGCAACATTAAGGGGTTTCGCGTCTAGAATTTTGGAAAATTCGATTTTATTTTGCATATTTTTAAAGTTTAACTATTTAAAAATTTGTCAGTTAGAGGAATTTTCAAAATTCAAATTATTTTCGGAGATACAGGTATTTTTCTGACACGGCATCCATATCGAATCTTCTTTCGATGCAATAACCACAATATCTCACGTTCTAATTAGCCGATTTATTTGAGATTTGGCATGGATATTCCTATTGTTGATTTTGCCACGGAACAACTTGAAAATGATAAAGTTTTTTTTTAAGAAAATCATCTTCTCCGATGAGGCTCAATTTCATCTGATTGGAGTGGGAAATAAAGAAAACTGTCGATTCTGGTGCGAAGTAAATCCACAAATTATTCATGAACAACTATTACATTCACCCAAATTGACATTTTGGTGTGGTTTTTGGTCTGGTGGAATCATCGGTACGTACTTCTTTAGAAATGAAGCTGCTAGCACCGTTACTGTCAATGGAGAGCGGTATGGATCGATGATAACCAACTTTTTATGGCCACAACTTATGATATTAACAACATCTGGTTCCAACAAGACGAGGCTACGTGTCACAGCACGTGCAACAACCAAATTATTGCGAGAAAGGTTTGGAGATTCGATTATTTCATGAAATTGTGACATTGAATTTCTCCAAGAAGTTGTGATTCAACACCTAGACTACTTCTTGTGGTGTTATTTGAAGTCATTGGTCTTTAGTAATAAACCAGACTCTCTTCAAGCTTTAAAACTCAATACTGAACGTGCTATTCAAGTGCTCAAAAATTAGTTTCATCGAATTCGTTCCTGTAAAAGAAGTCATGGGGGCCATTTGAATGATGTTATATTCAGAACTTAATTGTATCGATTGTACCTCACATTAAATAAAAAACATTTGATTTCCTTTAAAATTAGTATTTTTGAAATTATATCACTCTTATAGGCGGTCGCGATGCCTTTTCAATAATACAACAATTTTCATATCACGGATTCGTCGCAAAGACGTTGTCTCAATGATTTAAACGCGTTTTCTTACATTTGTGACAAAAATCATAACCAAAGAAAAATCAAGAAATCTTTAACAGATTTCATAAAAACTGTTTGTTTTTTCGCAAATTGTAGACGAGAACAAACCGGGTACATAAGAAATTCATATATGTATATTACTAGAAACAGTTGGTAAATAGTAAGAGATGTGTTAAAAGCGTAGGGGTCCCTATGCAAAGAAGGGGAAATAAATAATTTCGATGACTTTTACTTCTGCTGTACCTAAGACCAGGCACCGATTCTTCTACTGCCTTATGATGAAAGCTCCGAACTAGGCAATGTAGAGTTTTATTCTTTTACTTTATTATTTATCCGCATTTTTTCAATGTTTGATAATTATTGCTTTGCCTACACCTAAATAAATCTTTGACCCTTTTCTAAAAACCTTCAATTAAATATGACCTAATTTAGGTCCATTCTAAAACTCTTATTATTATTTAATTTTTTTTTTCTGTTATTAAGTTTTTAGCTATTTATGCCAGAGGTGGTACAACTACCGCCCAAGATGCCCGCAACTTAGTTCAGCTGAAGAATATCCAACTACTATTTATTAAACATTAATTAGTGATTTCGAAAATCGTTACAAAGCACCAATTATAAAAATGTATATGTATATATAAAGGGTGATCCAAGTAGAGGTACTTTTCTCAATACCCTTTTATTTTACTGATCACGCGTAAGCCGTGTCAAGCTGTCATTTTGTTTTAGTTCAGTATTGTTAGGCATTTCATCACGGAAGGACTTACGCCTGAACAACGTTTACAAATCATTCAATTTTATTACGAAAATTCATATTCTGTAAAGAATGAGTTTCGCGCACTTCGCTCAACTTATGGTCAACATAATCGGCCTACTGAGCGTACTATTCGCAACACCATCACCCACCTGAGACCCAGCATTAATTTTTGGATAATATTCGACCGAATAGACGATGTCCAGCAGGCATTGAAGTAAATATAGCGGCGGTAGCTGAGAGTGTACACAAAGACCGTGGAGAGTCGATACGGTGCCGGACTGATGTATGGAACGACTTGATGCATTTTACGAGGAGATCTTAAATTGAAAGCGTACCAAATACAGCTTGTGCAAGAACTGAAGCCGCTAGATCTTCCCAAGCGACTTTTTCGAGCCAAATTCTGTTCAGTGAAGATACCAATTTCTAGCTCAACGGGTCTGTAAACAAGCAAAATTGCCGCATTTGGGACGGTTTGGTATGGTCTGTGGGTCGGTGGAATCATCGGTCCACACTTCTTCACAAATGATGCCGGTAAAAACCTAGCCGTCAATGGCGACCGTTATCGCGCCATGATAACTGGCAATTTTGTGCCTGAAATTAAAGCTCGTTATCACCGCGACATTTTGTTTCAACAAGACGACCCCACTGCCCACACATCACATCAATCAATGCATTTATTGAGATAACACTTCGGTGAGCAGATAATTTCACATTTTGGGTCGGTCGATTGGGCACCAAGATCGTGTGATATCACACCGTTAGACTTTTTCCTGAGGGGATATGTAAAATCTGAAGTCAATCCGGACAATCCCGTTTCGATTCAGGTCTTGGAGCAAAACATCACGCGGGTCATTCGCCAGTTACCAGTGTAAATATTCGAACGAGTCATCGAAAATTGGACTCAATGGGTGGACCATCTGAGACGTAACTATGGCCAACATTTGAAAGTGATAATCTTCAAAAAGTAAATGCCAAAGAATGTTCTTTCGAATGATAATAAACATTTCCCATTAAATTTGAATTCTCTGTATTTTTTTTTCTTTAAAAATCCCTACCTTTTTACCTCGAAATGGATTACCCTTTATTATTAATTTTTCATATTTGGTGCTCCAGCAGAAAGAAGAAATTGTAAACAGAAGGTGGTGAGTCCGATTTTAAAGCAAGGCAAAAATTAAAACTTGCAAAAAAAAACTTTTTCACCTGAAAGTACTTTCCGTTAGTATGTCTTAGTTCAGTTAAAAGTATGAGGCATATTAGTGCTATTGAAGTATGTAAATTCAAAAAAAATTTATACGATTTTATACAAACATATTATCAAAAGTTGATATGTACATATGTACTGGGTAAATAACACTATATATGTGTACTTGTTCCTTGAGTTAGTTATGAGCTAAGCGTGTAAACCGCTTAGAAAGTGAGAGACTAAATCTCCGACCGGCAAAATCTTAGCGGTTTTCATAGCTCGCTACTCGCTACATTTTTATTTGCACTCTTTTCTCGTATTTCGCCTCTATTTAAACCTTTTTTTTTTTTTTTTTTTTTTGTTGAGAACTAAACTAATTTATGACTAGGTTTTTTTTTTGGTTTGTTTAAACAAATTAAAATAACTGTCTGTGATCTGGTATTGATTCCAATCTCAATTAATCAAGTAAGTGAATAAATACATCGAATTATGACTCTTTACTTGTAAGAGAGATTTCACAACCCCCTTTGACATAACTGCACAATATATTGAGTCATATGTATATGCATATATCTACATTTGTATGTATAGATCATGCATCCAACAACGCGCTCACGGTCATTTCAATTTAATTAGTTGCTAAAAATGCCAGAAATAATAGAATTCGCAAATAGACCAAAGCTAACGGTCAACTCGTTGGTATAGCGAGACGGTTAAGTGTTAAATTGATTACACGATTGCAATGCGCTGCATATACTTTTATGCTTAACAAGCTAATTTGCACTTTGTGAAAAAATAAATGTAAACATATACATACATACATATACATACATTCATATATGTATATTAGACTGGGTACTGGACAGTCTGCTAGGCAATAAGCACTTAAACTATTAAAATATCAGCAAAATGAGTAAAATGAGTAAACTGAGCTGCAAATGCCAAATGCAAAAAATTAAATAAGCAAAAATAACCAAATTAAGTAAAGATCCAAATTAAAAATAAAGCAACAAGAAAACGACAAATGGTAATACAAACATAACGAGTAGGAAAGCAAAACCCCAAAATTATATGCGAGAGCTTATTAACAGCGCGCTAAAATGGTCAGACGAGACGGCTGTAGACTACAGAAGATACAAATTTGTGACGGCACAAAAGCGCATGCAGACAAACCAAAAAGAACGCGTAACGGACTAAACTAAAATACTAATAATCTACATTGACTAAATTTAGGGGTTAAATGCAATAGTAACGGATATATTTTACCGTTAGATACGCATTAGTCCGGAAAACGTGTTGCGCGTATTTAGTAGACTGCGGTCAGCTCATTATTGTCAAAAGCGTTAGTAAACCAAGAAATTTGCGCTGAAAGCTCACAACATTGCTTACAAATATGTTTGTATGTACGCCTGACCTCTTATTTTTTTTGGCTTTTATTGACTTTGGTTAGCTAAGCCATACCACACTAGCTCCAGCTCTGGCACATTCAAGGGCGTTAGACGGCTAATAAACACAACACACACACACGATAGAAACATATATTACACATAAACATAGACATACATACATATACATATGTATACATATGTACATATACATATGTGCTATATTTCAGCAACTCGCCGACTCGCCTTTGGCTTTTGTAGCAACATACATATTCACTCGCACATATGTACGTACACATGCTTGGAGAGGTATATTGACATTTTCACTACTCCAGTGCGCAAACGCGTTGAAATCACTGTTCGACAAGTTGTTGCTGATTGGAAGGGTGCCGGTGTTTGTTTGTTGCATGTACGCACCCTGATTTTTATTGTGTGAATTAAATGTACAAACTCATGTGTGCGTTTCTTTTTTCTATGGAACTCTTTTTTTTTTAAATTTTTTTTTTATTTTTTTCTTCTAATTTTTAATTTTATTTCACACACTTACATGTAGGTATTGTATATTTGCCTTTGAGGTGTGTACACAATTTTGTTCAACATAACCGTTAGCAACATCATACGAGCGCACGCATGCACACGTGCTCCAAACCCAAAAGCATACTTGAACTGGTGTGGAGATATATTTTATTTGAATTAATATTGTTGTAGTTGTAATATTGTCAGGCAACATATACATGCATATACGCATGGAAAATACCTATGCCTGCCTATTTTTATTGGTCACTCAGTGACAAGCGAATTTATTTACAATCCACACAATGGACCAGAAGTACTCGCACATGTGTATTGTTAATTTAGTGCACTGATGACTCAACTGAACTTGGATTTTTTTTTCAAGGTCACATACATTTCTAGCGAATTTCAAATGTTAAAATTTTTATTTTTTAATTTTATTAAAATGTTTTTCTTTTTTTTCTATGCATAATATATGTATATGTATGTACATATGTAGATTGATTTTGGCTTTAATATTTGATTTCCGCATATTATCCGTGTGGATTTCCTTGATCCAGTGTCCTACACCTAATTAGCCGAGACTATTTTCGACCTATATATATAGCCTTTTTTTCAGATCACGCGTGAGTCGTGTCATGCTGCCATGTTATTTTTGTTCAGTATTGTTTGGCATTTCATCACGGAAGGACTTACGCCTGAACAACGTTTACAAATCATTCAACTTTATTCCGAAAATTCATGTTCTGTAAAGAATGTGTTTCGCGCGCTTCGCTCAACTTATTGTCAAGATAATCGGCCTACTGAGCGTACTATTCGCAACACCATCACCCATCTTGAGACCCAGCATCATTCATTATTGGATAATATTGGACCATATAGATCACGTCCAGCACGTAGTGATGAAAATATACCGGCTCTAACTGAGAGTGTACACGAAGACCTTGGAGCGTCGATTAGGCGCCGTTCACAGCAACTCGGACTGATGTATGGAACGACTTGATGCATTTTACGTTGAGATCTTAAATTGAAAGCGTACAAAATACAGCGCTTGCAAGAATTGAAGCATCGCTCCTCTCTATGGGCTCTTGAAAAGTTCCAAGAAGATCCGAAATTTTCGAGCCAAATTTTGTTCAGCGAGGAGGTCCACTTTTGGCTCAATGGGTATATAAACAAGCAAGTTTTCCGCATTTAGGACGAAGAGCATCCTGAAGAGATTTAAGGACTGTCATTTCATTCCGAAAAACAACGATTTTGTGTCGTTTGTGGGCCGGTGGAATTGTCGGTCCATATTTTTTCAAAAATGATGTTGGTGAGAATGTAGCCGTCAATGGTGACCGCCATCGGGCCGATAATCGGCTACGTGATGCTTGAAATTGAAACTTATGATCTCCGCAACATTTGGTTTCAACAAGACGGCGCCACTTCCCACACATCGCATCAATCAATAGATTTACTTAGAGAACACATCGGTAATAGTGTGATATCATACCGTTAGACTTTTTCCTGTGGGGATATATAAAATCTAAAGTCTATGCGGATAATCCCGCATCGATTCAGGCCTTGGAGCAAAACATCACGCATGTCATTTGCCAGTTACCAGTCGAAATGCTTGAACGGGTCATCGAAAATTGGACTCAACGGATAAACCATCTGAGACGTAGCCGTGGCCAAAATTCGAAAGAGATAATCTTCAAAAAGTAAATGCAAACATTGTTCTTTCGAATGATAATAAACATTCCCCATTAAATTTTAATTTTCTGTGTTTTTGTTTTTTTTCTTTAAAAAAGTAGTGAACCTTGAAATGGATCGCCCGTTGTAAGATTTACATGTATTCTCTATATGGTTTATTTAATAACAAAAGTCAACTTTTGGACCCGAGCAGATCAGAAATATTCTTAATAATATTTAATAGGCTAAATACGAATATTTAATCCAGTTGGAAATGTTGCTTGGTTTTGAACACAGAAAAAGCTATATACCCTGTACGCGAAGTATGAGGATATGCATTCCATCGAACAGGTAGAGGGCAAAGATACACTATACATTGGTGGAAACCGCGCATTAGTACGATGTAAGCCAATCCGATCTAAATGTCATTCACCACTTTCTTGGTAACCACAAACCACGAATATTAAGCAAATTATTGGAAATTTGTTGGCATGATTGGAGTTTGAATGTTTCCAAAGATATATTTTTGCTCAGAAAACTTGAGCCATACGAGCGACGAACAAATCGAGCGGCTAAACCAACAAGATCTAGCCAACATTAACAGACGATGATGATAAGATTTTGGGATAATGGCATGTGGTTGGATTTTAATACGTGAAACTGATCTCAAGCAATACAAATAACTGAGTTCCAACTCTCTTTACTTCTGATTTGTTACTTTTAAATGAATAAAAATGAGCATTGTCAAAAATCATAAAAAATGACTTGATAAGATGTATTTTCTACGCTTTCAATTTAAAATCTCGACGTAAAATGCGCCAAGTCGTTCCATACATCAGTCCGAGTTGTTACGAACAACGCCGAAACGACTCTCCACGGTCTTCGTGTACACTCTCAACTATGGCCGCTATATTTTCTTCACTGCATGCTGGACATGGTCTATTCGGTAGGGTATTATCCAATAATGAATGCTGGGTCTCAAGATTATGTTGACCATAAGTTGAACGAAGCGCGCGTAACATATTCTATACAGAACCTGAATTTTCGTAATAAAGATGAATGATTTGTAAACGTTGTTCAGGCGTAAGTCTTTCCATGATGAAATGCCAAACAATACTGAACAAAATTAAAATGAGGGCTTGACACGGATCACACGTGATCTGTCAGAAAAAGGCTTTTGAAAAAAGTACCTCTACTTGGATCAAACTATTTATATACGTATATACTTGTACATACTAAGCAACAGTGTGGTTTCGTGGAAGTAGTTCAAAGCAGGCCTTACCTTAACAATCCCACCTCACAGAACATATATAAATTTTTTGTCCGAAGTGTGTAAGTACCAGAAGGAGAAGACATAGACTCACCGTCGTTTGCACCAGAATAACGAGCTGGCTAACGAAACTATTTTAGCAATGTATTTTAGCAGCTTTAACGCGAGCTAGTTCGTCAGTTTTTGAGATATTTGAACGAAACTTAGTATGCGGTTGTATCTTTTGTAATGTATTCGGAACCGACCAGATCGATCGACTATATCATGTAGCTCCCATACAACTAATTTTCAAACAAGCACCTAAGAGCCTGACATTTTTTATTCTACGGCTGTGAATTCAAACTAATTTTGCCTCTGAAAATCATCGAAATCGAATTTTGCAACTTGTAATAAATTTAATATGTACATGAAAGGTATAAAGGTTTCGGCATGGCCGAAGTCAGCCCTACTTTCTTGTTGAAAACTAAATTGAGGCTATATGGCGTAGAATGAGTTCAAAATTGTTGAGTAGTTATGTCAATATTACCCCATTCTAGTTCGATGGCTGATTTAAGGTAACGTATTGCCTCAAACTGTCTTCCGTTTAAAAAAAAAAGACTAGTAGAGAGGATTCCCAGAGATGGGATTTAGGTCTGAGTTCAATACTGGTATTCAATGCAGGAATTTTAGTGTCATTAAAGAAGTTTTTCGTGAATTTTGCCATGAGAATTGAGGCGTTATTCTATTGAGATATCCAGTTTTCGCCATTAATATTGCCAGCAAATCATACTGGGCTTCATTATAGGGTATATGAAGCATTTATGCGTCTTTCCTTCGTTGCAGAATGCAGTCCATAAAGTGCCACCCCAAAAGCCTCGCTTGTAGCAAGAGCGTCGTTCTTGGCTGGAATGACCCCTATACTTGTATAAAGGATTTTCCAACAGGGATGATTCGCCCAGGCGAATGGAAGTACGTAATGCTAACCTCTCGTTTATGGCGGACGAAAATTACAACAACTGGCGACCTCATACTGCATGAAAGTAAAGTCTTTATGGCCGCTTGGTTATCTGCTGGTTTTCTACAGTTGTTTAGCTGTAATTTTTATAGCAAAAATTGGCGGTTTTGAAGATATTGCAAAGGTTTGGCTGCTTGAATGACTCAATTGTTTTTGGTCAAGCACTGTAGACTGTAACTCCTACTTACTCGTTCATTCATTCGGAACCATTTGCAAAGATATGCAGAAACTTTTCTGAAAACTTGAATACTTTGCTCCATTCGTCTGCGTCTATTGTAGTTGTTAAAAGTTTTCCGAAATTAGGCGCGGATCGAGGTAGTCTATATATATTCTTAGAGATAACGGTCTATGGCTGTGCCCGTATTTTCTGACTTTCTAATGTAGATCATCGATAGTCTGAAAACTGTTCCTAGCTTTAAAGAGTTGTTTTCTGTAGCTAAACTCCATAAGTTGACCCAAGCTAGAACTTTGTATTTACTTTTGAATACGGTTTGGAGGGAGACCAATCTACAGCTTATTTCCTATATGGACCGCTTAATTTGCAAAACTTCATTTTTTTAAATAGATAATAAAGGATTTTCCAATAGGCTTGATATGATTTCTAAGTGTCGTTTTGGCCATTTTTGATATGTCATGATCTGTCTTTTTTTTTCTTCATTGTATTCAGTAATGTTTACAATTCCATTCGTGGACTACAATAAACGTCGTGAATTTTCTGATTTTGCCTTGTAACAACTGGAAAACGATAACGATTTTTTTAAGAAAATCATCTTTCTTTCGAAATGAAGCTGGTAGCACCGTTACTGTCAATGGAGAGCGGTATAGATGATAGATAACTTTTTATGGCCACAATTGGAAGAAGTTAATCTTAACAACATATGGCTCCAGCAAGACGGCACTACGTGTCACACAGCACGTGCAACAATCGAATTATTGCGAGAAAGTTTTGGAAATTCGATTATTTCAAGAAATTGTGACATTGAATGACCTCCAAGAAGTTGTAATTTAACACCATTAGACCTCTTCCTGTGGGGTTATTTGAAGTCATTGAAGTATTTAGCAATAAACCAGACTCTCTTCAAGCTTTAAAAGTCAATATTGAATGGGATATTCATGACATACTTGAGACTTAATTTAGTGGAAAAAGTGCTCAAAAATCTGGTTCATAGAGTCCGTTCCTGCAAAAGAAGTCGTGGAGGTCATTTGTATGATGTTATATTCAGAACTTAATTGTATCGATTGCACTTCACATTAAATAAAAACCATTTGAATTTCCTTAAAAACTAGTGTGTCTGTTTTTTAAAGAAATCATATCACTCTTAATGGAGAACCATATAATTTGCAACAGTCTGGGCGTCTTATTTAATTTTTTTCGTCATGATGGACGATTTGAGGCCACCCTTCGGCCCAAAATTGGTATTTATTCGAAAATTCAAAACCAATAGCTTTGATTTTGATACCATGGAGGTATGGTTAAGGAATTTATTTTCATACAAAATTTGAGCGTTTATAATCCCGCTTATTTTCTCTCCCAAATGCAGTCTTATTTCTCCGCTACTCACCAAATCCTACGTCGAATCTGCCGTTTGCACCGATCGTTAACATTGGTTTTCGTTTCTCTGCTTAGCGCTGTACCATAATTAACCAATTTGAGCTTATCTTTCTTCTCGTTATTAATTTGTCACCTCCTTCGATGACTTCTTTATCTTTATACTTCACAAGATAGAAGTTGAGTTGCCTGCAACCAGTCCATCTTAGAAAAGAATTAAAGAAAAAAACGTTTTGCAATTCATACTAAACTTGCACAAAGATACTGATCTGCTAAATCCAAACATGCAATTTGATCTGAAGATTAAAGTTGAAGTTTAAATTTGACTTTTAAACACAAATTATTATGAACGCTAAAAAACACACAATTAACCAAACGCATTTATGCATTTATGTATGTATATACTTGTATGTATTTTTTTATTTTTCTCGTCACTTGCCTGACGACCATAACTACATAAAACACTGTTATTATATGTATGTATTTGTAATGCTTACGAGTGCTCATTTAAATAAATTTTTAGACAGCCCAAACAACAACAACTTAACTTTAACAGACTAACAGACCCTCTTAATAGCATTCGTTACCTAATAGCCTAACATTAACCACAATGTTCACTGAATGCATCCATACATGCGTGCGCATGTTTGTGTGTGTGTGTATGTGCATCTATGTGCAACGCAAGGCGTGTGTAAGCCGATATGTATTTAAGCAAACGACTTAATAACAACTGCGAAACTGTTAATTGGACAGACTTGATCGATCGTCAAATCGCTAAAGCAACAGCAATAGCAACAAACACGCTAAAATACCAAAATGCATACGCATGCGCCAAAAAAAGAACCAAACATATGTGCAGGAAAAAAGGAAAAATAAATTAAAAAATATAATAAAAATAAAAAATAAATAGTTGGATGTTATAAAATATACTTTGTGCTTGGAAAAAATGCTGATTTTGCGTTAAAGCTCATACAAATCTATGAAAAATCTCTGAAAAATCGTTGCAAATCCATGAAACTCAAGGAATTGAAAATAAAAATTAATGCCAATAAATGCTGTAGCGGTTACCTTATCGGTTACCAGCGAGTTATGGCATTTGTTTGCATATACATATGTATGGTTGGCAGTGTGTGTGCCAGTGATTGAATTGTACGCATACCAAGCACCAAAACTATGCAAACACACACACACGCACATACATATGTATGTACATGGCAGTAGCAAGATTACATAGCGATTTGCGTAATTATTTATTTATTTTTCCTTTTTGTCGTTGCGGTCGTTGCGTTGTTAGCTTTGTCTCAACGCCTGTTTTAATAAATTGTACACACCTGTCAATATTCACTCATTTCTTTTCATTTCAATTGTGGCAAATTTCAATCACTACTACATAAATCACGAAAAAAAATAATAACGTAATTCATTTCTTGTCGAGCATTTTAAGTGCACTTTTTTAATTCGAAGTTATGTTGCGCTGTGCTATGTTATTCCGTAATATGTAGCAACATTTTGATTTGTATGTATTAATGGCATTTAATTTGCTATGATTTTAGGTAATTTTTATTTAAAATACTTCACTTGAAATGTTTACATTTATAATGTCATATGCACAGTTGGTTTGAAAAGGGTGGGGAAATCTTTAAATTTCCAAAAAACAAAATTATAATAATATTATCTAATATCGTAAGTAAATTCTGGAAAAATATAATAAAATATTCAGCAATAAATGCTATAATCTAGTTAAGGGGTTAAGTAGGTTTGAAAATTAAAAAAAAAGAGTTTTTTTGTCTTATTAAATTGTAAAATATGTTTGAAATATTCTCCTAAAATTTCAAATCGATCGGAGTAAAATTCCCTTTGGAAGTTCTGCCCATCAGGCCATGTCTGTGCCAATTTGAAACTTTAAACGCGTATAACTCAAAACTCTATTTTTTAAATCGGTGGACACGATTTCTCGAAAAGTTTTTGTTCAAATTCGGCAGAGATCTTTGTAATAATATTATCTATTCATTGAATAAAGGCTTTTTTTATTGCAACCAATTTTTTCGAGCCAATGCATCGCGAAAATTTGATCTAACAATTTGTTTTTTTGTTCAAAGTCTGGCAAAAAATCAATTATTAATTTTTTTGTTTTTTCCTTCGCCCAACAAAGAGATTTATCCATGTACGAACGAAATATTTTTGGTTTTTTTGATTTTAGATAAACCAATAAGGAGTTATGCTGTCCACGGCGAGGGCATTTTCTTTTGAGGCGCCAAGGGAGATGAGGTACCAACGGCTGAGTTTTCGGAATTTTTGAATAAAAATTTCACAAAATACTGTTTAAATATGTATCTTTGATATGATGAATTGTTTCAATAAAATATATGTTTGTATATATAAAAAATAGTGAAAATTTCGTTTTTTGATCTCTGAAACCCACCTAACCCCTTAAGTAGTACAAAGTGAGTAATATATGGGCCCACATTCCAATCACAGAACGCAAAAACTTCGAAATGTCCAAAATTTTAAACAATGACTGGTCAAGATATTTTTTTCGTACCTTTGGCAACTTAAAAACGAAATATTTGTCGGGACTTCATTCACATTTCAAGCCGTAAATAAATTAATATCTGTAAGCTGGCACAACTGTGTCCTTTTTACTGATTTGGATCACGATCTCTTGTTTACGAAGCATATCCGGAAAGGAATTGTACTGAAACTCTCACGGCCGGAGTGGTTTTAGTTTCGTCATATTGGTAACACGGTAATGCAGCCAGACTTCTCCACTTTGCAACAAGACCGGTTCGAGTTCACTACGTTGAGAGCTTTTGTTTCGACAACACGTATCGTAAATTCAGTCTCCTGCCTCCGTTTGAGATTTATAATGAGGTGAAAACAACATATGTTGATGAAGCTATAAATCGTACGAGTGTGTACAATTGGTGTCGCAAGCTTTAAAACGATGTTACGTCTGTGCATGATGAACAGCGGAGCGGAAGACTTTTAATTTCGACTGACGAGATGTGTGAAAAAATCGCAAATGTGCTCCGTGACGATCGCAGATTGACTGCGGATGAACTTTTTGTGATGTTTCCGTAAATTTTCAGATCTCTACTACACGGAACAATGGTAGACGAAGTGCTTGGTGAGAAACTACTTCGAAGAAGGCATAAAAAAATTATACCCCGCTGCACAACCAGCATAGAATGGAATGGCAATTGCGAATGTGTGATAAAAAAAAATAACAATCCGCATCACAGCGAAGTTCTTCAAAATATGGGTGATTTGCCGAAGGGAAGGCGATGTAACCAAATATCCTTTCTATGAGAGCTTAGAGCGTACCTACAGGCGCTTCCCCGCCAAAATGTGGAAATCGTACTTGGAGATTTTAATTTCACGGTTGGTAAAGACAACAGTCGGAAAATTCAGCCTCCATTTCCAAACAGGCTGAGGCCGATCAGCTTCGAAGTGGGCCCAGAATATGGTTGTATGTATTACTATATTCCGGCACAAGAAAATGCATTAAGCTACATGGATGTATAGGAATCGAAAACGCGCAACCAAATCGATCATGTTGTGATAGATGGAAAATATGCATCCGATGCTAGATTTCAGACAGGATGACCCTTTATCGTGTGATTTCTTCAACCTGATACTGGAAAAAATAACAAAGGCCGCCAGAATAAAAAGGCAAGGTATAATATTTTATAAGAGTGTACAATTGCTGGCGTATGCCAATGATATTGATATCGCACAGCTTTCCAAAGGCTAGACAAAGAAGAAAAGAATGGGTCTGGTAGTGAGCGAGGGCAAGACGAAATATTTCCTGTCGTCAAACAAACAGTCAGCGCATTCGCGTCTTGGCTCCCACGGCACTGTCTACCTAGGTACCAGCATTACCAACACCAACAATGTCAGCTTTAAAATCCAAGACTGAACCACTCTTGCCAACAGGTGCTACTTTGAACTGAGTAGGCAATTTAAAAGTAAAGTCCCCTCTAGATGAACCAAAACCAAACTCTAGAAGTTCATCATTCCCATTCTAACATATAGCGCAGATGCGTGGGCGATTTCGACATCCAAAGAAATGATACTAGGAGTTTTCGAGAAAAAGGTTTTGCGGAAGATATATGACCTTTGCGCAGTAGTGGTAGTTATGAGTTTTGTTAATTTTCTTTTGGTTTGCTCATTAAATTTGCGATAAAGCTTTGATTATATTTTTGAAAGGGATACGCCAGGTTGAAAAAAACTAAATACCAATTTCTAAAGCTAGTTTTGAAGAGTTCAATTACTCAAAATGTTCTCAATTAGCTAATCGAGTGGCTGCGTGAACTGATGTCCACTTGTTACAATTACTTCAAACTAGTTAGTATTTAATGCCTTTTTTTTTTCAAAGAGAACACCATATTATTTTGTCAAGAATTACAATTTTCTACAATGTATTAAGTAAAATTTGTTCAGTGGAAAACTCAATTTGAGTGAAACATGATTTTATTAACTTTTAAGTGTCTAAGATAACCGTCAGCATTCTCTCACACCATTTATTGGCAAACATTGTATATATATCCTCTAAATTAAATCAAATTCTCCATTAACCTCTATTACTCACACAGGATATTGTGCAAAATATTATTAAACACGCTGGTACAGATATAATTTTGCATATATGTTGCTATGTTTCTCACTATTGGTTCAAATTGCCACCATGTTACTGCGCAAATAAAATCAGCAACAGCGTAAATGATTTAAACACAAATATGTTATGCACATATGTAAATATCTTAGTGGAAAACCTTAAGCAACCGGAATTCATAAAAATACACATATGTAGATATATAAAATATGCATATGGAAATATGTAGCTGAAAAAGTAGAGAATTTGCATAGGGTGGAAAGTTGAGTCGGTTTAACTGAAAATTTATGGCTGAAAATATTTAGACAAACATGTTATATTAGTATTTAATAAAGGGTTTTCCAATAGAAACGACATGATTTCCAGATATGTTTACAATTGCATCATGACAAGATAAACGCAAGAATAACGTTTACAAATTATTCAATATTATTATCAATATAATCGATCTGCAATTGCAACTTTTCTTGCGCTTTTACCATTTTATGGTCGCAATAATCGTCCACCTTTGCTCGCTATTCATCGAATTGTTGAAAATTTCGAGCGTGCATTTTCTTTACATAATGTTCAAGTGCCAATAAGACAAAGAACCAGTCGAAGTAATGAAAATATTGCTGCCGTTCAGGCAAGTGTTGCTGAAGACCGCAATTTGTCGATTCCAAGACGTTCTCAAGAATTGGAACTGTCTCAAACCACAACCTGGCGGATTTTGAGAAAGGATTTGGGCTTGCATCCGTATAAAATTTTTCACACTCACGAACTGAAGTCATTGGAGTGCCATAAACGTCGTGAGTTTGCAGATATTCTTCGATGAGGGTCACTTTCATCTGAGTGAAGCGGGAAATAAACAAAACTGTCGATTCTGGTGCGAAGTAACTCCACAAATTATCCATGAACGACTATTAAATTCATCTAAATTGACAGTTTGGCGTGGTTTTGGGTCTGCTGGAATCATCGGTCAATATAGATCAACGGCAACAAACATTTTATGGCCACAATGGAAGAAGTAGTTGATCTTAACAACATCTGGTTCCTACAAAATAGGACTATGTGTCACACAGCACGTGCAACAACCGAATTATTGCGAGAAAGGTTTGGAGATGCGATTATTTCAAAAAATTATGTCATTGAATGGCCTCCTAGAAGTTGTGATTTACCACCATTAGACTACTTCGTGTGGTGTTATTTGAAGTCATTGGTCTTTAGCAATTCACCAGACACTCTTAAAGCTTAAAAAGTCAATGTTGATGGTGCTATTCATGACATACGACTTGATTTAGTGGAAAAAGTGCTCAAAATTGGGTTCATCGAATTCGATCATGCAAAGAAGTCGTTGAGGCCTTTTGAATGATGTTATATTCAGAACTTAATTGTATCGATTGTGCTTCACATTAAATAAAAATTAATTTGAATTTCCTTAACAAATAGTGTGTGTTTTTTTTTAAAGAAATCATATCAATCTTATTGGAAATCCCTATATATTTACTGGCACATAATTTTCCTGCCTCTGATTGGCTGTAGCATTTTGTTTTTTAAAAATGCTTTTGAAGTTTTCGTAATGGAGGATTTTTAGTGAATTTCTTTCTCACACTTTAAATAGTTTTATGAAAAACGATTGGTTTTTGTGCTTTTTCATGATATCAAAATATTCATTAAATCCTTGTGCCGCAGCAAGATTAATATCGAACCAATATTAGGCACAAAACTCTTTAAGGAAAGAGTGAGAGCTTAGAAGATTTCATTTTGTGAGAAACTGATACAGATGAGCAGGTTTTGCATTAGAATTTGTCGAAGAAATGTATTAGCCGCTGGCGCAGTGGACTCAGCCTGCTGAGTTTTTCTAATAAATTCCATTTAAAAATTGAGATATGAACTAACAAACTTCCCCCCTCAGTCTGAGTTCGCTTTATGCACCCTACCTTATTTAGCATCAATGGAATTTTCCATAACTTTGTGTATTTCTTAGTTCATAACAAAAAAAGTTCAGTTATGATTAAAAAAAAAAATATGATTAAGTAACGAACGCAAGTCAAAAGGCAACTTTGTGCACAAACATGGCTCTAGCTACAGGCTATTGGCAATTAACAACAAAACAAGAACATTCATAAGGAATGCTGTTATTGCGTGGTGGTAGTGTTGAATTTTTGATTTTGATGGCTTTTGGCAGCTGGCGTTAAGCCATGTTGTCAACATATTGCTAAATGCAGCATGAAAATGGGCAATTATCAATCAACTAAGTGCAGTGCCGAGAAAGAAGAAAAAAATGGTAACATTTTTTTTTTAATGTTAATATTGCTAAATTCCATTACAGCAGCTTTAATCAATGCACAAAACGTGTGGTCATAAAAATACTAGAAAAATATGAATATAAAATAAATAATAACATAACAAATTAATAATTTCCAATTAATATGAATTATATGTGAGACATGTATGCGATTTAATAAATTTGTTAATCTTAATAGTTGGAACCACTCAGTGGTCGAAAAGAAAAAAAAGAAAAAAATAATAAAATTACAAAATAAATATAAATGAAATTAAAAAAAAAATATAGAAAAATATTTTAAAAAAATAATAATAAAGAAAAATTATGAAAAATTATAAAAAAAATAATAAAAAATAAAAAAAAAATAAAAATAATAATGATAATAAAAAAGTTGAATAGAATTAAACAATAAACAATAAATATTAAAATTAAAATAATAATAATAAAAAAAATATTAAAAAAAAAATAAATAAAAAATTGAAAAAATAAAATAATAATAAAATTGCTAAAAAATAATCAAATATTAAACCTGGCGACGCCACTCCTACAACAATATGAAAAAAAGATACAATTACACAATGACCCAAAATAAAGGATATTACTGATATTTCGCGACAACCTTCTTCTTCTTCTTCTTCTTCTTTAGGGTAAGCACCGCTTACGTGATTATTTCCACATCAAAAATAGCGCGCCACTCGTTTCTTTTCTTTACTGAGTGGCGCCAGTTGGAAATACCAGGTGAAACCAAGTAGCTCTCCCCCTGATCCTTACAACGGAGTGGAAACCTTCTTCTTTCTCTGTTTCCACCAGTAAGTACTCCAATGAATACTTTCAAAGCTGGAGCGCTTTCTTACACTTGAACGCAATGACCTAGCTAGCGTAGCCGCTGCCTCTTTATTCGGTGAACTATGACAAAGTCGTCACATAACTCGGCCACCGTCTACCCGTCTACGGTCTTCGCAAGGACCATAAATCTTTCGCGAAACTTTTCTCTTCCAAACTTCTGCACCATAGAGCAGAACGGATATGATGAGCGACATGTAATGTTTGGTTTTGGTTCGTCGAGAGAGAACTTTACTTTCCAATTAGCTACTCAGTCCAAAGTAACAACTGTTGGCACGAGTGATCCTGCGTTGGATTTCAAGGCCGACTTTGTTAATATTGTTAATTCTGATTGCTAGATGGACGCAATTATATACGACGTGGAAGATATGACTTCCAACAGTGGCGTGGAAGCCCAGTCGCCAATGCAATGACTGTTTATTTGATGACGGGAGATATTTCGTTTTGCCCTCGTTCACTACCAGACCCATTCGCTTTGCTTCTTTGTCTAATCTGAAGAAAGCAGAACTTATGGTGCGGTTGATATGATATAAATATTATCGGCATACGCAAATAATTGTACACACTTGTAGAAGATTGCACCTGATCTTCTTAGCTCTGCAGCTAAAGAGCCCCCTCTCAAAAGTCTCGTTTGGCATCGATCTACTCGGAGAGATCCTTCCCAACTCTGACTGCGCTTCTGGTATTATTCAGGGTCAGTTAACATAGCCGTATGAGTTTTGTGAGGATATCAAATTCTGATATAGCGGCGTAGATGAAATTCATTATCGTGCTGTCGAAGGTAGTACTAAAATTGATAAAAAGGTGGTGTGTATCGCTTATTTTCTCTCTGGTCTTCTTCAAGATTTGACGCATGGTGAATATCTGGTCAATGGTGGATTTTCTAGGTCATTTTTTTGACGGTTTACTTTAACATTTCACTCAATACGCTTCATAGAACCTTATATGCGATATGAAGGAGACTTATCACACGATAATTGGCGCAGACCGTGGGGTCCCCATTTTTTTTGGATTGAGAAGAGTATACTTAGGTTCCATTCGTCGGGCATGCTTTCGTCCGACCATACAGTGCAAAGAAGCTGATACATGCAACTTGCCAGTTTGTCTGCTGTGATTGCAGCTTTTTGCTGCCAACACCTCAAATAAAATTTGCAATTTGTTGGAAATTCGTCGAAGTGGTAGTTCGTGATATTGCGACTTTCGTAATGATAATAACTTGTTACAAAAAAAAAGTTTTTTTCCATTTTGAACTTAATGGACTAGATATGCGAAAATTGATGAATAGAGAAACCCTTACATACATACTAACAAATACTCATCTTAAAGCCTGGAAAGCAGATGACATAAAGAGATGATTTGATATTGTATTTTATTTATTTGGAAAATAGGTGTATCACTGACATTGAAGTAACACTGAAGATCCAGAAAAGACCACTAGATATGGAGTACACTGCAGAATATATTCCATTGAATCCTTTACCTAGCTCAGAAGATGATGATAATGATGATAATTTACAACCACTCACGATGAAATTGAAATTATCTGAACCACAGACAACTTATTTAAAAAAAAGCCAAAAATTAACATATTTTTATCTCTTTTTCATACATAAATACCAATCATAAACACATATTTATTTCGTCTTAATATTTAAAAACCGAATGGTAAAACATTAGTTTGAAAAATTAAAATATAAAAAAAACAATCAATTTTTATGTATATCCCAGTTATTCAAGGACAAGAAGGAAAGGCTAGCCTTGACCGTGCCGAAGGCTTTATACCTTTCATATACATATCAAATTTATTGCAAATTACAAATTTCTATTTCGATGATTTTCAATGTCAATATAAACTTGAATATACGTTGGTAGAATATCAAATTTCAAGCTCCTAGATGTCTTTTCAGCGGATTTTTTTTACCCAAAACATCATATCTGAACAAATCTGCCGTATGTAGTCTATATGATATTGTATTCCGATTTCGATGATTTTCACAAGCAATATGTAACTCACAATGTGTGTGAATATTACCAAATTTTACTCTTCTAGATGCTGTTAGCGGATTTTTGACTCCAAACCTCATATATGGAAAAAAAATGGTTGTAGAGGGGGGCTTTATGTATTAGTACTCCGATTTCAATGAGTTTCAGAACCAATATGCAATTTGTTATGTATGTGTAGTACTACCACTACCAAGTTTGGTTGAAATATATCAAAAATTGAGAGACTAATTTGCGTTCAAACAAAAGGACAGACAGACAGACGGACATGGCTAAATCAATTCAGCTCGTAATTCTGATACAATCGGTATAAATTTCAGTGGGTTTATCTTGCCTCCTTTTAGTACTTACATATTTCGGACCAAAGTTAATATACCATTTCATGTACATGAAGGGTAAAAAATGGTGAAAAATGGTAAAATTGCACATATTTGCTTTTTTGGGGCACTAGATGCACTTTTTCCGGATAAGTTGGCTTTGTATTTTTTTTTTCTCTGCTTCCATATCTACACCTTTGCTGAACCCACCAAAATAAAATTCCTTAGGGTTAAACGAATGTAAAATATCGAAAAGGTTTATGAAAATCGACTTTCAGCCAGCAAATGTATGAGATCATACGAAAGCACTTTGAGTAACAATCGCCAATATAAATATAAAAAATTTACAGAAGTTAAAAGAAGTAATAAAATAAACTGTGTCCTATTCAAATCACAGCATAAATGTCCTAATTTTTTTACGACACCTACTACTACTACTACTACTACTACTACTGTTTACTTAATTCCATTAATTCCATTAAATATGCTCTGGTGTGTTGTAAGCTTCTATGAATGTATGCCATAATGGCATACCACAGGCAGCAAACTACTTACAAAAATAGCTAGGCAAACTGTCTCAAATGTCATTCAATTGTATAAATGTGATTAAATTTTTCATGATGAAATAATAAACTACAAAATACTGTACTGCCAGCAAATATGCTAGCAGCACGCGTCGCCCAAACTGCCATTGTGACAAGTTACTGTCAGACGAGAAATTATGAGTAAAGTACAATTTTATGACCAAATGACAGACTAATGCCACTTATGACAAAAAAAAAGGGGTTGAAAATAGTTCATAAAATAATCAACATACATAATGTTAAAGTGCCATAATAAGTATATATGTATGTATGTATTTGTAAAATAAATTTCATTTTTACGGCTAACACCGTCTGCGCTTAACAATGACAAAATAGTTTATTTTTCGTTAGCATTTTTTTTCACTTTTTTCCTTTTGTATTTGCATTGTTCTACAAAACAACTCAATTACAATCGAAATTCTACGATTCTAATGTGCATAGTTATTTGCGCACACTCACCCGTAGTACATTCATTGGTATTTTTATTTAGATCTCAAATTAATTTGCAGCCACAGGCGTCCAATCGACAGTTTTTGTTCCGTTGCCTTGCCGTTGATTTTAAGTGGCACATGTCTCAATGTCTCTTACTGTACTGTGCACTGATTTTGCATTGAAATAATATATTGCCGTCATATGTATGTATGTATGTTTGTTGTTGGAATTCATATTTCGCACTTTGCGCTAAACAAATGTCTTTCAATATGTATGTAAATGTAATTACTTAATTACGCATGTTTTATGCAAAAACCAAGCTTAGCAAAGCGCTGAACAAGAACAGAACAAGATTCGATATCTACAAGTTATTAGTTGCCTTTTCAGATGTCTTTTCATTAATGCGCTACATTAAATTTGATTTACGCCACTGATTGTCGCTGTGTCGATTGATTTGCGGTATATAAGTATTTAGAGCTTAAATAGACTTTTGAGTGTTACTTGATTGCTATCAATCGTTATCTTAATAAATATAAACGACACGAGCGTGTTAAAAAGAGACTCTGGAGCTCATGAGAATCGATTGTACTACGAGATTACCTTTCGAGCATTGTAGGCATTTTGTTCGAGCGTGGATTGTATACTTTGCTAAATTAGATTTGTTCCAGGATGAGCAATGTTTCATCTTGCGGTATTGGACCTTGGATGTCGTAGTTTTTTCGGAGCTGAATGTGTATTTGATTGTGCATTTCATTTTGGGGCTATCTTGACCTTTTCGAAAGACACAAGACTTTAATTTTCATGTAGGTTTTTTTTTAGTTTTCATGAGAATTTTTATAATGCATCTTCAGCATTATGGAGGAGTTTTTGCGTAGAAGATAAGTACGTAGTGTGTCAGTTATTGTTGGGATAATATATGTTTAGCTAACAAATGTCTGGACATCTGTGTTGCATATTTCTAGTCACATTAGTTAGACATTTTGTGAAGTTGCTTCCAGACTCGTTGGGGAGACTTTTTTTTAGAGAAAAAGTCAGATATTTTAATTGAACAAGTTTTCTGGACAGGGTTCCCACGGGGGCTTAAGACGAAACTTAGCACATCATTGAGAATAGCGTATACCGTTTATTGCCTGTGAGTTTGAAATTTACTAGCGTTTCTGCCTCTTTGTGTTTAGCTGGTGAAATGTGATTGCCGTTTGAAGGATCTACTAAGGTTTATTTTACATGTGTTCCGCGCGCTTCACTCAACTTATCGTCACCTACTGTACTGAGCGTACAATCACCCATTTTAAGACCCAGCATTCAATATTGGATAATATTCGACCGAACAGACCACGTCTAGCGCGCAGTGAAGAAAATATAGGAGCAACAACTCGACTGACGTATGGAACGACTTGGCGTGTTTTACGTCAATATCTTAAATTGAAAACGTACAAAATATAGCTTTTACTAGAACTGAAGCCACTCGACCTTCCCAAACGACATCGCTTCGCTCTATGTTCAACGATAAGGCCCATTTCCGGCTCATCACAAGCAGAGTTGCCGCATTTACGACGAAGAGTAACCTGAAGAGATTCAAGAGCTGTGACTTCATTTAGAAAAAAGAACGGTTTGGTGTAGTTTGTGCGCCGGGGAATCATCATTTGATGCCTAAAATTGAAGCTCGTGATCTCTGCGACATTTAGTTTCAACAAGATGGCATCACTTCTCACACATCGCATCAATCAATGGATTTATTGAGAGAACACTTCGGCGATCAGATAATTTCTCGTTTTGGGTCGGTCGATTGGCCACCAAGATATTATGATATCATACCGTAAGACTTTTTCCTGTCTGGATATGTAAAGTCTAAAGTCTATGCGGACAATCCCGCTTCGATTCAGGCCTTGGAGCAAAACAGCACGTCTGTCATTGATCAGTTACTAGCTAAATGCTCAAACGAGTCATCGAAAATTGGACTCAACGGATGGACATAGCTGCGGCCAACATTTGAAAGAGGTAATCTACTAGAAATAAATGCCAAAGAATGTTCTTTCGAATGATAATAAACATTTCCCATTAAATTTGAATTTTCTATCTATTTTTTTAATTAGGGAACCTCGAAACGGATCACTCCTTATTTTATGGTTTATATTGCTGCTAATTTAAAAGAATTGTTCTAATAACGGTCAGCGGGATATGTCAAGAAGTAAAATTGGAGGAGGAGTTCGGAGGATTGTCTTTTTTATTATATTATTTTGTTTTAATATAAATTTTTTAAAGATATGTTTTTTCATTCTGTTAATAATTTTATTACTTATAGCAATTTCTTTTATTTTGCTTTAGTTTATTTAATTAAATTTTATTTTATTTGAATTTTTTTAATTTAATTTAATTTTATTTTTTATATATTCATTTTTGTTTTTATATTACTTGAATTTTTTTTTAAATTTAATTTAATTTTATTTTATTTTATTTCTATTCTTTATTATATTTTTTGTATTCTAAATAATTTTTTTTTTAAATTTTTTTTTATTATGTGTTATTTTATTTTATTTTATTTTAGTTTGCTTCATATTATATTATATATTTTATTTTATTTTATTTTATTTTATTTATTTTGTTTTATTTTTTTAAATTTTATTTTATTCTATTTTTTTTTTTTTGTTGAATTTTTTTATGTGTTTTATTTTTTATTATTATTTCTTAATTTTAAAAATTTGTAGTTATTTCTCTTTTATTTTATCTTATTCTTTTTTTCTTTTTTTAATTTTGCTTTTTTTAATTATTATTTTATTCTTATTATTATATTATATATTATTTTTTTATATTTTATTATATATTTTTTTAATTTTATTTTATTTTATTTTATTTAATATTATTTTATTTTATTTTATTTTATTTTTTCAGTCTTTATTTTGTTTTTTTTTTTCGGGTTACATCGGTTATTTACAACAAGATATATAAAACTATTGCTAAATCAGGTACATATATTTACATTTCATTATTCTAATAACGAACGAACAATTGATGTTGTTGGTAATATAACTGCTTTTTGGATACTTAAAAACTTGTCACTTAATTGTAGCTCGTCCAGCATCTTCAGCTACGTTTTCGGTACTACACCTGTCGACGAGATGATGATTGGAACAATTGTAACTTTGTCCAGGTGCCACATCTGCTTCACTTCTAATGCCAGCTGCTGGTATTTCCTTCTCTTTTCACCATAGCGGTCTTGAAGATTGTGCGAATTGGGTATACCAACATCGATAAGAAGAGCTCTCTTTTCTTTCTTCTCGATGAGAATAACATCTGGCCTGTTATGTTGGACGCTTCTATCCGTCAGTATCGTGCGATCCCAGTAGATTTTATATGCTTCATATTCTAGAACTCCAGCAGGCTTATATTTGTAATAAGGCATTTTTTTTCCAATAGTGTAGTACGTATAGCAAGGCTCAGTGGCCGCTAACATAACACACGCCCCTGTTATATGATGTATAGTTTCAGGTTGTTGCTGACATTTTCTACACTTGTCATTGTCAATTTGTTTGCTAGCAATATAAGTTAAATAATTTCTAGTTGCCATAACTTGGTCTTGAATTGCAAACATTAGTCCTTCAGTTTCCAAGTAAATGCCAGCATGTTGCAGCCATAAGTTTGAGGCGCATGCGTCGATTTCAGGTTAGCTCAGTATATGTGGATGCTTACCATGCAATGTTTTCAGCTTCCAATCGTTTAGCAACTTTTCGGTTTGTATTCTGTTTGGTATCTGTTATTTCAACAGGTTATTTTATTTTATTCATTTTGTTTTATTTTATTTTAATTTATTATATTTTATTTAATTAATTTATTATTATTTTATATTTTTTTTACATTTTAAATTTTTTTTTAATTTGTTTAATTTTTAATTTTTTATTTTGTATTAATTTTATTTAATTTTTAAATATATTCTTTTTATTTTTAGTTTATTTTACTTAATTTAATTTAAATTTATTTTATTTTAATTTACTTTATGTTATATTATGTTATTTTATTTTATTTACTTTATTTTATTCTATTTTATTTTATCTAGTTTAATTTTTTTAATGTTATTTTATGTTATTTTTTTACCTGTTTTGTTTTGTTTTATTTTTTAATCTATTTCGTTTTTTTTTAATTTTTTTTTTTTTTTTTTTTAATTTTATTTTTTTTGTATTTTTTTGTTTTATTTTTTATTTTTTCATATTTTTTTATTCTATTTTATTTTGTTTTATTTTGTTTTAATTTACTTTTTGTTATTTTATCTTATTTTTTTTATTTTTTTATTTTTTATTTTTTTTTTAACAATTTCATTTTATTTAGTTTCTTTAAACAAAATTGTAATTTTTTATTCTTTTTTCTTTTTTATTTGATATCATTAGTATTTAAATTTTTTTAAATATTTAGTTATATCTTCATTATTTTTTTATTCTTTTTTTTTATAGTTTTTTTTTATTTTTTCTTTTGTTTTAATTTGTTTTATTTTTATTTTATTTTATTTTATATTATATTATTTTATTTTGCCTTTAGCTTCGCATTGAGTAGGCTGGAAATCATATAAATTTTAAAATACTTATAAACACGTGACACAACCAACCTGTCAAGGACAACATGTTAACCAAACAGATGTGAATAGGAAAATAGGATTATGGGTTTGAATAACTACTTAAATATTGAAATTATGTAGCTTGATTGGCGTGTGTAAATATCTTAAGAGTGTTAGTTCTAAATAAGAAAAAAATTCCTTTTAATAGTATGAGACTCAGCCGAAACAGCAGAGAACCAATGCTGCTCAAAAGCTGAGCTAAGTCCACAGCTGGCTGAGAAGAAAATGTAATTTTTGTGAATTATAAATTTCTGATGATCGGTTGGAAAGGACATTGTTTTTTAGAAATATTTTACTAATAGTTATTGAATTCATTCCCAGGAAAAAATATTTAAAACTTACTGACGTTATGTATGTATAAGAGCTCACTGTAGAAATATCTTTTCCAACACATTTTATATATGATTTGTTTGCCACTTGACCTCTAAAAGTCAGAAAAACAAAAACAAACCTTCAAGTGCAGACATTCACCGCAGCTGTCAGTGTTGTCGACAATTCTAACAGATGAAAAATAGCCAACGCATACCACAGTTTACCAACCATGATCTGATAAATACATACTCGTAAACATATTTATATTTACATATCTGCAAACAAACGAAATCGCCGCCTTTAAAGCATTTCAATTATGTAATAAAACCAAAGAGCTGAATTTTTTTTTAAGTGATTTTATTTGATTTATAATTTTTGTTTTAATTTTTTTTTTTTTTTTTTTTTTTTGCTTACCACAAAATTTGCCGTTCAACATATATCCTAACATATTTCGGCTACCAGTTTACAAACTTGCTGAGCATGCGCGACACCCAAAATGACATGTTGTTGCTCTTGTACTGTTTCTTATTTATGTTATGTTTTGTAATTTAAAGTAGAACACGTCGAGAAAAACTTCGCCACTACGCCACTACGCAAGCGCTCAAAAATATTTATGAATTTCCAAAATCAAGTTTTTGCATAAGAAAAATTCTTTTTTTTTATTGAGTTCTTTTTTCACAATTTAATACCAAAAAAAAAAGACACCCAAAATCTGTTGGTGTTAATTTCCAAGTAAATGTCGATTTTCATCAAATTCTTAAGAGCGTTCAACCATTTGGTCAAGTGCATAGAGCGACAATAAATAGCAAAAAAAAAAAAAAAACCTCAATTTCGGTTTAATAATCTCGCAGAATCGAAGAATTCATAATGATTATATCGTTAATGCGACTGCCCAATATTGAGAATAATTTATTTTCGTACATATAAATTCTCATTTAAATCCAACGCACGTCGTTAATAGCAGCGGGTGTCTTGTGTCACCTGGTCGACGGTTTCGGTTGGTCTGCTTTACGCTGTATGCTGTTCTACTTTTTGGTCGGTCGGCTGCTGTGTATAGGTGGAAGTCAAGTGACTTAAATACCAACGAATACATATAAATGTTGGTATGTCTATCTGTATGTAGGTACAAGTGTGATTTAAAGCGCTTTAGAATATGTCACTTCGTACTTGAGTATTTTTTTGTTCATGTCAAACTTTTCAATTAGTAAATAATTTGTGTTTTGACTACATTACAAATACATTCGCAATAAATATTGAGACATTTTAGGAAAAAAAAATTTCTTGTGTCAAAAAAAATCGAAAATATTTTCTAAAATATGTTTTAATTTCAAATAAGCAAGTGAACTCATTACAGTTACTTAACCAAGTACTTAGCATAATTATCATAATTCATTGCAGAAAAGGTAAACTACTTAATTTGCACTCAAATTTTTTGATACTTCATTAGTATTAATATAAGGTTAAATGCCTTTCTTCATTAATCGAGTTGCCAAAAAATACAACGCCTCGTTAAAATTTATTTTTTATATTCCTCTGCAGCCAGGTGTCGGTCTTCAAGCAAGTGGCTCGCGATATAAATGATATAAACCCACTCGTGGATTCAAGCTGTGCCCTGGGTACGGGAACTTCTTATTTTTGCGACGACCCTGAAAGAAACATGAGCCTGCAATGTTTGTTCTATTAATTGGGACCGTACTCCTATTCAGCAGACTGATATCACCCCCATCCAAAATACGCTATTCCCTTTGAAATTCTGGCTGTTAACAACCCGAAGTTACTACGAGTAGCATTGTTTGTCAGTTTGCACTCCATCATTTCGCATGGCACTGTGAGTGTAACCAAAGTACAGAGCCGCAAAAAAATCCTCAAGCAGCAGCTGAGGAAAAGAAAACCCACGACGCACCGATTTGGATACTGGGAACTAACAAGACGCAGATGTAGAGATTACAAACGTGTTAGAATACTGCCTTGTTTATATAACATGGAACATTCAATGAAACATCAACGCTGCCAGTCCAAGAGCATATTCAGTCATCGTCACAGGCACCTGCTTGAAGGAGAACAATCTTTTTTCCGTCTTACTGCTGATATCGCAAAAATGTGCAGCCAAGTCCTCATTTCGTCGTAGCATGTCTACTTACAGCGAATCGTTTGGCGTTGGGATAGTTCTTCACCTATTCAAGATTATCGAATGTTAAGAGTGACGTATGACGTTGCATCCGCATCGTACTTGGCTGTCAAGTCACTGCAACAAACTACAAAACACTTTACGAATAACAGTGAAAGGGCTGATGCTGCCATTAGTTAGACTATTATATGGACGATCTCTTACTGGAACATCTACTGCCGACGAGCTTTTAATATTGTTATAAAGTATATCGTATATTTTGAAAGAAGGTGGCGACGAATTGCGCAAAATTAAACGAGTAAATTTCAAGAAAATCTCCTAGTATATCGCATTGTTTAATCGACGGCACAGACGTGTACGACTTAGGTCTTGTTTTGAAAACGAAAGATTTCACATTCGCCAAAAATTTGAAAGAACGACCCGCTGTCATAACCAAACGAGCCGGATGATGCTTTGGGTTTGTTTGCGCCCGCCACCATAAGGTCTGGTCTCAAGAAATTTAGCGTGCATGAGTGGATTGGAATGATTTAGTGCCTGATGACATCTCAGCGCAGTGGCTAGAACATCGGTTCGGCCTGTTGCAACCTTCAAGTTTAAAGGTAAACTTTTGGCTCGGCTCTGGAGTCGGTGGTTCATTTAGAAAGTTACATGTTTTCGCTGATGCATCTGAATGGGCTTATGCTGCCAGGTTGTACGCACATACTGATTCAAATGATGGAAATGTCACCGTCTCGCTAATTGCCCCTAAAACGAAAGTGGCGTCACTTAAAACAACAACGCTACCACGTCTTGAATTATGTACGCGTTTTATTACTTAGCTGGAATGACATTTTTTGCCTGTTATGTGGGGGCGCTTTGTGAAGAGAAGTACTAGACTTTATGGACACCATTCAAGGCCACATCACAGAATCACTGAAAAAGACAGCCTACTGGTAGGACCACTAATAGAGTATCTGTCCATCAACACCTTAATTAATTCTCTTACCGCGAACGGCGTAATAAATGACGAACAGCTCAAGCTACTTGACTAGAATCCAGTAATACTGGCACAAATAAGATCTGTATAAAGTAGAAGGCTCAACTCTTACTTACACAGACTCCTCTCTGACATACCTAAATTATTTCCTGCATGCAACGAGTCTTCGTACGACACTAATCACTTCGTTCACTAAAACTCAATCTTCCAACAACTTTCCCTTCTGGTCCGAACACCTCGAAACAGTTGGATTTTTAGGCCTGCTTTAAATGAATGCGACGACATCGACGAACCTTTCCTGCTCCTAAGCGGAGTTGAGCAATTCGCTACAACAAAAACAACAATCGCTATTGACGGAAGAAGAGAATATTACGTGTTCGATTTGTGATAGAGGGATGCATCCATCAGACAATATCATGCTTAGCAGGTGGAAAAAATTATTTTTAGCTCAAGTGTCGGAAAATTCGGCATCCCTGTCGAAATATTCCCAAATCGACTGTAGCTGATCGACTTCTCCGCGAGCTGATATTTGGTTGCTTTCAATGCCAGATTTCACCACGAGAGCATTAATTAAGGTACGTGGCTATCGCCGAGTCGTAAATTACGCAACAAAATTTACTGTTTTGTGATAAACAAAAGAGAGAGACAGGGTGTCGAGTTCATAAGCTCGTTTCGCTCTAATATATTACAGCCCCTGCACAACCAAGAATGCGCGTCGTCAAGCACAAGAAAGGTTCGACTTCGAAAAGCAGAAATTAAAACAGATAACCAAGCGCTTTTCCAGTTGATTTGCACTTCTCCGCTCTGAGAGCGCTCATCAGCAACTTTGCTGACTACTCATCTTGCAACAGTCGACGGCAACACACGTTCAGTGTGGGAGAGATAACGAAAATTCTGGCATTTCGGAATTTTTCGAACGACAACGCATTTCAGGTCTAAATATTGGTGATGGACAGAGAGTTCAGTGAATATCTCTCTCGAACATAAATGACGTCACCATTTCCTTTTGATTTAGAGATGTTAATTTCAGCCGAAAGCGTTGATGACCGAACAGAATGATTCAAATAAAAAAACAAGCGTTTTTGTTGTTGTAGCGGTTACAGAACCCCGCCTAGAGCAACAAAATCTAGTCTAAGTCATGGAGGTCATCGAACGTAAGTTCCAGGCAATGTGCTATTTCGACGGGTTCCCATCAGAGCGGTGTTCGATGAAATGGTGTTTTGGGGGCACGCAAAGAAGTGGTGTAGTTAGTGCCATTGCTGGACTTATTGCAGCTCGAGCTCTTGATCTGAAATGGGTAGAGCTTAGATTCCGAGTACGTTATTCAGAGTAGGAGAATTCACATAGTTTTTAACGGACTCGGTTCTTATCTATTCCCATCCTTAAGTGCTTGGGTTAAGGTGTGGCTTCAAGTAGTGCATTTTGAGATGATCCCAACGGTACCATCTTCAAATGTTACCCCTATATACACTAAAACCATACAAGTAGCATCCTTTAGAGTACATCATCAACAGATTTTTCAAGTTCAAAATAAAAATATTGCAAGTTAGTGGCAAAAGGCGGCCTAAATTAGCGAATCTGTCTTGTGATTTCTAAATTGAGTTCTACATCCTCGCATTAATATTATAACAAAAAAGGGGTTTTTTCAAGGCACCCAAATAGCCATTGTTCTGTGATGACCTTTTTTACACGGTTGCTGACCGTTTCATTCGAATCGAATCGCTTAGCCATTTCTTCACACTTGCAAACGAGAAATAGTCGCAGACGACTAAATCTGGAGAATATGCTGGATGGGGTAGCAGTGACTGCGTACGTGTACACCCGTATATTGCCCTGATGGAACAACACCTTTTTTCGCCAAATCCGGTCGTTTCTGCTTCAAATCAATATCGAAACTGTCCAAATGTTTTGAATAATATTTATTAGTGATCGCTTTACCTTTTTCAAGGTAATCGGTGTAAATGACGCCTCAAGCACCCCAAAAAACTGTGGCCATGCCTTTGTTGGCCGACTGAACCATTTAGTCTTCTTTGGTGCACTTTTACCCGGAGAAACCCATTGTCATGATTGTTATTTGGTCTCTGGTATGTTGTGGTAAATTCATCACTCCCATGAAGTGCTTACACGGTTGCGCTTAGGTTATGTCTGAGCAATCGCGGCACTCATCGGACGTATAGCCTATGTATGTCAAAATAATCATGTAAATTGTGATGTGTCCGCTCTTTTATTCTCCGATCGTCCAACATCCATTCATCAATTTTATCGAGGATTTCTGGCGTGACGGCTTCTTATGGACGACCTAAGCATTTGGCTTCAATGGTACTGGTACAACCACAACGGAACTCAGTAAACCGCTTCTTAACGATTGAAATTGATGGTGCGAGTCTCTAAAGTATTTATAAAGTTTTCCTTGGTTTCGGCGATGCTTTTTTTATGGAAAAATAAGGTTTAAAACTCACGAGAGTTTCTGCTTTCAATGGCTGTCAAACACAAACTCAACAGTGGACGGTAGCAGTGCTGTATTTGCAATAACTGCGTGGAAAATTCAAATTTTCATTGACTTATCAGCAATCCTCGTATAAAATGCGGAAATTACAGGAAAGCGTTTTGCCACAATTGATGGGATCAGGAATCGAAGAAAGAGCGGATAACCACACTGAAAAGCGTATTTCAGAAGTGCTTCGAAAATTGGAAAAAGCTTTGGCACAAGTGTATTATATCCGAGGTGGATTACTTTGAAGGGGACAAAATAGATATTAATGAATAAATAAGTACTTCTAACAACACCTCGTATTGTCTGGGATTATTTTCTCATAGATTTGGGGTTCTATACCTATCTACCTCATACTTCGGACAGTGGAAAAATACATGTTCGGCAGTGTTTCTACCTCCTCGTGCTCATATTTGTAGAGATATTGCCTAAAACAGCCATGACCACTTAGGATTTGCGTCAAATAAAAATCAACGTCACCATGTTTTCTACTAAACCAGGTTCCCACATTTCTTATAAACCTGTTCGCCCATCGTCTTTTGGGGGATGTATCAATTTTATGCTCGTTGCCACGGATGCCACAAATTTATGCTCGTTTGCCTTTCATATTCGCGCGCTTTTGCTGTTAGAGGCCTACCGATATTTCTTCTTCTGTCATACAGCCTGTTAAATTACAGAGCCATTATATCGACTGGCATTATACCAGATACAACTGCAACAGCTTCGTGAGTCACTTTGCGGAAAGCACTGGCAACTCTGAGTGCGGTAATTCACTGATTCATTTTTGATTGTCCTGCCAGTTGAAGCTTCGCTGTTGTTAGGTAAATATTTCCTTATTTCCAGTGCCGCAGCTCTGCATATCCTTTCGATTTGCTTAAGTTCTTTTGCCGCAATTATCACTGCAATATAGTCTGAAGACCCAATTATTTTCACTTCTTTCGGCGTTGGGAGGGGAATGTTTCCATGATAAAGTAAGTTCCAAAGAAGGGAATCCATCCTTGTGGTAATCCACCAGTCACTTTATATCTCTCGACGTCTTCATCCGTCTCATATAGGAGAACTATATTATCCCAGGTAACAGGTATTCTTTTGTGCGTACATCCATCTAGTGCCCTCAGTGACTTTATCTGCTATTTTGGCCAGTTTTTAATTGCTGTAGCCCTCTACTCCAAATGTTAGCACCGCACAAGTGCAGCCTTGTATTTGTTTTTTCAAGTTTTCGGAAACAGAGGCAAAAATGTCTGGACATTCTAAACGAAAAATTAAATTTTATTTGAGAGAGAATGAGGAGGCTAGAAATTGAGTCTGCTATTATTTTAACCATGAAAATTACACAAAGCATTTCTCGACGACTGGCGAGAGTAGGGAGATTGATAAGTTTCATACGACTAGTATAAGGAGGAAGATTGTACTGAGAGTCCCAATGCAAATTTCTTAAGGCATATAGGAGGAATTGCTTTTGAATTGACTCTATCCTAATAGAGTAGATTTGATACCTCGGGTTCCAAATTACCGAGACGTATTCAAGAATAGGTCTTACTAATGTTATATACAAAGCTTTAGTAACATAAGGATAGTTAAACTCCTTTGACCAACGTTTTACAAAAGACAAGATGCTTTAGGCTTTGTTGACTAACACACCAATATGATGTGGGAAGTTCAGTTTAGAGTCCATAGTGATCCCCATTTCAATAAAGCTGTTAACCTGCTCCAAACTGTAATTATCTATAGTGTAAGTAATCTACTGTGTGGATCTTCGGGAGAAACACATAACTTTACATTTTTTAAGATTTAGGGGTATCTGATTTATTTTACACCATTCAACCACGCTGTGTATGTCTGTTTGTAGTAAGATACCTTCATTTGCCGAAGTATAAGATTTATAAAGTTTTACATCATCCACATATTTACAATGAATGTTTTGAAAACTTGATCTGAGAAGATATTTCGTTTATAAATAGTGAAAACAGAATTGAAGAAACAACGTAATCTGAGATGGAAATTTTAAACATTAAACTTTGAACTCTGAGAGGATCCATTGTAAACATTTTGGTTGCAAACCTAGTAAACCAAGTTTTTTGATTAGAAACGAGTGACACAGTTTATGAAAAGCATTGATGAAGTCATTCTTTCTGAAGGCATCGATGATATAAGCAGTGAACTCAAGTAAATTGGTGGTTGTAGATTTTCCTTTAACAATTCCATGTTGGGAATGTGATATAAATGATGAGATTGAATGAGTCAAATGATCAGTGATAAGTGATTCAACTAGTTAAGGAATTGCAGATAGTTTAGCTATATCTTGGTCTATTTGTTTAAATTTTTAAGAAGGAGTATAATAAGAAATTCTTTCCTTACTGGAAGAATAATCTCTTTAGGCAATAAACTGAATAAATGAGTAAATGGTTCGAAAATATACAAGCATATGATTATGATAGCATTCATAATATACCTTCTAATAATCACTAAGTATAAAAAAAGATTAAAAAATCACGATTTCGTTGGAAGTAATCATTTTTTTTTTCAAACATCGTTGTATTTTATGCTAGGAGAATTAAAATATTAGGAGGCAATTTAAAAATGTATAAAAAATTGGAACGTTTTCAATAATAAAGTTTTAGTAAACAATAATTAAAACAAACCCAAATAAACCATTGAAAAATGAATTTCATGAAAAAAAAATTCTTAAGAACTGAACAAAAATTTATACTTTTCAAACCAAGGCCGTAAACCAAATGCGGCTAGCATTAAAAGATATATAAAAGGTGATCCAAGTAGAGGTACTTTTTTCAATAGCCTTTTTTCACAAATAACGGGTGGGTCGTATCAAGCTGTCATGTTATTTTTGTTCAGTATTGTTT
Source organism: Neoceratitis asiatica (assembly GCA_030068015.2). Classification (NCBI taxonomy): domain Eukaryota; kingdom Metazoa; phylum Arthropoda; class Insecta; order Diptera; family Tephritidae; genus Neoceratitis; species Neoceratitis asiatica. The sequence continues at coordinate 38,179,327 of CM061527.1, forward strand.
GGTATTTCATCATAGAAAAAATTACGCCTGAACAACGTTTACAAATCAGCATTCATTACTAGATATCATTCGACCGAATAGACCACGACCAGCGCGCAGCGATAAAAATATAGCGGCCTTAACTGAGAGTGTACACGAATACCGTGCAAAGCGATTCGGTGTCATTGACAGCAACTCCGACTGATGTATGGAACGACTTGGCGCATTTTACGTTGAGGTCTTAAATTGAAAGCGTACAAAATACAGCTTTTGCAAGAACTGAAGCATCGCTCCGCTGAAGAGACCCATTTTTGTCTCAATGGGTATGTAAAAAAGCAAAATTGCCGCATTTGAGACGGTTTGGTATGGTCTGTGGGCCGGTGGAAACATTGGTCCATATTTCTTTAAAAATGATGCCGGTGAGAACGTAACCATCAATGGCTACCGTTATCGCGACATGATAACCTACTACTTGATGTCTGAAAGTGAATTTCGTGTTCTCCGCGACATTTGGTTTCAACAAGACGGCGCCAATTCCCACACATCGCATCAATGAATGGATTTATTGAGAGTACACTTCGATGAGCAGATAATTTCACGTTTTGGGCCGATCGATTGGCCACCGAGATTGTGTGATATCACACCGTCAGAGAATGCGGACAAACCCGCTTCGATTCAGGTCTTGGAGCAAAACATCACACGTGTCATTCGCCAGTTACCAGTCAAAATGCTCGAATGAATCATCGAAAATTCGAGTCAACGAATGGACCATCTGAGATGTAGCCGCGGCCAACATTTGAAAGATATAATTTCCAAAAAATAAATGCCAAAGAATGTTCTTTCGAATGATAAACAATGAAACATTCCCCTTTAAATTTGAATATTCTGTTTTTTTTTTTTAAATTAGGGAAATTCAAAATGGATCACCCTTTACTATATGCTTGTAATTTTGGTTAAATTTATTTTTATATAAACTTTTTAACTATAATAATTTACTTTAAAAATAAGTTAATGAGACGAAACTATGGGTGCAACTAGCGGCAAAAAATGAACAAAAATATTTTGAGTGAAATAATACAAAAAATACCAAATTATATTATTAAAAATATATTTTGAAAAGCAAAAATTAAAAAATTGCGAAAAAATTGTTGCAGCAACATTTATTTGTTTTCACACCAAATACGGGCAATGTCATTCATGCGCATTAAATATCTAATCAATCTAATCGAAGTGATCTCTTTTCGAAAACTATTTAATTAAAACCAAAATATATATAGAAAAAAGCATTAAGCAAGTATGTATGCCACTTAAAAACGGTTTCAGCTCATAACTACATATTTACTTTGGCGGTAAACTAAGCAAAACTATTCGTATATTTTAACATATCTACATAGGTACATAAATATGTATGCATAGGTATGTATATATATGCATATGTTTAAGTGTATATGAAAAGTAAATTAAAATACATACATATATGACAGCTTATTGGCAAATAAACTGAGTAAAATAACAAATCACAACAACAAACAATTATAACAATAGCAACAACCAGCGCATGTGAATGAAAACGGAAGTTGATTGTGATTTTTGTGGTTAAATGCTGTTTGTGGTTGTAAATGCCACTTAACTTGAGCAGACAAAGCGGCGGCCAAGCCAATGACGGCATTCAAACGGGCTTTACATCATTATGCACATACATGCATGTATACTACCATTACAACTCTGTATACTCGTATGCGTAGCATGCATGCATTGAATACCGTTGTGCGTGCAAAAGCATTTGATTGCGTTAAAAATGACCGCATTGTCTTTATGTACATGTATGTGTGTGTGTAAATAATGCATTTACTGACATCACTCAAGCAGCCTAGACTTGATCCAATTCGGCGATTTAACTGTCTGTTTGCGCCCGCATAGACGAAGGTTAATTTTGTAAAGAGAAAAAAAAAAGATTTTTTCTGTTTAAATTTAACTCGTGTGATTGCGCATTTGCGCTTGAGTTTCATCGTTTACCGTTAGAGCGGTCTCTTTTTGGTTAGAATCTCCTCGTACGAGTATGTGCTTTATGCCTCCTGCGACAAAAGCGGCGCAACAACATTTTGCACACACTACACACTCCTTGTTTTGCTTTGTTGCTTGCTCTTACTCTTGGCTGTCTGTGGCGAACTTTTCAACAACTTTTGAATTTTTTGGCCAGAAATGATTAATAAAGTTGTGCCGCAATATTACATTGAATTAACTAAAAACTAAAAAAAAAAGTTGTTTATACATATATATACTTATACCCGTACCTATGTATGTATGTAGGCAGGTACATAGTGGTATGCATTTACTAATTATTACTTGAATTCATTAGAAACAAGCGCATGCACAAATGTGTATATAAATGTATGAATCTATGTCTAATTATAATATTATGTATGTCTAATTATATATATATATATATATGTTTGTAGGCGTATTGCCTAATCGCTTGAGCTGCATTCAATGTTATTTTGTGAATGAATATTTTCTGGTTTATTGGCTTGCCACTTTTTCAATTTTTTCTCTCAATTTCCACTACGCTTTACCAAGGCAAAATGGCAGCGAACAATACAAAGTAGCAACAGCAGCGACACAAGCGCGCGCATTTTGCTTCGGGTCACGTAGCTACTGTTACTTGCTGGTCGCGCTCATTTGCGCCAGATATGTCATGTTGGTCATTTTTTCTAAATTTATTTTATTTTATTTGCTGCCTTTTTTCTCTTGACCACTATGTTGTAGCAAATTTCATATTGCCAATTTATTTAGACAAAAATATTATAAGAAAATGTATGAAAGGTAGTGATTCTGTGGTTGATCTAAATGCCAAAAATGTTTCCAGCAAAAAGTAAATGGACAAGTTTTTAAGGTATTTAAAAGACGCTTGCGAAATATTTAGAAATTTTAAAAATAATGAAAAAGCTTAATGACTACATAATTTATTAAATTCTTTCTCTTCACCAATGCAAATTGGAATGAGTTACCTTTGATAATTACATTCATAGCTCAGATCATTGAAACCAACAAAAAAAAAAACATACCACAACGTAGGAGAATAAGAAACGACGAAGAATGTGACACATAATATCCATAAAAAGGTAAGCACTTATTTTGTAATCCTGACTTGGTATTCACCTTCTTTTTAGCTTGCGAAGAATCCGCTTATGCGAGCCAACTATAGCATTCGGTTGTTTCTTCTTTCGCCATTGTCAGTCATCCCATTGAAGTCGTAAATAATTTCCTCTCTCTTGGAACCAGCATAAACACCAACAACAATGTTATGCTTGACATTCAATGCAGAATGACTCTCGCCAACTGATGCTACTTTGGGCTGAGCAGGCAATTGAAATATAAAGTATCCACTCTCAATGAGAGGAACAAAGGCCTAACACTGCGAATGAATAAGAGCAATCCAGCTTTGAAAGTGTTCGATACAGTCCACGACGGTGGAAGCTTCAGAGGAACACCCCCACTCCATTGGAAGAATTAGCTGGAGAGCGAGCTAGCTGCGCTTGGAATTTCCAATTTGCCCCTACCCAATGAAGAAGAAGAAATAGTAAAAAATTAATTAAGAAATAGATACCCAAGTTATGATCAAGACTTGTGATGCTTCTGCTTTTTAATTGGGGAAAGCAGCGAGTAAACGCTAGCGGTTGATTCCCGTTTTCGCTGTTTGGCACCAATTGAATTTATCTAGTGAATGTATCAGAACACATGTCCTGGTAAACGGAGCCCTTGTCTCGGAATTATGTCAATGTGGTCACATATCTGAAACATATCAGCGTATTATCGCCTGCGGTATTCTTGCTGCCGCCAATACACAGAGGACCGTCCGTAAAAACTCTACTCACGAATAATTCTATTGCCTTTCGTCATTCGTTGTTGTCGTCCTTCATGCTTCTACACCGTACAGAGATTAGGGAATAATGAGCGATCTGTATAGTTTGGACCTTTTTCTTCGTGCTCAGTCCAAAATCTCACCTGTTGGCCAGAGTGGTTCTGCGTTGAATTTCAATGCTGAGATTGTCGTTGACGTTGATGTAGGATCCAAGATAGATGGAATTTTCTACAAATTTAATGTTATAACTTTCAATCGTAACGCTTCGCTTCCATATCCTGTACAACGATATGAGATTCATTGGGATACTCCAGTTGTTGTACACCATTGAAGAGAGTTATGCTCTATTTGGGTTCTTTTTTTTGGTAAACAATGTATCAAAAGCTACTTACTCCTTTTTCTAATGGGGAAAACACCGTTTAAACGATAAAATGTTTTATAAGAATTCTGCTCAACCAGTAACAACAATAAAACGTTGGATTACTGACTTCAAACGTGGTCGTAGAAACACTGATGAAGCACAATGCAGGGGAAGTCCTAATAATGCGTTCATACTAGAAACATAAAAAAATTCAACAAAATCGTTTAGAATATTCGAAAATTGAAGTAAAGTGAGCTAGCTGACATCGTAAAAATTGCATGAATGCAATGGTTGCCTTATTTTCTCACTGCCGACTAACAACAGGAACGTTTTAATGATTCTAGAGGTGTTTGGCCAAGTTTAAGGGTAACAAGTTGAATATTTATGTGAATGAATATGATCGACATCTGAGTGGACAGAAACTGGTGAACCTCCTCCAAAGTGCTTGAACGTACAATAATCAGCTGGAAAGCTGGTTATGATCTCGGTGTTTTGGGATTATTTTTGGTGCTTTGTAAACGCTGAAGCGATTTCCAATTTGTGGTTTTGCGTCTTGATGTACATTTTATTCTAAGCCGCCCCCGGAAGGACACTGGATATTTACGTGGAGCTTTTTATTTCAAGCCAGAAGTACACTCGGAGAGTTTGACATTTCCCGCCGAGTGGGACCGCATTAGAAGAATTAATTTTCTATAATTTTGGATGTTGCTCGGGCTCGAACCTAGGTGCGTGATGTAATATTCATACATTATCTTGTGGAGAGAAATACTATCAGCAGTGAATATTAAGTAGAGTTATTGAGTATTTCAAAGGCCAAAATTACAAAAAAAAGGAAAGAAAAAAATTCATATGAAAAACAAAACTATTTTGATTTTTCAAGACAACGCACACATATTGAACTTCGAATTGCTCTCTATTTTCCGAATTTTCCCGTTCCCAGCGAGTACTGGTTGTTCACAGATTTCCCGAAAAAAAAAATTTTTTCACCGTTAAAAAATTTCGCTAGAATGAAGAGGTTATAGCTGAAACTGAGATCTATTGCGAGGAAAAAGATAAATCACCTTGTCTGAAACTACGTTCGATACCGAACGGCTCGTAGATGTTCTATCCTTTTCTATTTCCTTTGTTCTTTAACATAAAGTGATCCATTTCGAGGTTTTTTAAAGAAAAAAAAGCACAGAGAATTCAAATTTTATGGGAAATGTTTATTACTATTCGAACGAACATTCTTTGGCATTTATTTTTTGAAAAATATCTTTTTGAAATGTTGACCACGACTACGGCACAGACGGTCCATCCGTTGAGTCCAATTTTCGATGACTCATATGAGCATTTCGACTAGTAACTGGCGAATAACACGCCTGATGTTTTGCACAAAGGCCTGAATCGAAGCGGAATTGTCCGCGTAGGCTTTAGAATTTATACATTCCCACAGGAAAAAGTCTAACGGTGTGATATCACACGATATTGGTGGCCAATCAACCGGCGCAAAATGTGAAATTATCTGCTCACCGGAGTGTTCTCTCAAAAAATGGATTGATTGATGCGATGTGTGGGAAGTCTTGTTGAAACCAAATATCGCGGAGATCACAAGCTTCAATTTCAGGCATCAAATAGTCGGTTATCATGGCGCGATTATGGTCGCCATTGATGGTTACGTTATCACAGGCATCATTTTTGAAGAAATATGGACCGATGATTCCAGTGGCCCACAAACCACACCAAACCGTTGTTTTTTCTGAATGAAATGGCAGCTCTTAAGTCTCTTCATCTCAAATGTTACAATTGTGCTTGTTTACATACCCATTGAGCCAGAAATGGGTCTCATCGCTGAACTAAATTTGGATCGAATACGTCGGATCTTTTAGGAACTTTTGAAGTGCATATTGAGCGAACCGACATCGCTTGAGAAGGTCGAAGCTCTTCAGTATTTAGGATCTCAACGTAAAATGCGCCAAGTCGTTTCATACGTCAGTCCGAGTTGCTGTGAACGGCGCCGAATCGACTCTCCACGGTCTTCGTGTACACTCTCAGTTACGGCCGCCTTATTTTCTTCACTGCGTGCTGAACATGGTCTATTCGGTCAAATATAATCCAATAATGAATGCTGGATCTCAAGATGGGTGATGGTGTTGCGAATAGTACGTTCAGTAGGCCTATTATATGGACCATAAGTTGAGCGAATCGCGTGACACACATTCTTTACAGAACGTGAATTTTCGTAATAAAGTTGAATGATTTGTAAACGTTGTTTAGGCGTAAGTCTTTTCATGATGAAATGCCAAAACAATACTGAACAAAAATAACATGACAGCTTGATACGACTCACGTATGATCTGTGGAAAAAAGACTATTGAAAAAAAGTACCTCTACTTGGATCACCCTTTATAACGCAACAGTGCGAGTTTTGCGGGGCTAAACAATTCAGACACAGCGACGTAAAGGCAGCATTTTTGCATGTACCTTCGAGTGACCTGAACATAAATAAATTTTTAGTTTTTATGGCGAGTTTTTATTTTTATTTTTATTTTTATTTTAATTTTTATTTTTATTTTTATTTTTATTTAATGTCTTCATTCTACGTAATTATAGTAATTAGCTCACAAAAAATTTTCTCACAAATTGTGTGCTTATATTCCGCCAGGAATATTATTTCGGCATAAGCATGTAAGTATGTTTGTATGCTTTTTTGTTAGAAGGAGCGGCGAATTTATGACCTAATTTGGAAACTAAGATTGGAACCGTTAAAAATTTGTTACTATAAAGAAGCATGAGCACAAATCTAACATGTGTATGTATACTGTGTACCTGCTTGTTGCTATATACACACGAGTACATATGTATGTATGTATGTATGGATGTAAATGCAGAGTAGAGCAAAAAGGCCATAAATCAGTTGACTTTACGTCATCAGCGAAAGTGTAACGAATTGTTAACGTGACAAACAACTATCTAACCGTAAATTCACCAATGAAATATAAACAAACATACTTACATACTTACTTACGTATATATTTCAATTTAGTTGGTTCGTACACAGAGTGTTTGTGTGACTGTATAAACAAGAGTTGATTGATTCACGACGAACGACACACCAGCCGAAACCAAAACAATAAATATGTAAGTTTGTATATTTTTGTATGAAATACAGTTTGTTTATAAGCATCTATCCTTCTCAATTAAACATATCTTAGTGTGTGCATGTGTGTGCTTGCGCATAAACAATGGTTTGTACGTCCAAATATCTTTCTATGTTTCTATGTCCAAAAGGAGACCCGTGCCATGCCGCTGGCCAGAAGCCGACGATATGTAGAGGAGTCATGAATGAATTTATAGACAAAACACACCTTCAAATTAAAAACAATAACAACAACAACAACAACAACAGCAACAAAACAAAAGCGACAAAAAAAAGGAAAGAAAACCGACAACAAGCAACCAGTTAACAACTAGTTGTAACATGTCGGATAATTAAAAGTAACGAGAGTTTTTGAAACACCGCTATTTGCTCAATTTTTCAAATGAAACCTTTTTTGTATATGTTTTTTCTGCTCTAAGGCTTTAATGTAATTTATTTCAATTTTCTAATCGCCTCCTTCACTTTATCTATTCCGCAAATATTCTTCTTTTTCGTCGTCGTCTAATTTATTCATATTTTAATTGTAATTTTTTATTACATTTTACACCAAAAGTTAAACACTCACTCACATACATATTTAATCCTGTGCGGTCACTGATAAGACTGAGTGCGTCGACTCTGTGCGACTTAACCAACGTTAGCCGGCACAGCAGACGATTTTTAATGACGTACACGACGAGTGTAGCTGGCGTTGGTGGTACTGTTGGCGATGACAAGCGCAACAACAAGAGCAGCTACAACAACAAAGATGACAAGAACAACATTGCATACTAACGAGGTAGACGTGTGTGCGATCTACATAGTTGTTGTTAAATGGGTCAGTCATCAATGTTCTGCTGCCGCTGGTCGACTAGTTGAGGTTAGGGTAGTCTTTTTTGTGCTTTTGCAACTGCAAAATGAAAAAAAAATCCTAAAATAAAATTTTTTTTGTTAAATAAAGGTAAAATAATTTTTAAGAGATTTCTTAAACAAGAACTGCGAGCCCAAAGACCATGTCATGTATATTGTTGATATGCAAAAAAAAGTCTTTAAAATTAGTTTCCGAAATAACTAAACAAAACTGTTGGTCTCCATAAAAAACAAAAACAAAACGTCGCCACAAATTCCTTCTCCTCAGATTTGTCGGACAGACAATTTATAAAGCATCAAGGCATCTTCTTTACTGAGGTCATCCTTAAGAGAAAAAAGCTCTAGAAAACCCATGAAAAATAGAATTAATAACTTTTTTCCTCCAGAACTAGACTACTGGGTCTATTTGATTAGGTTGCCAACGGTGCATTCGGCACAAGGCAGGCCACCTTAGTGACATGTGTAAAGGGATTCGTGGAAGCGAGAGGTTGAATATCGCTCATTGAGTGGCCTCACTCTGCCTTTCAGTTTTCCAGAGCAGTTTACTTTTTCTCTTTCAATGAAAGAGAAAGCATCAGCTTGATATGATAACTTCCATTTTTAGTCACATGCATAGCAAATATATTAAGAACTATAATTTTTGGGAATTTATGCACATACCTAGCCTCCGTATGAGAAGGTGTCTCTATCCAGGTAGTTGATTATATTTTATGAAAGAAGAGATCTCTCTTGTCGAATTTTTCTCTATGAATGGATTTTCGTTCTATTATTGGAAGAACAGCAGTCGGAAGGCAACAACAGCGACAAAAAATGATCACCTCATTTTTGTTATGAAAAAGTTCAAAATCACTGCAAAAACATGCCGAAAAATTTGGTGTGGTTTACGGTAAGAATGATGAAAGTAAAGCCAGGAGTAGTTTGCTTGATTTATTTTCGGAAATTTTGATAATAAAATGCACCTCGTCCTGGTCGGCTCAAGTCACATAAAAGTCGATGAAATTCTTCAATTGGTGGAACACGACCGGCGTTAAAGCTGTCTAGAGATAGTAGAAACATTTAGCGACAATTTGGAAACATTTAAAGAATCTTAATGTTTGGGTGCCATATGAGTTAACGCAAAAAATTTTGATTGATTGAATTACCATCGCTGAAACGCTTCTGATACGCGACAAAATAGAATCATTTCTGAAGCGTGTCGTTGAAAAATTAATTAAATATGAGAATATAAAACGAAAAAATCATAGTCACAGGCAGGTGACCCTCCACACACGACTTTTGAAGTCATAAATCAAATAGATCTTGATTGCGGATTTTGATGACGATGAACGTCTTGGGGGTGCGACCACGTCAACAAGCGAAGAAAACATCGAAACAGTGAAAAAATTTGTTCCTGAAAATCGTCGAATCACTATTAGGGAAGTTGCAGAGAATGTTGACATATCAATCGACTCATGCCATTCAATTTTCTCGAATGTTTTGGGCATGAGGCGTGTAGCAGAGAAGTTGGTTCCGAAATTACTAAATTTTAAGCAAAAGCAATGTCGCATTAGTATCGCCCAGGAGTTGTTGAATGACGTCAACAACGATTCGGATTCGCTCAAACGGGTCATAACTGGTGACGGAATGTGGGTATATGGTTATGACGTCGAAACCAAGTTCCAATCATCCCAAAGGAAGCTGCCAAATGAGCCAAGATCGAAAAAGGCACGGCAAGTTCGATCAAATGTGAAGGTTTTGCTCACTGTTTTCTTACGGCTCAAACGATCGGAATTGTGGAAAAACAAATCGTGCATTCTGCATCACGATAATGCACCAGTTCACACATCAATGGGTATTCGTGATTTTTTGGCCAAAAATAAAAACGTAAACATGCCTCAACCACATTTGGCTCCCTGTGACTTGTTCCTATTCCCAAAACTAAAGAAACCAATAAAAGGAAAGCATTTTGCCACAATTGACGAGATCAAGTCAGAATCGAAGAAAAAGCTGATGGCCATACCGAAAAGTGCATTTCAGAAGTGCTGCGAGGTTTGAAAAAAGCGTTGGCAGAAAGGGACAAAATAGATATTGAGGAATAAATTAGCACTTTTCAAAAATATTCAAAATTCACCTTTTCATTTGAACACACCTCTAAAACTCTAAACTCTCTTAATGGTAAAAAAATGGCGGACCGAAGGGCCGCTGAAAATCGTTTTGGCCAAGTTCTTCGACGATAAACCAGAGAAGTTCTATGGTGATGGAATTATGAAGGTATCCCAAAAAGGACAAGACATCATACCTAGATAATACTGTTCAATTTGTACTTGATTAAAATTTATTTTTCAATAAAGCTAAATATGGTTCTAAAATTAAAAAAAAAAACCTCAGAACAAGTATTATCTATAGATGGTACTTAAAAAAACAAAGAGAAAATTTAATTTTTTTTTAATCAGTTTGTCTCCCTCAATTCAATGACAAAATCAATACAACCCTAGCTTAGATCAGCAATTACCAAACATTTATAAAATATTGTGTCATTTTAAGTGTGTGCAACACTTTCGACATACTCATAACCGCATGCATTTTATGTACATATGTATGTACATATGTATGTATGTATGTAAACACTGTTTATGAACTAAAAAACACGAAGTAATTATAAAGTTGATACTTTTTTTTGCCACCAGTACTGGTGTAGTGGTGGGCAATGTTGCTTGCTGCGTGTGTGTGTGTGTGTAGTATGAGTATGCTGCAGCAAAGTTGACGGATGTAATGCTGCAACGCCACTTTAGCGGTATTTATATGGTAGTTAATGATAGCATAAAGTCAATATATTTACGAGTTTTCATGCGATTTGAATAGAGTTTCAATTAAATTTCATAGCTAGCAAGTACTCGTATGCGAGGGGTATTTATTGAATTTAAAATGGGTATTGGGAAATGGTTATCAATATTACGAAAAATAAATGCTTATTTTTGATTTCGAAATTGTTTTATTCAAATTTTTTTTGGCGTTGAACTTAAATTGATTAATAGATATGAATAATATATCCATATGAATAGTAGTAATTCATAAGTTCCAGTCTTTAGGTTCATTCACAACTAATCCCAAGAAAAAAAAAGAAGTAGAATACTCAATACTCTAATTGCATTCCATTAAAAAAATAGAACATGAAAGAAATTCTTCTTTCCGCCATGACGAAGTCTTTCATCAAATTTATTGGAAAAGTACCATTTTGAATTTTCGTGAATAGCAAACCAAATCTCACACTATTAAATCGTTTTTTGGTAGATTTTTGACTCAAAATCTTATATTTGAACGAATCAGTTGTATGAGAGATATATGGTATAGTCAACTGATCTGGCCGGCTTAGACAAATTATGAACACTTTACAAAAATACACTCGCAAACTAACTTCCGTTCAAATATCTCAGAAACTGAGAGACTAGTTTGCCTTCAATCAAACAGACGGGCATACGGATATGGCTAGATCAGCTTAGTTCTTCAGTCTTATCATACCGGTATGAATTTTGATGAGTCTACCTATGCTCCTTCTGGCGCTTACATACTACTTACCATTTTATGGCTCGCTGTGGGCTGGGAGGATAAGAAATGCCCACGCATCGTATTTGCCTCTCGTATAAGGCGACTAAGATCCGGAGCTGCATGTAAGTTTGATTGACCTGTTTGTGATACGGATAAGGCCCTTCGGTGAGTATCGTGGTAGCTGGGGTTTGAAAGGGTGCCTGACCTATAGGAAAGCAGAGGTTTGGGTAGGCCTCGATCCTTACCAAGGTGGTAATGAGTCCATGCTAAGCTACTGGTTAGTACAACTACTAGTTAGTTTCTCGAGCTAGTGCTAGCATAAATCGTATTTGAAGGCGCTTGATTTGCTCGCTGGCTTTGTGTGGATATGCGTTGTGATTTCGTGCCGTGTATTTGGCTTGAAATATGCTTGCTTAATGTTTGTGTTTGCGGCGCGCTAATCAGCGTCGCAGAACTGATTCCTTGTACTAATGGTGTACCGTGCGGTTAGGTCGTCGACGCCAGGTACTCACGACAAACCTATCGTATTTTGTTACCATTTCAAGTTCGTGAAGGCTATAATCATAACACTGCTCAACATAATTTTTGGGTCTGACTTCTTTATGTTAATTTTCAGTTTCTTTTACGTTAAAAATAAGGAAAAAATATATGATTTTGATTAAAGTTTTTTCTTTTGTTGTTTTGTTTTGTCTATAAAATAAATTAAAATATGACTTATCAACGCATGTACATATGTGCATATGTATATCAGTTAAAAGCAAACTTTTATTAAAAAAAAATTTGAGTTCTTTTCAATGTCTAGAATCAGAATTTATGCATGAGAACAGAAACCAAAAAAAAATTTTTCTTTTGTTGACTGGTGTAAAGGAATAATGAAGACCTGTTAAACTCAAGAGGAAGCCTTTCCTTCTTTCCAACATCAATTTTTTCTATTTTCCGCTAGCCGAAAATCTTCCGCCTCAAACCAGCTTTTGACCTTTGTTGTTTTAAAATATTTATGCTTTTTTGTTGTTTTAAAATTCCAATATATAATTTTAATAGCTTAATTTTCACACTTTCAACTCAATCTGTCAAGCAGACATACACATTTCATCGAGTTCAATGAATTTTCCAATTAAATCGCATCAAAAGTCCACACGGATTTACTGCACCGAAACTAAATGTTTGCGCGGCCGGCCGCCTATTCATTTCATGCAACGCTGCAGCGTGTGAAATGTTGTGGCAAATGCGTAACGCAGCATGTGTGCTGAAATCGAAATCACTATCGTTCAGTTTATTTTGTAGCGTTGGTAGCGTTGGTAGCTGTATAATGCAATCAGAAAAACGTTGCATATATAAATTCCCATTAATACTCGTACGTACATATGCATGCATTTGTGTGTGTACATATGAGTTGCATGTATATCCATTTACCTTCCTGCCTGTCATATAAAATTAATCGTGCTCTGATTGATATGTTGCAACTTTATGCCATAATATATTTGCATAAAAATTCAATATATTATATTTTTAATCATTTTTAATAAGTAAATTGCTGAGCATACGTATTTTGCACAATGTTGAAGCTGTTAAATGGTATTTATGAGTGCACGAAGCTAACATATTTAATTTTTTTTACAAACAAATTTTGTAGCTACAATAATACTAACAATTAACAATTCTCTATGCTATAATGATGAGCTTATATATCGACAGGGTCAATGATGAGTATGTAAGATTTATATACAGTGGCGGACAAAAGTCTACATACACCGCCTGTATTCGTTGTGTAGAATGTAGAGCTCTGGATACCCGGGTATCGAGCACTGCGAGCAGCTTGATGCTCGCTCGATACTCGCTCATTGCTTAACTGCTCAACAGAACAAAAAAAATTAATTTTGTTTGTCAAAATTTCTTTGGCGTTTCAATGATTTTTACAGTTTGCATAAATAAATTTAAAAATATTTTAAAAAAATTTTTGAGAAAAAAGTCGAACTATTTGTCAAAATACTCGAAATGCTCGTGCTCAGCTAGAAAAATTTTAGAGTAATGAGCAATAAGCAGATGTTTGAGTAAATGTGTGAGCAAAATCTGGAGCTCTAGTAGAAAGCACTAGCACTTTGCTGAATATTGTAGGTAAACAGTTTTATTTTAAATCCTTTTCTAATCACATTTATTAAAACAAATTCATTCTCTAACATAAATAGAACAATTATGATGAAAAAACGTAAAAACATCCTTGACAAAAGTCTACATACACCACAGGTTTACTAGCAGTTATGTCGATGCGCTGTGTTGTTATAGCGCTTAGGTACCCTTTTTTAATTTTTTTCTTTTAATTATATTTTTTAATTTGATAGTATTGAATTTAGTTGTGCTTTGAACACATTAGCATCAACAGTGAAAAGAAATATCCACTGACGTAAGAAACTTGGTTATTCAGCACAGAAAAGAGAAGAAATCGTACAATGAAATTTCAAAACATTTAAACTTAAGTCGACCAACAATACAGACCATTGTAAAAAGCTTTGAAAAAAATGGATTCACCGAAAATAAGGCGCATGTTGGCCGCCCAAAGAAACTAACTCGAAGAGACATCAGCTTTATTCTGGACGAAGTGAATGATGATCCTAAAGTTACTGCTCCAAAAAAAGCCGAAAAATCGCAAACTCATCAAGAAAGTGTGTCCCTCCAAAAACAATTCGAATAATTCCACAGTAGACCGCCACGTAAAAATCCTCTTATTTCTGAAAAAATCGTAAACTTCGCTTGGAGTTTGCTAAAGCACATTTAGGCAAGGGAATGGATTTTTGGCAAAAAGTCTTGTTTACAGACGAATCGAAGTTCAATATATATATATTCGGCAGTGTTGGAAGAGCAAAAGTTAAAAAAAAATTAAAATATAGCACTTAATGCCAAAAATATAGTACCAGCAGTGAAGCATGGTGGCGGCAACGTAATGGTTTTGGGAGCAGTTGCAGCATCTGGAGTTGGAAAGCTTGTTTTTATTGAGGGTAACAGGGATCGATTGAAATATAAGTCATTATTGGAAGCTAATCTAAAGCCTTCGGTGTACAGTTTGGAGATTAGCGCAGACTGGATCTTTAACTGGACAACAATCCAAAGCACAGTGCCCATATTGTAAAGGATTGGTTACTTTATCATGTTTCAAGGCAACTACACCACCTCAAAGCCAAGATTTGAATGTTATTGTATAAGTACATGTCTGGGAGATTTTAGAACGAAAAATTAGAAAAAAAATCAGATTTCCAGCTCAGCATTACTCAAAGATTGTATTATTGATGGGAACGGTAGATCAACTAAGTACTAAAAAAATCATGTTACTTGATATTAACCAAAGCTTTTGCGCTAAGATAAGCTATGTATGTACTTATGGGACTTTTTTAATGTTGGAGTTACGCTTTTTTGTCATATCTTTTTATTTTATGTTAAAAATTTTTTTTTTTTGTTTTTTACGATAAGGGGAAATAGTTGAAATAAACTGTGTCGTTAAATTTTCCAATAAACTTTTTGGAATTTCAATTCAACGAAAATAGGGGGTGTTTGTAGACTTTTGTCCGCCACTGTACGTCTCTTGATGATTGGCCTAGCACTTATCCTTTACAGTTTCCCGCTATAAATAGTCCCACAAAGTCAAAGCACAGCTGCGAGGTGGTCAGTTAACATCGCCGTTTCGTCTAATTATTCGCAAAAGATCAACTGTAACGCAGGCTCTGCGGCACGTAGAGACAAATGGCATTGCCGGCTTCCTCGTTTACGAAGAAAAATTGGCAATGATGCCGCTGGTCCACATGCCGCACCAAACAATCACTAATTGGGGATGCATGGGCTTTTCCTTGGCTACGTGTGAGTATTTTGAACCTCAAATGCGGCAGTTTGGTTTGTTAACATATCAGTCGAGGCAAAAATTAGCTTCATCGGTAAACAAGAGTTTACGTGCTCATGTCTTGAGCCCACTGGGCTAAGTTAAATCTCATCGAAAGGTTATGAGGCTTCAATTCTTCGACCAATTGGACTTTATAAGACTTAATGCTAAGGTATTTATTCAAAATAAAGCGAACGAAATTCTTTATACCTGCAAACGGTGTTGAGTTGATGTTGGCGAATGCTCGACCACACTATGAGCTACAGTAGTAATTTGTTTTTTCAATAACGAACCAGCTTGGCGAATTCGCTGTACAAAGTGAACCACCTGGAAGGTTATGGCATTTATTTCACCGGAATTTCGTGTGTAATTTTTTTGTTGCAGTTGCATTTGAAGACTCGCTATTTTGGAAGTAAGTTTTTAATATTTGTATTGAATATTTGGTATATGGAATATTTTAACGCTTTTTTGACTAGAATGCCAATGCGTCTATACACTTCTAAAAAAGTTAGTCACTCAGTATTACTTGCCCATTTACCGGCAGTTGATGTATGGGTATCACACTGTGGTGGCCTGACAAAAGTAACGTGAATTGAAGACAATCTTGTACTTTGCCATTAACGACGAGTTTTCGGGGAGTAATTAACTGTTAATCCTCTGCCTAAACGGGACACTTTGAAGGGGAGATCCCTCCTGCAGATATGCCTTCATTTCGACGGTAGAAAGCAGGAGGTGAGTCCTATCATTTAAGGATGCAAGGAAAGAGTAGGAATTCTGATTTATACTCAATACTATGACATATCCTTCCGGAGTGTCTCTGTGGTGGGATGCATGTCACATTTATAAGTACATCCTCAACTCACCTCCAGAATTATTGTTGATTCAATCGCGAAAAAAAATTGTATGATTAAGAAAATCATGTGATGTTAGGCAATTAAATTGTATACGAGGCGTGTTCAACGGAGAAGGTGAAATTTGAACTTTTTTGAAAAGTGCTAATTTATTCATCAAAATCTATTTTGCCCCCATCAAAGTAATCCCCGTTGGATATAATACACTTGACACCTGGCTTTTTCCAATCCGCAAAGCACTTCTGAAAAGCGCTTTACGGTATGGCCATCAGCTCTTTCTTCGATTCTGACTTTATCTCATCAATTGTGGCAAAATTCTTTCCTTTTATTGGTTTCTTTAGTTTTGGGAATAGGAACAAGTGTCAGGAAGCCAAATCAGGTGAATACGGTGGTTGAGGTATGATTACGGTTATGTTTTTGACCAAAAAATCACAAATACGCATTGATGTGTGAGCTGGTGCATTAAAGTAATGCAGAATCCACAATTTGGTTATCCACAGTTCAGATCGTCTGAGCCGTATTGTTTCACGCAACACTTCCTTTTAGTATTCCTTATTAACTGTACGACCTTTCGGCAGCAACAATGATGAACCACACACACCATTGTAATCAAAGAAAACAGTGAGACAAATCTTCACATTCGATCGAACTTGGCGTGTCTTTTTCGGTCTTGGCTCATCTGACAGCTTCCATTGGGATTATTGAGCTTTACTTTCGACATCATAACCATATACCAACATTTCGTCAACAGTTATGACCGGTTTGAGCAAGCCCGTATCGTTGTTGACGTCATTCAACAACTCCTGAGCGATACTAATGCGACATCGCCTTTGCTCAAAATTTAGCAATTTCGGAACCAACTTCTTTGCCACACGTTTCATGCCCAAAGTATTCGATAAACTTGAATGGCATGAGCCAAATGATATGCCAATATCCTCTGAAACTTCCCTAAAAGTGATTTGACGATTTTTGAGAACAATTTTTTTCACTTCTTCGGTGTTTTCTTCGCTTTTTTGAGGTGGTCGTACCTCTGATCTTCACTTCGGACACTGATCTTCTCGGCCTTCTGTAAAGCGCTTGCACCACTTATAAACACTTTTTTGAGACAAAGTGGACTCACCAATGGCACAGTCAACATTTTAAGTAATTTTGAGTACTTTATTCCATTTTTAACGCAAAATTTAATACATATTCTTTGTCCCATTTCTTTCAAAATTCAGAAATCGAAGAGCGCACTAAAACGTGACTGACCCTTCTGTTGTCAAAAACAAACTACTAATCTAAATTGGCTTCTAATGCAAGCACATCATAAACGTATGTGTCCGATTATGAAAAAAATATCGATAATCGAGTGTACACATCCCGCGAAAAATCAAAATTAATCTCTTCCTTTGAACATACCTCGTTTAGTCCTGCCTCGAATCCCATAAGCTTTACAAAACTAACAATGAATTCAAAGAAATTCCATAATTGAAGAAAATAAAAACCGCAAACGCCAATCAAACGCCACCATATAGGTGGCGCCCTGGTGTGCCAAATAATCATTAAGTTGTAAGTCAATAAATAATACATATATACGCATATGAAAATCTATAAAATCCAAAAATTTTATCCAAAAAAAAATTCAAATGATTTATTGATTTTTAAGTTATTTAATTGTTATTTGAGTATTTTTGGAATTTTTAATAAGAAAATTCTAAGAATTCTTTAAATTCTTCAAAAAGTAAATTTTTGAAAAAATTACTCGCACAGTTATGTGCAAAAATTTTATAAATATCTATAAGCACGTACGAGTACATACACAAAAAATATGGAATTATTTCACACGCCCAATGGCGCCGCACGTTCAGTTGCAGTTGTTCTCTCGTCATTGTCGCCTTGCTATTGTTGCTGCTGCGACTATTGAATGAAGAAAAAAACAATACAAAAATATATTCGCGCCAATGGTGTCAATTGTTTTTTTGTTTGTTGTTTTAAAACCATTGCCAATCAAATTAATGAACAAACAAACGACAGTCTGTCCATTCAGTTCATTCGTCTCTCATGTCGATTGTTGTCATTGATTTCATTTCTGTTGCGACTATTTCGACTATGAGTATTTCCTACAAGTTGTAGGGGCATTTCAGCCACAAAACAAATATTTATTGCTTTTAGTTGTTCATAAAGGAGCATGAATTTAATTTTTAGTCGCCTAATAAAACTCAACCCACGGCACAAAAAAAATGTCAATTTAAATATTTGTTTTTATTTTTTTGCCATGAGTCATAGCATAGTAGCGGAACAATGCAACAGTGATAGTTTGCTAGAAGCCTATGCCCGTGGCGACCAATTTTACGGAGCTGTGCGTCTGGAAGTCAACCTCTATCGCGGTCTGCAAATAGCATGGAAAAAGTATGTGATTTTAAATCGCAAAATATGATAAATAAAGAGTGTGGGTGTGCCGCTCGGAAGTAATTGCAAATATGATAATAGAAATTCTGTTTTCTGTAACAGAGAAAAATGTTTTTAAGAAATATAACTATTTTTCTTTAGATTTAAATTAAAAAAAAAATTATTTAACTTAGATTTTAAATTAAACTTATGATAAAAAAATAATAAAAAAATTAAATTTAAAATTAGAAAAAATTATTTTAATTTGCACCTTTAAATAACGCGGCCTCGATAGCCGAGTCGTTAGCATTGCGTACTGACATTCGAAAGGCCTGGGTTCGAGTCCAGGTTCGAGCAACATTCAAAATGATAGAAAAAAAAACTTTTTCTAATTGCGGTCGCCCCTCGGCAGGGAATGTCAAACCCTCCGAGTGTATTTCTGGCATGAAATAAAGCTCCTCATAAAAATCCATCAGCCGTTCGGAGGCGGCTGAGAATAAACTGTAGGTCCCTCAATTTGTTGGTAAAAACATGAAGACGCAAAACCACAAACTGGAGGAGGAGCTCGGCCGAAAATCGCTTCAGCGGTTACAAAGCGCCAAATATACATGTATATAAATAACGAAAAACTCACACCAACTGAAGTCTACGGCATCTGCAGTTTACTTAAAAATCTACTTTAACTTGTTTTATTGTGGCTGCAGTTTTTTTAACCGTGTGAAAATATTTATTTTTGACTTGTTTTCAATCCATTAGTCTTCGCGAATAATTACATGCATATGTGACTTTTGTTTGTTAATTAATAAAAAATATGCAAAATTACGTTAATTAGTCGTTGACTCTACTCATTAACTTCAGCACAAAAAACAATAAATATATAATCCATTCCATGTTTCCTACTACGAACGAAATAAAACACAGAAAATTCAAATTTTATGGGGAAAGTTTATTATCATTTGAAAGAACATTCTTTGGCATTTATTTTTGAAGATTATCTCTTTCACATGTTGGCCGCGGCTACGTCTCAGATGGTCCATCCTTTCAGCCCACTTTCAGATGACTCGTTCGAACATTTCTACTGGTAACTAGCAAACGACACAAGTGATGTCTTGCTCCAAGGCCTGAATCGAAGTGGGACTGTCCGCATAGACCTTAGACTTTACATATCCCCACATGAAAAAGTTTAACGATGTGATATCACACGATCTTGGTGGCCAATCGACCTGCCCAACACGTGAAATTATCTGCTTACAAAAATGTTCTTTCAATAAATCCATTGATTGATGCGATGTGTAGGAAGTGGCGCCGTCTTTTCGCGGAGATCACGAGCTTCACTTTCAGACATCAAATAGTCAGTTATCATGGCGCGATAACGGTCACCATTGACGATTACGTTCTCACCGGCATCAATTTTGTAGAAATATAGACCGATGATTCCACCGGCCCACCAAACACACCAAACCGTTTTTCTTTCTGGATGAAATGACAGCTCTTGAATCTCTTCAGGGTGCTCTTCGTATCAAAAGTTGGCTCGAAAACGTGGAATCTTCTTGGAACTTTTCAAGAGCCCATAGAGCAAAGCGATGTCGCTTGGGAAGGTCGGGGGGCTTCAGTTCTCGCACAAGCTGTATTTTGTATGCCTCCAATTTAAGATCCCGACGTAAAAAAGTAAAATGCGTCAAGTCGTTCCATACGTCAGTCCGAGTTGATGCGAACGGCGCCGAATCGGCTCTCCACGATCTTCGTGTGCACTCTCAGCTACCGTTGCTGTATTTTCTTCACTGCGAGCTGAGCGTGGTCTATTCGGTCAAATGTTAGCCAACAATAAATGGTGGTCTCAAGATGGGTGATGGTGTTGCGAATAGCTCAGTAAGCCGATTATGTTGACCATAAGTTGAGCAGCGCGCGAAACACATTTTTACAGAACGTTAATTTTCGTAATAAAGTTGAATGGATTACAAACGTTGTTCAAGCGTAAGTTCTTCCATGATGAAATGCCAAATAATACTGAACAAACAAAACATGACAGCTTGACACAACTCACGTGTGATCTGTCAAAAAAAGGCTATTGAAAAAAGTACCTCTACTTGGATTAGGTGCGCTATTGAACAAAAGAAAAACTATTTAACAGGAAACATTAAAACAAAATTAATTATTTTACTTTCAGATCTGTATTAAGGTTATGTCGCTATACATATATCTTCTCTTCTTTCTTTGTTAGATAAAAGCGAAGGGGATATTACATTCGACACGTGCTTGTGAAAATTGTTCGTACTTATGCTTAAGTCAGAGTCAGAATGTGAGTCGAGTTCAAGTAAAACAGTTTCATCAAAAGATTTTTTGCATCATTTTGCAAGTAAAATTGTCTATATAATTGTTACCGAAAAAAATATTTAGTAGTAAAATAGGATAAAATTTTTTACAATTTGTTTTAGTAAGGTCAACCACCACCATAAAAAAAGAGCTACAGCTACTCCGCTATCTCTGAATTCGGCAAAAGTTATATACCAGTGTAAACTGACGCTGAGGAGTACCAAAAGCTCCATCAGGACCGATAAGTACTTCTACGAACCGTTCAATACCAAACGAGGTTTCAGACAAGAAGCCTCCTAATCGTGTGACTTATGTAACTTAATACTGGAGAAAAAAACACGAGCTGCAGTGCTGAATACAAAAGGTATAATCTTCCATAAAAGTGTACAGCTATTGGCGTATGTCCCTGGTGGTCAACGAGCACAAAACGAAATATCTCCTGTCATCAAACAAACAGTCAGTATATTCGAGTATTGGTTTACAAGTCACTGTTGACAGTCATATCTTCAAAGTTGTATCCTGTAAACAGTACCAACCTCAACAGCAATGTTAGCCAGGAGTGCTTCTTTGAAACGAGTATGCAATAGAAAAATAAAGTCGCCTCTCGATGAATAGAAACCAAACTACAAATCGCAGAAGTGTGGACAATGACGACATCTGCTG
This sequence comes from Neoceratitis asiatica, assembly GCA_030068015.2. Classification (NCBI taxonomy): domain Eukaryota; kingdom Metazoa; phylum Arthropoda; class Insecta; order Diptera; family Tephritidae; genus Neoceratitis; species Neoceratitis asiatica. The sequence goes on from CM061527.1 coordinate 38,201,104, forward strand.
AGTTAACGCTTGAAGTTGTCGAAGGAAAGATTTTGCAAACGGTTAATGAACCTTTACGCATTAGCAATGGTGAATGTGATATATGACGACATTGAGTTAGTTCAGAGAATTAAGAGTTTTAAGATTTTACCAGGCTACGTTGTCTAGGCCAAGATGGTTGTCAACTCTCCAACTTTGAATGTTTTCGACGCAGAACCCACCGATGGAAGTAGGAAGACCTCAAGTAATATGGAAATATCTGGGGGACTAAAATCGCATATATGTCATTGAAGAGGTTTTAGATGAGATTTTCCTTCATTGTATAGTGTAGGTCTTTATGCTTTTCCAACAAATAGAGGGACGTGGGGATACCGCCGTATGATATAGTGCGCTGCGGAACAAGAGGCTACTGCAGCCGCGTTTTATATAAAAATAAAAATAAACAATTTTTCGCGAATAGTTAATCTCAAAACGCCAAATATTCGGAAGGCCAGTAGTAACACTCGAATTCGAATTCGCGAGCCCATTATACTCGTAGAAAACTATCATTTCGATACTTCTACCAGAAAAATTAACACGACTTTGAGGCATTTTCGTTATGTTACCTTAGCTGTAATGAATGGAAGCAATTTATCTTAAAAGCGCTCTTCTTCTTGAGGAAAATTGGCTGCATTACATTTAATAATAGATGAGAGAAGTCCAAACTTTAAGTTTCGTGCATAATGCGCTTTCTACTATATGCAGTAAAAGCTAGCGAAATTATGATAACTGATGATTTGATTAAACAAAAATATTCGAAATATGCGGAGAGCAGTTTAACGAAAGATGTACTTCAAACTGAATATGCCGGCGGCAGCTGTATGCAACCTGTGGAAAATTATATGAGTAGAGGATACTGTATCGGATGGTGAAGTTGGTTGCATAATATAAAAACTATAAGGAGTAGAAGGTCGTCTATTTCAGACGTTCACAGTTCTCCTTCGGATGGGAAGAGGTCTGCATAATTGAATCTGGGAGCTTCAAAGATCTTTTTGCTAGGCTTTTAGATTTCGGGAAGATTTCCGCCGTGGGGTTGACACGATGGATATTTTTTTTAAGTTAGTTCCTTTTCTTATAGATCTCTTTGCTATCAGATATATTTCAATAGCCTTGTGATAAATTCTGTTCAGCGGCGTTATAGTCTATGAAATTAGATATTTTATGAGGGCAGTTTTGGAATTGAGACTTTTTATGAGCGACAAAAACATCAAAAGTCTTATTATATTTAAAACTTAGCTTATTCTCGAGAAATTTATAGTGGACATATGACTTGAGATTGCAAGTTTTATTAGCATCTGTTGTAACCAACCTCAGCTGTTGAGTAATATCATTTGAGGATTTCATAGATGAAAGCAATCCTGCAGGGTCGAGTTGAGGAAGTGAGTTATATGAGTCATATTGTGTAGTTTCTATCATCCTGATTTCTTCCACTAATGTCCCACTTAGTATTCTCGTAAACTAGAAGTTTTGGGCTATTGCAGTTTTGGTGAGCATTTTTTCTTGAACATTATATGGTTTAATGGCATTAAAAAGTGCGCCTTTTGTCAGAGTATTAACGCGGAAGTTGCCTTTTTGTCGTTTGTGATAATGTGAGCATATTGTTAATGTAAATATACCCTTAATGCTATAGATAAAGCATCTGAAGTAGGTAAGCTAGCAGAATTTTTGGTAGCAACCGCAACCAAATACTTTTGTTGCAACATCCCTGCGGGTTTAAAATATTACCAGCGATAAGGCATACCAGTCGTAAGAAGCGATTAAAATAGTACCTGTGACAAATATAGTAGGGCGACAGAGGTTTGAGGTGAGAGTGAGAATGGCAGTTGCTTATGCCACTATTTCCTACTATGCTTTTGCTCTTACCTTTCATAACATTCTAAGCGAAGGGCTATTATATATATATATATATTTCAAAGCCATGACATATCATTTATAATGCGCCATTTTCTTCATTCATGCATTCCTTCTATAATTTGAATTTAATTGACATAATTATTATTTAACCATACATATGCACATATACTAGCTAATATACGTAGACCAAGTGCATAATCTTTATTCAGCACACCCACAAATATCCAAGCCAAATGCACTGTAGTCATACCACCCTTCCGCTGATTGATTAATCAAAAATATTTTATATTTGGTGGCAGTATATAATTTAATAAAATAATAGTGTTGCTACTACACTTCAGAATGACAATTGATCTGAAATATGACTTGTTTGTTTGTTTCTTGGACAATTATGAACATGCAACCGCAAATTGTCGGTAATAAACCTTGGCATTTGTATGCGGCGAGATTGGTAAAAAATTTAAACAAAACAAAACACAAAATTTTATGTGAATGTCTATATTTGTGTGCATGAGCCAAAATATTGATCAATTACGATGTATGCACATACATACTTATAATAAATAAGAGCAATTGTGAACAAAAGATCAAGAATTTTCAGCCGCCATGAGCCGGGAGCGATTCGTTTTGTTGTGTGTGTGTGGGAATGGAAATTTACATATATACAGTGGCGGACAAAACTTTGCGGACATTTTGCTGAAAAATGTAGGTATACAGTTTTATTTGAAATAATTTTCTAATCACTTATATAATAGATTCATTCTTTAACATAAAATAAAACAATTATGGTGAAAAACCCAAAAATGTTCTTGACACAAGTCTACAAACACCACAGGTTTACTAGCAGTTATGTCGATGTGCTGTGTTGTTATGGCAGTTAAGTACCCTTTTTTATAATTCTTTTTTATTATGTTTTCTAATTTGCTAATATTGAATTTAGTTGTGATTCAAACACATTAGAATCAACAATGGCGCCGCGAAAAGAGATATTCATTAGTGTAAGAATCATGGTTATTCAGCATAGAAAAGAGAGGAAATCGAATGGTGAAATTTCAAAAATTTTAAACTTGAGTCCACCATAGGTACAGACAATTGTAAAAAGCTTTGAAAAAAAATGGATTCACCGAAAATAATACGCATGTTGGCCGCCCGAAGAAACTAACTCGAAGAGACATCAGCTTTATTCTGAAGGAAGTTAATGATGATCTAAAGTTACTGCTCCAAAATTATCCAAGAAAAATCGTAAGCTCATCAAGAAAGTATGTCCATGCAAGAACAATTCGAAGAGCTCTGAACGATGACGGCTTCCACAGTAGAACGCCACGTAAAAAGCATCTTATTTCTGAAAAAAAAATTGAACGTCGCCCTAGGGTTCGCTAAAGCACATTTATACCAGGGAATGGTTTTTGGCAAACAGTCTTATTTACAAAAGAATCGAGGTTCAATATATTCAGCAGTGTTGGAAGAGCAAAAGTTTGTAGAAAAGAAAATATTGCACATCACGCCAAAAATACAGTACCAACAGCGAAAGATGGTGGCGGCAACGTATTAGTCTGGAAAGCGGTTGCGGCGTCGGGAGTTGGAAAGCTTGTTTTTATTGAGGGTAATATGGATCGGCTGAAATATAAGTCATTGTTGGAAGCTAATCTAAAGCCTTCTGTGGACAGTTTGGAGCTTGGCAAAGGCTGGACCTTTCACCAAGATAACGATCCAAAACACACGGCCCATATCGTTAAGGATTGAATGCTTTAACATGCTTCAAGGTAACTGCACAAACCACCTCAAAGCCCAAATGTGAATGTTATTGAACATGTCTGGGAGATTTTTGAGCGAAAAATTAAAAAAAATTAGATTTTCAGCTCAGCATTACTCAAAGAACGTCTTATTGAAGCTTGGGACAGTATTACTCTCTTAGAATTGACAAATTTTGTAGCTCCGATGTCACGATGGCTTCAAGCTGTTATTGAAGCGAACGGTGGACCAACTAAATACTAAAATGATCCTGTTACCAGATATTAACCAAAGTTTTTGCGCTAAGAAAAGTTATATATGTACTGCTGGTAGACTTTTGTCAATGTTGGGTTTACGACTATTTTATGTAAAAAAATTATTTATGTTGGTTTTTTATGATAAATGAAAATAGTTGAAATAAACTGTGTCGTTAAAAATTCCAATTGGCGGCCGCGATAGCCGAGTGGTTAGCATTGCGTACTGACATTCGGAAGGCCTGGGTTCGAGCCCAGGTTCGAGCAACATCCAAAATTATAGAAAATTAATTTTTTTAATTGCGGTCGCCCCTCGGCAGGAATGTCAAGCCCTCCGAGTGTATTTCTGGCATGTGAAAAAGCTCCTCATAAAAATCCATTGGCCGTTCGGAGGCGGCTTAGAATAAACTGTAGGTCCCTCCATTTGTTGGTAAAAACATCAAGACGCAAAACCACAAATTGGAGGAGGAGCTTGGCCGAAAATCGCTTCAGCGGTTACAAAGAGCCAAATATATATATATATATAAAAATTCCAATAAACTTTTTGGACTTTCAAATTCAATGAAAATAGGGTTGTATGTAGACTTTTGTCCGCCACTGTAAGTATGTATTTATTAAAATGTATATCTAATTCAAATATTTTTTTTTTCTATTACAATCGCATACATACTTTCATATATATATACTTTGTATATTACCACGCCAAATCACTCGCAGCAGGGTGCCACCCAAAAAAAAAATAGATCAATTCATAGCAAATGTAATAGTTCATATATATAGATATATATATATGCGTAGTGCATGTGTTTATGTCTATATACATATCTATGGTAACGATTAGTAAAATATGTGCCATATCGAATCGATAGATCAAGCGATCGATTGCCGATCATATGCTTCCATGCATACATCCATACACACATACATACACATGCATACATATTTTTGGATGGAATTGTTGTACGGCCACACCTTGCATTGAACTTGAACTAATATTTAAGGATGGTAGGTGCCTACGAAAAAAGGCCAAAACGGCAAGCAAGAGTATATTTCAATGTTTTTTTTGCGTTTTTTTTTTTTTTTTTTTTTTTTTTTTTTTTTACTGTAATATAGAATTTTTATTATCTATAAAGTTTTACAATTTTAGTGCCTAATAATTGTTGTTGGTGTGGAACAGTCGTTATTTAATGTTTAAGTGTACGCTACGCCCTCCATATTGACCAGGTGGCAACATGCCCATTTTACCTTTTGATGAACTCACGAACTGTTATTTGTTTTTCCCCCCTCCCCTATTTTTTGCTTTATTTGCCACAATGGATCGACATGAAATCGAAATTGAAAGTAAAACGTGAACTAATGGACTTTCGGCAAAGAGTCACATGCTTACTTACATATATATTTACTATTGTACGTATATTCATTGGCATGAACTGTGTAAATAGTTAAGCTGATACTATTTTCGAAAAGAAAAAAAAATAGTTTAATTTTTTTTTAATTTTTTATAAAAATAAATACAATGAATTACTTATTTTCAGTCGCCATATATGTATGCATGTGTGTGTCTGTGTGTAAGTAATGATTTTGCGCTTCGTGATTTATACCAGCGCCAGCGATAAGGATGTGAAGGTAGGCAACGCTTGTCTGTGACTTTAATACTCAACTCTTATGTGCTCCGTTAACTTAGTCATGTTGATATTGTTAGATAAAGAAGTGACCTCAACAAGTTGGTAGCTAACAATTGCTAAATTACATACTGCATATACATACATACCTAACCAAATATATAACAATGTAAATAAAAGGGTTTTCAACAGGGATGATATGATTTCTAAGTGTCGTTTTGGCCATTTTAAATATGTCATGATCTGTCATTTTTTTTTTTCATTGTATTCAGTAATGTTTACAATTTCATCATGGCAAGCTATACGCAAGAACAACATTTACAAATTATTCAATATTATTATCAACTTTTATTCCCCTTTGCCATTTTATGGTCGTAATAATCGTCCACCTGTGCTCGCTATTCATCGAATTGTTGAAAACTTCGAGCTTACATTTTGTTTACATAATGTTCAAGTGTCAATAAGACAAAGAATAGGTCGAAGTAATGAAAATATAACTGCCGTTCAGACAAGTGTTGCTGAAGATCGCAATTTGTTGATTCCAAGACGTTCTAAAGAATTGGGACTGTCTCAAACTTGGCGGATTTTGAAAAGGGATTTGGCCTTTTATCCGTAGAAAATTGTTCTCACTCAAGAACTGAAGCCACTGGACCACCATAAACGTCGGGAATTTGCTGAGTTTGCCTTGGAACAACTTGAAAACGATAACGAATTTTTTTTTTAAGAAAAGCATCTTCTCCGATGATTCTCACTTTCTTCTGAGTGGTGCGGTAAATAACGAAATGTGTTGATTCTGGTGCGAAGAAAATCCACAAATTATTCATGAACAACCATAATATTGGAGATTCAATTATTTCAGGATATTGTGACATTGAATGGCCTCCAAGAGGTTGTGATTTAACAACATTAGACTACTTCTTATAGGGTTATTTGAAGTCATTGGTCTATAGCAATAAACCAGATTCTTTTCAAGCTTTAGAAATCAATATTGAATGTGCTATTCATGACACTCGAATAGATTAGTGGAATAAATGCTCAAAAATTGGGTTCATCGAATTCATTCCTGCAAAAGGAATCGTGGAGGCCATTTGAATGATGTTATATTCAGAACTTAATTGTGTCGATTGTACTTCACATTAAATAAAAAAAATTTGAATATCCTTAACGATTAGTGTGTGCTTTTTTTTCAAAGAAATCATATCACTCTTATTGGAAAACCCTATATATACTTCATATACATACATACCTAAATAAATGTATAACAATGTAAATGTATGTATTTTTTTGCTTTAATCAACTCCGAACATTAGACTGCAAGCACGGCGCTGGTGACCGTCGAACTATTAAGATTTTATTTTAAAAATTGCTTTTTTACAAATTATATTATTTTTTTTTATAAATACAAGTTAATTTTTTCATTCTTCCTTTTTGTTTTGCTTTTTTATATAAAATTTTTTTTTAACAATTTAAGCTCTCTGTATTCCCATGCCAATTACCGATTGATTTGCATATTTATTTGCTTTTTCCGTTTGCATAAATTTATTTATCATTGGAGCTTTATGATATCAGCGTACTATGTATCTACATATGTACACATACAAATATATTTTATTTAAATATGCGCATTCATAAGGCGTTTTGTTAAAGAAGTCGTGTCCAATCGAATAACATTTGGTCTGGATACTAACAGTTGCTCTAATTCTTAATTACTTCTGTATTGGGTTTTTCTCTGGGTTATACCTGAGATGAAAACCTAAGCTTTGCGTAGCTATACGACTTTTTTAGGCATTCCCTTATGCCAAATGTTTTCTTCCACAGTGTAAAGCTTAAACCTAAATGTAAATTTCAAGGGAGTGGAGATCAGACGATGGTGAATGAATATGTAACAAATGTAAAGGTGCCGTTAGACGCAGTAGCTAATTTATTTCAAATTTTATGTCAAATGAAAAAATTTCGAAATTTAATATCAAGAGCAGTCACACTTTACATAAAAAATTCCATGGAAATTGAAAATTAGTCTGAATGCTATTTTGCGAAATTAAGTTTCTCTGACAATGAAATAAAATTTACTTGTGCAATTGGAAATTTAAATACGGAAATCAAATTATATATAAATTGGTGAGGCTGAACACTCTGATATTTGTATTTCTGCCATTTTATTTCATATAATCGCAGAGATGATATTAAATTACAGAAATTAGTTTCATGATGATCACACGGTGAAGTTGAAATTAAATGACAGCGAAATGCGTAAACAAAATACAAAATATCTTGGAAATTCCTACATCCGACGCCACCTTTACTAATATATTCCTCATTATTTCATCGTCTGCGGAATGGAAGCTAAGAAGCGAACTCTTTTGATGGCGACAGAACTCGAACCCACTTTGGAGAAAGCAGAACTGCCCTACACTAGAAGTTATTCGCTATTATAAAATACTCTTCTTCTTCTTAGCTTCCGCCGCGCCAGTACTGCATCGAATACTTTCAAAGCTGGATTGTTCTCATCCATCTGGTTAGCGCGATCTGGCCAGCGTAGCCACTGTCTTTTTTGATTCCTTGGCGGCTTAGAATAAACTGTAGATCACTCCTTTTGTACGAAAAACCATCAAGATGCACCCCACAAATTGGAGGAGCTTAGTAGAATATTGCTTCAGCGATATACCAATGTGATCGTATATTTCGCCTGTCCTTCCGCCGTGGGCGATATTCGCTGTTGCCAATCTGCAAAGCGTTATAAATGTTCCACACAAAACTGTTCTATCGAAAACTCCTAATACTGACTAATCGGATGCTGTCATCGTCTCTGCGCCATACAGCAGGAGTTTAGTTTATGTCCGTGGAGAGAGGAATTTACTTTTCAATGGCCTACTCAGTTCAAAGGAGAACCTATTGGAAAGTTATCTACAAATCTAAAACTATGACGGTTAGTAAGGAATGTGAGTCTCAGGGAGGTCCTTTCCAACAACTATGATAGAACTTATGGAAAAAAAATTCGTAAAATCAGTATGCTACGAATATCGGACATCGAATCACCTACCTCCTTCCTACACGAGTATTTCTTGGGTTTGCAATCTTCTATCAGCCATTTTCTTAAGTTCTTCGTACTCATGCACTTCGACCTCTCCTTTTGCAAAGGTGTCTTGCTCGTTTCTTTACTTAACTCTCGATAGCTCTCCCACATGGCAAGTCAATCGCAATCTTCTTTCTCTCACCTCAATCCTCATAAAAACATTGGCTGCATTTGTGTAGCTTCTCGATCTTCTTTGTGTTTTTTGACGGGCGTTCTTAACGTCGTCTATGACAAGATTAACGATTTAGTTATGATTTCTACGATCAGGAAACAAACAGGTATTCAGCCATAAGTTGACGATTCTTGGTTTTCAAGTGCTCAAGAGTTAAAGGTTTATCCGCATAAACACGATCTTTCGCATAACTCCACAAAAAAAAACCCAACGGTGTCAAATTGTACGAATGAAATATTATCCTAGTGTATTCTTCAACTGCAGGTAAAAAAAAGTCGGTTGTTATGCGACAATAACCCTCCGAATTAACACTGACAGTCTCGCCGTTATCGTTTTCAAAGAGGCAATCACACCTCCGGACCAAAGAGCGCATCAGGCGGTAAATTTGTAAAGTGTTATGACCTCTCTTCAATTATTTTTGAGGATTCTCGGAGCTCCAGACGAGACATTTTTTCTTATTTACGTATACACCGAGTGAGAAATGTGTCTCCTCCTTGAAGAATATTTCGTTGGTAGATCGCAGGTCCACTGCTTGTTGTTCAAGCACCAAAATCGACGTATCTACGGCGTTGTGAATGATTAGCTGGTTGCAGTTGTTGTGTGAGCTGGACTTTACATAGATGTAGGTGTAAGTCCCAAGTGCAAAACCGCCATAATGTGCCGCAAGAAGGTGCCAGCTCTTGAAAACGTCGAGAAATAGACATATTCGGTTCTTCGGCTAGGCTTTCACTTACAGCAGCGACATTTGTGGTGGAACGAGCAAAACGATGATGGAAGGGCCTTATAATATCAGTAACCGATTCAGTATATTAAATTTTCATTAAAATTTTACCAATTGTTTGAGTATATCAAAATACAGCCCTGCACTTTCGAAACCACCGTATGAATAACCCTTTACAAGCCCTCAAATTCACACATACTCACCATTTAACCCCGAAAACAAGTGTGTTTCATTGATATTTAAGTTCCGTTCTAAAAGCTTTTGTTATATTTTTATATACAATACATATGTACACACACAAAATATTTGATTAATTAAGAGCGGATTTTCGTTTATTTTTAATATGGTCACGTAATCACAAATTTTCATACGCGCTCACACATACACACACAGATTTAATTATTGCATTGATTACAACAATAGCCATATGAGATATATGAGCATTATAGCGGGAAAAAATATGAAACGGACATACGTACATGCATGCGTACATAGGTATGTATGTATGAATGACTGCGTGAGTACACCACTAAAAGCTCAATTTTTCATTGCCTTTTAGCTTAACAAAATTACCGCTAATTTTTTTTCTTGTCGCATATTAATTCCGTATTAAGCCTTTGGACTGATCGGCGCTGTTTTTAGCCAATTGCGCATAACTAATTTTCGGTTCTTACATTGACCACAAGTACTATGTTATTTACTGATATGTACGTGTTGAGATAAATGAACAGCACAGCTGGATTGTGAATTTGTTAATTCTCATTTTTAATTTGTGCTTAATTTATTTTAGCTGGCTTATTTCGAATATTAGCTTGTGCACAGAAGGGAAAAATTAATTAAATAAATGATTTATTTCTTGTGCACTATATAATGTAGATTTTATATATCTATGTGTATATGTATATATATTTGTGTGTGTATTGACGCAAATTAAATTTTAACGGAAATCATACAATACAGCCATACATACCTTTTATACACATATCCGTGATTAAAAGTTTATGAATACCTACCTGGTATGCCTTGACTGCAGAAAAGAATGTGGCATGAATGGTGAATGGTCCATTTCACGTTTGGCCAATTCGTTTATTGCCTTATTAGGTAATTATAATAATATTATTACATAAATATGAGTATATATATTTATGATTATTCTGTGTTTTGATTTCTACACTGGAGGCAATGATTTATTTATAAAGCCCTGCGTGCTATTTCACTTCGTACTTATTTTTGTTATAATTTTCCATTTTTATGTTGTTAAATAGATATTAAAAAAATTCTTTGAATTCTTTCATTAAAATTGACCTTCAACTGAGTAAATTATAAGTATAAATATCAAAACACAGGTTGTAAGCGTTTTTAAAGAACTATTTAATTCAGTGTGTAGTGGAAAAAAAATTTGTTTCGTAAAACATTTCCCTACAGGGCGCGTGCTAAGCACATTTAAATAACTAAGCAATACCTTGATTCATGCTGCAACCGGAAGATGTTAAATTACATAAATTCTCAGGCAATCATTAATTGTTCTGTTTTTCTATTTTTTATTTTTATTTCTTATTTTTTGAAAGTTCGCGTAATAAAGGATGATCCATTTCGAGGTTCCCTCATTTTTTAAAGAAAAAACACAGAAAATTCAAATTTAATGGGGAATGTTTATTATCATTCGAAAGAACATTCTTTGGCATTTATTTTTTGAAGATTATCTCTTTTAAATGTTGGCCGCGGCTACGTTTCAGATGGACTATCCGTTGAGTTCAATTTTCGATGACTCATTCGAGCATTTCGACTGGTCACTCGCGAATGAAACGCGTGATGTTTTGCTTCAAGGCATGAATCGAAGGCTTTAGACTTTACATATCCACACAGAAAAAAGTCTAACGGTGTGATATCACACGATCTTGGTGGCCAATCGACCGGCCCAAAACGTGAAATTATCTGCTCACCGTTGTGTTCTCTCAATGTATTGATTGATGCGATGTGTGGGAACCAAATGTCGCCGAGGTCACGAGCTTCAATTTCAGCCATCAAATAGACGGTTATCATGGTGGGATGAAGGTCGCCATAGACGGTTACGCTATCACCTGCATCATTTTTGAAGAAATATGGACCGATGATTCCACCGGCCCACTAACCACATCAAACCGTTGTTTTTCTGGGTGAAATGGCAGCTCTTGAAACTCTTCAGAGTGCTCTTCATACCAAATGCGACAATTTTGCTTGTTTACATACCCATTGAACCGGAAATGGACATCATCACTGAACAAAAGTGGGCTCGAAAACGTGGAATGTTCTTGGAACTTTCAAGAGCCCATAGAGCGAAACGATGCCGCTTGGGAAGGTCGAGCGGCTTCAGTTCTTACACAAGCTGTATTTTATACGCTTTCAATTTAAGATCTCGACATAAAAACGTAAAATGCGCTAAGTCGTTCCATACGTCAGTTCGAGTTGCTGCTGTCCGGCAGCGAATCGACTCTCCACGGTCTTCATGTACACTCTCACCTACGGCCGCTATATTTTCTTCACTGCGTGCTGGACGTGGTCTATTCGGTCGAATATAATCCAATAATGAATAGTGGGCCTCAAGATGGGTAATGGTGTTGCGAATAGTACGCTCGGAAGCGCGCGAAGCACATTCTTTACAGATTGTGAAAAGGCGTAAAAGTGTGAAAAAGTACCTCTGCTTGGATCACCCTTTAATTTCATACGAAAAAATAAATACACAAGAATTTTTTTATAATTTTTTATTTTTATTTTTTGCAATCTTTTTAGGTCAATCGAATTTTTATTATTGAGTGTTTTTACTCAACAAATTACCTAATTTTGCAAGCTCATTCAATGTGAACTCAAATACACACACATAGATATGTGCATATATATTTTGCATATTATTTTGTTGGCTATTAAGTAAATTTTATTTATTTGTATGTACTCGTATATTTGACTTGCACTTTCATAATCTCTTACTGTCACTTTTTTTACTATTCCGCATATTGTCTTAACATTCAATTTGAATTTTTGTTATTTTCAGTTTTTTTTTAAAAATTTTTCGTATTTTATTATTATTATTATTTGTTTATTGAAAATCACTTCTTTTTATCTACATACATATGTTTAATGCTTTTGACATTTAACATTTTGTCAATTCGACATTTAACTCATTTATTTCGACAGTCACAAATTGTTGTATTTGTTGTTGTTCTGTCAGCGTTGTTCCACTTGTAAGCGCGACATTTCCCGTTGAGCTTTTTGCAATAGGAAAAAATTTGTTTGGCAATATCTTTTTACCTTTAAGTACTCTACGCAATCTAACTGTAATTGCTGACACATGCATACTTGTAGGGGTGAGGCGAAAATAAACCTAACGTGTTTGTAGGTTAAAATTAAAATTTTACTGTGAAAATAATGTGGCTGCAAGCCAGGATTTTTTGCTCAATATTAAAAGTTGTCGGTGAGCATTCAATGTTTCCTTTGAAGGCTTCTTTCAAGGACTCGTCTTCGATATATAAGTTCAGGAGAATAGAATAAATTTTATAAGTGGTTATCAAGGCCTTCTTAAACTTCCCATAAAACGACTCCACCTAATCCTTCCAACGGAGTGGAGGTCTTCCCCTACGTCTGCTTCCACCAGCGGGTACTCCATGGAATACTTTCAAAGCTAGATGTAGACATCGTTCAGGCTTCTGCACCATATGTCAGAACGGGAATTATGAGCGACTTGTAGAGTTTGGTTTTGGTTCGTCGAGAGAGGGCTTTACTTTTCAATTGCCTACTCAGTCCAAAGTAGCAACTGTTGGCAAGAGTGATTCTGCGTTGGGTTTCAAGGCTGGCATTGTTGGTGTTGTTAATTCTGCTTAACATATAGACGAAATTATCCACGACTTCGAAGTTATGACTGTCAACAGTGACGTGGAAGCCAATTGTCACAACAGAGCACATTTAGCTTCCATTCGTCAAGCATGCTTTCGTCCGACCATATGCTGCAAAGAAGCTGATGCATGCTCTTCACCTTCCTTGTCAGCTCCTCACCGCCGTAGTTGAATAGTTCTGCCGGTTGGCCATCGGCTCCCGACGCTTTGTTTTTTTTAAGCGGGCAATCGCTATTCGAACTTCTTCATAGTCGGGTGATGGCACTTCTATACTATCGCCATGGATTGGGGTTTCGGGTTCGCCATCTCCGGGGTTTTCATTTTCACTGCCATTGAGCAGGTTGGAGAAGTGTTCCCTCCATACACTAAGTATGCTCTGGACATCTGTCACCAGGTTACCTCCATGGTCCCTACACGAGTTTGCTCCGGTCTTGAAACATTCTGTAAGTCGCCGCACCTTATCATAGAATTTTCGAGCATTACCCTTGTCGGCCAGCTCGTCAAGTCCTACATACTCACGCATTTCGGCATTTTTCTTTTTTCGCCTACAAATGCGTCTCGTTTCCTTCTTCAGCTCTCGGTATTTATCCCACCCCGCACGTGTTGTAGTCGATCGCAAAGTTAAGAGGTAGGCAATCTGCTTTCTCTCCGCTGCAGTTCGACATTCGTCATCTTACCATCTGTTTTTTCTGGTTTTGTTGAAAACCGATTGTTTCCGAAGTAGCGGTAAGCAAGGAATTTGCTATTTCGTTCCTCAGCTCCCTTATATCGAGTTGCTGATAAGTGCTCCCAGAGAGCAGGTGTGCAAGCCGAGTACCTTACTTTGAAATAAATTGTAGCCCGATTTGATACTAAAAAGGACTAAAAGGTACATTTGCTACGTAGCAGTCAGACATTATAACCTAACTTAATCATCAACAACCCTTTAAAATCATCATTTTATTTATAGACTTTAGTAAGAGCAAGAAAATATCAGCCGCAAATAAACTACAACAATTTCGTTAATTATTTTAAAGATTTACTACGAATATGAGAACAAACTAACTAAATTAATTATAGAAAATATATATGCTTGCATGTAAATATATTTAACAGCTAATTTGCGCATTATTTTAATGATATTCATCAAATTAACACTTTAAACAACCAATACAACAATACCGCCCGCCACTCACCATCTAACTAAAAGAAAAATGAAAAATGTGCACTCGTAAATTAGAATGTTATGATTGCTCAATAAATCCCCACATGCGGTCTATACTCATACTCACATGTTCTTAGCAAGCCGACGACCGCCCAGTCAATAAGTCAGTCAACAGTGCACAAGCATAAACCGGATGAACAGGCGTTAAATGTCATGTAAAATAAATTCAATTCATAGCAAAGCAAATGAAAGAGTCAGCCAGAGGTTGTGGCATTTTGAGCGGTCAACAAGAAAAGGCGGCTGAATGGCCGAAAACCAAGCTTAGTTGGAATTTTTTTTTCAATAATATCTAAAGATATGCAAACAGGTTTCAATATACATGAGTTTAAGACTTATTTATGAGTTTTCATATGCAAAAACAATGCAAATATTGACGCTATTAAATTGTACTTATTGAAATGGCAAAACAATTACATTAAATTGAACAAAATGTTGAAAAGTTATAGTTCTTTTGGCAATTGTCACTTTTAGAATGGTCTTCAAGGCAGTTGTATTGTCATGTGAACAAAGGAAATAATTTATATATGTATGTGTGCCTATAATATTTTGCCAGGAACTGACTTTTCAACAATCATAAATGAATTACTCAATACAATTGTCTAATATTTGTAGGTTCAACTGCCAAACAGAGCTATTGAGTATAAAGGGTGCTCCAGGTAGAGGTACTTTTTTCAAACAGCCTTTTTTTGACAGATCACGCGTGAGTTGTTTCAAGCTGTCACGTTACTTTTGTTCAGTATTATTTGCCAATTTGTCATGGAAAGACTTTAGCCTGAACAACGTTTACAAATCATTAAACTTTATTAAGAAAATTCACGTTCTGTAAAGAATGTGTTTCGCACGCTTCCCTCAACTTATGGTCAACATAATCGGTTTACTGAGCGTACTATTCGCAACACTATCACCCATCTTGAGACCCAGCATTCATTATTGGATAATATTTGACCGAATAGACCATGTCCAGTACGCAGTGAAGAAAATATAGCGGTCATAGGTGAGAGTGTACACGAAGACCGTGGGGAGTCGATTCGGCGCCGTTCGCAGCTACTCGGACTGACGTATGGAACAACTTGGCGAATTTTATGTCGAGATATTAAATTGAAAGCATACAAAATACAGATTGTATAAGAACTGAAGCCGCTCGACCTTCCCCATCGACGTTCTATGGGCTCTTGAAAATTTCCAAGAAGATCAGACGTTTTTGAGTCAAATTTTGTTCAGCGATGAGGCCCACTTCTCAAAAGATTCCACAGCTGCCATGTTTTCCAGAAAAAACAATGGTTTGGTGTGGTTTGTGGGCCGGTGGAAATATCTGTCCACATTTCTTCAGAAATGATGCCGTTGAGAAACTAACCGTCAATGGCGACCGTTATTGCGCCATGATAACCGACTATTTGATGCCTGAAATTGAAGCTCGTGATCTCCGCGACATTTGGTTTCAACAAGACGGCGCCACTTCCCACACATCGCATCAATCAATGTATTTATTGAGAGAACACTACGGTGAGCAGATAATTTTACGTTTTGGGCCGGTCAATTGGCCACCGTTAGACTTTTTCCTGTGGGGATATGTAAAGTGTAAAGTCTATGCGGACAATCGCGCTTCGATTTAGGCCTTGAAGCAAAACATTACGCGTGTCATTCGCCAGTTACCAGTCGAAATGCTCGAACGAGTCATCGAGAATTGGGCTCAACGGATGAAACTTCTGAGACGTAGCTGCGGCCAGCATTTGAAATAGGTAATCATCAAGAAATAAATGCCAAAGAATGTTCTTTCGAATGATAGTAAACATTCCCCATTAGATTTTAATTTTCCGTTTTTTTTCTTTTTCTTTAAGAAAGTGTGGAACCTCGAAATGGAACACATCATGGATTTGTATGTATGTTATCTTGGCTTCAAAGCAAACAATACCACTCGAAACCGCCATAAAATGTGGTAGGGAGGCAGGCCAAGTGGCAAGCTCAGCTAAATTTTTTTTTTTTTTTTTGGAATTTTTCATTATTTAATTTTTTGTTGTTATTTATGTAACGGTCAACACATAGAGGATTAGCCACCATCTGA
Source organism: Neoceratitis asiatica (assembly GCA_030068015.2). NCBI lineage: Eukaryota > Metazoa > Arthropoda > Insecta > Diptera > Tephritidae > Neoceratitis > Neoceratitis asiatica. The sequence continues at coordinate 38,217,681 of CM061527.1, forward strand.
GAATATCAATAAATCTTTTTCTTGCCATTTTTGCAGCACATTTGCGCTATTTAACGTTTATTTGTTTAAAATTTGTTGTGCGATAACGAGTATTCTATGTGTAAGTATATCGACTCGTACACATACATATGTACAAATATTCGCAGCTGAATATGGCCCACCTGATTTACGTTATTATTTATTTATGTATGTATACACCAATTGTTTATATGTCTAATATTATGTATTATATGTAATTTTCGCGTCCGGTAATTGACAACCATAAAGCCACTGTTGTTATTACTTCATGTTGTTGTTGTTGTTGTTATTATTATTATTATTAGTTTTACGGCTAACTACCTAATCGGTCATGTAAATGGCTTGGCTTAAAGTGATCGGTGAGTTAGCTGTTGGCAGTTGGCCGGGCATTTGATCATTCAATAATAGCATCAATCATTTTTTATTATATATTTTTTTCGGAATACATACTCGCACATGCATGCATTGTTTGTTAAAACACACACACACTCACATGCCACTGTTAGAAGATGTGAGTGTGTATGTTCACAGCCGAAAGGAAAAGTGAAGAAAATCGTTGTGGTTAAAAGTTCACGGCATGTTATTATGGCACATACACACATACTTTTGAATATAATGTACACACATATATTTGTATGTATTTCTCTTGAGACAAACGTGTCAAATTTTATTTATGTGCGTTGAAATATGCAAATTATGATTTTTATCGCCTCATACAAATCATTTCAGATATTGTTTTAGCACAATTAAAATGATCTGAGTATTTAGCGAAGTAAGATTTGTATCTATTGCGATACAGAAGGCCTTTGTGAATTGCTCTAAATTGAGATATGTAGATTTGCTATTAATTGTGCGTGTTTAATGTAGTAAATGAATGGAAATGAAAAAAACAATGTAGACTATTTAATTTGTTAAGAAATCGTCTGCAAAAATTACTTGAATATTAATTTTAATCATAGTAAGGCTTCTTTCCCTTTTTATTAAAACATACTGTGACGGAAATCCCAAGTACAAAGGACAGCTGAAAGGAGCGACAGCAGCTACCACAGGTAGATCAATTATCAGCATGTTCTAGACACTGTAAACAGAATGTTTGGGTCATCAACAGGTATAAATGGTGTCGCAGCAGCTATCGCAGGCAGACGAGTAGAGAACGCAATGGCGTTAACATTGCAGTAAGTACTGTGCTTTAGAAATGAATAAAGTATGTGAATTGGAAAATAAGTGCAATTAAGAAGCTGAAGGAACAACTCTTGGGGTTTTTATTTAGCAATCCAGTGTTCGAACTCGAAAGATTGGGAAATGATCGAGTATAATTACGAAAATCGTTGTAATACTCTAAATAAGCTAAAAAATTTCATTGTAAAATAATTAATAAATTTTAACCTTAAGCACGACGATGGGGTCAAGAATTATTATTTTTTTCTATACGAATATTATTGCATATTATTTTAATTAACTTTAACTTATTTTATCTATCATATTTTAATTTATTTTATTTTATACTCTTTGTCTTATTTTCCTTTTTTGTTTCATTTTATAAATTTTGTTTTATTTTATTTTGCTTTAATGTATTTTAATTTAATTTATATTATTTTAAATAATATTAACTTATTTAATTTATTATATAGTTAACTTTATTTTATTTAATTTCATTTAATTTAATTAATTGATTGATTTTAATTTATTTGATTTTATTTCTTTTCATTTTATTTTATAAATCTTTTTTTATTATATTTATTTTTATTTTTTTATTTTTTTATTTTATTTAACTTTATTTAGTCTTATTTAAGTTTATTTATTTTGTTTTAGTTTATTTTATATTTTAGATTATTTCATTTAATTTATTTTATTTTATTGTATATATTTTTTTAATTAATATTAACTTAGTTTATTTATTATATATTTTACTTTAATTAATTTAATTTAATTTAATTTCAATTATTTTATTTTATTTTATTTCTTATTAGTTTATTTTCTGTTACTGTATTTTATTACATTTAAATTTATTAATTATATTTTATTTTACATTTAGTTTTATTTATTTTGTTTTACTTTATTTTATATCTTTTAATTCATTTTTTTATATTTTTTTTTACTTCATTAATTTTGATTTTCAATGAATTAGTTTTTTATTTTTCTGACTTTGAGTTTTATTTCTTTGATCAAAAATATCCATTGCTCTTTGAGTTATAAAATGTTCCTCAAAATTAACTTACATTTTTTGATGCCAGCTTATAACTCATTCATTGGTTAGTTAAGAACAAAACGATTTTACCGCCTATAATTAATTGGTAGGGAACTAAAATATTTTGAGCGATTCATTGTGCTATTCAAAATACCTCCACGTATACGAAACTGTACCAAATCGGCCAATAGGTTTTCGTGAAAACCATGGTACTATAGTACAAGTGCATCGCAATAGCAGTGAGATCAGGAAGGCATTTGAGTTGAAAAAGTATTGGTCAGCAAGATTTATTGATGGTGGCTCAAGCTTTCAATAAAGTATAGCATAAATGACTCATGTACAAAATTAAAATGACTGCCGAAAAATTTCCATTAGATCTTCATATTGTATTGTAATAACAAAAGGTTTGCAGTCAAAGTAAAAGAATTTAGTTCAGAGAAGTTTACAATTATGCATGGTGTTCCTCAAGGTAACATTTTTGGAACCAGTACTGAGTCAAAGTGAGTGAGCAAAAGTGTAAACCTGTCATATTCACTATAATACCTGAAGCATGCCCAGCACTGAAACTAAGCAACGCAATAATCGTTCAAACAAGTATAGTTAAAAATCTTAGCATCCACCTTAATAAAAGCGATTGACCTGGTAGAACCATATTTTCCCTGAAATACGAAACTTAAGCTTAAAATCACCAGCATGAATTGGTTAGTAGGTAAAAATTCAACTCAGATTACAAAATCTTTAAATATAACTCAGTTATAATACCAATCTGTATATATGGAATAAAATTATGGGGCTCTGCCTAACGATAATATATAAGTACATAGAGATCTTGAAATATGAATGATAAACACAAAAGTGGCATATACGTGGAAACAATACCGGTCGAAACTGCGAAGCTACCAGAATCCCGTAGGGAATGTTTTATCCTGCCACACGTTCCCAAAGAACGGGCCTGTCAGTTTTTTGAAGAGCAACGTCTTACATCTCGTCCGTTACTAGTAATTATTTTTAGTTAAATAAATTTTTGTTAAAACAAGCATTTTTTGAGCTATTTGATAAATCTCAAATATTAATAATTATTAATGTTCTAAAATTTGTAACTCTATGATTAAAAAGCGAAATTTTTAACAAAAATCATAATGATTACGATCGGTGTTTTATTTTATTTTATTTTATTTTTTATTTTTTAATAATTTAATGTTGTATATAACAATATTTTTAATTGTTTTATGTTCCTAAATAATTTGAAATGGTATTTTAACTTGTTCCGAAGTAGTAAGTGAGTACCAGAAGGAGAAGAGATAGACCCAGCGAAATTTATACCGTTCGTATCAGAATCACGAGCTGAGTTGATTTATGTCACGTCCGTGTGTCCATCTGGCTGTTTGAACGCAAGCTAGTCTCTCAATTTTTGAGATATTTCAACCTAACGTGTTCGGAAGATGCACCCGTATGTTTAAACGATTATTTGTCGGAACTGAAAATCATTGATACCGGAAGACTATAACATATAGCTCCCGTACAACCGATTTGTTCAAATACGAGGTTTTGGTCAAAATTCAGCATTTAGGAGGATGAAATTTGGTATCCTACACACATATTGTGAATTGCAAATGGGTATGGAAAATCATTGAAATCGGACTGCTATATTATATAGTCCCCATACAAAAAGTTTGCTCAGGTATGAGGTTTTGGGTCAAAATGCCGCGAAAAACATATCAAGAAGCGCGGAATTTGGTTGTATTCAAACACATTATGAATTCCATATTGTTACTGAAAATCACCGAAGTCAGAATACTATATCATATAACCCCCATACAGCCGTTAAGGCATGAGATTTCGGGTGAAAAATTCGTAAAAAAAAAGCATCTAGCTCATATTGACATCGGTTGAAAATTATCAAAATCGAATTTTGCAATTCACAATTTAAAATGTTCATGAAAGCTATAAAGACTTCAGCACTCCCGAAGGCAGCCGATATTTCTTGTTTTTGTGTTTGAAAGTGCCATGCTCAAAAGCATGGGCTCATTGGATTAAGAATGCGCTAATAGAAAAGAGGAGCTATAAGATATACATATATTAACATACTGGCAGTAGTTCTGGTAGACTTAGAAATAACTCTTCGAGTACAAAACTTTCGGTGCTCCCCCAATATATTTGATATCTTTGTCTAAGCTCAGCTGAGTATATATATTTATTACCGTAAAGTATTTTTATAGCGGTATAGAACTTTAAGTTGGCATTACTTTTCAAGATGGCGACCGATTTAACAGCTGTTATTTCGAAAATAATGGTTCTGTGCGGAAAACGTATCGCGCACTACGTCCGTTTTATCGATGAAGCGCACTTCTGGTTGAATGGCTACGTCAACAGACAAAACTGCCGCATTTGGAGTGAAGGTAATCCTCAAGTGTATGTTGAAACACCGTTACATCCAGAAAAACTGACTGTTTGGTGCGCTTTATGGTTATTGCCGATATACGGCTACAAATGTTGGAAAAAGTCATCGAAAATTGGATGTACATATTGGACTACATCCGCGCCAACCGTGGCGGTCATATGCCAGAAATCATATTTAAAATGTAATGCCATAAGATTATCTTTCGGATAAATGAAATTCATGTCCATCGAATAATCCATCGTTGTTTTATTGCAACTTAAAGTTCTATACCTCTATAAAAAACACCCTTTAGTAGTATAAATTGAATAATTTGTAAGCAACAAATTACTTTAAGCTGTCAACCATCACATGGAACTGAATTAATTACCACATCAATCATATGCCGCCAATTAGGTTATCAATCAATTGAAAGCTGCCAGTCAAATTATTTATTGAATTTAAATGCTTGGAAGTAAGTACTGAAATAATTACAGCTGAGTTGCTGGTAGAAAAATCAAGAATATTCTTGTGAGTATTACAGCAATATAGACTGAAGACAACAGCTACATTAAAGAATTATTATTTTACTCCGCTCCTCAATGCAAACTAAAGTAAATAAGAAAATGATATTTTTAAATTGTCATGAACACTTTTTCCAAAACTATATAAAGGGTGATCCTTTTTGGGGTTCCCTACTTTTTTAAAGGAAAAAAAACACAAAATGCAAATTTAATGGGGAATGTTTAATATCATTAGAAAGAACATTCTTTGGCATTTATTTTTTTAAGATTATCTCTTTCAAATGTTGGCCGCGCTCAGATGATCCATCCGTTGAATCCAATTTGCGATGACTCGTTCGAACATTTCGACTGGTAACTGGCGAACGACACTCGTGATGTTTCGCTGCAAGGCCTGAATCGAAGCGCGATTGTCCGCATAGACTTTAGACTTTACATATCCCAACAGGAAAAAGTCTAACGGTGTAATATCACACGATCTTGATGGCCAATCGACCGGCCCAAAACGTGAAATTATCTACTCACCGAAGTGTTCTCCCAATAACCAAATCTTTTTTTTTTTTTTTTTTGTTTGTTGTTGTGGATGAAATGGCAGCTCTTGAATCTATTAAGGTTGCTCTTCGTCCCAAATGCGGCAATTTTGCTTGCTTACATACCCGTTGAGCCAGAAATGGGCCTCATCGATAAACAAAATGCGGCTCGAAAACGTCGGAAACTTGGAACTTTTCGAGAGGGAAGGTCGATCGTCTTCAGTTCTTGCATAAGCTGTATTTTGTACGCATTCAATACAAGATCTCGACTTAAAATGCTCCAAGTCGTTCCATACGTCAGCCTGAGTTGCTGTGAACGGCGTCGAATCGACTCTCCACGGTATTCGGGTACACTATCAGCTACGGCCGCTATACTTTCTTCACTGTGTACTGGATGTGGTCTATTCGGTCGAATATTATCCAATAATGAATGCTCAATATGGGTGATGGTGTCGCGAATAGTACGTTCAGTAAGCCGATTATGTTGACCATAAGTTGAGTGAAGCGCGCGAAACACATTCTTTACAGAATGTGAATTTTTTAATAAAGTTGAATGATTTGTAAACGTTGTTCAGGCGTAAGTCTTTCCATGATGAAATGCCAAACAATACTGAACAAAAATAACATGACAGCTCGGCAGGACTCACGCGTGATCTGCCAAAAAAAAGGCTTTTTGGAAAAGTACCTCTGCTTGGGTCATCCTTTAGTTTAAAGTAATTTCTGTTACTTAACAGCATCTAAATTCACCTTTTACATAAAAAATACGTTTATTTAAAACAATAACTTTTACAAATATATGCCTTACTCCTTATATATTTAAATAAATTATAAATAAAAAATTTTGTTTTCTAAAAAGTTTTTCAAAGCCTGAGATCGAAATATGTTTGTATATGAAAAGTCTCATGACTTTGCACCTTTTATTTTATTGTAATTTTTTCTACTCAGAGAAATCTTATTCAATTTTTTTTTTAATTATCGATTGACATCTGTATGAATAGCCATTTGCTTAATAGATAAAGCAATTAGTGCATAATACCCTGCAGCATAATTGAAAGTATTTGCGACTTCACAGAAATAATGAAATGTGAATTAAAAAAAATATAATAAAAATAAAAAATTCCTGTCATTAACTCACTTCCATACTCACCATGTCTTATCAATGTTCTGCCATCAGTTCTAATTGAATACAAAGTCAGGCTTGTTTCTTTGACTTTTTTAATTGTATTTCAAAACGTGAGTAAGTGTCTTTGCGTCAATAAAAAACACCTGTTACGCTGTTCTAAAGATTTTTGTTCTAAGATATTCATGTGGGTCTTTACCTCATACCATTCTTCTGGTGTTAATTGTTTTAATGAGAGCTGACGGTGTTGTTTGTGTGTTAGAAAAATAACATACTTCTTTAGCTTGTAGCGTGTTGCGTGATATTTTTCGCTTAAAAAACTTTTGAATAAATTTTATTGTTTAATTGTCGCTTATGTCACTTTTGTGCTTTTTAGTGTGATTAAGTTTGAGACGGAAATTATTTATTGCTGCTAAAAAAATATGGAAGTACCAATGCTTATGTGGTTTGATTTCATTGGTTATTCTGCATATAGCAGACTACTCGTGAAAAGATTAAATGATCGCCGCTTCAGGATCGTTTATCGTCAAAAGGACATTGAAAATACGAAAACAGAAAAATAAGTATCATAAGTAATGGAAACAGATAAAGTCAACTGAAAAGTCCCCGGTCTGACACATAGATGGCGCTATTAGATTTATATCTACATGATTTTTAGTTAGTCCTAACCTTCAAAAGACGGATATATAAATTTTGATTGAAGCAACTTTGTTATTTTGTAACTTTTTTGTTCTTGAATTTCGCGTGTTAATAAAATGGCTTGATGACGAGTTTCCGGGCACTGCCCCAGGAAAATCAACAATCAAAGATTGGAATGCTAAGTTTAGACGTGGGGAAATCAGCACCGAAGACGGTGAGCGCAAAGGACGCCCAAAAGAATTTGTTATCGACGAGAACATATTAAAAAAATTCACGAAATGCTTTTGAATGACCGTAAATGGAAATTGAATGAAATAGCAGACATTTTCAAGATATCAACCGAACGTGTTCATTATATCATTCACGAATATTTGGGTATAAGAAAGCTGTGTGCAAAGTGGGTGCTCACTTTTGACCAAAAACAATGAGTTGCTGATTCGGAGTAGTGTTTGGCGATGTTCAAGCGTAATAAACACGAGTTTTTGCTTTGATATGTGACAATTGGTGAAACATAGCTCCATTATTTCACTCCGAAATCCAATCGACCTACATCCGAGTGGACTGCATACGTTGAACCCGCTCCAAAGAGTGTAAAAACTTAACAGTTTGACTGGCTGACAAAATTAAAACGTCTGTATTTTGTGATGTGCATGGAATAATTTTCATTGACTACCTTGAAAAAGGAAGCACGGTCAACGGCGATTATTTCATTTTTGGATAGTTGGAAGGACGAAATCGCGGAAAAAACATCCGCATTTGAGGAAAAAGAAAGTGCTGTTTCACTAAGACAACGCAATGTGTCACAAGTCAGTGAAATCGATTTCAAAAATCCACGAATTGCGCTTCGAATTGCTTCTGCATCCCAGATCTGGCTTCGAGCGTTTTCCTGTTTTCAGATCTCAAAAGAATATTCACTGGGATGAAATTTTCACAGGACAAATTGTACTACAAAAATGGTATTGAAATGTTGGACGGTCACTATAATAGAGTATCATCCTTGAAGGGAAACCGCTGAAGGGATTTTCAGTCCAGCTCCTCCTCCAATTTGTGGTCTTACGTCCTAATGTTTTTACCATCAAATAGAGGGACCTACAATTTATTCTAAGCCGCCTCCGAACGGCCGATGGATTTTTATGAGGAGCTTTTTTTTCATGTGAGATATACACTCGAAGGTCTAACATTCCCTGCCGAGGGGCGACCACAATTATAAAAATTTGTTTTCTATAATTTTGGATGTTGCTCGAACCTAGACTCGAACCCAGGCCTTCCGAATTGTAGTACGCAATGCTAACCACTCGGCTGTTGCCGATGTTGAATAAAAGACACGAATTTTACCAAAAAATATTATTTTACTATGGTAGGCCTGGGATTTTTCAATTCACCGATTATTACCGGATATTTGTTGCCAACAAGAAAGCAGAGATCAAAACCAATTCATATTACTTCGTGCAGAAACAGAAACAGAAGATTCTTGAAGAAGAAACATACTCGGAATTTCATTGCAAATACCAAATTTAGATGGATCACGAAGCTCTTTTCAGTATAGAAAAAACATGAAGCGATTGAATGTTCGGAAAGGTAAAGGCTCTATAAATTTCTTCTACCCAGTCTTGAGAGGAGATTGATAGGGACATGATATGCAAAAATGTTCAGTGAAATAAAAGAAATTATTTATAATTTTCATATTTTCAGACAATGTTTCTTAATCTGAATATATATTTTGGTCGATTATTTAAGTTTTCCAAGCTTCCGAAAAGTTGTTTTGTCTATGGTTAAGATGTGAGACCAAATTATCTACTAAAATCTTCCGGAAAATTCCTTTACCTTCTATTATTTATTCTAATTCTTTTGAAAATAGATTGAAATCACTGAGGATAAAATTCCAAAAAATAAAAATAAAAAACAAAGAACAAACACAATTTTGACTATTTTACAATAAAAAATGAGAAAAAAATTCTCAAAAAAAAAAATTTTATTGATTTAAAATAGATGAAATAATGTGTATTATCTAAAAGGATTTTTTAACGCAAAGTTATAAGTAAAAGACGTTAAAAAGGCAAAAATGAAAAATTACAAGCAACAAAAAATGTGTCTTTGAGATAAATAAAAATAAATCCAAAGGGAATTGTTTGCATTGTTCAATGACTGAACAAACTTTTCCCTTACGAATGAAATGCATAGCAAGCAAAGGTAAACGGAAAGCGGCGACATACAATCCCAATCACCGCAATATGTGATCTATAAACATAGTGCCAACATATAAATATATGTATATGTGACAACATGGTGCATGTTCATGCCGTGTGGCGCATGTGCAGTACCGCGACTAACCTGCCGATTGGCGGAAAAGGCCAACTGTGTTGTAAAAGTACAGCAAAGCACAAACAAAATTTACAAAAAAAATTAAAAAATTGGAAACAAAATGTGTGAACAAGAACAAAAAGTTCGTGTTGTTACACAATTCGTGCAAAAATTAAACCAACTTTCACACACACACACACACACATACATAAACAACTATGCACATGCATCTTGTATGTATCTTGTTAATTCCCTCAATCATATTGAGAAAAAGCAAACAAAAAATTACAAGTGGCTACCACAATGGACTGACCCTACTGTCTATGAACAGAATGCAAGCAGCAACAACAATTGGAGCAGCACAATGTTGCAAGTTAAGTCATTTTGACTGCCACCATATTCATTCTCCAACTAGCTGCAGCTACATACACATATATCTATTTGACTTAAACTTTTTCATTGAGATTTTATTGCACTTTTTTCTCATTGTTTTGTGGTCTTTCCTGTCAATACACGATTTGGCTACACGACAAGAACAACTGCAAGCGCTCACATGTTATCCGTAGCTAGCACAGTAAATAACATTTTGCAGTTGCTCGCATTCCCGGCTTCCAGTGGACCGACTAAAAGACCAACAAATACATTATTATGCAATAAATAAAAGATCTTTGCGATGTGGAAGGGAATTCGGAACAGTTGAAGCTTAATACGAGTATATTGTAGTTAGTGCTTGGTCACTAACTATGCGCCGCTTGGTCAACAGTACTAGCGTTAGTAAATCTAGATTTGAGAATCGTGTAAATCAAACTGTGACCAACCGCTTAGCTACAGCGCCAACAAATGCAATACCGGCAGTCTGCGAGCAACCTTGAGTTCTGTCCTGGTTGCCTGTGGCCTATAAATGCCGCATGACTGGCGGTCGTTATTCGCATTTTTTATGTTTATTTGCTTCAAGTATTTATTAATAAAATCGGTAGCTGAGCTACTAAGTATAAGCTTAAGGTTTATATATTAAAGTATTCAAAGAGCATTGCCTGCGATCATAAAGTTTGTATCTTATCTCATCTAAATATAATAAATACTAAAACTAAGAAATCAAAAAAATTAAAAAATTAAAAATTTTATGAAATAAAACTATAAATTTATAAAAAAATAAAATTAAAAAAATTAAATTAAATTACATTAAATTAAATTAATTATTATTTTCAATTTGTAAAAATAAATCCACCTAATCGAACCTATTGGAATTCACTATCCATGTCAGTAATGGGTTTGAAAATGGTTATCAAACCGATGTTATTTATACAGATTTCAGCAAGGCATTTGAAAAGGTGTCACGCTCAATACTTCCCTATAAACTCGATATGTTTGGGTTTCCACCATCCTTACTCAAATTGATTTCATTAACTTGACAGGTAGAAAGCAAAGAGTAATTTTTAACTCTAGTATTTAAAGTGAAATACTAGTACCTCAAGGCAGTCATCTTGGTCCTTTACTATTCCTCTTATTCATCAGTGATCTGCCAAATGTGACTCGTCATTCTAAAGCACTTATGTACGCAGATGATGACAAACTCTTTAAACCAGTTCGTTCTATAGAAGATAGAGAACTTGTAATAAAAATATTCCTCCTTATAAAAGCCGATTAAGGCTTACTAGTCTGCTTTCACTACAGAGCCGACGAGAATTGATTGCAGTTTTATTTTTAAGCTGATAAGATGTATTATCAATAGTCCATTCCTACTTAGCGAGATTAACCTTAGTGTCCCTTTAAGACAATCTACTATAGGGCCCTTTTCTTGTCTTTATGCAAAACAAATTTGAAAATGCACGGCTCAGCCAGATGTGTGTGTAACGATTTTAATTCTCATTACGCCAGCTTTGATTCTTCTGGCTCAGCGTAAGATGCAAGTGTCGCCGCGACCTTCGCGATCGGTCTCGGGCTGTATCTGGTTTTCGGTCATCGATCTGTTAGATTTTACGTTTATCTATCAGGCGCCCCTCGCTCGGTTGGGCGGGAGGTTGGGTTCGTCGTCAAAAAATTTAAAAGAAAAGAAAATAAAATGAAATTAAAAAAATAAAACAAATTAAAATATAAAAAAAATTAAAATAAAAATAAAAATAAAAATTATATAAAATAGAGGGTTATCCATTTAATAATTTCAAAAGAGCAAGGCTGTATTTTGACATCTGTTAAACTTAATATATTTTGGTTATAAGTAAATGAGCTGTATTCAAAGGCCTATTTTTATTAGAAAATTTATTTTTAATAAATTATTTTAATACAGCTCATTTACTTATAACCAAAAACAATTACAGGCCGCATTAAACAATCCATAGCATATTTTGTTTTAGTTAAAAATCAGGAATTTATGAAAATGGATCGCTTAGCAAACGCGCAACGCGTTCGAATTGTTGAAACCTACTACAAAAAAAATAATTCAAAAGTGGCCACGTTTCGTTCTCTAAAAGGAGATTATGGTGCACATGTTCTTTCAACTACTCACTCAATTGGTAAAATTTTAATGAAATTTGAAGAGGCTGAATCAAATATCGCTGCTGTAAGTGAAAGTGTAGCCGAAGACTCGAATGTGTCTATTTCTCGACATTCTCAAGAGCTGGGGCTTTTTATGGCACGTTATTATTTTGCACGTAACCTTACACCTACATCAATATAAAGTCTAGCTCACACAACAACCGCAGCCAGCTGATCATTCACAACATCGTAGTTGCGTCGATTGGGTGCTTGAGCGACGAGCAAATTAACGCGATTTTTTCAACAAATTTTTTTCCAGTGACTAGGCTCGCTGGATACGGTAATAAGCAAAATTGTCGAATTTGAGCTCCAAGAATCCAGAAATAATTTAAGAGAGGTCATTACACCCAAAAACCCGTAATGTATGGTGCGCTCTTTGATTCGGAGGTGTGATTGCACCTTACTCCTTTGAAAACGATAACGACGAGACTGTCACGACTTGTTGTTCCAACAGGATAGTGCTTTATACCACACAACACGAGCGAATATGGCTTTATTGCGATAGAAATTTCTCTGCCGCACATTCTCTCGTCTTGGCTATTTCAATTGGCCACCAAGTACGTACGATTCGACACCGTTGGACTTGTGAGGCTACAGGAAAAACTGTGTTTATGCAGATAAACCTTTAACTCTTGAGCACTTGAAAACCAACTGTCATCCAGTTATGGCTGAGACACAGCCCAATATGCGCTAAAAAGTGGTCGAAAATTACATCGGATGGATCGAAGTTTTCAAAAATTAACGGGGCGATCATTTTAATGGTGTTGTATTTCACATATAATGCCAAGGCTTAAGCTTTATAATAAATTAAGAATTTCATGAATAAAAATATTTTAAATGCATTTTATTTACGTTTGTTTTGAAGACTGCATTGTGGATAATATTGTAAATAAAGGAAATAAAATTAAAATTAAAATATAATAACGAAAAAAAAAAATAAAACAAATTTTATTTACAAATGAGTAAAATGAAATGCAATAAAATTAAGAAAAAATAATAATTTAAAAGAAATAAAACTAAATTAAATAAAAATGAAGCAAAAAAACTAAAACATTATAAAATTAAGATTAATTACCTTTTTATTTTAGATTTAATTTTTTTATTTAATTAAACAAAAATAAATTAAACAAAATGAAGACAAAACAAAATAAAATAACAAGTTGAGCTAAAGAATAAATAAAACTAATTAAAAATATAAAAAAAAAACTACAAAAAAAAACATAAAATTAAATAAAGAAAAAAAGAAAATAAGAAAAAAAAATAAAAATAAACAAACTAAAATAAATTAAAATAACATAAAGGGTTTTTCAATAGGGATGATATGATTACTAAGTGTCGTTTTGACCATTTTTAATATGTCATGATCTTTCATTGTTTTTTTTTTTTCATTTCAATTTCATCCATGGACCACCATTAATTTGTTGATTTTGCTTTGGAATAACTTGAAAATGATAACGATCCTTTTTAAGAAAATCATTCTCTCCGATGAGGCTCACTTTCATCTGAGTGGTGCGGTGAATAAACAAAACTGTCGATTCTGGTGCGCAGAAAATCCACAGATTATTCATGAACAACCATTAAATTCTACTAAATTGACAGTTTGGTGTGGTTTTGGTCTGGTGGAATCAGCGGTCCGTACTTCTTTCGAAATGAAGTTGGTAGCACCGTTGCTGTCAATGGAGAGCGGTGTAGATCGACGATAACCAACTTTTTATAGCCACAATTGGAAGAAGTTGATCTTAACAACATCTGGTTCGAACAAGACGGGGCAACGTGTCACACAGCACGTACCACAACCGAATTATTGCGAGAAAGGTTTGGAGATTCGATTATTTCAAGAAATTGTAACATTGAAAGGCCTCCAAGAAGATGTGATGTAACACCATTAGACTACTTCTTGTGAGGTTATTTGAAGTCATTGGTCTTTAACAATAAACCAGATTCTCTTCAAGCTTTAAAAGTCAATATTGAACGTGATATTCATGACATACGACTTGATATAGTGGAAACAGTGCTCAAAAATTGGGTTCGTCGAATTCGTTCCTGCAAAGGAAGTCGTGGAGTCCATTTGAATATACCGATTGTATAAGTATATCATATTAAATAAAAAACATTTGAATTTCCTAATGATTAGTGTGTTGTTTTTTAAAGAAATCATATCACTCTTATTGGAAACCCCTATATTATTAATAAAATGAAATAAGTTAAAATCAAGTCCAATAAAATAAATGTAATACAAAAATTTGACTTAAGTAAATATAATGTTTAAAAATTAAAAACAAAATAAAATAAAGGAAATAGAAAACTAAAATTAAGGAATAAAATTAATAAAATAAATTTAAAAATAAAATTAAATTAGAATGAAATAAAAATAAATTAATAAAATTATATATGTATACCGACGTTCGAGATGAGGCTGGCTGCGAAAACTGCTCTCATATAATAAAAAAGCTCAAAATAAGTGTCTTAAAGTGGCTTCGGTCTCTATAGCAACACGCTGTTTCTTAGCTCGTCTTGACTCTATAGGGAGAGGAATGCAGTCCAGTAGTACGGAAATGTCACTGTGAAAATTTCCATGAACCAATTTCTTTTATTATCTAAATATTTTGTACTGTTCACCAGTTAAAAGACCCATAAAAAGGTGTAGGTCACTTTCCAACCGATTATTTGCCCCCACAAAAGTATTATAACTACGCTGGTGGCACTAATTTTCCTTCAATGACAATAATAATTGATTTATATAAAAGAGTGGGTAGGCAAGGTAGTTAATAAAAATGGACTATTTTTCATTCCTTTTTTTTCGATTATCGCACAAAATCGTAGCACAGTGGCAGTCGCACAAAAAATGTAAGACCACCAAGCGACAAAGGACATTGGTGTAGCAGCAGCCAACACAACAACAATAACAACAGCAGCAATTTAACTATAAAACCGCAAATTTAATAATGAATGACGCAGGCGCTTCGTGACCAAATCATCGAATATTAAAGTGCCATAATAGTAGTATTGACTTTCTTCAAAACACCGCAATAAGCTTCTTCTAGCCGCATACAGAGCCAACGTAGCTTTTGTACTTACTTCAAAGATCATGTAAGCACCGTTGACGGCTTGCAAAGTGGCGGAGGGCCATACTCGAGGTGGTGGTGGTGCCACCAAACACAGTGCACAGCCACATTGGTTTGACCTCTGCTTTGTGGCATGACGACCCGACCAACAGTGCTAAATTTGGCGCGGACGTTGATGCTTTTTAAGGCGGATGCTTAGCTTTTGTCGAGCTAGCTGGGCTATTGGATGGTTGGTCCCTCGATTATTTGGCTACTCTTTGATTGTCCGATTGGGCTATAAAATCAGTTATGCTAACAGTATGAGCGGCGCAAAATGGTACTGGCAATTGTACCAACACCAACAGCAACGGCAACGATAATAATAAGAGCAATAAAAACAATTTTTTGTAGTAGCAACAGCAGTCAAAATCAATAATATTGCCATTATGTGCGCTTTTTCGTTTTGCTTAAAATCATCAAAAAAAAAATCGAGTAGAAGCAGAAGTGGTAATGGCGATATCTTATTTTTTTAATTTAATTTTTTTTTTTTTGACTGTTCACTTAACTTTAAGCTCTGCGCTTCGTCTACATTTGGGCAAATTATTTGCTGGATTTGGTTAACTCTAATATTGGCACTGATTTGAAGTTTTTATTGCTTTGAGTAGTTATTGGTAATATTTTTGTTAAACATTTTTTATTTGAATTTTATTGTTTGTCGTTATTGTTGCTACCATTTTGGTGTTTGGTACTGGTTATTGTTATTGTAATTGCTTTTATAGTTGCTATTGCTTTCTACTTTTCTGGGCTTGCCTCGTTTGCAGCTATTTAAGCTAATGGAAAGTGGAAAAAAATATAATTTGAATATATGCGAATTTGCAAATCTGAGCATTATGTGTATGCATTATGTATATTAGTTTCCGTTCAAACGCAGTGTACTCTTATGAAAGGTTACGTAAACATTTTACGGATATTAGCAAATTTTATTATAAAATTTTTATTTTGAAATTCAGCAATATTTGAAGATTTGAAATGCACGTGTACAAAGGTACTGATAAAATCAAACTAATTTTTTAGGCCCTTTGAATATTTACACTTTTTTGTGTTAGTGCAAAAGAAAGTAGGTCATCGCTGTAACCTCAATTTGGCATGATTGATGATTTTTCAAAATTATTATATATTATATATACAAATTTATTATATAGACAAAAATAATATATATATTTTTTTAATTTTAAATGAATTTTGTACGCCATCAAAAGGACATACCTGAATTGAAATTTTTTTTTAACCTAACCCAAAAATTGCAAATTAAAACGGAAATATTTTCGAAAATAAAGAGCTATCAATACCTATATAATCTAAGTATTAAAAATTAATAAATCAATAAGTATAGAAAAATATTAACAGTCGTTAAAAATAAAACTATTTATCATAATATTAAAAAAATTACGAAAAAAAAATCATAAAATATTTTTTATAAAAAATTTTTCTTGTATAATTTAAAATTATAAAATAATAAACGAGAAAATAGAAAAACTTGCAAAAAATTAAATAATTTTTATAAACATTTTTTTTCTTTTTTGTATAATTTCTAATTATAAAATAATAAGCGATAAAATAGAAAAACTTAATAAGAAATTTGTTCTAATATATGTAAAAAAAATTATTTTTGTTTACAAAATTTCTATTAGAAATAGTTAAATTCTTTAAAAAAAAAAAGTATTGAAGATATTATTCAGGGTTCCAGATTTAGCACAAACATTTACGAGCAGGGCGAGCATTTGAGCAATGAGCATTCGCACACCTGTTCGCTGCTCATTAATAGAAAATTTGCGAGCCGAGCGGGAGTATTTCGAGTAAGTTGACAAACACTTTGACTTTTTTCCAAAACTTTTTTATATTGATTTAAAATTTAATTATGCAAAGAATAAAAATCTTTAAAACGAAGAAGAAATTTTGACAAACAAAATTAAGATTTTAAGAGAGTATCGAGTGGTCGATACATGGATTAAAACTATTAAAATTTAGCAAAAAAATCTCCTGTTTATTATTAACTAAAATGTAATAAAACGATTTCAAAAATTTATGGTAAATAGAAATTAAAGGGCGATCCAAATAGAGGTTATTATTTCAATAACTTTTTTTTGACAGATCACGCGTGAGTCGTGTCAAGCTGTCTGTTTGGCATTTTATCATGAAAAGACTTACGCCTGAACAACGTTTACAAATCATTCAACTTTATTACGAAAATTCACGTGCTGAAAAGAATTTGTTTCGCGCGCTTCGCTCAACTTATTGTCAACATAATCGGTCTACTGAGCGTACTCTTCGCAAGACCATCACCCCTCTTGATACCCAGCATTTATTTTTGGACAATATTCAACCGAATAGACCACATCCAGTACGCAGTGAAGAAAATATAGCGCCCGTAGCTGGGAGTGTACTCGAAGACCGCGGAGAGTCGATTCGGCGCCGTTCGCAGCAACTCGGACTGACATATGGAACGACTTGGCGCATTTTACGCTTCGCTCTATGGGCTCTTGAAAAGTTCCAAGAAGATCCGACGTTTTCGAACCAAATTTTGTTCAGCGATAAGGCTCATTTCTTGCTCAATAGGTATGCAAACAAGTAAAATTGCCGCATTTGGGACGCAGAGCAAGCTGAATAGATTCATCCAGAAAACACAACGGTTGCGATGAGAACAAAACCGTTAAGGGCGACCGTTATCGCGCCATGATAACCAACTATTTGATGTCTGAAATGGAAGCTCGTAATCTCGACATTTGGTTTCAACAAGACGGCACCACTCACCACACATCGCATCAATCAATGGATTTATGGATAGAAAACTTCGGTGAGCAGATAATTTGACTCTTTGGGCACCAAGATCGTGTGATATCACACTGTTCGACCTTTTCCTGTGGGGATATGTAAAGGCTAAAGTCTATGCAGACAATACCTCTTCGTCATAGAAAATTAGACTCGACGGATGGACCATCTGATATGTAGCCGCGGCCACCATTTGAAAGGATAATCTTTAATAAATAAATGCCAAAGAATGTTCTTCCGAATAGTAATAAAAATTTCCCATTAAATTTGATTTTTTTTTTTTGGAAATTAGGAACCTCTAAATGGATCACCTTTTAGCTAATTTATTCGTGTATAAAAAATTTATATAAAAAAAATTAAATAAAACGGTTTTTAAAATTAATAGAAAATTTAATTATTAATTAAAAACAAAAAAATTAATTAATGTATAAATTTGGAAAAAATAACAATTTTATAAATATAAGGAAAATTTTTAATAAATGTTTTAATGAAAAAGTTCCTAACAAAGCTAAATTATTTTTAAAATTATAAAAAAAATTCTTTATATATTAAAAATTAATAAATATTTAAATGCATTTATTAACTAATTAAATATTAATATGAAGTAAAAATAAAATTGAAGTTTATAATTTAATTAATTTTAATTTTAAATTTAGAAAAAAAAGCAATTTCAAAAATATTTTTAAATGTTAGTTAAAATTTCACAGAAAATATAATTTTTTTTATAAAATATATTTAAAAAAATAGTTTAAATATTAATGAAATATTTTATTTATCATTTAAAAATTAGCAATAAAATCAAATTATTTAGAAAGTTAATGAAAATATTATATATCTATAAAAATCATAAATCAAATAAATTTATTGCTGAATAAAATTTATAAACTTAATATTAGAAATTATTAGAAATGGTGATAGTAATAAAAAATTATAAAATAGTAATAATTTAAAAAACAAACGAAAGATACTAATATTGCTATGATGAAAAAGTTTTAAAAATGCACGGAAAATATTATTTACTTTTTTAAATTAGCGAAAAATTATTTTATTAGAAAATTAAAGGAAAAATATTTTCTATCAATTAAATATAAAAATTAGTGCAAATGTTAGTTTCCGCTAAAAAAAAAAGTGAATAAACATCTTAATTGTCACCAAGACGTTGCCCTGCAATGCATTGTGCCAACAAGCAAATCTCAAGAGGCCACATTTGAGCGGCCACTCAAAAGTCGTGGTAAACATAAAATGAAGTCATAATATGACAAAATTTACTATTTTCGTAGATAAACATAAAATATGCACTGATTTATTGTTTCCTGGGGTTATGAAATGCGACAGCTGATTTCTACATACAAATATAATTTGCATTACTATTTTCCTAGTGTGATTTATCAGCCACTTTTTTTTGCAAGCCAACGCCTTCGGTATTAAATGGTAATTGTTGCAACAAAGTTTTTTTATGCGTTTTTTTTTTTTTTGAATTTTTTTCTATTTTCCTTTTTTTGCTTTGCATGCTCGCCTCGATCGTCCGTCAAGCAACTAACTAGTGGCCTTATCTTCATCAAAAATCTTGGCATTGGTTGAAGGTGTTTGAAATTGGAAAATTTCACTATTTTACATAACTGCACGTTCACTTGTCTCGCGCACGCGCAAACGCGTTCGCAAACGCCTGCATTCAATCATTCATTCACTCATTCGCTCATTCATTCATTCATTCATTTCACTCACTGCCTTACTTACTTAAATACTAATTTCCCTATGAAGTTTAGACAACCCACCTCACTTCTTCCTTCATTCACAGTTAGTTAGTTACGCATTCATAGGTATACATACATATATAATTTGTATATACACCATTACGTAGTAAAGTGAAGTTGAAATGCCAATTGCTTTTTCTAAAAACTGACCGAATAGCAACGCAGCTGGCCGCACTAACTTTGCCAATAGCCCATCGGAATTCCTTAACTTCACTTTCATTTAAAGGGCAACCCGCTGACTTTGCACCGCATTGAAGAAAATACTAAAAAGAAAACGCGCACAACAAATGATCAATCAAAAGCTGAAGCTGCTGCAAGTTATGGATCAAAATATTTATTTATACTCGTATACGCTCATGCACATAAATATTTTAATATATATTTTTTTGTAATTCCTTTAGTTGGTAATGGCTTGAGATCTCAATTAAATCAACTAAATAGTGAAGATAAATATATGTATTTGCGCAAAATTTACTTTTCAATTAGGCACGGTGTGTGTGTGTGAGTGCGTTTATGTGTATGTATGTTGAAAATAAACGATAAATAAATAGTTGTAAATGAAAGTAGATTTTCTTCGAACTTTCGGTAGTTTAAACATATTCATTGATTTTGGTTGGAGTTCAGGTGATTGGTTACCATTTGCTATAAAAAGATGTATGTGTACAAGTATATACATTCATACAAGCACACTCGTATCGCCTATTCTGCTTGTAAGCTGGGATTTACACATTGCTATATATGAAAGGCGGAAATATGGGAGAAATTTGTCTCGCCTTGAAATAAAGAAATCATCTCGAAACATGTAATTTATTTTCACTTCGAACTTGAAAGGTGAACCAGTTTGCGTAAATTATAATGCTTAAATGATGCCCACTTCCAGCAGCTCACTAATGAAGCGAAAAAAGATCGTAATAAAGTATTAAAATTAGAAGCAGTTACTTTTTCCCATCACAATATCAACAACTGGGTTAAGACAAGATCCTAAGCCTCAATGCCCAAATTCCAATTGAACAATGGCAAGTCGAAAGATTTAACTTAAAGGAGTTTACTTGATGAAAAACCTGACCCAGAAAGCATCGACGACTATCTTCGGTACGTCCAGAGACAAAGCAGCTTCATACAAGGTGGTACTCACACGACTCTTGTTAACGCCAAGCACTTCCTTCGGTGGTAAGTTGTTAGTACATATTAAAATTATAAGGATAAAAGGATGGCTAACATAAAGGTAAATTACCTACTCTTTCTGGATTTGAAACCACACTCATAAAGCCCAATCAGTTCGTTGATGAAGGGATTTACTCATTCACACAGTAGGCTCAATATGCGGTATTTCATTTGATTAGTTTTGTATTATCCCAACATTTGTGAATTACATAGAGCACACTTACGTTTCAATCGTCAGGCATGATTTCGTCCGACCAAACTTCGCAAATGCTGATGCAAGCATTTTTTCAGTTCAGTTCAGTTCTCTATCGCCAGATTTGAAAAGCTCATCCGGTAAGCTTTCGGCTCTCGCCGATTTGTTTATCATTAGATGTAAACAACACATGTTCCACACAACACTAAACACCTTTTTACATGCCCACTTAACTAGACTCATCTAACACTCCACCCCTCTTCCTTTGGTCCGAGCCCGTCGAACCAGCACGTTTCCTGGGCCTCCCGTTAGATGATCTCGATGACTAAGATTATACTTGCCTGAACCTAGAGGGGGTCGGCGCAGCTGCTACAACAACAACTACAACAACGAGGTCTTCTTTCCCTGGTGTTTCACACAGTTGCTGTGGCTAGGCCACCCCTACATTAAGTCCTTTGAATATGCTCTGGCTTTGAAACTTTTGACAGCTTTCATAAAAAGCAAAAAAAAAACCTTCTCTTGAGTTATGTCTGCGATGTCATGCAAAGGACATCTGAAAAGTTGGGACTATTTAAGAATGAGCTTCTAAAATCACAGAAATCAAATTCTAAAATCCCCTGTTCGTTCCAGAAGAAAAGGTGGAATAATCTTTGAATTTTGTTCACTACACCATAATCTGTTTGCCCAATAAAACTTTTTTATGATCATCCATGTATGCGACTTGTCTTTTTCGTCAAAAGTGTTGAAATTAAATTTTTTTACAGCAGAGTGCCACTGGCTTTTGCCATTTTTTTGTTACTTTAACATTGCGTTACACTTTAGTCTAACTGTTCAAAAATAAATGCATCTAAATGTTATTCAAATTCCAATATAAACCAACCTTAAGTCCTGAGTTGATTGAAAATTACATAATTGTAAATTTGAAAAAAAATTGCAAAACATTTTTATGATCATTAATTCATTTGTCTCCAAAGGACTCAAATCGGCAAACAAACAAACAAAATTGAAAATTTTGCTCGTAAATTAGTTATTCGTAGACATAACTGTGTATAGCATAAACTAACTTACAGTTAAATGTGCCAAAATTATGCCACACTATCTTTGCTAAAGTTGCTCACAGACGTAGCAATTAATTAATTTTAAATTGCACATAAAAATGAAAAATTTCGAGAGATATAGTCATAAGTAGCATAAAAAATTTCATGAAAATTCAATTTCAATTTCTATTATTTTGCGAAATTAAATTTCACTGAAAGTACGTAAATCCTTTGACAGCACTTCCAAGAGCAATAAAAATTACAGCACGAGTATATGGGAATTTAATTTCAGAAATAAAATTGTAGATTAATGCGTGCAATCACACACTGCAGTTATGCAATTGTATGAAATTAAATTGCAGAAATTAGTTTCAGGTTAGTAGCACTACGTAATTGAAATTTTTTGACATCAAAATGCCTGTACGAAACAAAATTTGCGCGAAATTTGTTAACAGCACCTTACGTGCCGGCATGTCTGCGAATAAGAAACAAACAGCGTAAATTGGAGTCCATAAAAAAGTATAATTCCCGAGAATACAAGTAGCAGTTTTAACGCAGTTTATGTATTAGAGAGTTTGTTTGGCGTTTTTCCACACATAATCATTAACAATGTAATGTAATAAATTGCAAAAATTTATAGCACCAACGATATTTGCCACAAAAAAATTTCAATACATTAAATGCGACGACTAGCCGAAAGCTATGAGACTTTGGTGATGCTGAATAGGGAAGTTTGTAGAAAGAATGTGTGTAGGACAGATTCATCTATTGTTTCCACCTGGTATTATCATACTGTTATTAAAGGAGAGTGTTTTAGTGTGAGTGTTGCGCCTCGTAACTATAAAGTGAAGCCTATCAGAATGTGCTAAGAACTTCTTTAGGGATATGTGTCCGCTACCTCCACCGGTTTAAGAAGTTTGGAACAAATATAGGGTGTTCCAATAAGAGTGATATGATTTCTTAAAAAAAACACACTAATTGTTAAGGATATACAAATGTAATGTGAAACACAATCGTTACAATTAAGTTCTGAATATAACATCATTCAAATGACCTGCACGACTTCTTTTGCAGGAACGAGTTCGATGAACCCAATTTTTAAGCACTTCTTTTCACTAAATCAAGCCGTATGTCATGAGTAGCACGTTCAATATTGACTTCTAAAGCTTGAAGAGAGTCTGGTTTAGTGCTAAAGACCAATGACTTCAAATAACTCCACAAGATGTAGCCTAATGGTGTTAAATCACAACTTCTTGGAGGCCATTCAATGTCACAATTTCATGAAATAATTGAATCTCTAAACCTTTCTCGCAATAGTTCGGTTGTTGCACGTTGCACATGTTGTTAAAATCAACTTCTTCCATAAAACCGCTCTCCATTGACAGTAACGATGCTACCAGCTTCATTTCGAAAGAAGCATGAACCGATGATTCCACCAGATCAAAAACCACACCAAACTGTCAATTTAGGTGAATGTAATGGTTGTCATGAATAATTAGTGAATTTTCTTCGCACCAGAATCGATAGCTTTCTTTACTTTATTTACCGCACCACTCAGATGGAAGTGAGCCTCATTGGAGAAAATGATTTCCTTAAATAAATCGTTATCGTTTTTCCAGTTGTTCCAAGGCAAAATCAGCAAATTCACGACGTTTATGGTGGTTCATGGATGAAATTGTAAACATTACTAATTACAATGAAAAAAAAAAATTACAGATCATGACACATTAAAAATGGCTAAAACAACACTTAGAAATCATGTCATCCTTACTGAAAAACCATTTAGTATCGATTAAAATCATAAAACGAAGGAAATTAAGCGCTCTATATAGTAAATAAGCTGTAGATTGGTCTCCCTCCAAACTTTATTCAAAAGTAAATACAAAGTTCCAGGTTGGGTCAACCTATGGAGTTAACAATATTTTGGAGAAACAGAAACAGAAAAACAACGCTTTAAAGCTGGGAACAGCTGGAAATACAAATATACTACGTCAACCCGCGCTTAATATTCGGAAAATTTTTAACAACTACAATAGACGCAGACGAATGGAGAAAAGTTTTCAAGTTTTCAGACAGTGCTTTGCATATCTTTGCAGATGGTTCCGAAAGAATGAACGAGGAAGTAGGGCTTGACCAGAAACAATTGAGTCATTCAAGCAGCCAAACCTTTGCCATATCTTCCAAGCCGCCACTTTTGCTATAAAATTTACGTATGAACCACTGCTGAAAACCAGCAAATAACCAAGTGGCCATAAAGACTTTACTTTCATGCAGTAAAAAGTCGCCAGTTGTTGCAATTTTCGTCGGCAATAATCGAGGGGTTAGCTTTGCGTACTACCATTCGCCCGGGCCTGGGCCCACCTACAATCAAACTTATAGAAAATAAATTTTTCTAATTGCCGTCGTCCCTTGGCATGGAATGTCAAGCCCTTCGAGTATATTTCTGACATGAAATAAGAAGCTCCTCATAAAATCTATCGGCCATTCGGAAATGATTTAGAATAAACTAAAGGTCCGTCCATTTGGTGTTAAAAACATCAAGACGCAAAACTAAAAAATGGAGAAGAAGCTCGGCCGAAAATACTTTCAACGGTCACATAACCCAATTTTATATATATATAATTTAAAAATTGACGCAGAAAAAGAAAATTCACAATCTTCGGGTACCAGAGCATATGAATATCGAAAGTATGATATGATGGCTAAAGAGAGAATACACATTGAGCAGGATATAGCTATGGATTTGCCAGTTCCGTGTAGCTACGTAAAGCATACAGAAGAAATGTTTTTGTTTTGTTTTTGATCGTAATAAAGTATTAAAATTAGAAGCAGTTACTTTTTCCCATCACAATATCAACAACTGGGTTAAGACAAGATCCTAAGCCTCAATGCCCAAATTCCAATTGAACAATGGCAAGTCGAAAGATTTAACTTAAAGGAGTTTACTTGATGAAAAACCTGACCCAGAAAGCATCGACGACTATCTTCGGTACGTCCAGAGACAAAGCAGCTTCATACAAGGTGGTACTCACACGACTCTTGTTAACGCCAAGCACTTCCTTCGGTGGTAAGTTGTTAGTACATATTAAAATTATAAGGATAAAAGGATGGCTAACATAAAGGTAAATTACCTACTCTTTCTGGATTTGAAACCACACTCATAAAGCCCAATCAGTTCGTTGATGAAGGGATTTACTCATTCACACAGTAGGCTCAATATGCGGTATTTCATTTGATTAGTTTTGTATTATCCCAACATTTGTGAATTACATAGAGCACACTTACGTTTCAATCGTCAGGCATGATTTCGTCCGACCAAACTTCGCAAATGCTGATGCAAGCATTTTTTCAGTTCAGTTCAGTTCTCTATCGCCAGATTTGAAAAGCTCATCCGGTAAGCTTTCGGCTCTCGCCGATTTGTTTATCATTAGATGTAAACAACACATGTTCCACACAACACTAAACACCTTTTTACATGCCCACTTAACTAGACTCATCTAACACTCCACCCCTCTTCCTTTGGTCCGAGCCCGTCGAACCAGCACGTTTCCTGGGCCTCCCGTTAGATGATCTCGATGACTAAGATTATACTTGCCTGAACCTAGAGGGGGTCGGCGCAGCTGCTACAACAACAACTACAACAACGAGGTCTTCTTTCCCTGGTGTTTCACACAGTTGCTGTGGCTAGGCCACCCCTACATTAAGTCCTTTGAATATGCTCTGGCTTTGAAACTTTTGACAGCTTTCATAAAAAGCAAAAAAAAAACCTTCTCTTGAGTTATGTCTGCGATGTCATGCAAAGGACATCTGAAAAGTTGGGACTATTTAAGAATGAGCTTCTAAAATCACAGAAATCAAATTCTAAAATCCCCTGTTCGTTCCAGAAGAAAAGGTGGAATAATCTTTGAATTTTGTTCACTACACCATAATCTGTTTGCCCAATAAAACTTTTTTATGATCATCCATGTATGCGACTTGTCTTTTTCGTCAAAAGTGTTGAAATTAAATTTTTTTACAGCAGAGTGCCACTGGCTTTTGCCATTTTTTGTTACTTTAACATTGCGTTACACTTTAGTCTAACTGTTCAAAAATAAATGCATCTAAATGTTATTCAAATTCCAATATAAACCAACCTTAAGTCCTGAGTTGATTGAAAATTACATAATTGTAAATTTGAAAAAAAATTGCAAAACATTTTTATGATCATTAATTCATTTGTCTCCAAAGGACTCAAATCGGCAAACAAACAAACAAAATTGAAAATTTTGCTCGTAAATTAGTTATTCGTAGACATAACTGTGTATAGCATAAACTAACTTACAGTTAAATGTGCCAAAATTATGCCACACTATCTTTGCTAAAGTTGCTCACAGACGTAGCAATTAATTAATTTTAAATTGCACATAAAAATGAAAAATTTCGAGAGATATAGTCATAAGTAGCATAAAAAATTTCATGAAAATTCAATTTCAATTTCTATTATTTTGCGAAATTAAATTTCACTGAAAGTACGTAAATCCTTTGACAGCACTTCCAAGAGCAATAAAAATTACAGCACGAGTATATGGGAATTTAATTTCAGAAATAAAATTGTAGATTAATGCGTGCAATCACACACTGCAGTTATGCAATTGTATGAAATTAAATTGCAGAAATTAGTTTCAGGTTAGTAGCACTACGTAATTGAAATTTTTTGACATCAAAATGCCTGTACGAAACAAAATTTGCGCGAAATTTGTTAACAGCACCTTACGTGCCGGCATGTCTGCGAATAAGAAACAAACAGCGTAAATTGGAGTCCATAAAAAAGTATAATTCCCGAGAATACAAGTAGCAGTTTTAACGCAGTTTATGTATTAGAGAGTTTGTTTGGCGTTTTTCCACACATAATCATTAACAATGTAATGTAATAAATTGCAAAAATTTATAGCACCAACGATATTTGCCACAAAAAATTTCAATACATTAAATGCGACGACTAGCCGAAAGCTATGAGACTTTGGTGATGCTGAATAGGGAAGTTTGTAGAAAGAATGTGTGTAGGACAGATTCATCTATTGTTTCCACCTGGTATTATCATACTGTTATTAAAGGAGAGTGTTTTAGTGTGAGTGTTGCGCCTCGTAACTATAAAGTGAAGCCTATCAGAATGTGCTAAGAACTTCTTTAGGGATATGTGTCCGCTACCTCCACCGGTTTAAGAAGTTTTGAACAAATATAGGGTGTTCCAATAAGAGTGATATGATTTCTTAAAAAAAACACACTAATTGTTAAGGATATACAAATGTAATGTGAAACACAATCGTTACAATTAAGTTCTGAATATAACATCATTCAAATGACCTGCACGACTTCTTTTGCAGGAACGAGTTCGATGAACCCAATTTTTAAGCACTTCTTTTCACTAAATCAAGCCGTATGTCATGAGTAGCACGTTCAATATTGACTTCTAAAGCTTGAAGAGAGTCTGGTTTAGTGCTAAAGACCAATGACTTCAAATAACTCCACAAGATGTAGCCTAATGGTGTTAAATCACAACTTCTTGGAGGCCATTCAATGTCACAATTTCATGAAATAATTGAATCTCTAAACCTTTCTCGCAATAGTTCGGTTGTTGCACGTTGCACATGTTGTTAAAATCAACTTCTTCCATAAAACCGCTCTCCATTGACAGTAACGATGCTACCAGCTTCATTTCGAAAGAAGCATGAACCGATGATTCCACCAGATCAAAAACCACACCAAACTGTCAATTTAGGTGAATGTAATGGTTGTCATGAATAATTAGTGAATTTTCTTCGCACCAGAATCGATAGCTTTCTTTACTTTATTTACCGCACCACTCAGATGGAAGTGAGCCTCATTGGAGAAAATGATTTCCTTAAATAAATCGTTATCGTTTTTCCAGTTGTTCCAAGGCAAAATCAGCAAATTCACGACGTTTATGGTGGTTCATGGATGAAATTGTAAACATTACTAATTACAATGAAAAAAAAAATTACAGATCATGACACATTAAAAATGGCTAAAACAACACTTAGAAATCATGTCATCCTTACTGAAAAACCATTTAGTATCGATTAAAATCATAAAACGAAGGAAATTAAGCGCTCTATATAGAAAATAAGCTGTAGATTGGATTGAGATGGAGTTAAAAATAGTTTGGAGAAACAGAAACAGAAAAACAACGCTTTAAAGCTGGGAACAGCTGGAAATACAAATATACTACGTCAACCCGCGCTTAATATTCGGAAAATTTTTAACAACTACAATAGACGCAGACGAATGGAGAAAAGTTTTCAAGTTTTCAGACAGTGCTTAGCATATCTTTGCAGATGGTTCCTAATGAATGAAGTAGGAATTGCATTCCACAGGGCTTTACCAGCAACAATTGAGTCATTCAAACAGCCAAACCTTTACCATATCTTCCAAGCCGCCACTTTTGCTATAAAATTTACGTCTGAACCACTGCTGAAAACCAGCAAATAACCAAGTGGCCATAAAGACTTTACTTTCATCCAGTTGTTGCAAAATAAATTTTTCTAATTGCCGTCGTCCCTTGTCAGGGAATGTCAAGCCCTCCGAGTATATTTCTTACATGAAATAAAAAGCTCCTCATAAAAATCTATCAGCCGTTCGGAAATGATTTAGAATAAACTGTAGGTCCCTCCATTTGTTGTTAAAAACATCAAGACGCAAAACTAAAAAATGGAGAAGAAGCTCGGCCGAAAATACTTTCAACGGTCACATAACCCAATTTTATATATATATAATTTAAAAATTGACGCAGAAAAAGAAAATTCACAATCTTCGGGTACCAGAGCATATGAATATCGAAAGTATGATATGATGGCTAAAGAGAGAATACACATTGAGCAGGATATAGCTATGGATTTGCCAGTTCCGTGTAGCTACGTAAAGCATACAGAAGAAATGTTTTTGTATCATCGTGCTATTAGACTTTGAGGACGAACAAGGGGGAGCGCAAAAAATACGATGCAAAGGCTATACACATGTCTTCAAATTAAGTCTGGTAGAAGACAACAAATGCAGGACATTCAGGAAGGCTTACAATACCAAAACTATAAGTTAGCGGAATTCTGCAGACAGAGGTTGATCTCACATTGCGATGATAAAATGCAGAATCTTCAGGTAGCTATGAAATGGGTCCATGACGTCTGCAATTTGCTATATGAACAGCAATTTTCTTCAAACTTGAGCGATAACAAAAAAGAGTAGCAGCGCATAGTTTCACTCACTTGTAGTATATCTGCCAACACTATGGACGTGCGAGTAGTATTGCCTATGTGAGGCTCCCTAAACGGTAACCTATTTCACCTAACCTAACATAAATTTAAAGATGCAATGAATTTTTCTCCGACTCTAAGAGTGGGATTCCGTGAACTTACTAATCGTCCGGCCCACTGAGGATGAAAATTTTTTCTGTTGTTTTAGGTAAATTTGAATTCTTAGCTTTCAGCGCAACGCCTCTAATATGGATGATGGGATCCTATTTTTTTTTACTTCAAAAACCAAAAATAAAATAAATAAATTTTTTTTAACTATATGTAAACGCCCTCAACTCCTCCGAGTACATTTTTAGTATGCAATGCAAAAATCTCTTTACAAAAAGTCTTTCGAAGCCGACTTAAAACTGTATATTGATCCATTTGTTGGAAAAACATCTAGATTCTTACTTAAATTTGGAGTAGGAGTTCGATCAAAAAATCATTTTAGCAGATACACTCCATGAGATTTGAACATCTTAGCAAATGAAAACAAATCCTTTCTTTATATTTTGCTGAGATCGTTGAGAGATTTCGAAGTGGAAATCCTCCTTTTGCAGTTGAAAATATATGGTTATTAGAATACTCCAGGGCACTGAAAATGAAAACTGTTGTCTGTTATTTTAAGTACTTATCAAAGATAATGAGATTGGGTCCTGCTTGTTTTACTCTGATGAGCTGGGTGCACTATTTTAAGCCACCGCTGAAGCCAACACAAGTGGCTTCGAACGTTTAGGTCGCCCAAAAGAGGTCGTCACGTTAGAAATCGTCAATAAAATATATGGAGTGATACTGGACAAACGGAGAATAAAGTACGTGAACTGAGCGGGTACATCACATTTTAAACGATTAATCGGCTATTGATAGCTTCCAAATGGCTGGGCGGTAAGAAAACGTCATCATAGAAACAAACGCTTATTTTGAGGGCCTTGAAAAAAAGGTATTACTTGGAAAGAAACAAAAATTGGAAAAATACTGGGCTAAATGTAAAGAGCTAAAAAAAAGACCAATAAAACGTTTATTTTCCGAAAATAAAAATTTTATTCAAAAAGTTTCTAACTTATCAAAAGACTCTCGTATTTCAGATGTCTCGAAGAACTTAGGCATAATTCTTTTCCTTCTTTAAACATAGGGAATCCCTTAATTATTTTAAAAGGTGATCCATTTTGAAGTTCCCTTCTTTAAAAAAAAAAAAAAAAATTAAAATTTAATGGGAAATGTTTCTTATCATTCGAAAGAACACTCTTTGCCATTTATTTTTTGAAGATTATCTCTTTCAAATGTTGATCGCGGCTGCGACTCAGATGGTCCATCCGTTGAGTCCAATTTTCGATGACTCGTTCGAGCAGTTCGACTGGTAACTGGCGAACGACACTCGTGATGTTTTGCTCTAAGGACTGAATCGGAGCGGGATTTTCCGCATAGACTTTAGACTTTACATATCCCCACAGGAAAAAGTCCAACAGTGTGATATCACACGATCTTGGTAGCCAATCGACCGGCCCAAAACGTGAAATTATCTGCTCACCGAAGTGTTCTCTCCATAAATCGATTGATTGATCGGATGTGTGGGAAGTGGCGCCGTCTTGTTGAAACCAAATGTCGCGGAGATCACAAGCTTCAATTTCAAGCATCCAATAGTCGGTTATCATGGCTCGATAATGGTCGCCATTGACGGTTACGTTTTCACCGGCATCATTTTTGAAGAAATAGAGACCGATGATTCCACCGGCCCACAAACCACACCAAACCGTTGCTTTTTCTAGATGAAATGGCAGCTCTTGAATCTCTTCGGGTTGCCTTTCGTCCCAAATGCGACAATTTTGTTTGCATACCCACGTTGGACCTTCCTGAAACTTTTCAAGAGCCCATAGAGCAAGGCGATGTCACTTGGGTAGGTCGAGCGGCTTCAGTTCTTGCTCAAAGCTGTATTTTGAACGCTCTCTATTTAAAATCTCGACGTAGATATTCCATACGTCAGTCCGATTTGCTGCGAATGGCGCCAAATCGACTCACCACGGTCTTCGTGTACACTCTCAGCTACGGCCACTATATTTTCATCACTGCGTACTGGACATGGCCTATTCGGTCGAATATTATCCAATAATGAGTACTGGGTCTCGAGATGGGTGATGGTGTTGCGAATAGTACGCTCAGTAGGCCGATTATGTTGACCATAAGTTGAGCAAAGCGCGCGAAACCCATTCTTTACAGAACGTGATTTTTTCGTGATAAAATTGAATGATTTGTAAACTTTGTTCAGGCGTAAGTCTTTCCATGATGAAATGCCAAACAATATATATATATATATATATATATGACGCTTTGTAACCGCTCAAGCGATTTTCGGCCGAGCTCCTCCTTCAATTTGTGGTTTTGCGTCTTGATGTTTTTACCAACAAATGGAGAGACCTACAGTTTATTCTAAGCCGCCTCCGAACGGCTGATGGATTTTTATGAGGAGCTTTATTTCATGCCAGAAATACACTCGGAGTGTTTGACATTCCCTGCCGAGGGGCGACCGGAATTAGAAAAAAAATTTGTTTCTATCATTTTGGATGTTGCTCGAACCTGGGCTCGAACCCGAATGTCAGTACGCAATGCTAACCACTGGGCTATTGCGGCCGCCGATGCCAAACAATACTGACCAAAAATAACATGACAGCTTGACACCACTCACGTGTGATCTGCTTGGATCACCCATTACATCTCCCAAAATTGTTATTTTTTTAATTTTATTTTTAACTTGCTAGACCAAAGCAAGTCGTCCATTTTGCAATAATATTTGGAAATTTAAATTTATGAATGCAAATACAACGCAGAAGCAATATATGGGTTACTCAAAAATGGAAAATATAGGTTACTAATGTTGCCCGAATCAGTTGCTGAATTGGCCATTAAGCAGACCCACGCATCGACGGCGATGTGAAATATGCAATTTGAAATTGTTTTGAATATGAACACATAAACATATTCAAAAGCAAGTAGCACCTTAAATATTCGAAAGTAAATATCTTTGCGTGTATACATGTATGTATGTATGTACGGTGATACACTTGTTTGATTACGAAAAATAGAAGAAGAAATAATTTCAAATTTATGCATTTTCGCAACATCCACGACGACGAAACGCAATGATCGCCGCTATCAACTGATCGAATATGCACAAGCTAATATATAAATAGATATGTATGTATGCCTGCAGGTAAGTAGCAAACTGGTCCAATAGACCAGACCGCATTTCGCAAGCAAAAGAAATCAATGCATTAAAACGCGTAAAGTTGCTATCAACGCTGACGGCGCAACGGCGACAGCAGTAACGATGACATTGCGAAATTCGCTAAAAACTTTTGCGAATACAAACATACATGCAGTACATACATACGACTGCGAAATTCACATGCATACCCTACAAGTATATGAAATTTCTGCTCCAATATAGCAGTGGTGGAATTTGCATGGCTGCAGCAGCTGCCGAAAGTCTGAAAGTAACGGTAAGCGCTAGGATAATCACTCACACTCGCTCACAGCGGGTCGGCGAGACATCGCTATTTGGTATGCCTTTAATGCTCATGAGTAAGGTTGCTACTAAACACTTTGGTGTTGAATATTCACTGTGTGTTGCCTTATAATGCATTGCGCGTTTTGTTTTTGCGCATTACTGGAGCGAGCATAAAACATTATTTAGGTTTTCGATAATTTATATTCGATTATATTTAATTAATCGATTAATTTTGCAATATAAAAACTTGAACAATAATTGTTTTTTCTTTTGCTTATTGAAATGAATTTGAAATTTGCGAACCGACTTTGAGTTAGTAATGCATTTGTATGTAAATATACACACACTGATGTATATGCATATATATATACATATGTATGTATATGTGAACACATAATGATTGTAATGTACATGAATACACAGCAGATCAATGGCATTTGCAAAGCTCGAAAAATTAAAAAAAAAAAATTTATGGCATATTAATGAAGTATACGCAAAATAATACAACAAAAACTTTTATGAAAATTTTCATCATTCAGTAAATAAAACTATTACTAAACTTAAGAGATTTGCACACAAAAAAAGATAAAAAATATATAGAAAATTTCCATTTTTAAGACGAGTAATGAAAATGAATTTTTTTAAGCACTCGCACGACTGTGTTAATTTTGTATTTTAAAGGGTGATCCAAGTAGAGGTATTTTTTCAATAGCCTATTTTTGGCAGATTACGCGTGAGTTGTGTCAAGTTGTCATGTTGTTTTTATTCAGTATTGTTTGGCATTTCATCATGAAAAGACTTACGCCTGAGCAACGTTTAAAAATCATTCAACTTTTTTACGAAAATTCATGTTCTGTAAAGTATGTGCTTCGCGCGCTTCGCTCAACTTATGGTCAACATAATCGGCCTACTGAGCGTACTATTCGTAACACCAGCACCCATCTTGAGACCCAGCATTCATTATTTGATAATATTCGACCGAATAGACTACGTCTAGCTCGCGGTAAAGAAAATATAGCGGCCGTAACTGAGAGTGTACACAAAGGCCGTGTAGAGTCGATTCGGCGCCGTTCGCAGCAATTTGGACTGACGTAGGGAACGACTTGGCGCTTCGCTCTATGGGATCTTGAACCATCCAACGTTTTCGAGCCAAATTTTCTTCAGCGATAAGGTCCAATTCTGGTCCAAGGGGTATGTAAACAAGCAAAATTGCCGAATTTGGGAAGAAGAGCAACCTGAAGAGATTCAAGAGCTGCTATTTCATCTAGAAAAAAACAACGATTTGGTGTGGTTTGTAGGTCGGTGGAATCATCGGTCCATATTTCTTTAAAAATGATGCCGGTGAGAACGTAACCGTCAATGGCGACCGTTATCGCACCATGATAGCTGCCTATTTGATGCCCGAAATTGAAGCTCGTGATCTCCGCGGCATTTGGTTTCATCAAAACGGAGCCACTTCCCTCAAATCACATCAATTAATGGATTCATCGAGAGAACACTTCGGTGGGAAGATAATTGTACGTTTTGGTGCGGTCGATTGGCCATCAAGATCGTGTGATATCACACCGTTTGTCTTTTTTCTGTGGGGATATGTAAAGTCTAAAGTTTATGCGGATAATCCCACTTCGATTCAAGCTTTGAAACAAAATATCATGCGTATCATTTGACAGTTACCAGTTAAAATGATCGTACGAGGTGTCGAAAATTGGACTTAACGGATGGAAATTCTGAGTTTGGCCGTGGCCAAAATTTTAAAAAGATAATCTTCAAAAAATAAATGCCAAAGAATGTTCTTTCGAATGATAATAAATAATTCCCATTAAATTTGAATTTTTGTGTTTTGTTTCTTCTTTAAAAAAGTAGGAAACCTCGAAATGGATCACCCTTTATTTAGGAATTGTGTAAAAAATAGAATAAAAATATTTTGGAGGGAACAAAAATAGTGGAATTGCGCGCCAAAAATGTATTGACTCTCTTCTCCTTTTTTGCCTTTTTTGATGTTAAAGAACTATTATTTAGAACTAATGATGTTAGAATATTATTATTTTTTCTCTTTTTATTACAAAACGTTGAACTATATTTAAAGTCATCGCACTTTGACCAAAATTAATAAAAATTTATTATTTACCATTAATAAGCACTGCATACTATGATAAAACAAGTGTTATTTTCTTTTAGTAAATATAATTACCCACTATATGGAAAGCTCTTCCCAAATCAATGAATATTTGGTAGACATGTGTGAGCGCCAAATGTTTCAATAAATCATTAAATGCATCCATCATTTTTATTGCACTTGTTTTTGTACGCACCGCTGCTTGCGCATGTACACTTTACGCATTCATGTCGCTGCGCATGCGCCACATTGACACATCACTTTATTGCGTCAATTAATTGCCTTGTATTAGAAAATTTTTCTAAATATAAATATATATATATAATAATATGAATCTAATTACATTAGGAAATGAAAAACTTACGGATAATATAAATAATGTGTAAATACAAGCTATTAGTGCAGACAAAAATAATGAAAAACCAAAATATCTACACAACATATTACACACTTTCAGGAAATATTTATAATAATTTATTATAATTAAATAAATAAGATTAAATTAAATTTAAAAAATGAGAAATAAAATATGTATTGCTTTGCTTTGCGTTTGAGTAGAAGGAAAAATACTCTTTGTAAGATTTACATATTTGCACTTATGTTTGGTCCGGCTTTTGAATACGGAGTACATTCTCAAGGTATTTGGTAATAAGCGTCAGTTGTCTTCGTTAGATGGCAAAATTTCAATGACTTTTCTGCTGACATTTCTTGAAACATCCGTATTCGGATAGCATGGTACATAATAGTCAACTGCCGGTCCATTCGTTCAGTTTTCATATTGTTAATTTTCTTTTGCGGGTAAGGTGAGGAAAAATGGCTCCCGCATCACCATTATGTCGTTACAAAAATGATATGTGCCACTTTCAGGTCACTAAAAAACTTTCCCTGGAACCGCTTTCGCATTACTTCGGGGTGGCCGCACGCACTTGTTCTACGAACTCCGTTACGTTTTTCCACTTTTCTTCGTTGTGCAGCGTAACTGAAGTAATGTTTTCTTCGCTTAGCGGCCGAACTGGGTTTTCAAGTCTGATTCGCTCAGCGTGCCAGCGAGTGAATTTGAAGACTGTATGTTCAGCATCATCTTCGTTGGCATCTGGATAATATAGTAATTTACCTCCCCGAATTGTCTTAGAAACCTGGCTCTCCATCGGCCCTGATTTTTTATTTCCTATCGGTTTTGTCACTGGTTGAAGGTTTCCTGTCTTATATCTCCTTTAGTTAAATTGACAGCGCTTCCTTAGCAGCTCATTTTTATGAGCGTACAGTTTATTCTACTTTCTGCTGCCAAGAAGTCGATGGGTACGCTCCCGCTTATTAAAGCTACAGCCTCTCCTGATACTGTGCGGTAAACCTAAACTCGGAGTTGCTGTGCGATATACTTTGGCTAGTGCCTTTCGTCTGTTACTCCTCTTGAATGTGTTTGTCCATAACTCGACTTCCTAGTCGGTCCTCCGATGTTAGCCATCAGCCTGCTAAGCAGAGAAGTGATTCTGCAGGCTTTTTGCTCAGCGTGCTGGATTTGGGCCGAGTAGAAGAGTCTATGTTCTAATCTTACACCTAAATAATTAAGTCTCTTTTCTGATCTCAACTCATCTGAGGTTGAGTGCAAATCTATTTATAGAGGTAAAGGGTGTTTTTTATAGAGGTATAGAACTTTAAGTTGCAATAAAACAACGATGGATTACTCGATTGACATGAATTTTATTTATCCGAAAGATAAATGCGATGGCATTACATTTTAAATATGATTTCTGGCATATGACCGGCGAATGTTGTCTTCCAAATGGTCAAGCGTTTGTGGCTTATCCGCATAGACCAATGACTTTACATAGCCCCACAGAAAGTAGTCTAGCGGTGTTAAATCACAAGATCTTGGAGGCCAATTCACAGGTCCAAAACGTGAAATTAGGCGGTCACCAAACGTGCCTTTCAATAAATCTATTGTGGCACGAGCTTTGTGACATGTTGCGCCGTCTTGCTGAAACCACATCTCCTGAACATCATGGTTATTCAATTCAGGAATGAAAAAATTAGTAATCATGGCTTTATACCGATCACCATTGACTGTAACGTTCTGGCCACCATGGTTTTTGAAAAAGTACGGACCAATGATTCCACCAGCCCATAAAGCGCACCAAACAGTCAGTTTTTCTGGATGTAACGGTGTTTCAACATACACTTGAGGATTACCTTCACTCCAAATGCGGCAGTTTTGTTTGTTGACGTAGCCATTCAACCAGAAGTGCGCTTCATCGTTAAACAAAATTCGCTTATAAAAATCGGGAACAACGGTAATCTCGTTTTGGGCCCATTCGACGAATCTACGCCTTACTTGATGATCGTGAGTCTATTCATGATGAATTGCCAAACCAAACTGAGAATAAATCACTTGACAGCTGTTAAATCGGTCGCCATCTTGAAAAGTAATACCAACTTAAATTTCTATACCTCTATAAAAAACACGCTTTATATACTTCGTCGTTAATAGTAGCAACTGAGTTTTTCTGTTGCGAGTTTAATACCGTACTGGTCAAGCCAAATTTGTGCTCTTATCATAACTAGGCTTAAGTTTCTACGTGCATTTTCCGTATCACATGCAGTAATTATACCGGTAATGCCTTCAGCAAAACCAACAAGATATGTGCTACCAGTCATCTCAATGTTTAATATACCGTAGCTGGCATTCCAGAGGTCTGGCCCGAGGATAGAGTTCTGCGCAGCGTCTGCCGTTACCTTGAGCCTTCGTGGCACGACCTGGTAAAGTAGATAGCTCCTCATCATTCAACAAAGATGTCATGCTTGGATTACCTCTAATTTTCTGATTTTTTCAGCTCTCAGTTCAAGAGCGCTCTCAATATTCCGATGGACGATTGGTATGCACCAACTTTTTGCTAAAATTGCCGAACAGAACACCATTCAGTAAGCTTATTACGCCATCAGGGCAGTTGAAAGTTGTTCTCTTTTAAATACCTTACATCGGTAGTTGATTTTGAATATTTCCGCCCAGACTTCTGCTCCATATAGAAGGATGCTTATGGTGGTCGACAAGAAAAAGTTTTTCTTTTGTTGAGTTGAATCTCCAACTTTGGCCTTGGCTTTTGCTACTTCTTCTTTTTCTTTGACGTAGGCACCGCTTAGGCGATTTTAGCCGCATCAACAATAGCGCTCCACTCGTTCCTTCTCTTCACTGGACTTGGAAATACCAAGTGAAACCGAGTCGCTCTCCATCTGATCCTTTCAACTGAGTAAAGGACTTATGCTTCCACTAGCGGGTATTCCGTCGAATACTTTCAAAACTGAAGCGTTTTCATCCATTCGGACGACATGGCCTAGCCAGCTAGATTTGAGTTCTTATTATTACTTGGTTTAGTT
The DNA here is from genome assembly GCA_030068015.2 of Neoceratitis asiatica. Taxonomy (NCBI): domain Eukaryota; kingdom Metazoa; phylum Arthropoda; class Insecta; order Diptera; family Tephritidae; genus Neoceratitis; species Neoceratitis asiatica. The sequence continues at coordinate 38,256,207 of CM061527.1, forward strand.
GCCTACGCTCGTCTTTTGTGTTTCGATAATTTATAACTGTGGCAATATCATCTGAGTAACTAACCAAAGGCATTTTATCGAGAATCCGGACTTTTATTTTCGCATGGTAGCTACCTTTATGAAGAAATAGCCTAGAAATTCCACGTTTGAAAAACTACCAATATTTTGAGGCTATACACGAATCAATCCAATTTTTAGTACCTTGATACGAATGGAACAGTTGTTATAACAGCGCATCTTCCATTGACCGTTTTTATACAGTTGAAACAAAAACTGGTCCTGATGATGCTTTTCCAGACACTGCCCCAGGAATTCAACTATTGGTATAGTGCTGTTTCTCCGATGGCAAAAATCCATGAATTGCTTCTGCGTGGTAGCTTACTTTATAAAGAACTGGTCAGTGTATGAACACTTGCGTATTTAATAGAAGTATTATATATAGAATTACTACTTTTAGTATAGAAGTACTACTTTTTCCCATCATTAAGGCAGTCTAGGAATTCCACGTCTGAAAAACTACTCATCTTTTGAAAGCTATACACGAATCAACCTAATTTTAAGTATCTTCATACGAAGTGAACAACGGCTCCAACAGAGCAATGCCATTGTCCGGAACAGATGATAGTCGGACGGCGTTATGTCTAGTGAATACGGCTGATGGGATAGTAGTTCAGAATCAATTCTTTTTAGAGAGGAGCCACTACATGTGTTCAAGCATTTTCATGTAGAAGTAGAATTTTTTCATGGGAGCGTTTTTATACAGTTGAAGCAAAAACTTGTCCTGACGATTTTCCGGACACTGCCTCAGGAATTGAACTATTAAGGACTGATATGCTAAGTTTAGACTAGGTGAAATTCATCACCGAAGATGGTGAGCGCAGTGGACGTCCACGAGGTTTTGAATGACCTTAAATTGAAATTGAATGAAAACAGCAGGCACTCTAAACATATAAACTAAACGTGTACATCATATCATTCACGAATATTTGGGTATGAGAAAGCTCTGTGCAAAGTGGATGCCGCGCGAGCTCACTTTTGACCAAAAACAACGAAGGGTTGATGATTCGGAATAGTGTTTGGAGATGTTCAAGCATAAAAACCCGAGTTTTTGCATCGCTATGTATTAACGCATGAGACATATATTTATTATTTTACTCCACAGTCCAATCGGCAGTCATCCGGATTGGACAGCACACGATGCACCCGCTCCAAAACTTGGAAAAACGCTACAGCCTGCTAGCACTGTATATTGGGATTCGAATGGAATAATTTTCATTGAGTACTTTGAAAAATGAGGGACCATCAACAGCTGTCATACTGTTATTGGACGGTTTAAAGAACGAAATCGCCGGAAACCAAATCATTTGAAGAAAAAGAAAGTGCTGTTTCACCAAGGCAATGCATCGTGTCACAAGACAGTGATATCGGTGGCAAAAATCCATGAATTGGGATTCGAATTGCTTTCGCATCCGTCTTATTATCCATATCTGGCTCCCGCGCGTCTATTTTCTGTTCTCAAAAGAATGCTCGTTGGGAAGAAATTTTCGTGGAATGAAGGGGTGATCGCTGAAACTAAGGCTTATTTTGAAGTTTTGACAAATCGTACTACAAGAATGGTATCGAAAAGTTGGAGGGTCGCTTTAATCAGCATATCGCCCTCGAAAAGAAGTACGTTGAATAAAAAAAATGAATTTTGCCAAAAAGAAAAATTGTTTTATTATGGTAGGCCGGGAACTTTACCTGTCTGTTACATATACATCAACATACATATTCATTTTGCATTGCTTTTCAAAATCCAAGCAAAACAATATGAAACATTTTCCAACAGTAAATCATGCAAAATACCTTAAAATACTACTTATTAAAAAATTAGCATTGTATGTGCCTACATTTAATGGCCCAAACTTTAAAAAAAAAATGGTTTTTTTTTGTGAATTATTTTTTTTCGTTTTCTTTTTCCCTACAAACACCCTTGGCAGCCACATCGCTTACCGCTAAGGTAATATCCGTTTTAATTACAAACTATTATCGCCCACTTACGGCTTTCGCCACATACGAGTATATACAATATCCGCAAACAATGCCACCTGTACGCTTCAACGCTTGCTAAATATGAATATGTGCATATGTGTATATATATATATGTTTATGAATGGAACTTTTCATTCAGTTCATTTGCCGATGTTAATGCACTCATTTGCATTTTAATATTTCCCTCACTGCCAATTGGAAAAAAAGTAAATATTGTGTTGGCAGAGGCGAGTTTTCTTCGCACAGTCGCACGTTTTTATTTATGCATATTTACATATATTTATTTGTTTTCAAGCATTATTAAAAGCTCAAACAGTCAGATCAGTACTTATGCGTTCATATTATGTATGGTGTTGTCGTTACATATACATAATTTTATGTCACCATTGTTTGTAGTGTTACAAATAATAAAATGAATATATTTGCATGGCATAAATATACATATATTACAAACATATGTACATATGTATGTACTTTTGCAAAATGTAAAACATGCAAAAAACTTATCTAACCAAAGACTTTCCTTGCGCATTCTTTTTTGCCTTCACATTCATGGCTTTGCAAAACTGTTGTTTGCATTTTTCATTGAGTTGTTGTTGACAAACATTTTTTTTAGTTCCTTTTTACATTAATTTTATTATTATTTATTTCTTTTTTATTTGCATTTATATTATTATTGCTTTCTTGCTATCGCTGTTTATCCGTTTAGTATTTGCAAATTAATTTTTTGCAAAAAACCCAATACACTTAAATACTTGTTTGGTTGTATGTTAAAATAAAATAGTTTAAACATGTGTAAATGTGTCTATAATTAAAGTTTATTTATGTAAAAGCAAACTCTGTAGTGCTCTGTATCTTTAATTTGTTTATTTTCTTTTTTTGCAATTTACCTAATCAGCATTTTATATATATATATTTATTTTTTAGTTAATACAAATATTTGTTCGTAGTTGCTATAATTTTGCTTTTAGTTTTCATACACAAACTATTAATAGCCGATTTTATCATGAACAGTTATAATAAAATAATTTTTATATTTTCATCTTTTATTTTTTATTCAGTTTTTATTTTTTATTTTCCTATTTTATTTAGTTTCTCCACCTGAAATTGGTTTTATTGTTCATAATTTAAAATTTACTTCACTTTTTTTTGCAAATTTGTTGAATTAAAGTTCAAATTTTATTGTAACTCCTTGCCATTTATAGCTCTTGATTTTGCTTGAACTTTTGAGTTTGCAAAATTTGGCGCAAAAATTTTGCATGTCAAAGCTTATGAGCTTTCTATATGACTTTTATTTAATAATTTTTGCATAATATACATTTTTATATAGACTTTCAATTTCTATAGTATATTTTTATGTAATTATTAATATGGGTGTATCCCTCAAAAGTTACACTTACAGCAATATTTATAATTTATCAGTTTTTTATTTTCCCATAATCATTCCAAAACATTGTAATTTTTTTGTTTAAAGCTCTTTAATAGAAAGATTACGGACTGTCTTCCCCCTTTAAAATAGGTAAAACTGTTTGTAAATCATTGAATTTGCGTAATGGAAAGCTTTTCATTTTGCTTATCACAAATCTCGTTGTCCCGTGAGACATGAATCATCTTTATAAAAAAGTGCGTTAGGAGTACATTAACATAAAGTGTAAACAAATATTCTTAATATTAATATCAAATAAAACTCGAGGCATCAATATCAAAATAAAGATACATTGGTCCCGTGAGAAGCGATTAATGTCAAAAAATTTTTTCTAATAACAAATATTTTATATTTATCTCATATATTTTTAACAAGTTACGAGATGTGTTCAAAGGAAAAGCCGAATTCTGCTTTCTTTGATTACAGTGGTTCGGTGCATCATGAGCTCCTGCCAAAAGGTCGTACAGTTAATAAGGAATACAAAAGGGTGATCCAGGTCAAGGTACTTTTTTCAATAGCCTTTTTTTGACAGATCACGCGTGATTCGTGTCAAGCTGTCATGTTATTTTTGTTTAGTATTGTTTGGCATTTCCTATTGGAAAGATTTACACCTGAACAACGTTTACAAATCATTCAACTTTATTACGAAAATTCACGTTCTGTGAAGAATGTGTTTCACGCGCTTCGCTCAACTTATGGTCAATATAATTGGCCTACTGAGCGCACTATTCACAACATGTTCATCCATCCTGTGACCCAGCATTCCTAATTGGATAATATTGGACCACGCCAAGCATGCAGTGAAGAAAATATGACGGCCGTAGCTGAGAGGACTGATGTATGAACGACTTGGCGTACAAAATACAGCTTGTGCAGCATTGAAGCTGCTCGACCTTTCTAAGCGACATTGCTTCGCTCTATGGGCCCTTGAAAAGTTTTAAGAAGATGCAACGTTTTTGAGCCAAATTTTATTCAGCGATGAGGCCCATTTCTGGCTCAAAGAGTATGGTAAATAAGCAAAATTACCACATTTGGGACCAAGAAAAACCTGAAGAGATTCAAAAGCTGTCATTTCATCAAGAAAAAACAACGGTCTGGTATGGTTTGTGGGCCAGTGGAATCACTCGTCCATATTTCTTCGAAACTGATGCCGGTGAGAACGTAACCGTCAATGGCGCCATAATAACTGACTATTTGATGCCTGAAATTGAAGCTCGTGATCTCCGCGACATTCAGTTTTAACAGGACGGTGCCATTGCCCACACATCGCATCAATCAATAGATTTATTGAGAGAACACTTCGGTGAGCAGATAATTTCACGTTTGGGCCGGTCGATTGGCCACCACGATCGTGTGATATTACAACGTTAGACTTTTTCCTGTAGTGATATGTAAAGTCTAAAGTCTATGCGGACAATCCCGTTTCGGTTCAGGCCTTGGAGCAAAATATCACGTGTGGCATTCGTCAGTTACGAGTAGAAAATTTGACTCAACGGATGGACCATCTGCGACGTAGCCGTGGCCAGCATTTGAAAGAGATAATCTTCAGAAAATAAATGCCAAAGAATGCTATTTCGAATGGTCATAAATATTCCCCAATAAATTTGAATTTTATGCATTTCTTCTCTAAAAAAGTAAAGAGCCTCGAAATGGATCACCCTTTACAAGGAAGTTATGCAACGTTTGCGTGAAGCAATACGGCTCAAACGATCGAAATTGTGGAAAAACAAATTGTGGATTCTGCATCACGATAATGCACCAGCTCCACACATCAATGCTTTTTCGAGATTTTTTTTCCAAAGACAAAACCGTAATCATACCTCAACCACCTTATTCACAAGATTTGGCTCCCTGCGACCTGCGTGTTGCCACAATTGGTGAGATCAAGTAAGAATCGAAGAAAGAGCTGATGGCCACACAGGAAAGCGTATTTAGGAAGTGCTTCGAGGATTGGAAAAAGCGTTGGTTGGTAATACAAGTGATAAAATAGATATTGATGAATAAACAAGTACTTTTCAAAAAAATTGTAAATTCCTTTTCTTGAACACACCTGGTATTAGGGATAGCAGTCCAAATTCGCTTCTCTAAGCAGCCTGTTTTATGGCAACATAGATATGTTAGATGAGGCAATGCTTGACAATGATTAGAATTTAAGTATGCTCTGCCTACTTAATTTACAAAATAAGGTACCGCAATTGGGATAAATTTCCTCAATATAGTTCAATACGCTTGCTGGGACCACGAATTTTGTGAAATCTTAAAGCTCGCCGTCTACGAACAGTTTGGATCTCATCAGTGTGGCTTCAGACTTGTCAAACCTGCCATGAGCTGCCACTACGCTGAATTTGGTATACTTGAAAACTTAAGCAGTTTTGTAAATTGGCCTTAAGTAACACCAAAAGCTTCATCAGTATCGGGAGGGACCTCTCCGGTTTATTTGATGCCAAACGAGGTTTCAGGTAGAATGGTTCTTTATCGTGTGATTTATTCAATTTGATGCTCGAGACAATAATACGAGCTGCAGGATTAAATAGACAAAGTACAATATTTTACAAAAATGTTAGTTCCGTTTTCTCCAGATTTAATAAAAAAGCGAAACGGATTGCTCTGATAGTGAACAAGGGCAAGACGAAATATCTTCTGTCATAGACTGTCATCGCTTTAGCGACTCTGCTCCCACGCCACAGTTGACAGATATAACTTCGAATTCGTAGATAATTTTGTCTATCTTGGATCCAGATAAAACACCAGCAGCAAGGCCAGCTTTTAAATTTAACGCAAAATATCTCGCCGGCTGAGTAAGTAATTGAAAAGTAAAGTCCTCTTGTGACGAACGAATGCCAAACTTTACAACTCACTCATCATTCGCGTCCTTATATGTGGTAAATGAGTGTGGACATTATCGACGTCTTATGATTCAGTATTAGGAGTTTTCGTGAGAAATATTTTTCAGAAATTGTATGGTATTTTGCGCATAGGCACCGGCGATTACAGAAAAGGATGGGAAGATTAGCTGTACGAGATTTACGAGATTGACATAGTTCAGGGAATCAAAATACAGCGGCTACAAAGGCTAAGTCATGTTGCTCGAATGGATGAAATCACTATAGGCTTGAAAGTGTTCGACGTAACACCTACCGGTGAAAGCAGAGGAAGAGGAAGACTTACACTTCGTTGGAAATATCCCATGGAGAGCTTTTTGGTTCGCTTGATATTTTCTAATGTAAGTGGTACCTACGTGAATGAAGAAATCCTCACATCAGCACCTCCCAGCTATTGTAGAATGAAGTCAATAATAATCCTGATTTGTTTCAAAGGGAAATATGCATTGATGAATCATAGGTGTAAGGTTTTGACGAAAATCACTTTATCCACGTCATGGAAGACCATAGAAGCGCTAATCGAAAAAAAGCACGATGAAATGTAAAAGCTTTGCTCACCGTTTCTCTTGATTATCATTACATAGAGCATCAAGGGCTCTCGGCAGCAGGTCATACTATGAATAAGAGTACTATACTGAGGAGATTACGCAACCTGTTTTGATCTTTTTGACTATTTCCTAAGCCCATGAATACATGTTGAAAATATAGCGTTTTGATAAAGTAAATACCAAATTGTTGAAAGACCTCAAAAAGTGCACATCAGAACTATCTCGCGGACTGGAAGGGGGCAAAAAAGAAATATTCAAAATTAAACTTTTATATTTAAGAGGAGAAAAGCCAAAGGTATGTAGATCAAGAAGTTTTCAGCAAACCAGTTATACCAACAGACAAAGGTTTTCGAAAAGATTTTTCAAAAGCAACGCTTAAAAAAATTCATATTTTCTAAAAAAAAATACTTTTCTTAAAGTGGCAATTCGATTAATTTCAAACTGAACAGCTGCTCCACAGGGTTGGTTTTTCGCAGAAAGGAACTAATTCTATTATATTTATTTATTTATTTCTAAGCTATCACTAGGGAATTCATTTACAAATACCATATTTCCAAACAATTTTTCAATACAATTACTCCACTTTTACTTTCAAAAATTATTGCATAATATTAATTTATATATTCCACCTACATACATACATGTCATTTCATTTATTTTGGTTCTACTAACAGTACATATGCAAGCCTCTATTTTATGCTTCAATAAAAACTAGGAGAAAAAGCATGCTTAAGAGCTTTTCAACAACAGTTAACATTATCAGTCGATCAATCATTCGATATCAGCTAAACAGCGAAACATAATTTACATTATACAACACAAAGTGAATCGAACTCAACGCCGACCGAAATTAATTTAGAAATTTATGAGCTTTTAGCGAGGCGATAGAGCTTACGCACTCAACAGTTAGGCAGCTCCTAACCAGCACCAAAGGCTTTCCTCGTTTTAGCACAAAATCACGCGAAAATCACCAAAATGTGTGTAAGTATTTGTGTGCATGTGTATGGACAAGGAAAAATATTTGGAGCATTAAATGGATTACGCTTGGCCAAAATAAGAATTGAGCATGAAAGCCACCACTTTTGCCTGCATTAATTAGTTTAACACGTTTACTGACTGCCGTACTTTTGGTTGGATAAAACAGAAAAAAAACGTGCAAATCTTAAACAATCTCAAACAAATTATGAGTCAATAAAGCAGCAACAACAAAGTGAGTTCATCCAAAAACATATTTCCAACATGTAATTACCACATAACGGACCACTTACCATGTAGTATACAATATATGAGCAAATCAATGAATCTAAATGTAAATGTGTATGTGTGTGTTTTGTACAATTACAAAGATATTACAAATGGATCAAATCGAATATGAAATGTGCGTTGAATACGAGATTTGCCACCTCTCATCTAATAACTACGTGCTACCATTCGTTAGCCACCAAAAGTGGTAAGTATTTTTCCAAATTAATAACGCTGCTGCCATTTAAGTGCTTCTATCTGTATGTATATGCATATTTCTGTATACAAACATAAATTTTAATTTACTAAAAATACATGCAGCAATTATTCCTGTACGCAGCTTAAGTAGCATATTAATTTTTTCTCTCTCACTTTTATGCACAAGCGTTTGGCTTACAAAAAAAAAATCATGCCGAAATTATAATGCATGTGGAGCAATTATAATTTTTTCTTCCCAAAAATAAACGAAATACACCTATTGGCGCTATAATTGTCAACTTTACATGGCACCAAAGAGTTAACGGCAGTTAATTCAATTCAGTTTTCAATTTTTTTTTTTTTTTTTTCTTTTGGTGTGAGCTTTTTTAATGTAAGTTCATACCTATTATGTGTAAGTTTAAGCAGAATAGATGGCAGGTTAGTTTAATAATATATTAAGGCGAGGTCCGGAAAATTATTTATAAAAGTTGGCTGTAAAAATAAAAAATTATTTTTTTCTTAAAATATCGAAAAAAATCATTAAAAATAAATGTATTTTTTTTAAATAAAATTTAATTTAATTTAAATTAAAATGTCCGAAAACACAAAAAACTATTTAGTGGTATCGAAAATGCTAAAATTATTTAGTAAAGCATTATGGAATAATATTGGTTCAAAACCTCAATTCAATAAGTTAAAAAATATTCAACAAAAAATTAAGTAAAGTTTTAACTTCACATCATATAAATTGCAAATTTTATACATTTAAAAAAATATATAAAGTAAATAAGCTTACATATATTCAAAGAATGTTGCAATTTTTAACTTAAAATTTTTTATGGCTTTCTTAAAAAAAATGTTATTTAAAAGATATTTCATTAAAATATATTCAAAAAAAATTTGAATTAAAAATATTATTTAATATAAATAAGTTCACAAATATTACAAGACGGATGAAATTTAGATTTCAAATATATAATTTTAAGAATGTTATGCAATTTTTCCAAAGAAAAACTATTTTTAAGTTCATTAGATACAAGTATTTAAAGAAAATATTTAATTTTTGGAATTTTATGTAATATTGCTCTAAAAAATATTATTTCTATGATAAACTAGTTAAAAATTATTAAAAAAAAATTAATTTAAAAATATTTAATTCGAAGAAGTTTTTATAAACGAAAATATTATAATCTTTCTAACTTCAATTAGTGTAAAATAGAAAAAAATTTAAAAAAATATTTTAAGTTTATACAATTTTTCTAAAAAAATTTTTTTCAATTAGATCAATAAGTTATCAATTTTTTAAAGAAAATAATTAATTTTAAGAATTTTAGGAATCTTGCTTCAGAAATAATTATTTCTAAACAAAACTACTTAAAAAGTGCTAACAAAAAACCCAAACTCGAATTCAAAAACATTTAATTCTTAGAAATTTTTATAAATAAAAATATTATACATTTTTAGTTTCAGTTAGCTAAAAAAAATTCAAATTTTTTTTTTATTAATTGTTCATTGCTGCCAGTAATTGTTTGTGGTCATAAATGAATGAGTTTTCTTCGAAACGCATATTTTTAAGTATTTCGAATGGAATATTTTTGTTTCACAACAAAGAAAAATGGTAGAAGTGACTGCTGTTTCGGAGATCACTAAATCTCTTCTTCAGACTTCTTTTGCCAGGAGTCGAACCAACGGATCCAGACTTCATAGGCGAGTGTTCTGCCGCTGCGCCAACATCAGTAATATAATCTATTGTTGTAGTATTCAATTTATTACCAACCAACAACTATTAAGTGTGCTAATATTTAGCCGATATTTTACTTAATGTTTGGTCAGTCAGTTTCTGTGTTTATTATTAAATTCAATTAGTTGAAAAATATTTTTTAAAAAATTGAATGAAATAAATTATTAAAAACAGGGCTTTTTATAACGTCAGAAAGTTTACAAAAATTCTAAAAAAGTTAAAATTGATAATTTGTAGAATTTTATATGGTAAAAATTAAATTAAAATTAAAAAAATGTTATTTCAGGATATATAATTACAATATTTAAAGAAAATTCGATTTAAAAAAGTTTAGATATTTCAAAATAAATAAATTAACAAATATTTCAAGAGCGATTTAGATTTCAAATATTTAATTTTAAGAATTTTATGCAATTTTTCTAAAAAAAAAAATATTTTTAACTTTATTACATAACAAGTATTTGAAGAAACATATTAAATTTAGGAATTTTATATAATATTACTTTAAAATTACAATCCCTAGGATAAACTAGTTTAAAAATTGTGTATTGTGTTTTCAAATGGAATCTTTGCCTACATAGGTTATGGGGTAAGGGGTTCATTTATTTTATAAATTTAACCTGAGCAATTATTCGGAGGAAGCAAATTTCTCAGCGCATTGTTATTTTATCGGTTTCGCAGTTTTTCCGGAATTAAAAACGAAGAAGACAGAATGTCTGGAGCAATAGCAAGTATTGAAAAGCTAGGCGGAGAAAATTATGCGATTGGGAGCATTCAAATCAGGAGGTTGCTAATCACTCTTGATCTTTAGCAGACAATTGGGGAATCAGTCCGGAAGAGGAAGGTCCAAAGTCAGCTTGGTTAAATCGTGACCAAAAAGCTCTAGCGACGTTAATTTTGACCGTTAAATCAAGTGAATTTATTTACGCGAAGAATTGCATTACGGCAAGAGGTGCGTGGGATGTATTGCAAATACTTTAAAAGACAAACACAGCATCTAGGAAGCTTAATTTGTTCAAAAGGCTTTTACGATTTAAGATCAACAGGCGTGACAAATTTACAAAGCAAATAAACGAATTTTTTTTCTATCGTTGATGAATTGAGAGAAATTGAAATTAATTTAAATGATGATTTTTTTAGTGGCTTTAGAGAGCAGGGATTCACTTCCTAAATTTCATGTGTTGATGATATCAAAAATTTTGGAAAACGAACAACGTCAAGGAGACAGAAATGGCGATATTGGTTAGGGTGCATTTGCGGCGAACTTTCGAATGGACAAGAAGAAAGACTAACAATATAAAGATAAATGTCTTTCTAAACATGCAAAGAACGTTAAGGATATCAAAAATAACAAAAGGGGTTATGAATGTGGCAAACGAGGTCACATTCGTTCTCAGTGCAAGAAAACAATCACCGTGAAGAAAACGAGTGAAGCAGCATGTTCATTATATGCAACAAAAGAAGCAAGCAATGATGTTTGGATATTTGACATTGGTGCGACGTGTCATATGTAAATTGTAATCGGATTATTCAAATATAGTATTGTAAGATGTATTATATGTTGCGGAGTTTCATTAAAATTTCTTTTCAATCGGTAATGCAATTTCACACGGGTTTTGTGTTACATTTTCAAAATGCATCTTATGATAAAGTAATATTTATTGCGAAATTAAAGAAATTGGTTTTGAAAGAAAAACTATTATTTTGCGTCGTTGGTACGAATAATGAGAGACTTGCAAGATACTTAAAATCGAGAGAACAAAGATAAGCGGATAGGTTTGACGGTAGCGAATCTGTTTTGAGTGAATCGAAGATTCTCAAGCTATACGAAGGATAGGTGAACAAAAATTGGATAAAATAAGTGGTAGCGGCAGACCAAGAAAATCTGTAGTGGCAGAAGCATTAAGTTCAGAGAACACTCAATCCTTGCTCATAATTCGTGATGAAAAATCGACCTCTGTTGTAGAATAATAGATAAAAAGCAATAGAAATAATAGAAGAAAATGCGGCAAGACTTTGGCAAAAGGAAAACATATTAATTGTTGTAATTTATTAAATTTAGCGTGAATTTGTTACAATATCCACTTGTTTATATTATACTATAAAAATCAATCATATTGTAAACAAACAATATTTGCTCAGCGCCTGCAACTGAATTTTTGTAAAACATTTTAGTCCGAATAAATTTGTGTGTCAGAACGGTATCTTTGCCTACGGTATTGTTTTTAATAATTTTTTACAATGTTTCTAAAAAAGTTATCATAATATCAGTAAACAAATATTTAAAGAAATGCATTAAATTTACATTAAAAATTTCTTTATTTTTTTTTTAACATATATAATATTTCTAATAGAAATTAGTTAACAGATAATAGAAAAAAAAATTTTTAATTATTTAAAATTTAATTTGAACATATAATTAAAAATATTTAATTTGAAAATTTGTTTTCCTGCATAAACATTATTACTAATACAAATTAGTTAACAGATAATCAAAATCCTAAAAATTTTGGTTGAAAAATATTTAATTTCAATATTTAAAGGAAACAAAAATTATTTATTAAAAAAAATATTATTTTTAAGATAAAGTTAGCAAATATTTCAAAAATTTAATTGAATTTTCAATTAAAAATTACTTAAAAATTATAAGGGAACATTGCAGAAACTATTTTTTTTTTTGTTAAGGAAATTCGAACCAAACTATAAAAAAACGAAATAAAGTTAAATGCGAATGTTCTTTTTCTCTACCAAAAATAATTTTTTTTTAAACTCGTTTTGGAACACCTTAATATATACTTATACATAAAAATATGTGTTTGTGTATATTCAATATATAATTCTTGCTTGCTTGCCAGCAACAACTTCACCAACTACAGCATAGCCTGAGGCCTACTGTCATCACAAATCAACGGCCGCTACTGTCAAATACACCACCGCCAGCACCACCCTCTTTATGATGTATAAAATATACTTCTAAAATTTTGTTGCTGATGGTAACGATGGTGGTATGGTATTGTGTGCTGTGGTGGTGTGGTGGCCACCTGTTAAACTTTTGTAAACGTCGCATGCATTTATTTTGTTGCTTTTGTATGGACGAAGTGGTTTCTGATTTTTGGTTTAGATTTTCCTTTAAATTTTTCTTTATACAAGCCGTTAAGTTGTGGTCAAAAGATATACATAGCTTAACGAGCATAAGTTGAGTAGCCGCCACCGCAACTCCACCCATAAAATGCCAATTGAAATATTTACTGGCAAACAATCGTTTGAGCTGAGCTGACATACAAACATATATTTTTATGTACAATATAACGAGTGAAGATAACGATAGTGCGCTGTTAACAGTAAAACAGTAAAATAAATTGCATTTGAGTATATTAAGTTAGTAGGTAATAACTGAATGTGTATAAAAAAATATTTGTTTTTTGCATTTCAGAATACTTATGTTTTTATACCTGTAAAATATAAGTTATTACGTCTGATTAGTGTTGTGCTTTACAAAGCTTATCTTAAGTATTTACTCGGCTTTAATTGGTATATGTGAAATAATGTCAATTTGTTCTTCTAAACTGCTTTTTCTTTAAGCATTAACGATGCATGTTTACTGATTTAACTCTTAATTTTACTTAGATTTTCTAAGTCAGCTAAGTCTTGCTTAAACTGTTTAATAATTTCACTAATATTAATCAATATGAGTTATTTTCATTAAAAATAAATAAAAACTTTATCTTATATTAATTAGCGTGGACTAGGACAGGATCTAATCTGTTGCACAGGACTCGTGAGGTCAAATACTGATTCAAAGGATTCAAAGAAGACATATGTATTCTGGAAGAGATTAAGTACAAATCTTAAGTTAATTAGTTATAAACCCAACATGGAAATTTATTTACTATCTTTGTAAAAAATATATATGAGTGAATAATGAACTCTTATAATACATTTTAAGAAGATTTAATTTTCTATTAATCACGAGGTATGTTCAAAGGAAATGGTGAATTTTGCTTTTCGTGGGCTGTGCACATTCGATTATCGATATTTTCTATTTGTTATATCGGGCAGATATGTTTATCATATGCTTGCATTAGGAGCCAATTGCGATTATCGATATTTTTGACAACTGAAGAGGTTAGTCACGTTTTTGTGTGCTCTTCAATTTTAAACTTTTGAAGGAAATGGATCAAAGAATATGTATTAAATTTTGCGTTAAAAAAGGAAAAAGTAGTCCAAGGCACTTAAAATATGGAACGCGGCATTCGGTGAGTCCACTTTGTGTTTATAAGTGCTACAAGCGCTTCACAGAAGGCCGAGAGTATGTTGATGAGCATCCTAGGGGTGCGACCACTTCAACAAGCGAAGAAAATATCGAAATAGCGAAAAAATTCTTCTTGAAAATCGTCGAATCATTATTAGGGAAGTTGCAGAGGATGTTGGCATATCAATCGGCTCATGTCACTCAATTTTCTCTCTGCTCATGCCAATCAATCTTCTCGAGGGCATGAAACATGTGGCAGCGAAGCTTGTTCCGAAATTATTAAATTTTGAGCAAAAGCAATGTCGCATTAGTATCGCTCAGAAGTTGTTGAATGACGTCAACAACGATTCGAGTTTGCTCCAACGGCTCATAACTGGTGACGAAACGTGGGTATATGGTTTTGACGTTGAAATAAAGGCCCAATCATCCCAATGAAACTGCCAGATGAGCCAAGACCGAAAAACACACGACAAGTTCCATCAATTGTGAAGGTTTCGCTCACTGTTTTCTTTGATTACAATGGTGTGGTGCATCATGAGTTCCTGCCAAGAGGTCGTATAGTTAATAAGGAATACTACAAGGAAATTATGCAACGTTTGCGTGAAGCAGTACTGCTCAAAAAATTGCAATTGTGGAAAAACAAATCGTGAGTTTTGCATCCCGATAATGCACCTGCTCATACATCAATGCTTATTCGTGATTTTTTGGCCAAAAACAAAACCGTAATCATGCCTCAACCACCTTGTTCACCAGATATGGCTCCCTTCGACTTTTTCCTTTTCCCAAAACTAAAGAAGAAAGAGCTGATGGTCATACAGAAAAGCGCATTTCAAAAGTGTTTCGAGGATAGGAAAGAGCGTTGGCACAAGTGTATTAAATCCGAAGGGGATTACTTTGAAGGGCACAAAATAGATATTGATGAATAAATAAGTAATATTCAAAAAAATTAAAAATTCAGCTTTTCCTTTGTTCACACCTCGTATCTTTGATATAAAAACTAATAATATCAGCCACAAATCAAGACAAAGCCTTCTATAATGGCAAAAAAAATTGTTTTAGTACCTTTGTTCTTTATAATGTTATAGAAGCAGGCGTATTTTCTAATATATACATTTTAGAGAAAATTTTTTTTAATTAATTGCTTATGGTAGAAAATAAATTTAATTACTTAAAATTGTGAAAAATGATTCCCCTGTATTTAAATGTTCATTTGGTTAGCAGTGTGAATAGTCATGGACTCGTAGCCTGCCGCAAATTATTGCTTAGAAAATTATTGAAAAAAATTCTACAAGCGGTTGCTCTAAGCACTATGCCAATTTATTTACTGTTTTTATATCTGCCTTTTATAAAAAAAAATTATTAAAATTTTTAGTAAAACTCTATACAAATAACTCCTATTAGATAAAGAGAAAATCCGACAATATTAAAAAAGGAAGAAATTCCGAAATTCATTGTCTTACAGAGATAGATATTAAATTGATATTAAATAATTTTTTCTAAATGAATAAAGATGGAAAGATTAAATTTTAACACGTGATGGTATCGATAATAGTTTTTTGAATAGTTTATTATATTTTGATTTCGATTTTTTGGATAATACGAGTATCTCCAGTTAAGCTTAAAAGAAGAAACTTATTAATAAATTAAAAATAAATTTTTCACAATAGCTTGAGCTTAATAAAGAAAACTGTATTACTTTCAGATTTGTGTATATTTAAGATAGTTAATTTGGTTTTTAATTAAATTTTGAAAATTTACAGAAAATATGAATTTGGCCACAGAACTAAGCTGTTCCCTGCTTATACGAGATGTATTAAAAAAACAATGAGAATTTTAAATTTTTGGGGCTTGAAAAGTCCGGGCTTGAAGAGTCCTAGATTACTAAACAATATTATTTTTAATTTTTTTCTTTACTACAATGGTTTTCACTTTATAGGTTTACATGCTCCTGAATTATAATACAATTTTCAGCTGTTTTCATCGCTCACTTTGTCTGTGACAGTCACTAAGGTTCATCAGCTCGTCGAATTTGTATCAAATTTTGCTGAAAAAATGGAATAAAGTTTAACAAGGTGTGTGAAATGTTAATAAAAACCTTTAACGAGTGTGATAAGAACACAGCTAGAGTTCTTCCCTTTATTGAGGATCAATGCGTAGGAAATGTTGGGCCCAGAAGAATTAAGTACAATACAGAGAACTAAGAGAAGAAGTAAATAAAGGGTGATCCAAGTTGAGGTACTTTTCCAATAGCCTTTTTTTCGACAAATCACGCGTGAGTTGCTTGGCATTTCATCATGGAAAGACTTACGCCTGAACAACGTTTACAAATCATTCAACTTTATTCCGAAAATTCATGTTCTGTAAAGAATGTGCTTCGCGCGCTTCACTCAACTTATGGTCAACATAATCGGTTTACTGAGCATAATATTCGCAACACCATCACCCATTTTGAGACCCAGCATTCATTATTGGATAATATTTGACCGAATTGGACCATGTCCAGCACGCAGTGAAGAAAATATAGCGGCCGTGAATGTACAAGAAGGCCGTGGAGAATCGATTCGGCGCCGTTGGCAGTAACTCGGACCGACGGATGGAACGACTTGGCGCATTTTACGTCGATATCTTAAATTGAAAGCGTATAAAATATAGCTTGTGCAAAAACTGAAACCGCTCGACCTTCCTAAGCGACATCGCTTCGCTCTATGGGCTCTTGAAAAGTTCCAAGAATATCCGACGCTTTCGAGCCAATTTGCTAAATTTGGGACGAAGAAAAAAAGCTGAAGATATTTAGATAGATAACTAGAAGAGTTTTATCCAGAAAAAAACAACGGTTGGTGTGGCTTGTGGGCCGGTTGAATCTGTCCATATTTCTTCAAAAATTATGCTGGTGAAAGTACACCGTTAGACTTTTTCTTATGGGGATATATAAAGTCTAAAGTCTATGCGGACAATCCCGTTTCGATTCAGACCTTGCTGCAAAACATCACGCGTGTCATTCGCCAGTTACCTGTCGAAATGCTCAAGCGAGTCATCAGAAATTGGACTCAACGGATGGACCATCTGAGACGTAGCCGCGGCCAACATTTAAATGAGATAATCTTAATGATAATAAACATTCCTCGATAAATTTGAAATTTCTGTTTTTTTTTTTTTAAGTAGGGAAAAGGAGTTCTAGTGAATTCTAAGAAAGTCGTTAAGACGAAAATGTGCAAAAAAGCGAAATAATTCGTTGTGAACAATCGCGAATTACAATTAAAGGTCTTGCCGACATTTTATTGACATTTTTACGAATGTTTTGTGTACGAAACGCGTGGAAGCAAAATTTGTCCAGATTCGGTTTAATCTTGAAATGTCGTCGTTTTACAACCGTAGATGATAGTAAAAGCACAGCGCTGTAGGAACTACAGACTATCTCAATGGATTATGAGAAGTGTTTTTGGAGATTGGAAGAAGCGCTGGTATAGGCGCCACAATCAATGTAGAGTCATCAAGTTTATTGGAATGTAATTGATTTTTTCTCAACTTTTCAAATCCTTCCCTCCGTAAAATGGCATTCCCCTTATCTAGCTTTCGATTGCACTTTGCTTGCTATGGGTGCTAAAAATCTGTCCGTTCTTGATGTAGGCGAATAAATAAATATTTTTTTTATAAAATATCAATTTAATTGCAAGCTTTTATTATATTATCCCGTTATTGAGAGTTTTTCGTATGTTTAAAACTTAGATTGGTTCAATTGCCACCGAAACGAAACGAAGGAGACTCAAATTCTCCATTAGTTTTTAGTAAAAATTAAAATTAAATGCTTTCAAAAATGCTATATTCAAAAATCGAATATGCTCTGTATACTAATATTATTTGGCGAATTTGATATTTTTTACAAAAGTTTCCCTTTTTTTAAATTTTTCAAATATGTACATATTGTGACGTAAATCCAAAATACGAAGAACAGATTGAATGAGTAGCAGTGTAAAGGCAATTCCCCGAAAAGGATAGAAAATAAAAAAGCGGCAGTAAGATGCAAATTACCCTTACCAAAGACAAATAAAAGGGTAGACAGGGTAAAGGAAATTCCACGTGGTTAAGGATAAACGGAGCAGCTGCAGCTACCGCAGGCAAGCGCGTGAACAGAATGTTGGGGTCATTTACAGGTATAAAAAGAGCGGCAGCCTCTATCACAACAAGAGACGAGTAGACAACTTAGTGGAGTTAACATTGCTGTGAGCTGTGTGTGTTTTAGAAACGGATAAGCTGAGTGAAGTAGAGAATAATTGTATGCCATAAAGAATTGTAAAATAAGCCATTGCTGTAGTAAAGAATTGACTTAATAAACGTTGAGGCCAACGGTTAAAAGGCCAAACGAACAAGTCTCGGCAGTTTTATTTAGCAATCCAGTGATCGGACTCGAAGGATTTGGGAAATCATCGAGTTAGCAACGAAAAACGTTACTATACTACATAGTGGGGACATAAATACTGTTACACACATTTTATGCTATAAAATAAAAAAATAATGAATGTTTTTGGACCAATTTTTTTACATATTTATTGATATATATTGTATACAAAAAAGCAGTATTCATTCGAAATGCCCGCCTTTAGCCTTCACGCATGCCTGAAGTCGGGCTGGCCAATCATTAATAGCCGCACGCACTTCCTGCATTGGGAAATTGACCACAGCTGTCTTAAGAGAATCAATGTTGGGGTATCTTTTGTGGCAAACCATGTCCTCTGACTGCCAGAGGGCCACTCTTCAGAGGAAATTAATGCTGGTGAATTGTTTTGGAGCCAGATTTGGGTCGTTTTAGCTTTATGGGCCGGCGCAGAGTCTTGCTGAAAAGTCCATGATTAGTTTTGGAACATGGAAGGGTTAAGTGGTCTTACAGCAGCTTCCAAAACGGTTTCTTGGTAAACTTTGGCCGATGTTTTGACCCCTTGTTCGCAAAAATTCAAGTCAGTTACCCCATCATAAGAGACACCCCACCAAACCATGACTGAAGCTGGCTGACGATGAAATTTTTTCATCGGTAAACAAGATTTTTCTGTGTAAGTTATCAGCGTGCTTCACCAAAAGACGTTTGCATTTTATCACCCTATTTTTTTTTCAAAGCTAGAGTCAACAAATGTCCGGTACGGCGTTTGAAAGCCCCAAGTCCCAAGTCCTTTTTAATAATTCAACTCATAGACTTTTGCGAAACATTCATCTCCCGGGCCATGACTTTCTGTTTTCGGAGCGGATTTCGCAGAATTCTTGATTTGACAGCTTTGATGACTTGCGGCGTTCGAACTGTGCGTGGACGGCCCGACCGGTAGCGGTCTTTAACATACCCAGTCTCCTCAAACAGTTTTAGGCACCGGTAGACGAACATGCGACTAATGCCGAGCAAACGGAGTGTTTTGAAAAAATCATCTTTTTTCATTTCACATTTGAAAAGCGCTATAACAACGATACGGTTTCCATTAACTCACCATTCGATGTTGAAAACTCACACAATTTAGAATTCCCGATACAGACTAACGCTTTACAGGTTATATTTTATAAATCATATGGGAATTATATGGTATGCTCAATTCTTCTATTGAAATGCGTGTGTTTAATGTTGTAACAGTATTTATGTCCCTAGCAAGTATATTTTTGAAAAAAAAATTGAAGAAAAAGATATTATTTTTACAAATTATGGCGCACAGTTATTTGCATTCAAAAAACTTCCTGACACAATTGGTTCAACGAGTTGGTAACAAAAGATTAGTCAGCTGCACATACATATGTATGAGAATATTGCTATGAATATATTTATACTTTCTCAAGATCAAAATACCAAAAAGCTACAAAAGAAAACAAGTTTAAGAGAAAAATATGAAGAAACAGAAGAACGGTAAGCAGCAATAATACTGTTAGATGCTAAAACAGCATCTAAAGAAACATATAAACCAACACAAAAGCATTTAATTTTTATGAACAAAGATTTTGCATGAGAAGAACCTACATACATACATACAAACATTTTACTTTTATGTGCATATAAATTACTTTCGTTTTCACTACAACAAACCGAAAGTGTGTTAAGTGAGAGAATACGCAAATTAGGAAACAAACATTTGTTGGTATATACAAGTACTCGTAGCTACGAGTGTATATTAGCATAAATGTACAAAACAAAAGTAACAAAAATTAAAACCAGAATAGGCAAAAAACGAAACAGACAAAGATCTTGCCAAAAATATACCAAAAACAAAAGCAAATAAATAATGAAAGAAAATTAAACCAGTTTCTAAGCTTAGTAAGCGAATGGGTATGTATGTATGTAGATACGTCTATGAAATGACTGAAACTAAACCTTTAAAATCAATTTGCATACACATTATATGCATATGTGCACAAAATTCTTTCGGTTAACTGGCTTAGGTGACAGAAATAAAGTAAAAAATAAAAAAATAAAAAATAAAAATTAATATTTTTTCTAATTAAGTTATTAAAAATTGTAATTATTGAATGCAAAAGAAATGCTCATATACGTATAAGTTTTTTTTTCTTGATATTTTCCAAATACGCATAAACTGCTTTTCCGTTATTTGAAATTCTGCTGCTTGTTGCGTTATCCAAATGAACTAGCGCGAGTGGTATTGTTGCCAAATCAAAAGCTTTTAATGAAAAAATTCTTGTTGAGACCATATGGTGTGTATAACAATTGTATATACATATATATACTTGCAACTGTTGCCGGTTGCCAACGTCAGTGTTGTTGCAATGCATATTTCGCACTGAGTTAATGCAACTAACATTTCGTATTATTATTATCTGTAAACTTTATGCAGAACTCTCTGCATTTACTCTCTTTTATTCGCTGCTTTGCTCAGGTGAAAAATGAATTTTCAGCGGAAAAGCTCTTATATTATCTGTTAAGAGCGTATGTTGTATAGAGTGAAGAATATGTTGTTCTTAATGTGAATTGTGGTACGAATATTAAATCGTATATATGAAATTCCAGAATTAAATTATTTTAGGCTAAGGCCGCAAAAATAGCATGTAATATCTCTTTAATAGAACTACGAGGGAATATTTATATTTTTTGTACACTTGTGGTCAAAAGATAAATTTAGTTGCTTTGGAGGGACTTCGTGGCAGAGTAAACCATAATAAAGTGCAGTAAAATTATTAAAGCTACTAAAATAATTGTAAAATTAACTTCAAATATTAATTTTTTAATTTTTTTTCTCTATTATATTTTCATAAATTATGGCTTGAATGTGTATGCCATTGAGAAAAAAAAGTACATTAAATTTTTATAGAAAAAAAACCATATTTAATTTAATTTTGCAGCAGTATTCTGAGACAGATAAACCCACATACATCTGTGAGTAGATTTTTGTTTCTACCAGATTGGAATCCTTATTAGTTTTGTTCCCACGGCAAGGCACAACACACCGTTAGTATAACCTAAAATTTCAAAATTTAAGGAAATAATTTCGACAGAGTAACAATATTGCCAACCGATCGTCCACATTTCTTGAGAAACATTAAATAAGTACTTAAGCTGATTCTGGAAGATATTTTTGTAGACAGGGTCCATTTTACACAGTCTGGCAGCACTAAGGGGTTAGGTGGGTTTGAATGTTTAAAAAAAAATTAATTTTTTTAATCTTATTAAGTTGTCAATATTGTTTGAAATATTCTCCTAAAATTTGACATCAATGGGAGTAAAATTCTAACAGAAAGACTCTTTGGAAGTTCCGCTCATCAAGCCATGTCTGTGTCAATGTCGGTGGGCACGATTTCTCGAAAAGTTATAAATCAATTTTGTTCAAATTTGGCACACATCTTTATAAGAATAGTATCTAGTCACTGAATGAAGAATTTTTTTATTACAAATAATATTTTCGATCATTACATTGGCATGACGAAAATTTGATCAAAAATGTATTTTTTTGTTCAAAGTTTGTCAAAAATTTAAATTTTTTAATTTTTATTTTTATTTTGCCTTCGTTCAATAACGAGATTTATCCATGCACAAAGGAAATATTTTTGATTTTAGATGAACCAATAATTAGTTATGCTGTCTACGGCGCAAGCATTTTTTTTTAGACGTTAAGGGAGATAAGATACCAACGGCTGAGTTTTCGAAATTTTTGAATAAAAATTTCCCAAATTACTGTTTGTTTGAATAACATATATGTTTGTATATATATAAAAAAAAATAGAAAATTTTCTTCTTCATTTTTAACCTCTAAAACCCTTTAGTAAGAAATTTCGAGTTGAAAACAGTCTACGGAAAACAATGACACTTAATGGTGGCAACAGAACGACGCGCCATGTCACACTGCAAAGATCTAATTTTAAAAAGTAGTGACAATACCTGACCACCAAGATTTTCCATATTCTTTTGGACCACTGACGGCTCAAGATAAATATTCCTGCCATAATCATCGCTATACCGCCTGAGATGCTATAAAATGGAGCAAGAAGATCTCACTTTTTTATGATCAATAAAGGCGGCCACTCGATTGACATTGTGTTCGATAATAATCGAAATAGATTGCAAAGGGGCAAATTAGATAAAAATACGTTGAAAAAGAATGGTTGTTTTTTCAAAGTTTTTCAATTTTTACATACTGATGCTGGACTCTGTGTGCCAAACTTTCTCATGAATTGAATCCTGGCCTTCCGAATGGCCTGGACTCACTGCTAACCACATGGCTATTGGCTTGCGGTCGCTACATCTCATAGACTCAGACATATTTGAGTACCATTCCATGGAATAGAAGTAGTCATTGTAGCATTTAAAAAACCTTAGTAGATAAAGTCAGCGCCAAATCAACAGCAAATTTTAATAGTTCAAGCTGACGATAAATCTAGCATCTAAAAGGCTCTGACGAAGCTTTTGTTAGCAATATAAAATTATCTTACTCTCTTCATGGACTTTTGTGGTCCAAAATATGCTGAAAACAATGAAGAAGCTTCGAAATACGCAGCTGTACCAAAACTTGTGTTAATTCTATTTAGAAAGAGAAAGTATACTGAAGCTTTTGCTTAAAACAGTTGGATCGTGCTGAAGTTCTCGAAAGATTATATTTCTCTAAAAAAAAAATCTCTTAAAAAATTGATTTCGAATTATGCTTTTTTTAATTCAAATAAAGCAATAATATATATTTCAACGAGATCAAAATAGAGAAATAATTTGAAAAACTGTTTATTTAACCTTTGAAACAGATTATCCAGCACTTTTTCTTCATTAAAAATTTTTCAGCTTCATTATAAAATATATTTTTGATTAAAAATATTCATTTTAATAAATTTGTAGCGTGAAAAGTTACACAATTTCTTCTCAATTTGCCTACCTACATACATCGCTTTGCTTTGCTTAGTGTGCCCTTGCTACAAGTTCGTTGCTTAAGTCCTTCGTTTCATTTTTTTTTTCGGCAAATCCAATTTACGCTCCCTTTCAAATGTGCGAAAAAGAAACATATGCAATTTCACGCTCACTTTCTGACGTACTCTTAGTTACACGCAACAATAAAAGTACATTAAACAAAAAGCTCTTTTAGCTAACGGTTCACACGAAGTGGTAGAAAATGAAAACAAAAACAATTTCCCTCAACTAAATTCCAAACCATTCACCAGCAAATACCACCAATGAATTTGTTCAGTTATTAAACGGAATTATAACGATCGCCGCACTCAATCTGCTCCCATTCATTTCTCTCTCACGTTTCATGACTCTCAATAAATATGAATAGAGCATTTGTTCATTCATTGCAAGTCAGCGTGCGCAACAACAACCGATGAACGCAATAGCGCAAATGAACGTGGTGCTCACACGAAGAGGCAAGTCCGCTGGCCGATCAAAGCTTTTACCACACTTTTGTGGCACTTCTTAAGCTGATGCAGCTTACCAACATCACAGTTTGCTGGTGTTCGGTTGCGCAGTTGCGTTGACGCTTTTGTACAGCCACGTCACTGCTAGCAGCGTTAAAGTTACTGGCGCTTCATTGGCGAATGCTTAGAAAAAGCACGCGCATTCTTTGCAATGCTTGATTTTAACGTTCGTGATGTTGACGTTGGCGTTTGGCGTCGACAGCGACTGCTCGCACAGAGTGTCTTGCAGTATGCTCGCTATGGCTAGCTAACGGCTTAGATGCTCGTACACGCTAACACTCTATCTTGAGACGTCAACGTTGCTGCACGGTCGCTCGCTAGTAGTTCATTCGCAAGGTTTTATATATTCGTCCGTTTGGCGAGTGGAGCTCAGTTTGGTGCTTAAGCGCGGGGCGTGTATCTCGTATTCTGGATTAGTTTTCTAGCTGCTGGTTAGTCACAGTGAATTAACTGTAATAGTTGTATTAATTTGGGGCAATTTTCTAACACACATATGTATTTTTTTTTTTTTCAAATTTCCTATATGGAACTGTGCAAATGGTTGTGTACATTCGTTGCGTTGCAAATTAGAAAACGATTAGTGCCAACTGAAACGGATATCCTCGAACTACATTAATCACACGAGAATAAAAAACTGAGAAAAAACTGAAAAATTACACAAATAACATACAAAAATTTTACGGAAATTAGAAATGCAATAAATGAATATTTTTTTCTTTTGGCAAAAGCTTAATTTTTATACATAAAATTCAGTGCTTTTCGATAAAGAAGAAAATTTCTATGAATACTTGTGACTTTTTTGTTTGCCAGAAAAAGAAAATATTTTTTTTAATATTAAAAAAATTTATGTGTTCTATAATAGGGTTTAGTGTGTAAACAAATAACGCCCGTCTCGCTGTACTCTAAAAATTAAGCAAGAAATAAAAAACAATTTGATTAAAAAATAATTATTTACAAAAAAAAAAACTTTCGAACAAATTTTGTAAATAAAAAATTTAACAACATAATTGTGCTCTGCGAAAAAAAAAAAAAATAATATAAAAATAATATTAAAAATTAAAAATGCATAAAAAAATGTCGGTCAAGTGGAAATTATATAATGGATTACGAGTTGCAGCTGCCCTCTTAGGTCTGATTGCACTTATGATGGATATACCAACAGTGCAGGCTGTACGTATTAGTGGACAACGCGGCAAAGGTAGGTGTTCTTTTGTTCCTTGTTTTCAAAATGTGAGCTAATATTTCACTTTGGATTAAAAGGATTCAAAAAATATAAATAAATAAATAAATAAATAGAAATTGAAAAATATGCCGGAAATCCTCAAGTAATATCCTTTACAAATTCAAATAAATTGTATAATTTCAAATAAAAATCTAAACAAACTGAATAAAAATTCTTTACTGTATAAACAATTCAGTTAACAGCATGTTGATGAAAAAAAACTGCTTTCATATTGAGTAGAAATATTCTTTGCTACAGTTTGATTAATTCAACAAATAGTATATTAAAAAGGACTTTTAACGCATATAAAATAACATATAATTCATAAATAAAATCAATAAAATTTAAATTAGAAGAATCGAAATAAAAGCGTCAGAAAACGAGAAATAAATTAAACAAAAAAAATTATTGGCAATTAATATTTTTAAATGATTGTTATGTGAACTTGATAAGCAAATTGTAATTTACTTGGAATCTCTTCTTCAAAAATGAGAAAAGTTTAGGAAACTTAAGTCATTATTGCATTTTTTTTATAATAGCTTTTAATCAAAATTACAACGGTGATACATATAAGAAGAAAAATTATGTAAATAATTAGCAAACACTTGCACTTGATTTAAAAAAAAATTATAAAAACTAAAATAAATTTTTTTTATTAAAATATTTAGACCATTTGCATAGAATATAATTTCGAAATCCTTTTAAAAAAATTTAGAGAAAATATATTTTATTTTATGTTTTTTTTTTTTGGCGCGACTTCCTGTAGTCTACTTTTCGATAGAAATTAACTGCACAATTCTCTATTTCAAAAATTAAATTCGAAAACGTCATTGAAACGGAAAATGAGTTTAAGTGAAATCGACATTTTTCTGTACACATACGCATATATTATGCAAAAATACATGCATATGTACACAATATTAGACACTGATGGTGGAGCGTAATGCTTTCTCGCCTCATGAAAAGCTTTTTTATTTTATATCAGCAATACAATTGGATATATGGTGGACTGCAGTGAGATATTTTTTTTATTGTATAATTTTAAATGTTCGCCTGGCCAAGATTTGAAGCAATGGCCCGCCATATGAGCAACGGCTATTGCTGTGCTGAAATGAGCAGTGATTTAGTATATTTTTTCTTAAATAATTTATTAAATATTTAAATATGTTATGTCATCATAAAATTTTTAATATATAAATTTTTCTCTAATTTATTTTGTAATGATAAACGTAAATCATTTTAAATTGCTTAAAATGAAGCAAACCAGTTTAAGAACAAATTAATTTTTTTATTCCAAAATCACTGAAATGACTTTAATGAAAAATTTTATATTTGGGAATGAGTTACTAAATAATAAAATATTGCATGTGAATACTAGAGAACTGGTTGACCATTATTCACTTTAAACCAAGAACATTGCATGGTGCATTGCTTCAGCGGTTAAAAGGCGGCAAAATATATAAAAAGTTTGAACCAAATACGCAAGGGAAAATATTTTCGTCCAAATTTGCTCCAGAAATGATTTTATTGATTTTATTGATTTTACTGATTTTATTGATTTCACTGATTTGTGCTTAATTTGTTTTTTATGCTTTTGTATTTAATACTCATTGTCTCCATATAAGTATTTATATCTCAATATAAGTAGTTTTCATACCAGTTGTTATTACAAAATGTACAAAATTATGATCAATTCTTTGGAGACGAATTCAAATACAAATACAGGATTATCAATTTTGCGGTTCCCCAAAATAAACGTAAATAAAATAATCTAAAATAACTTTTTTTGTGAAATTCCTTTTTTTTATAAATCCTAAACCTTGGCATTATATGTGAAGCTCTACATCATTCCAATGATCGCCTCGTGAATTTTTGCAAACTTAGATCCTTTTGAGATAATTTTCGACCACTTTTTGGCACATATTGAGCGGTATCTCAGCCATAATTTAACAACTGTTGGTTTTCAAGTGATCAAAAGTTTAAGGTTTTTCTGCACAAACGCTGTCCATAGCGTAGCTCCACAAATAATGACCAAACGTGTCAAATCACTCGGTAGCCAATTGTCATCGTTAAGACGAGAGATTACATGGCTGCGACATTGCTCTTGCAGTTATTATGTCAGCAAGACTACATGGATATAGATGCAAGAACAAGTGCAACATACACCAAAGGAAAGTCACAGCTCTTGAAAACGTCGAACAGACGTCACAGACGAATTCGGGTCTTCGGCTACACTTTCAGCGATATTTGAGATGGAACGAGCAAAACGATTATACACATACAGGCCTTGCAATACCTGTAACCGATCCAGACTATTCAAATTTCTTTAAAATTTCACCAATCGCTTGAGTAGTTGGACGATTATATGCACCATAACCTCTTCTAAAAGCACGAAACGTGCTTGAATCAATCGTTTTGTATTAGGTTTCAACAATTTCAACGCATTGTGCCGTTGCCAAGTGATCCATTTTCAGGAATGCTTGACTTTTAACTGCGCATTCCAAACCACTAGATGGATAACCTTTTATGCTATATAATTTGGAATCTTGGAACAGCTGAAGTGATTTTTGTGCTGTTGATAAAAAATATTAGCACGCAAAAGCTCATATTGGAGAGACCTACAGTTTATTCTAAGCCGCCTCCGAATGCCCCATTTTATTTCATGTCAGAAATACACTGGCTTGACATTCCCTGCTGAGGGCAACCGCAGTTAGAAAAACTAATTCTATATAATTTTGGGTGTTGGAGGACTAGTATCCTGGTCGTCCGAATGGTAATATACAATGCTAGCCCCTCGGCTATACTTCCCATAATATTTATTTCCCCTCCAGAGGACAGGTAGATAATGGCACAGGTATCAGTATCTATCCGGACTGATCCAAACTATTCAATCGAGTTGAAGGGAATGTCTTTCTGACAAAATTTTGTGTTTAAATCAACTTCCAGTCCACTGCAGTGTTTTTCAAGCGGATAATGCTGCAATTAAAAAGATCCTCCACATTTTTACAAAGAAAGTTTGTACAAGAGCCAAGCCAAGCTAATCAATAAAGGCTCTTAGGAACTCATGAAATATACTTAAGGAATGTATTGATTTGTTAGTAGAGCCAAGATCCTATTGCAACAGTGGAAAACACTTTTAAGATATAGCTGAGTCTACGAGTCCGCGAATTGCTCAGAGAAAGCGCGCAAATATTGACAGAATTGAATTTGATCGCATATGCCAGCTATTAGAATTTAAAAGGAATGACATACAAACTCTAAAAGAAGTGCTAACGGGTCACTCTTATAGAGAGATACGCTTTTGAACTAAGGATACCATACAACGCTTACTGTAGAAGCTGTCAGAAAGAAAAAGAAGGAAATACCGTAGAACATGTTCTAGCAAGTGCAAAACTTTGTATAGAAAAAGGTCAATAAAATCCAATCAATCCTATCCAATTTATTAAGATAACTGGGTTTTTCATTAGGAAAATGATAGTGTGAGTAGAATTTTTGTTCATATGATAACATATCAGGACCCCTAAGGGCCTAGTGGCTTCATCAGGCACCTACCTCCCATGCTCAAGTAGTAAGGTGAATTTTCTTTTTTCTCGAAACCATTTACTTATAATCAGTAATAATCAATAAATTTATGTTGCTATTTTGTCCTTTCCAAAGTAGTTTCTCTTTTACTCATTTCAACGTACTTCCAAACCAAGGTAGCAGTTTTGCAATGCAATTTTTGGCACGTCCTTGACCTCTTTGAGTGAATCAAATCTGCTGAATATGGTAGCTGATTCCTGATAACGATTTTTTTATCAAGAAATTGCGAAAAAGCAAAGACGACTGAACGGGTGCATTATAGTGATGCAAAGTCGTTGAATTCAATTTTTTTTATATTGCCATACGCATAACCTTACTAACCGTATGACCTTGTGAACTTCTGATAAACGAATGAAGCAGTAAGCAAAGAATTATTATTTGGTCGAATTTTATGCGCTTTTTTCTCGCTTTTACACTTCCATTTGGACGCTTTTGGTTTTTTCTTGCTGTCGTAAGCAAGTTTCTGTAATTTTCCAGCAGTTTAGACCATTTTAATCAATGAGGATAAGTATTGAGCACACTTAAGTGGTTAGGCGACTCTAGAGGGCCACAAAATAGGCCTATTTTGAATTTTTTTTTCGGGAAAACTATTAAATAAATCTTACTTTTGACAAAAAGCATGTTTTATGCATAAAATTAACTGCTTATAACTATTTTTTAAGAAAACTTAATTTCAAAATGGCGGCCATAAAGCGTTCTCCCTTGGATATCTCCATTTTTTTGGGAACCACGGCTGGGCACACAGCTCCTGTAATTTTTTTATTTTAATAAATTGTTGAACGGTTTCCGCTTGTAAATATCAATGGCTGCAGAAATACGTAGGATTTTTTCAATATATGCATTTTTGACCAAATGGCGGGCCTCTAAAAGAAAATATAAGAATTTGGCCTAAAAAATTGTTCGAAATTTGTTAATAAAAAAATTATGCAAGATTAAAAAAAATCCTTTGTAACTCTGTGACATTTTTGAGACCATAATGTACAATTTGAAAGAATAAAAAATCAATTTTCCGAAAATTCTAGAGTGGCCCAGCCCCTTAACAATTCGTTAGCAATGTGATGGGTTTTGGTTAGAATTAAGCAATTTTGGAACAAATTATGCTTACAAAAAAAATTTAATAGTATAACTCGGCGGATATTTTTGTATTCTCAGCTATTTCTACGATATTTCATACTAATTTTTTCGATTTCTCAGCAATTTCAGTAGATGTTCATGTGATGTGACATCTGCTTTTGCGAAAAGCTTTTTGGCAACTGAAAATTCATGGAATTTCACTGTCAATATTTTTAAGTAATTTTAAAAATTTTATTAATTTTTTATTCGTTTAGGCAGGTTTGGCTATAAAAACTGGTCTCAGATTAAAATCACAGAGGAAACTTTTAATCACGCTCAGACACCTTTAGCATATGTAAAGAACGCAAACATATTTTCTAGCACATTAATCAAGTTAATTGATGTGTAATTTATTTATTTTTCTACGCATGCCAATAAAGTAATTTTATGGCACAATTTCATAAAACATGAAAATGATCTAATATATCTATAATTTAAACAAGAACTAGTAAATTAAATAACTGCACAAAAAGGTGTGGCGTGAGAAAATATTGAAAAAAAAAACCAGAAGCAAGCTCTATTACTTCTACATATATTTATGTTATATAGAATATTTATACAACACATACACACACTGAAAACTACATGCAAATAACGTTAGAAAATATGTAATTTGCTGGCGGCAAAATGTGATTTTAAATGCATTAGCAAAGCGGGAAACGCGTGCCATTCACGTAATTAGCACACAAAAAAAATATCCAAATTGAATATTATAATTTCAGTTGTCGAACAAACAATAATAGACAAATATTAATTGAAAACCGCATTAGCTGCAAACAAACAAACAAAACAAAACAATATAACAACAGTGCCCACCTGCTTAACACCAACCATTGGATCATTAATCAAGGCGTGTTAAAGATGCGCCATCATCAACAAAGCCACTTAGCAGATGCCGCCGCCGGCGCTGCCAAATCAATGTTCGAAATCATCAACATGTTTCACACTTTAACGCTCAGCCAGCTGTGGCTTGCGGAATGTTGCTGAAATATTTATTTGCTTTTTTTGTGTAATTTTTTTTTTTTTTGACATTTAACAGATTAGTATTTCAAAAATATTTTTTAAGCTCATCTCAACGGCTGTTAATGTTATGAGTGCATTTGGTATTTTTTTATCTTAAAAATATTGCTAAAAAATTATATTTTCAAAGCACACAATAGCCTCTAAACGAATCTTAAGTATAACCAATATATCCACTGTCACTTTTTGACAGCTTAATCAGTGTTGCACTGTATTTTCTCAAATATTTGCGTTACTTTCATTTATCACACATGCGCTTATCTTACTTTCTTGTAAACAAAAAGATATATATATTTATGCGAAGAAAAACAATAGGCAAAGTGTTAAAACACTTTTGATATATTCATTAATCTCTCAGCATTCATCATTGTTTTAATTGCCTGCTACTGTATTGATGCGCTCTCAGCTTAAGTATGCAATATATACGTGAATAACAACAAGCATGAAATTTCTTAAAATAAAAATGAAAGCAAACTTAATTATTATAATCATAAACTGAGACGACTATCTAGCCACAAGCAGTTCATTGCCTAAGCTATTGTTTTATAGGCGCTTAGGAGACTTTGGAGTAGGTGCTAAATGTATTACATATATACAAACACATGTGCATTTTTAATAGACAATATGAGAGAAATTGAATTCGCACATAATAAGCGCATATTGTTTTGTTTACAACAATTGTTTTTATTTTTTATATTTTATTTTCTATAGATATTCACTCATATGCAGACAACTTGCAGCGAGTTCGTTGCTTGAGTCTTTTGATTGCATATGGACATAGCACAAAGTTCGTTATCCGCTCGCTCAATTACTTACTATTACATATGCACTTATGTATGGATTTATTGCCTTTAATACTCGTAGTTTATTTATTGCGTGTTTTTATGCAATTAATCTGAATTTCAGCGCTTTGGTGCATATTTTTTTCTTATTAATTAACAGCAGCTGGTCATTATTTTATTAGAATCGTAAGTGGTGTATATTATGCAAAAAAACCTACAACAATTGCTAATATTACAGAATAACTATGTTATTTGTAATAGAGACATATACATATGCATCTTAACTGCAACAGTGTCTGGTTATTCTGCATATGTGAATTTAAATGTGTTTGTGCATAGCGTTATCGCACTGCACAGGTGATTCAACTATCTCAGCGCATATTTGTATCTCTCACGCTCTGTATTTGTTATTAGTCTGCGATTTAGTTCACAACAATAAGCAAATGAAACTACTTGAGAAATAATATAATACTCTATTGGCACACACATACACACATCTGGTGAATTACTTTTACTTTCAATGAAAGTCGAGGGGGAAATATATTGCAAATATATAATATAAAGCAAAATATATACGAAAAAGTGAAGTAAATTAAAGAGCATAAATAAAAATTAATAAATTTAAAGTAAAAATAAATAAATTAACTAAAATTAAAATAAATTATTTTATAATAAATTAAAATATATTAACTTAAACAAAATAAATTAACAAAATTAAATTTTAAACAAAACAAATTAAGATATGATAAAATTAAGTAAAAAAACTAACATAATAAAATAATATAAACTAAAATATAAAATAATTTAAAATAAATAATACTAAATTAAATCAAATGGAATAAAATAAAATAATAGAAATAAAAAACATAGAGTCAATTAAATTATAAGATTAAATATCAATAAATTTTAATTAAAAAAAAAATTTAAAAATATTAAGAGTCAATAAAATTAAAAAGAATAAAGTATAAATAAAATATAATATATGAAAAATAAAATAAATAAAATTCAATGAAATGAAATGAAAAAATATAAAAACAAATAAAAAATAAAAACAAAAAAAATTATTATTTAATTAAATTAAAATAAAATAAATTAAAACAAAATAAAAAATTAAAGTTATAAAGAAATTAAAATATATAAAAGATACAAATAATAATAAAAAAATCTATACAAAATACGAAAATTTAAACTAAATAAAATCAAAAATAATAATAATGATATAAAATAAAAGTAAAATGAAACAAAAAATATAATGCAAAATAGAAATAAAGAAATATATAAAATAAAATCTAATATAAAAACCAAATATAATGATATAATTTTTTTTTGTTATTTTGAGCTCAGAATAAAATAGAATAAAATTAAATTAAATTAAAACAACTATAACAATATGAAATAATTTTATTTAAAATAAATTTAAGTAAAGTAAAAAATAAAATAAAATAAAAGCTTAAAATTAAATTCTAGTCCAGAATTTTGGAAAATTCCATTTTCCTTTTTTCATTTTTTAAAGTTTAACCCTTTAGAAATATGTCTGTAAGAGGATTTTTCAAAATTCAAATTATTTTCGGAGATGCAGGTATTTTTCCGACGCGGCAACCATATCGGCTCAGCTTTACGCGGAACTTCTCGAAACCACTTTTTTCGATGCATTTTGTAATAAATTCGACAAAGTTAGAAAATTAGTGAAAAAATTTACCTTTATTTTTCAGCAGCCGCCATTTTATGAAAAAAAAAATTTCCAGTGTAGCGGATTCATGAGATAGAGGCATTCGTACTAAGTAGGAAATCTATTATTGTTTTATTTTGCAGATGACCACGAGGGTAGAAATCGGGGCGACGAGGACATGTTTTTTTCCTCTCTATTTCAAGGGCTCATAACTCCATGAAAAAATTTTATTTACTTTTTTTATTAATTTTGTGTACTCTTGAACTATAAATAAACAAAGGACAAAAAATGGATAGTAAGAATTTCAAATGCTTTTTTTGATCAATTACCCAAAAACGCTCGAAATTCGGGCCACTAAACTAGAATACCCCCTTAAATAATATAAAATGAAATTTAAATAAATTTAATTTAAAAAATATAAATTAAATTATATTATATTAAAATAAATTAAAATAAATCAAATAAAATAAAATAAATAATTTAATTACAATTTAGTTAAATAAACTCATGTAAAACTATATAAATATAATTCAAATAGAACTAATTAAAATAAAGTGAAACAAAAACAATTATAATAAAATAGAAAGAAATGAAATAAAATATAAAATAATAATCAATTTGATGATACATATAAGAAATAAAACAAATGACCAAAATTTATAAAAATATATAAAAAAATATAAAGAAATTTTTATTTTGATATCCATTCATTGATTTGAATTCCCTCTAGAAAAAAATATATAAAGGCGGTCGTTCTGCTACATGGAATGTCAAATACTTCGAGAATATTTATACACCCAGAGACGGCATCAACAAGATGCACAATAAAACTTAGAGAAGGAGCTCAATCGATTCAGCGGTTTTAGAGCATTAATATTATTTAATTTATACATAATGCAAATTTTATCGTAAAATTTTTTTATAATAATTTTTTTTTTAAATTCATAAATTTCGTTTCCGATTAAAAATTTATTTTGTTTTATTTCTGCATAAAATTTTGAAATAAAATATTTGAAATTTATGTGCTATATTCATGTGACATATATAGCCAACCAAGGCCGGGAAATCTTCTTCATAGAATATTCATCTATATTTTATGATTTTATCCTTAAAATTGTGAAAAATATTTTCATTGTTTTAACATGCAATGTGATTTGAGGTTTTTATTTAAATTCTATACACAATTTTTATTTTAAATAATTTCTCTCTCTTTTATAATCTTTAGTCCTCGAATCATAGAATTCTGACACCTTCTTTCTTCTTTCTTTATTTAAACATTTGTTTTTGGATTTTTGCCAAATTTTAACTGGAATTCTGAATTAAAAAGTTTAAATAGTGAAGATTTGTTAACCATTGCTTTCTCTCTAACACATAAAACCACTGCAACTCGGTGAAAAAAAAAATTTGTTCAACCAACAAATAGTAACTCAAAATTTTAGCATTGACCTCGTCACATTTAAATGCCACTATTATACGAATATACACAATTTATAATAGATGTGTACATACATACGCGTATAGTATAGTTAATCTCAGCCGTCGCAACTCAACTGCATATGCACTTGTGCTTGTATGTATTGTTAAAACTAAAATTCAAAAACAAAAGATTATACTGACCCAAATTCAAAAAAACAATAGAGACCTCAGCTCAAAATATCAACAAATTTATAATAACCAAAATCTTTAATACACAAGTTCAATACAAAAATGTAAGAATCCAAACAA
Source organism: Neoceratitis asiatica (assembly GCA_030068015.2). Classification (NCBI taxonomy): domain Eukaryota; kingdom Metazoa; phylum Arthropoda; class Insecta; order Diptera; family Tephritidae; genus Neoceratitis; species Neoceratitis asiatica. The sequence continues at coordinate 38,291,513 of CM061527.1, forward strand.
TAAACTAATAAAAATCAGACAAGAAAATATTCATAACAAAACTAAATACAATGAAAATCATTTGCAGCTTTTATGAAGTTTTTCTTATTATGTTTTTTGTGGTATATTTTTTTTGTAGTTTTATTTATTTGAAATTTTTTTTTAATATTTTTTTTTTGTATACGATTTGGTCCACACAAGCAGAAGACAATATTTAAAAAAAATTTCTTTTTCTTTTGCTTTGAGTGAATACCATATGTGCAGGCAGATAGACATACGAGAATGACTGGCATGTTTGCATATAGATTGTTGCAACAAGTGGCAGCAGCCAACAACAATGGGCAACAGCAGCAGCAGCGAATAACTTGCCGAATTCTATAGCCGAAGCTACTAACGGCAATGGAGTCGTCGCAGACATTGACGAATGCCGGTCAGTTAATGCATGCAGCAACAACAACATAAAAACGCGCATAAAAGTTGTTTACAATTTGAAACAACAAAAAAAAGACCAACAACAAAATGCAGCATGTTGTCATTTGAGATTTTTATTGCCAGCGATTTTACACATTTTTGCTATTCCAGTTCCTTTAATTGCAGACAGTTGGCGGCGGCGATGTGCAATGAAAATATTGGCAATAACAAATGTTGAAAAAAAAATTTCAAAAAAAAATTTATAAAACAATACTTATGTAGATATGTATTTATCGAATAATAGTAACAAAATCAAAAAATGTCAGCAGCAAAAAAATTAGTTATTGTGAAAAAATATATATTGCCAACAACATGCGTGCAACAATTTAACGTCTGCTGCGCTACAGTTTATTTACAAAACACGCACACATACATATATATATATATATACAAAATATATCTACTATGTGTATTATGTATCACCACACTAGCATTGATGTAGCAAATAAATTGTTGCTACAAAAGAAGCGCTTGAGCGGCACGACGAAGAAGTAATAACAACACCGACACATACATGCATATATGCAATTTCAGCAAATGCGACGCTCAAGCATGATGTGCGCTTGAAATGGAAATTTAATATAATAAACTGGTTGTAGTAACAACAAAATTATAAATTGCTGCAGTAAAATGTATGCGTTGTTCACACACAAAAAAAAAGAAAGAAAATAAATATATAAATAAAATAGCGCAAAGAAAATGTTGCATCTCTTTGATAAATGACATTAAGCCTGTCCGCTAACGCTTGACTGACGACTTAAACTATTATTGATGGCAACAACATAGCAATTTGCAATCATGTTACAACACGCATTACAAGTTTCAAATGGCCATCTTTCATATTTTTTGGCTCTTTTCATTATTTTATATTTATATTTTATATTTTATATTTTATATTTGTTTTATTTTTATTTCTTATTAAAAATTTTTTTTATTATTATTTACATAAATGTTTATTAATTGGTTTATATACTTTTTTGAGAGATTATTTATTGACTTTTCCGCCGCAATTATTTTTTATATCAGTGGCACAATTAAATTGGTTGATTAATTACTAAATACTGTTTAAAAATGACTTTCTTATATGACTAAAAAAAAGCTAAAAATATACATTAAAAAACTTGTAAGTTATTAGTATTTACCACTAAAGCTATTATTTGGAAATTAAAAATAAAATATATTTTTTTAACAGTAACTGCTAGTAAAACTTTCGAAAGTTATAACGAATTTTTTTATATCTGTTATTTTGCAGAGACTAAATATAAAAACAAATTAATTTCAAAATATTTTGGAAGCTCCAATTTTCCAATAATCATCTTTGTAAAAAGTGATTCATTTCGAGGATTGCTCCTATTTTAAAGAAAAAACACAGAAAATTCTAATTTAATCATTTAATCACTCGAAAGAACATTCTTTGACATTTATTTTTTGAAGATTATCTCTTTAAAATGTTGGCAGCGTCTATGTCTCAGATGGTCCACCCGTTGAGCAAAATTTTCGATTACTCGTTCTAGCATTTTTTTTGTTTTGCTTCAATGCCTGAATCGAAGCAGAATTATCCGCATAGACTTAATACTTTACATATCCCACAGGGAAAGGTCTAACGGTTTGATATTACACGATCTTGGTCGCCAATTGACCGGCAAAAAACGTGAAATTATCTGATCATCGAACTGTTCTCTCAAACAATCCATTCTTTGATGCGATGTGTGGGAAGTGGCGTCGTCCTGTTGAAATGAAATGTTGCGGAGATCACGAGCTTCAATTTCAGGCATCAAATAGTCTTTTATCATGGTGCCATAACGGCCGCAATTGACGGTTACATTCTCACCGGCAGCATTTTTGAAGAAATATGGACCGATGATCACAACGGTCCACAAACTACACCAAGGCGTTGTCTTTTCTGAATGAAATGACAGCTTTTGAATCTCTTCAGATTGCTCTTCGTCCAAAATATGGCTATTTTGCTTATTTACCTACACATTGAGTCAGAAATGGGTCTCTTCGCTGAACAAAATTTGGCACGAAAACGGCGGATCTTCTTGGAATTTTTCAAGAGCCCATAGAGCGAAGTGATGTCGCTTGGGAAGGTCGAGCGGCTTCAGTTCTTGCACAAGATGTATTTTGTACGCACCCAATTTAAGATCTCGACGTAAAATGCGCCAAGTCGTTACATACGTCAGGCCGAGTTACTGCGAACGGCGCCGAATCGACTCTCCACAATCTTCGTGTGCACTCTCAGCTACGGTCGCTATATTTTCTTCACTGCATACTGGATGTTGTCTATTCGGTCGAATATTATCCAGTATTGAATGCTGGGTCTCAAGATGGGTGATGGTGTTGCGAATACTGCGCTCAGTAGGCCGAATATGTTAACCATAAGTTGAGCAAAGCGCGCGAAACACATTCTCTACAGAACGTGAATTTTCGTAATAAAGTTGAATGATTTGTAAACGCTATTCAGGCGCAAGTCTTTCCATTATGAAACGCTAAGCAATATTGAACAAAAATAATATGACAACTTGAGACGACTCACGCGAAATCTGTCAAAAAAAAAGGTTATTGAAAGAAGTATCTCTACTTGGATAAGCCTTAATATTATCATTATTATTATTATTATTATTTTTTTTTTTTTTTTTAAATACTTTGATGAAATATTTCGTACTTTAATACATTCTGTTTTTTGGTTATAAGTAAATGAGCTGTATTCAAAGGCCTACTTTTGTTAGAAAAATTATTTTCCATTGAATATTTTGTTATTTTGTTATTATATTGGTAGAAGTGACAGCTGTTTCGGGGATCACCACATCTCCTGCAAGGAAGCGAACCGACGGATTCTGGCATCACAGACGAGTGCTCTAACAACTGAACCAACGTCTGGCATGTAATCTGTTGTTGTATTATTCAATTTTTTACTAACCAACAACTATTAAGTGCGCTAATATTTAGCCGCTATTTTTACTTAATGTTGGATTAGCGAGTTTTTGCAATCCTGCATACATTCAGACATTAATAGTCTGAGAAATGTATATAAGTAGGATTGCTTGTCGGGCTCGACTTATATATATTATGATTTGTTTAATGCAGCCTGTAATTGTTTTTGTTTATAAGTAAATGAACATTTTTGTTCTGCTACTAAATGTATATAAATTTCATTAATTTTCGGGGTTTTCCCCTTATTTTTTAATTTAAATAATTTTAATTAAATTTTTCTTTTATTTAAAAAAATTAGTTTTATTTAAAATAAAACGTCTGCTCAAAATATTGTCTCAAATTCTGCATTGCAAGCGGAGTTTCGTGGACTGAGTCGCTAAAAAATGTTGCAGCAAGATCAGAAATTAAGTTTCAGATGCACGGAACTCACCCAATTCGATTCATAAAATTCTAGATGATTTTTTTGGCAGCTCAAATAATTGTGAAACAACTGAATATTCTTCACAAGCGCAGTTGCGTTAAAATCACTAAAGATATGATAGAACGAGTTATTCCCTACCTTACATTTATAAAAAGAATTGTAACTGTTGATGAAACATGGATTTATTAGCCAGTAAGTACCGTAACAAGTCTTCCAAATAATGCGAAACCAAAAAGGTACACTGAAGTTCAAAAGTCAACGTTTTTTATTATTGCGGTGTTTTGCACATGAAATTCTTGCCAGAAGACAGTAAAGTAAAGTCTTTACATCCGTTTGACTTTTGTCACTTTCAAAAATTAAAAATATTATTTCAACGCAACCGTTCTCAGATAATAGAAGACAGTAAAAAGAAAGAGAGAAATTTTGGAAAATACATTTAAAATTTTTTAAAATTTTGTCTATTTATTTCATGGTATGGTTGTATTACTTCGGAAGAGCCCTACTTTGATATATTAATTTTGAATGAATAATAACTACTCTGTGCTTAATTGGCTAATACCCAATAATTTTTTGACTGACGTTATAAAAATTTCTAGCAATCATATTATTAAAAAAAATACTACTTTAACGTCAATTGAGCTCTAGAAAAGTTAAAAACTAGAAAAAATTAATTGAACCACAATTTTTTTTTTTTTTTTTTTTTTTGTAGACCTTTATATTTAGATCAAACATTCAAATACACAAATCTGATTTTGGTCAAAATATATACCTGCGTATTTAGAGAGCTAAACAAACAAACTAACATACTAAAACTACGCTGTAAAAAATAAATTTATTTAAAAATTGTTGGAAATCCTTGCTTTTTTAAACTCTTTTGTTTCTTCTTGTTTAATTTTTTCTTGTTTGAATTTTGAATTTGAATTGGTTACTATCTTAACCCTGCCTCTATCAGCTTGTACTTAATATGACGATAGACATGCACACATAAAAGCAGTAATAGCAAAAGTGACTTAATTAACCACTTAAAAATGTGTGACGAACAAAATTGTGCAATACCAATAAGTTATACCCAGCACTAATTATTACCTCATAAGCAGGTTTTGTCACTTTTTATATGCAACGCTTGCTCTACTATTTTAATATTTCTAACTTTTTTTTTTTTTTTTTATAAACAATCACCACCGTTGCACAGTTTTGCGACATATTTAACTCAATTAAATTTTTTTTGTAATATTAATTATATTTTTTGGTTTGTCGCACATGTTACACATTTTTCATTGCATTTACCAACTAATACCATGAAAAATAAAGGAAAAATATAGTTTTTTTTTTAACAATTTTAATTTCTGCATTTTTTAATTTCCTTCCTACATGCCCATTTCCAGCACAACACACGCAATTTCTTGTTGCAGTTTTTTTAATTTATTATTTATTTTTTGATTTTGCTATGAACACACGCCAAATTTTCACAATTACTTTTAGTCATATGCAATTATGCGTATGACGAAAGCAAAAAAAATCCATTTAGTACACTTGAACGAGTTTTGAGTTGTAACATAATTTTAGTTAATACTTCCATTTACTTTTTTATTTAATTTTTTTTTTTTATATAATTTTTTTATATTATTTTTTTTAGTGCAAAACTTGACAATATACATGTTAGTGGGGCTTGCGTGGCTTTTATATATAAATTTATTATATTTTTATTCTGGCTTTTATTAAGTGCATATATATAAACATACTTAGCCATATGTACTCGTGCACACCTGTATATATATTACAGTTTACATATATATTGTCATCATTAAGTTTCCTTTTTTTTACTTTTGCACATGTTTTACTTTCCTTTCCTTTTCACCGCCTGCTCCAACGAACGACAAACCGACATTTGTGATTTTTATGAATGGCTTTTAAAAATAACATGCACTACCTATATGTATGCATGCGCATATGTAGGTATGTACCAGTTTCTGCATAGTTCGTTTATGCTGTCTTGTTGTTTCCTTTTGAAGGTGATGTCAGTCAACATGGCGTATAAGCGACTTTTGAATGACATAAAAGACTTTATAGATGCATAGATATCAAAGATTATTACTTTATGTGCCACATACCTACTCGTACTTCTATGTGCGCGTACAATATAATTTACTGCATGCAGAGTTCATAAGCAAGTCTGTTGTGTGTCTGTATTCAATTATGTTTTCAAATTTAACCAAAATACAATTCACTTTGTCAATTACTTAATTTAGGCCACATGCGATGCACGGAAATGTGTACAAATATTTTTGAAGTTTATTTTTTAATAATTTTTCTTGCGAATTCTTTTAGTTTCTAAGTTAATTATTTTTTTCTCGTTAATAATTGTTTCCATATTTGTCAAGACAAGCATTAATAAGAATTTTTCGCTTAACTGTACTTAGCTAATGCTGCCCTCATTAAGAAGTTAACCATTTTTAAAAAAATGTTATTCTACTAATAATCACTCTTTTGGCTTAAACGGTACTTTTTTGAGAAACTTTTGCAATGTTTTCCAATTTTGTTTTGTAAGGTTCGCATAGTGTGTGAGAAATAGAACAAGCTAAAAGTAAAATTAGAGTTCATGAGACATATTTTCTCATAAAAAAATATTTTTAATAGAAATAAGAAAAAAAAATTATAGACATCGGATATACCATTTCATTTGTCTATTATTTTCGTAATGGTTTAAAAAAAAATGTATATGAATAATTCAAAATATTTATATAATCATATGCACATGTAAGTACATAGTGGCGTACAAAAGTCTATATACACCGCCTGTATTCCTTGTGTAGAAAGTACTTTCACTTTGCTAAAAAATTTAGGTATACAGTTTTATTTTAGAATCCTTTCCTAATCACATGTATTAAAACAAATCCATTCTCTAATATAAAATAAAACAACTATGGTGAGAAAACGCAAAAATATCATTGACCAGCAGGTACGTCAATATGATGTGTTGCTGTGGCGGTTAGGCACGTTTGCTTCACTATTTTTTTTAAATTAATATTTTCTAATTTTCTAGTATTGAATTTAATAATATGAAGGTGGTTTAAACACATTAGCATCAACAATGTCTCCACGAAAAGAAATATCCATCGACGCACGAATCTTGGTTATTCAGCACAGAAAAGAGAAGAAATCGTATGGTGCAAATTTTAAACTTAAATCCACCAGGAGTACATACCATTGTAAAACACTTTGAAAGAATGCATCCACAAAAAATATAAAACGCGTGTTGGCCGCCCGAGGAAACTAACTCGAAAAGACATCAGCTTTGTTCTGAAGGAAGTGAATGACGATCCTTAATTTACTGCTCCAATACTAGCATAAAACATCGCAAACTCATCAGGAAAGTGTGTCCATTCAAGAGCTCTGAACGATAACGGCTTCCAGAGTAGAACGTCCAGAGATTCTTATTTCTGAAAGAAGTCGTAAACTTCGCTTGGAATTCGCTAAAGAAAATTTTAGCAAGGGAATGGATTTTTAGCAAAAAATCTTGTTTACAGACAAATCAAAGTTCAATATATTCGGCAGCGATGGAAGAGCAAAAGTTTGAAAAAAAGAAAATACTGCACTTAATGCCAAAAATATAGTACCAACAGCGAAGCATGGTGACGGCAACGTAATGGTTTGGGAAGCGGTTGCGGCATCTGGAGTTGGAAAGTTTGTTTTTATTGAGGGTAATATGGATCGGTTGAAATATAAATAATATCTGGAAGCTAATCTGAAGCATTCGGTGGACAGTTTGGAGCTTGGCGCAGGCTGGATCCTTCAACGAGATAACAATCCAAAGCACATGGTCTATATTGTTAAGGATTGGTTGCTTTATTATGCTCCAAGGTAACTACACACACCACCTCAAAGCCCAGATTTGAATATTGTTTAACATGAATCTCGGAGATTTTTGAACGAAAAATTAGAAGAAAAAAGATTTTCAGCTCAGAATTACTCAAATAACGTCTTGGTACAGTATTACTCCCTCAGAATTGACAAATTTAGTAGCTTCGATGCCACGACGGTTTTTCGCTGTTATTGATCCACTGTTTTTGTTGATCCAACTAAATACTAAAAAGTGCAATAAACCTTTTCGACTTTCAATTCAACGAAAACAGGGGGTGTATGTAGACTTTTGTCCGCCACTGTGTTTATTTTTACTAAATTTAGTTTTCTTATAATTTCTTAATTATTATGTGCAAAATTGTTTAGAAATTTTATGTAAATATACCACTTACTTGTATTTGTATACACCTACAGTGCTACATACGCAATTCGAAGTGTGTTAAAATTTTTTTTATAATGAAATACGTATGTACTACTTGCGAGTAACTTATTGGCGCAATGCGAGAAATCAGAAATAAATAAAATTTCATAATTACAAAAGTATTTAGTGATTGCAAAATACATTTATACGAAACTAGCCTAAAAGGACGTAACTACAAGCAATCGTTCATTCAAGCTTTTACACCACAAGTACGAGTACACCTACATATGGCCTTACATATATAAATACATTTATAAAAAAAAGTGAAAAAATGATATGCTACAAGCGATCGTTTGCAGTATATTAGCTATAAGTGGAACTGTAACAGTAACACATATACACATATATATATGTATGTGTTATTTTATGTATCATGCTTACGGCTATGAAAAACTTCAATTATTGATTAGTCCACTTGGACATATGAGAGTGATTAAAGCAGCTTTAGCCATTAACTTTAAGTACTCAGGCGAGCGTGCATATGTTTGTTTGTGCGCAACATTGGCAGGCGGTTACAGTGGATCAACTGTGAATCCAACAAAAAACAAATATTTGAAAATAACATATATATATATATATATATATATATATATATATATATATATATATGTGTGTGTGTGTGTGTGTATATATTATAGCATAACAAGTAAGTTAGTTGGCAGTGCCCAAACGACAGACTGTCTGCTGCAGTTGCAAGTAAATGATTTTTTTTATTGTTACACATTGGTACACCGTTATAATAAGTACGTGCATGTAACACGAGGCATATCCAGAGGGTAAGTTAAAAAGTTTTATCTAAACAGAAAAATTACGTGATACATTAGTACACATTGTAAGCTATTCTTCGACAAAGTCACCATTCCTCTCTATGCAGATGGTGAAGCGAGTTTTCAGTTTCTTGATGACGTCCTCGAGTAGTTTTCCGCCAGCCCCATCTTGTAGAAAGTTTACGATATCCGAGGTTTTCTGCTATTGTTTGTTGTAGTAGAGATCAGAAAATTTACAGAAGCATCGCGGAAAAGTCATTCACAGTCAATCTGCGATCGTCATAGAACGCATTTCCGATTTGTTTCAACATTTCGTCAGTCGAAATTGAAGGTCTTCGGCTTCTCTGTTCATCATGCACGTAAGACTATTTTCAAACTCACGACACCACTTGTACACACTCGTACGATACATAGCTTTATCACCACATGCAGCTTTAACCTTAACATTATAAATCGTTTGAGGTTTTCCTTTCCTAAGCGGAGAAGTTTGGCTAACACTTGAGAAAATAAAATCCCTCCGGCCGTGAGATTTTTTGTATATTTACTGGATTTGCCTCGTATATACATGCATTTGCGTTGCATTTGCGTCCGTTAACAACAAGCATCATACCAACCAACTGCAATGTATACCCAAGTCTGCACGCTTTTTAATTAAAAAATATGTAAAATGTCAGTGATCCACATTGTTATTTTTTGCAATTGATTGATTGGCTAAAATCGTACTTCGTCACCTCTTAGTTTTTATTGTATTTTAATTTATTTTATTTTTTATTTTTTCATCTTGTTCTATTTACTGTTTGCCTTATTTTAATATATTTTTTAATTTTAATAATTTTTTTAATATTTTTTTGTTTCTATTATTATTTTATCCTATTTAAATTAAATTAATTTTATTTTATATGGTTTATTTAATTTAATTTTAGTTTATATTATTTTATTTTCCTTTATATATTTTATTCTGGTTTATTTTATCTTATTTTTTTATTTATTTTTATTTTTTTATTTCTTCATTTTACTTTATTTTTTCTACTCTTACATTATTTCATTTTGTTTATTTTATTTTATTTTTTTTTCGTATTAATTTTTTTCTACTTTTTTTATAATTTTTTATTGTTATTTAATTTTTTTATTTTTTTATTTTTTATATTTTTTATTATTTTTTTTTAATTATTTTTTTTTTTTTTTTTTTTTTTTTATTTTATTAATTTTTTATATAAGTATATTATTATTTCTTGATTTTATTTTTTTATTTCTTATTTTAGTTTATTTTTTATTTTTATTTTTATTTTATTTTTTTATTGTATTTCATTGTATCTCATTTCATTTTTTATATTTGACTTTATTTTATTTTATTTAATTTTTTTAATTTAATTTTTTTTTATTTTTATTTTTTTTATTTTTATTTTACTTTATATAATTTAAAAAAAAATTTAATTCCTTCTTTTTCATTTTATTTTATTTTATTTCATTTTACTTTATTTTATTTTCTATTTTTTATTTTATTTTATTTTATTTTATTTTTTATTTTAACTTTTTTTTTTTTTTTTAAATATAAAATTTTTAAATTTTTTTTATTTTGTTTTTATTTTATTTTATATTGTTTTATTTTATTTTAATTTATAATTTTTTGTTTTACTTTTAATACAAATTTTCATATTATTTATGGACTTTGTTTTCTTTTCTTTTATTTATTTTTTGGCAACGAGTCTTTAAATGCCGTTAAAATTTTATTCATTCTCAATCATCATTATGCATTCAAAACATACTTAAAGCAAATAGGCGTTTTATGGTTTGTCCACACTTTGTCACTAGGAAATTAGTTTATTATTTGGTTAAACAACAATTTTTTATGATCATTGCATTCCCTCATAAACTGCCTGTGCGTTACTATAGCCATGCAATTAACCTAAAATAGCGCTGTTTTATTTTATATAATTTTATTTTATAATTCTAATTTTGTCTCTTGGAAAAAGTAAGTAATTACACAAGATTAAAAAGTAGTACCAAACTATCAAAATAGAGTCGGTGCCTATTGTTTTTATTATTAGTTTTCCTGTTTAAGCTTGTTGTATTTAATTTCGTCAAATAGTGATGCCTTATTGCCATACAGTGTGTCATAAAACACTGTTTGTTCTGTAGGATTATGCGATTTAATTCGAAAATACTTTGGATTTATTCCAAAACTAATTCTGAATTATTGCAAAACTAGTTAGGATAATCATACCTAGAAAAATGTTTAATATTTTTTTAAACAAGTAGCGAAAAATTCTAAAAATCATCCCAAAGAGTTTTGAACTGAAAACAAATAATTTCCATAATTTTTTTTGTAGAATTATACTTAGTTGAGAAAAAAATAGCATGTAAGAAATATCTTCATATAAAATTTATAAAACCATTTACTTTTATGAGAAACTGTACATAAATTAGTATTTCATGCAATCTCAACTGTACACTTGCCACACTGTCACTCATACGCCCCGTGTCTCTAATTAGTCCACGCACGCCATAAGCGGAAATTTAAAATAAAAATACAAAATAATATGATTTGTAAAACATGTAAGGCAACGAATAAAAATCCAACAATGATTGAACGATATGGTAGTGAGAAAAGTCAAAAAATGCAGAAAAATCTTCACAAAATTTTATTCGCTACATAACAGCACCAATTCAATGAATGCATTTACAGCTTATTTTTTTTTTTTTTTTCTTATTATTATTCTTTGTTTGTTTTACTTTCAATATCTTTTTCACTTTTAATCTGTTAAAAAGTTTATCATTTGTTAGCTGAAAAGTTGTTTGTACAAGTAATCCAGCTCAATAGCTCACTCATCTGCAAAAAATACTGTTATTGTTGTCTATATACATATATTCTATTGTATATTTCTTTTACTTTATTAATATGATGTACCACTCACCATTATTTTTCACTTTATTTTATTAATTTTTTTCAAAAATTCATATGCCTGACTTAATGAATTGATATTGTTGACTGCTTAGCTATTTATCGCTCCGTTTCTTCTTGTAAGTAAGTTAATCGGATTACTTAAAGTGGTAATTAAGCTTAGTGGTTTAATTTGTATCGAAATGCTACTTTGGTTTATTGATATTCATTATTTGCTATTTACAGCTAAATAACTAACGTATTTTACAGTTATATGATTGTCATTGGCAATTGAATAGATTTGAGTATAAATGAATTTCAGTTTCGTTGCTTTTACTTCATTGAATTGAATACTGTAAAACAGCGCATCACGGATAGTTTTTGTCGATTTTTTTTAAATTTGTTAATAATATTAAATATTGTGAAAGGCGGCTATGATATTTATTTTAGTAATACACAATACGGGAAAAGATTTTATGCGAAGTTGATTGCTTCCGCTTACTTTATTAAATTATTGACATTAAACCCACAGATGGAAATATTCAAATAGTGCAGTTTCACATGACATTTGGAAGACCTTGTTAATGCTTAATATTGAGTGGGATCAAAGAAAGGATTAATTGCCTTTTGAACTCAAAAACATGTTACACAGCCTACTTAGCTTGTTCATTGGCTCTTTTTGGCACTGCAATTTCGTTTTTTTGTGAGTGTGAACTCCGGACTCCTACCAGTGTCTATGTAGACATTAACACAAATGGATCTACTATACCACAATAAAAATGTTCAGAAAAGTGCCTTACCATCGCTTGGTCTCACTTACACTAAGCTCAAAGTTGCCTGATTATGATTTTCCATCTTCTCAAACTGGCCAGTTGAGTTTCACATATTGGGTTCAAAATTTCAAACTATTATTAGAATTTGTAAATCCTCAATGTGCCTCCAGATCACTAAATTTGGTTTATCAAGTATACACCACATCATATGTTATATTACAATAGTTGTATGAGAAACCTATGAGACAGAGACAGGAAATGCAATGGCATTTTCAAAGATCCAAAATTATAAGATTCGTAGAGCAAATAGTCGCAGTATTCGAGGGATACCATGGTGAGTGTTAAAGGTTCGAGTTTTGCCTACCGAACATCTAAAATTGTTGAAAATTAAATAAAAAACAATAAATTTTATAACTGCTGTCACTACTCGGCAGGGAGTGTCAACCACTCTGAGTGTATTTCTAGCATTAAGAAAAGCTCTTAATAAAAATCTATCAGCCGTTGGGAGGCGGCTTAAATTAAATTTTAAATCCCTCCATTTGTTGGAAAAATATCTAGACGTAAACTATAAACTGGAGAAGGGGTTCGGGTGAGCTATATGTAAAGTTCAAATATGACTTAAATCAGTTTCGATAGCTTACCAAATTTAAAACTTTTTGATGCTTTTTTGATAGATTTTGATCCAAAATTTCATATCTGAACAAATCGGTTATATGCGGGCTATGCCTTATAGTCTTCCTATTCTGATGATTTCAGTACTAATGTTTTATTCATTATACGTGTGTAGAATACCGAATTTTATGCCCTTAACTTCTTTGTTGAGAAATTTTTCACTCTAAATCACATATCTGAACAATTCGGTTGTAAGGGAGCAAAATGCTATAGTGAAATATCTGAAAAACTTAGGGGCTATTTTACGATCAACCAGACGGGCGGATAGACGGACAGATGGAGAGACTGGCAAATGGACAGACGTACATGGCTAAATCTACTCAGCTCGTCATTCTAATATAATTGGTATAAATTTTTATTGAAGAGGTACTTTCTTCAAAAGCTCTGTTTTGACAGATCGCGCTTGAGTCGTGTCAAGCTGTCATTTATTTTTGTTAAGTATTGTTTGGCATTTTATCATGGAAAGACTTACGCCTGAACAAGGTTTACAAATCATTCAACTTTATTCACGTTATGTAAAGAATGTGTTTCGCGCGCTTCGCTAAACTAAACTTATTGTTAACATAAACGGACTACTGAGCGTACTGCTCGCAACACCATCACCTATCTTGAAACCCAGCATTCATAATTGGACAAAATTCGACCGAATTATCACGTCCGTGGAGAGTCGATACGGCGCCGTTCGCAGCAACTCGCAGCAACTGGAACGACTTGGCGCATTTTACGTCAAGATCTTAAATTTAAAGCGTACAAAATACAGCTTGTGCAAGAACTGAGGACGGTCGACCTTCCCAAGCGATATCGCTTTGCTTTATATGCTCTTGAAAAGTTCCAAGACGTTTTCGATCCACATTTTGTTCAGCGATGAGGCCTATTTGTGGCTCAAAGGGTATGTAAACAAGCAGTTTTCCGCATTTGGGACGAAGAGCAACCTGAAGAGATTCAAGAGCTGCCATTTCATCCAGAAAATGCAACGGTTTGGTGTGCTTTGTGGGCCGGTGGAATCATCGGTCCATATTTCTTCAAAAATTATTTTAAAAAAATGTTCTTTCGAATGATAAAAAAAAACATTTCCTTTTAAATTTGAATATTCTCTGTTTTTTTTTTAAGTAGAGAACCTCGAAATTGATCACCCTTTAGTACTTATATACTTTAGACTAATGTTAATATAACATTTCATGCTCATGGTTAACCGAGGGTCAATTTTTGTTGAAATTTATTTTTTTCTTAAATGAAAACTTGACAACCAATATATTTTGAAATTGAATAAAGTGAACAAACTGGATAGGGTTCCGCAGCTGCCTTTCGAACTGGAGCTCTTCCACATCAGCAGAACTTAATTTAACCTTTTTTTGAACTGACCTCCAGCCAGGCGATTTATTCCAAACCTTTTCCAAAAGAATGGGGAATACCAAAAACAGAATATAGAAAAATATTAAATTAATTGGCAAATAAAAGAAAAACTTTAGAGTTCTGTAAATTAAAAACTACGCTAATAAAAAATTATATAAAAAGATATAAAAATTATCAGTTCTAATTGAAGCTCATATCCAGTATTTCCAAACGCCTTTATCTCCACATATTTATCGTCATTTTCAACTCGAGTCACAGACCCAATCACTATAACTCACATTGAAAATGCTACGATGTTTATGAAAATATGCATTTTAACGGTTTTAAATAGTGGTACAATACAAAAACTATGTCCTCCTTTCAAATGCGACCTCATAACCCTGGCTAGCCTACATTAAACGCTACACCACTGCCATTGAACATAAATCAACAAATCAGCACACACACACATTCCATACCACAACACTTTCGTACCAGCTTCGTCACCTTTAAGCGATTCATTGGAAAGTGTCCTAAAAATTATGCGTAAAAGTGGTCTGAAAACCGAAAAACAAAAAACAAAAAACGAGTAAAGAAAATTATCTTCCTTGAAAATCGAGTTCATTTCGCAATCAACAACAATTTTCCGTCGACATTTGATCAGATATATTTTTTTTTTTTGTACATGTATTAACGGTAATTACGATAAATGCAACATTTATTGTGCAGTTAGCTGTGAGTGAAGTGAAAAGCAACAACAACAACAACAACATGTTTTATCACATAAATCACCAACTTGGAAATGGACATGTATGTGCCATTTTATTTGGAGATTTTCAACTTTTTGTTTTTTTTTTAAGCTAATTTCACTAATGATATAATGAGAAAAAGTACTAATTGTAATTTGATGCGCGAGGACTTTATAGTAAATAAATGCGTTCAATGGCTTGTGAGTGGCGCTTTGGGACTTCACTTTTTGTGGGAAAACATATCTATCACACAGTGATTTTAAGCGCTCTTGGTTTGTTAAAATAAAATATTTTTTGTATTTGTTTGTAATAAAAAAATTAATTAAATTATTGTATATTAATTTTTTGTTTATAATTTTTTTTTTAATTTTTTTTTATTTTTTTTTAATTTTTTTTTTTTAATTAAAAATTTTTTTTTTAAATATGATTTTTTCACTCATTTTGTTAAATTTTTTTAATTCTTATTGGAATTCCAGAATGTTAAGTTTTTTTTTTTTTTTTTTCCTCTTAGCACAGCCGCCAATAAAATATTTACGATTAATGTCTAGTCGCCACTTTATTAAGGCATGTGACACGTCCAAGTTGTTGTCATAAAAATACACAGTCTCTGACGCACATACACTCATATACATATATATATACTATATACACCTATTATTGTATGTGCATTTCTTTTGCAAACACTTATAAATACTTTTATATTTTTTTTTTTTTGCAATTTTTCTTCAGCAAAAGTTGTGCGTCTGCTTTTGGCCATTATTAAATTTGTAGTTTACGGCCAAAAAACAACAGGTTAACGAGCCATCCAAGCACAGCGCATACAAATACACAAAGAGAGGCAAAAAACAGTTATATACATATGTATGCACATACTTACATGTACTTTACAGGCAATTTGAACCAGTCATACTTGCACTGCTACTCGTATGTTCACTAAGTCTAAAAAGGCTGTTAGCCTGCATGCAAGCTGAGAGAAAAACATATGTACATGTAGTAAGCATGTATTGTAGCTAAACAACACACCCTCCGCCTCAAATCACAAAGCCGCTAAAAGCACTTCTGTGCATTTATAAGTCTGTTTTTAGCCATCATAGATTGGCGCAGGTGAATTTCGCTAACTCCGTGGCTGGCATAAGCATTTTAGTAATTTTCATGACCTCTGCTATTGGCAGTGGATGATCTGAGCTGGCGTGTAAAGTGCATTTTAGATTTCCCTGTTTTGTATTTGATTTTTTATTCTTTTTTTTACATAGGTTTTTCAGACGAATTCCACAGCTGGTACGTGCGCTGAAAATCGATATGGCACGCAGCTGTGACTAATGTTTCTGCCACGTTTGTTTATTTGCAATATATATATTTTTGGTGCGTATGTGTGTGTGATTTTTTTAATTTTCTCATTACTTTTGTAATTTTGCCATATTTTTCTATTGAACAAATAAATTTCGTAACGTGCAATGCGTACTGTTGTAGTTCCTTTTTTTTTCTAATATTTCTTACGTGTTTGTTTGTGTTTGCACTTTATTGTTAAATAATTTTTCAATAATTATACAGGCATCTTATGGAATTTTCAAATATTATAACATATTTATATACGAGTATAACAGTGTTTTTTGTTCGCGTATAACAACTTATTCAATCAGCCTAATAGCAACAGGAAATGAAAGGATAATAAAACTTAAATACAAATTTCATTGCAGAGAAAAATTTTACAAAATTTCCGGCGAAAATATGTATATGTATACTCATATATAGTCGTACATAAATAATTTAAATAAAAACTGCTTATTATGTAACCGGATGTTGATGTAACTGCCAAATAGCTCCAGTCAATGGTGTGTTATATTCAATGAGCTTACCACATGACTCTCATGAGTATTTAATAGCTGGAAAAAATAATAGAAAAAAATTTATAGAGTATGAAAAAAATTCAAACATTTAATTTAGAAAAATTCTTATTATTCCCTTTTTTCCTCCAGACAGAGTCTGCCTCAATTTACTTTCACTTTTATATACCTACTCTCTCGATTAAACTATGAGAGAAACTAATAATTTTTATTAAAATGTACTTATGGCTTAGAACAATTTGCATTAGAAGCGGTGCTGAAATTTCTCTTATCTAGGTTATCTATCTAGGCACCGATTACGAGATTATAGCCCCAACAAAATTGGCGCGTCACTCGTTCCTTCTCTTCGCAGTTTGGTGCTAGTTAAAAATGCCAAGTGAAACCAGGTTACCCTCCAGCTTCTTCCAACGGAGTGGAGGTCTTCCTCTTCCCTATTTCCAACTGCAGGTATGAGAACTTCATCAAATACTTTCAAAGCTGGAGCGCTTTCATCCACTCAAACGACATGACCTAGTCAGCGTAGCCGCTGTCTCTTGATTCGCTGAACTATATTAATAGCGTCTTATAGCTCGTACAGTACATCGTTCCACCATCCACGGTATTCGCCGTTGTCAACACGCAAAGAACCATAAATCTTCCGCAAAACTCTTCTCTCGAAAACTCCAAAAGCCGACTCATCCGATGTAAACATCATCCAGGCTTCTGCACCATATGTCAGGTTGGGAATGATGAGCGACTTGTAGAGTTTTGTTCTGATTCATCGAGAGAGGACTTTACTTTTCAATTGACTACTCAGCCCAAAGTAGCACCTACTGGCAAGAGTGAGTCTGCGTTGGATTTCAAAGCTGACATTTTTGGTGTTGTTAATGCTGGTTCTTCGAAGTTATGACTATCAACAGTCATGTGTAAGCCAAGTTGCGAATGCGCCGACTGCTTTTTTAATGACGGGAGATATTCCGGCTTCCCTCGTTCACTGCCAGACCCATTCGCTTCGCTTCTTTATCTAACCTGGAGAAAGTTAATCTTAAGGTGCGGTTATTATGGCAAGTGATATCAATATCATCGGCATACGCCAATAATTGTACACTCCTGTAGAAAATTGTACCTGATCTGCAGCTCGTATTATTTTTTCCAGCATCAAATTGAAGAAATGTAAAACCTCTTTTGGTATCGAATGGCTAGGAGAGTTCCCTTCTGATTCTGGTATTACACAGGGCTAGTTTGCATAGCCAAAAGAGCTGTCATGTTATTTTTGCTCAGTATTGTTTGGTATTTCATCACGGAAAGACTTACAATGCTCACAATGAACCTAAAATAAGCCTCGGATGGAATATTTTCTGAATTATAGCTTTCGAGGTATAGCCTCATCCAAGTAGAGGTACTTTTTTTTAATGTACTTTTTTCATCATGAAAAGACTTACGCCTGAACAACGTTTACAAATCATTCAACTTGATTACGAAAATTCACGTTCTGTAAAGAATGTGTTTCGCGCGCTTCGCTCAACTTATGGTCAACATATTCGGCCTACTGAGCGTACCATTCGCAACACCATCACCCATCTTGGAACCCAGCATTCATTAATAGATAATATTCGACCGAATAGATCACGTCCAGTGAAGCCGTAGCTGAGAGTGTACACGAAGACCGTGGAGAGTCGATTCGGCGCCGTTCGCAGCAACTGGAACGGCTTGACGCATTTTACGCCGAGATCTTAAATTGAAAGTGTACAAAATACAACTTGTGCAAGAACTGAAATCGCTCGACCTTCCCCAGCGAAATTGCTTCGCTCTATGGGCTCTTGAAAAGTTGGAAGAAGATCCGAAGTTTTCGAGCCAAATTTTGTTCAGCGATTAGGCCCTTTTCTGTCTCAATCGGTATGTAAACAAGCAAAGTTGCCGTATTTGCCACGAAGAGCAACTTAAAGAGATTCAAGGCTGCCATTTCATCCAGAAAAACAACGGTTTGGTATGGTTTGTGGGTCGGTAGAATCATCAGTCCTTATTTCTTCAAAAATGATGCCGGTGAGAATGCGACCGTTATCACGCCATGATAACCGACTATGCAGATCGTGATCTCCGCGACATTTGGTTTCAATAAGACGGTGCCACTTCCCACACATCGCATCAATTAATGGATTTATTGAGAGAACACTTCGGTGAGCAGTTACCGCTAGACTTTTTCCTGTGGGGATATGTAAAGTCTAAAGTCTATGCGGACAATCCCGCTTCGAGTCAAGCTTTGGAGCAAAAAAAAACGCGTGTCATTCGCCAGTTACCAGTCGAAATGCTCGAACGAGTCAACGAAAATTGGACCATCTGAGACGTAGCCGCGGCCAATATTTGAAATAGATAATCTTCAAAGAATAAATGCCAAAGAATGTTCCTTCAAATGATAATAAACATTCCCCATTAAGCTTGAATTTTCTGTGTTTTTTCCTAATAAGATAGGAAACGTCGTAATGGATCACCCGTTCTGTTGCTTGAAAGAGAACTAGAATTACTGTCTATTATCTTATACTTAATCGCGGTAAAGCAAAAAACTGCTTTCTGTTAGTCATGCTCTCAGTGTGTGCCAGGTTGATCGTTTGAATTAACTTACGATATCATTGAAGTTAAACACAAACTCCAATTTTTTAAAAGAGACGCGATTTTTTTTGTAATAGGAAGAAGTTCATATCAATCACTTTCGAACCGCAGGAGAAGCATTATTTTATGCACAATGCAAGCAAAAAATACGTGTAACTTCCTGTGCAATGAAATTTCCGTTCAAAAATTAACAGGATTTAAACATTACGCACACACAAACATAAACACATCTAAATCAAAAAAACGCATAGGCAAATAAGTTAGATTTGAATATTTTAGTAAATATCAAACTAGATTTCAACTTGAAGGGAAATGACAGTAACGATAAATCAAAGATTAAATGGAGCAGTCATGAAGTCAGTCGAAGTGCCCACTTGCGAAAAATCAAATTTATTTATTTTTATTATTTATTTTTTATTTGCAACATATCAATTACTGGTCGGTTAACTGTGTGCGTAAACGTATGTGTGCACCGCCATTGTAGACATGCGAGCAGCAGTAGTTGTTGTCGTTAACTCCCATAGCTAGTAGCGCCAAATCGCTTCACTTACAATCTTAATAACATATCGACACTTCCTACTTTTCCTTTTTTTCATACACTGATTATTACTGGCGCATTTAAAATATTATGCTCGTACACATACAGTTACATATGCATACATACGAGTACATACATATGTGTGCAGTTTGTCTTGTGGCGCGCAAATAGGAAATTTACAATTTATTTTCTACACTTGTCTGCGACAGTGCGCTGCATTTTATCGTTGGTAAATTAATTATGAAAAAATGGTGAAAGAAATCATATAAAAAAAAACTGAAAATTAATTTAATAAATTGCATAACGTAGTAGATAAACATATATACATTATTTCCATAGGAAAATGAGTTCGTCAAAAAGGCACATGTCAACGCCTAACAAGTTATTTGTAGTAATGAGCGAAGCAGCTTTTTGACATATATGCATACATAAATTTGCATTTGTATTTTTATATATTTTTTTATATGCCCACTAAAATGAACTAATTTATATAGACAAATAGACAGCGCCAAAATGCCACAGTTGAATCATGTTTTAGCGTTGTTGGTTTTCTTGCTATTTTTGCTGATGCATAGTTGTAGCCGATATTTTTTTACTGTTTTTTACATAAACTACAAACTGGTTAAAGTCGTAGTTCGTTTTCAAAATTAAGTAGGTGGATAGGCTGCGCAGTAACGGTGTTTTTCTGTCAAAGACGTCTGCAGTTGCCGTATTTTGGGTGTGTTTCGGTAGCTGCCGTACATCATTATTCGCACGAATTTAATATAAAATGTGTAAATATGTACGAGAAAAAGACAATTCCTGTCTTTGTGTGACTAAAGTCATAGAAATGTGTGCACATATCATGCATTCACATCAAAAAAGGCATAACTCGAAAAGTTAAAATTTCAACAGAAATAAATGTATGTATTTATAAAAAAATAAATTATAAAAAAAATTTTGTTGTATTACTTTTCCAAAGTCTATTTATTTTTTAAATAAATAAATTAAATTTTTAATTAAAAATTGAGGGAAAGTACAACCTGTGATACGAAATGTCCCATAAAAATTGAATTCGTAGATCTAAAATTTTACACAGACTTCCCAGCAAAATCATTCCAATTTTATTGTGATTTTTTAATATCCTTTTCGTAATTTAATTTATATGCCTATATAATTTTTTTAACATAAATTATTTGCCGAATTTGAAAAAATAATCTTAAATTTAAATTATAAAAATTATAAAAATTCAAAAATTTCTCATTTAATATTTCATTATCATAAAATTCAAATTATTTATCAATATATATAGTTTTATATTAATTTAAATTTTTTTTTTATTAAACTTATGAATCAAAATCTATTTCAGCAGAATTTCATTGAAAAAATAAGAATCCACTTATTTTCAAAATCCCATCAATTACAGTTTAAAATATAATTATTCTTAAAATATACATTTAAACCCTAAATTTATACGAATTTCTAAACTGTACGCATGTTATATATATCTATATACATATATTTTAATGTGAAATTTCACAAATAAATTTCCAAAATTATCTGAAAAAAAACGTGTTAGCCCGCACAAACAGAAAAGCTTAACATTTTTGCAATTAAAAGATTGCATGTGCTCATTCGCAGGTGTGCAAAAATGTCATAAAATTTAATGGTCAAGTGAAAATAAAAATAAATTGTAAAAAATTGAAGAGAAGAAAGGTAATTAAAACAAAAACAACATAAAAATAAATAAAAAAAAAAACTTTGAAAAATACACAAATTGTTGATTGCACTTATTTCTTCAAATTCGTTAATAAAAAAAATTGAACTTGTTTTAGAACTCGCATTCATTTGCTGTTCAACCATGAGTTGTTTATACTAAAATTTAGCATTTCGTTTGTTTTACCATTTAAAGCATGGAATTATACGAAATTTTTCAATATAACACCAAAATCTGTTACCTCATTTAATTAACGAATTATTATGCAAAATGCTGCATTATTTTATTAACTAACTGAAATTCCATTACGAATACTGTAAATATTTGAGAAAGCCAGTCTTCTATGTTAAAACAATAATTATTTCCATTCATGTGAGAAAATATGAAATAAAAAATTTAATTATTACCAAAATTATAATTTACCTTGTTTAATTTCATTTTCTTTTCTTTTATTAAACTTTGATAATTTTATACAATTTTAAACTTTTCGCTTCATTTTTTTATTACTTTATTTATTTTGTTGAATATTATTATATTTAGTTTTGTGTTTAATTTTTTTAAAACTTTTTAATTTTAATTTTGTCCTTAAATTTTTTTGTATAAGCCATTTTAATTTTATTTTAATTTCTTTTGGTCTTCTTATTTTGCTCCAATCTTTATTTTAATTATTATTATTTTTTTTGTAACTTTATGTTATTTAGTGTTTTTTATTTCATTTTATTTTATTTCATTTAATTTCTATTTTCTTTATTTTATAACGTCTTCTTTTTTATATTTTATGTTATTTTTTTTATTTATTTTATTAAACTTATATTATTTTATATAATATTATTTTATTTTGTCTTATTTTTATTTAAGGGACCGAATTTCGAGCATTTTTTGGCAATTGATAAAAAAAACATTTACAAATTTTTACTATCCATTTTTTTTTCGTTTGCTATTTATGTTCCATAAGCACACAAAATTTAAAAAAAAATCAATTAAAGAATATAAGTAATTTTTTTTTACATGGAGTTATGAGACCTTGAAGTAAAAGGGAAAAAAGGACGTGTCCTCATCACCATGATTTCTACCCTTGTGGTCATTTGAAACATAAAACAATGATGGATTCTTAATTACTACTAATGTCGCTATCTGAAGAACCTGCAAAACTGGAAAAAAAAAGTTTTTTTTATAAAATTACGGTTGCTAAAAAATAAAGATAGATTTTTTTTCTAATTTGAATTTTGTCGAATTTTTTAAAAAAAAATTACAAATTTAAATTTTCATTTGGTTGGTTCATGCGATAGAGAGTTATTTAATAAATATTCTTGCCAAAAATCAATTTTGAAAAATCCTCTTACAGACATGTTTTCAAATAGTTCAAATTTAAAAATATGCAAAAAAAGAAAATCGAATTTTCCAAAATTCTAGACTAAAATACCCCTTAATTTCAATTTCATTTCACTTTATTTAAATTTATTTTATTTAAATTTATTTATTTAATTTTATTTTAACTTATCATATTTTATTTTATGTTAATTTACTTTTTTTTTTAATTTTTTTCATAATTTTTTTTTCTTAATTTAGGTTTATTTTTTTTCCATTTTTCATTACATTTAATTTTTTTTACTTATTTTTTTTTTTTATATATATATATTTTCCATTTTATTTCATTTTGTTTTACTTATTTTATTTTACTTTTTTATTTTTTAATAGATTTCATTTAATTTAATTAAAATTTTTTTATTTTATTTTTTATTTTTTCATTTTATTTATTTTATTTTATTTTTTAACTTTTTTTAAGCTTTCTATTTATTTTTTTATTTTTTTTA
This sequence comes from Neoceratitis asiatica, assembly GCA_030068015.2. Classification (NCBI taxonomy): domain Eukaryota; kingdom Metazoa; phylum Arthropoda; class Insecta; order Diptera; family Tephritidae; genus Neoceratitis; species Neoceratitis asiatica. Next base: position 38,315,252 of record CM061527.1, read on the forward strand.
TTTATTTTTTTTATTAAGTATATTTGATTTTATGTCATCTTATTTTATTTTAATTGTTTTATTTTAATTTTAATTTTGTTATCTTATTTTATTTTAATTTTTATATAATTTATTTATTTCTTTTAATTTAATTTTTTTATTTTTTTTTCATTTTATATAATTTTAGTTTATTTATATTTTTAAATTTTAAATTTCATAAACTTTTCTTATATTTTTCAATTATTTTATTTTTGCATTATATTTTTTTGCTTTAATTTTAATTTTTATTTTTTTTTTATATAATTTTATTTAATTATTTTTATTTATTTATTTTATTTTATTTTTTTATTTTTGTTGTTTATTTTTTTATTTCATATTATAATTCTTTATTCTTTTGTATTATTTAGTTATATTATATATATATATATATATATTGAGTCGCCTATTTAAGACAATCTCTATTCCGTATTCTATAAATAGCCATTTATACATAACTTATATTTGTATATATGTATATTTGGTTTGTCAGCAAACCGTTAATGAGAAAGTCTGTTGTGATACACACAACCAAATATGTTGTATTTCACACACCACAACAACGCCTTTTTCTTTTGACATAAAAGTGAAATGTTTGTTGTTTATTGTTTTATCGTTGGCATGTTGTTGACATTTGATTGTCATTTTGATTGCTGACACTAAAACAGAAAATGAAAATGTGATTGAAATGGAAATTGAAATTAAATCAAATAGGTTTGCCACAGAAATTGTATGGAAGTAAAGGAAAGAAAGAAGGAAAGAGAGAAGAAAGAAAAAGAAGATGGCAGTACATTGAAAGGCTTGAAATTGTTGTTGTAGGATAGTTCATATACCCGCATATTATAAATAAATTTGTATCTAAGCCAGTACCAACAAATGATGCTAACTTCACTCACACACACACACAAATCCATAGAAATAAAAATAAAATGCAACGGAAGACAATAAAAACAAAAATGATGTCCACTAAAACTAATGTCTCAAATAAAAGAAAATTGCAATTGGTTTTGCGTTTTAGCTTTTTTATTACAATAAACCCATACATACTTATACATATATTTATAAAGAAAGGGTATAGAAACTATATATACTACTAAAAATAGTAAACGTGCAACGATTTCAACAACACTTAACTACTTTAGCAGCAGCAACAACAACAATAGAAAGAGAAGAGCAAAATAATAATAGAAATCAATTGTTCACAACAACTACAATAAAAATTTAAGCGAAACCTCTATAATTGCTGTAGCCAATCGCATATAAATAGATGCTTCAAAACTGGTTAGCTTGTGATTAACGGTATTCTTTTTTTTTTACACTTTAAATGAGCTAGATCATGTCAAACTAGCTGTTTAGCGGGCAAATGGCGAGAGTGAGCGATTGTTAGACGAGCGCATAGCTGACGATGAGCTAGTTGCTGGTCTCCGGCTAAAGAGGGAAAAGCTGATATTAAAGTGGCAGACTCGATGATGATATCTGAAAAATAAAAATGAAATATTCTACATTTACTTTTATTTTGTTATGCTTTAATTTAATTTGTCTTTTGTTTTATTTAATTTATTTTGTTTAATTTAAGGTTTTTTATTTTATATTATTTTATTTGGATATTTTTATATAATTTTTTTAATTAATTTTACTTTATTTTATTTTAGTTTATTTATTAATTATTTCTTTTCTTATATTTTTTTATTTTATTTTATTTTATTTTATTTTATTTCAATTTTTTTGTATTTTTTTATTTTTACATTTTATCTTATATTAAATTTCCTTTAATTTTTTTTTTATTTTAGTTTATATTATTTAATTTTGTATTAGATTATTTATTTTAATAATTAATTAATTTATATATTTATTTATATATTTCATTTTATATTATTTTATTTTATTTTATTTTAATTTGTTTTATTTGATTTTGTTTCATTTTATTTTAATTTATTTTGTTATATTTAAGTTTACTTTTTTATAATATTTTATTTAGTTTATTTGACTTAATTTACTTTTATTTTATTTTAGTTTTTTTGTTGATTTCTTTTTTATTTTATTTAGTTGTATTATTGATTATTAATTTTATTTTATTTTATTTTGTTTTCTTTTATTATATTTTTATTTTATTTTATTTTATATCTTTTATGAACTTTTTTATTTATTTTTTCTAATATTATTCGTTCATTTTTTACTATAATTTATTATGCTGTTTTCAAATTTTTTCAGAAATCATTTCATAATATGATTTTTAAAAATATTTCACGCTCTCAACTACCTTCACGCTTTTACACTTGTCGATGGCAGATATGCAATTTGATCTCCTACTGAGTCACCTATAAACAAATATACAATATATCCATATGAGTACATACACATTTATATAAGCGTATATATTCATATCAAAAAAAAAAAAAGAAGAAATTGCGCGTGCTTTGTGCGTATCGAAATATTAACATTAATTCGCATACATCAATATATACATACGTACCAACTGATGTATATGTTAGATGTACTACGCCAGTCTGCCCGGTGAACTACCACAATTTGCGGTGACTAGTGTGAAAATGAAAGTCAAGTCATGCAACAGCTGGCGGCATATCGAAACAATCCAACAAAATTGAAATACATATTTACATATGCTGCAATTTGAGATACAGGCTTATTGGGTGTGCCAACTTATTGTAACACGCCGTTGTACTTGTTGTTGCTTAAGTCTTTACATATATCGGCCAATCAATCGATCGATCAAAATTTACGAATTTAGCGTAAACAAAGTCATTGCCAATAACAGTTACATACATGCATGGAAAGATAATTACATGTAATTTAATATAAATATATACATATATATTTATATTTTAGTAAAAAAAAAAACTAACAATAACAAAGAGAAAATAGTTTTGACAGAAAAAATCTAAATGGGATATTGAGTAGGAGCAGCAAAAAAGTTGGACTAAAATTTTTATAAAGAGTGACCCATTTCCCTACACAGAAAATTCAAACCTAGTAGGGAATGTTTCTTATCATTCGAAAGAACATTCTTTGGCATTTATTTTTTTTTTTAAAGATTATCTCTTTCAAATGTTGGCCGCGGATACTCCTCAGATGATCCATCCGTGGAGTCCAATTTTCCATGACCCGTTCGAGCATTTCGATTGGAAGCTGGCGAATGACACGCGTGATGTTTTGCTCCAAGGCCTGAATCGATGCGGGATTATAGACTTTACATATCCCCACAGCAAAAAGTCTAACGGTGTAATATCACACGATCTGCGAGACCAACCGACCGGCCCAAAACGTGAAATTATATCCATTACATCCATTGATTGGTGCGATGTGTGAGTAGTGGCGCCGCCTTGTTGAAACCAAATGTCGCGGAGATCATGAGCTTCAATTTCAGGCACCAAATAGTCGGTTATCATGGCGCAATAACGGTCACGTTCTCATCGGCATCATTTTTGAAGAAATATGGACGGATGATTCCACCGGCCCACAAACCACACCAAACCGTTGTTTTGTCTGGATGAAATGGCAGCTCTTGAATCTCTTCAGGTTGCTCTTCGTCACTAATGCGGCAATTTTGCTTGTTTACATACCCATTGAGCCAGAAATGGGTCTCATCGCTGAATAAAATTTTTCTCGAAAACGTCGGATCTTCTTGGAACTTTTCAAGAGCCCATAGAGCAAAGCGATTTCGCTTGGGAAAGTCGAGCGATTTCAGTTCTTGCACAGGCTGTACTTTGTACACTTCCATTTAGGATCTCGACGTAAAATGCGCCAAGTCGTTTCATACGTCACTCCGAGCTGCTGCGAATGGCGCCGAATCGACTCTCCACAATCTTCGTGTGCACTCTCAGCTACGGTCGCTATATTTTCTTCACTGCGTGCTGGACGTGGTCTATTCGGTGGAATATTATCCAACAATGAATGCTGGGTCACAAGATGGGTGATGGTGTTCTGAATAGTACACTCAGTAGGCCGATTATGTTGACCATAAGTTGAGCGAAGCGCGCGAAACACTTTCTTTACAGAACGTGAATTTTCGTAATAAAGTTGAATGATTTGTAAACGTTGTTCAGGCGTAAGTCTTTCCATGATGAAATGCCAAACAATACTGAGCTAAAAATAACATGACAGCTCGACACGACTCACGCGTGATCTGTCAAAAAAGGCTTTTCACAAAAGTACCTCCACTTGGATCACCAATTAAAAGTTAATGTCTTAAAAATTTAATTTTTTTTTATTTTTTAACCAATTAATGCAATAATTACGTATGCATTTTAAGCTGTATACAAAAATATTTTATTAGGTTAGGTGAGGTTATTTTTAACCTTAATTATAACATATATTTGATTATGAAATAATTTTAATAAAAAATGCGTTATTTATTTAAACGATTTCGTTATGTATGAGGACATTTGTGAAAAAAAAAATAATTAGATAACTAAAAATGCAAAAATATTATAAGCTCACAAAATTAAATGCAAAATTAGCAAAAATTTTGCAAGAGTTATAAATTTTGCAAAACATACTACATTACCAGTCGCAACAATAGTAGGCCATAAACCTACAAATTGCACAAAATATGTAAATTTTTTATAATATTTTTATATGCAAAATAATATAAAAAACATTAAAAGATTAAGGTCATAACAAAAAAATTAAAAAATTCATTTAAAAAATATTTTTAACACAACAACCACTAAAACGGAAGCGCTTGATAAATAAACTCCAACATCTCACCATTTCTTTGCAGAAGCAAAGCTTGCAAATACGACATTTTTCGAAGAGCACCAAGAGCTATATAATATAAAAAATAAAAAAATAAACAGTTTAATTTTTAGTTATGCTGTGTATATAATTTCTGCTAATTTATTTTGCATACATATTTTTGTCGCATTTTTGACCTTGCAATTTTTGCGAAAATTTTTCATTTAATTAAATTTTTTTTTTTTGGCGACGTTGGCTTTATGAAGCCGCTTTTTGTGCACACGACTCTGCGAGCAATTTTTGGAGGTATTATAACAATAGCAAAACAAAGTAAACTAAACTAAAAAGGCTATAAAGTAAAAGATTATGTGACAAATACAAAAATAAGAAAATCAAATATGAACAGTACTAACCGTGTTGTTGGACAGAAGATAAAAGACCAGGCGGATAAAACTATCGACTCATATTTATATGAATTATTTTATCTTTGAACTTATTTCATTTTTTTATTACATTTTGTGCTCTATTACATAATTATTATTTTTTTTTTTGTATTGATTAACAAATAAATATTTTTAGTTAATTTTGCTTTTGAATTTTTTTTTTTGCATTATTTTCTTTCATGTGTTTCGCACAACCTTGAACGCTTATTCGCCTGCATGCAGAAATTTTGGAAAAAAAACTGTTTATAATTCTCTGTTCATTATTATTTGTTAATGTGTAAATTTACTACTCCTGTGTTTTGTGCGTCTAATTCGTGTAAGAAATTACAGTGATACTTATTTACTCTGTCGCGTTCCAATCAACGAGTACAATTACAATGTAGATCTCCCAAGAGTTTTCGTCAAATAGTTATACACACACATATACGCTCATGCAATTACTTGCAGCTACTACTAAATTAGCACCCAATCTTATTAAAAATTCATGATCAAAGCTTTACTATAATATTTTAATTTTTTCAAGCTGCTCTATGTAGTTGTTTATGTGCATCAAATCCAAAAATTTATGGTAATTCTCGTGTTAATTATAGCCAAAAGTTGATTTAAACAGTAATTGGCTGAACAAAAGCACTTGATAAGTAAGTAAGGTGATAAATAGTTTCTTATTTTTTTGATTCTGAAATGGAGAACGGAATATGGGAAATGTTCTAAAAAATTTACTCATTTCAGTTTTATTTATTTTAGTTTATTTTAATTTTTTTTTTAATATGTATATATATTTATTTTAGTTAAGTTAATCTTATTTTATTTTATATAAATTTCATCATTTTTTTTTTTATTTGGTTTTGTAGAAGCATATTTCAACACCGTAATATGTACTAAAATTATATTTGAATTATCTCTCTTTTATACAAATTTACAGTATATAAAAAAGGTTCAATAAACTGCTCTTTCTTCTTGCTGATAACTTGGATCTATCTACATTACCCGCTGTGTCTTTATTTCTTATAGCCATTATTTTTATTATGATTTAATTTAATTTCCTTTAAATTTTTTATATTATTTATTCCCTTTTCACTTCATTTTATTTTATTTTATTTTATTTTTTTACATTTTTTCATTTTATTTTATTTTATTTGAGTTCATTAATTTTTTAATTTGTATTATTTTATTTTATCTCATTTAATTTATATGAGTTGATTTGAATTGGTTTAATTTAATTTTTTTTAATTTTTAATTTTTTTTAATAAAATTTTTTTATTATTCAATTTTATTCAATTTTATTTCACATTATTTTTTAATTAATTTATTTTATTTTTTATTTTTACTTTTTTTACTAAATTGTAATTGATCTTATTTTGTTTTTTTATTTGTTTGTATTATTTCTTATCATTTTGTTTTGTTTAATTTTCCTTCTTCTAAATTTTTTAATATCTTTTTTTATTTTTTATTTTACTTAGGTTGATTTGGTTTGGTTTAATTTCATTTATTTAAAGTTTTTTATTTATTTTTAATATTTTTTTTTAATTATTAAATTTTATTTTGTTATAATTACGATAAATGTATTTCAGTAATATTGCTTTTAATTTCAGCAGCATTTTGAGAGCTCATTTGTAATTATTTTTTTAATAATATTTTATTGGCATTTAATTTTTTGAATTTAATTTTATTGGTCCATTTTTTTAATTTTTTCCTTTATTTAATTTTTTTATTCAATCTAATTTTATTTAATTTTATATTTTTACCTCTTTTTCTTTTTAAATTTTTTTTCTCTATTTTACTTTATATTTACTCTTGTTTTTTAAGTTAATTTATTTACTATTTTATTATATTTTATATCATTTTATTTTATTTTATTTCACATTATTTCATTTAATTATATTTTATTTTAATTCATTCTTTTTTTAATTTATATTATTTTATTTTATCTCATTTTTCTTTTTTGGAGTTGGTTTGAATTGATCTATTTTAATTTATTTTAAATTTTTTATTTTTTAAATAATATATTTTTAAATTATAATTTTTTTATATTAAATTTTAATATTCTTTTTTTTTCTTATAATTATTCTGTTTTATGTTTTTTTTAGTTTTTTACTTAATTTTTTTATATATATATTTTAATATTTTTTTTCATTCTATTTTTTTTATTCTTTTAATTTATTTTTTGTTTATGTATTTTATTTTATATTATTTAATTTTTTTTATTTTATTTCTTTAATTTTATTTAGGTTGATTTGGTTTGGTTTAATTTAATTTATTTAAAGTTTTTAATTTTTTTAATAATTATTTTTAATTATTTAATTTTATATTATTATATTTAATTTAATTTTATTTAATTTGATATATATCAGTAGTATTGTTTAGAATTGCTAAGTTGTAATTTCACCAGAATTATGAGAGTTCATTTTGTATTTGTTTTCTTTTTTTGTTTTTTTTTTATAAATATTATATTTCCTTTTAATTTAATTTAAATTTTATTTATTATTACTATCATCCCATCGTTTCACCCACCTCCCGCCCATCCGCACGGGGGGCGCTGTCCGCATTACGTGCGGAACTTGTTTTGTTTTTCATCAAATCCGAGTCGCGATGAGGAGACATTTGTTTAGTATCGAGAACTAAAAAAGTTCAGCTACAGAGCAATATTCATCAGCTGATTTTTAAGAATTATTTAAAATATAGAAAGTAATGTAATGATTAGTTGAGGGTCGACAAAATAATTTTCTTAATACGAAAAAGCGAGTCAAATATGTCAAATGTGCTTGAATGAGGGTTGAAATCGAGACACTAACAATGCAAAGGCTCGTGAAATTCAAAATTCGTTTTATAAGCTTTCAAAAACAAGGGGCGAAAATGTCTGGACATTCTAAACGGAACATTAAATTTGATTTCAGAAAAAATAAGGTGGCTAGAAATCGAGCCTGTTATTATTTTTACCATGAAAATTGCAACAAGCTTTCCCGACAACTGGCGTCTCCCTACTATCGATTGATTGATTAGTTTCACACGACTAGTATAAGAAGGAAGATTGTATTGAGAGTCCCAATGCAAATTTCTTAAGGCAAATAGGAGAAATTGTTTTTGAATACACTCTATCCTATGAGAGTAGATTTGATACCTCGGGTTCCAAATCACCGAGCCGTATTCAAGAAAGAATTTGTTGACTATCCTACCAATTTGTCGTGTGAAGTTCAATTTAGGGTCCGCAGTGATCCCCAGGTTAATAAAACTGTGAATCTGTTCCAAACTGTAATAAATGAATTAAATTTTAATTTATTTTCTTTGCTTTATTTTTATATATATTTTTTCATTTTTTTTTCTTTTTTTTTTTAATTTATTTAATCAAATTAGTTTCTTTATTTTTATTTTTTATTTGAATTTATTTTTTTTATTTAATATTATTTTTATTTAATTGATTTAATTTCAATTATTCTGAATTATTTAATTTTTTATATAACTTTATTATATTTTATTTTATATTAAATTATTTAATCTAATATTTTTTTTGCGCTTTTGCTATTTAATGCGTGTAAATGTAAGTACCAACTCTTCAAGTCCATTCTTTTTATTCCATTAAATCGCTATAACTACTAATTGTTGACCTTCTAAGGAGCTATGACAATGAAGCACTTCCCATAAACAAAAAATTTTAGAATGCAACTTAGTTGTCACATTCACAGTTCTTCTCACATTCCTGCTTGCAATAAAATTATTAGTTTCAATTAAAATGACAATTATATTTGTAATTGTTTTAGGACAATTTGATAGTTTTAATTATACTACCAATTGACAATTTGCTGCATACAAGACCAAATATTATACATTCTGCTTTTATAGTATTTTAAATAGCTATTAAACTGAATATTTTTGTTAGAATGGAAAATAAGGTGAATTTTTAAAATTCCCAAAAAGCTATAATATTTTGTCATTACTCATTTTTGAATTATAACTTTGTAGGAATTCACTTAAAATCATATGTTGTGCATTCAAAACTGGTTTTTTGTCAACAATAGTATTTATTAAAATTCATATGTGTGTACTCTCACTTATGTATGTAGAAATATGCATGATCATAATTAAGCCTTGAAAAAAATTCTACAACAATTTTTGAACGCATTCAAATTTTTTTCTATTGAATATACGACTTACACATACATATAGAAACATAAATATAGACTTATTCTAGCACGTAATTGCACGACCTTCTGTATATTGTCATACTCTTAATTATGATTTTATGGGTGCATTACATAATTGAATTTGGTCAAGCAAACTGGCTTGAGTGGAATTATATGAAAATGCACATTTACTTGAACGGTATTTGGGAGTAGAAGTATAAGTATACACAAGTATATACAATTATAATACAATTTATTTATTTGTTTTTTAATTTTTTCAAAAATATTTTTTTTAAGTGGTTTTAATTTTTTTTTTATGCTTAAAGGTAAAAAAAAATCAACTAAATGAATAATCCCTATAAAAATTATTAAAAAATATTTTTAAAATAAACAGTTACATTCCGAAGGAATGTACTAATTTCTATGGAAAATTCAATTTACTAATTTTGTATGGAATTACGTATGTAAGTTCCCAAATAATTTCACTGTAATCACGCTAAATCGTTTGCACGAATTGTAAGCACTTTTTACTCTATTCAACGATGCACGAGCTTTGGAATGATGGAATGAATAATTTGAAAAGCAAAAAAAAAAAAGAATAAATAATCATATCCCATTGCTCTATATACAAACTTACATTAGTTGCATTTGGTCAAATGAAATCATGTTTATGCAAAAATATTCATAAGCATGCACACATACAGGGAACTGAAAATTTGATTTTCTTACCTACTAAGGCAGATATGTATGTATGCATTGCAGACATGGTAGGCGTTCATGTTGTCTGCTTTGGTAATATCTTAAAAATTGGTCGATTTACAAATTAGAGTAATCATAGCAAGCCAAATGGAGATTTTTGCATTTTTTTTTTTTTAATCGGCAAGTTAAGCATTATAAGGAGTATAGGATTTTTGTTTGGAATGCGGTTTCAAAATGGTAGACTAAATGTGTAAAATTACTTTATAAAATCTACATAGCTATAATTAGCTAAGTACAGAATCTTAAATGTACGCAACGTTCTACGTTTAGCATTTAATGGAAAAATAGTAGGGTATAAGAAAACGTTGCCTACATTTAGGCACACATAATAAGATTTTATCAAAGAAACATACCCCAGCCGTATAAAATAAAGCAACTCAATGCAAATATTTATAAGGATCTGATATTGTTTGTTAATTTTTTGTACCAGTTTGTTGTTATTATTGACTATTCTAAACCGGTATGAAAGCAAATTTGTGCTAACCAGTAAAATATGAGCATTAAATGCTAAAGATTAAGAAATCCAATTTAGGAAGTGATTAACTTCGCAATATATATAATAAATAAGTATCCTACATAACAGATGGAATGTTTGTTGAAATAAAGGGAACGAACAATTGAGAAGTATATGCTTCTTATAGTATACTGAAACGAATGTGATCTTCTCCATAACGATGGCAAATGACTTTGAAAATTTGCAAGATTAAAATTAATTACGTTATATTTCCAAAACATCACTTAATGTAAATCAAACTGCAATAAATTTATAAAAAAAATTGCCTACAATTAGGCGCTTTTACGAAATGCTATCGAAGACATGCACCTTGTTCATGAACATTTCAAATTTATTGGATATCATTTTTGGCATAAATATTAGTTTTTATATCTGACAAATCGGTTGTAGTGTGCTTTATGTATATTCTTCAGATTTCGATGATTTTCGGTGTTAATATGTATTTTAATTTACGTTTGTCAAAGGCCAAATTGCATGCTTTGCTTTGCTTTCTGATAATTTTTTGTTACAAAATCTCGTATCTGAAAAAATCAGAATATGGGAGCTATAACTATATATTTTAAGGTTTTCCGTTTTCGATGATTTTCTGTACTGATGTGCAGTTCATTATTTATATGTAGAAAATCTCACGTCCTTTGATGTTTTAATACCCCCAAAATTTCACATCTGAAAAATCGGTTCCGACAAATGTACTTATAAATATAAAAATGTATTTGCCTACCAAGTTTCATTGAAATAACTCAAAACCTGAGGAGGACTAGTTTGCGTTCAAACAGACGGACATTCGCGGATATACGCACATAGATAAAACAACCTAACTCGTCGTTCTGAGCCGATCGCTGTAATTTTCTTAAAATTTCTATCCAAAAACATTTGAAATCCTTAATGCAAAATGTTTGGTATTAGTTATTAGATCATTTTCTGACATTCAATTGCCCGTGACCTACAAAAACGCTTGGCTGTGAACATAATGAAAAACACTAAGAATTGTACGCATGATCAACATTTTTTGAGGCAAAAATATGCTTGCCTACGTGACAGATCGATTGAGGTCAAAATCACGGTGAAAAAAAACCACGAAAAATATAAACAAACTTATACAAACATATGTATTTTTTTTACTTTTTCACTTTTATTTTTGCGCTTTTCAATACACAAACAGCATTCCTCTATATGCACAAAAAGTGAAAGAAAAAACTTTTGCAAATACTACAGTTATATATATATACGAGAGTGCAGCACTTTAGTGCCACTTAAAGTCAATGCAAAATTTATCTTAAGCACAATAACTAGAACTCATGCAGTAGAAACACTCAAACTCACACTTACATACACACAGACAACAAACAATGAAAATGTAGAAATATAATAAACCCAAATACACACACATACACTTGAAAATTTCGCGTCAGCAATAAAATTTTATTTGAAGTGTCAAGCCGCACGCCACCCAGCCATTATTTTGCTGTTACTGCACATATATATGTTGCACTACACTGACTAAGAGATTTTTGAGTTTTTTTTTTTTTTTTTGGGTACAGTGCCGTCAATTGCAGTTGTACTACGCGCTGCAGCATTTCTGCCGGTTTTATAGCTAACTCTGCCATTGGCAATAAATTTTAATCATTTAATATCTTTGTTTTCTTATTTTATTTTTATTTTTTTTTTTTTTTTTATTCCCTCTTTTTTTCTCGCGACTTATAACTTGCTTAGTCTCTTAGTGCTTCTCCTCTCTCATTTTGTCTGTTATGCTGTCTTGGCAACATATTTTAAAGGCACTTTTTAAGTATTTGAGCTTATGCTGGCGCTGATTCTCACATACAAAACAAAACAGATTTTTTTGTGCATAAAATACTACAACGAAACATATACGTACGTATGTACACATATTTATGCTAGATTTTAGCACTTTATAAATCGGTGAAACTAGGTTACGAGCAATGTTCATAAAAAATTAATGAAATTATTAGAATACGTATTCTATAGAAAAAAAATTTTGAGCTCTAGTAGTATTTTTGTATATATGTTTCTCGTCTAAATGTTTTCATTTAGCCACAATTATGTCTAATAGCAACTTAAAGAAATTTTTGAAGTTCTAAGAGTCTTTTTTGAAGAATTTTTTTTAAAGAATTTTGTGGTCAATTAATATTGAGGATTATAATTTTTGAATCATTTTTTTAATTAAAAAAAAATAAAGAAAAGTTTCGAATAAGTATAACGGATATAGCAAATTTTTCTGTAGACATTTTTAAATTTGAATTTTAAGCCAAAGTATCACCCACTTTTAAAGGTCCCCTACTTTTTAAAGAAAAAAATACAGAAAATTCAAATTTAGTGGGAAATGTGTACTATCATTCGAAAGAACATTCTTTGGCATTTATATATTAAAGATTATTTCTTTCAAATGTTGACCGCGACTCATTCGCAGATGGTCCATCTGTTGAGTCCAATTTTCGACTGGTAACTGGCGATTGACACGCGTGATGTTTTGCTCCAAGGCCTGAATCGAAACGGGATTTCCCGCAAGACGTTAGACTTTACATTTCCCCACAATAGAAATTCTAACGGTGTGATATCACACGAACTTGGTGGCCAATCAACCGGCCCAAAACATGAAATTATCTGCTCACCGTAGTGCTCTCTCAATAATTTCTTGTTGAAACCAAATAGTCCAAAGATGATAAGCTTCAATTTCAGGCATCAAGTCGTTGGTTATCACAGTGCGATGACGGTCGCATTAATCGTTACGTTCTCACCGGCATCATTTTTGACAAAATATGGACCGATGATTCCACCGGCCCAGAAACCACTCCAAACCGTTGTTTTTTCTGGATGCAATGACAGCTCTTGAAACTCTTCAGGTTGCTCTTCGTCCCAAATTCTGCAATTTTGCTTGTTAACATACCCATTGAGCCAGAACTGAGCCTCATTGCTGAACAAAATTTGGCTCGGAAACGTCGGATCTTCTTGGAACTTTTCAAGAGAACATAAAGCCAAGCTATGTCACTTGGGAAGGTTGAGCAAACAGAAGGTAAAAGTGCACATGATACATGGTTTACCGATGCTCAATTTCTTCTTTTTTTTCTAATACAATCTTTTCCGCAAATTTCGCCATGCAAATATCCTTCCAAGTCTCCGTACTTTAACGAAAAAAATTCACGAATGCAATTAATTTCACAGTTTGGCATATTAGTCACCCAATCAAATATATGCAACAGCGAAACCCACTTACCACTCAACGCCAAGTATTAATATATGCGACAAAATGTTGCATAATTGCATAAAGTTTTCGCAAATATTTAAGCCTTCACTGAACATACCAATATGGGAATGAGTGCCAGTAAAGTAAAAGAGCAAAATCATTATTCACTCGTATGTAAATATACAGACGTTTATCACGACAAATGACAATGCGATAATTTATTGGCTTTAATACAAAGCTTAAGTATGAATAAAAGCAAGAGAAAGAGAGTACATACATTACATATGTAACTGTAAAAACTTATCTTCAAAGAGTCGGTCAATATAGAGTAATTTAAGGAAAAACTGTGAACTATCAGTTGGTACCAAAGCACGTCCTAAGCGTTAAATTTGAAATTGTATTGAAGTAGCGACGGCAAGAGCAGCCACAGAGACAGTCTTGTCAGACAGTTGTGTCTAATAAAATAGAAGAAAGCGTTTAATTGGACTCACTGGACAATGTACTGACATATAAATAATTGAAAAGAGGCAAGCAATAATGGAGTGAAGCTGAGATACCGTCGACATAAATGACACACAATGAAAAAAACATGCTTTTTTTAACTTCAATTTTTTTATTTTAATTTATTTGCTATATTAATGTTTCTTTTAATTTTTTTTTATTTTTGTTGCTTCAGTGCTTTATTGTTTCTCGCTGTAAACAAAATACGCTATGACATAATTCAAGTTAGAGACAGCGCTGCATGTTTACCTTTCATTCCATTCTACTCGCTCGCCATGCACTATTTTTGTGTGTGTATATGTGTTTTTTTTTTTTTGCTTTTTTTTTTTGCTTTTTTTTGTATCAGGTTAACTAACGTGACATGAACTGATTTTCAGCGAATTTTCGCTTAATCATTTGACCAGCGCCAAACCAACGTCCCTGCACGAGAGACTACTGTGTACTAAGTGTTATATAAGCGGCATAATAATACAGCAGATTTTTGGAGGGGAAAAAATGAGGAAAAATTCAAAGCCTAAAAATCATTTAAAAAAAATTATATAAAGAAAAGTAATAAATAATAAAAACACACAAAGTACGCGTTCAAGCATTGTCCACGCTTACTGAGGCTAGCTTCGTGTACGTGCAACGTGCCGCAGCGGTTTGTAACTCTTCTTGTTTTTATTTCAATTTTTTTGCCTTCGTTTCTGGCATTTTTAGGTGCAAAAGTTGGCAAAAATTCGAGAAAATGAACATATCATACACACTTTGTTGTTATTATGTTTTATAATTTTATTTTTTCGTCTTTTTTTTTACTACTTCTTAAACTCTTGCTGGCACAGTCACACTACTAACCGCATTCATGTAGCGACCCATATTAAGTACATTTGTATGCATGCATATATGTTTTTTTCTGTTGGTAGCAGCAACAGCTGTTTGTGGCTTGGTTTATATATTCAAATGTCACCACTTTGCCACCAACCGGTCGGCTGAGATCAACACACACATAAACTACATCACTTGAAACAGACGCTGAGAAGCTCTCGTTACCCGTTGTCATTATCTGTTGACAACACTTTTAATTTTATTGCAAGTATCTTTGCTTTGAGATTTTTCTATTTCGTCGGCGCGCATAATTCATCTTGTCTGTACTTGTCTTCACTCTTTCAACGGCAACAACTCCCCACAGAGTTTAAAGCAAATTTTTAATGCAAATTTACTATTCGAAATTATTTGCGCTAGTGGTCACACTGTTGTCGTTCGGGGGGTGTAGGGCAGTCATAAGAAGAACAAACAGTGGAAAAAGTTTTTTTGTTGTCTTGTCAAATAATTTTAACAACGATTATGGCAACATTTTCAGCCAATTAAAGAAAATTTGGTATTCTTAGTAATTTAATACTCTGATTTTATAAAAAAATTCTAATAGTTAAAAAAACGGAGATATTTATTTATATTTATTTCGAAAATTTTTTTTAAAGAATTTAAAAATTAATAATTTAAAAATTAATGAAAGTAAAGAAAATTATATAAAATAAAATTAATTACATCAATTAAATAATTTTGGGTATAATAAAACAGAATTTACTCAAACGAAATAAAGATTAAAATAAATTAAGATAAAATAAAAAAATTCATTAAGTAGGAAAAAAAGGATAAAATTAAAAAAAAAACAAAAATGATGAAAATAAATAAATTTAATGTATATAAATATATTAAATTAAATTAATAAAACAAAAAAGAAAGAAAAAAAATTTATTAAATAATAAAAAATTACTAAAATCAAATTACAAAATATATAAAATAAAATAATATAAAAATGAAGGGTTTAAAACATAAAAGAAAACAAAATCAAAAAATGAGATAAATAAAATTGAGACAAAACAAAAAGAGAATAATAAGAATAAAAACTAAAATAAAATAAAAATAAAATAAAATATTATAAAACAAAACAAACGTAATCAAAGATAATAAATTAAAATATAATTAAATTAAACAAAACAAAATAAAATAAAGTAATATAAAATGAATTAAAAAATAAATGAGATATGATAGCATAATGTGTTAAAAAAATAAATTATTTAAAATAAAATTAAACAAAAGGAAATAAAATAAAATGAAATAAAAGAAGAATAAATGGAACTGAACAAATTAAAATGAAATAAAACAGATAAGAAAAAAATTAAATATTTATCTATACAAGTACTTACATATATATATAATGGATTTTCTAATAGGGATGATATGAT
Organism: Neoceratitis asiatica; assembly: GCA_030068015.2. NCBI lineage: Eukaryota > Metazoa > Arthropoda > Insecta > Diptera > Tephritidae > Neoceratitis > Neoceratitis asiatica. The sequence continues at coordinate 38,331,724 of CM061527.1, forward strand.
TTCTAAGTATCGTTTTGGCTATTTTTCATATGTCATGATCTATCACTTTTCTTTTCATTGTATTCAGTAATGTTTACAATTTCATCAAGGCAAGATATACGCTTACAACAACGTTTACAAGTTATTCAATATTATTATCAAAATAATCGTTCTGCAATTGCAACTTTTCGTGCGCTTTTTCCATTTTGTGATCGTAATAATCGTCCATTTGTGCTCGCTATTCATCGAATTGTTGAAAATTCGGAGCGTATATTTTCTTTACATAATGTTCTAGTGCCAATAAAACAAAGAATAGGTCGAAGTAATGAAAATATGACTGCCGTTCAGACAAGTGTTGCTGAAGACCGCAATTTGTCGATTCCAAGACGTTCTCAAGAATTGGGACTGTCTCAAACCATAACTTTGCGGATTTTGAGAAAAGATTTGGGCTTGCATGCATATAAAATTGCTCTCACTCAAGAGCTAAAGGCATTGGACCACCATAAACGTCGTGAATTCGCTGATTTTGCCTTGGAACAACTTGAAAACGATAACGATTTTTTTTTAGAAAATCAACTTCTCCGATGAGGCTCACTTTCATCTGAGTGGTGCGGTAAGTAAATAAAACTGTCGATTCTGGTGCGAAGAAACTCCACAAATTATTCATGAACAACCATTACATTCACCTAAATTGACAGTTTGGCGTGGTTTTTTGTCCGGTTGCATCATCGGTCTCTACTTCTTTCGAAATAAGCTGGTAGCACCATTACCGTTGTCAATGGAGAGCGATATAGATCGATGATAACCAACTTTTTATGGCCGCAATTGAAAGAAATTCATCTTAGCAACATCTGGTACCAACAAGACGGAGCTACGTGTCACACAGCACGCGCACCAACTGAAAGGTTTGAAGGTTCGATTATTTCAAGAAATTGTGACATTGAATGGCCTCCAAGATGTTGTGATTTAACAACATTAGATTACTTCTTGTAGGGTTATTTGAAGTAATTGGTCTTTAGCAATAAACCAGACTTTTTTCAAGCTTTAAAAATATTGAATATTGAACGTACTATTCATGGCATACGACTTGATTTAGTGCAAAATGTGCTCAAAAATTGGGTTCATCAAATTCGTTCCTGCAAAAGAAGTCATGGAGGCCATTTGAATGATGTTATATTCAGAACTTAATTGTATCGATTGTACCTCACATTAAATAAAAAACGTTTGAATTTCCTTAACAATTAGTGTGTTTTTTTTTTAAATGATATAACTCTATTGGGGAAACCCTATATTTAGCTAGAGTAACCGCTGAATCGATTTTTCGGCCGAGCTTCTTCTCCAATTAGTGATTTTGGGTCTTGATGATTTTACCAATATAGTTTATTCTATGCCGCCTCCGAGCGGCTGATTAAATTTTATGAGGAGCTTTTTTCATGTCAGAAATACACTCGGAGGGCTTGGCATTCCCTGCCGAGGGTCGACCGCAATTAGAAAAATTAGTTTTCTATAATTTTAATGTTACCCAAACCTGTACTCAAACCCAAGCCTTTCAAATTATAGTACTCAACAGAAACTATTCGGCTATTGCGCCCACTATATAAATAGAATAAATTCAAAAATAAAAAAATGTAAAAAATAATTTTAAAATTTTAAATATTAATATTATCAAAGAAAATTGTATTAAATTAAAATACAGAAATATATTTATATATAATTGAATAGAAATAAAACCACGTAAAAGCAAAAAAAAAAGATTCGGGTTTACGGCTTGTAAATAAAACAAAATAAAATAAAATAAAATATAACAAAAAAAATTAAAAAATTAAAAAAAAAATTTTAAATAAAAATAAAATAAAATAAAATAAAATACAATACAATAAAATAAAATATAAGGAAATAAAATACAACAACAACAAAATGACGACTTTTAAATTAAAAAAAAAAAAAAATTTAAAAAAAAAATTAAAATAAAATAAAATAAAATACAATACAATAAATCCTCAATCCTCGAAATCATTATGAGGTATATTAAGCCAATTAATCAAGTCACCATTTTATAAATTTATATATATGGTTTTTTCGTACTTTTTTACAAATATTTTACTGTTTTTTTTTTCAAAGTTATCACAAATTCTAATCACTATTCATTTTCTTTTCTTCTAGGTATGTAATTTTCAACAAACTACATTTTTAACAGCAACAACAGCAGCTGTCCTGCATACAAAACACAAACAATTAGGCGAAGCAAAAGTGCATAAGCACCCGTCACGTGCACACCATACGCCCAAAGCAGTAAGCAAATGACCCTGCACATAAACTGGCTTAACAAGAAAATCTTTTCTTACCGCAACATATTATGTACACACGATTATATTAACATAATTTTCGTTAAAATATAAACATGTCCACATTTAGGTGCCCCTAACTGAGACACATTTAGGTTTGTAAATGCATGTATGTTTTTGTTTGTTCTCGAGTTTACACAATTTGTAGCACAACATGTGTGGCATGGACCGCCCACTGCGTTTTAGTTGCTACTTATTCTTGAGCGCCTTTTTTTGTATTTTTTCCTTTAATTGTGGTAAGTTTGCGTTTGCATTTGGACCTGCTAACGATTACCATACACAAGTAGCACTTCGTTAGCGAATATCTGCAGGAATCACTTGTAGTCATATACATATTTATATATACATATGTATGTTTGTATTTATATATATACTTATATATATAAGCAACTAAATTGCATACAAACGACTCTCTCAATCTATATTTGGTTGCGCGCCTTGCGTTTGCGCTTGCAAATCCCTTGCAGCCAACTCTATTTTTGCCAAGGGGAATACCTATTTAATTGGGTGGCATTTTGTTGTAAAAACAAATTGGGTGGCTAACAGCAATAGCAAAAGTCTGCAACAAATGCAAAGATATTAAAAATGGTAATTCCACAACATGCAAATGAGCAAATGAAATGTTTGTTGGTTGTGTATACGCCCAGACGGACTGAGGCAATTAAAGAGAAAAACCTATGAAGTAGATTTAAAAATATTTTAAACGAAAAAGTCATTTAGTCTGCATGTACAAATTCGTCACCTAATGTGCTTGTTTGCCAATTTTTTCAATAAGCATGCCCTGATCACTGCTGAAAACATTTTGCATATATGTTGGGAGAATACAGTTTTAGGCCAGTTTTCCTGTGAAAAAATCATACAAATTTCAGAATGTGCATATTTTTTTTGGAAATTAAATAAGAAATTTTTTTAAATTAAACACAAAATTTGAATATCCTCCTTCTGAGGCCAAATTTGGACCACTGATATTGCATTTGATGAAAAATAAGAGCCTGCAGCATAGTTTTTATCCTTAAACCAGCCAATAATATTGCTATTAGACCCAAAAGATTACAATTCTAGTGATTTATAGCCTCCGGATATATCACAAAAATGTTTTCCTTCACATCTTGTGCTCTCGTTAGAATTACAAGTTTGAACTTTTTTCTTTTTTGGAAGAAAGTTATTCCTGATTCAAACTTGAGTTGCTCGCATTCAATGTTTTGCTCTAATAGAGAAGAAATTTAGACTATTGCAGGAATTTGTGCGTTAAATTAAAGTGATTAAAGCAGTTTTTATGAGTAGTTTTAAAAGCTTTTATATAAAAAATGCACCTTTTTATGCTGAGAGGTATCTGCCGAGTAGCCTTCTCAATTAAAAAATTTTTTTTGTAAATAAAATCTCGGTCGATGCAAGAACCCATAATGCCTTCTACGATCTCAGGTATAACAAATATTTTTCTTTGGTTGGTTAAAATTAAGAATAAAACAATTCCTCTTGGTCAAATGTCCTAAGATGAAAATTTTTCTGGCCTAAGTCAAACATCTTTTCGCACGACTTCAACCTGCTCTGTTCCGGGATTAGTCAACTTCGAAAACGGTGCCTAGCTCTACTCGCTAGCTAAACAGGATTTAACAATCGCATTAAATGGAATTATATCATTGCAACCTCCGTTTTGAGTTTTAGATCTACCACCCGATACTGTTTAAAGAATCAAAATACTACTTAATCCTTCGAACGATCATCAAGTTATCTCGAGATCTCTCAAGCTCAACTCCAAAAATATTACCTTCACTCTTTGGCTACCAGCTTTGGTTACCATTGGATATTTTATAGCTGTCTTAGTGAGATTTAAGTTATCAATAAACCTAAAGGAAATGAACTTAGGCCCCCATGAAGTAGGTACATAAATCCAGGATTTTAACTTATACCTTATATATATATACCTGGTAGGGACATAAATACTGTTACTACATTAAACACACGCATTTCAATAGAAGAATTGAGCATACCACATAATTCCCATATGATTTATAAAATATAACCTATAAAGCGTTAGTCTGTATCGGGAATTCTAAATTGTGTGATTTTTCAACATGGAATGGTCAGATAATGAAAACCGTATCGCTGTTATAGCGCTTTTTAAGTGTGAAATGAAAAAGGTGATATTTTCAAAACACTCCGTCCGCTCGGCATTAGTCGCATGTTCGTCTACCTGTGCCTAAAACTGTTTGAGGAGACTGGGGATGTTAAAGATCGCCACCGATCGGTCAAGAATTCTGCGAAATCCGCTCCGAAAACAGAAAGTCATGGCCCGGGAGATGAATGTCCATGAGTCGAATTATTAAAAAAAACTTGGGACTTGGGGCTTTCAAACGCCGTACCGGACATTTGTTGACTGTAGCTGTGAAAAAAATAGGGTGGTAAAATGCAAACGTCTTTTGTGAAGCGCGCTGATAACTTGCACAGAAAAATCTTGTTTACCGATGAAAAAATTTTTAACGTGCAGGAAAAATTTAATAAACAAAATGATAGGGTGTATGCACGGTCATCTAAGGAAGCACCTGAACTGATTCCACGGGTCGAAAAAGGTCATCACCCAGCTTCAGTCATGGTTTGGTGGGGTAACTAACTTGAATCTTTGCGAACAAGGGGTCAAAACATCGGCCAAAGTTTACCAAGAAACCGTTTTGGAAGCTGTTTTAAGACCATTTAACCATTCCATGCTCCAAAACCAATCATGGACTTTTCAGCACGACTCTGCGCCGGCCCATAAAGCTAAAACGACCCAAATCTGGCTCCAAAACAATCTACCAGCATTCATTTCCACTGAAGAGTGGCCCTCTGGCAGTCCTGATTACAACCCGCTGGATTAAAAATTGTGGACAGTTTTAGAGGACATGGTTTGCCACAAAAGATACCCCATCATTGATTCTCTTAATACAGCTTTGATTCGTGCTGTGGCCAATTTCCCAATGGAGGAGGTGCGTGCGCCTATTGATGATTGGCCAGTCCGACTTAAGGCGTGCGTGAAGGCCAAAGGCGGGCATTTCGAATGAATACTGCTTTTTTATATACAATATATATCAATAAATATGTAAAAAAAATTGGTCCAAAAACATTCATTATTTTTTATTTTATAGCATAAAATGTGTGTAATAGTATTTATGTCCCTACTAAGTATATATATATTTGGCGCTTTGCAACCGCTGAAGCGATTTTCGGCCGAGGTCCTCCACCAATTTGCGGTTTTTGCATCTTAATGTTTTTTCCAACAAATGGAGGACCTACAGTTTATTCCAAGCCGCCTCCGAACGGCTGATGGATTTTTATGAGGACTTATATTTCATGCCAGAAATACACTCGGAGGGCTTGACATTCCCTGCCAAGGGGCGACGGCAATTAGAAACATTTATTTTCTATAATTTTGGATGCTGCTTGAACCTGGGCTCGATCCCAGGCCTTCCGAATGTCAGTACGCAATGCTAACCACTCGGCTTCGCGGCCGAGTACCTTACACCTCTTAGGTTAACAAAATATAAACACAGAAGATTCAAATTTAATGGGAAATGTTTCTGTGGCATCTATTTTTTGAAGATTATCTCTTGCACACCCTGGCCGCAGCTGCGTCTCAGATGGTTCATCCCTTGAGTCCATTTTCCGATGACTCGTTCGAGCATTTCGACTGGCCTGAATCGAAACGGGACTATCCGCATAGACTTTACACTTTACATATCCCTACAGGAAAAAGTTTAACGTTGTCATATCACACGATTTTGATGGCCAATCGACCGGCCCAAAACGTGGATCCGTTTTATCCAATCAAGTCACAAGGGCTTTACTCAGGCGTTGCATGAATACTAATGACTTGTGAACTACGCCCACGGCGCAGACGAATATTTGGTTAGACAGGGTTAAGGACATTACGATCTGCTTGTTTCTCAACTAAGAAATAATCTTACAGAGCTTAGTCTACCTCTAGAGAGAGATAGTGCAACCAAAAAAATTATTTCAATTTAAAATCAAATATTTAACCCCACTTTTTGTACCAGCTGCAGTATATGGTAAGTAGAAAAAGAATTACACGCACGTAAACTCACTTAAGACTCAATTAAATTCGCATTAACTTATAACTAGCACATTACCTATATACGCATGATGTAAGTATGTATATGTATATATCTACATATGCAACTACTGTAAGTACTATTTACTGAATGAACCATTAAATACAACCAAGTTTGTGCAAACGAAATAAAAGACTTAAGACACAAACTTGTCGCTGACTAAATTAAGTCATGTGAATTTTCGGATCGAATGAAGCAATAACAATAAAATGTGAAAAGAAACGTAACAGAAAATAATGTAAAAACAAATTAAGTAATTAATTTGTCAACACAAAAGCAATTACTCAACATGCAAAATATAAGAAACGTGGAAAAGTCCAAGCAGATATTCGAAAAATATATACAAAAAAAAAATAAAAAATAAAAAATAAAATTAAAATAAAAAAATATAAATAAAAAATTATAAACAAATTGACATACAAGTAAATTTACATATAATTCCATTTGAGCACACACTTACTCAGTACTTATGTATTGCATAGAGTTAGTATGATGTAAAAATTTCTTTCTCTTTAACGGGCAGGTGTAATTTGGGTGGTGGTGCTGCTTACGATGTTTGCTTGTTGCCCAATATATCGGCAGCAGCAACTATATGAAGTACACATTTGCTGCCACCACCACTAGCAACGCTACTGCTGCTACACTGTTGTTGCATTCTGCTCAATCAAGCAACCAGGCGTTTGTCGAAAACACGCAAATAAATGTAAAGCAAAAAAAAAGATAAAATCGAAATTAGGTGAATATTGCACAAGTGCCGCTAACGAAAAGCTAAATGTAACATAAAATGCATACAAACATACACATGTGAGAGCTTATGCCAATACAAACAAAAAATAATAATATTATTCGAAAAAAGTAAAAAAGAAACGAAAAAAATCCTATCCGAAATCTACCAAAGTTAACTGCACAAATTTAAGTTTAGCGAAAATATTTCATTAGTATGTACGTATATGTATATGCATGTACATATGTGCATATCTGTGGTATTGCGTCGTCGAAACCTGCCAACCTTAACTCTTTTGCATACTTTCAGTTATTTTGTTAATTGAAAAAATTTAAATATCTATGTACAAACAAATAAATGGCAATGAACACATACATATGTAGCTATTTGTTTACAATAGTATCAGAATGTTTTTTTTTTCTTTTTGTTTTTAACAGAAACTAATTGTCACTTTCGGCTAGGCTGCTTGCTTAAGTTTTTTTCCGTACATACATGCATGAATTCCTTGCAAATACAATTGTTTACATACATATATATATGATTTAACAACAAATCCGCCACAAATATGCTCTCTTTTATTCACCGAATATTTTCCAAGCGTCTATGACTCAACCGCCACCGCCCACCCACAATCGCTTTTGCGCTGTTAAAACCAGTCATTCAACTGCGCATGCGTGTCTACTGTTTTCCATTTTCATTTTATTATTCTTCTTTTGCTTCATTTTTCTATTATTCATTTAGCTAACGCAATTTAATGAAGCGTAATGATTTTGACATCATTATTTTTATTCATTAGCGTAACTAACGTTGCTGCCGGTGATGCCGGTTGAAGCGTTTTTGGTAGGGAAGGAGGGGGAGAAATTGCAACACTTCAATTTATTTTCACATGCTTTTGCGCAATGCAAATTACATTACATTAAAGTCTCACGGTTGAGCATGGCAGACAGAGCTTTTTTTTTTAATTAAAATTGTTTTGGTTGACGAAAAATTACACGTTTTCGGCTATTGGGGGGAACGAGAAAATTAAATATTGACCGTAAAAAAATTTAATATTAGGTTAATTAAAAATATAATCCAAAAGAAAAATTTTAGCTCTATATTATTTTATTTTTCAAGATAGACTTTATTTGCAAAAAAAAAAACATCAGCTAGTGTATCCACTGCAGGTCTGATTAGGAGAGAAATTCTGATAATAAAAAAATTGCTGGGACTGACCTATTCACAAAAATCGTTGCTTGATTGCTTGAAATATGACACATATGTAGCTTTTTGCTTAGATTACCAGGGACACTATTTTTCTTTCTGGGAAGTAGACCATGGAAAAACCTATTTGAAATCTTATTTATGATTGGATTTACGTAAAGGATGATTTCTAAGCTGTTGGCCAAATTAATTGAGAACAAAATTGATTTATGCTTCGATTGTGTTAAAATTTTGGATGATATTAGACATATGCACCATGGATTGGGAGAAAATTCAATTTTCAATTTGATTGAAACATTTCTTTACGGGAAAGTGATCACCAACAAACAGGCAAATTGCTTAATTAGAACTTTAATGACCCTTTTGCGACAATAATTAGAATACAATTTGGCGAAAATACAGAAAGCCACAACAACATGTGGCCAGTTTTTTCATTGAAATTTGTTATTTTTACAAGCATTTGTGGCGATAAAACTGAACACTAAACAAATTTAAATTCCTATAAACAAGTGTAGATAACTTCAAAAACTAATTTCTAGCCAAATATCTAGCTTAAAAACTGGTTCGGTTTTGGTACATAAATTTAAAAGAGTTTCGGAAAAATACAGTATTGGTCCACCTTTCTTCTCAAACTTACTTTTTGACTTGCTGATTCACAGGCATGCTAACAAATTCTGCAGAATTGATTAATGTGACGCTTAAATTTATAGAATTTCAAAAACTAGTTTTGAATCTAGAAATATGTTTTTGCAAAATGTATTAATTATACATAAAGTTTTAAACAAAGATTTAACCGTTAGCAAATATATAAAACTAGTATTCCCACACATCTCTCGGTTGTTTAAAACAGGATATAATAATTTAATTATGACGTAAAGAAATATTAACGGAGCTTTGGAAATAAGATGTGTTAACTGAAATGCAGAGTGTTTTCAATTGAATTTTGGTAAAATTTATTCGGGATGTTTTCTATATACAAAATGTTGTCATAAGAAAAATCAAAAATCTCATTTATTTATTATTCTAACCCAACAGAATGTGTATTTAATATAAATCAGAACATAAAGCAAAATTAAAAAAAAAACATTTTTGTTTTCTGTTTTCCTGAATCCAGCATCCACCGAATCTGAAATTAGATTTTTAGTACCAACATTTCTTGAAAGGATGATCGGAATCCCAATATTTATCATTCTATGGACCTTGTGTTCATTTCTTTAATAAAGGGTGATTCATTTCGAGGTTCTCTACTTTTTTAAAGAAAAAACACAGAAAATTCAAATTTAGTGGGAATGTTTATTATCAGGCGTAAATCTTTCCATGATGAAATGACAAACAATACTGAACAAACAAAACATGACAACTTGACTCAACTCACGTGTGATCTGTAAAAAAAAGGCTATTGAATACAGTATCTCTATTTGGATCACTCTTTATTTGCTTTTAAAGTATGCTATTGAATCTTTTTAAGTTCTTTACTCAAGTTTTATAATTTTTTTTATATTAAATTATAGTATAAAAAAAATGTTATACTTTTCTTCTAATTTCATTTCCATTGGCTTAAACTCTTCAACTAAACCAAGCGGTAGAAAATTCCCACAAATGTTTATTTAGCTAGCACAGCTGGTAGCAAGTACACAACACAACAGAAATGCTAATACTAACATAGCTTCGCTAAGTGGCACGAACTAAAAATTAGATCTAGAGCGCGTGATAAGTACATCGATGACAGACATAAATGAGTTCGATGAAAAAACGAAAATAATTGTGCTAAGTAGTCAAAGTCGAGCAATCAAAATAAAAAAAGCGGTGTTTGACATGTATTTTAAATATTTAATACATATTTATATCATGAAATACCGTAGATAATTAGAAAAAAAGGAAATAAAAGGCTAATTAAAGTTTTTCTCCAGCTTTTTGGAAGTTTCGTATGAAGCTTAACTTTATTTTATGAAGAGGCTTATCAAAAATTTTTTTTCTTTGGAAAAAATGTGGCAGAAAAAACTAGCACTCACGACCAGACTCTCTAAAAGAATATTATTATCTATTTATATGCATTTTCCTTTGTCCTTAAATTATTATTTTAATTAATTTTTTTTTTTTTTTTTTTTGAGATATGAATATGCTTTTTAATAAAGAAATTTTTAAATATTTAGTAGTGCATTAGTACTCGTTTAGGTGCTGAGTGACTTTGCTATAGGTGTGTGTCTTTGATGAAATTAAATACTTGCGCCTAAATGTAGGCCATAATTGCACTCATCTTTCGGGTAGTAATAAATTAATGATGAGCAATTTGTCTTGGGAGTTTTATTCAATTGATGTCGTTCATATCTTTTAACATATTTTAATTATGTGGATATAAACTGAATAAGGAAAAGTTTTTAATCGAAATTTTAAATAACTTTTTTCTATTTAATTCTAATAATCAAGTATTTACTATTATTAATTTTTTACCTTTCTGAGCGCTAGCCCGTGTTATTTCCTAATTTGTGGTAAATTTGTGGTGATTTTCTCATAACCTTGAAGCGAAAAACTAAATTATCCTATTTAACTGTGAAAATCCTATTTTCTATGAATTTTCTATATATTTACATACTTTGTTTTATTTATTTTTTTTATTTTTTATTTTTTTATTTTTATTTTTGCTTGATTTCAACATTAATTGCCTAAATAAGCCAAAATTATATACATCAATTCACAACTTTGCCAATTTAGGAAAGCAAAAAAACATATTCAAGGCTTTACAAAAATAATCAGTACTAGCATAACAGCTATACCTACAAATTAAATATATTTAAATGTTTATTTAAATATTGTATTAAATTCATTTGCTAAGGCTGACAAGTGCCATTCACATTTGACAATCACTTGTGACCTAATGTGGGTGTGCCGTTGCTAAAATTTAATAAAGGATGTACTGAAGATAAATTTATTTAAAAAAAATTATACTGAGCATACAGTATAAATTAAAGAGTTTGAAATTATTATTTTTAACAAATAGGAGTACATGACAAGTGCATTAGACCATAAAATGCTGAATAAAAGGTAATTATTTGAAGAAAGGCTGGAAAAAGATGTTAAAAAAGAAACTGTTGCTTACAAAAACGTATTTATTCAATTTTTGTTCGCAATATACAATATTATATCGTCATTTTAATTAGATAATAATAATGTATGTATTTAATTCTGCGGTTCAGCGCATACGGCTTCAAGCTATGTATATTTCAATCTTTATTTTTATATAAGCGGTGCGTATAAAGTATTTTTATTACTAAAACTATAGAAAGCTGCCATATAGGCGTACATGTTGTATTATTCTATTGGAAGTTGCCATATAGGCGCGAACACACCGGCCGCCTTGAACGACTAGACTAAGTTCAAAATTAAATACAAATTACAAAGATATTAATATTTACAAATATGATTAAAATTAGATTATATTACAAAGTAAATATGTCATTTTTTGTTGGCAAAAGAGTAAGCTTTGCTACTGGTCGCACCAATTCCCCACTTGAGGTCTTCAATCGTACTACTCGTACTACTCCATCTTCACCAGGATGACACTGAATTACACGCCCAAGCCGCCATTTAGTGGGTGGGGCAATTGGGTCGTGTATGACGACGACATCTTCTTCCTTTAGATTAGACGAGAGGCGAAACCATTTCACTCTTTTCTGCAGTTTGGTAAGATACTCATTCCGCCAACGCGACCAAAAATGTTGTCGCATTGCTGTAATGACTTGCCATCGTTGGTGCAACGTTCCTGTGAAATTTTTTATGTCAGGCTCAGGCAGTGCTTTCAGCGGTTCACCAATCAAGAAATGACCAGGCGTGAGGATTTCCAAATCGTCAGCGTTAGCAGAGTACCAATACAGAGGACGCGAGTTGACACAAGCCTCCACCTCAGTTAATAACGTGGCGAACTCTTCGTAACTTAGAAGAGAACTACCCAACGCTCGTTTCAAATGGTATTTTATGCGCTTCACCCCCACTTCCCAATAACCACCCATATGTGGCGCAGCTGGCGGGTTGAAGTGCCATTTCACATGCATGTTGGTCATATATGTGGAGAGCTTTTCATCCTCTAAACAACGTTGATATGCGGCATATAACTCTTTTTCGGCGCCTACAAAATTTGTGCCGTTGTCCGAATATAGATGCTGACAAAATCCTCTTCTATTCACAAATCTTGAGAAAGCAGCAATAAACGCGGGTGACGAAAGATCCCCAACGAGCTCAAGGTGCATTGCCCCAGTGCTCATGCAGATGAAACTGGATATATATGCTTTGCATGACCTTGCACCTCTGCCTTGCGAAAACTTTATGAAGTATGGGCCTGCGAAATCGACAGCGCTGTGAAGAAAACATCGAGAGCTCGTAAGGCGGCTACCGGGAATATCTGACATTACTTGACCCAACGGTTGACGGTTTATACGTTTACATTTGATGCATTTATGGTAGATTGCACGTACAAGATTGCGAGAACCAAGTACCCAGAAACGACGTTGTAGAATGGTTTGCATGATTTGCGGGCCAGCGTGCAGCGTACTGTAGTGAATGTCGAGCAATATGAGCTTGGCCAATATAGAGCTTCTCGGCAAGATTATAGGGTGTTTGACATCAGTAGATATCGAAGCATATTTTATTCGACCACCAACGCGAAGTACACCATCAGCATCCAAAAACGGTTGAAGACGTATTAGACAGCTACGCAGTGGTATTTGTTTGTTGGACCTGCAAGAAGTAATTTCTTTTGGAAAGGCGTTAGTTTGGATATACTTTACCAATACTATTTCAGCTTGTCGTAGTTCACAGCTGGTAAGATTGTTCGTAGTCCGTTGATTGCTGATTGAACGTAAGTTTTTTATGAAGCGCAGAGCGTAAGCAGTGACCCTCTTCAGTTTGATATATGAATGGTATCCTGATAGAAGTTCCCATTCTTCTGCGGTTTCAGCAAAGTGCGTTGCGGGTTTGGTGCGGTATTTCTTCACGAAGCTCGTTGCAATTTGTAGCCCACTTGCGTAACTCGCATCCAGCTTTAGACAAAACCTTTGTCACGTCAGTTTGAAGTTTGAAAACATCGTTTATTGAAGACGATCCTGTTAATAAATCATCCATGTAGAAATCACGCATGATGATCGTAGACGCTACTTTGTATTCTTCACGAGCATCTAATGCAGCTTGACGAAGGGAGCGTATTGCCAAATGAGACGCTGCGGCGACGCCATACGTCACACGAAGCATTCGGTAGTCTCGAATAGCTTCAGTTGGCGTATCACGCCATACTATACGTTGATAATCGGCATCTTCCTTCGCGACATATACCTGCCGGTACATTTTTTCGACGTCAGCCATAACAGCGAAGCGATGGGTTCGAAAACGTACAAGTATAGAGAACAGATCCTCTTGTAATTGTGGACCTACCATTAGTGCGTCGTTGAGTTAGTAACCCGATGAAGTTTTCAATGACGCATTGAAAACAACTCTAAGTTTGGTAGTGGAGCTAGTGCTCTTTACGACGGCGTGGTGTGGCATGTAATAACTCTTTTGTACTCGACAGTTACCTGCAAGTTCCATATGACCCAGACCTAAGAGTTCTTGCATAAATTGTGTATATTGACGACGGAGCTCGTCATCAGCAGCGAAACGTTTTTCCATTCTAAGGAAACTTTTCACAGCTATGGATCTCGACTCACCTAATGGAACGGATTCTTTCAGAGGAAGGCGTACGACGTAACGCCCATCTTCAGCGCGGTGATAGTTTTCGCGGAAATGATTCTCACAGAATTCCTCTTCAGGAGTCAAGTAGCGCTTAGAAGGAAATTCTTCTAGCTCCCAGAATTTACTCACCATTCTGATGAGTTGCACATCGCAATGCAGAGACGAAATGCGTTTTGCTTTTGCAGCGGATGAATAGATCGCTTTGCCGAAAAGCACCCATCCAAAAACAGTATTTTGTGCCATCGGTGTACCGGGTGGGCTTTTGCAAAGACCAGTTAGCAAAAACTTGTCCATTTCGTCCATTCCTATTAGTACGTCAATGGGACCAGGTTTAAAGTAATGCGGATCAGCAAGAGCGACGTTTCGTAGGTGCGGCCACGATGACTTCTGCACGTCAACCGTGGGGAGATCATTTGTGATCTTTGACAAAATAAGCGGAGTGATTATGTAACGCCGATCCATTGATCGTGGCGCAAGCGAAATAGTAGTCTCACCTTTAACTTTGCCGCCATCTGAGGAACCGATTCCAGTGACACAGGCGGCGGAAGGTTTCCTGGGTAGACGCAGACGTTGAATACAAGATTCTGTTACAAATGATGCATGTGAGCCGTTGTCAAACAACACTCGTGCAGGTTGCCATCGCCCTGCATGATCCTGCAGATATATTTCTGCAGTAGCCAACAAAATAGCACTATCTGATTCAGCCACGTGAGATGTTACACAACTAGAATGTGATGAGTCCGCATTCTTTTTAAATGTAGGAGCGATGAAGGTACTACTCAAAGTAGTAGTAGCCGGTTGCGATAGTAGATTACCTTGTTGTGAAGAAGAATGAGAATTCAGGTCATCGTTTGCGATGTCGTCGTCACGGCTGCCATGTAATAATGTATGATGTCGACGCCGACACGTATTGCAAGTAGATAGACTACGACACTTTACTATGAAATGACCTTTGCTTAAGCAATTAATACACGCGTTGTGTTTTTTAACCAATGTGTACCTATCAGACACATTCAATTTTTTAAAAGAAGGACAAGTATAGATTTTATGGTTAGAATTGCAATAAAAACATGATGGGCAGGAGGCTGTTGAGTCAATAGCGTTGGACTGGAATTTGTGTTGATCGCCAATAGCGTGAAGTACATTTGTTGTTGCTTTCGATGCTGCTTTGTTGCCCGGACGGGCTCCTTGCGTTGACGTCGACAGCGAACTACTCGTTGGTAACATTTCAAGCGAACGCGCGCGCGTCTCTAAAAATTCAACCAGCTCTTCAAATGTAGGTAAAACATCTTTCACCAATGATAACTCCCATTGTTTTCTGGTTTCGTAAGCCAACTTCGAAACCGTAATGTGCACCAACCAATCATCCCAAAAATCTACAGGCCTACCCAAGGCGCGCAAAGAACCGATGTGCTGCATGGTGACGTTTAGTACTTGCTTAATAGCTACACCAGAATCTCGAGGTGCCCTCTCAATCGCCAAAATTGCTTTGAAGTGGCTGTCCACCATAACTCGTAAAACCTTATAACGTGTCGTGAGCAAATCCCACGCAGCACTGTAATTACCGTCACAAATTTGTAAACTACTTACGAGTTGGAGTGCCTCACCTTGTAGACAATTGCGCAAATAATGTAACTTTTGCCCATCGGACAGGGTTGTATTGTTGTGTACGAGCGATTGAAAGGCATCGAAAAAGGCTAACCACTTTGTAGGATCACCACAAAATGTCGGTAGTTGCAATTTGGGCAACTGAATTGCCGGTGGAGCAAAATTTGTTGATGTAGAAAGCCGCGGCAGCTCATGACCTTTCATGAGGCGTTTGAAGTTAGCCTTTGCTGTCGTATACCATTCTTCTGCTTGAATACGAGATTGCTCTTCAACCGGTGCGTTTTCTTCGCCGCACAAAGCCTCTACTTCTTGTTGAGCATCACTAAAACGAAGCCACTGCTTTTCAAGAAGTTGGAGATATGTTTCACTGGCTTCTTTATCTAGAGTCAGCTCGTCATTTTTACTCATCACGATATATCTTTTAATTGCGTTTAAAGCAGAGTCACGAACCTTCACTTTGGACATGGCGTGATGTGTTTTAGTGAGGTTATGTCACACACGTGCGATTTTACTATTGAAAGCGATAAAGAAAGCACTTTTCGCGAGCGAACGTCGGTAATTGATTTATAATTTTTAAACTTAACTTCAAGGTAATCACAAAGTCAGCGGATATATCACCGATATTATTAGACCGAATCTTTCAAAATATGGACACGCGATCCGGCTCGAAGGACCAGTTGTTGCTTACAAAAACGTATTTATTCAATTTTTGTTCGCAATATACAATATTATATCGTCACTTTAATTAGATAATAATAATGTATGTATTTAATTCTGCGGTTCAGCGCATACGGCTTCAAGCTATGTATATTTCAATCTTTATTTTTATATAAGCGGTGCGTATAAAGTATTTTTATTACTAAAACTATAGAAAGCTGCCATATAGGCGTACATGTTGTATTATTCTATTGGAAGTTGCCATATAGGCGCGAACAGAAACAAAAATCAAGTTAGTTTATGAAATAAACTTAAGCAGGAGTTCTTAATAAACTTTCCAAGCAAAAGCAAGTCAAATTTACTGCATTAAGTGTTGACAGACAGCAATTAAGTTGATTAACTGCATAACAGAGCTGAATTTTATTTAAAAAAAATTAAAGCAAAAATACAAAAACTTAAAAAAGTAGTTAATTTTAACAAACATTCTTCTCTTTGCATGTGTAACCACAATATCGCCTGTTGTCGGCTGCATTTTTGTGGCACAATCAACTTATATACTAACTTAACTTTGTATGCTAATGAGTTAAGTAAACGCAAGACTTAAGACACAAACGCGCCGCGGTGTAGTCGACTATTGCGGAGCCGAAATTAATACCTTTGAATTAAAAAAAAACTTTAAAAAAAATATTTACAAAAAACGGTGAAAAAATCACATAGCAAAGCAATAAAAATCATTATTGGTAAACTATAGCTGTTTATGTGTGTGTGTGGGTGCGTGTTTGTTGTTTGCATACAGGTGGGCCGGTAATTCGATATACGTACTTATTTACTCACATAGTTGTCTGCTACGCCAACGCAAATGCATTAACTATGTATGTATGTATGAAGTAGATTCAATGAAAATAAATGAATATAATTTTATAGATTAAATTTATATTAAATTAAAGAAAATTAACCAAAATTAAATCGTTTCTATGCAAATATGTGGCTTTAGCATACAATTAATTAAAAAAAAAAAACATTCATAAAAAATCAACATACAAGCACACACATGGTGGTGAATAGTTTTCAAAACACCTATACTTTGCTTCTGCCGCTCCTTTGCGCAATTATAGTGTATGAAAAAATATATATTTGCAAATATACATGCAAATAACACACGCAAATTGCTGCCACCACATAGAAAAAGCTCGCTTCTGCCACTTTGACAGCACATTTATGTACTTAGACTGCTGCATTGGCATAAATTATTGAAATAAACACACACACACACACACATATGCATATCTGCTATAAATACATATACATTTGTATCTATGCCACCTCTGCAGCCACATTAACACTTTGCCACTTAAATGCACTTAATTGCAGCTCAAAATGCAACAATTTCAACAACAACAAAACCACATAAAAGAAAACTAAAATTGAGCATTAAAGCACAAAGTGTGCAACTAAAGACCTTAAACCCAAAAAATCATTATGGTGGCTAAAAAAAATCAACTACCAAATGTTGACGGTAGCAATGAGAACAGTTATTACGGCATTTTGTGTTGTTGTATTTTGTGTTTGTATGTTTTTTTTTTGCGCTACTTCAGTTTTAAATCGATTTCCATTATGATTTTCTACTTAGCTGCCAATTTATTTAACGGTACTTCGATTGCCCTGTACAGTCCGATACTATTGCTTTAGATCCTCGTTATTCTAGCTGCTAGCCAACACGTCGCTTAACTCTTTGCTCCTTAATAAATTTAATTATTTTGATTTGGTTAACTTTTCACGTTTCAGTAATTTGTTTTTTAAAGCAATTCAAGCTGTTCTTTTTTCAAACGTTTTCACTTATATTTTTAATTAAAGGTAAGGTAATTTATAATTTTTTTTTTTTCAATTTAGTTAATGACTAGTGGGCGAAATGATCGAAAATTAAATAGAGCATGCGAGCTGAAAAGTATAAATATAGAAAAAAAGGCAACTGGAGCGCTTCTAAATAAACGATTAGCAAAATAATTCCTTTTTTATTACCAACATGGAAACCGCTTATGTCATGCTCAAAAATGTGTCCTACTTTAAATGGAAAACAAATTGTTTTAATGATTTCGTTAGCTCCTCATAAAAATCCATCGGCCGTTCGGAGGCGGCTTGGGTTAAACTGTAGGTCCCTCCATTTCTTTTATTTTATTTTATTTTTTTGTTTATTTTTTCATTTTATATCTTATTATTTTATTTTTTTAATATTATTATTTCATTTTATTTTTTAATATTATTTTTATTTTATTAAATTTTCATTTTACTTTTTGATATAATTTTTTGTTTTATTAAATTTTTTTATTGTATACTGCTTAAGTTTATATCATTCTCATTATTAATTTTTTTATTTTAATTATATTAAATTAATTTCATTATTTAATTTTTATTACTGGTTCTGTTTTCTTAATTTTTTAATATATTTTTATTAAAAATAGAAAAAAAAGTTTCTAATTTATTTTATTTCATATTAATTATATTTATTTAATTATATTTTATTTATATTAAAATTCTTAATTCTACTTCATTTTTTTATGTTATTTTATTTTATTTTATTTCAGAATTTTTTGCTTTATTTACATTTGTTAATGGCTGAGATCAGATCGCCTGATATCGAAATAAGTATCCATAGCTCCACAGCCCCCAAGGGGCTGCCTTATTTGAAACAATACTCTTGTTTCTAATAAAAAGTTACATAAGCAAATAACCTTTTATTATTGTAATGAATAAATAAATATATATGAATATACTTTTCCATTTAATAACATCACAAGGTCTCCATATTTATGTTATTAATAAAGATGTTTCAAATTTCTCTACTTTCAGGTATGTTCTATCCAAACAAACAAAAAATTCCAAAATAGTCGTAAGTACTAAAAAAATTAAATAACTTAATTAAGTTATAATATTACAAATAAAATAAATTTCAAATACAAACAAGGTATACAACTTAAAAAAATTAAATAACGTAATTAGAAAAAAATTAGATCAAATAAAATAAACTAATAATACTAATAAAAAAAATTAAATATACTAGAACAAAATGAGATTAAATTTAGCATGAAATGAAATAAGAAAATTTATTAAAAAATCAAATGAAATGAAATTGAAAAATATACCCAAAAAGTGCAAATACCCAAAAGTACAAATACCCAAAAAGTGCTGCACCGATTGAGCTGAAATTTTAGCATGATATATAATCCGCATCAAGGATTGTTTTTATCTATTCTTTGCATCTGTCACATATTAGCGGGATGTGGACCTGGAACTAACCTATTCGACAAAATCCTAAAGGGTGTTCCAATGGGGATGATATGATTTCTAAGTGTCTTTTTTTTCATTGTATTCATTAATGTTTACAATTTCATCATTGGACCGCCGTAAACATCGTGAATTTGCTGATTTTGCCTTGGAACAACGATAACGATTTTTTTAAGAAAATCATTTTCTCCTATGAGGCTCACTTTCATCTGAGTGGTGCGGTAAATAAACAAAACTGTCGATTCTGGTGCGAAGAAAATTCACAAATTATTCATGAAAAACCATTACATTCACCTAAATTGACAGTTTGGCGTGGTTTCTGGTCCGGTGAAATCATCGGTCCGTACTTCTTTCGAAATAAGCTGGTAGCACCATTACCGTTGTTAATGGAGAGTGGTATAGATCGATGACAACCAACTTTTTATTGCCACAATTGGAAGAAGTTAATCTTAACAACATCTGGTTCCAACAAGATGTGGCTACGTGACACACAACACGTGCAACAATCGAATTATTGTTAGAAAGGTATGGAGATTCGATTATTTCAAGAAATTGTGACATCGAAGTTGTGATTTAACACCATTAGACTACTTCTTGTAGGATTATTTGAAGTCATTGGTCTTTAGCCATAAACCAGACTCTCTTCAATATTGAACGTGCTATTCATGACATACCACTTGATTTAGTGGAAAAGGTGCTAAAAAATTGGGTGCATCGAATTCGTTCTCGCAAAAGAAGTCATGGAGGCCATTTAAATGATGCTATATTCAGAACTTAATTGTATCGATTGATTTGAGTTTCCTTAACAATTAGTGTATTTTTTTTTTTTTCAAGAAAAACTCTATATTTATGGTTTAAAAACCCTATATTTATGGTTCGATTTGCTTGAAATTTTGTGCATAAGTAGTTTTTTGCTTAGATTAGTAGAAGCATCGCTCTTCTCTCCGGGAAAGGGACCATGGACCAACCTATTCGAAATCTTATTTATGGTTCGATTTTCGTAAATGATGATTTCCAGGCTGTGGACCGATCTAATTGGAAAAAAATGGATTTATTTTTCGATCAGCGAAACGCATTCGCAAATATATAAATAATTTTAAATTTCGATTTAGAAGATGCTTAATTAGAACTATAATTAGCCTTTGCAATATCAATTAGAATAAGAATTAGAGAAGATACCGAAAGCCACAACAACGTGTGGCCAGGTCAGCTAGTATTATATCAAATTAAATTATATTGCTTAAATTAAATTATATTGAAGGAAAAAAATAAATTAAAACTCAATTAAATTAAATTGAAGTAAATTATATTAAATATATTAAATTTTAATTAAATTAAAAAAATTAAGTTATATAATTTAAATTACTCTTAAATAAATAAAATGAAAAGAAATAAAATCAAATAAACTTAATTTAATTAAATTAACTAATATAAAACAAAACTAAATTAAATTAAAATAATCAAATGAAAAAAGTGAAATAAAACTAAATTAAATTAAATTACAGTATATTAAATAAAATTAATTAAATTAAATTAATTTATATCAAACTAATTTAATTAACTAACTATATTAATTTATTTGAAACTAATTAAATGAGGTATTATAAAATTATAAAAATTAAAATAAAACTAAATGAAATTAGATAAAATAAAATAAATTAAATAAACTAAAACAAATTTAAAAAATTAAAGAAAAATAAAATAAAAATAAAAATAAAATCACTTGTTTATTTTGATTTAATTTAATAAGTAACAATAATTAAAACAAAGTTTCACAATAAAATCCTACTCTAAAAAAATTCTTTATTAAATTCTTAATCAAACTTCACACACCACAATTCATCAACCAACACACAACATCCGCATGTCAAGCCAAACACAGAAAATAAATGCCAAAATGTCTGCTACGAATCAAATAAATAACATGTAGCATTAATTTTTACAACGCACATTTAATTAAACAACGATTTTTGTAAGTTTTTTGTCGTTAAGTGACATTAAAGAGTTGCGTTTTTTTTGCCTTTGAAGTGGCATATTTGCGCTAGCGCCGCAGGTGCTTAACAGTGAAGCAACTTAGCGAAATTAAGGCAAAATAATGTGACCAAAGAGATAAGAAGAAGAAGAAGGGGAAAATCAATAGCGAAATGAAAAAATTTACAATAATTGTGGCAACAACCAAAAGCAGCAGCACGGCAGCAAAGAAAACTCGAAATCAAATCAAAATACTGGGTCAGTGTAACAGGCATATGCACAAAACAGGAGCCATAATCACGCACACACACACGCTTATCTTTATGGCACTAGATCAACAACATATATATGTATATATATATTTTTTTTTTTTGCTGCTCCTCATATGTACGTGCAACTGAAACGTGCTAGCGCTGATTTTTAATAGATTTGAAAGAGAAAAAACACCAACTACATATGTATGGATAGAGCCAGTAATATGGCGATGTGACATCTCTACGTATGTATGTACATATGTAGTGTTAACAATAATGGCACAGTGGCATGCCACATAGCAGTGAATTTTATTTACACATATTTATGTGCGTAGATATGTGCTTACACTAGTTGTTGTCGTTGCATGCGCGAAATGCGTTTCATGTGACAACAGAAAGTGAACAGCAGCATATGAAATGAATACCTCGGCCACACGGCCGATAAACGCCAAGGCAAAACAAGCCAAGCCAACATTTTAACTACACACACACATACAAGCAAACCACACACCCATTATTGTGTAAATTACATACATATGAAGGCTATTATTGTGTTGCACATGTCTAGTTACAGTTGGCTAATCTCACATATTTTTGTAATTTCTTCTTTTCTTTTTAATTTTTTCCTTTGCTTGCTTGCTAAAGCTTTTTCTTTTTAACCCACATCTTCACTTTGTTGTTTACTCCTTCGTCGGTCAACTGCCAAGTTGTAAGTGTTTATCGATGGAAATTAGTTGTGGTCTCAAGCGTGGTACACTTTTCCATTTTTCTTACCACAAAAAAATATGTCACAGAAAGTGGAAGTGAATGAGTGGTTGAGTGCGTGTGTATGTGTTGAAATGTTGGCAGCATTTTTCGTTTTGGTTGGCATACTTCAAGCGTGGCGATGAAGTTTTTCACAACATATTATTCATTTAGCACTTTCTTTAATTAATCAGAGATTCCACACATACATATGTATATAACACGTTTTATTTATATTTTAATACAGAAGTTTCAATGACTAAAGTTAGAGAGTTTCTAGAAATATTTTTTATATTCACCAGAGCTTGTGTTCTATGTTCCTCAAGCTATGACCACTCTTTACTAAAATTGTGATTAATTTAAGAGCAATTAGGGAAACTCGCTGTTCATACACATTCAATTAAATTCAAAGAGCTAGTTTTTGACAGTATATATTGTTTTTTTTATATTATTTCTGAAAATTTTTATCTAAAAAATGAAGGTTGACCGCATTAGCCGAGTGGTTAGCACTGTGTTCTACTATGTGCAGTATCATAAATTCGAATCCTGGTCAGACCAACAGCTAAAGTAATAGAAAATTAATTTAAATAAAAACATAAGCTAATTTTTATAATTGCTGCGCCCTCCGGCAGGGTAAGTCAACCTCTCTGGGTGTACTTCTGACATCAAATAAAAATCTCTTTATTAATACTAAATAAATAAAATAAAATACAAATAAATTGCTATTTATGATAGAACTATTGAGCTTATCCAGGGAATATAAACAAGTTTTGGTAACAGACCTCTAAGCAATTATTTGAGATTTTGAAAAAAAAATTTCAGTTTCAAATTCTGGGATTTGCTTAATTAACTAATGAAGTATATGTGGGAATAATATCTAAAAAATTAAGGATTCCAAATGAAATTTTATTATTTGGAAGTGTCGTTATCTTCATGTGTGTCTCCTCTATGAGAAATAGCTTCTTATTAATCAATTAATTTAAAGGGTAATCCATTTCGAGGTTTCGTACTCATTTCCAAAAAAAAAACACAGAAAATTTTAATTTAATGGCTGTCGCCGCTAGGCAGGGTAAGTCAAGAAGATTCTTTGGCATTTATTTTTTGAAAATTATCTCTTTCAAATGTTAGCTACGTCTTAGATGGTTCATCCATTGAGTCCAAATTTCGATTACTCGTTCGAGCATTTCGACTGGTAATTGGCGAATGACAAACGTGATGTGTTGCTCCAAGACCTGAATCGAAACGAGATTGTCCGCATATACTTTAAACTTTACATATCCCCACAGGAAAAAGTTTAACGTTGTGATAACCCATGATCTTGGTGGTCAATCGACCGGCCCAAAACGTGAAATTATCTGCTCACACAAACGTTCTGTCAATAAATGCCTTGATTGATGTTATGTGTGGGAAGTGGCGTCATTTTGTCGAAACCAACCGTCGCGTAGATCACACAGAGATAAATTTCAGGCAACAAATCGTCAGTTATCATGGCGCGATAACGGTTGCCAATGACGAATACGTTCTCATCGGCATCATTTTTGAGGAAATATGGACCGATGATTCCACCCGTCCACAAACCACAACAAACCGTTATTTTTTCTGGATGGAATGGCCGCTTATGGATCTCTTCAGGTTACTCTTCGTCCTAAATGCGCCAATTTTGCTGAACAAAATTTAGCTCGAAAACATCGGATCTTCTTGGAACTTTTCAAAAATGCATAGAGCGGAGCGATATCGCTTGGGAAGGTTGCGCGGCTTCAGTTCTTGCACAAGCTGTATTTTGTACACTTTCAATTTAAGATCTCGACGTAAAACGTGCCAAGTCGTTTCATACATCAGTCCGAGTTGCTGCGAACGGCGCCGCATCGACTCTCCAAGGTCTTCATGTACACTCTCAGCTACGGCCGTTATATAATATTCACTGCGTGCTAGACGCGTCTATTCGCGCGAATATTATGCAATAATGAATGCTGGGTCTCAAGATGGGTGATGGTGTTGCGAATAGTATGCTCAGTAGGCCGATTATGTTGACCATAGGTTGAGGGAAGCGAGCGAAACACATTAATTACAGAGCCTGAATTTCGGTAATAAAGTTGAATGATTTTTAAACGTTGTTCAGGCGTAAGTCTTTCCATGATTAAATGCCAAAAAATAACAAACATAACATGTCAGCTTGGCAAGACTGACGCGTAATCTGTCAAAAAAGGGCTATTAATAAAAGTACCGCTACTAGGATGATTAGTAATTTGTGATAGTTTGCTGCCTATGAGGGTTTAGTGGGCAATTCTGGGAGATTTTTAAAAGATAACTGAATTGCATTTAAGAATCTAATTTCTGAAATGATCTCAATGAACTAATGAAGTGTATGTGTGAACATTAGCTAAATAATTAAAATCATATTTCAAATAAACTTTTTATCCAGAGTGCCAATATCTTCAAGACATTCTCTGACTCAAAAATATAGCTCCCCAGAACTAATCAATATCTTAGGGAGTATAAATTTATTGCTAAAAATATATAACAAGTGACTTTTTCAGCGACATAAGCACTTACTCATAACCCAATTGAATTTGTTGTAATAAAATTGAACTTAACTTAATTTAAAATTTAGTCATAACAGATGAAATCATAGCCATAAAATTACATATTGTAACGGAAATCCCAAATATGAAGGACAGACAAAAGAAGTGACAGTATGCTGGAAATTCCCCGTAAAAAGGACAGACGAAAAGAGCGGTAGCAACTACTGCAGGTAGACGAGTTAGCGCATGAACGGAATGTTTGGACTGTCGTTAAGAATAAACGGAGCGACTGCAGCTATCCCAGGCAAATGAATAATCAGACTATTCTTGAGCCCGTGAATACATTGTTTGGGCCACCCTCAGATATAAAAAGAGCGGCAGCCGCTATTACACCAGAGACGAGTTGAAAACGCAGTGGTGTTAATATTGCGGATAAACTGTTTGAAGCAGAAATTATTGAGACTAAATGAACGTTGAGTGAATTCCTGACGATTAAGAGGCCAAACGAACAAATCTGGGATTGTGGTTTAGCAATTTAGTGATCAGACTCGAAGGATTTGGGACATCACCGAGAGTAGCTACGAAAAACGTTACAATGTATTTCAATATAAATGCAGTCCATACGTGAACGAGCTATGCTATGCTTGCTAGTTTATGCACAAAATTATCTTTATATTAGTTTCTCAATTATGAAATTATTTTCTCTCTTTTTTTAATACGTTTTTGTTGATTCCTCATCCAATTTTCGATAAAACTATGTAGTTCATAAATTTTTAAAGCCGGTGCACCATATTTAAGAAATTTAAAAGAAACTCTCTATCTTCAAATGTGTTTTCGAATAAGACTCTTTAGATATTTCAGACTGAAAACAGTCAGATTTGGAATTTTCTTTCTCTAATAAATATATTTTTTTTTATTTGTCCATCTAATCAGTGTCTTATACCTCTGAATTAAATCCATGCAAATTGGAATTCATCTCTCTCGGCTAAGTCAAAAGATAAATTGTTCGAACTACATATATTTCTTCAAAATTCAAAAAAATTCTACACTTTTAAAAAAGTAAAAAAACAACTCCAATCTCACCATTCCATTTAATGCATTTTTTATGTTATTATTAAAAAATTTGTGTATGCACTTAAGTGCAACGCGATCACCTCAAACAGAGTATTTTCATGTAAGTACGAGATTGCTACCTGCCACAGGTTGTTGCACGTAACCGAAAAGAATTCAAAATCGAATTTATCAAACCATGTGTCAATTAAAATATTCGTAAATTACATTTTAGTCGACACGATTTAGATACTAAGTTGGCTACATTTCTCGTTGAATTGCCACCGCTTGCGGCCAAATGCAGTTACTTGTTTCTGTTTCTATCTTTCGTGCGCTTTCGTGCTCTTTCGTGCTAAAATTTTAATTTCTTTTTATATATTAATTTATGTTATATCTGCTCCTTTTTTAGATGTATTTTTGCTTCCACTTCACACAACTATGCCCTGTCATTTGAAATGCAACACCATCAACTTAGCCAATTTATGCCAAGCACATGTCCATACATACGTGCTGTGCCTACATTATGAATACCATAGAGCGAAATCAGCATGCCACAAGCTACTTGCCACAATGTTGTGTGCTTTTTTATAGTTTTTTCTTTTAATTTACTATTTTTTCATTTTTGGCTCTTAGCATGCGCGTTGTTTAGACTAGTTTAAGAACGGGGCGCTCAAGAGTACAAAAACATAATAAAAAGGAAATATTTTTCCTAGAAACAAAATAGGAAAAAATTGTAAATATTCGATTTCATTATTGGTTTTGGTTGATTGGAAGGTTGGCATACCGGCTGCCTATCTTGCTGTCTGCAAATTTAGTTAGATCTCGGCTTGGCTGGTGGCTGCTTGCGGAGTCTAGTTTGTTGCTTGCCTTAACTCAGTTTTTTTTTGTGAACTAGTCGGCTAGTTGGCTTACCTTTTTATAACATTTGTTGGTTTTAATTTTTTTTTTTTTTTGCTCTATCTTTAAATGTCTGGCATTTTACTTCTTATTTATTTTGTGTTACTTTAAGTGTAATTTTTATTATATTTATTTTATGTATATTACATATCTTTATATTTTTATTTTATTTATTTTCATTTATTCTTCTGACTGCATTCAGGCAGCGTCGGTGCCTTTTGGGCTCGCGTTGAAATAAATTTAATTCAGCACAGGCTGAAGTATTGTATGGGTTTTGAAAGAGGAAAATGTGCATGCAAGTATATAAACTTAAGTGTGGTTGGAAAAAAATTCAAAGTACTAAACTATATTTACATACTTGTGCACACATAGTTAGCAGTTTTTAGCAAAAGGTGGCAAATATTCGAATTTTTTTTTTTGTATTTCTTATGCCTTAGACTGCATGCAATATTTTATGCAATTATGCAATAGCTTATGCGGGTTGTCATTTGTTACAATTGCATGTTTTCGTTGTGGTTGAAAAAAAGTTTGCTTAACTGTTTTAGTTAGTTCTTTTTTTTATAATTTTTTTTTTGGTTTTTTTCGTTTTTATTTGTTTAATTTTTATTTATTAATTTTTTTTTGGGCATTATTTACTCTTGATCTTTTTTAATTTTATTAATTTTTTTTTTACTATTTTTACGACAAAATTTTTATATTGCTAATAGTCAAAGTTGTTGTTGTATCGGCTGCGCCAACCCCGTTTAGTTTTAGTCATCGAGGTCATCTAGTGGGAGGCCCAGGAAACGTGCTGTTTCAAAGGGTTCGGACCAGAGGGAGAGCGTTGTTAGATGAGTCGGGTTAGATGGGCATGCAAAGAGGTGGTTAGTGTCGTGCGAGCATTCGTTGCATGCGGGATATGTGTTGGGTATGTCAGGGTCGAGTCTGGATAGGTAGGAGTTAAGTTTGCCGCAGTATCCAGAACTTAATTGTGCCAGGGTTACGCGGGTCTCTCGAAGCAGCTCGAGCTCTTGTTCTGCTGTGGGAGGTGATTGGACTCCGAGAACACCATTCACTGGAAAAGAGTTCACAAAGGTGTTAACGGACACTCGGTGAATGGTGTTTATGGCCTGTCTGTACGCCGTCCTGTCTAGTGGGTCTTCTCTGTATTGCTGTACCCGTCCCGGCAGCCAAGTACTTTTTTCCTGATGTGCCTAGGTGGTGGTGGTTCAGCTTCCAATAAGTGTCTGTTGAGATGATCCCTACAGTAGCATCCCAACAGATATTGCTTACACAGCATAACATTATGCTCCTTAACTGGAAGCAAATATGTTTCACCGTGTAAATGGTGCTCCGGTCCCATCAGAAGGTTTCCCCTCACGGCCCGATGGGCGGTGTTCTGACAAGTCTGGAGCCTCTTCAACTGCGTCTCGCTAGTCCCCGGAGCCCAAATCGGTGTAGTATAGTTTACGACCGGCCAGCCAATTGCCTTGTGCGTTGCCAGCAGTGTTTCTTTGTCTTTTCCCCAGCTAGCGATTTGAGGATTTTGTTGCTACTCTGTAATTTGGTGGCAATCGCGATCGTATGCGGAGTGAAGTAGTGCAGGCTGCCAAATGTGACTCCCAGTAGCTTTGGAAAGGTCGGCGAGATAGCAGTTTACTTTCGAACAAAGTTTTAATGTCCTGATCAGACGCTAAAATCGAACAGTCATCGACTTATGATATCAAAGAGACGTCCTTTGGTGGTGGAAGAAGCTTCGAAATGTAGAAATTTAACAGTTTTGAGGTTTGACCTTGAAAGTCAAGCGATGATTGTCGACCACTCATGTAATTCATGGTCCACCTCTTCAACCTAGACGGTAATGAGGAATCCTCAATGTCCGATAGTAGCACTGCATGATTAACCGTGTCAAAAGCATTCGATAGATCCAGTGCTATTAGAACAGTTCGCGCCAGAGCTGATATGGGTTGAGGCCATGAGTTATCTGAGTGTTTATGGCGTTAAATGCAGTTTTGGTACTGTGCACTTTCCGAAAGCCACGCTGATGTGTAGCTGGACTCAGATGGCGCGTAGGAGACGGGAGCAGCAAGGTCTCAATTGCCTTCGCTACTAGGGAAAGAAGAGATATCGGACGACAAGACTCTCCTTTATTTTTGGGTTTCCCCGACCACTATACACAGTTTCCATATGACGGATATAATTAGAGTAGTCAAAAACAAACTGAGAACCTTGGTGAGATAATCACTTTACTTAGTGTAGTTATTTTTTATTTATTTTTCTTACTTTGTTGACTAATCATATGCATTGCGCATGACGTTCACACGTTCACACTATAGAAGTCTAATTTCCGGCAACGACATTTGCAATACATACATATAAATATGTAACATTTTCTTAAACAAAATAATTCGTTTGCCATATTAGTGCTACCATTAGTTCACATTCTACTAGTGATTTTTTGCAACTTCTGTTTCACCATTTATGCCCACTTAAATTAAGGTATTTTTGCTGTCAAAATATATATTCCTTTTCCATATGTATTTTTTCATATAATCTATTTTTCCAAATATCAGCAATATATTTACTGCATATTTATAATTTTTTTTATTAAAATCAATCATCTTATTATTGTCAATTAAGCGTAATTAAGCAAATCTACCATACTAATTGAATAGCAAGTAATTTGATACACAAAAGTTGTTCAACCATTATATATGTGGCAATATTTCCCAACTGCCAATGGATGGTAATTGATAAAACTAAAAAAAAATAAAAAAATTGCAAAAAAACTTGCAAAAAAAATTATATATGTAAGCAAAATCATCCAAAGAAAAAAAATTTTCATAGTAATGTGTGCGTATATGTAGAATTTCAATTAGGGTTGCACGTTGCTCATGTGCATTAAAGAGTTAGTTGGGTTTCAGAGATTAAAAAAAGGAATTTTTACACTTTTTTTATATGTATACAGTCATATATTTTATTCAAACGATTCATCGTATCAAAGATACATATTTATACAGTATTTTGTGAAATATTTATTCAAAAATTCCTAAAACTCAGCCGTTGGTACCTCATCTCCCTTGACGTCTCAACTAAAAATGCTCGCATGCATAACTCTCTTATTGGCTCAGCTAAAATCAAAAACCAAAAATATTTCGTTAGTGCATAGATAAGACATAAAGGAAAAAACAAAAAACAAGAATTTTGAATTTCTGACATACTTTGAACAAAAAAAAACACATTTTTTGATCAAATTTGCGCCATGCATTGGCTTGAAAAAATTAATTGTATTAAAAAAAATTCTTCACTCAATGAATATAAAATATTATTACCAAGATGTGTGCCAAATTTGAACAAACCCGCTTTATAACTTTTTGAAAAATCGTGTCCACCGACTTAAAAAATGGAGTTTTGAGATAAACGCGTTTAAGGTTTCAAATTGACACAGAAGACTTGGTCTGATGGGTGGAATTTCAAAAGGGTCTATCTCTCAGAATTTTACTCCGAGTTTGAAATTTTAGGAGAATATTTTAAACATATTTTACTATTTAATAAGACATAAAAAATATTTTTTTCTTTTTTTTTCAAACCCACCAACCCCCTTAAATATTTTTTTGATAACTTTTTTTAAGTAAACAAATTCTTGCATGCTAAATATTCCATTAAAAATGTCTGAGTTTCATTAATTTGACGATTAAAAATCAAACTCAAAACAAAATTTTCAAATTGAGTAACAACGCTATGATCTCACTGATATTTCAAGACTTAAAAAAAAAGTTTACTAATAATTTGGAAAACGAAAATTTACAACGACTTTAAAAAAAAAAAATTCAGCACACCCTAATGCAGCGTACTCGTTTACATTCAATTATTTACTTAATAAGCAAGCAAGTTCGATATTTTTCATAATCCTTCGTTTCATACCGGCGAACACAGTCATTTTCAACATGTCGCATATTTACGAGCGTCACATACGCACACGCACACGCGTGTATGCATGCATCTAAACGAAATATGTGTAGATAAACAATGTCGTGCAATTTAATTAAACCACATAATTTGTTATAAATATGCCTTGTTAATTTGCTGCAAAAAAAACATATAACAACAACAATAACCAAAATTAAATAAATAAATAAAAATATATGTATGTATGTTTGCTGGAAATTGCAAAAATTTAGCAACGCACCAATTCAGCTAACAAGCCAACCATTCAAGCAGACCAGTCGCACTGGCAGACAGACATTCTCCCCTGTAGTAGTGTATGGAAAAAATTGTCCCCACAATTGCTTAATCACTATCTGACTGCTTGCAACTGCCACCAGTACCAACTAGTAACGTGTTTACCAACACTCATATTTTTACGAAAGAAAAAAGCAATATGCACACTAATTTACAGTGGTGGACAAAAGTCTGCAAACACCCATGTTTTCGCTAAATTGAAAGTCCAAAAGGTTTATTGTAAAATTTAACGATACAGTTGATTTCAATTATTTTCCCTTATAAAAAAACAAACAAATATAATTTTTTTAACATAAAATAGTATAGCTATGACCAAAAAAACGTAAATGCAACATTGACAAAAGCCTACATACAGTACATACATAACTTATCTTAGCACAAAAACTTTGGTTAATATCAGGTAACATGATCTTTTTCATATTTACATAGTTGGTCCACCGTATGCTCCAATAACAGCTTGAAGCCGTCGTGGCATCGAAGCTACTAAATTTGTCAATTCTTAGGAAGTAAAACTGTCCCAAGCGCTTCAATAAGACGTTCTTTGAGTAATGTTGAGCTGGAAATCTGTTTTTTTCTACTTTTTCGCTCAAAAATCTCCCAAATTCAATAACATTCAAATCTGGGATTTGAAGTGGTGTGTGTAGTTTCCTTGGAGTATGATAAAGCAAACAATACCTTAACTATATAGGCCATGTGCTTTGGATCGTTAACCTGTTGAAAGATTCAGCCTGCGCCAAGCTCCAAACTGTTCACCGAAGGCTTCAGAATAGCTTACAACAATGACCTACATTTGAACTGATCCCTGTTACCCTCAATAAAAACAAGCTTTCCAACTCCAGCTGCCGCAACCGCTCCCCAAACCATTACGTTGCCGCCACCATGCTGCACTGTTGCTACTATATTTTTGGAGTTAAGTGCAGTATTTTCTTTTCTCCAGACTCCTGCTCTTCCAACGCTGCCGAATATATTGAACTTAGAGTTGTCTGTAAACAAGACATTTTGCCATAAAACCATTCCCTCGTCTTAATGTGCTTTAGCGAACTCCAAGCGAAGTTCATATTTTTTTCAGAAATAAGAAGCTTTTTACGTGGCGTTCTACTGTGGAAGCCTTTATCATTCAGAACTCTTCGGATTTTCCTGGATGGACACACTTTCTTGCTGAATTTGCGATGTTTTCGGCTAATTTTGGAGCAGTAACTTTAGGATCATCATACACTTCCTTCAGAATAAAGGTGATGTCTCTTCGAGTTCGTCTCTTCGGACGCCAACATGCGACTTCTTTTCGGTGGAACCATTTTTTTCAAAGTTTTTTACTATGGTCTGTACTGTTGGTCGTCTGTTCGGTACTGTTACCTCAATGGATATTTCTTTTCGCGGAGCCATTGTTGATTCTAATGTGTTTAAACCACAACTAAATTCAATACTACTAAATTAGAAAATTTAATTAAGAAAAATAGTTACAAAAAGACTACCTAACCGCCATAACAACACATTATATCGACATAACTGCCAGTATGCCCGTGGTGTATGTAGACTTTTGTCACGGATATTTTTTCGTTTTTTCACCATAATTGTTTTATTTTATGTGAAAGAATGAATTTATTATAAAGTCAAAGCGATAGTGCTTTCTACACAACAAATACAGGCGGTGTTTGTAGACTTTTGTCCGCCACTGTATATATACGAGTATATTACTATATATCACTTAAGCAATGCCAATTTTGTTAATGCGATTTTTGTTTGCTATAAACATACCTACATATGTATGTCTGGCCCACACTTGCCACAAAAATATGTAATATGCACTTACAGGCGTTTGCTTTAAGCGCATTTTAGTCATTTAATGTTTATCGATTATTATTTAAATTATTCTAAATGCATGCACACTTACACTTAGCAACTGATATATTTATAGCACGTCTCATACCAATAGCATTTCCTTTAAACTAAATAACACCAGTTGCTAGGCATAAATATTTACATACATACATTTTTTCCATAGGCTATATTTACATTCTATTTGTCGCATAAATTTCCAACCACTTGCCTTATCAGTTTTAGAACAGCTCACTAAAGTAGCCATTTAAATACATAAATTATTTTATAAAAACGCATAAAATATTGTAATATTTTAATTAATGCGATTATGGCCGAAAAAAAAACAATGCTAAATCGATTTCAGTAATAATTATGATGTTAAAATGTGTTAAACACACAATTTACTCACTTCATTCAGACAGCCTATGAAACATGAAACTGCTTTTTGTGCAATTCAATTACCAAATAATGTTAAAAATCGATTTAAATTTAACTTTAGTTGGTGCTGTTGAGATGGTCATCATATCGCTGCTTTAAAGAGATTATGAAAGAACTATTTAAGGGTTTTCACGAGACAGTGAAAAGTGACGTACTGTCCTGAAATCATACAATTTCTTAATATTTTAAAAAAGGTTTTCGTTGCGATGTATAGTAGATAATATTATTTAAGAACAACATAATATAGAGTTTTCCAATAAGATTGATAAGATTTCTTAAAAAAAACACACTAATTGTTAAGGAAATTCAAACGTTTTTTATTTAATGTGAAGTACAATCGATGCAATTAAGTTCTGAATATAACATCATTCAAATGGCCTCCACGACTTCTTTTGCAGGAACGAATGAACGATGAACCCAATTTTTGAGCAATTTTCCCACATAAATCAAGTCGTGTGTCATGAATAGCACGTTCGATATTGACTTTTAAAGCTTGAAGAGAGTCTGGTTTATTGCTAAAGACCAATGACTTCAAATAACACCACAGGAAGTAGTCTAATGGTGGTAAATCACAACTTCTTGTAGGCCATTCAATGTCACAATTTCTTGAAATAATAGAATCTCCAAACCTTTCTCGCAATAATTCGGTTGTGGTACGTGCTGTGTGACACGTTGCCCCGTCTTGTTCGAACCAGATGTTGTTAAGATCAACTTCTTCCAATTGTGGTAATAAAAAGTTGGTTATCATAGATCTATACCGCTCTCCATTGGTAATGGTGCTACCAGCTTATTTCGAAAGAAGTACGGACCGATGATTCCACCAAACCAAATACCACACCAGAATCGACATTTTTATTTATTTGCCGCCCCACTCAGATGAAAGTGAGCCTCATCGGAGAAGATAATTTTTTTAAAGCAATCGTTATCGTTTTCAAGTTTTTCAAGGTAAAATAAGCAATTTCACGACGTTTTACGTGATCCAATGGCTTCAGTTTTTGAGTGAGAACAATTTTATATGGATGCCAAGGCAAATCATTTTTCAAAATACACCTGGTTGTGGTTTGAGACAGTTCCAGTTCTTCAGAATATCTTGGAATCGACAAATTATGGTCTTTAGCAACACTTGCCTGAACGGCAGCAATATTTTCATTACTTCGACCGGTTCTTTGTCTTATTGGCACTTGAACATTATGTAAAAAAAAATGTGCGCTCGAAATTTTCAACAATTCGACGAATGGCAAACACAAGTAGACAATTATTACGAAAATTAAATGGCAAAAGCGCACGAAAAGCTGCAATGGCAGAACGGTTATTTTGATAATAATATTGAATAATTTTTAAACATTTTTGTATGCATATATCTTGCCTTGATGAAATTGTAAACATTACTGAATACAATGGAAAAAAGACAGAGCATGACATAGGAAAAATGGCCAAAACGACACTTAGAAATCATTTCATCCCTACAGGGAAAAACCTTTACGTGTCGTTTTCGTGAAATGGTTCATAATATTTTGACCCCCATGAATTTTCATGTTCGCATGACCGATGATTGATATTGTTATGTGACGATTGAAAAGATAAAAAACGAATAAGTGAAAAAGATGCGCCAAAAATAACTGCTTAGGAAATTCAAAAAAAAAAACCGCTGGGAAATTAATAAAATATAAATTGATAAAAAAATAAAAATATATTTCAAGTATAATTAAAATCTACATAAATTTAAATTTAACAAATTAAGAAAAAATTCTAATGTCCAGTTCTCCCCGATATGATGGAACGAAAAATTTGCTTTGCATCCAAAATTTGATCGCTCCGTGATACTATCATCTATTTTTTAAGTGTCTCAGATAAAATTTTCATTTTTATATTTTTTTTTCAGTACTTACTAAAAATCAAAGACTTATATTTTTTAAACCGAATAATTAATAATCTTTAGTTATTCCATAAGCAATTCTTATGTTTTTCTGGCTTCTTATAAATTTGTTACAATTGTTTTGAAAGAGTGATCCAAGTAGATGTACTTTTTTCAATAGCCTTCATTTTGACAGATCACGCATGAGTCGTGTCAAGCTGTCATGTTATTTTTGTTCGGTATTGTTTGGCATTTCATTATGGACAGACTTACACCTGAACAAAGTTTACAAATCATTCAATTTTATTACGAAAATTCACGTTCTGTAAACAACAAAATCGGCACTTATCTTAAGACCCAACATTCATTATAAGATAATATTCGACCGAATAGACCAGGTCCTGCAAGCAGTGACGAAAATAAGGCGGTGATAGTTAAGAGTGTACACGAAGATCACGGAGAGTCGATTCGGCGTCGTTCGCAGCAACTCGGACTGACGTACGACTTGGTGCATTTTACGTCGAGATCTTAAATTGAAAGCGTACAATAATACTGCTTGTGCAAGAACTGAAGCCGCTCTTCCTTTCCAAGCGACATCGTTTCGCAAAATTGCCGCATTTGGGACGAAGAACAATCTGAAGGGATTCAAGAGTTGCTATTTAATCTAGAAAAAAACAACAGGTTGGTGTAGATTGTGGGCGGGTGGAATCATCGGTCCATATTTCTTATAAATGATGCCGATGAGAACATAATCGTCAATGGCGAATGCTATTGCGTGATCTCCGTGACGTTTGGTTTCAACAAGACGCCACTTCTCGCACATCATATCAATCAGTGGATTTATTGAGAGAAATATTAGGGGAGCAAATAATTTCATGGTTTAGGCCGGTCGATTGGCCACCAAGATCGTATGATATCACACCGTCAGACTTTTTCCTGTGGGGATATGTAAAGTATAAAGTCTGTGTGGACAATCCCGCTTCGATTCAGGTCTTGAAAAAAAACATCACGCGTGTTGCTCGCCAGTTACCAGTCGAAATGCTCGAACGCGTCAACGAAAATTGGACTCAACGCATGGATCATCTGAAATGTCTAAGCGGCCAACATTTGAAAGTGATAATCTTCAAAAAATAAATGCCATAGAATGTTCTTTCGAATAATAATAAACATTCCTCATTGAATTTGGATTTTCTGTGTTTTTTTTCTTTAAAAAAGTAGGGAACTTCGAAATGGATTACCCTCTAAAATTCAGAGACTTATATTTTTGTTACCGAATAATAAATAAGAAAAATTTGCTTTTTGCCCAAGCAAGACAAGAAAATGTGTTGCACAAATTTAACCAAGAATAAAGTAATAATCTAGTCAAGATTGCACAACAAATTACACGAAACAAAAAGAGCGTAGGAAATTATTATTTTATTATTAATTTCGTTTATACAAGGAACGAATTGCTCACTACTAAATTATATCTGCAAGCAAAGGAAATGCTTTACACTTTTTACTTATATGTTATACATAACATAATATATACATAAGTAATATTAGAATTATATTATTAAATCACTTTTCTACACTATATAACCAACATGTGCGATAATCATTTAAAATAGTACAAAGTTTAAATGAAAAAGCAATTTTTTAAACCATTTCGTTATGCGCTCAATTAGTGCTTTTAATCACTTATGGCGTCTGGGCATGCTTAGTTATAGCTAAAGACGTAGAACTTTTTGCGTGGTTTTTGTACATATACAGCAATGTTTGTTTGTATATCCAAAGTTCTGCATATTAGAAAAGCACAATATTGAAATTCAATTAAAAAACTTTGCAGCGTGATTGTTCTCACGCTTGTGCGCCAACACAATTTCCCACACTTTACTTGATGCATATGCTATACTAGAAGTGAGGTATGTGTAAAGGCGTCTATATGTGCGGACTTTTATGTGCTGACTCATTTATAGTTCTCTCATACTACTAACATATAAAGCCTCGAGCGCACTTAGTTGTGCTAAGACGACTTCCGCATACGGAAATCAGTTGGTGGTCTAATTTACATTACTCAATATTTACAGGCAGACAATGAAATAAAAAATATTAGTATTAAAACTTTCATTATTAAAAACAAATATTTACGCAATTAATTGTTGAGTTAAATTTTACTCGCAGACAACTTTTACAACTTGCAATTTGGACACTATAAAATTAATGATTTCCTTTTTTTAATGTTTTCGTATTTTTTTATTAATATTTTTAATGTACATAAATGTATTTAGATTTGTTTTTACGTTGTTAATACAATTTGTTTGTACACATTTTAATTATTCGTCGGTTTTGCCCTGCAGCCATACAAGTTCGTTTCTTAAGTCTTTAGTTACATTTGGCACATGCAAGATGCGGTCTACCGCTAAAGCATATACAAATATATTTATGTATGCAATATGTACGTTCAGTTGCCAATGGTATGCAGACAAAATTTGTCACTTCTTTAAAAAAAAAATTATGTTTTCAGTTTTTATTTATTTTTTTCCTTTACGCATTCCCTATTTTTTATAAAAAAAATATTATGTCATTTAAAATAGGTAAATTTTAAACGCAAAATTATGCAGATTACTTTAAAAAAAAACTAGCCTAAAAAAATTAATCTAAGAAAACTAACTTCAAAAATATTCTATACTAAAATAAAAAATGAATTAAAAAATATTTATAGTCTTTTTTAAGCAAACATTATACATTAATTTACTCGTAACACATTTTTGAACAAAATATTTCCAGCACAAATTACTTGGAAAATAATTTTGAACAAAATATTTGCAACTTATGTCGTTGAAAAATAATTTTTATAAATTTTTGCTCAGCACGATATTATAACTTCTAAAAAAAAAATATTTTTTATTATTTTTAAAAATTTTTAATTTTTTTTAGCAAATATTTATCCACACAATAATTTACTCGCAAACCTATTTTGAATAAAATATTTGTGAAATAATTTTGAACGAAATATTTGCAACATATTTAGTTGGAAACAAAAATATTTAATAAATTTTAGCTGTGCACGATAGCATAAATTCATTACTTGCTCTTCTCCATAATTACCTAATATTATTATAAACATTTTTTTTTATTACAAACAGCATGTGGCTGCCCGAAAACACTTTCGCTTTATAGCTTTTCGCACATCTTTGAAGACTTTTTCATTTATAAAATTTTTTATTATCGTTTTATTACAATTTTTGTTTTGCTTTTGCACTTCTTTGTTGCCCCAGCAACTGTTTTTCATATTATTTGTTCGCATATTCAACGCAACTACCCGTGTAGTAACTTCTTTAAAAAAATTTTTTTTGCTTTAAATGGTTGCAACATAAATTAAAATTTATAACAGTTTTCATTTCACATAACTTGGTTTTAACACTTTTAATATGCAATACACAAATAACGAGTAATGTATGCTTATGTGTGTGTGTATTTTTATATATAATTTTTTTTTTTTTTTGCTTATATGTTGGTATCACAATGCAATGACCGCAAATATATTGCCGGAAATTATATTACTTTAACGCAATTAAATGAAATTTCACTCAACTAAAAGAGGTTCCAAGTGCAAAAAATTAAAAAAAAATCAAAATTTTCTTTAAAGAATTGTGTATAATATCACGTATACATATAGAGTATAAAATCAACAGAAAAACTTTGTTTTCAAAGTGTAATAAAGCACTCTCTCTCTCTCTCTCTCTCTCTCTCTCTCTCTCTCTCTCTCTCTCATTTAATTGAGTTTTTCAAGGTTTCTAATCATTTTAATTTTCATAAAATAAATTTAATTTTTTTGTATTGCAATATCATTGGTGTACTCAACGCAGTATTCTTGTATTCTCTCTCGTTCTCATGTCGGTCGGTTTTATTGCGGTCAATAACGCATAGCTGAACTACATATTTTTTGTATATTAAAATGTTATTGTTTTAAATTTTCAATATTTTTTACCTAATACTGTTCAAGCGTAAAGCAATTAATTTTCAGTTGACCGCTGTGATTTCTAAAGGCATAGAACTTACAGTGTAAATATATGCAGTATTTAATTAAACATTTGAAGCACCCTGTAACCTGTTAAGTACTTCAATGGCGGCAGCAAATAAAATCGCTTGATAATAATTCACTAATTTTACGATTTAAATTTCAATATGGGAAAATATTGAGCAGAGGAGATGGATGCTCATATATTTTAATGTAATTTATTCCTACATTAAGGGGTTAGGCAACTCTAGAAAGCCTAAAAATAGGCCTTTTCTGAAATTTTTTTCGGGAAAACTTTTAATAAAATTTTTAACAAAAGGCATTTGTTATACATATAATTAACTACTTATAACTATTTTTTAAGAAAAATTAATTTAAAGATGTCGGCTATACAACGTTCTCCCTAGGATGTCTCCATTTTTTCGGGAACCACGGTCGGACACACAGCTCCTGTTTTTTTTTTTTAATAAGTTGTTGAACGGTTTCCGCTTGTAAATAGCAATAACTACAAAAGTACGTAGGATTTTTTCAATATATGCATTTCAAAATGGCTGGTCTCTAAAGGAAAAGGTAACAATTTGGCCTAAAAAATTGTTCGAAATTTGTTATTAAAAAAACTATGAAGGATAAAAATAGATAATTTATTTCCGAAGATGTTGTGAAAATTTCAAGTGAATCGGTTGTAAATTGTTTGAGTTATGTTTCCGGCCAACTTGAAAAAAGCAGTATGCAGTGATGCATTGTCTTGCTGGAAAGTCCAAGAATCACCAGCAAACGCGAGCAGTACTTCATTCAACAGCTTAATATATATTTCTGCATTCGTTATGGTGGATACGAAACACATCGGGGACATTCCATCATATCCAAAGGCTGCACAAATTATCCGTGAACCTCCACCATGATTTAGCTTATAGCGAGTTTGGCGAAGCTGCCGTATGTATATCACGCCAGTAGTTATGGCAGCGATCAGGACGGTTCAAATTAGTTTTTTTTTCGTCAGAAAAAATAACCATTTCGAACTCATCTGTCCAAAATTAAAGTTTTTCAGCAAAGACCAGTCGTGCATGCATATGTCGACTTTGCGGCTTGTGTAAGGGCTCCCAAGACACATATCTATTCATTTCGAGTCAAAATTTGGCGGACTCTTCTTCTTGATACACCTAGAATAAAATGTGATTAGATTTTCAAGCAAGACATGCTTTGCTGCGGTGCTAGCCGACGAATTTCACGCTTACATCTGTCATCGTTTTTAGTTGGTCTTCCACTGCGCTTAATTGTACTATAATTTTCGGAAATTTAAAAAAAAAATTGTAGAGTATTTCTATGACGGTTCACTCTAGAAGCAATCTCGGCAATTTTCTTTCCCTATTCATGTAAACCTTTAAACAGTCCACGCTCCTCCTTTCATAAATGTGTAGCACGTGGCATTTTAAGCTAAAAACTATATCCAATATAAATATTTTATGTTAATCTCGGAGTACACATATATTTTTCCCAACGTATAATGCCTGCTTGATTACATTTTTCCAATAACAATACTACGAATAAAGTTTAAAGAAAAATTTCGAACGTGCAAATATATCAGAGAATATAACAAAAACAACTTGCATACCTAAAAAATAAATATTGTTGTCAAGAGAGATGAAACCATTGTGAACAAAAATGCACATATACTTTTTTCCCTGAGGTATTAAAAAAATATTACAGTTTTACTTTATTTTATTTCATTTAAATTTTTTAAATTTTTTTTTTTAGTTTAATTTATTTTTATTTATTTTATTATTTTTTTATTGTTTTTTTATTTTTTATTTTTTTATTTTATATTATATTA
This sequence comes from Neoceratitis asiatica, assembly GCA_030068015.2. Lineage (NCBI taxonomy): Eukaryota > Metazoa > Arthropoda > Insecta > Diptera > Tephritidae > Neoceratitis > Neoceratitis asiatica. The sequence continues at coordinate 38,372,950 of CM061527.1, forward strand.
TATTATTTTCTTTTATTTTATTTTATTTCTTTTTATTAAATTTTTTTATTTATTTTATTTTAGCTTTTTTAACTTTATTTTATTTTATTTGATTTTACTTTTTAATTTTTATTTAATTTTATTATTTTTTTAATGGTAAATGTAAATTTTTTCTCAACTTTTCTTAATTACTCAACATTTGCTGTCTTCACTACAATTTTAATTCAATTATACGTTCATTCAGCACTTTTCTTTCACCATCATCATCATTTCTTGTATTTCTTGTATCATAAATTAATGACAAAGTAACAAGTATGTAAAATTATTTATTCTGTCAGTCTGACATTTACTTAAAGATTTTTTATTTAAAAGATGAGCAATAAAATATTAACAAGCGCAAACTACACCCATTGGCCATTAACTTTATGAATAACAAGCAGTTGGTGAGTGGTCGTTGTCTCATGTCAATTTGCTGTACCACTACCATAACAGACAATCACATTAATACTCAACAGACTGTGGGAGTGAAATTAATTTTACTCGCAGCACTTTCATCTAATATTTTGTCTTTTTTTCAAAGAAAGTATAATAAATTGCGTGTGACTGTTTTTGGGAAACTTGTCAGTTATTATATTTTTTTGGAGAAAATATATATTTTTTGGAAATATTTGCTCTTTATTTTTTATATTATTTATTTTTTTAGTTTTTATTTTTAGATAGTTTTAGATGAGCTGAAAAGCATACCGTCTGTTGCCCGTTTTAATTGTAATGAAATAATCATTCATTTTGCGAATTTAAATATAAAAGTTTTGCGTAAAAGTTTTGGAAATTATATATTTAGAATTAAGGAATTATTATTTTTAATATTTTATATTTTTAAATAAATTATAAATCAAAAGTTTTTATAACCTAAGACACATTTATGCGTAATTTCATCACTTTCTCAATAAATTTATTATTTATATATTTATACTAACAGACCCGGCCGCGCGTTGCTGAGGCTAACCGATGTAGAAAGGATTTGAAATACAAAATTTAACAAAAATTAACAGAAAATTTTCCATTTCATTTATTAATAAATACTCTAAAAACTTTTTTTGAAAATAAATCACAGTTTAAGTTTACTGAAGCGCCAGTCGATGTGCAATATTTTTGGTCAAACTGTCTTTTGTTAACACAAATAAATATGCATTTTTTTAATGGCACTGGAGAATCTAACGGTATCATTGGAATGCGTGGTAACAGAACGATTTCTCCTTTAAACTTTCCTGTAAAAATAGTTGCTCAGGAACATTTCCGGTGATTTTTTATTACCAAACGTGTACCGTTGCATTGTTTAGGAGGTTCAAATTACGCAGAATCGGTGATCCAATTCTTAATCGAAGCTTATGTTGTGGCATTCCTGATATTTTTCGAAAAGCAAGAATTAAAGTTCCATGTCTTACGCAAAAATAATTTTGAAGCATTTGAATTGTCAGAAAGTAGTGATTTCAAAGATTCAGCCGTAGTGGAGAGTGGTAATAACACAACTTTCCCTGAGGCACAGCACATGTGCCATATTTCATTGCGACATTTTAACGCCTCACAATATTTGCATATATGTCCATCGCATCGATAGTCACTTTAGGATCAGCTGAGTAATTAATGTCTGGTGCATAATTAAACGCAAGACGAAGAAATCATTCACGCGTTAATGCACGAGAGGTTCGCTGTCTTTCGCGGTCTCGTTCTCTAATTGAATCTATGTGTCGTTCACGTGCAGCGCTTGTTATCGATAAATATACTTGGAAACGATTATCATGCTGTTCTCTTGATTCATGTACACGAATATCGCCTATTCCAACCTTTGAGCTTTATTTCTATCTGCTCTTTGTTCGAGTGATTCGTGAACTCTTTCAAGACGCCGATGTTCAGCTTTTTTTTTGCCACGGACATTGTTGAGGTTAGATTTTTTTGGTGATATTTTACTGAAAATTTAATGTGAGTAAATTCCTTGTGATAAAATTTTGTTATTCTTATATTTTACTGCATAATGTAACTGTAAATTAGTAGTTAAATGATATCCAAAATAATATACAACACATGAAAAAAAATGGAAAAATAATTATAAATAAATTTCGATCAAAAAAAAACATGAGGAGTCCATAATATGCAATCTGACTGTTTTCTGTAACAAAGCTAATGTAAGGTGCTATCTGTTCGAGGTTTACGAAATTTACGATTAATAACAACAATCAACCTTGACAATCAGTTTATTGTAATTTATAAATTATTGTATCCATTAATCGAAATAAAAACTATCCTATCTCTTAAGTTGGACCAAATTACATTAAATGCCAACTTTCATCAATATCGGTTGAGTTGGTTGAGTTGGTGAAGAGTTCGCTGGGAACATACTTTATGACACGGAATTTTTATATATTAAGATTTTATTTTTTTAAATAATATTTTTAATATGCCTATAATGCCATTTCATAGCCATTTAAATTTTATTTCATAACTTACACATAACATATTCATACATAAAAAAATTTATGTTAGCTTGTGAGTTATGCACTTTTGCAAGTCCATTTGCTCTATATATTTACAAATATTTGTATGAAAACTTTAAAAGCATTTATGAGGTAATTGGCCAACATAAAACTAGTTTTTAGCACAGAAAAAAGAGACTTGGTTAAACAATAACAATTATGTGTGATTTTCAGCGTTAGTATTTGTTTATATATTCACCTTGAGAATTACATACAGTCAATTTTCAAGACAACTAAAACAAACACCTACAACCGCAGCTGCACATGATTTACAAACATACAAAGAAGTCAACAAATATACAAACATAAGCTATATAAAAAGCATGAATAAAACAATGTGCACACACAGACATACATTCAATACTCTCAAATGCATAAAACTACACAGGCATATGCGCTGCAATTATAAAAAAATATCTTTTATTGGCTTTGTAGGAAAAAAATCGCCAAAAATTCCGCTGGCAACAATGAAGAGGAAAAGGCGTGTAGAAACACCAAATTAAGCGAAACGTTTTCCATTACCCGACAGAAATATAAGATAAATAAATGGAAACTAAAATAAAAACGAAACTGAAGCATATGTCTCACAAGAGCAGTCAAAAATGTTCACAAAAGTATGTTGCCGAATTATGAAGTAGAAGAAGCGGGTCAAGTTTGTTGTGATCCAATGAAGGTTTTGGGTGGAGTGTGTGTTGTACATACATGTTTTATGTGCACGATTATATTCAACACATTGTTTTGGATAACTGAACTGTGTTGCAGGTAATTGTATGACGCATATTGCAGATGTTAAATCGGCCTTACTCTTTCATATATGTATATGGACTAACCTTCTAGCATCTCAAAGAATGTGAGAGAAGACCGAAAACAATGTGAAGAAAATTAATGGAAATTTTCAACTGAAATGAATATTTTTTTAAGTTTTAGAGCAATATGATGAGCTAGTTCATAAGATATTTTTATCTATATGGTCTAAGGGCAAGCGTAAAAGCAGGGTTCTTCTGTGACCTCCACTGTATGAGAATATAAAAGAAGGCAATAAAAAGACTATCACGAGAAGTGACAGTGACAATCACTTGGGTTCCAATTAGCAAGGATGTAGAAGATAATGAAAGGCGAATCGACTACCTCACATATTTCAGCGCTTTCAAATGTTGCCCAGAACAGTGGAACCTAGAGGAACTGCTGTAGTACTGGATCAATTTCAACATATGAAATACTAATAAATGATTTACAGAATGAATTACAGATATGTCAAAATGTTACTGGACTAAGCACTACCTAACGCTATGACATTATCTTCTCAAGTGAAATAGAATCAGCAAAGTGCAGAGCACGCATATATAGTAACAAAGAAGCAGAAAAAATTACAATTTAAGTCAAGCTAACTGTTCGTATACGGGAAAAGAGGATGCGCATGGAGGCACAAAGAGCTCAATTTGTCTTTGACATGTGGAAACTGGTTCAGTGGTCCTGCTACTAATGCCGGGGAAACCTGTAAATACAATATAGCACTCTCCTCTCGGTCGATATCTCCAGTACCGAAGACAATTGAGGCCTTGCTGCTCCCGTCTCTCACACAATATCTGAGCCCAGTTACGCATCAGCATGGCTTCCGTAAAGTGCACAGCACCACAACGACACGGTCAATCACGCAGGGCTACTATCGGATATTGAGGACTCCTCATTACCGCCAGCGGTGAATTACCTGAGTGGTCGACAATCATCGGTTGATTTTCGAGGTCAATCGTCAAAGCTAGGAAAAACTAATCAAGATGTTCTGTAAGGTAGTGTCCTCCCCTGATGCTGTTTAATTTTTATATTTCGAGGCTCCCTCCAACACCGGAGGGCGTCTCCTTCATCTCATATGCCGATGATTGTTCGATATTGGCATCTGGCCAGGATATTGACAGCCTTTGTTTGAAAGTAAACTGTTATATCGCCTACCTTTTCCCACTGCACGGCATCTACACTTACAACCAGAGAAGTCCTCTGCAACCCTTTTCAACAGCTGGACGAATGACTGCCGGCTAGATCTCAATGCGAAAGTCATTTATGTTAAAATGCAGACTCAGACTCGACCCTGACATACTCAACATATTTCCCGCATACAACGAATCCCCGCACGACACTAACCACCTCTTTGCATGCCCACTCAACCCACTCATCTAACACTCGTCTCCCCTCTGGTCCGAACCCGTCGAAACAGCACGTTTCATGGATCTCCAATTAAATGGCCTCGATGACTTATACTAAACACCTGACCCTAGACGGGGCTGGCTAAATAATAGGCCAACCAAACAACTCTCACTTTCAGCTACCATGTCCATTGAGAATATATTCCAGTATTTTCTGTTTCGTATGCCCATAAACCTTAAAATATGTAAAATTCTGAGTTTCTCTCTCTTCTTTGTATATGGCATATATAAAAGAAAAGGGTAACGTATGTGTGAAAGTTTAAAGCCCACCGTTAATGAACTGATTGAGCCTTATCAGTGTAGTTTTAGACCTCGTAACTCGACTTTTGACCAGACATTCATAATGCTTCAGATCTTGAAAAATATTCATTAGAAAAGAATCGATACACAACACGATTTTTACCGGTTGAAGATGCCTTCGACAGTAGGAAAAAGAGGTCCTCGATGTCGATCTGTCTGAACTTAGAGCTAGGAGTTTTCGAGAGAAAGATTTTACGGAAGACTTGTGGTCCTTTGCTCATTCGAAACGGCGAATAGCGATCACTTTGGAACCATCAGCTGTACGAGTTATACGACAACATCGGTATAGTTCACCGACTACTCGGATTAGGTCAAGTCGTCCGAATGAATGAAAGAACTCTAACCTTAAAGTATAAAACAATACACGCCGCTGGAAACAGAGAAAGAGGAAGACCATCACTCGGTCTGAAGGATCAGGTATAAAGCCATTTGGTTGCACTTGGTATTTCCATAGGGAACCAAACAGCGAAAAGAATGAACTAATGCTGGCTATAATCGCGTAAGTGTTACCTACCCCAATGAAGAAGAAGAAGAAAGTGGGCACACAATGGATTTTTTGATATTTGCACCAAATAGAACATATTTTTGAGTTTAAGTCTCGGAAGAAAGCCAATGGAGATGAGAGCTTTTCATCGATGCAGAGCTCAGCTTTCATTAATAAATCGATTTTTTTAGATAACTTTCGTTCAAAAAAAAAATTATTTTTTAATGCTCGCTAGTGAAAATTGCAGGAAAATTTATAATAGTTTTACTACGACTTGGAGGAAGTTCACTATTTATTTTATTACAAAAAAGTGGCGGAAAGACCAAGCAAATTTTTTTTTTGGAAAAAACAGATTTAAGTGATCAACCAATGCAGCCCTAATTATTAAAGCCAAATTAAGTCAAAACCACATCTCGATGAAATTACGCTGAAAAAAAGTCAAAGAATTATTTAACAAATCAGCAACATTCGTTGCAGGGAGAAATATTATCTCTGCATATTTAATAATTAATAATTTATGAGCAAAAACATTACACTCAAAATGGCGTAATAAATGTGACGATTTAATCACTCTCAACTAGTAAAAAAAATTATGTTAAAATGTAAATTGAAAAGCTATTAACCTTGAAATAATTAAATCGAGCATTTAATGAATAATTTTCTAATAGCATGTAAATTAAATTCCACAATTACTTGAGTTAATTAGTTCACACGCTATTTGAATGTGTGCAACAACAAAGTTAAAAAAGGCTGCCGCGAATAAGCAAGTAAAACGTCATAAAATTTAAACTTAAAAGGCATGCCCACATGAGTATCTATTATAAACTTACAACACATACAAATGCCAACTTAAGTGTACTGTGTATGAATATAAAATTACATATGTACGCATGTGTGCGTACGAAATATGCCTTGTAAACATGATTGAGCGTACAACAAGCTCCCGCAGCTTTGAACTTGAACTTGAGGCAACTTTTACCAAAAGCGATGAACGACGAAACGCATCATGGAATACACTAACAACTACAAAACACACAAAAGTGTGTCAATATACGCAGACAAGCCGAGTTCAAGGCATAAAAGTGTGTGTGTGTGGCCTATTAATACAATAAATAAAGAAGAATAAAAGTAAGAAGAAGAAGAAGAAGAAAATATAAACAAAACATGACTCGGCGAAGATTACACCGGCAATACAACGAGCAACAGCCGCCGCAAGTCTTTAGCAAATGTTGATTTGTATCAAAAAATTTATTTAAATACATACACAAGCACATGAATTGCGGTACGCATATACATACATACTAGTACATATATGGTTATGCCGGCAAACGTGCGCCAATCATGCGTAAACCAAATCAATACAAAAAAGCAGAGGAGTTAAACTGAATTATTCGTGTGCGAAAATAAAACGATGACATCGAAAACAGGTCGAAAATAAATTATAAGCGCGCACACGCATCACGCACCACGCGCTACATGCATATTTGTATGTTTTTTATTTTTTTTAAATTTACAAATATGTGTAAATACAATTTGTAGCGCCACTACTGTGGGCAACAGTCGCCGACTAAGGTGTTGTAAACAATGATAAATAAACAACAACAGCGCTGCTACTACTAGCATATGTACATACATATAACAAGCGACAGCTGACAAGCACAAACCACAAAAAAGGCTGCAAAGTTACAAAAAGAAGATGAAAAAAGCCAGAGCACCAAACACAGCCCAGCAGGTTCATAATTGTAGAAAAATATATATTTTTTAAACATACACACATATCCATGCATATGAATATTTATACATATATTTATATAAATATGCGTTCACGTATATGTTGGTTTTGTTGTTGTTGTTGTTGTTGTTGTTGTTTTTGGCTTTTCGCTATTTGTATTCATACGCGTTGACTTATGGCGACACCTGTAACGTCACCAGCACTTATTAAGTTGTAACTTTACGACGCTGACATTTATGGTAAGCGCCACCGAGTCGAGCTGCAACAGCTAAATGGCATGCAAAAATAAACAAAGAATATACTCATATATATCTCTACAAATATATCACCACATATATATATATATATATATATATACAAACAAACATATGTACGAGCTTGTGTTTAATAGACGAGACGAGCCCGACTAAATTAATTTAGTACTACCCCGTTTTTGACAGCGTAAGAGACAAACAAAATAAAATTTATGTATGTATGCATGCAGTTAAATAATGAAAGCACGTCGTCGGTATGTTTACTACGTCTACGCATTTTATCTTGCAGAAAGAAATAACAAATGGCAACAATCAACTGCTGCTGCTGTTGCGCAGACAATATTTACGCAAGCGCGATACGCCTAAGTGGCTCTCGTATGTCTACCTACCTTATTAAATACATATCCACATTTATTCATATCTAAATTGAATTTATGCGTATGTAAATGAGTGTTGATTTACGCATATTTAGGTTGCTTGTTTGGCAAAATTAATAATCTTGAGTTTGTTTAGTATAATATATTTAACATATTTAACGGTAGTTCTTTCATTTAATGAGATGCGTAGGCACGTTGGCAGGTGGTGAATACATTAATAGGCGTTAATGAATAATGCCGATTTTTTATTTAAAAAATTTCAAACAAAAAGTCCAAAAGAAATCAAATATTCGAAATCAAAATAAACTGTGTAGGGATTTGATTAAAGGAAACAAAGCCAATTTTCAAAATAAAAAGGAAAATAAATATAAAAACTTTGCTCTTTTCTTCAAGTACCTTTTAAAAGAGACTTTCGCTTTCCATTTTTTTTATAAAAGTTTGGATAAATAATTTATTTTATTGGATTTATTATTATTAAATTATTCCACTTCACTTTTAAGATTAATCTAGTCCAAGAAACACAAAATATACCATATTTCAAGCGCACGGATGGAACGGCAAGCATGACTAGACTATGCTTACCTTTTCGGTATAAATTTTGATGACTCTCAACAGCTCTCCCATCTCTGTCAACCGTTCAAACAGTAATCGACCTTTTTCTCTGCAAAATTATTGTTCAGTAAGATAATTGCCTCTTCATTTGATGAAAATTTCTAATGCAACGATGAGGGTTCAAAGGGACGTCATTTGGATTGCGAACTGGTGAGTAAGTAAGGGATGGTCAAGTTGTTAAAACCACAATTCGTGAATTTTCGCCATGGCAAATGCTGAGATGTAGTGAAACAGGAATTTCTTCTTCGTAGCTCTTCTCTTTCACTAATTTCCCTCAAACTGCATCTTAGGACAGTATTTTACACAAACGATACCTTTTTTAATACAATTAATTAATATTTTCATCAAAAGGGTGATCCAAGTAGAGGTACTTTTTCCAATAGCCTTTTTTTGACAGATCAAGCGTGAGTCGTGTCAAGCTGTCATGTTATTTTTGTTCAGTTTTGTTTGACAATTCATCCTGGAAAGACTTACTTACGCCTGAACAACGCGTATTAATCATTCAACTCTATTACGAAAATTCACGTTCTGTAAAGAATGTCTTTCGCGCGCTTCGCTCCACTTACGGTCAACATTATCGGCCTACTGAGCGTACTATTCTCAACACCATCACCCATCTTGAGACCCAGCATTAATTATCGGATAATATTCGACCGAATATACTACGTCCAGCTTGCTGTGAAGAGAATATAGCGGCCGTAGCTGTGAGTGTACACGAAGACTCTGGGCAGTCGATTCGGCGCCGTTCGCAGCAACTCGTGCTGACGTATGGAACGACTTGGAACTACTACCTCAAGATCTTTACATGAAAGCGTACAAAGTACAGCTTGTGCAAAAACTAAAGCCGCTCGACCTTCCTAAACGACATCCCTTCGCTCTATGGCCTCTTGAAAAGTTCCAGGAAGATCAGACGTTTTCGAGCCAAATTTTGTTCAGCGATGAGGCCCATTTCTGCCTCAATTGGTATGTAAACAAACAAAATTGCCGCATTTGGGACGAAGAGCAACCTGAAGAAATTAAAGAGCTGCCACTTCATCCAGAAAGAGCAACGCTTTGGTGTGGTTTGTGGGCCGGTGGAATTATCGGTCAATATTTCTTCCAAAATGATGACGGTGGAAACCAAGATCATGTGATATCACACCGTTAGACTTTCTCCTGTAGGGATATGTAAAGTCTAAAGTCTATGCGGGCTAGTCGAAATGCTCTAACGGGTCCCTGAAAACTGGACTCAACGGATGGACCATCTGAGACGTAGCCATGGCCAACATTTGAAAGATATAATTTTCAAAAAATAAATGCCAAAGAATGTTTTTTCGAATAATAATATAAATTTTCTGTGTTTTTTTCTTTAAAAAGTAGGGAACCTCCAAATGGAATAACCGTTACTTTAAAATAGAATACTACAACAGATAAATCGTTGAAAATTTTCAACAGTAGGCAATGTTTTGAAAAATGACCTTAAGAGAACAAAAAGTTTTGCTATATAACAAAATTTGTAATGCAGCTCAACTAAAGAATTTTTTATTTTTTTTTAATTGGAAATTTGTTTTTAATAGAACAGTTCAGCATGACTAACTTTATTCTTCCAAAATAATAACATCTAAATTTAAATGTAAATAACTTTAGACATATGTATCGTTCCAGCCATATTCAGGGCAAATTTAAGAGAAAAACATGTACATTTAAGTTATTTAGTATGTTTTAAGCAACTTACAATCAACTTCCAAGGAAAAGACAATATCATAAACATCTTCATCATGAGCTCCGTACACGCCATACATTGCAAACAATGGCACTATTGTGTTTATAAATGTAGCCGCCACCAATTCAGCCAAAAACGAGCATCCATAATCATTACATATCCATATATATGTATATACATATATATGATGTGGAATATGTATTTTCACACCATAAGAGACACCATAAAACTGAGGTTAAATTTAGAGGTGGTGTTGAGTGGCGTGGTATGTGGCTAACTAGAACAATATGGCATATTTTATAATGTTCAATTTTTTTCTCTTAAGTATTTTATTGTTATATAGTGCAACGTAAGCCAACAGCAGTAGAAAAAGTTATAATCTTTTATTTTTAGTATTTTATTATTATATTTTAGCCTTTTATAAGCCTAACAATCAACCCGCTTGAGCTGGACAGCGAGCGCCTCTTTGCTACTTTGTCAACCGCTTTTACAATAACAACATCTTACAACAATACATAGTGGCGGTCGGTAAATGTCAATTGAAAAAGTTGCCCATGACATTTTTGGTAAACAAGTGCAAAGCAAAAGCAAAAGAAAAAAAGTTTGTTGTTTACAGTCGAAGAGCTAAATAGTTTTATTTTTTTTTGGCTTGGCTATAATCTGCGCTCAATAATATTCTACTAATACAGACATGTAGGCAGCGAGGTAATCAGGTAATTGCAGAGCGGCCAACAATTTTTTTTTTTTTTTTTTTTTGGATTTTGTTACTTTTTTTATCTTTTTTTGCTAAATAAAATTACTTGCATGCTTCGTGTTTTTATAGTCACGTTTTAATTCGTAGTTATTTGAAAAACAAGAAACAAAAAATTTAAAAAAAAAATTTATTTTTGGGTTGTTATAAATCATTATTGCTTATGGCAAAATCAATGAAATAATTATAACTTTTTTTTTATGACGACATTAAATTGTTTTCGAACAAGGTCGTTGCTTCATTAATAAGCATTCTTCAAATCGTAAACGTATCATTTTTCCTAATATGATTGAATATTGCAACGAAATTCAATAATTTTTTTTTTTGAAAAGTTGCGGAACTTTTCAAACGACTTCATTTACTCTATTATGCTGTATTTTTTTTTCATTATATTGTAACGTTTTTTCGTTGCTACCCTCGATTATTTCTCAAATCCTTCGAGTCCGATCACTGGATTACTAAATAAAACTCTCAAGATTTGTTCGCTTGGCCTCTTAATCGCAAGGAATTTATTCAACAGTAATTACAATTGGCGGCCGCGATAGACGAGTGGTTAGCATTGCGTACTGACATTCGGAAGGCCTGGGTTCGAGCCCAGGTTCGAGCAACATCCAAAATTATAGAAAATAAATTTTTCTAATTGCGGTCACATCCGAGTGTATTTCTGCCATGAAATAAAGCTCCTCATAAAAATTCATCAGCCGTTCGGAGGCGGCTTAGAATAAACTGTAGGTCCCTTCATTTGTTGGTAAAAACATCAAGACGCAAAACCACAAATTGGAGGAGGAGCTCGGCCGAAAATCGCTTCAGCGATTACAAAGCGCCAAATATATATATATTTCCAATTGTGAAGCTTCCTTGTAACGTTGTTGATTTGTTGGTGAGAAATCGGTGGCTAGAACATTGGAAAAATTGTCTTTCAATTGTTCTTGCTGATGAATTATGCTTCTGACACTGAGACCAAATGGACGACCAATAGGCTGCAAAAGCTTCGCTCGATGGTTGCTCTGTTTGTGTTTGGGCATTCGCGTTTGATTTTAGCCTCCTTAAACCAGTTTTTGATTATTTTCGGTTGCGGTGTTTTTATTTAATTTAATTTTATTTTATATTATTTTATTATTAATTTAATTAATATTTTTATTTTTTTTTATTTTTTTTTACTTTTTTATTATATTTTATTTTACTTTATTTTATTTTATATTTTTTAATTCATTTTATTTTAATTAAATGTATTTTATTTTAGGCTATAAGTAAATGGGCTGTATTCGAAGGCCTATTTTTGTTAGAAAAATTATTTTGCAGTAAATATTTTGTTACACAACAAAGAAAAATTGGTAGAAGTGAAAGCTGTTTCGGAAATCACCACATCTCCTCATCAGACTTATTTTGCCAGAAATCGAACCGACGGATTCTGGCATCACAGGCGAGTGCTCTAATAACTGAGCCAACGTCTGCTATGTAATCTGTTATTGTATTATTCAATTTTTTACTATCCAACAACTATTAAGTGCGCTAATATTTAGCCTCTATTTTTACATAATGTTGGGTCAGCGAGTTTTTGGAATCCTGCATACATTCAGACATCAATAGTCTCAGAAATGTATATAAGTAGGATTGCTTGTCGCGCTCGACTTATATATATTATGGTTTGTTTAATGCGGCCTGTAATTGTTTTTGGTTATAAGTAAATGAGCTGTATTCAAAGGCCTATTTTTGTTAGAAAAATTATTATTATTTATTATTTATCATTTATTTATTTATTATATATTATTTATTATTAAAAGTATTTTATTTTATTTTATTGTTTTTATTTATTTATTATATATATTTATTTTTTATTTTTTTCAATTTTGAATCATTTGAATTACAATTTAAATTTTTGCCAAATACTCACATTTCGAAGTATGTAGAATTTTCCGACAAAATAATTTGTCTACATATATTTAAGTGTTTATATTCACCACATTTGCGAATTCACACTATGATTAAATTTAATGTATCCAAATTACAGGTTTTCATTTACACAAAATTTACGCTCACATATACTACCCAAATAAAGTTGTTAATCACGTTGCTGCAACAAAAATCTGAGCATGCAAATGTCATAGAATTCTTTCACGAAATCTTGCCACGCAAACAACAAAAACTATTACAAACATACATACATACATATGCAGCTACAGAATTCAACTAAAATCAATAGAATTTCTGCAAAGGTCGCAAAGTGCAGTGGCAATGCCGTTGCTGCAACATGTAAACAAACGAGTAAAATACTTTACTAAATTCATACATAAACAAGTATGTATATCTCTTCTCATGTCTTTAATACCAGTTCATTGGCCAGCATTCCACTGTTATTGCACAGCTTGATTAAAAAGCTCGAGCTCGAGTGTTTAAAGAAATCAAGCCCATCCCAAAATTTACAAAATTGAATTGAAAAATTATATATCATCATAAATCAGCCAATCAAGAAATCACAACATTTGTCTAAATATATACCACTAAACACCTACAAAAATTCTATTGCAACATCAACATATCAGAATGTGCACTTATAAATAACCGGCTAAGCTCATACATCACAATGTCAAATAGTTGTTTTTGTACATACATATATATATATTTATATTAATCTACTAAATACCTGTGTGCATTACCTTAATTGCATTGAAATCCTATTTACCGCGTGACACTAATACGATTCGTAACAGATTTAATTATGAGTTTATGCCTTGAAATATATACCAACCAAACAAGAGATGTCTGAATGAAAAATAAAATGCTATGTATGAATGTAAACAATTACCGACAATATTCCCAATTGTAGTTTTTTCTTCGAATTATTGTATTAAATGTCTCTTAACTATGCTAGAGTAATTTTTTTTAGGTTATTTTATTTTACCTATGCATATTAGTTCGAAAAAATTACGCCAAGTTTATTTTCACAAAATTTAACAAAATGTTGCCTACAATTAGGCTGTAATGAAGCGACTTAGCGAAGTCTCACACCACCTGAGGTTAAACGATGTAGGCGGTAAATACTCGCTTGACCGGAATTGGTCTTAAAGAGAGGAAGCAAGTAGCCTGTAAAAATAGCAACTCAGGCTGCTAATTACCCATCACTAACTGATTTAAGGCCACTAGAAATTAGCAAAACCTGAGCTCCATGCCGGAGAAAAAAATCTGAGATCGTGAGAAAAGTCTTCAATAAAATATCGTATATTGGTTCAAGAGCTAAATTGTTAGTCGTTTTAATTCCCATATTTCACACATAAGTTTCTCATTAGGCGCTTTAAAACATCACTGTTTTGTCGTTGCATCGCATAATAATTCACTTCATTTTCTAACACCCTGTTATGAGATTAAAGGTTGCTTTTGTTTTATCTTTAACGCGTGATTGGCTATTTTCAATGCCTCGCCCATAGCTATATGTTCCAAAGCATGGCTTGTCTGAGAATTAGTACGGTTTTGTAAACATATTCTATATATATATAAGTACATATGTACATATGTCTATATACATGTACAATTCATTCATTACCATACGATCTCATCGTTGGGCGTACAAGACAGACGCTGTTGAGTAAGCGGAATGTAGTTCTCCTGTTTTGCCACTTTTTTCTTTGTGTGTACTATTTCCCAAGCAATTAGCCACCCATTTGTTATAGTTTCATTAACCCAATCAAGCAGATACTGGCAGTGCTGTACAATATCGGTTAATGGTAAAGAAAAACAATTAGTAAAGCATAGAAACATAAGAATTCGATAACTCATATGAAATGCAGTGGGAGCTATAAGCAATAAATACTTCTTATAATCTAAGTAAAAGTCATTGTTTGTGCTCAACATTTCACATAAAACAAGCTTAGAAGTAATTATTTATATTTAATTAACTTGCTATTTCAAATAGTATTTAATATTCCATAATTATATTTGTTTTTGTCTTGCCATTCTGTGGCACATAGTCTTGTTGATTCATAGTTATAAGGGGCTTGGTGACTCTTTTAAATGCTTTAATCTATTGCCAAGATTTTTTATTGGTATCATAACTTTATTTATATTTACAAATACTTTTGCTTCAGAATTGGTTTGAATTGAAGAAATTAAAATTAAAAAATGCAAAAAAAAATTAATAAAACAAATCATATAATTCAAAATTGAATGAAAATAAACTAAAATAAATAAGATGAAATATAATATAACAAAAGAGATCAAAATAGAAAAATTAAAAAAAAAATTAAACTAAATTTTCATACATTAGAGAAAATAAAATAAATACTAATAAAATTAAATACTACTAAATTAATTTAATTTAATTAAAATAAAAGAAATTAAATAATACAAAATAGAATAAATTATATTAAAATAAAATTCAACTAAATTAAGTTAATCAAAAATTATTTAAATGAGGTAAAATCAAATAAAATAAAATAATCTCAAATGATACAATATTATATTAAGTAAAAAATAATAATCATATAAAGTAATATAAAACCTAATAAAATTAAATCAAAGAAAATAAAATATAATAAAAATAACAATGAAAATAAAGTTAAAATAAAAATAAAATAAAATAAAATAAGATAAAAAATTAAATAAATAAACTAATGCTAGAAACCAATCATCAGAGCTCGAGGTAGGTTGAACAAAGCGAAATATGGTTGTAAAGGGCGATCCAAGTAGAGGTACTTTTTCAATAGCCTTTCTTTGACAGATTACGCGTGAGTCGTAAGAAACTGTTATGTTTTTATAGTCCAGTATTTTTTGGCATATCATCATGGAAAGACTTACGCCTGAACAACGTTTACAAATCATTCAACTTTATTATGAAAAACCGGTAAAGAATGTGTTTCGCGCGCTTCGCTCATCTTATAGTCAACATAATTGGTCTACTGAGCGTACTATTCGAAACACCATCACCCATCTTGAGATCCAGCATTCATTATTGGATAATATTCGACCGAATAGACCACGTCCATAGCTGAGAGTGTACACGAGGACTGTCGAGAATAGATTTGGCGCCATTCACAGCAACAGGGCTTGGCACATTTCACGTTGAGATCTTAAATTGAAAGCGTACAAAATACAGGTTGTGCGAGAACTGAAGCCGCTTGACCTTCCCAGACGACATCACTTTGCTCTATGGGCTCTTGAAAAGTCACAAGAAGATCCGACGTTTTCGAGCAAAATTTTGTTCAGCGATGAGGTCAATTACTGGCTCAGAGGGTATGTAAATAAACAAAATTGCCGCAAGTGGGACAAAGAGCAACCTAAAGAGATTCAAGAACGGCCATTTCATCCAGAAAGAACAACGGTTTGGTGTGGTGTGTGGTTTGGTGGAATCATCGGTCAATATTTCTTCAAAAATAATGCCGGTGAGAACGTAACCGTCAATGTCGACCGTTATCGCGTCATGATAACCGACTATTTGATGCCTGAAATTGAAGCTCGTGATTTCCGCGACATTTGGTTTCAACAAAACAGCACTTCTCACACATCGCGTCAATCAATGGATTTATTGAGAGAACACTTCGGTGAGCAAATAATTTCACGTTTTGGACCGGTCGATTGGCCACCAAGATCGTATGATATCACACCGTTAGACTTTTTCCTGTGGGGATATGTAAAGTCTAAAGTCGATGCGGACAATCCCGCCTTGATTCAGGCCTTGGAGCAAAACATCACGCATGTCATTCGCCAGTTACCAGCCGAAATGCTCGAACGAGTCATCGAAAATTGGGCTCAATGGATAGACCATCTGAGACGTAGCCGCGGCCAACATTTGAAAGAGATAATCTTCAAAAAATAAATGCTCTTTCGCACGATAATAAACATTTCCCATTAGATTTGAATTTTCTGTGTTTCTTTTCTTTAAAAAAGTAGAGAGGCTCTAAATCGATCACCCTTTATTATTTATGTATGTGTATATATGTAGCATGTTTTTCTCAATATTAGTCAATAATTTAGATATTATTTTATGTATGTTTTTGAATGCATATGGAAAATATATCTGCAGAAAACTGTGTCAATTTTTATTCCATTTTCTTTGGCAGACTACTTTACATTTTTATCAAATTGTAGCTCAAAAATTATGTCAAAAGTGCACATCGTTTGCGATTAAAATCTTTCGCTTAAATGAACAGCACAATAAAATTATAAGTTTCTTCTGATTCGTGAGAGCCTATTCTACCGGAAAACGTCTTTAAAACAAAATTATATAGGTATGCACTGTGTATTAGGTATAAATACGCAATTATCTCTCTCTCTCTCTCTTTGTCTTTACGAGCATATTTATGCCGTTTCAACTTCCGTTTGCATCTCCCAATTACACTTTTCTGGACGTTTCCATAACATATTCACCAAATCCCTAGTCCAGCGCGCGTAAGAAGTTATACTTAAAAACTTATACTTATACAGCTCTTAAAATGAGAGTATATTATTTTTAAAATAGTAATAAAATAGTCGAATGGTTGGCTTGGGTACTATTATTCGGAAGGCCTGGGTTCGAATCCAGGGTCGAGCATAATACGAAATTATAGAAAATTATTTTATCTAAGCTTCACATAAAAATCCATCGGCCGTGCGGAGGCGGCTTAGTATAAATTGTGGGTCCCTCCATTTCTTGACAAAAACACCAAGACGCAAAGCCACAAATTGGAGAAGAAGCTCGGCCAAAAATCGTTTCAGCGGTTACAAAGCGCCATACGTACATATATATTCGGTATTATGACATGTATATTTCAATTAAAAGTTTCATAAATTATATCTTTTAATTGTACTTACTTTAATATGTAATATAATTTATTTAACACAAAATTTTATTTTTATTTTATTTGCAGGTAAGATATACTCGAAGGATTCATTTCATCAACCTCATATTGAATTTAAGTCAATAACCATCGAAAATCAGTGGGTAAATATTTATTTATTTAAAGAAACAAGGGAACATTGAATTTATTCCATTTCCTTAGCATAAAAAATATACTCATCTGCAATTCTCAACGGGTCTATAATTTTTCTATTTTCACACTTTTTATTTGCAACGCCTAATCGAGCACGCTCACCTTCCTTTAACCGTTTTCTTTTGGAACGGTTACATTTAATTGCCTTTTCTGCACGCCGAAATTCTCCACAGATTTGTAATATATACCGCACGTAATGCCACTTCTGACATTACAAAGTAACTGTTGATTGGTGTGGTCTCCCGTTGACACTTAGAATTGCTAAATCACGTCTACCACTTAGTTTTACTGCTAATTGGACATTTGTCTTATTGATTGATTGCAAAGTTTTTGTACAAAATATATGTTTTTTTTTTAATTTCTACTCCAATTTTCCTTTAGTATTTATATTATTTTAACTTTTTCTATTAATTATCAATTATGAAATAGTTTTACCATTTTTATCACTTTGTAAATATGAAACACACACGCACACAAACACAACAACCACTGTGTAGCATTAGAAGTTTACCGTTTTGCACTTGTTGTTAAAATGCACTATTTTACCATAAATATTTTGTTTTGTTTTTGGCCTGACAGCTGTCACTCCAGTTACCATTAGTGGTGAGCAAGTAATCGTTGACTGCAACGACGCTATGTAGGCAATCAATTAAATAACCAAATATGTAAATGTGTTTGCCTTTTAATTTATTTATATTCTTTGATATTTTTCTTATGCTTATTTTTGGCGCGATTTTACAGCTTTTGGCTGGCGAGGAGTAAAAGTTGTTCACCTAAAGTGTTAATGCGGAAAGTTGAGGTGGCGGCACGAGTTAGCTAAAATATTTATGAAAGAATGTTAGAGTGCGTAAATTGAGTTAAAATTTAATTTAATTCGGATAAAAATAGAATGAAAAAGTATAAATTAATAAATTAAATTAATATAAATAATAATTAAATAATTGAAAATTTTATATTTATTTTTACGGCACAAAGTAGGAGCGCGCATAACATTATACAAAATTTGTTAAGTGAATGATAATGTTTAGTAATATATTTTTTAATTTTTAGTTTTTACTCATACAACAAAATAAAAATTTTGTATTGAAAATCGCAGCTGCTTCTGGCGAAAAAGATACCATAATTTTTTGCTAAGTGAATAAAATTAATCAGTTAGCGCTGCAGGTGGACATTTCGGTAAAAGTAGGTGAATACACGGTGTTTCAGTAGGATTGAAAAAGTCAGCTAAAGGTTAGAAAAAAATATATATTGAAAACCAACTATATAAAATTTCAAATTGAAATTAATCAAAAAAGAAAATAAAGTTAAAAAAAAATTTTTTTTCATTTTAAGATAGAAAAATATGTACGAAGTTCTTAATATTAGAACAAGTTTTGCAGCATTGAAGAACACAAGAACTCTAAAAAAAAACTTTATACATAGTATATATTTATAAATTAGAATTTTTTTTAACTAATTCGTTTGTTACATTTTTCATTAAGCAGTTAGGCCACTCTAGAGGGCCACAAAATATGCCTTTTTTGAGATTTTTTTCGGGAAAACTATTAAATAAATCTGATTTTTGACAAAAGACATTTAATATACATATAATTAAATGCTTTTATCTACTTTTAAAGAAAAATTAATTGAAAAATGGTGGCTATATAGCGTTCGCTCCAGGATGTCTCCATTTTTTCGGGAACACCACACGGACACAAAGCTCCTGAATTTTTTTATGTTAACAAATTGTTGAATGGTTTCCGCTTGTAAATAGCAATATCTACAGAAGTACGTAGGATTTTTTCAATATATGCATTTTTGACCAACTGGTGGGTCTCTAAAGGAAGAAGTAACAATTTGGCCTAAATTTTTTTTCGAAATTTGTTAATAAAAATAAAAGAACTATGCAAAATAAAAATAAAAAATCTTCATACTTCTGTAGATAATGTATTTCTGAAGATGTTGTCAAAATTTCAAGTGAATCGGTTGTAAATTGATTGAGTTATGTTTCCAGCCAACTTGAAAACAGCAGTTTTGAGATAAAATTGTTAAAAGTTTTGAGTATGTCTTACTGACTGAAACAGACGCTTCAACTAGAGAACGAAAATGGGGCATTCAGAATTTTTTATCTGTCATAATGTTTCGGGATAACTTTTTTGAGACCACAATGTATGATTTGAATGAAAAAAATTCATTTTCCTAAAAAATATATTTGTATTTTGTTTTTAATTATTTATTTTATTGTTTATTTTTTTTCTTTATTTTTTTTTTAATAATTTTTTTTTATGTTAATTTCTTTTAATTTTTTTTTCTTTATTAATTTTTTTCAAATATATTTTCTTTTGTATTTTTTTTATTTATTTTATTACACTGTTCCAAAAACAGGTATTTTTTATTTTAAAATAATCGTAAGCAAAATTCATTTCCGATTTAATTTACAGTTCCATTCTGACTAATTTATTGACTCCAATTTTATTGGTTGGTAATTCTTTTTTTAATTAATGTCGTTTTCCGCCATAAAAATTGCTTCACTCTTCCACTAACACATTTTTTTATATTTCCGGCCGAACAATTAATAAAAAATAGTTTAGTTAACTGGCAACACTGAACTTAAAAATATCGAGTTTCAATAATTTCCTTTCAAAATACTAAGAAAAATTTAAAAAAAAAGTACGTAGTTAGTCTAAATAATTCTCATATTTTTTTCCTTTGATACCCCTGTATTTTATGCAAACTATTCAACTATGTATGCTCAAAAAATTTAGATAAATATATTTTGTAACAAAAATAACTAAAACAAAGCAGGCAATGACGTTGGTCTCTCGTGGTGATGATGTGAGTTATAAAATTCACAGAAGCTTAAAGTAATTTGTTTATCAGCGCTTGTGGATCTTTCAGCTTGATTGCATGCGACGCAAAACAAGCTGGAGATGAAAAAAAAATAAAAATAAAATGATTTTTTCATATATGTATGTTAGTATGCAAGTGTAAGAATGTCATGGATTTTTTATTGTTAACCCAAATTTTGTGCAATAAGTACGAGTTCACATGCAAATACAAAGCATTTACTGTACACACATATATTTACATACATGCATATCTGTGTGTCAATAAGTACACAAAGCCTTACCTAATACCAGACTAGCTGCTCTGCTAAGTGCCTGTAAGTGTATCTACGCCGCTTTTCGGCTGCAACATTGCTGCTGCAGTTTGCACATTGCGTCACATATGTAACAATGTAGCATGCCACATGGTATATGTATACGATATATATGTGTATGACATGCCATGCACTCCCCATCAATTTGCCCAACTCAATTTGCATTTTATTCCTAATTATGTGTATATGTATATGTTGGTTAAAACAATAAAAATCATTATTTGTCCGGTGCAACGCGGCACGGAAATTACACTTTTTTCATACAAATACATATGTTTTTTTTGCGACATACTAATTTTAGTGTGGCGCCCTTTAACAGTAAACAAATGATTATACTATTCTCGCCAATGCGCTGATTGTCTATTGTTTGTAAGGCATTTAACGGAAAATATACTCAGGTGTGTAGGTATGAATGTGTGTGGGTATGTGTTTTTTAAATCTTGGGTGCAACCTTAAACTAATTTTTTGGCAATTAAATTGCAACATTATTACGTCAATTATGAATATTTAAAAATAAACAAACCCAATTGGAAAAATATATAATTGTTCATTAGCTGGCAGAATTTTTTTTTCAATATTTTTTTTTTTGATATGTTAAATTTTTGTTACATTTTCTCAATATTCGTATTTTCATACTAATTTCAAGTAAAAAAAATATACACTTTTTATATTCAATTTCCTAGTGGGTAGTTTATAATTTTTCATGTATGATGACATATACAATCAAATTATATATATTTTTTCATACAAGTAAACAAATTATGTTAAAGTTTTGTGCTAATCATACATACTCGTATACATAGACTCATATAAATATACCTAAGCGCACAATAATTTATTCTTTTTGTGATTTTGCCATACTTCTTTTTTAATATATTTACATGAACGCAAGTTTTGCAAGTAAATTTTAGAGGTGCAGTGTAAATTTGAATGTATATATATATATATATATATATATATATATATATATATATATTTCCTTTATATTTTCCGTTGCATTGTCTCGCAGAGGAAATAATAATAAAAATTATTATTAAGCTTAGTTGGGCGTGGGCGCAATCTGTAATATTTACCCAAAATTTTTAAAACTCTGATTTGCCTCAGCATGATTGCTGCGCCTGCGATTGAGATTATGTTTTAACACTTTCAGTAGATACACAAATAGTTCTTGTTGAATTTATGAGTTTTCATAGCGCGAAATACCAGAATTAAGGGTCAATCGTTGTAGATTACAAAATAAAATATATATGAACTTACCATTTTTGCTAATAAAAAAATACAATAAAAGCAAAATGCACAGAATTTGTAGTCTCTAAATTAACCTTTATTTATCATAAATATATGTAATATTTAGTCATAAAATGGAGAAGAAAAAATATTGGTATACAAAAAAAACCTTAAAAAAAAGAAAATACATATAAAAGGTATATAAGAACTAAAATGGAAATTAAACAAATTAAACTAAAATAAATAAGAAAAAATATATAATAAAATAACACAACATAAAAGGAGATAAAAATTAATTTAAAAAAATTAAGTAAATTAAAACTAAATTAAATACAAAAATATAAAACAAATTAAAATTGTATCGAATCAACTAAAACAAATTAAATTAAATTGAATAAAACATTGTAAAATTCTAAAAAAAAATCAACAAATAAAATAGTCTAATTAAAATAAGTTAAATTAAAAAATGTAATTTAAATAAAACAATAAAGTAAAGAAATTAAATTATGATAATATAAAATTGAAAAATAATATAATGCAAAAAATTAATAAAAAGGAATTTCGCGTGTTGCTAAAATATTGCTTTTTGAACGGCAAAAATACTGTTGAAGCAAAAACTTGGCTTGATTACGAGTTTCCGTACACTGCCACAGGAAAATCAACCATCAAGGATTGGTACGCTAAGTTTAGACGTGATGAAATGAGCACGGAAGACGGTGAACGCAGTGGACGCCCAGAAAAGGTTGATACAAACGAAAACATCAAACAATTCCCAACCTTTTTTTTTAATGACCGTAAAATAAAATTGAATGAAATATCAGGCACTCTTAATATATCAACTGAACTTGTACATCACATCATTCACGAATTTTTGGGTATGAGAAAGCTCTGTGTTTGGAGATCCTCAAGCGTAATAAACCCAATATTTTGCCTCGATATGTGACAATAAGTTAATCATGGCTGCATCAGTTTACTTCGAAGTGCCATCGATAGTTATACGAGTGGACTGCACACGATGAACCCGCTCCAAGGCGTGGGAAAACGCAACAATCGGCTGGCAATTTTATGGCGCCTATATTTTGGGATGCGCATGGAATAATTTTCATTGATTACTTTGGAAAAGCAAGAACCATTAACAGCTACTATTACATAGCGTTATTGCAACGCATTTTAAGAAAAAGAAAGTGCTGTTTCACCAAGTGTCACAATTCAGTGAAATAGATGGCAAAATTCCATGCATTTTGCTTCCGAATCCACCGTATTCGTTAGATCTGACCCCCAGCGACTATTTCCTGTCCTCGCATCTCAAAAGAATGCTCGCTGGGAAGAAAAGAAGAGGTAATCGCTGAACTGAAACTGAAACCTATTTTGTATCATGGGACAAATCGTACTGGTATCGAAAAGTTTGAAGGTCGCTATAATCAGTGTATCACCCTTGAAGGGAACTATGTCGAATAAAAAAAATGAGTTTTCCTAAAAAAATGTGCGTTACTATGGTAGGCTGGGACTTTGCAATTGATCTGTTACAATAATATAAAATATATTAAATTAATATAAAATATAATAAATCTTCATAGATAAAATTAATTTTATTTAATTACAGAAAAATTTAAATTGAACAACAAATAAAATCATCTAAAATATGCTAAAAAAAAAAAATAAAAATTAAAACAAAATAAATTAAATTAAATAAAATATAATAAAATAAATACAATATTAAACGAATATGATTTAAAATAACTAGAAAAACATATAACATTAAATAAAATAATGCACAATAATTAAAAATATTTTTAAATAAAGTGAAAAGGTTAAAATAAAATGATAGATGAGATAAACAACAACAAAATTAAATTATATTATTTTGAATGTAAGTACATAGCGAATATTAAAATAGAATAAAATAAAATTATTTAAGATTAAGAAAAAATAAAATAAAACATAAAAGAAAATCAAATAAGTTAAATCAAATAAAATATAATGATATAAAATAAAATAAATTATGGTTAATAAATAAATAAAAATAAGATAAAAATTAAATTTAAATAATAAATTAACACAAAATAAAGTAATCTAAAATCAACTTAATTTAAAATAAAATAAAAGTAAATAAATTGAAATAAAATAGAGTAAGACGAAATATAATTAAATCAAGTACACATAAATTAAATAAATCTTAATTACAGAGAATGCAATTTTTTATCTAATTTACGTTAAATGGCAAATATGTAAATTAATTCTTTAATTAAATGGCTTAATGTCACCTTAAGTTACACATGCCTGCACAAAAGATTTAAGACACAAACCCGCTCAATGATCAATGAGTTGACAAAGGTAAAACAACAATATGTAAATCAAACGCAAAACCCATTCACACTTTCAAATTCCACAAATCACTATAGCATTTAAAAAAAAAAAATCCAAAAAAATTGTTACAATAAAAACAATTTAACAGCAACAGCGAGAGTACGAAATCGTTTATAAAACGTAACAAATAATAAAAAATTAATGGTTAAATAACAGAAAAATACAACAAATACACAACAGACCTACAAAAATAACAACAGTTTAATTTTCTTACACCACTAACAAAATAAACAACAACCCAAGTACAGACTACTGTTTTCGCCAAAACAAGCGCATAAATAATTTTGACCCGACGAATATGTCAGCAAATGAATACCAACAGCAAGTGTAACACTTAGGTAAGAGCTATAAAAAAGCAGGGATATTAAATGAAAAATAAAAATAAAAATAATAAAAGTAATAAAATTAGTAAATAAAAATTTAAACTTGCCACAACTCTTCCAATGACATAATTCGCATACACAAACGTGCGCGACG
Source organism: Neoceratitis asiatica (assembly GCA_030068015.2). NCBI lineage: Eukaryota > Metazoa > Arthropoda > Insecta > Diptera > Tephritidae > Neoceratitis > Neoceratitis asiatica. The sequence goes on from CM061527.1 coordinate 38,398,042, forward strand.
AGAAGGGGGGCAGGTTGTGCTGGAAAGTGCCGAATAAAGTCACATGCATCCCAGTAATATAAATGCCCCAGCTGTGTGCAGACAATGAAGTAAGTCAAAGCGCAAAGGTGCACTCAGCTGCGCAGACAAACTGAAATTGGTCTACTCGCACTCGCAACAATTGACAGCGAACAACAATGAGCCACAACGAAGCAATGAGCAATGCGCAACGGTCAATCATTGTAGCAGCAGTAGTAGCAGCAACAACATGCCGAGTGAGCTGCTTGCACGAAAATCGTCAATCTAGCACAGATATACAAACGCATATAACAAAATAAAATTGCTTCAGTCAAGCTGGACTCTATAGCAGAGTTTTACTGCTAAGTAACTAGATAAGCAGCGACCGACAGAAGAGCTAACAACGAACAAGAAAATGTGTTTAAAAAATAAAAAATATAAAATAAAAAATAAAAAATAAAAAATTTGCCAGCTCGAAATTTTGGCTTTGTATTTTGTTTAAATTTTTTTTTTAATTTTTTTTACATTTTTCCTCCTTCATTCACAAAACTACAAAGCACTTAGCTCAGTCAGTTTGTGGTGCTGTAACGAAAACATCACACCAACAACTAAATCGAAATATAACAAAGCATAGCAAATAGGCATGAAAATTAAATGAGCCAAAAGTGCGATAGAATTGTTGTTAGTTGTTGAGAGTAGACAATGTTTTCAGCGCATTTTAAGTGTGCATTGTACAAATGTATGTACAGCATAAATATATATATTTCGTAGGTGTTTGCGCGCTTTAGTAACTTGATTAGTGTATGTATATAAGCATTTTCTCCGCCTTCTTCCATCTCCCCCCCTATACATCAACAACAATTTAACAAGTCGCTTGCAGGCTTTTCTTAGCCTCCTCTAATCAGCTGCTAATCGCTGGTAAACAAAAGTGAAACCAACACAATCAATTGAACGCAGTTGTAGTTGTAATTCTTGTGAGATATGCCGACACCGTTGCCATTGTGAAGGCTTAATTTGAGGAAATGGCGAAAAAAAATTCAGTTAATAATAAAGTAAAATGTATTGAAATGTATATTTAGCGTATTTATATGTAAATATGCAGTTTCCAGATAAATTATTTTAGGGTTTTATTCAAAAAGTTGGAGAATAGTGAAACAAATAATTTGAGTATTGGTTTGCTTGCCCTAATTGAGCCAAACACAAAGAGGCACTAATCGGATAGACAAAAAAACCTGGAGTTGGACTTTTTAGAGGGAGCAATAGTAATATGTGTCTTGGGTTTACAGTGAAATATCGACACATAAAATCCTGAAATACAAAATTCCAAAATAAATATATCATACACGACCAAATCCAGATCAGACATATTCTAAACACAACCAAATCCCCACAAAACATAATCTACAAAGAACACATTCCAGACTCCACACAATCCAGACAAGACACAATCCAGTCAAGGCAAATCGCAAGATTTTTTAAATTACTTTTATGGCTTGTCTGGATTTTGTAACTTAAATTTTTGAACCTTAAAAGTTTGTTAAAATTTCCCAAGAAGAATTTTTAAAATATTTGCTCCGCAGTTGTGCTAAATACAATTTTTTTTATTGTAATGTAGACGTTTCCTTCGGAGCTGTCTAAGAATAAACCATTAATCCATTTTTTGAGAAACGTTAAGGCGCACACCTCGGGATTTCGTTATATCTGCTTTACGTTGTGTCGGGATAGCGTCTTTACCTGGATTATGTACTGTCTGGATTTTCATAGTGGAGATTATTTTACTTTGAAAACAATTTGGCTTTAGTAATGGCTACATAGTAAAGGATGATTCATTTCGAGGTTCCCTACTTTTTTTAAACACTGGAAATTCAAATTTAATGGGGAATGTTTATTACCATTTGAAAGAACATTCTTTGGCATCTATTTTTTGAAGATTATCTCTTCAAAATGTTTGCCGCGGCTACGTCTCAGATGGTACATACGTTGAGTCCAATTTTCCTTGATTCGTTCCAACATTTCGACTGGTAACTAACGGTGTGATACCACAGGATCTTGGTGGCCAATCGACCGGACGAAAATGTGAAATTATCCGCTCACCGAAGTATTCTCTCATTAAATCCATTGATTGATGCGAAGTGTGGGAAGTAGCGCCCCCTTGTTGAAACCAAATGTCCCGGAGCTTCATTTTCTTCTTCACAATTTTTGAAGAAATATTGACCGATGATTCCACCAAACCACACACAACACCAAACCGTTGTTCTTTCTGGATGAAATGGCTGCTCTTGAATCTATTCAGGTTGCTCTTCGCCTCAAATGCAGCAATTCTGCTTGCTTATACACCCACTGAGCCACAAATGGGACTCATCGCTGAACAAAATTTGGCTCAAAAACGTCGAATCTTCTTGGAATTTTTCAAGAGCCCATAGAGCGAAGTGGTGTCGTTGGGGAAGGTCGAGCGGCTTCAGTTCTTGCACAAGCTTTATTTTGTATGCTTTCGATTTAAGATCTCGACTTAAAATGAGCCAAGTCTTTCCATACGTCCGTCCGAGTTGCTGCGAATGGCGCCGAATCGACTCTCCACGGTCTACGTGTACGCTCTCAGCTGCGGCCGCTATATTTTCTTCACTGCGTGCAGGACATGATCTATTCGGTCGAATATTATCCAATAATCAATGCTGGGTCTCAAGATGAGTGATGGTGTTGGGAACAGTATACTCAGTAGGCCGATTATTTTGACCATAAGTTGAACGAAGCGCGCGAAACACATTCTTTACAGAACGTGAATATTCGTAATAAAGTTGAATGATTTGTAAGCAATGTTCAGGCGTAAGTGTTTCCACGATGAAGTGCCAAACAATACTGAACAAAAATAATATGACAGCTTAACACAACTCACGCGTGATCTGTCAAAACAAGGATATGGAAAGAAGTACCTTTACTTGGATCGCCCTTTACATATACTTATATATTAAATATTAGATAATAATAATAATGAGAATTTTAATTCTCAAGTTTTTGCTTAAATTTGTTAGGATAAAAATTTTCATTATCAAATCCAACGCTGAATTCATACAACAAAATTTTCCGCAATCATTTGCATAATTTAAATTTTTTAAGTACGAAAAGAGAAAGTCTGTCAAACGCACTTTAAAAAAAATTAAATATTTAAAGTAATATAAAAAATTATTATTAAAATATATAAAATTAGAGTTGATGGAAAAATGTTTTTTCTACTTCAATCAAATACGATTTTTACAAAAAATTCACACACGCACACATATACAAGTACACCCTGCTATTGTACACGGTGGTCAAGCTGCCGCCAATAGGCTGGAGGTGATAAACGCGCCATGTCAAGCAGTGCATTTAATTGACGATTATACCGTTAATGGCTTACCAATTTGACCAAACAAAACGAAAAAGTGAAATAAGTAATCAATTGGATTTAATAATGCATATATGCATTAACGAAACGTTAGAGTTTACACTTGACCGTTATGTGCAATTTTACATATGCACACATGTACGTACACATAAGCAGTACACTAGACAGGCTTCAACTTCATTTTCCAATCCATTTCATGTACCTGGTAAATAACCTCGAAAATATTACGTCTAAAACACGTCTACACCATCAGTTAATAGAGCTATAACCAATGATTAGGTTGAAAAGTAGTAAAACAAAAATTTAAAACTTTCTTATTTCCAAAAAGGCGCAAATAAAAAATAGAGTTGGCCGTTTTTTTTTTCTAAATAAAAAAATTGCTTTTTTTGACAACCATTTAAATGAGCTATTTAAGTCACTTTTTATGTTTTTCTGCCAGCGGAAAATTGCTTTGCTTCGATTTGCCACTTGAGGCACCTGTTGTAGGTTAAACACTTTAGTGTTAAATTTTTTCTTTTTTTATTGTTTTTTTCTTATAATGACGGCATGAAAGTGAAAATTATTGCGGTTTTTCTATCTCCACTCCTCACTGGCGATTTTTAATGATACCTTGAACTTAAATGCATTCACTGACTCCTTAATGCGCCACTAAAAGCCTAAGTGGTCTATTAAGCTTTTATTTGAAATTAAATTTATTTATATATTTTTTTGGGCTTTTAGTTTTTATTTTACAATTGATCGATCGAAAAAAGCGATATTTGATTAAAATTAAATGTTTGTGATAATATTCGAATATATGTATGTTAAGCATATCGATGATGATATGTTTCTCTGCATTTTACAGGAGACGCAGAAAACGGTTTTTAATAAAAAATAAAAATATTTGAGTTGTTAAATATTATGATGATGGTTTTTTGAAGAATCAAGAATTGTAAAATAATTGAAATAAAAAACAGTCGAAAATGAATTAAACATAAAAAATTCCATATTCATCCTATTGGTTTCTAGATTTATTAGAAATTGCTTCCCTCACTTCTTTCTTCTCTGAAAATCTGCTGTTTTATTCAGTTTTAAATAGCCCTTTTAGAGTCTGAATTTCTGAAGAGAATGAGAAGGTTTTTATCCCATATCTCTTCACGAGATTTGGAACAAAAGTTATTGCCTAAAGGTTTTCCTTCCACGACCGAAAGAATCAGAGACAAAATAAAATTTTGTCTACTATGTAAAGGCTGATCCAAGTAGAGTAACATTTTTTAATAGCCTTTTTTTGATAGATCTCTCGTGAGTCGGGTTAAGCTGTCATATTATTTTTGTTCAGTACTGTTGACTTTTCATCATGGAAAGACTTACGTCTGAACAATGTTTACAAATCATTCAACTTTATTACGAAAATTCACGTTCTGTAAAGGTGTTTCGCGCGCTTCACTCAACTTATGGTCAACATAATCGGCCTACTATTTGCAACACCATCACCCACCTTGAGACCCAGCATTCCTTATTGGATAATATTCGACCGAATAGATCATGTTCTGCACGCAGTGAAGAAAATATAGCGGCCGTTGCTGAGAGTGTACACGAAGAACGTGGACAGTCGATTCAGCGCCATTCGCAGCAACTCGGACAGACGTATGAAGCGACTAGACGCATTTTACGTCGAGATCTCAAATTGAAAGCATACAAAATAGAGCTTGTATAAGAACTGAACACGCTCGAACTTCCCAAGCGACATAGCTTCGCTCTATGGGCTCTTGAAAAATTCTCTGGCTCATGGGTATGTAAACAAGCAAAATTGCCGCATTTGGGACGAAAAGCAACGTGAAGAAATTTAAGAGCTGCCATTTCATCCAGAAAAAATAACGGTTTGGCATGATTTGTAGGCAGGTGGAGTCATTGGTTCAAATTTCTTCAAAACATAACATAAGCGTCAATGGCGACCGTTATTGCACCATGATAACCAACTATTTGCTGCCTGAAATTGAAGATCGTGATCTCCTCGACATTTGGTTTTCAACAACATGGCGCCACTTCTCACACATCGCATCAATCAATGGATTTATTGAGAGAACACTTCGGTAAGCAGATAATTCACGTTTTGAGCTGGTCGATTGGCCACCAAGATCATGTGATATCACACCGTAAAGTCTTAAGTCTATGCGGATAATCCCTCTTGCATACAAGCCTTGGAGCAAAACATAACGCGTGTCATTCACCAGTTACCAGTCGAAATGCTCGAGCGAGTCATCGAAAATTGGACTCAACGGATGGACTATATGAGAAGTAGGCACGGCCAACATTTGAGAGAGATAATCTTCAAAAAATAAATGCCAAAGAATGTTCTTTAGAATGATAATAGACATTCCCCATTAAATATGAATTTTTTGTACTTTATTCTTTAAAAAATAGTGAACCTCGAAATGGATCACTCGTTAGATGTATCTTCTCTTGTCATACATGCTTTTTTTACTTTTGTTTCCTTCGAAATTTATTATAAATACTTTGAACTCAGTGCTATAATTAAAAAAAATCCCTCCAATGAATTTTGTAAAAAAAATATCAGAAACATTCATTCATAAAGAAATCTATAAGCTCATTTAATTGAAGAAAAAAATATAGTATAAATAAGAAAAATTGGACAAAGCTGCACTTATTAAAGTAATAATTTCGATATGTTTGTAAGAAAAATTATTGATCAATATCTCAAGCAAGCTAACGGTAACAAAATATAAGCTGTGAAAGAAGAAACAGACGAAACAAAAACACTTTCATACATTTTTTTATATATTAACATATGTATATATCTGCATAAGTATAAATATATGTATATAGCCGTGCACGCCAACAGCTGTTTTAAACCAAAATCACAAAAATTTCAAGCTAAAATGAGTCAGCAGTCGTTTCTTCTTCTACCTTTTGCTGACTGTTAATTTGTAGGCTCGTCACGTTCGCCAAAGCAGGCTGATGCGCTCTCTGGTTAACAACAAAAAGGTTCGTACTTAAATAAATAAATATTTACTTATTCTGTGCGCTTGTGTGTTTTACAACAAACTTGTGTCAACTGTAATTTACGAGCTTGTACAATTGAATTTACGAGTGTTTTTAATGTCATTCGGAAGCAATTTTATTATTTGCTTACTTGTTCTTCTTTTTTTTGGTTTATTTTTATTTTTTAAATTATTTTATTTTATTTTATTTTTTGCTGTTTTGGTAATGCATGCAGATATGTAAATGTCTTGACAATTTGATTGCTTTCAAATTAGCATTAAATGTAGAGCAACGTGTGCGACTTTTGGGGCGCAATTAAAATTTTAATTACGATTGCGTGAGCCAATGTGAGATTATACATATGTACATATGTGAAGATTTTGCATTCTTAAATTTTTATATAAATTTTTCTTTATTGAAATTTCAAGAAAACAAAGAAAACATATGCATGCAGTCAAAAAGTGAAAATAATGATTGAGGTTATGTCTGAAAACTGGAAAAATATGTTAAGAATAGTAAAATAAAGAATTTACCTAAAATTAAAAATTAAATAAATAAAATAATAAAAATTTTAACCGTTTGAAGATAACTGAATATATTACTTTTTGATATTTGCTGCTTGTATGGGAAATTTGAATTATTTAAAAATTTATGCCATAGAAATTGGCGAAATTGGCTCATTAACATTTTTTTATTTTTTATGAATTATTAAAGCAGTATTAATCGCAATTTTATTAATCATTAATCTTCTTATTTTTTTTAAATTATAATTATTAATTTGTTCGTTTTCAATAATTAACTATAAAGAAATTAGAATTCCAATGTGAAATGTTACCAAATTTAATTTAAAAAAAAATTATTTCATTTATAACTAAACTTAGTAAAAAAATGTTTTCGTCAAAACTCATTGGAAAAATGTTGTTCTCATATTTTAATTATATAATTTGGTAACAGTTTATCAATGTTTAATAACTTTTATCCGAAAAGTTCATTTTATCACTTTTTTGTTAAATAAAAATTTTAAGATGGCATAACACAACAAAAAGCAGAGTCAGTTTCAGTTGGATAAAAATCTCTAAATGTCCCATTTTTGTACTCTAGTTGAAGCCTCTGTTTCAGTCAGTATACTCTAGTTGAAGCGTCTGTTTCACTCTAAACTTTAAACGCGTTTATCTCAAAACTGTTTTTTTCAAGTTGGCCGGAAACAAAACTTAAACAATTTATAACTGATTCACTTGAAATTTTGACAACGTCTTCAGAAATACACTACCTACAGAAATAAGTAGGATTTTTTTATATCTTGCATAGTTTTTTTTAATAACAAATTTCGAACAATTTTTAGACGAAATTGTTACTTCTTTTTTTAGGGACCCGACATTTTGTCAAAAATGCATATATTGAAAAAATCCTACGTACTTTTGTAGCTATTGGTATTTACAAGCGGAACCGTTCAACAACTTATTAAAATAAAATAAAATTATAGCCGCCATTTTTAAATTAATTATTGATAAAAAATAGTTCTAAGCAGTTAATTATATGTATAAAAATTCCTTTTGTCAAAAACCAAATTTATTTAATAGTTTTCCCGAAAGAAAATCTCTAAAAAAAAATGCCTATTTTGTCTAGAGTGGCCTAACCTCTTAATAAAAATATTTCCTTAAGTAAAGGGTATTTTTTAAATATAACGAGCTACGTACCGAACATTTGCTCAGAGCTTTTCTTTAAAAAATAGTTATAAGCAGTTTTCACGAAAAAAAATTTCAAAAATGCCTATTTTGTGGCTCTCTAAAGTGGCCTAACCCCCTAAGAATATGAACAAAATTATACCTATCTAAACATGGGAAATCTAGTAGAAAAATTACTAACAAACAAAAGATAGCCCTATCCCTCCCTATTAAATTTAAACAACGGGGAGTGAGGTTCCCTAATTTTTTTAAAGAAAAACACACGGAAAGTTCAAACTTAATAAAGAATGTTTAATATCATTCGAAAGAACATTCTTTGGCATTTATTTTTTGAAGATTATCTCTTCCAAATGTTGGCCGCCGCTCTTGTCTCAAATGGCCCATCTCTTGAGTACAATTTTCCATGGCACGTTGGAGCGTTTCGACTGGTAACTGGTGAATGACACGCATGATGTTTTGCTCAAAGGCCTGAATCGAAGCGGATTGTCCGCATAGACTTTAGATTTTACATATCCCCACAGGAAAAAGTCTAACGGTGTGATATCACACGATCTTGGTGGCCAATCGAACGGCCCAAAACTTGAAGTTTTCTGTTCACCAAAGTGTTCTCTCAATATTCCATTGATTGATGCGATGTATGAGAAGTGGCGTCGTCTTGTTGAAACTAACTGTCGCGGAGAGCACGAGCATCAATTTCAGGCATCAGAAAGACGGTTATCATAGTGCGATATCGGTCGCCATTCACGGTTACGTTCTCAACGGCACCATTTTTAAATAACTATGGACCGATGATTCTACCGGCCTACAAGTCACACCAAACCGTTGTTTTTTCTGGCTGAAATGGCAGCTCTGGAATCTCTTCAGCTTGCTCTTCGTCCCAAATGTCGAAATTTTGCTTGATAATGGGTATGTAAGTGAGCCAGAAATGGGCCTCATCGCTGAACAAAGTTTGGCTCCAAAACGTCGGAGCTTCTTGGAAGTTTTCAAGATCCCACAGAGCGAAGCAATGTCGCTTGTAGGTGTATTTTGTACGCTCTCAATTTAACCGAATCCGAATCTCCTCCGTCTTCGTGTACACTCTCATACTCTCTGCTACGGCCACTATATTTTCTTCACTGCGTGCTGGACGTGGTCTGTTCGGTAGAATATTATCCAATAATGAGTGTTGGGTCTCAAGGTGGATGATGGTGATGCGAATAGTAAGCTCAGTAGACCGATTATGTTGACCATAAGTTGAGCGAAGCGCGCGAAACAGATTCTTTACAGAACGTGAATTTGTGTAATAAAGTTGAATGATTTGCAAACGTTGTTCAGGTGTAAGTCTTTCCATGATGAAATGCCAAACAATACTGAAAAAAATAACATGACAGCTTGACACGACTCACGTGTTGTCTGTCAAAAAAAATGCTATTGAAAAAAGTACCCCTACTTGGACCACCCTTTATAATTATACCTTTATCTAGGCGTGGGAAATCAAGTAGAAAAATTATTAACAAGCAATTTTTAAAAGGGGTATTCCTCATTCAATTTTAATCTAAAAAAGAAGATGGTAATTTTGTTTCCTTTTTTTAAATATTTTCCACTCTAACTTTAGTAAATGTATATCTAATTAAATTGCAAATTCCTTTACATTATAAAATAATAATAAAAATTAAATTAAATAATAGGCTACACCCTGAAATTGCATTTAAAAATATTTTGCATTCTTTGTAAGCTTAGTTGTACAACCTTTGACTTTGTCACAACATTCCACAATTATTGGCAATAACGAATAAAGTATTTGCTATGGTAAGAGATAATGATCACATAAGTTTTGCAACATTAAATCCATTAAACAAATAAAGCACACCAAAAACCATTAAGAAGTCAATTGTTGTTTGTTTGTAGTCGTAAAATATCTTCCGTATTCGTATTTGCTTAAAAAGACAATAAATGATTTTTGTGAAAAAATATAAGTATTGAATGAAAAGTTACACTTTAGAAAAATCATATAAAAATTATGTCAAATCCTACATCCTTTTTATTTTTCAACATTTTTCAGTGATAAATTTTTATTACGGAATAAAATTAAATTAATAAAATTAACTACACAGTTTTTAAGTGCAATGTACATACAGCTAATCAGCGAAAATCACTCACTCATGTACACTCAGCCAACTCAACAGCTCACTTCGCATTGCTGCAATACAATATACACGTGCATATAGAAATGTATAATACAGAAATGTATATGTATATACTTATATATGTAAGCATTATTGTCTTGAAATTGAAAGTGGTAAGCGGTGAACGCTGCTTTCGTTCCACGCTGCATGAGCATGGCAAAACGGTTAGGTACATAATATTGACAACATTAACCGTAAAGGCAACATTAACCTTGTCAGCGACGAGTTTAACTTAAAATCATTCGCGCTTGCCGAGAGACTTGACAACAGCGTGATATTAATATTATTGTTATTGTTGGAAATAGGGGGAATAGGTATTATTTAAGAAATATAAAACTGAGTTATAAAATAAAAGAAGTAAAATGAAACCAAAAATATTATTAGAGAAAGAGGTACAGAAAGAGGTATGTTGAAGTAAAAAAGCCGTAAGAGATGCATGAAATAAAAAAAAATAGTGAAAAATATAAATTGATATATAATATTTCAAAATTATATTAAATTTAATAGAAAAAATTACACTTCAATTTATTCCACTCTCATTAGTGGTCATTTTCATTTCATATAGTCTTTTTCGTATATATTCTTCAAATACAATATTTTTCCCCCACTTTTCACTAGTCACAGCTGAATAAATAAGTTCAGTGGATTTCTGTAAATCAAAGGCATTTTTATTTTTTATATCAGTGAAGGTCTTATTTGAATCGCTAGGAAAACGCTTATTTTTATTGAATCATGTTGTGTATTATATTTTTGTTACTCTATTGTTTGTGTGTTTTCTTTTAAGTTACTTTTGTCAATTTTTGCAAAAATTATACACCTGCCGTTGTAGTGTATATTGACATAGTATATATATATCTACCATTGCATGCACAAAGACCAAAATAAAGTATTGAAGGGCTTCAAATTCGCTTACCGAATGGATTTTGCTTGAATCAAAATTGAATTTTCAATTGATAATTAATGTGGTTTGACAGCTGTGGAGAACACCACGATATTGATACTAATGCAAACTTATAACTAATGCTTCAATTGAATGAATTTGGTAAATATATTTTTATTTATAATATATTTTTAATTTGCTGACATTCAAAAAAAATTATTAAAATTAAATAATAATAATTAAAAATAATTTTTCAAAGCTAGTAAAGTTTCAAGAAGAGAGAGAGAGAAAGAGTGTAAAAAAAATGTTTTCACATTGATGATTTCAAATATTTTTGTTTTCAAATAGTTTAAAAAGTCAGTGTTTAGTTTTATTTTGTAAGAGCAAATCAGATTAAACATGCTCTGGTATAAGAGAACATTTCCATGACTAATACATAGATATTGTAACTGTCAGTAGCTTTTCATATAAATCTTTAATCAATTTAGAGATGGCTTAATAGCTATTAGTAGGCAAGTATTATAGTTTTAAGACCAAGTAAGCTTCACGTCATTCATTTATACATTCTCAAAATCTATGTTATTAGCTTGACGATACACGAGTGGGTTTCTTTATGTTTCACTTTTCTGAAAGGAACTGGTAAGTCCACGGTTACGTCCTATTCTAAAGGGACTGTATTTTAAGCCAATTCATCTGCCATCTAACTGCCTTCGTCATTGAATTCGTTGCCGACTTGGAAGTTTCTGCAGTGGCTCGGCGGCCCTAAGAACCTCCTTACTTCCGATTGGTTGCAGTATATTGCAGTCTCTACTCTGCCATTTATTTTATAGCCATGTTGTGGATATATACAAATTTTTTCCTCCAAATATGAGACCTAAAATGGACTGAAAAAAAATGTAGTAAATTCATATTCTTAAGAATAAAACCGCAAGTCTGTGCTCATAAGTCCTGATTTGCAACTAATTTAAGATGTGTAACCTCCCACCACTAGGTTTGCTGGTAGTATATTCATAATTGAGAATCTGAAAACTGTCTCCAACCTTAACATATATGCACCATCGAAAAGTGTTGACTTAGAGTTAAGGTCCAACGGTGAAAGGTTTCAGGTGCATATATAAAGGGAGGCTGATGCATTCTTCATTCGCTCCTCCAGATTGAGGATAGAATATATTTCTCGATAAATTAATATATAGCATAAAAAACTTATTGACTTATATGTATATAATTTTTTATTAATATTTTATTTTTTAAGCATAAATATTGATACAAAAATATATATTGTACATATTGGATCTAAAATTTAATTTGAGCAGTTTTTATTTTATTTCAACATTTATTTAAGAATTTTTTTGTCTGTCGAGAACGTTCTTCGCCTTCCAAGTCAAAATCACAAATTTTAAATCTTGCAAACCATTTTTGACACATTCGCCTAACAAGAGCTTGGTCACTATAAACTTCCATTAAAATGCTAAGATTCGGCAGCGGTTTTCTTTATATTAAAGTAGCATAATGAAGAAGAACTCACCACAAAACAAATAAATGAATTATACTGGAAAAGACACACAATGACATGGTTGGGAATATCAAGTCACGCCATCTCTTCGCAAACCGCACGAATTACGTTATAGACCCAATAAATACGTTATAAAACTGTTAATATTTATAATGTACTTAACAGAGGAACAAAAATAAAATAAAATAAAATAAAAAACATTAAAAGCTTAAAAAAATACATTTTTCGATAAATTGTTATAAATCTGACTAGAAAAAATAACATTATGTATTTAACAGAAAACCAACTAAAAATTTAACTAAAATTTTTTCTGTGTCTTTTTATTATTTTAAAGCACAAATATGGAAATAAAAAAAATGTTTGATCAAACGCTATACATGTGTTGAGAAAAAATCAATATAATGCGTTTAACAGATAAGGTTACATTCAAATTTGAAAAAAAAACTTTGAAATTCATTTTGATAAGTTTTATAAATATTTTTTATTTTGTAAAAAGGTATAGAAATCAACGAAAAATTATCGATAAATCATTAAAAAGTTTTTACAGAAATAATATTAATACAATGCTTTCAAGGGGACAGCTTACATATTCTTATATATATATATATATATATATATATTTTTAACAAATACATATATATTTTAACCAATATAGAGGAACATTTTTGATTAATTAATCTAAAAAAGTAATCCAATGAATTTAACAGAAAAAGTCTATAGGGCAATAAGGATAGTAAATTGAGCATAGAAAAATATCGGGCTCATCATTTTATTAAATTTTGCTACCGATTGGATACTTCGAAAGTTTATCACCTCTATTTATTACCATCTTCGAAAAAATCAATACTTTCCCAACTTCAAGAAACAATTTTTTTTCATGATATTGTTAAACGATTAATTTAAATATTAGATAAGTTCTGCGTAATAATTAAGAGCTTCATCGGTTTGAAATATTCCTCAAGACAAACGAGATTGCGCTCCATATTACGGTAATTTGAATTTTAAATTGGGTTAGGATTCTGATACAATTTTGAAACAAATTTATTTGAATTCAGTATCAAATTTTCTATGGAATTATGAGTATCGCAAATTTTTGAAGACGGTACATATTTCAAAAAATGAAAAAACAATTTGGTTGAACAATTTTTTTGGCTTAATTGTTGTAAGGGAGTGTTTATAATTTTGTTTGTTACTTTCAAGTATGTAATATTAAAATAAGCTCCGTACTTTGTTAATTCATTAGTTAAATAATACAAAGGAAAAGATTTTTGTATAAGAAATGAGTTTTAATTTTTTTTCAATATGGAGCACCTCTTTAGATAATTTTATGGTATTCATAAATTCATGGAAAATTTTGTCAGGAGTTTTATAATTGTATAAGAATCCCAACATGATTTAAAATTTAAATTAAGGAAGTTTTGAACATAACCTCGCTTTTTTTTAAAGTCTTTTAAATCGATGTAGCTATTAAAATTTTTCTAGAATTTAAAAGGTAATTTATATAAATTATCACCTTTTGCCTTGGCACACAAAAGTAAAAAAAACTTTAAAATATTATTTGTAAATTTTTCATTCTAAGAATAACCAAAAATTTCGTTTTTTTCTTAATTCACAGTAATTTTTTGGTATTTTAAACAATGTTAATTAATGAGCATTAATAATAAAGAAAAGTTATTTTTATTAGTATATTATTTGTTCTGTTAGTACTATATTTATTGCTTTGTAAAGTGCAATTGAACAATTAATATAAATTTGTGTATTTCTTGGCCGCCTATGTTTGAAATCCCTTCTAATTACAAAGAACATTAGTACATACAACATATAACATATGTATATATGCGTGTAAACACAGCCACTTAGTATTACAACTACATAATAACTTATTTATGGCTAAATTCAATGTAGCTAGCTAGCGTCTCGTCGAAGCAGCATTTGGCCTAATGATCGCTGCCATAAAGTGCTATGAAGCATGTAGAAGTTCTGCCATAAAAATTACAAGCGATAATGGCAACAATGCGTACATATGTTTACTGATACGTGATATATTAATATGTGTTAATGCTAGCTTGCTAGCGCGTCACAAAAAAAGCAAAAAAAAGGTTTTTTTTGTTTGGGCTTACTCCTACTAAGCACCAAACATTCTTTGACGTTACAACAACAAACAATCGGTTGGTAATTGTTCTTTCAGCTGTCGATATGTTTTTAAATGCAAATACACATTATGAGGCGCACCCAAATTAAACTTTTTGTGTGTGAATGAGTACAAAAGCAACAACAACGAAAGAGTTGTTTTATCTTTTTTTTTTTTGAAAAACAAAAAAAATTTGCCGAGAAATAGAATAACAAAGTTTTAGTGGCAGACATTAAAGGTTAGTCAGTCGATATTGTTGTTGTTGTTGTTATTGTAGTAATAGTTGTAATTTTACGAGTCATAGCAAAAACATAACACACACACTCTTTGGGGTACCGGTTTGTGTTGCTGTGTTGAGCGTAAAATGTTTGCAGACTGACATTAAACTCAAAAGACTTAAGACACAAACTTACTTGCTAAAGTATTGTGCCTGGCTAAGGCGCATACAGGCATTGTATGAGCTGCGGCATTGTAAACAAATTGGAAAGTATTTTTGAGAGATGGAAATCTCATTGGTTGAGGTGGTAGATACAATATAATGCCTGCTATGTTGTTGTTTGGCGTGCAAAGAAAATTTTATATCTAAAATAGTAAGTTGGCGATAATCGCATGTTGCAGCTAGTGTTGCATGAAAATTTAAGCGACTTTGTATGTAATGGGAGAAAAAGCACATGTCACTCAATTAAATACACTTAAGCTACTGGTATATGTTAATAGTTTATTTCATCAGTCAATGTCAAGGATTTGGCGTTTGCTATCAAGCAACACGTGATGTACAGCAGGCAATGATTAGTGGGTATGTATGTATATACAGATAATTGTTGAGACACAAACTGGCTACTTTATTTGATTTTATAATTTTTTTTTTAGTTGGTTTATTATTTAAACTGTTGGACTTATTTTCAGCCATGTCTTCTCCATTTATTTGTTTTAATTTTGTTTGACTTTTATTCACGTTGCTTTCCAAGCTTTTCTGATGTTAATTTTGCGTGAAAGCAAAATCATAATCATTTACAAACAATACCTATGTTCAACTTATATAAAAGTGATAGTTTAATATTTCTTTGCAATATGTAAATAAAAGTAAAAATTAAGAAAGTTTACCCACACAAATATTGGCTGCGGTTTTATTATAGGAAGAGTTGACAATAATTATGTGTCAATAAAATTATAAGGAAATAAAAATAATTAACATAAGTATACTACTATTATTACTATTATTTTTTTTAAATAATAAAATTTCCATAAACTTTACAATGCTTTTGTTGCCATTTTTTCATATCAGCTTTCGTTTTGTACGCACCGCAGAAATATCAAAAGATTTACCGACTCAATAGCTTTTCAACTATAATTGTAGTTCAAACGCATAGCACATGAAATTAATTTTAAACAAAAAACAAATACAAGAAACCAAAGCAAACCCAACCCAAAATAACCCAACCTCAGCCCTGCCCTGAGAAACTGTAGCTCTATAATACTCTAAGTAAGATAATGACTTTTTAAAATTAGTTTCTTGTTTATTTGTTCGACTTCAAGGTGTTCGTTTCTTTTTTCCCCCTAATTATTGTGCATATTTTTCCTAAACTTAGAATAACTAATTATTTTATTATTTCTTACTTTGTTATTTATTTCTTATTGATTATTTTAAATTTTTTTTTTTTTTTTTTTTTTTTTCTGCTTTTCGATCTCCGCTCTTTTATTCTGTGCGCCACCATAGTTTTCGACACTTAATTTTCTGCTCCAAAAACAATTGGTATTATGATGTAAACTGCCTCGTGCTGATTTTCACGCCGACAATGACACGCAAATTGCAAATAATAATGTTATTGAGTGGGCTTGAGTCCGCGTGCTTGGTGCTAGGAAGTCATGAATAATGGGCGTGCAATCGATTTGTTGTATTTATTAATATATTTTCTATTTGGCGAAAATCGAGGTACTTTATTGTATCACACTGTGTTTATAAATAACTATGGTATGTTGCACAATAGTTAGTAACACAAGTTAAAAAATTGTGAAATTATTGAGAACGTTAAAAACACTGTTCTAACTGAATAATTAATAAACGAGAAAATAATAATAATAAAATAGTCATTGTAAAATTCGTATGTGAAAACGAGGTTAAAAATATATTATTTTAACTGATATTAATTTTGATAAATTTTACTTAATCTTTTTTTTTTTTTGGAATTATACTCTACTTACGACAATTTTTTACAATTATTTTATTATAATTTTATTTTATATAAAAATGCTCAGAATTGGTATCAAGAAAAACGTGGCCTAAATTTAGTTGTCATCGTTTATGTTTTAGCAAGGTTCCACTGCTTATTCACAGCAGCAATCGTTTATGATTTAGCAAAGTTCCAATGCTTATACACAGCAGCAAATTCAAGTTGATTGTCAAAATAATTGTCTAAAAAGCGTTGCCTACATTTAGGTATTATCGTTTATGTTTTAGTAAGATTCCACTGCTTATACACAGCAGAAAATTCAAGCTCATTGTCAAAATAATTGTCTAAAAAGCGTGACCTACATTTTGGGGCTTCATTTTTATTTTAGCGGGCTTTTACACCTAGTATTTAAGCAACTCTCATACATTTTAATGAGAAATTCATAATTCATATATATATTTCTATTAAAAATTTCTTCCCTATCCATATTTCTTTATTGAAAGACTAACATTTACAACATTACTTCATTGCTCTTCTTGCAGATCAAACACCCGCCGCTTCGCTTTTCACACCACGCATTGCGACCACCTCACCACTAGAGTCGCCCTTCTACTCAGCCACACATGGCGTTGTACAAACACATCCCTCGCTGGGTTCGAGTATACCTAGTCCATTGCCGTTGAGCGGCAATAGTTTGGGTAGTGGTGGTGGTTTATCAAATACACTTACCGTTGGTAGTGGTTACCTCAATTCACGTGGCAATTTGCCAAAATTCAATACAGCACGTTATCCGACAATTGCAAATACTGTTGTCGATCCGAATCCGCAATCGCCATTCCGTCATTTGGATTTCTCTACTAGTGCCACCGCAGAGCTGAGGCGCAATCCCACGCTATCGGCGCCGGATGAGTGTGCACGTGCCTGTCGGGAGGGTGAGCCGCCACGCATATGTTATTATCATTTCACAATGGAGTTCTACACTGTGTTGGGAGCGTAAGTATATGACTTTATACAATAATATTTGATTTGAGAATTTTTTTTGGAGCAAGAAACAAGAACTCTGAAAAAAGATTCGGACATTATTATTAGTAGTCAGGTATGTAAATCAATTTTCTCGTTAAATATTCTTCCAATTATGTCTACGTATATGTTAGTTACTCTTAGGAAAATATAATTAGTTTTAGTTTTTAGAAATTTTCTTAGCTTCCTTTATATAGCGTTGTTTCTCTACTTCTCAGCCAGAGCAAAGAATGTAGCAATCCCAAATCAGCCTAAATGTAGGCGAAACTTCAAACTAGTGAAACATAAAATATAAAACGTTGCCTACATCCAGGCGTCTTAGTTAATAGTTAAGCAAAGCTTCGCATCGCATGATTCGATTACGTTTATCCGCTTGATATGATTACACAAAAAACTTTGAAATTGTGCAACTAGATAAAATTAATAAATTATGCACAATATATTGCGCCACTAATAAATTTCGTCTGTAACAATCGCACATTGCAGCAAAATTTTTGTCACAACAATGATGAATGTTTGACATGCTGCGAGAAATATGTGAACATATACACAATTGACTACCAGCATAACAATGAAATTGTCAGCCACATAATTGATGTAGCGAGGCAAAGTCCGTGAGCCATAAAGCATTTTTATGCGACAGCGAAGAAAATTTTGTAAATACTTGATGCAAATTTACTAACAGATATAAATTTATCGTTCTTTTTTTTTTTTGTATTTGATTTATTTTTTTTTCACATATTATATCATACCAAATCCAATGCAAATGCGCATAACCTAATAAGAATAGTCTGTAGTGTAGATATCTCATGGAAATAAAGTCACCAAACCAGCACATAAACAACAGATGCAACAGAAGTCGTTGACGCATAGTGCCAATAACGAACGTTGCAAACACTCGGCTACGAATTCAACGACAATTATTTCACTTACTTGCAACTTGAGGAAAACAAAAAGAAAAACTAGTCATAGTAACATTGTCTTAAGCATTGTGGCACAATGTGGTGTGTGGTGTTGAGAAAGAAAAGTAAAGTAAAAGCAATGCAAATAACCAAGATAAATCGATGCTGCAATTTACAGACATACGTACACACTCCCGTGCTCATTTATTTGCATGCCATGATAATCGCATTTATACTCGTATATGGCGCCACATAGAAAATGCAAAGCAAAGGCGAATAAGTGAGCATATGAAATTGCAAAAAGTGAGAGTGGTTGAGGTTTTGCAATAGAATGAATGCAATTTGTGCCGCAAAAGAAATTCCCCATAATTTAAAAAGTTTTTTTTTTTTTTTTAAATATACATAAAAATATACAATAGGGATTATATGAATTCTAAGTGTCGTTATGGCCATTTTCAATATGTAATGATCTGTCATTTTATTCCATTGAATTCAGTAATGTTTACAATTTCATCCATGGCAAGATATACGCTTACAACAACGTTTATAAATTATTCAATATGATTATCAAAATAAGTGTTCTGCAATTGCAACTTTTCGTGGACTTTTGCCATTTTATGGTCCTAATAATCGTCCACCTGTGCTCGCTATTCGTCGAAATGTTGAAAATTTTCTTTACATAATGTTCAAGTGGCAATAAGTTAAAGAACCGGTCTAAGTAATGAAAATATTGCTATCGTTCAATCAAGTGTTTCTGAAGACCGCAATTTGTCGATTCCAAGTCGTTCTCAATAATTGGGTCTGTCTCAAACCACAACCTGGCGGATTTTGTGAAAGGGTATGGGCTTACCTCCATATAAAATTGTTCTCACTCAAGAACTGAAGACATTGTACCACCATTAAGGTCGTGCTTTTGTTGATTTTTCCTTGGAACAACTTGAAAACGATAACGGTTTTTTTTAAGCAAATCATCTTCTCCGATGAGGCTCACTTTCATCTGAGTGGTGAGGTAAATAAACAAAACTGTCGATTCTGGTGCGAAGAAAATCTACAAATTATTCATGAACAACCATTACATTCACCTAAATTGACAGTTTGGTGTGGTTTTTGGTCTGGTGGAATCATCGGTCTGTACTTATTTCGAAATGAAGCTGGTAGCGCCATTACTGTCAATGGAGAGCGGTATAAATCGATGATAACGAACTTTTTATGGCCAATATTGGATGAAGTTGATCTTAACAACATGTAGTTCCAACAAGACGGGGCTATATGTCACACAGCACGAGCAACAACCGAATTATTGCGAGAAAGGTTTGGAGATTCGATTATTTCAAGAAATTGTAACATTTAATGGGCTCCAAGAAGTCGTGATGTAACACCATTAGACTACTTCTTGTCGGGTTATTTGAAGTCATTGGTCTTTAGCAATAAATCAGACTCTCTTCACGCTTTCAAAGTCAATATTGAACGCGCTATTCATGACATACGACGTGATTTAGTGGAAAAAGGGCTCAAAAATTGGGTTCATCGAATTCTTTCCTGCAAAAGAAATCGTGGAGGCCATTTGGAATGATGTTATATTCAGTACTTAATTGTATCGATTGTACTTCACATTAAATAAAAAAACCTTTGAATTTCCTTAACGGTTAATATTTTTTTAAAGAAATCATATCACTCTTATTAAAAAAGCCTATGTAAAATGTTTATCATACCATGATTTGTAAGCAGCTTTTGAAATTTCCATTTCTTACAGGGTATGCCCTCAAAATATCCACATATCTGCAGAACGTGCGTATATACATATATAAAAAATGTCTGCGGTAAAGAAATTCCCACACTAGTTCAAATAACACTGGCATGACAAGAATTGACAGTTATTGCATGCCGGAGGCCTCACAAATGTGCTTTGTATTGAACAAAAACAATTTACTATTAGAATTTCAATGTTTTAATAATACAGTTTTAGTGGCAATAATTTATAACCGATTCGCAGTACATTTTTCTTTGCACCCTCCATGCTGAATTTATAATAATTTTAAGATATAAAAAACAATTTAATAGATAATTTTAGAGAATTTTAAATTTTTAATTGAAATTTATGTAAAACTACTACACATAGCCGTAGCTTTTGTCTATTTTGTTGAAATTAGATATTATAATTGACATTAAGAAGGTAGAAAAGGTCAAGAATGATGCAGTTAGTCCAAAAAATTAAAAGGAAGTTTCGTACAAAAATTCAACAAAATCGAATCATAAATTATTTGTCTCAATAAGATCAGTATCTGGTGGCCAACTTCCTAAAAAAGAAAAGAATTTCTGCTAAAGCGAAGCTTTATAAAGATTTTTTGGGATCGATCGAGGTCAACTCACCGGAAGAAAAGGTTGTACTTCCTGGAAAAAAATCTCATCCATATTCAATTCAAGAAAAAAATTGTCGAAAAAAGATATTTGGTATTTTTAGGAAACTTTTTTGTGTATTATTCTAACTTGGCAGGAGACTAGTCCAAATTGGTGCAAATCATCGAAATATGTTCAAGCGTTATTGAGTTATGAAAGCAGTAACTAAAACCACTCTATTTTATATATTTAAATTATATTGCTTAAAGGAGCCGATCTGAGTCTAAAACATTCTCCTTACCGCTGAGATGATGTCAAAATCAATGGCATATGCCAGGAGTTGTTCGCTCTTGTAGCAGATTGCACCTTCACTATTTATCTTGTTTTATTTTCTCTAGTAATACGTTAAAGAAGTTACACAAGGAAACGTCATAGCTCGGAACATCCTTCCCGATCTGGCGGAGCTTTTGGTGTTGCTCAGCATCAGTTTACACAGCCGTATAAGTTTTGCGGGCATGCCTGATCAGACATGGTATTTTTTTGCGTCGTCACAGTAGTGGTATGTGAATGTGGCAGGTCCCTAAAAATCTCTCCTCTGAGGAACCGTCGCGCACCCTGGACCACTTTCGCATTACTTCATGTTGGCGTTCCATATTTCTCGTCTTAAAACTTACATGTCATTACCTGCGTCCAGGTCCCTTTTTTTAATTCGGAATACGTCGGAATATCTATGTAGTTTTTCAAATTATCCCAGTTTTCCTCGTTTTGAATCATGACAGTTATAATGTTGTCAGTATTAAGGGGGCCGACAAAAGTTTGCAGCCTATTTCGTTCTGTTTGCCATTGTATGCATTTGAAGAACGTGTGTTCAGCGTCATCCTCGGTCGCATCGTTGTATATACAAGCCGGTGCTTCAGCTTTTCCCATTTTATGCAGATACTTTCTGAAATATCCGTGCCCGGATGATAACTGTGTAGTATAAAAATTCACTCTCCATGTTTCCTGCTGGATCACTCTTTTATATTTTTGATTAACCTTGCCGTCAATCTACCATGATGTCTCTACTCCCAACGAGTTTGCCATTGTGTCAAGGTATCGTTTTTTACTTCCTCTTTTGTGGTTGTGGCAATTGTCCCTTGTCTCTTCAACCTCCAGATTTTCTTTTGTTTTCAAATGCTAAGAAGTCGAAGGGGGTGCTTCCGCTTATTACCAATATAGCGTCGCCTGAATCTGTACTGCTACTATGCGATAAAATTTTTCCAGGGCTTTACATCGTTTGTTCTTCCTCCGTAAGTCTGCCCATAGCTCTACCCCGTATGGAGTATGCTTCCTTGTTGGTAATACTAGCCCCTTTTTTTCGGTGGCAAGTTTAAGGCCTCTCTCGGCATTTCTGCTCCTATCATCACTTGGTTTAATTTTCTGCGCATCTTCCGTGTCTCGTGCAGTGATTATCGCGGCGATGTCGTCTGCGTAGACAACTAGGTATATATCTTCGGCCATTTGGAGACTTAATATACCATCGTAGCTGACGTTCCAGAGGTCTGTGCTGAGAATTCATCCCAGCGCTGCTGTCGACGTGACCTTTAAGTGGCGTGGCCTTCAGAAGTTTTATAAAGCAGGATCCTGTCTTTCAAATAGCTATTCATCATTAGGCTGAGATATGTAGGTATTTTAAAGTTTTCTTCTAATGTTTCTAAAAGATTCTTCTGAGCGCTGTTGAATGCATTCCGTTCATCCAGGGTGGCTAGTAAAAACTCGTCTGAGTTTGTGACATTCTCTATGCGCTATTTCTACACTCTTCATTATATTCTCCATTTCTCCGAGTGTTGATCTGCCAGGTCAGAAACCATATTGCCTGGGTGATAAGTCCCCTGCCCTAGTAATAGCTATACGTGGTTTCAGCAGTCTTTCGAGAAACTTGCCAGCTGTGTCAAGCATGCAGAGAGGACGGTATGCTGATGGGCTTTCTGAGTTTCCCTTCCCTTTACTTATTAAAATAAGCTGCTATCTTTTCCAAAATTCTGGGAAGATGCCGGCTTTAAGGCAGGTGTTAAAATTCCCTATAGCACGTTTGGACGGTTTTCGGCTATTGACTTTAGTACCTCTGCCGGTATGACGTCTGGTCCAGGTGATTTGTTTGTCTAAAGTTTCCTTGTCGCCTGTTGTAGCTCTTCCATGGTAAAGAGTGGCGTTTCGTTGCCGTGTTCCATCGATCCTGCTTTCTCAACTCTTATTTCGTGTGTCCGAAATAAGGAATTCACAATTTGATGCATTTTATGTTCATTCATTTGAGGCCTATTTTCAAGCAAAGGAAAATCGTACTACAAAAATTATATCGAAAATTTGGAGGGTCGCTATATTCAGTGTATCACCCTTGAAGGGAACTATGTTGAATAAAAAAAATTTATGTTCCAAAAAAATGTGTTTTACTATGGTTGACCGGGAACTTTTCAATTGAGCTGTTACCCTATATGCGATATATTGGATGGTTATCCCACGATAATTGGTGTAGACTCTGTGATGCTGATGCGTGCACCTTGGCATTTCTTCGCTCTTCATACCCAATCATTTCGTACTTTCTCTTTATCTCTCTGTGAAAAAGTGTCTCCCTTGCTACTTCAACTTCAACTGACTCACATAAAAAAATTTCTTCAACCACTTTTCAAGATCATATAAATGTCTTCGAAATTGAAAAAAAATCTATTTATTGCATAACATTAGACGTAAAAGTGTAACAACAACTTTTTTTCATTTCATAAGACTATAAAAAAGTCTGAGTCTACCCATTTTCTATTACCTTCTTCTTCATTTTATTTACTTAAAAATTCAGTTGACCAACCAAAACCAGCTGAGTAGATCTTCCATTTGTGCACCATACAATTTCACCACTATTTTCAATTAAATTTTTCTTTCTAATACAAAAAAAAAACTAACGCACACAAACTTTGTTTGTGCGGCAGTGCATGAAACGCCATAATTATGGGTCTAAAAGTTTTTCAACAATTTAATTATAATTATTTGTGCACGAGCAGAAAACACGGAAAAGCGTCGGCAACAATATACTATTTTATTAAAATCAACTTTGGAGGTTTCGTTACATTTTTCATGTTATTTATAAAATATATGTATTTAGAAATATTTGATTATGCAAACAAAAATTTACGTGAATTATTTACAATAAGAGAAATTGTGAGAGAAAAATAGTAATTTCGGTAAATACAGAGTCCAGTTGCTCAAACTAATTTAATAGTTTTAGTACAAAGTAAGTATAAAAAACTATAGGCGAGTACTAGTAGGTCACTAAAGCAGGAAGAAATTTAATTTTTAAGGCCAAAAGGAAACCTATATTTAAATCACAATCAAAAGTAATGAAAGCCTTGCCACCTGTAGTGTTGGTTTTTGACTAATTCAATATTGTGTAATTGTAATTAATGGTGAGCAATAATAAATGGAAAAGTAATTTGTTGCTGTGTGGTTTGAATTTAAAAATATGCAATTAATGCAATTAGAATTTTAAGCTGATTTTCAATGTGCGTTTTAGTCATAATAAATAATTAAAAATTATTTGAATTCGCCATTAAAGTTTTTAATGTAATTAAGTTCGATAATTTAGTGCTTAACTGATTAGTGTAGTAAAATTATGCGCAACTTCAATTATTTCACGTATAACTGTTATTTGGCTTTTATTTTAAGCTTAATAAGCTGTGTTAATTAAATTAAAATTGTTTTTCAATAACTAACTACTGTATTCGAAAAATCCAGTTTGTCATAACAGCTTTAAGGAAAATCTTACTTTTTATTAATATTTTATGTTAAACAACAATACATATTTAGACAATATAGTATGTATAAAACTAAATGGTGATCCATTTCGAGGCTCCCTACTTCTTTAAAGAAAAAATAAACACAGAAAATTCAAATGTATCGGGGAATGTTTATCAGCATTCGAAAAAACATTATTTGGCATTTACGTATTGAAGATTATCTCTTTCAAATGTTGGCCGCGGCTACGTCTCAGATGGTCCATCCGTTGAGTCCAATTTTCGATGACTCGTTCGAATGCCACTCGCGATGTTTCGCTCCAAGGCCTGCATTGAAGCGAGATTGTCCGCATAGCCTTAGACTTTACATATCCGAACAGGAAAAAGTCTAACGGTGTGATATCACACGATCTTGGTGGTCAATCGATCGGCCCAAAACGTGAAGTTATCTGCTCTCCGAAGTGTTCTCTCAATAAATCCATTGATTGATGCGATGTGTGGAAAGTCGCGCCGTCTTGTTGAAACCAAATGGGCCGATGATTCCACCAGCCCACAAACCACACCGAACCGTTGGTTGAATGAAATCGCAGCTCTTGAATCTCTTCAGCTTTCTCTTCGTACCAAATGCGGCATTTTCGCTTGTTTATATACCCATTGAACCAGAAATGGGCCTCATTGCAGAACAAAATTTCGCACGAAAACGTCGGGTCTTCTTGAAATTTTTCAAGAGCCCATAGAGCGAAGCGATGTCGCTTGGGAAAGTCGAGCGGCTTCAGCTCTTGCACAAGTTGTAGTTTGTACGCTTTCAATTTAAGTCGTTCTATACGTCAGTTGCTGTGAACAGCGACGAATCGACTCTCCACGGTCTTCGTGTACACTCTCAGCTACGGCCGCTTTATTTTCTTTAATTCGGTCGAATTTTTATCCAGTAATGAATGCTGATGGTGTTGCGAATAGTATGCTCAGTAGTCCGATTATGTTGACAATAACTTGAGTGAAGCGGGCGAAACACATGCTTTACAGAACGTGAATTTTCGTAATAAAGTTGAATGATTTTTAAACCTTGTTCAGATGTAAATCTTTCCATGATGAAATGCCAAACTGGGCAAGAATAATATGATCTGTCAAAAATGGGCTATTGAAAAAGTGCCTTTAATTGGATCACCCTTAGGTTTTTAATAAAATTTTTGCAAAAGTTTTTTTGTTTTGCTACAATATATGTTTAGAAAAAAATTGCGGTATTTTATGTTTACAAAGAATTTATGTTCAGCAAAATTTTATATCTAACAAAATTTAATGTCCAGCCAGATTTTATTTCCAGATAATTTCTGTTTGAAAAAAAACTTTATTTTCAACAATTTTAGTGTTTTCGTTTTTTATACTTAGCAATATTTTATGTCTAGCTGGGTTTTATGTCAAGCGATATTTTATGTTTATCAAGATTTTCTGTTTAAAAAATTTATTCTAAACAATATTTGCATTGTACTAAAATTTTATGTTAAGCCATATTTAATGTTAACAAACCAGTTAATGTTTAGTAATATTTTCTATTAACGAGTATGACAATCATTAGTTTGGCTTTTGTTAAGCAACATTTTATTTTCAGGAATATTTTGCGTTTAGCAATATTTCCGGTCTATTTATCAATATTTTGTATTCAACAATATTTTCTTGGGCAAGATTTTATAAAAGTCTCAAGATTATATGAGAACTGAATTTTCTGCTATTATTAGAGATGTTTGTTATTAGAGATCTTATACCCGATTTTTTAGTAAATATCTTCTATTTTTTTGGAGTGAAGTTTTCTAATTAGGGAAGTTTCCTTTCCTTTAATAATATCAAATAGTTTTTCTTCTACTGTAATAAAAAATTCCCCGGCCTACCATAGTAAAACACATTTTTCTGGCAAAATTCTTTTTTTATTCAACATAGTCTCTTCATGGGTGATACACTAATTATAGCAACCCTCATACTTTTCGATACTATTTTTGTAGAACGATTTGTCTTTTGCTACAAAAAAGTCTCAGTTTCAGCGATCACCTCTTCATTCGGCGAAAATTTCTTCTCAGCGAGCATTATTTTGAGATCTGAGACCAGGAATATGTCGCTGAGAGCCAGATCTAGAGAATACGGTGGATGTGGAAGCAATTCGAAGCACAATTCAATGATTTTTGACATTGATTTCACTGATTTGTGACACGGTGCATTGTCTTAGTGAAACAGCATTTTCTTTTTCTTCAAATGCGGTGGTTTTTTGACGATTTCGTCCTTCAACCGGTCCTATAACTATGTATGTAATAGTCACTGTTGATGGTCCTTCCTTTTTCGGGTTCGTCGAAGTGAAACAAGGGAGCCATGTTTCATCCCTTTGTCGATGCAAAAACTCGGGTTTATTACTCTTGAACATCTTCAAACACGGCTTCGAATCATCAACTCGTCACTGTTTTTGGTCGAAAATTAGCGGAGAGCTTTAAATGACCTCTTAGCTCGTACATTTTTATAATTTTTTATGAAAAAAAAAATTTGTTTTCTCTCAATTTGTAACACATTTATTCATATCAATCTTTTCCCCTCTTCTCTTCTTCCTCAGTGCCTGCCAAGTGTGCACACCAAATGCCACCAACACAGTCTGGAGTCACTGTCAATGTGTGCTCGCCGATGGTGTCGAACGTGGTATACTCACAGTGAATCGTATGATACCGGGTCCAAGTATACAGGTATGTGAAAATGATAAAGTTGTTATCGATGTAGAGAATCATATGGAAGGTATGGAGACAACAATCCATTGGCACGGTATCTGGCAGCGCGGCTCACAATATTACGATGGTGTGCCATTCGTAACACAATGCCCCATACAGCAGGGTAATACTTTTAGGTGAGTTGTAGCAAAAGAAAATTGTAAAAGCACAAAACTGAAAATTTTAAGAAATACTAAGAAGAAAATTCAAAAATGAAGTTATTAATAAATATAATAATTATTTTTCAAACAGATATCAATGGACCGGCAATGCAGGTACACACTTCTGGCATTCCCATCATGGTCTACAAAAACTGGATGGTATTTATGGCAGCATAGTTGTACGTCAACCACCATCACGTGATCCCAACTCACATTTATACGATTTCGATTTGACTACACACATTATGTTGATTAGTGATTGGTTGCATGAAGATGCCGCCGAACGTTATCCGGGTCGTTTGGCTGTCAATACTGGTCAAGATCCCGAATCTGTGCTTATCAACGGCAAAGGTCAATTCCGTGATCCCAATACAGGTTTCATGACCAATACACCATTGGAGATATTCACCATTACACCAGGACGTCGTTATCGTTTCCGTATGATTAACGCTTTTGCATCCGTGTGTCCAGCACAAGTGACAATTGAGGGTCATACAATGACAGTGATTTCAACAGATGGTGAACCAGTGCATCCGGTTGATGTGAATACGATTATTTCATTCTCAGGTGAGTAAGCGGATAACAAGCAAACATATATGCAAGGCGTAGGAATATATAAATATATTCATAAATAAATACATATATATGAAAGCGTGTAAGTAACATTTTTAGTAGAGCAATTGAAAAACCGATTTATTAGTAAAGTAAAACATTTTTTTTTTTGTATTTTTTTTTTTCATTTGCCTATTTCTATTTGCTGTTACAATTTTCTGCATAAAATTAATTGTATTTATTATACGAAACTCACACTCGCAAATACTCAATCATGACATATGTACATAATCCATAATCATGAGCTGTCACAATGATTGGTCAGTCATGCTGCGGTGCCTTTTTTGCACTGCATTTTAAATAAATCTATGGGCATCACAACGCACGAAGCTCATTCATAATAACATAAATATTTCCCATTAATTTTACAAGCCAGTGCAATGCGTAGCCTTTGGCAGCCTTTTATGGTATTTTAACACTTAGCAAATTCATAATTGCATATATTTGTAACACCCTGTGAATGAATGGAGCCTTAAATATGCATTAAAATAGTAAATGCTTTAGAGTACAGGGTGATCCAAGTAGATGTACTTTTTTCAATAGCCTTTTTTTGCACAGATCACGCGTGAGTCGTGTCAATCTGTCATGTTATTTTTGTACAGTATTGTTTGGCATTTCATCATGGAAGGGCTTACGCCTGAACAGCGTTTAAAAATCACTCCACTTTATTACGAAAATTCACGTTCTGTAAAGAAAGTGTTTCGCGCGCTTCGCTTAATTTATGGTGAACATAATCGGCCTACTGAGCGTAATATTCGCAACATAATCACCGACCTTGAGACCCAGTATTCATTATTAGATAATATTCAACTGAATATACCACATCCAGCACGCAGTGAAGAAAATATAGCGGCCGTAGCTGGGATGGAAAGGAAGACCATGGAGAGTCGATTCGGCGCCGTTCGCAGCAACTCGCACTGACGTATGGAACGACTTGACGCATTTTACGTCGATATCTTAGATTGAAAGCGTACGAAATACAGCTTGTGCAAGAACTGAATCCTCTCGACCTTCATAGCTTCGCTCTATGGGCTATTGAAAAGTTTCAAAAGATCTAACGTTTTCGAACCAAATTTTGTTCTGCAATGAGGCCAATTTCTGGCTCAATGGGTATGTAAAGAAAAGCAAAATTGCCGTATTTAGAAGAGCAACCTGAAAAAATTCAGGAACTTCCATTTCATTCAGAAAAAACAACGGTTTGGTGAGGTTTGTGGGCCGATGGAATCATCGGACCATATTTCTTCAAAACTGATACCGGTGAGAACGTAACTGTGAATGGCGACCGCACCACATCGCACCATGATAACCGACTATTTGATGCTTGAAATTGCAGCTCATGATCTCTGCTACATTTGGTTTTAACTAGACGGCGTCACTTCCCACACATCGCATTAATAAATCGATTTGTTGAGAGAATACTTCGGCGAGCAGGTAATATCATGTTTTGGGCTGGTCGATTGGCCACCAAGATCGTGTGATATCACACCGTTAGACTTTTATCGTGTGGGGATATGTAAAGTCTAAGGTCTATGTGGACAATCCCGCTTCGATTCCGTCCTTGGAGCAAAATATCAGGCGTGTCATTCGCCAGTTAGCAGTCGAAATGCTCGAACGAGTCATCTAAAATTGGACTCAACGGATGACCAATCGCCGCCGCGGCCAACATTTGAAAAAGATAATCTTCAAAAAATAAATGCCAAAAAAATATTCTTTCGAATGGTAATAAATATTCCCCACTAAATTTTAATTTTCTGTGTTATTTTTTCTTTAAAAAAGTAGGGAACTTCGAAATGAATCACCTTTCAAAATATTGCCAATAGAGGAGACACTATGAGAAAGTGTAGCTTGTTCAAATGCCAAATATAAGCTAGAGGAGTTGAAAATTTTTTTAAATTAAACCAGAAACCGCGTCAAACAAGTAAAAATAAATATGAAAAATAATTCTAGATAGTTTTTACAACAAGAAAATAACAAATTAAAATAAAAAATTTAAAAGAAAATATACAAAATATTAAAAATGATAAAATATTAAAAAAAAAATCTGAAAAAGTTGGTAAATAAACAAGTGCATAATGCATAGCGCCAAAGTCATTACACATACTTTAAATTTGTTGTAGTAATAAAGCATAGACTCATAAAACACTTTATAATAGAACAAGTATGACATTAACAGCATATTTTTGCATTATTAATAGGCAAGTTCGCGACCTTAATTGGTATACAATTTCATATATATTTATTTATTTGCACTTTACTCGATTTTGCATTGTGTGCTTGGGTGCAACTAAATAGATAAATGTACAACTAAATAAACGCATGGTAATATCTAACAGTATTTGTATGTATAACAATATAAATAAATGAATAAAAATGCAATCTAGGCGTAATTGGCCAGTGTGAACTCAATTAGCTCTTGTATTACGCAGCTTTAGTAAGAGGAAATGCAGAGTGACATTGATAGCGTGAGATTAAAATGAAAGCATACACCTTATTACATTAACATTAGTGTTGCAATAATTTTTTATGTGACTTGGGGAGTGGTAGCCATTAATTTGTAAGTTATACTCTCTCTCTCTCTCTCCCTCTCTCTCTCTTCAACTTAATTTGAAATTAACAGTTTTGTCCTAGAAAACATACTTAGCCTTTGTAAGGTCATCGTGTACAAAAATCGAATGCTAAGGAAAAAGTTTTTACTTCAAAGTTTTGGTGATATAAGCAACCCTAGAATAAATAGGTCCTCAACTTTAATGAAAAAATTTCATATAAAAACCCCCTCGGAAGAAGCTAAGGATGAATTGTGGATAACTCCCTGCTGGCTGAAAATCGCTTCGGCAGTTACAATTTCGGCAGCCATTTATTTCATTAACTTTCCACGTTTTATTTCGACTTTAGGTCAAAAATCACTACAAAAACCGAAATATCTAGAATCCTAAATAGCAAACTAAAAAAAAAGCAGAAACGTTAAGAAAAGCTCTTACTGCACTCTATGATAGGGTCTAAAATCAAATATTGTTTACTGGATGTAAATAACGGTATTGAGACAAATATGTATGCTGTTAACACTCGAAAACACCACTTTCATTTGCATAGTTCAGCGCTCATAATTTTTTAACTCGACAACCGTCTCACTCGAAATCCCTGAAAATGTTCTTCAATTGACAATTTATTTTTCTGAAGAATCTCGGATAGAAATGAAAGGGTTTTGGTTCAGAGTCGTAGCAATCTTTACTACCGGTTCAAAACTGAATGATAAAATAGCTCATCGATGCTCTCAATCAGCATGAGATTACCAGATCTCAAATAAAGGGTGATCCAATTCGAGGTTTCCTACTTTTTTAAAGTAAAAAACGCGGCTATGTCTCAGATGGTCCATCCTTTGAGTCCAATATTCGATGACACATTCGAGCATTTCGACTGGAAACTGGCAAATAACACGCGGGATGTTTTGCTCCAAGGCCTGAATCCGCATAGACTTTAGACTTTACATATCCCCACAGGAAAAATTCTAACGGTGGCCAATCGTCCGGCGTAAAATTATCTGTTCACCGAAGTGTTCTCCCAATAAATCCATTGATTGATGCGATGTGTGGGAAGTGGCGCCGACTTGTTGAAAACAAATGGACCGATGATTCCACCGGCCCACAAACCACACCAAACCGTTGTTTTTTCTGAATAAAATGGCTGCTCTTGAATCTCTTCAGGTTGTTCTTTGTCCCAAATGCGGCAATTTTGCTTGTTTACATACCCATTGAGCAAGATATGGGCCACATCGCTGAACAAAATTTGGTTCGAAAACGTCGGATCTTCTTGGAACTTTTCAAGATCCCATAGAGCGAAGAGATGATGCTAGGGTAGGTCGATCGATTTCAATTCTTGCACAAGCTGTATTTCGTACGCTTTCAATTTAAGATCTCGACGTAAAATGAGCCAAGTCTTTCCATATGTCAGTCCGAGTTGCGAACGGCGCCGAATCGACTTTCCACGGTCTTCTTTTACACTCTCAGCTACGGCCGCTATATTTTCTTCACTACGTGCTAGACGTGGTCTATTCGGTCGAATATTATCCAATAATTAATGCTGGGTCTCAAGATGGGTGATGGTGTTGGGAATAGTATGCTCAGTAGGCCGATTATGTTGACCATAAGTTGAGCGAAGCGCGCGAAACATACTTTCTTTACAGACAGCTTCGTAATAAAGTTGAATGATTTGTAAACGTTGCACAGGCGTAAGTCTTTCCACGATGAAATGCCAAACAATACTGAACAAAAATAACACGACAGCTTGACACGATTCATGCTCGATCTGTCAAAGAAGCGCTTTTGAAAAAAGTACCTCTACTTAGATCACCCTTGACATCCAAGCTGCTATTTAACCCCATTCACGGCAATTAAACTACATTGATAATTGTATTTAAATTTAAAAAAAACTCTGAACTGAGTTTCGAACAAATGTAACACAATCGTGACCTGGATTCACTTCAACCACTATAAACTCTGCACACTAGTCTGGTATATCTATTTTCACTGCAAAGGTTAAGCTAAAACTAACTTTCGCTATAGATGTTAATATCAGATGACTAAATGAAACCACTTGCAACGTGACGAGGCAGATATGGCTTCAGTTGGACGCTAACAGCCAAGTAATTTAATCCTTTTATAGCAGCCAGTAAAATAACGGAGCAGCCTTTTTTGGACCTTTACGATAAGACAGATACTATTCTAATGATTTCTGTTCCGGCTGCAAGAATGAAGAGCACAAAGAGTCTGTCGAACATTACCTCTGTCGCAGTTCTCTTTTTGAGTAAAAAATTAAGGAGCCTTCCAAGCGTCTAAATGATACGCGTGATTTTCCGCGTTTCCTTTTTACAGCTCGATTCGTAAAATTTTGTTACTTTCCTTCATTTTCAGCCCACTTTCCATTCTGAGGAAATATGTTAATTACTACTTTTTGAAATAAGTTATGTATCGAACTATGCAGTTCAAATAAATTAGTTTCATATAAACGTCAAATAATTACCTAAAAATTCACTTTTCCTTCAGTCTCCCAAAAAAAAGCCCCTCTCTCTACATTAATCACATTTTCATGCTCGATATAAACCATTGATTAACATAAAAGCACACTTATGTATACATGAATATAGAGGACACAGCTTATTGCACTGATTTCTAACTAAATTCTTCACTTTTTAATCACCTATTTAATTGCTTTAACAATTAACTTGACCAACAACAATTGCTACTTATGTATAAACTGAGCGAGTTTCATTTTTAAATGCTGCTCCAGGTGTTTATCGCGCCAGGCCCACTTTCTTATCTTTTATATAATCTTATCTCAAACGTACATAATTTTAGTTTACCATACAAAATTTTTACGAACCATTCATTTGAGCAGCGACCGCTGTGGCTCAGGGCTCTACAAAATCACAATGAATAATTATGTATGGAAAACTTGTAATATCTTTCTTAAAAATCATATGCGCGTGCAATCTACAATTATTACCGATAATCAAGTAGTTAACGGTAATTAAGTAAATTTTTAATTTTAGTGCATTTTAAGCGCATTTAATTTTTCTCCACTTTTGTTATATATATAATTGTTGTAGACGAAACCCAAAAAATGGTTGATTATCTCATTACAGCGTGGCACTGGTAGTCGTGTAATAATGGATTGAAGTTTAAGTTGAAAACAATACATGATTTCTAATATTACTTTTAAAGAGAATTTGATAATGATTAAAGTATTCAAAGTGCGTTCGGTTTCGGTTCTTACACAGAATTTTATTTATAGGGTTTTCCAATAAGAGTGATATGATTCCTTAAAAAAACACACTAAATTTTTAGGAAATTCAAATGTTTTTTTATTTAATGTGAAGTTAAATCGATACAATTAAGTTCTGAATATAACATCATTAAAATGGCCTCCACGACTTCTTTTGCAGGAACGAATTCGATGAACTCAATTTTTTAGCACCTTTTCCACTAAATCAAGTCGTATATCATGAATAGCACGTTCAATATTGACTTTTAAAGTTCGAAGGGAGTCAGGTTTATTGTTAAAGACCAATGACTTCAAATAACCCCACAAGAAGTAGTCTAATGGTGTTAAATCACAATTTCATGGAGGCAATTTAATGTCACAATTTCTTGAAATAATCGAGTCTCCAAACCTTTCTCGCATTAATTTGGTTGTTGCTCGTGCTGGAACCAGATGTTGTTAAGATCAACTTCTTCCAATTGTGGCCATAAGAAGTTGCTAATCATCGATCTATACCACTCTCCATTGACATTAACGGCAGTAGCAGCTTCATTTCGATAGAAGTATAGACCGATGATTCCACCAGACCAAAAAACCACACCAAACTGTCAATTTTGGTGAATGTAATAGTTGTTCATGAATAATTTGTAGATTTTCTTCGCACCAGAATCAACTATTTTGGTTTATTTACCGCACCACTCAGATGAAAGTAAGCCTCATCGGAGAAGGTGATTTTCTTACAAAAATCGTTATCGTTTTTAAGTTGTTCCAAAGCAAAATCAGCAAAGTTGTTTTTGTTTATATCTTGTCATGATGAAATTGTAAACATTACTGAATGCAATGGAAAAAAGACAGATCATGACATATTAAAAATGGCCAAAACGACACTTAGAAATCATCAATCATCCCTATTGGAAAACTTTTTATAAACTTGGGGTGATTTCTTTTGTGAGTCATAAGAGAATAACTGTAAGCCGCTGGAATGTAAAATATATGAATTAACTTCATATAAGTCCGTAGTGAAGTGGTGCCACCTGGAGACTTTTTTAGTTTAATTTTCAGCTCGAATATACTAATTACAATTATAATCAAAGCTGTGCTGAAATGCGATGACTGATTTCACTAGGGGTCTTTTCAGACAAAAACCTACCAGAAAAATTAAAACTTTTTCTTTAATTAACCTAATTGTTTTGAGAAATTTCTATAAATAAGTGGCAAAGAGGCCCTTTTATATAAAAACTAACAGGTTGAAATATTCTGTGGAAGTGTTGATCGTATAACTTTAACTTTTATTTCAATTGAATAAGTTTTTTTTATTTATTTTTTTTCTTACAATTTGGGCAAATTAAACTAAAATATCAAGACTTAATGTGCCATAAAAAGCTTCAACCAAACTTTTTAAAAGCGATACAGGGGTTTTTTACAGAATGTGTATACCTTCAAAAAATAGCCAATTAAAGCTATAGAGTTGCGGATCATTCCAGTGACAGACCTGGCGCCCTCGAACATAGATTCCCAAATATCACAATTATACAATTCCGCTCAAGTTCAAATCCGATTCCGATAGAAGAGTTTTGATTGCCGCCACCTAGCGGGAAAACCTTTATTTGGAGCAAATCCAGGGGCAATACACCAAAAAATCAAATTAATTTTATTTTTCTTAACTTCTATAGTTTAACAAATTATGTTCTCTATAATTTGAATATTTCGAGAATTCTGAAATAATATTATAACTTTAAATATTAATTAAATATTATAAATAATTAATTCCGCTTGAGGTTAACAAATAGTTTCAACTGTAATTACTTAGAAAAAACTGAAACAAATTTGCCATAAAAATTTATGTACACAACTACTTCACATTTAAAGAGTTAATTAAAGCTGTTTTCCTGTACTTAAACATACTAACTTGTCACAGAAATGGATAAATAATGCTAATTGAGTAGAGAAGTGAATTAATGTCTTGGTTTTTATACAAAAGTTTTAAGAATTTCAAACAGAGTCTAGTTTTACTTCAATAGGGTGTTACAATACAGCTACAAAAGTAAGCAAATAAGCAAAGAAAAATTAAAAGAAGAAAAAATATTTATTTTCCATACTGCGGTTCATAATATGGACTACAAATCGAAATTCGAAAGTTTTGTAAT
This sequence comes from Neoceratitis asiatica, assembly GCA_030068015.2. Lineage (NCBI taxonomy): Eukaryota > Metazoa > Arthropoda > Insecta > Diptera > Tephritidae > Neoceratitis > Neoceratitis asiatica. Next base: position 38,434,380 of record CM061527.1, read on the forward strand.
CAATCAAAACTGCATAAACAGAAAAAAAACCTTTTTAATAAATCATAGTTTATGATCTTCTATAATTTGTTTCCTTTTTTTGTTTATATCAAATATTTTAAATACAGAAAAATATGTTTTGAAATAATTTTCGACATTCCGAAAACATATTAGCAAGCTATTATAAAAAAAACAATAGAAAATTGTATTATGTCTTAAAAAATAAAATGTTTCCTTAAATTGGTTTCCCTACAATCACAGATCGTTACTTTCATCAATCATTAAATATAACGGTAAATTGAAAAGTCCCTGCCCGAATACACATTTTTCTGGCGGAATCCAATTTTTTGATTCAACATAGTTCCCTTCAAGGTTGATACACTGATCATAGATATCGTCCTTCTTTTCGATACCATTTTTGTGGAACGATATGTCCTTTGCTTCAAAAATAGGTCTCAGTTTCCGCGACCTCGAACTTCATTCGACGAAATTTTCTTCCCAGCAAGCATTCTTTAGGGATCTGAGAAAAGGAAATAGTCGCTGGGGGACATATCTGGACTATACGGTGGATACGGAAGCGATTCGAAGCCCAATTCATGCATTTTTGTCATCGATTTCACTGACTTGTGACACCGTGCATTGTCTTGGTGAAAGAGCACTTTCTTTTTCTTCAAAAGCCGTTTTTTCTTCGATTTCGTCCTTCAAATGGTCCACTAACATTATTTAATAGTCACACTTGATGGTCTTTCCTTTTACAAGGTAGTCAATGAAAATTATTCCATGCGTGTGCAGTCCACACGGATGACTGTCGATTGGACTTCGGAGTGAAATGATGAAGCCAGGTTTCATCCATTATCACATATCGACGCAAAAATAGGGTTTATTAGGCTTGAACATCTCCAAATCATCATCTCCGGATCATCAACTCTTTGTTGCTTTTGGTCAAAAGTGAGCTCGCGCGGCACCCACTTTGCGCAGAGCATTCTCATATTCAAATATGTGTGAATGATATGATATATACGTTCAATTGATATCTTTAGACTGCCTGCTATTTCAATTTCATTTAACGGTCTTTAAAAAACAATTTGTGGATTTTTTTTTTTATGTTCTCATTTGTATCAACCTTTTCTGGGCGTCCACCGCGTTCACCGTCTTCCGCGCTCATTTCATCACATCTAAACTTAGCATACCAATACTTGATGGTTGATTTTCCTGGGGCAGTGTCCGGAAAAACTCGCCATCAAGCCAAGTTTTTGCTTCAACTGTGTTTTTACCCTTCAAAAGGCAATATTTTACTAACACGCGAGATGCCTTTTTATACATTTTTTCACAATAACAAAAGTTGCTTCACTCAAAATGCTATAATTCACAAACTAATAATCCGACAGCTGTCAAATTTATACGCGTGTCTCTTGAAGGTTAGCGCTAACTAAAATTCATTAATTAATTAATTCTCGTAGCGTCATCTATGCGTCAGGCCGGGGATTTTCAATTGACCCTATATTGTCCACTTAATTAATGTCAAAATCGGTTTTCCCCACGATTAGTTACACATTAATGCGAAACAATTTGTCATTATTATAAACATTATTGCATTTTCTCATTAATTGCATTAATCTTAGATCGTATTAACTGATTACTTCGTACAAATAAAGCATACCAATCTATCATAAAAAAAATATTTTATTAATGAAACTTACAACAACACTACTGAGCGGGTGTAATTACTTTAACAATGAAAGAATTAAAAAATATGACCAACTGCTATTCTATAACCACTAATAGTGCACAATCCATTTTAAATTGAGCTAAATCAGGGTCAAGTTATTTCATTAAAAATACATGCAGACCTTAATTAATGAAAATAACAACGGCAAATAGTCAATAGTCTCAATAGCAATATAATTGAAATAGTAAAAATAAATTATTTTAAGTAAATGTCAATTTTTAATTAATGAATTTTAACGCTTTTATACATATATATATATTTCTTAGCTGATTTTTTATAATATTTATTATTGACAAATATGCTATATTTGGCTATTAAAATATTTTATTTATTTTTATTTTTGTTTCTGTTTTTGAAATTCTGAAAACCATTATTTTTTCTTTTATTTTTTTTTTTTGCCTACATAAAATACATATTCCTTTCACTAACTCACTCCCACACACATGCTTTTAAATGTCTATGACTCTTTCTCTATTTATCTCTCTCTCTCTCTTTCTCTCCCTTTCATTCTCATTGCAGGCGAACGCTATGACTTCATTATCAATGCCAATCAACCTGTTGGCGCTTACTGGATACAGGTGCGCGGTTTGGGTGAATGTGGCATTCGTCGCGCACAGCAGTTGGGTATTTTACGTTATGCTCGCGGCCCCTATCAACCCGCATCGGCCCCACCAACTTATGATGTTGGCATACCACAGGGTGTGGTAAGTAACTGTCTTATATATATATATATATTTATATCTATATTATATAATGTGTATGTATATTTTGTTATGGTAATAACACAGCAAAGAAAAGTGAAGGAGAAACTATAACAACAAATATTTCACAAGTGCTCTATGGTCATTCAGAGCATAGCCTTTAAAAATTGTTTTGCATATTTTTGTTCCCATTCGAAGGAGTTTTGTGTGTTTGTGACTGAATGCTTAAGAAAAACCAAGCGTGACTCATTGTGCACTTGTACACAAATGTATGTATGTACGAATTTGTTTGTATGTATGCATGTTTTTTTTATTAAGTGATTGTCTGATATTTAAGATTTTACAATTTAAGCATCAACTATACTCCATATAATTATGGGAGACTAGTCGAATATTTGAAAAAAAATGCACTAAAGTATAAATAATAAAAATAGAGTAAAAAACTTGTTGGAGGATTTGTAGGAATATCATTGTTTAATAAAGGGTGTTTTTTTATAGATGTATAGAACTTTAAGTTGCAATAAAACAACGATGGATTATTCGATTGACATGAATTTTATTTATCCGAAAGATAATCTTTAAAATATGATTTCTGGCATATGACCGCCACGGCTGGCGCGGATGTAATTAAATCTGGACGTCCAATTTTCGATGACTTTATCCAACGTTTGTGGCCGTATATCGGCAATAACACGGCGAATGTTGTCTTCCAAATGGTCAAGAATTTGTGGCTTATCCGCATAGACCAATGACTTTACATAGCCCCACAGAAAGTAGTCGAGTGATGTAAAATCACAAGATCTTGGAGGCCAATTCACAGGTCCAAAACGTGAAATTAGGCGGTCAGCAAACGTGTCTTTCAATAAATCTATTGTGGCACGAGCTGGGTGACATGTTGCGCCGTCTTGTTGAAACCACATCTCCTGGACATCATGGTTATTCAATTCAGGAATGAAAAAGTTAGTAATCATGGCTCTATACCGATCACCATTGACTGTAACGTTCTGGCCACCATCGTTTTTGAAAAAGTACGGACCAATGATTCCACCAGCCCATAAAGCGCACCAAACAGTTAGTTTTTCTGGATTTAACGGTGTTTCAACATACACTTGAGGATTACCTTCACTCCAAATGTGGCAGTTTTGTTTGTTGACGTAGCCATTCAACCAGAAGTGCGTTTCATCACTAAAGCTGCTAAATCGGTCGCCATCTTGAAAAGTAATGCCAACTTAAAGTTCAATACCTCTATAAAAAAAACACCCTTTATAATTCCATAAAAATTTGCGGAAAAAGTAGATGACACTCCACAAAATAACTATTTTTAAATAAGATTTTTTTTAAATAAAAATTGTCAATTAAATATTAATTCATCTCCATATTTCATTGATATTTCTTGATATATTTTTTAATAGCCATTTTTCAGATTTTGACACTAAAAAATTAGAAGAGTTTACAATAATAGCACGCGAAGTGTAAAAATATTTGACTACTATTTATTTAAAAATTTTTTAATTCATGAAAATTTTTTGTTGTTTTAAAGTACAAAATTGGAAATTTCAATAAGGTTCGAATTTATAAAAACTGAAACCTTCCTTTCATTTTGTACAGTTGCATAAATCATGAAAAATATTTTGTTTTACTTAAAACATAAAATAAAAATTATTTCAAATAACAAAATTTTTTGTTTATTTTATGTTTTTATTTATTTATTTATTTTTACAAAAACCAAGATACATATAATAAAAATCGTATTTTTAGATTTTGATTTTGATTTGATTTCAGTTTGAATTTATAACGGGTGATCCATTTCGAGATTCCCTACTTTTTTAAAGAAAAAAAACACAGAAAATTCAAATTTAGTGGGAAATGTTTATTTTCATTCGAAAAAACATTCTTTGGTATTTATTTTTCTAAGGTTTATTTCTTTGAAATATTGGCCACAGCTACGTCTCAAATGGTCGATTCGTTGAGCCCAATTTACGACGACTTGTTCGAGCATTTCGACTGGTGAAGCGGAATTATCCACATAGACTTTATACTTTAAAATCGTGAAATTATCTGCTTACCGAAGTTTTCACCCAATAAATCCATTGATTGATGCGATGTGTGGGAAGTGGCGCCGTCTTGTTGATACCAAATGTCGCGGAGATCACGAGCTTCAATTTCAGGCATCCTTGGTTATCACGGTTACGTTCTCACCGGTATCATTTTTGAAGAAATATGGACCGATAATTTCACCGGCTTACAACCCACACCAAACCGTTGTTTTTTCTGGATGAAATAGCAACTTTTGAATCTTTTCATGTTGCTCATCGTCCCAAATTCACCAACTTTGCTTGTTTACAAACCATTGAGCCAGAAACGGGCATCATTACTGAACAAAATTTTACTCGAAAATGTCGGATCTTCTTGGAACTTTTCAAGAGCTAATGAACAAACCTTGACACGACTTAAGCGTGATCTGTCAAAAAGGCTATTGAAAAAATACCTCTACTTGGATCACCCTTTACATAGTCTGAATTTATAAAAATAACGTCAATATTGAATCAGAAAATATTAAAATTTTTAATATTTAAAAACTGTTATTTAAATCAGGCGAGAATTTTGCCATTTATTATTAATTTTTTTTTTTCTTTAAAATATATTAAAAAATTGTTTGAAAATAAAAAAAATTTTATTTTATTAATATACTGTTTTAATAAAAATCTAAAAATGCTACTAATTTGAAATTATAAAATTGTAATAATTTTGAATCAAAACATTTAAAAAAACGTAATTTAAATCACGAAAAATGTTGAGATTTCTTGAACAATTTTTGCGTAAAAAATTTATGAGAATTTAATTTCAACGTAAAAAGTGTTTTAATACTTAAATTTTTTTAATTTTGATATGCTTTGAATAAATAAAAATAACGATTATGAATTAAAAACTGAAAATATAAAATAATTAAAAACAGTTACTTATAACAAGAAAATAATATAAAATTATTTTTAAAAAAAGTTTCTAAATTTTGATGTACTTTGAATTTATAAAAAAAAATAAAAACTCTGAATCGAAAACCGAAAATATATAATAATTAAAAACAGTTATTTATATTAGGAAAATTATTTTAAAATATTAAAAAAAATCTTTGAAAATATAGGGAAATTTTCAACTGAAAGTACAAACTACGTTACTATTATTATAGATTTTTTAATTAAATTCAAGATTTTGCGGTTTAATTTTATTTTATAAAAAAGCAATAATTTTTCATCAAAAAACGAAAATATATAATATATCACGCATTTTTTTCTTAAAATATATAAAAAAAAATAGTAAAGCACAAAATTTGTTGTCACTATTAAATTTTTTTAATACAAATCAAGAAATTTGATTATAATTTGAATATAAAATATAATAATAATTATAAATAAAATCAACATGCAATAATTAAAAACATTTATTTAAATAAAGAAAAAAAAGAATTTAAAAAATAATGAACAAAAATAGTTTGCTGAAATAATCACTCCTAACTGTGAGAAGCCAATAAGTCTTAGAATAAGTCCGTGTAAAAAAATATATTGATAACAACATTTGTTGCTTTTTAGTAATTCAAAGAAAATACTAGCAATTTAGAACCCTTTTTTCAATATTTACAATAATTTCTACGTAATACTGGCCACTGAGTGACCTCGTTAGCTCATTTGTTTAATTCAAAAATAAATATTACACAATTATGGTAATTAGTTCAATGACAAAGGCAATGGTGAATTCATAAATCATTTAAGAACAAGAATGCATAGCAAAAAAAGGGTATTAAAAATAGTAAAATTCAATTCCGTGATTACTTGTGAATAACAAAAATTTAATAGCAGCATAACTGCAGACGTGCATATAATTGATTTATGCCAACCAATTTGTAAATACACAGCAAAGTAAAGAGAAAGAAATATAATAAATGATAAAATAATATATTGAAAAAGAATTTCAAAGAACAAAATGCCAGCACGCTTGGAATTTGCCACTGCCAATGACATGCTGCAGAGTAGATAGAAATCTTAAGATCATAAAAAAAAATTTAAAAAAATTATATAAATAAGGTGCAAAACAAAACTAGTAAAACTATATAAATTAATATACTACTAAATACACATATATAAAGTATAAAATTCTAAAACCGAAAATGACGCCTTCTAGTGCATTGGTAAGTCAAAGACATTCCCCTTTTACTCCACCAACGCTTGGTGCCCGTGTGTGTGACCAACAAGCACTATGTAGTTACACCAGCATGGACACTACCACTCCCCAACTCCTTCACTACTCAGCTCCTAGTTATCCGCACCCCTTCAAACTTCCCAGCCCAGTGCCATATACATAAGATCACGCACCAATTTGCGCTTGCAAACCACTGACACTGTGAAAACGTGAGTTGCTACAAAATAAATTTAATAATATTTATTTAAACAAATATTGTGTACCAAAGAGAAGAAGAAAAAAATATGAAAAAAATTGTACAGAACTAAGCAATTGTGTGAATTGTGGCATTTACAATGGCTTGCTGTAGACAAAACTGCCAAATGCATATAAATATTTAACTATATATATGTCTATATTATACGTAACTAGTCGCAAATAGCGCCTTAAAAAAACAACAACAAAATATTATTGTATAAAAATATGATTTTGGTTTATTACTTCGCGCCAGTGCTTTGCACAGTATTATACTGTTAAAATACCTATGTATATATGTATGCTTGAAAATATATGGTTTTATTTAATTTCACTGGAAAGAAGCGCTTTTTGGGTGCCTTAATTTTACAAAAATTAATATTTCAAAATTTCATTCAATAAGACCAAAAAAAGTTTTGTGAGCTTTTGGACTCAAATTGAGGCGCCTAAATTTTCTTTCATTATATTTTAATAACAAAATGTATAAATTAATCACTGTACATATATGGTATATTTAAATTACAAGTTATGAACTCCCGCAGCTGTATATGAATTTTGCTAATTAAAATATTTTCTTATATTTTTTTTCTTTACAACCAAACAATGCAACAACAAAATATCAACCAACCAACAACCCGCACCAAAAATTGCCAAAATTTGTACAAAAATTTGAACTCCTGCCTACTTCACAACTGAAATCGCGGCATATCAAAAACTTTTCGGAAACAACTTAACAAAATTTAAAAAAAATGCGATTTCATGTGAAATTTTGTATATAAAACCAAACCAAAAACTCCTCAAAAATGGCACAAATGTATATAAATGCACACCTCTATGTTTATGCTATGAAACTGTATAAATAAATGCGTTAAAATAAATAAATAAATAAAAAACTCAAACCAACAAAATCGCGCTCAAACAAAATTCAAAAAATCTCCGAAAAAAAGGTTATGAATCCGCTCGACGCTCAATGTAATACGCCAAGAAACGATGCTGTTTGTGTAAGTCAATTGAAGAGTGCTTTGGAGATTGATCGTGGCATTTTGGCGGAGAAACCCGATGTGAAGATCTTCTTGCCATTCCGTTTCTACGTTTACCGTCCTGAAGAATTGTTCCAGCCGAATACCTACAATCGTTATTTGGGTATGTTTTTGGCGTTCGATTTTTGTTTGTCGTGTTTTTTGAATAAAATTTTGAATTTTTCTCTCTATCTCTTCCACTCTATCTCTCTCTCTCTCTCTTGCAGTTGCTCCCACTGGCGATCACGTCATCTCACTGATCGATGAGATATCGTATTTGTCACCACCAGCGCCACTTACCTCACAATTCCATGAAATTAATCCTGAACAATTTTGTAATGGTGATAATCGCCCAGCGAATTGCGGACCAAATTGCATGTGCACACATAAAATCGATATACCATTGAATGCGATCGTGGAAATGGTGCTGGTTGATGAAGGTGAGTTTGAAATATGATTTCAGTATTTATAATTGAATAATATTTAAATGAAATTTAACATAAAATACAAGAAAATATTAAAAATTGCATTATATAAATAAATTTTGAAAAATAAAAATAAAATAATATAAAAAAAATAAAATTACAATTCAGAAAATAAAGTTTGAAGAAAAAAGAATAAAACTTAAAAAAAAAATTAACTTATAATTCTTAATAAATGTAATTCTTTGAATTAACATTCTAAATAAATTTAAATATTTAAACTCGATACTTTAACACGAAGGATAAAATTCTAAACTCGAATTTAGATAATCAAAAATGCAAACCCCTTAGGAAAATTCTATACTCAATTCATGAAATATCAAATATAAAATTATTTCATATTCCAAAAGGAAATTTTAAAGCAATTAAGCAAAATGCAAAATTCAATACGTATATAGAAATAATGAAAATAAAAAATCACTTCTTAAAATTAAAAGCCTTAAAAAATACTCCTCATTCTGAAGTAAAGTCGAATTAAAACAAGAAAGAACAGCTGTTTTCGTCCATGCCGAGGTCTTTCTACCTTTCATTAACGTATCAAATTTATTGCAAATTGCAAAATTCGATTTTGATAATTTTCTGTGTCACAATCAACTTCAGTTTATTCTGTAGAATACCAAATTTCACGCTTCTAGACGCTTTTTTTTAGAGAATTTTCGACCCGAATCCTCATATCTGAATAAATCCATTGTATGGGGCTATGTGATATAGTATTCTGATTTCGATGATTTTCACTACGAATATGCAATTCATAATTATTTGTAATTCATATAAAGACCAAATTTAATACTCCTAAATATTTCTTTGCCTGAGTTTTGACCAAAACCTTACATCTGAAAATATCAGTGTATGGGAGACATATGTTGCTGATTTCGAAGATGCAGATAAAAAAATGCAGCGCATGATCGAAAACGTGAACTAATTAAAGCCAAGGCAGTTCACGTTTGCGAAATATTCACGTTTTCGAATACCCAAAAAGAATAAATTAATATATGTTTACACACTTAAATTTATATTTTATTGTTGTTGTATACATTTTCATTTGTACTTGAGAGATATGATAGGAAATGTAAGCTATTGAAAAAAATCAGTCATCTTCTTTTGTACTTTCTGCTTTTCTAATAATTAAACTACAGCTTTCTCCCTTAAGCGTCTCAATATATTCATCTCATTTTGATCGATGCCTTCATGACTAGCCCACTTCACTGCTTTGTTACAAATCTCAACAGCTTCATTTTGTATGATTTTCTCCGGTGTCTCTGAGACGCACTCTTTGTGTGATTCGTCCAATTGTTCAATATCGCTATCCGTATTATCTATTTCAATATTTTTATTCCGCGCACGAACGATTGGTAACGTACATTCACTCTAAAAATTTTCATAAGAAACAAATTTGAAATAACTTACATATCTTTGAGCATTTCTGCGCATATGAGCAAACCTCAGTATTTAAACTGTGAAGTAGATCGACTGTGTTGCTCATCAAGGAGCGAGGTTCAGCTTCCCATTTTTCCTTTAAAACCGCCAACGGCATACTATCCGCGTAAAATTTCAAATATTCTTCAAGTAATTCGCTAAGATTTCTTTACCGACATGACTCCAAGCGGCTTCCAAAAGATCTATAGCAGTCTTTAATGTTATATTCTTCAACAACTCATGCAAATCAGATCTCGGCACTGCTGAAAGCTGTTTCTGTAATTTTTTTGATTTTTATTACATTCTGATTCATTAGTTGAATGAGGGGGGTAACGTTTGGTGGCATACACATTGCGAACCACCATTGGGTGGGAAGAGGTTTAAATTTAAAATCTATTTCACCTTAAAAACACCAGCTTTTAGGAAGATTTTGACAAAATTCAAAAGGAACATGTATCTGTAATCTGAAAATAGACAACATCATCCAGGCGAATTTGCAGCGTGCATTCTTAGCCTATCCATTTACCAAGATTTTAAGCTTATGAGAACAATGACGTGTAAGCAACACATAAACGTGGTTCGCACCCACTAAATATTTGAAAAAGCCGAACGCCGTATATTTTTTGGATGTGGTATTACCAATCTAATTAAAAAAATTAAATTAATTTAAATTAAATTGAATTTAATAAAATAAAATAAAATGGAACATAATAAAATAAAATAAAAAAACTATAAAATAAAATAAAATAAAATAAAATAAAATAAAATAAATTCAAACAAAATAAAGAAAAATAAAACAAAGTAAAGTACAATAAAATAAAATAAAATAAGATAAAATAAAATAAAATTAAATAAAATAATATAAAATAAAATTAAATTAAATAAAGAAAAATAAAGTAAACTAAACTAAAATAAAATAAAATAAAATAAAATAATATAAAATAAAATAAAGTAAAATAAAACAAAATAAAATAAAATAAAATAAAATAAAATAAAATAAAATAAAATAAAATAAAATAAAGTAAATTAAAGTAAAATAAAATAAAACTAAATTAAATTAAATTAAATTAAATTAAATAAAATAAGATTATAAAAAATTAAATTAAATTACATTAAATTAAATCAATTAATATAATATAAAATAAAATTAAATAAAGTAAAGTAACATAAAACAAAATTAAATTAAATTAAATTATATAAAGTAAAATAAAATAAAATAAAATAAAATAAAATAACATAAGGTAAAATGAAATAAAATTATATAAAATGAAATTAAATTAAATTAAATCAATTAAAATAATATATAATAAAATAAAATAAAATAAAATAATTAAAAACAATAAGGCAAAATAAAATAAAATAAAGTAAGTAAAATGAAATTAAATTAAATTAAATTAAATTAAATTAAATTAAATTAATTAATATAAAGTAAAATAAAATAAAATAAAATATAATATAATAAAATATAATAAAATGATTAAAATAAAAGTCAAAAAAAAAAAAAACTGTGTGAGCAAATAAGTGAACAAAATAAAGCACCATTTCAGCCAACTTATATCAATTTCAAAATCACAATTCATAATTCTGCATAACCTCAAACAGACAACCAATGGTTACTCGTAATTCGTTATTATCTCCACTCAATCGCTTGGCTTTGAGTTTTAGTCTAAATAATATTATTACGATTATTACATAGCATACAAATTTCTGTTAAAAGTCGATTGTCATGATAAGCAAAAAAAAAAAACACAATGCCTTGCGGCGCTGCCAGGTGCCTCCCAACCGGATACAAAACAATCGTAATGCACCATAACCGCGTAGATTGAAGAAATATTATAAAATAAGTATATAAAACCTATACTTATACATACCGTGTATGTATATAGTAATTTATAATTCAACAACAGCGGCACCCACGAGCCACCATTTGAAATTCAGTGCAAATTAATATTTATGTTAAAATTATAAAATCAGCAAATCGAAATGGTGAATTGGGAATTGTGAGAAAATTTTACTAAGCAAATTGTTTGCTAAAAAACAAAATAAAAGTCACTCTATATGCAACGAGTTGAAGTCGTAAGCGCGCGAAAATAGCGAAGTCTGCGCGCATGTTCAAAACTATCTCTGGACAGTCTTAAAGAAAAGTACATAACCAAAGAAATCTTAAAAAAAGATCACTTATTGAACTTTGGTTTTAAGCGTCTTTTTGGAATTATAATTAAGATTTTATGTATAAAATAAATGCTCACAGTTTAAAATTTATTTTCTCCAAATATTGAGTAAACTAAAATTGGTTTTTTCGTTTTTCTGTGTATTTAGTATAAACTGATACAAGTTTTTCGGGTTGAAAAAAAATTGTTCAGCACTAAATTTTTTTGTTTATAGCTCTTAATAAATTTGTTAACTTCTCTCTTCCTCCCACGCAGTTCAACAACCCAACTTGTCACATCCATTCCATTTGCACGGCTACAGTTATAGCGTTATTGGTATTGGTCGTTCGCCCGACACCAGCGTCAAGAAGATTAACTTGAAACACGCCTTGGACTTGGATCGTCGCGGTCTGCTACATCGTCAATACAATTTACCACCATCAAAGGATACAATACCAGTGCCAAATAATGGTTATGTTGTATTACGTTTCAGAGCGGATAACCCCGGTAAGTGCGAAAGCAATGGAGAGCTTATGAAATAATTATTAAAGTTAGATGTGAGAAAGATGTGGGATTTCTCGAAAAGCTTTAACAATTTCATTTTGAGCTTTTTCAGAAATATTTCTTGTGAAGCTTTAACAACTTAATTTTGAACTTTTTGGCTAATAAGTTCGCTATAATATAGTTTTTTTATTAAAAAATTGGTATAGACCTTTTCTATCTTTTGTATGCAGTTTTTAAATAATATTCTTCTTTTTTTCTCCTCTCAACAGGTTTCTGGTTCTTCCACTGTCACTTTCTATTCCACATAACAATCGGTATGAATCTCGTCTTACAAGTAGGCACAAACGCCGATTTGCCACCAGTGCCACCAGGCTTCCCAACGTGTGGCGATCACAAGGCGCCCATACCGATTAATTAAACAAGAAATAACCTTAAAGGTGCCAAATTCTTTCTAGACTTCATCTAGCGTATAGAAAGTGTAAAAGAAAAATGAAAAAATCTTAGTAAAAATATTAATATAAACAAGCCACAAAAGATGATTACAAATAAAAACGAAGAGATGAGCTTTGTACAAAGAAGAAGAAAAAAGTAGCGCGAGAAGTAAAGAATATAGAAAGCATAGCACAGCAAAAAGAGAAAATATGCCTTATAAAACAATAAAACTTATGTAAATATTTAATTTAAATATTTAATGCGACAATTAACGCCGTAACGCCCTAAAAATAATGAAAGCTTCACAATAAAAGGCCAACTCAGCATAGTGTGTAAATTATTTGTAAAAACCATAGATGGAAGCTTCATTACAAAAGCACAAAATAGCTTTTGCACAAACTTTTTTCTGCGGGAAAGTTCATTTTTTGAGTGCCCTGAGTAACTAACAAACTTTCAAACTGTATCCATAATAAATGCAATAATGTGCTTTTTGCAGCTTTACGAATGTACAAGCTTTTCAACCAACTTTAAGACTTGCATTTACATAAACATATATGTGTGAATAAGCACACATACATACACACATACGTATGGCATGAGATATCAAGGTGAAGCGATCTTACATGGTAGAACCTAATAAAGCGAATGCGGAGTTCTATAGAATGTGAAGCGTCGTTATCAGCGAGCACGATGTCGTTTGTGCGCAGCAGTCATAAATAAAAAATAAAATAAAATAAATGATACATATATGATAATTTTATTAATTTTATTAAATTTTGATTTGTTTCTACTTAGCTTTTACTGCTTCGTTTTGTATTTTATTTCTATTTTTCATTTGAATTAGTTTATAATTTTTAAGCTTAAACATGACTGTAAAATAATTAAGTTGCTTCATATATTTCTCTTCAATTTGTATTTGTATTACAAAGTAGTTCCTTTTTTCCTTCATCATCAAAATTCTTTTCCCCGTTTCTACGACATTTTTTATGTGCGTATACTCACTCGCGCCTTTCTTTCGTTGTCATTTATTTAATTTTTTATTTTTTTTTATTTTTTTTTTATATTTATAGTGCCTAGTTTTCCTTAAGTGTAAAAAAAGGACAAAATCCAAGAAATGAATGTAAAAAGTTAATTTTTTTTTTTTGTATTTATAATAAGTCTACAATATGACTTTTTTACCATGTGTATGTAAAAAGAAAAAAAATTAAAAACAAAAAAAAACGAAACTAGATTTGAAACTGCAGTTAAACATACTACAGTTTCATGCTAGTTTTGTATGTATGTAAATAAGTTATCCCAATAACACTGCCATGGCACCAATAAATATGCAAGAATATGTTAATACAATAAATAACACGCATACACATATGAAAATCCATATATACACATAGTATTAAAGGCATGCACTTAAACGGAAATGCATAGGCAGTTACATATGTACAAACATATAAACATGCATATGTATTTTAGAAGAAAAAATAAGTGTATATTTATAAACGTATATACATGAAATAAAAAATGAGCAACAACAAAAACAAATAATAATTATGTACATTATAACCAAATAATTATAGACATATCTATCAAAATACATATTTACACCGACTGTATGTACCTGGAGAGTTGTTTAATTGAAACAGAAAAACACCAAAATCCGGTACCCTGCACCAAAAAAAGAAATAGAGAACGAATATACTAGTGCTCCAGATACCCGTGTGTCGAGCACTGCGAGCAGCCCGATGCTCGCTCGATACTCGCTCATTGCTCAACTGCTCAGCAGAAAAAAAAAAAATTAATTTTGTTTGTCAAAATTTCTTTGTGCTTCAATGATTTTTACACTTTGCATAAATAAATTTGAAAATAATAAAAAAAAAAAGTTTTGAAAAAAGTCCAAATATTTATCAAAATACTCGAAATGCTCGTGCTTGGCTCGAAAAATTTTCGAGTAATGAGCAATGAACAGGCGTGCGGGTGCTCGTTGCTCAAATGCTCGCACTGCTCGAAATTATTTGAGCAAAATCTGGAGCTCTAGTATATACACAAATTTTTAATGAAACCATTACAACAAGAATAGCAACAACAATGACTCAAAAACAAAGCTCGAAGTTTTGCACACATAAAAATATCTATTTGTGTCTGTTTAATTTTATATAGAGAAATAAATAGGGAGGAAATCTCTAAAAAAAAAACATATACAATTGTAATAAATAAATATATGTAAAATAAATAACTTAATAAATAAATAAATAAATAATTTTCGTAGTTAAAATATTTATTTTTTGGGATTATGCACAGCTTAATTTATGCACATTTCATTTATTTTTTATTAATGGAAATTAATAGAAAAAATATTATTATAATGATTGTAAATATGTATTATTACTATATATATATATATATATATATATATATGTATATATATCAAACTCTATGTAACTTTAAGCTTTAAAGCATACGGTACGAAAGAAGTTAGAACACATCGTTCATACTTAAAATTTAGGTGAGTATAAACAACCCAAAACCCTGCTCATACAGCCAAAAAGGCCACTGCATTACACCAAAAAGCTAAGAGCTTTCACCTAAATAAATATAATATATAAAACACGAAAAAATAATCATTTATTAATTAATTAATAATCATGCATTAATTATTTTTTGTAAATGAAAGCTCCACAAAAGCTTTGCTTGAATTGATATTTATTTAATAAGAAATTTATACTTAACAATTTTTTAAATGAAAGCACAATTTTCCGTGAAAAGTGCAACAAAAGTGTGTTAAGCTTTCGCTTGTGAAAGCTCTTTTAACAATTACTTGTGTATGGTATTTTTTGCATTTAACACATATTCTCCTTTCTTTCTCTCTCTCTCTTTCTTTCTTTTCCCTCTCTCTCTCTCTTTCTTTCTTTCCTCTCTCTCTCTCTCTCTCTCTCATTCCACTCTCTTCCACAGGTCATGAATCCACTAGATGCCATCTGTAATCGCAAGCGTAACGATGCTGTCTGTGTCTCAAATTTGAAAAATGCCAAAGCAGTGGACAAAGGTGTATTGGTTGAGCGGCCGGATGTGAAAATTTTCCTACCATTCCGTTTCTTTGTATACGATGTGAAGAATCTTTTCGTGGCGAATACGTACAATCGTTATTTGGGTAAGTTGTGGATGTCCTTTAATTCCTTACTTACTGTTTTGCGTTTTGTATAAAAGTAGTGAGATTTTATTTTCGTATTTCAATTGAGCTCCGCTTGTTTTCGTTAAAATCGCTTTACGCTTGACCTCTTCCCGAGTTTATACATTTGTTTATGCATATGTTATGTATGTTCCTTTGTTTTAAACCAAATTTTTATATATCGCTTCGGTTAATTTTAAATCCTTGTACGAAAAAAATTAAAGGAAATAAATAAGCTTATTGTAAAAATTGCTTAAACCTTTGCTCTGCAACATTCAACTTTTACTACAGTAGAGTACCATTTGGCTTATCCAACTGCTGTCCCAAAACACATAAGAAAAATTTTAATTATGCGCCAGGAAAAACATATTTCCTTTTTTAATAAATAAACTTTGATCAAACTTGCTTTCGTCTCAGTTGAAAAACTAAAACAATCGGGCAAGCCGAAGTCGATTTTTTTTTAAATCTCATAAAATTTTTTAGTATAATTTTTATATAAATAATAATTATTTTTTAGTGTATGGGTCCACCTACCCGGTTTTCGATTGTAAAGGGTAATTTTCTCAGAACCCTTTTAAGCAATCCAACTGAATTTTAAGTATCTTCTAGTTAATAATATATGGTGATCTAGTTCGAGGTTCCCTACTTCTTCAAAGAAAAAACACAGAAAATTCAAATTTAATGGGGAATGTTTATTATCATTCGAAAGAACATTCTTTGACATTTAAATGTTGACCGCGGCTATGTCTCACATGGTCCATCCGCTGAGTCCAATTTTCGATGACTCGTTCGAGCATTTCGACTGACACGCGAGATGTTTTGCTCCAAGGCCTGAATCGAAGCGAGACTGTCCCGCATAGACTTCAGACCCTACACATCCCCACTGGAAAAAGTCTAACTTTGTGATATCACACGATCTTGGTGGCCAATCGACCCGCCCGAAACATAAAATTATCTGCTCACCGAAGTGTTCTCTCGTTGCGATGTGTGGGAAGTAGCGCCGTCTCGTTGGAACTTAATGTCGCGAAGATCACGAGCTTCAATTTCAGGCATCGCCATCCGTTATCATGGCGCGATAACGGTCGCTATTGACGGTTATGTTCTGACCGGCATCATTTTTGAAGAAATATGGTCGTTTTTGGATGAAATAGCAGCTCTGGAATCTCTTCATGTTGCTCTTCGTCTCAAATGCGGCAATTTTGTCTGCTTGCATACTAATTAAGCCAAAAATGGGTCTCATCGCTGAACAAAATTTGGCTCGAAAACGTCGAATCTTCGTGGAACTTTTCAAGAGCCCATAGAGCGAAACGATGTCACTTGGGAAGGTCGAGTGGCTTCAGTTCTTACACAAGCTGTATTTTGTACCCTAAAATACGCTAAGTGGTTCCATACGTCACCATACACTCTCAGCTACGGCCGCTATATTTTCTTCACAGCGGGCTGGACGTGGTCTATTCGGTCCAATATTATCCAATAAGGAATGCTGGATCTCAAGATGGGTGACGGTGTTGCGAATAGGACACTCAGTAGGCCGATTATGTTGACCATAAGTTCAGCGAAGCGCCCGAAACACTTTCTTTACAGAACATGAATTTTCATAATAAAGTTGAGTGATTTGTAAACGTTGTTCAGGCGTAAGTCTTACCATGATGAAATGCCAAGCAATGCTGAGCAAAAGTAACATGACAGCTTGGCACGCCTCACGCGTGATTTGTCAAAAAAAGGCTATTGATAAAAGTACATCTACTTGGATCACCCTTTAAAAAGTCTTTAGTTAATTATAGTTTAAGTTTTTAGAAACTTTTAGAGAGAAGTAATACTTATACTAATTTAAATTAATTAAAAATTATTTTTCGTTATCAAAATTATTTTTCGTTATCAAAAATAAATGCGAAATCGTTGTCACTGAGCTCTTTAAATCTAAATATGAATCTCGTCAGATTAAACAGTTCTCACATTTGCTTCAAATAAAAGAATTCAGCTAGCAGATATGTGATACAAGTGTAAAAAATACAAATTTCAGGAAACTTTGCCCGAAAATTCAGACCCAAAGCCATGAATAGTCATCCAGCATAAATCTATACCTACATTCGCCACCTGTGTATATGCTTTATAATTACATACTTTGTTACCGCACAAAATAAAAAAATCATCTTGCTTTAAAAATAAAAATTAAAAAAAAAAAATAATTTAGAAAAATTGCACATAATTTGTTGAGCTTTTGCATGACAAACATAAAAACATATTTGCTGTGAAAAAAAATAATTAATTCCAATTTGCTTGTAAAAAATTTATTTAACTTATTCAAACTTTATTCAAAGCCCAACCAAAAAGTTTCAAACTTTCAGCTACAAAAAGCTTTGCGAAGTTTAACGAACGCCGATGAGTGTGTCTCACCCAACAGAGCTGACAAACGAAAGCCACAAAAACTATATTAAAACAAAAAAAAGAAATATTTTTACTTGTTACACTACATACATACATTACCATCGCCCTGCCCCTCCAAAAGCCCCAACCCCTTTCAGTTACTAATGCATTATTTAATACTAAAGACAAAAAAAAAACGAAAAAAATCCTCCTATGTAAATTACAGTTGCACCCAGCGGCGATCATCTAACATCACTGATCGATGAGATCTCCTACATTTCACCACCAGCCCCGTTGCTCTCACAAATTAACGATGTACCACCGGAACTCTTCTGTAATGGTGATAACCGACCAGCGAATTGTGACAGCAATTGCCAATGCGTACACAAAGTCGACATACCATTGGGCGCCGTGGTGGAAGTAGTGCTCGTCGATGAAGTACAACAAACAAATTTAAGTCATCCCTTCCATTTGCACGGTTCATCATTTTATGTTGTCGGTTTGGGACGTTCACCGGATAATACGATTAAAAAGATTAATTTAAAACATGCACTCGATTTGGATCGTTTGGGTATGCTGGTGCGTGACTTTTCTAAACCAACTCTCAAGGATACCATAGCTGTGCCGAATAATGGTTATGCAGTGTTGAGATTTCGTGCTAATAATCCCGGTGTTTGGCTCTTCCATTGCCATTTTCTATTTCACGTTGCGATCGGCATGAATTTGGTCTTTCATATAGGCACACAAGAGGATCTACCGCCGGTGCCGCCAAATTTTCCACGTTGCGGTGATCATTTGCCGCCCATCAAGTATTTTTAAGTGCGCGTCGACGGCTAGTTACATATAGAAATTAAGTATGAGGTAGAGCGAAAAGTGGACGCAAGCAGATTTGCGTGACAACTTGTAAGGGGCGTGTAGTGATGCGTGGAGGCGTGGCAGTAAAATTCTATATTTTTTCTTTTTCTATTGTTGTTGTAAATAGCACATTTACGCCGAAATCGCATCAAAGAAAGTCCATTCATTGCATACCTCTTTCATTTACTTTTATTCGTAGTTTGTTCATTTGTATTTATTTATGTGTATTTATGTATTAAATTTGCTGCAAAATACTGCTATTTTATCACGTTTTGCCGCTGTACTCTAGTTTTCAATTTTCATTATTTTTTTTTTTTTTTCAATAATTTTAACGTATTTTTTTATCATTCCATGTACTGTAAATCACTTGTAGACTTTTACTGGTATTGTTTTGTAAGCTCAAATATTTGTATGTATGTATTTTATTGCTCACCATGTTTGTATGTATATGTCTTATGTACGATATTTATAAATATGTATGTACATATTTAAAATATGTATGTGTTTTGTAATTGCCCAAAGTCACCACAATAGACTTTTTCATAGTGATAATTGTAATTAATTAACTAAATTATTTTAATTTTGTTTATTTAAATATATAAATATAATAAAATATCGCTTACTAACTTGAAAGAAACAAAAAAAGAAATACGCAAAAAACATACAAAACGGTAAGTTTAAGCTGTTTCTATATACATATATATTTATCAACTTTAAATAAAATCGTTTAGCATGCAATAAAGCACGTATTTTGTTGGAAAAAAAATTTACTAGAGATTTGTAAACATAAACCGTTATGTTAAAAGCAATGTTCGTTACATACACACCGCTAATATTACATTAAAAAAATTATTATTTTTTCACGAAAAACTTTAAGTTAAAACAAAAATTTTAAATATATTTTCTAACCTCATTCCCTCACAACCGCACACAAATTTTTTTTATCATAACTAATCTATGCACATTTTACAGTTGCTTCGGACGCCGATCACTTGATCTCGCTAATCGATGAAATCTCCTATGTGCCCGCACCGTCCACCATACTCTCGCAATACAATGAAATACCAGCTGAACATTTTTGCAATAGCGACAATCGTCCCGCCAAATGTGGTGAGAATTGCCAGTGTGTGCATAAGGTGGATATACCGTTGGGTGCGATTGTCGAAGTGGTGCTTGTGGATGAGGTGCAACAGATCAATATCAGTCACCCATTTCATTTGCATGGCACATCGTTTGTTGTGCTCGGCATGGGTCGTTCGCCGGACATGCAATTGCAGCGTATGAATTTACAACATGCTTTGGAATTGGATAGGCGTGGCCTGCTGGAACGTCGTTTTCTCAAGCCGGCGCTGAAGGATACTGTGGCCGTACCGAATAATGGCTATACGGTGTTGCGGTTTCGTGCTGATAATCCCGGTGTTTGGCTATTCCATTGTCATTTTCAATTTCACATTGTTATCGGCATGAATATGCTGTTTCAGGTGGGCACACCGGAGGATTGGCCTCCCGTGCCGGCGGGTTTTCCTCGCTGCGGTCATTATAAGCCACCCATAAGTCGATGGTGAAGATCGGGCGTTTGATATAGTAATTCATAGTGGATTTTCAAGTGATTTATCGGGGATATGTTATTGTTGAAATTTTATGGTGCTTGTTGTTGTATTTTGTTTTTAATTTTTCTGTTTTTCGTTTTTCTGTATAATTTCCAAGTGATTTTTATGAATAAATAAAAATGTATTTTGTTGGAAATTTCTTTATGTATTATCTTAAAATATAAATTGTGGTACAAAGTTTGTAGCAAATGGAAATTCACATTACTTCTTTAAGTAAAATACTTACCATAGTCATATTGCTATTATTGTTGTATGAGATGATATTAAATAAATTTAATTTAAAATGAAATGATTGAAGTCTCGTAAATGTGTTTTATTTTTTAGTGAGTTATATTTCTAATTTGATAACTGTATTCAAACTACGAAAATTACTTAAAGGGTTAGACCACTCTAGAGGACCACAAAATAGGCCTTTTTTGAAATTTTTTTCGGGTCTCTAAGGGAAAAAGTAAAGAATATTGATATGCCTACGGTCGAATAGGTCTTAAAAAAAACCCGCAGCCTTGTAGCACTCACGGTTAGGGAGAAAAATGCAAAAATTTAAAGTGCATATTTTTAACGGGATTTTTTAAATCGACAAAAACATATATAGCGGTGGCGAAGAATATTGATACGCATACGGTCGGAAAGGTATTTAATTGTACTACACTAGAGAAAAAACTGCAACCTTTTAGCACTCAATATGCAATTTGCTGATTTTTAACACTAAAAAATTTTCCGAAATTTGTTTAAAAAAAAAACAATGCAAGATAAAAAAAATCCTACGCGCTTCTGTAGATAAAATATTTCTGAAGATGTAAAAATTTCAAGTGAATCGGTTGTAAATTGCTTGAATTATGTTTCCGGCCAACTTGAAAAAAGCAATTTCGAGATAAACGTGTTTAAAGTTTTGAGTATGCCTTACTGACTGAAACAGATGCTTTAACTAGAGAACGAAAATGGGGCATTTAAAAATTTTTATCTATCATAATCTTTCGGGATAACATTTTTGAGACCATTTGAAAGAAAAAAATCCATTTTCCGAAAATTCTAGAGTGGCTTAACCCCTTGCATTCTGCAATTGATTGCAGAAAATCCTCCAGGACCTAATTACACTAAAATTAGCGAAGTAGTTTTGAGATCAAGTATTTTAAATTAGGATAACCATCAGCAAGTATATTTTTGAATTCGAAAACCACTTTTCTTTTAAATCTCTTAAATAAAATTCAATAACTCTGTTAAAAAAAATCAGAAAATTAACGGAAATATTTTTAGATAGTAGATTATTTCAAAAGAATAGACATTGAGAAGTTATAAATATTCAATAATTTAATATTTTGTGTGTCCACCACGAAACGTATTTACTGCTTTAATCTTGTCTAGCATACTTTTAACAAGATAGTCCAAAATATTTAGATTTTTATTTTGTCATGCTTGCAAGCACCGTTCTTTTGAATAATTTTTTTTTTAATAGTCCAAAGATGCTCTATCGGGGTTAAGGAGCTGTGAAGCAGTGCTGTCTGGTGTTTGCAGTGAAATAACAGCATTTCAATATTGAAAAAGCAATATTATTGAGCACACGATATGCAAATAAATTCACTTTTGTAGGCTTCCACATACGAAAGACCATTTGAAGAAGTGCATTTGAGGTGAAACCATGACGAGCACAGGTCACAACCCATATTTTTCAAATCATCTTCTTCCACGTCGCTTGTTAGTTTCTCAATACATGTTTGACACTTTTCTTTTACCTTAGATTCTTTTGACTTGACTTTGGGTATTTTCTTTTATTTAAGAGGTTTTTGTAGCTTTTCTTCTTTCCGCAATGGCAGTTTGTTTTTGATGTTTTTCCTGTCCTTTTGCTGTATATATATATATATCTCCAAGCCTTTGATGATATAGCGCTTGGCGACTTAACTGCCGCAGTATTGAGTCTTCTAGCCACTTACATATATACACAGTTCGCAGTGTATTTGAAAAATATCCCAGTTTTCATCCAATCACTTTCTGTTCGGCCGAGAAACCTATTTTTAAGGTAAGCTGTTGACTATATGTCTTTAGGTGGACTAAGGTAGGGAAATATCACCATTGGTGGAATGATGAATGCAGTTATATGATATACGTTTTCTGTATCCTTTCGGTGCTGTAACCTTTCCAGTTTTTGGACAAAGCGGAAAACTGATTTCATCGCCATTAAAAATACGAGTTGGGTTCTGTAAAATATTATCGTAGTTATTTTCCGTAAGATAGCCAGACAGCTCTGGGAACCAATTCCTTCTAACCTGTTCATTAACAACTGCTCTACCCTTACTAATCGTTTCAGCTTCACCCTTAAATAAACCCGGTATTGCGTTTAAAAAGTAAATCTAGCCACTTTTGACCAGGTCTGTCATCTTTAAATTAAGTTTTTCTCTTACCGTTCCTTACAATTTTTTGAACTGTATTAAGAAAATCGTCATTTTTTAAAGGAAAACCACACTTGTTCATATTTATATTTATTACCCATTCAGTTATTTTTGCTGCTTCATCACTTGTCAAAAATGATTGCGGACCCAAAGTAAAACATTTTTTGCGCCCTTTCAATTTAACCGATCTATAATCGTTGACTTTGGAATGACATAAGCGCTCGCTGCTTTCCGAATACTTATCGTCTTTGTCCGAATATCATTCAACGCCAATTCCAGTCTAAAACTAATTGTAATATAAAAAAAATATTATTGAATATAGTGCTAAAGTATCAGCATGTCCGGATACTAGAATTGTGTGGTTTTTGAATTTTTCTAGTAACCGGATACTTTGTCCAGATGCTAGAAAACACTCTTATTTTCATTCCAGTATCCGAACAGGTGCATTTACAAAAAAATTTATAAACATTTTCACTTCACACAACAAAGCCACTATTGAAAATAAAGTAAAACGAAAATTGCGAAACCGTTACAAAAGAGTGGCTATTTCGATTGTATTTTTTAAATTTTAAAATAAGTCAACGGATTGCTCATTTCAAAACATTAAAGTGAAGTGGGGGGTATCCAGATACCCTATATTTCTATATTTGATAACTGTATTCAAACTACGAAAATTAATTAATTTATTGCAGAAAATCACCATCATCAAATTAGGAAGACCGAAAACCACTTTTCTTTTAAATCTCTTAAATAAAATTTTATACATTCATATGTGCAAGTAAAGGGACTAAACTGTTAAAAAAAATTAAAAAATTAACGGAAATTTTTTTTAATATATGTATATATATATTTAAAATAAAGTACATACATACATATACAAAGAGCTCGAATTTTATCGTACAAATCCATCATGAGAGGAAAGGGCTTTTCAAATCGTTATCGCGGACACAGGTTCGCATTTTTCTACAAAATTTTTGCAAATCCGTTTCGATATTGTCTTTGAAACAGAGACGTATATTTGTTCTTTTTCCACAGTCATGACATTCATTCCAAAAAAAAACCTGCTACGAGTGTGATAACCACTCGTTTTAGTCACTACTTTAGTTTTAATGAATCCGATTTCCCGTAGTAACTAGCAATTCTTTAGAATCACAAAATTTTTTATTTAATCATCATAAATCGAAAACAATACAACCAGAACATCAGAATTTTTCAGTAAAACCTTAGAAAAACTCATATGTGTTATATTACAAGCCGTTGCGAAATTCAGTATTTCTAGTAGAGCTCCATATACCCGGGTATCGAGCAATACGAGCAGCTCGATGCACGCTCGACACTCGCTCATTGCACAACTGCTCAATGTCATGTCAAAAAAAAAGCTTTAAAAAAATTATTTTTAAAAAATCAATTACAATTTTTTTTTCGGTATACATACACATTAGACATTAGAAACGCATAAATTCGTCGTGTTGTTGTTGTTGTTGTAACCGCAGAAAGTTCCCCAAATGAGGATCCCAGGAATATGGCGGGAGTGACAGCCCTTGGCCGGATAAAAATCCGGGTCGTTCCGGTATAAAGACCCGACTGTCGCGGGAACTCTTGGATTTTAGTCGCCTCTTACGACAGGCATGCCTTACCACGGGTAAATTCTTGAACCCCTAACCCGCAGGGGGTCCGGATGTATCGGTGTAAAAGTTGGGTTTGGCTCTATGCATCCAAAGATGGAGCCATGGCACGGTGCAATTTTTGCAACAATTGTGTTAATTGTTCCGGAAGTAACACTGCTGTTTTACAACGACACCTGCAGAAAGTTTACTCAATATCCAATAGTACAAATATGAAGTAAGTACCATTTGATAGTGAGGAGGCGTAACTAGCTATGCCAAAGTGTCCAATAAGTGAGAACTAAAAAATTTTAATATACAGTGACAACGATATGGACAGTCCTAAAAAGGAATTCGCTAACTATGCTTACTTAAAGAGTGTAATGAAAGGAAAATCCGAAGAGATCCATTTAGCAACAGCAAAATTAATAGCAAAAAATCAACTACCTCTTTCGTTTACTTCAAGTGATGGATTCAAAGAATTTATACATGTCGTTGCTCCAGCAATGAAGAAAATATTAGAAACTTTAAAATGCAATTCGAAAAGTAAATTTGTGAATTATTTAAAACAAGCACTTTCAATATCGTTAACATGCGATTTGTGGACTTCAGTTTCACAAAATTCATAATTAACAATAATGGCTACAACAATTGACCAAAATTTCGCAATGCATCTTTAATTTAGAAACTTCGGAGCTATGCGAAAAGCACGTTTCGAATAATATTAGAGATAAAATTTCAAATATAATAAACGAATTGTCTATTGATCAGATGTCGGCTATCTTCATTGATAATGCCGCTAATATTATGAACGCAGTGGCTGATTTGAATTGTGTTAAATTAAAAACTGGAATAACTTGAAGTCAGTGAAGATGAATGCCTAAAATCGAAGGGTTATGTGAAGTTTTGGAATCGGCGCATACATTGACAGAACTTTTATGTTCCGAAACCCCTTCAGCTACATTCATAGTACGACCAATGATAAAATTTTTGATTGAATCTCATTTAAATTTGAAGAATGATTATTCTAACATGATTAAACAGTTAAAGGAAGACTTAATATTTCAAATTAAAAAAACGATTTCAACTTGATTAAGAAGAAGCTATTATAGCTCCAAAAGTGACCACGAAACTCCACGTATAAAGGACCATTTCAAAAAAGATAGTTCTGACAAGTAAAGCTACACAGAAACAGAGCAAATTTCATTTAATCAGAATATTAAAAAAAATTATCAAAATTAGAGTTATATTTTAAAAAATCACATAGTAATTTAGAAAAAAATTTAGAGACAGAACTTAACCAATATATTGCTGAAATTGAAATAAATTTTAATGAGGATCCTTTTCACTGGTGGAAAAGTCGTCAAGAAAAATATCCAGAACTCATCAAAATAGCGGGTCAATATACATATGTCAATTCCAGCTACATCAGCCAGTGCTGAACGCTGCTTTTATACTGCTGGCAATATTGGCACCGCCAAAAGAAGTGTTCCGAAAAACGTAAATTTGTTAATTTTTTAAATCAAAATAAGAAATATATATATTAATAATGTAATATATACGTACAAACTTATATTAGTAAGCGTTATTTTTTTTTTTTGCTGCTAATGTTGGTTAAAAAAAAAACATTAAAAGGTACACATATAAATTTTAATAACTTTTTAAAAATAAAAATTAAAAATAGTAATAAAATACGTATTAAAAAATATTTATTAAATACTTATTTATATGGATATTCAACTATCGTATCACTTTACTTAAATAATATTCAAAATTTAAAAAGGTTTGTTGAAAAGAATGTCATTATATTCAAAACAAGAATTGCTCAAAATGATCGAAAAAGCTCGAAATGCTTGTATTCGGCTCGAAAAATTTTCCAGTAATGAGCAATAAGCAGGTGTGCGAGTGCTCGTTGCTCAAATACTCGCATTGCTCGAAAATGTTTGAGCAAAATCTGGAGCTCTAATTCCTACTGAGAATTCAGTAGATTTGGCGGCACTGTTGTGAAGGCCAAGCAAGCAGTTCTTTGATTAGCTTTTCGGTATACTTCGATTCATTGTCTTGCGTGAATACATATGTATGTATATCGTCTTGTCCGCACTCGAGCGTAAATATATCAAGACTTGGGATATAAGTGTTCACTAATGGTAATATAATCCGTGGCAAGCAAAATACCATCAATGCATCAATTACTCCTAGCTCACTGATGTGAAGACATCACCACGCCATGAGTGATCCTCCCCACAATTCATTGTTACAATTCTGAATACAATTTTCTTAACGATCCACTTCCATTTGTCTCCATCTGACCGTATGTAGTTGTTTTAGTTTCATCATACCAAGTGACTTTCATCCAGTCATTAAGGATAGCATATTTATAATTTTAAGCATGGACTCGAAAAATTTCGCTCTTTGTTAGAATAATAGTATCTCAATCTCGTTAGTGGTTAATTCATACTAACTTTTCTCCGCGAACAGAACTAATGCTGTTCACACAAATCTTTCCACATTTAGCTTAACGAAATTGTTGCATTCCTATTACTCTCCTGCAGAGTTACAAAATTATAATAGAACTCGATGAAAGAGGAATGGCGAAAAGGCTGTATCAAGCATAATACAAAGTAATCAGCAAGTAAATCAACTAACAACTTAGTTGTGAAACATTAAAGGGGGCAAAAATTAAAACAGAGAACACTACTACTATGAACACTGAACGTAGATGAAGTCTATAGTTCCTTTATTTTGCACGACAATCGTTTTGAGTGAAGAAAATACACCAAACAGTTACATTCTATCCAAATACTTTATATGTACGAGTATGTGAAAAAATTTGACTCTAAAAATTAAGAAAAATTACATTTTAAATTAAATAAAACTTTTAAAACTGTACACCTTTCATATTCAAATCAAAATAGCATAGAAGGCCGCTTCTTAGCCTTGCCAGGCTTTACTTGTTTTCGAACTCCCAAGTCCAATGACAACTAATATTACGTTCAATCTACTATCCGAATGACACTATCTTAAAATTGTAACTAATAGAAGTCACTTTATTTTACACAAGTCTCGATCTCAACGACTCTTATTTTTTTATTTTAAATCAAAAAGGTAAAAAATAACTGCTAAGCAGCATTTTACAGGAAGTAGGTTCTTGGTTTTCTGTATGAGAATAATTTCCTGTTGCCCTTGTGGTGTACTCTTTGTACCAATGGGAACTTGATCTTGGAATTGTGGAATTGTTTGACATGCACACGACGGGTCTTGCTGGCTGGGATAGCTTCAACTTTGATGATTTGAATTGAATGAGCACGAGCACGATGACGGGCACCCATGTCACGATAACACTGTGTTACAGCACCGCCAACAGTAAGGTCACGGTATTCACGGTACATGTTGTGTGTACCAGAACGAGAGTCATAACGCAACCAGATGCCAAAGTTCTTAATTTTGGTTGGGGATGTTTCGTAGACCCGTTTCAGCGAGACAATTTCACCGGTGGTCTTCTTAAACTTCTTCAGTTGACGCAAGAAATACCAAAAACGCGACTTGGCCACGATGTTATCCGGAGCAAAGATGCGCATTTTGTAGAGAGGAGTTTGTGGCTCCTTCTCGGTTGGCAATTTGCGGCCAATCACTTCGTATTCTTTCAACTGCAAAGAGAAAAAATATGAAAACAAATTTTAATTATGGGAATAAACAAATATAATACTATAACATTGAGGTTAAGACCTATTGCCGACAGCTGACTTTTGGAAGCAAAATTAAAACGATTTTAAAATAGAACATTTCCAGAAATTAAGTGCACAAAAATAAAGTTTTGCTGTTATGTCAACATATGAATTGCTTTAAAGCATTAAACGCACAAGATTTCTCAAACATCGTGTTTAATAGAAACTGACAGCTCCTCGCCGCAATATCAAGCATGTTGGTAGTCACTTCCAAAAACACCAGTTTTTATTAAATTTATCAAAGTAAAATTATTGACACTTAAGTAAAACGTGTTACTTTTCACATAAACAAGCCAACTTTATATAGAAATTTATTAATTATAGCCGAAAATTTAACAAAATTCATGAAAAATTACCTGTCCCTTGGCTTTCATTTTAGCAGCGTTCAGAGAAAAGGAAGAGAAAAACGCAGCCAAGTTCACACATTAACTTAGAGGGTTGCAATCGTGGCAACCATAAACACAGGGTTGCTTATAAATTTATTACTTAGTTCGATTTAGAAAAATTATTTTAAAAATTCACTTACATTACATTAAAGGTAATATAATAAAAAATTGTTACCGAATTTCCAAAGTTTTCTAAAGTTACTCATTAGTTAATATAACATCCAAAGAACTGAAATGCGAATAATTCAATTTCTGAGAGCTACTACATCATCTGATATATAGATGGCGCTGGCTGTGATATTTGTGTACATTTCCAAAACAGATGTTTAAAAGTAGAAAAAAGCTTTGATGCTTATAAATAAAATAATTTTTTAAGCAAACATTCAAAAATAAGAATGGGAAAACGCGATGGTATTTTATTGTTTATTCATCGGCTACTGCGTTGAAGGAATTTTAAAAAAATATTTTCAAATCTCTTACAGATCAAAAGGAACACAGGCGAAGCAAGAAGTCCAAACATGCTGCTCAATCTCCTCAAGCTTCAAATACGGCAACTTCCGTACCTTCTCCTTCAAACACACCTATAGCTCTAAAGGAAGAAATAATTTATGATGCTGAAATGATCGATGTAGTCGATGTTGTTGACCACGAGCAAGAAGTATCTAGCACGCCAACGCCCACCACACCAACTAATTCAGCCACGGTTGTCACACCGACAAAAGGTAGCCATAACAAAAGTTCGTCAAGCAGCGGAAAAAAATCGGCAACCAAACTCCAAAATACGACTGCACCAAGCACAAACAGTTCACCCGTAATTTCAGCAAGTACCAGTGCAAATGCCGCTAACAGTAAGAAAGCAAAAAAACGAAGGGATAGTAGCACTTCTAGTGAAGAAGAGCGCTGGCTGACAGCAATTGAGACGGGAAAACTAGAAGAAATTGATGACGAATTGAAAAAAATGAAAGATCCTAAGTTAATGACAGCGCGTCAGCGCGCCATGTATGAACGTAACACAGATAAGGAACCCTCACCAGGCGGTGAATTACTCATGTCGCTTCCAAATGGTTATCGTGAAAAGGAAAAGCCACAAACAGCAGAAGATATACAAAAAGCTCAACTCAAGTCACAGAAGCGTAAGCAGCTTGCTGATGAGAAACGAGAAAAGGATAAAAAGAAAACAATGGATCGTTTGCTGAAAAAACAAGAAAGTAAACAACGCAATGCAACACGTAATAAATCAATCAAGACAACACTACCAATGATTACATACCGTAATACATTGGATGGTGCTTACATACACTTGCCGCCTGACCATGAGTTTCCACTGACAGCGCAGGTGCCACGATCACCACTCAAGATGCAATTGTGCGGCATTGCCGGTTGTGGTAAACCGAAAGTATATAATTGTTCCAAAACAAATATGCCACTATGTAGTTTTATATGCTATCGAAAAAATGTGCAAAATATACGACAAATAATGTGTTAAAAAATTTATTATATTTACATATATATAATTTTATTCTATAAGATCTTAAGTTTTAGTAAATACAAACACAATGGAAAACAATTATAATCATCTAGAGTACTCTTATTGGTTTAATAAAAAATTATTTATAATCTCCTGCTGTTCTGATTCGACACGCTGCAAATACTGATACTCATTACGTAATCTTTCTAATTCAATGTTTTTCTCATGTATTTTGCTCTGAAGTGAAAACATTTTTTTAGTTTATAATATACATATGTACATTTATGCAAACATCTAATTTCCCTCACCTGATATACTTGCTGTTCGGCCTGACGTTCCTTGGCAATTGTTTTTAATAAATTTTGTGTACCGATTGCTCTTAATTTCTCCTTTTCAACATCTTTGGCAAAATCCCCTATGAGCTTGTGAAAATCTTCAGCATATTTTTTAAAATCTTGCAATTTATTTGCATATTCTAAACATTCGTCACGCAATTCATTCGTTTCATTTGCGATGGATGGATCCTGTACACGTAGCCGATATATATCGTCAATGTAGAGTCCGGCCTTTTGTAGCTCTTCTGTCATTATTAAGATTCTATTGCTTCAGTATAGCTTACGTTTTTGTGAATAATAAACGGTTTTAACAATTTAACTGTACTGCCTTCCGTTATTGATTTTAATTTATCCTACTAATTTTCGTTTGTTTTTACCACTCTAACAAATTGTCATGGCAACAAAAGCATACACAAATATTTGACATTTGGAGGAAACATCTACAGACAGACCTTTTATTAAATTTAATTAAATATATTTTTTCATAATTAATATTAACGACGGTTTTCATACTTGAAAAATATTTTTTGCTTTTTTATATCAAAACATCAACCAGTTTATGATTAAGGCATTTAATCTAACTCCTCAAGAGTATTTATACCTACTGATTTGTCAAATTTTTACTAACATACATATAAAGTATAATAATAAAAATTTGACTATCGCAATGGAAGATTGAAATTTTTTTAATATTCATTTCAACCAGAAGCATGCTTTAGCATATTGATTAGTCTTCTGTTAAAAAGTTTCATTTTCTAGTTTTTCTGTTTAGTTATAGATTTTATTGTTTAATAATTTTATTAATAGGGATGTCCTTTATATTTATTTCTTGTACAATCTACTTAAGTATGTATGTATGTATGCCAGTATAAAAAATGTACTTTTAACATATTTCCATGGAACTTATCAGATTAGCGTGGACACCAAACGCAATTGAATAAATAAAAATAATAATAATCAAGTTTTAAATTGCAAACCGATCATGAGAATGTTTGTATATGTTTTTAATACTATATGCGCTAAACGACTGTTAATCAGCACGTCATTAACATATTGAGATGTGTTTTTATGCGATGGTATAAAAGTTTTAACAAAATGTGAGATATAAAAATATTTTAAGATTAATATATTTTAAATTTAAGCTAAACATGATAAAATATTTGTATTATACATGTTTTGAGCTTTCTTTAAGATTTTATGTAATGCATTGAAATTTTGCATATTTCTTTACGTATGGTCAATAGTATGCCGTTCGCACGCATATTGTAAATTCTAATTTCTTTGAGTAAGTTTGCCTTTATCCATTTCAAGAGCATGAGAATATGTTTGTTTATTCTCATAATAGTATCATTCTTTGGCGATTTATGCACTACCTCCGCTAGCATCCCTCCAAAGTTAGGGAAGCGCGTTGCGTTGTCATCCCACATATTGTTTCATAAATCAAGTGGGATTGTTGCGTTTGTTCGAACGCAATCGTGCCAAACTGGTACGTTCTTCTTCTTCATCACTAGTGTACTGTTGCATACCGGGTGCAGCTACAGCTCCTCGTACTGATGATGTTGCTTGCAATAATTCTTGATCGGGTGCATTACGATTCTCATACAATAGAACTTGTAGCGTCTCCTCATATATGCGTGCTTCTGGAAATTCTACTTTAGTGTGTTTTCTATCTGTGGCATATACAATTGAAGTGCAGCACACTTCAGCCACTTTTTTGCCATGACCATAAAAGGACCAACAACAAATTTCGCTAGGTCCAATTACATCTTTGATAAATAAAATACGTTCGTTGAATCTTAGGGACAATTTGTCGAAGAGTTCGATATTTTTTAGTAAATTATCGTCAGATGTGCTTGTATAAGAATATTTATTATTTTGTCGTTGAACAACTAAAATGACAGCAGGTTTTGAGGAAGAACTAATGAGAAGTTGTTCTTCCTTTTGCGATGTGATTAATGGTATGCGACAGATAGGTTTGGGTTCTTGATGCGCGAGCAATGCCCGCTCACATGACATGGCCAGCTCTGTAATGCAATAATATTTGGCTTCGGCAAGCAACTCTGCGATTTCCTTATGAGATTCTGGCAGTGGAACAGTGCCATCACGTAAATAGTTCAGTATGGTGCCAAAATGATTACCACATCGATCGATCAATATCCAACCTATTTTGAAAATATATGTACAAATATACATAATTATGTTTTTTATTTTAAAAATTCGATTTTTATTAATTAAGCTTTGTTGTGAGAGTATGACTAATACATCTGAAGCCAACAATCATGTACAAATTGAATGAAAACTTATTTCAATTAGTACTATCTAATGAAAACTTCTATATCTTTGCAATGGAAATGTAATTGCAGTTGTTTGCGAACTCACCTTCTGAATCAGTTAACACCTCCATGCGACCACTAAACATAGCACTTAACATGGTATCATGTTTTGTTAGTGTACCAATTGTTGTGTAATACAATCGCCCTCCAACATTTAACTTCACATACTGCGATGAGTGACCCTTTAAAAGGGTTTTTTGGTCCCCTGACATTTTACTTGTAGCCACCAGTCCGGGTCCAGGTATTAACTGCACTTTTCCAGCTGTTCCACTACCACTTGGCACAAGACTAACGCCACTGGAGCTTTTGCAAACGCTATCTTCGGCGTTGCAGGTGCTCGACGTTATTATGGCGACGGTATCAATTTTGGCGATTCTTTTGTCCAATTGAAGGGGCGTTTATTTAGGCTTTTCAGATATGGTTAACTGCACACGCTACTATGTAGAGTTGTAAGGCGCTGTCTAATTAACTTTTCCTTCCGAGCTTATATCGGCGTACCGTAGCTATGTATCTATGTACTTAGCATATAATAACTTTGCTAAAATTTATTGGAATTAAACTTCAGTCCCAATGTAAATTAAATCTTTTTTATCAGGGAGGGACAGAAAATAGCACAAATACACCAAAATGACAAATTTTTGTAATGAGTGTTGCCACACCATTAGATTGAATTATGTGATAAAAATTGAGGAATTATCGAAAGAAAAGAAAATTTCGAGGAATTACTAAACTAAAGTGTTGGACTTTTAAATAATTCAAATAAATTGATTATTGCTCACTTTACTCTGCTTTTAATTCTTTGTAGATTATTTTCTTATTATATTTGGAAGTTAATAAAGCGCAAAAAAAAAATGGTCGCATTATGTCATATGTCAAGCTTCACTTTTGCATGGTTCAAAGGTAAATAAGCGTTGGAGCTTTTAAACCAAGCGGCTTACCTAATCTGTTAAGTACTTATTGTGTAAAAACAAGATTAGACTCTTGCACTTTGAAGATATGTCTTAACTTAGGTCGAGTTTAGTCAAATCGAAACGCATTATTAGTCATAATGATCCAAACAGACCGTTATGTGTTGCACACTTTAGAACAATAGATGTCTGACAATCTGATTGAGCCGTACCACAACATCCTTTCGAAAGGAATTGAAGCTAATGCGATTACGGATCGCCTCTTTCAGAATTCAATTTAAAAATCAATTGATTTCTAAAATATATATATATATATATATATATATATGTATATCTGTATAAATCAAAATTAAAACAAATTTTCTTTAACTGTGGGGCCTTACTTTATTTAAATACTAGATATTTTATTTCATTTTATTTACCATTTCATTGTGTATTGTGTGTATATATGTATGTATATTGATTTTTGTAAATTAATTAAAATTATGCCTTCTTGTATACTTCTGTATGTAAGTGGTTTCTGTAGTTTACTTTACAAAATATACTTGAATATTATATATATAAAAAAACTGCTGCACCGCCATATCTTTTCTTCAGTTCTCGTAATGTACTTTTATTCATTGTGCTCGCATTTTCTTTACGTATACGCAACAATAAAATATGATAATCATGAATGGCTCGATTTGTTAATAAAAACTTCGTCGGTGTAATAAGAGTGCAATGGTGCTACATTACAGTTCTCAATGCCAAATTAATGTACACTGTATTCAAAATTAAATCCTTAGCTCTATGAGCTGGTAGAAATTTCACTAATAAGAGCTTAATTTATTCCTTATTTATATTTATGTATTTTGAACTAAAATTTACTGCAATATTTTGCAATGACAGAAAAAAAAAAACAAATTATTCCAGTTCTCGCTGCTATTGGGTTGGTCATTTTTCGTACAAAAGGTATTACAAGCATTCACATTGTAAGCTTGCTTCTTGGTATTGACTCTTCAATTGAATCAAATTTTAAAATCTTAATATTAGGCATTGTGAAAAATAAGAGCTCTCTTGTAGACGAGATTTTATGGTTTCCTTAAAATTAAAACATATATATAATTCCTTTGTTTCTATTAAATGGAGTTAACCAAACTGGAATTCACACTCTACCACTGTTGCTGTTAACAAATTTTATATGTATGTACTTAAACCCAAATTTGACAATTTACGTTGAAGAAACAGCAATATTGTCAGCATCCGCTGAATCATTGGTGCTTGCTGTAGTATTGCTATCACAATCTTTTTGATCGGTAATACTAACAACTGCTGCCGCTGCCTCTGATGTACTGCTACTAGCCGCTACATCACTATTACTTGATGTAGATGTCTCAACTGCAATTTTATTTATAGCGTGATTTGTTGAGGAAGTTTCCTCGTCAGTCTTCAAACGTTTATTTTTGTTGGCATTCTCGGCTTCGTTGGTGTTTTCCTCGGATGTGGGGGATGCGGCGCGTTTAAGACATTGTTGTTGTTGTTGATGTTCATTCTGATGCACGCTGACATTAGGTGATGAGTTTTTAGCGGCAATATCTTTAGTACGCTCTACTTCTTCGGGATTCAGTTTGGTTGGCATAGTCAAGATTTCGGGTTTAAAGGATACAATGAGTGCTGTCATATTGTCACATCCTGTGCCATCACCCATGGTATTAGGAGCTAAACATGTGTCGAAAAGCTGTAAAAATAAATTAGTTAATACAAATTTTTAAGTGCAAATTAAGTTATTTATTTTCTTTACCTCTTCGCATATTTGAGAAATCAATTTGGATTTATCATGCAAACGTTGACGCACAAAATCGACCACTTCCTCACTGGATAAATAGTTCCAAATACCATCACAAGCTAAAACCATAAACTCGTCTTCTGGTGTTATAATAAGCTTCCGCACATCTGGCAAAGCCGATATCATCTGATCTTCAGCGGGTAAATCCAGGTTCTATACATAAAAATGGTTATTATGTAGAACTTATTAATAAATTATTTTATATAAATGAATATACCATTTTATAAGCGTGATCACCAATTGCACGTGAAAGATTTAGACCACCATTCACCCGACCGTCTAAAGTAACACGACCACCAGCTTTTATAATGCGTGTGGATTCTTCTTCATCTTCCGGTTTATGATCCAAACTCATTTCAATTGCCTTGCCTTTGCGGCACACTACGCAACGTGAATCACCAGCGTTGGCCACATAAAGATCTCGACCGTTTAGTAGTGCCACTACAGCAGTGCAACCACTATCCTTGCCAGGTTCCTCAATCATTTCAGCACAGAATTGCTCGTTTGCAAGTGCGCTTTCCTCATCCTCCTCTGTAATGCAATAAAGTCAGATATTTCACTATAATTTCCTTTTAAATATCATACCCTCTTCTTCTTCAACCTCTTCCTCTGAAGAATATACACTTGAATTTTCAGCTAAATAAAGGAAATTTATCCAATTTAAAATAATAAACAGGAAATTTGAAGATTTTACTTGTCTTTACCTTCTTCAACTTCTTCATCTTCGGAGGAGTATACCAAGCTATGTCTTGCGTCACGTTCTTCTGCATTCTCTTTAGAGTAGTATATTATTTAGTAATTTAAAAAAAGGGCCGAAAAAATTAAGAAAATTACCTTCATAATCAGCGTCATCATCAGTTGATTCCTCTTCTCCACTCACATCTAGTTTCTTTAGTTTCTTAGACTCCTTGCTGGTAGATGAAATTGCAGCGCTGCCAGCGATTTGCTTATTTGCTGCAGATGATGATGTACTACCAATTGTGCCATTCTGTATTCTCTTTGCAGAATCATTGGAGCCGGAAACAGTTGTATCCATATCTGCTCCTGTAGGGTTTTGTTTCTTTATTGGTTTTTTCTCTGATGACGAAACATTACCATTCTGTTCAACCTCTTTGGTATGTGAGGAATCAGGATGAGCATCACTATTAGTTTCCGATGATGTTGCTGTGGCGGTAGCTGGCGCGGTTTCAGATCCATTAGTGGAATTTTTGTCTACGCTACCTTCAGTTTTATTATTTTCTATATCAGTGGGTACATTATTGGTAGGTTTGCTTGCACTCGAGCTACTGCTGCTAACGGTCGAGTCCTCTTCCGGTTCATCAGTGTCCATTTTTGTAATATTACCACTGTTTGAAGAACTTGGACCTGACTCAGAAATAACACCGTCTGTTTTTGCTGATGAGGCACCTATAGGTGTTTTGTGCGACGAGCTAGGTCCTGCTTCATCGGACATAGAAGCAGCCGCTGCCGCAGCTGATGTTGAAGAACCTTGTGGTTTGGATTCTGGATCTAGTACAGCTTTATTTGTGGCATCGGCTATAACAGCTGCTGCACGTCTACCACGTAAATACGGTGATTGCGGTTTTGTACCACTCGAGCCATCTTTAACTCGTTTCAATGATGGCATGCATGGACCACCTTTATATTTTTCCAAAACTTCATCTAACGGCAAATGGCTTTCCTCGTGAAGCTCAGCCAAATCTTCAAAATCTTCATCATCATCGTGTGCATCACTATCATCTCCATCAAAGCCTTTTTCACCAGCAAGTACTTTCAATATCTCAACCACTTGCGGTTCCAATAGCGTTTTGTCAAATCCCAAAAATGCTTCTTTCAATGCCTTTTCAAATTCCCCATTTTTGTATGCGGGTAATTCTTTCAAAAATTGCGGCAACTTATCTGCACAATAGGTGGCCACTTCGGCTCCTCCATGACCATCGTAAACAGCGAAAAATGAGGTATTTACATCGAAATTTATAATGGAATTGTGAGCGTCCTACGATAAATCGCACAATATACAACTTTCTCAAAATATAATCTTTAAATAACTTACCTCTTGATTATTACGCCAACCCTGCATAGAGCTGGCTCCTACATCCAATACATCACAGGATTCATCCGAAGATATTTTGTCTGTTTTCGGTTCCGATAGATATGCGCCCATATTGAACAAAACTATGCGTCAAAACAGTTTAGCGGGAAAACTTGCTGAACACCCAGTAAATCAATTCGCTTGAAAATGATTTCAAATTCTATTTGTGGAAAATCAATGTTAGATTATAAGCAAACGGTGTGTACACAAATAACGCCGGTATGTTTTGAGATATAAGCGGGAACGCAGCTTGCTCAGCTATATAGCACGTGGAGGTAGAAAACGTGAGGAAGTTAATTGTTGCAGTTATCGATTAACAAAACTCAATGTCCGGGTTCCTTCTGTTATGAATACCTACCACTTCACCCTTTCCACAAATAATTGATTTTATTTCTCGCCTTACTTCACCCCAGCTCTCGGTTTTC
This sequence comes from Neoceratitis asiatica, assembly GCA_030068015.2. Lineage (NCBI taxonomy): Eukaryota > Metazoa > Arthropoda > Insecta > Diptera > Tephritidae > Neoceratitis > Neoceratitis asiatica. Next base: position 38,472,700 of record CM061527.1, read on the forward strand.
TGCTTTCCTCGTCTTTGGCTTTGGATATAGCTTTCCTCGCAGTGTGTATCCAATGCCTTCTTTTGGCAACAACGCTTGTAATGCTGTCCCCTTGTGATGCTACTAGCAGCTGCTCTTCTTCTTTTTTATAACTTTTTTTTTCTTTTTTTCGCACCGAGTAATTGCAAAACCACTTCAAATTTCGAATATCAAACCTATGTTTCGATAACTCCGACACTTATTGCACTTTGCAGTACACAATTCCTTGATCTGTTTTATTAATTGTAATATTTTTCCACAATTTAAAGTTTTTTTCCAGGCGTTGACCTGCAGACGCAGACGTACTAGTGGCAGGCAGCGGTGGCGGCGAAAATGAAATTGGCAAATGAAAAGAAAATGATGGAGAACCGCAACGCAAAGAATAATAAAATAAAGCGTGGATAGAAAAATGTCGCTGCCAGATAGTCAAATGTGGACACATTTTGTTGATTTTTGATGAAAAAAAAAGTATGTAAATGCATTGAGCATAACATAATTTGGTAATTATCTAGAATAGCTACTTTTGTTAAAACGTTATTAAAATTAACAAAAAAGAGACCAATAGATTCGTTTTGATTATAGATCGGGGTAAGACAAATTTTCCAAACATTTTTTAGTTATTAACAAAATAAGTAACGAAATGACATATTGAACATTTTTCCCTATAAATTTGTGCAAATTGTTGTTGCAGAAGGCTTTCATGCGAAGAAGCAGCTAACTTCGCTTTTGAGTTGATGAGTTGCCATGCAAATGAGTTAATGGTAATTACGTGCGACTTTCGCTCAAAGTGAACCAAACTGATAGTTTTTTTTTAATGAAAATAACATCTTCAAACACCTATTACGAAAAAAAAACCATCAGTTTGGGTAATTTTTAGCAAAAATCGCTCGTAAATACCATTAACTCATTTGCATGTTATGACAAAGTTAGCTGCAGTTCATTTTATAGTTGTCTACAACAACAACTATTTCAATCAATTTAAAAGCGATATTTGTTATTTCCTTAGATCTTTTGTTAATAACTAAAAAATTTGGCGGAAAATTTCACTCCTACCGATTTATAATTAAAGTATATTCCTTGATGCATCGATTTACATGGTTTTTTGTGTGTATTTCACTACGATATTCACAAAATAACACATATTATGCGTGCAACTAATAAGCATAATATTGTTACTTATTTTGTTAATAACTATAATCAATGCTCGCGTCAAACCGAATCTATTGGTATCCTTTTTTTGTTAATTTTAATAACGTTTTAACAAAAGTAGCTATTCTAGACAATTACCCATTATTTTTGTTTAAATTTGAATTCGTATTAATTTTTGATCGCTGAGTGAAAACGGTTATTAAATTGTTAAGTGTAATTTAATTCAAACTAAGTTCATTTGGCAGCGTCAAATATGTAAGGATGTTACCAACGCAAATATAATTCAACGGCGTTGAAAAAATAACCTGAGGCAGCTACATTCCAATAACGCCGTTGGTTAATTACTTGTTTGATATAATGTGCCATAGGACTGAGTTTACACACGAATATGTTTGTCGCTTTTTATCGTCAATTTCTCTTTTGCTGTCGCCAGCCATGTTCATACGGAGAGACTCTGTCTGAGCAATTTTTTGGCATTTCATTTTTTTCATTCTTAAAAAAATTTCAATTTCCATAGTTACCATTCATTCGTATAAAATTTGAAACAGCTACAATGACTGTGAAATAAAAATGAAAGTGAATGTCAAAATCTACACAAACGAAAAAGATAACAAAGCGTGTCAACCGAGCACAACAGAGTCTGTACGCTGCTCTCTTCGTCGTCGCCAACAAACTAAGTGTCGCTTCGACAGAAATATTCGTGTGTAAACTCAGTCTAAGGAAAAATATATTACGAATGTTAACTGTATTGAAGCACATTTCAATTCTTTTCGCTTTCTTTTCATAACAAATTGATATTTTGTACAGAGCAAATTTCTATCTCTTCTATGCATTATGTTAAGCAGTTCAAGTCTATGGCAGATTAAACTTGTTTTGTTGCGTGACAATTCCAACCTTACCAATAAAGCGAATAATTCTATTATATTCCTAAAAAGTTGAATGGTCAAAATTTTAACATTTAGTAAATCTAATCCATTATTGTGTATGACTTAGAATCAATCCAGATTAAATTTTTTAAAAGAATTTAATTATAATTCTAAATGCCATTAGTCTTTGGTGTAACCGACCAGGCTATGATAAATAATAACACAATAAACTGAATTTTACAAATGTTATTGAAAATGGTAAAAAATAATATTTTTATTTTTCTCTGTGTGATCAGTTGTTGCTTAGTTGCATGTTCTCTCTATCAATAGCCACTGTTGTGCAGTTGTTTTTGATGATATACTATCATTATTCTGTGATGTTGAAGCTTTTTCCAGAAGTTCAGCCACAATTGTTGTTACGACGTTCAACTCGCTTAGAAAGTACTGAATTTTCTTCCACTAGCTTATGAATAGAAAGCACAGCATTCCGTTTCAAAATCATTTTCTTTGCAAAATTTTGCATTTTGCCAAGTTAATCTCGATAATTTGCCAAATCCTTCGAGTCCGATCATTGGATTGTTAAATAAAAGTCGCCAACTATGTTTGCAGTTTCTTAATAATAAAAAATGTATTCAATGTTCTTTTATTCATTATGTGACTGGTTAGCTATGTAGTTGTGTTTCGCCCTTTTACACTAGTCGATCGTTCACAGCTAAAGCCTGTAATGATCGAATTGTTCTCGAAAACGAATGTTTTCGATTTAAACCCTAGTACAAGCCAGTTATCGGCTTCTCTCTTTCATCTGACATTCGCTTCGCATTTTCGCCATACTGCCCTCCGATCAGAGACATTTGTTGTTCCAAACACTGCAAGCTTCTCTAGGTGGACCACTTTCATCTTGCTTCTTGGTACCCCAACAGTCTGGATTCGATACACTACGTCGTTTAGTCGTTTGATTATCTTGTATGGATCTTCCCAATAGCATTGAATTTTTGGGGACGAACCTTTCTTCCGTTGTGGATTGTATAGAAACTCTAATTCTCCATTTTGGAAGCCTTCAGAGTTCATCGCATTGTCATACCTGGTCTTCAGTTTGTAATGACTTCGTTATTTTTGCCTTTTAACTGCCATGCACTCCTTGCAGTTAGCAATCTACTCAGCGATCAATTGACGACAACCAACCCAATAAAACCGCTGCTTGATCTTCTCCAGCGCCTAGGTGCCCTCTACTAGGACCATTATGGAATTCCTTAAGAACATCCGGAGTCCTTAACCTCGGAACTACTATTAGCTTTCGAGAGCACTGGTCATCTTCACTTTCCCATACTCTATGCAAACAGCAAGATATCGGCTCTAAACTGTTCCATTGTGCCCAGTATGCCTTCGCGATAGGACTTTCCGCTGCCATTTGTTCCTTACTTGGCCGCCTGTTCACCTTCAATCCGTGCATTACTAGTTCCAAGTCTGGGTGTTCCTGCTGACATTTTCTTAAGTAGCTTGCCTCCCACTTTCCTGCTATTGTAATTGTCACTCGCCGGACGTCTATTATGCCCTCAGGTTTTGAGCATCGTTTTCACCCTCTTTCCTGTCTGAAGGAGCCTGAATGGGATTTTTACTCTTTCGATATGCTCACCCGATGCATCCCCAATGGCTAAATCAGCTAGTTATCGGATTTTCTCTGTCATCTGACATTCGCTTCGCTTTTTCGCCACAATTTTTAAACCAAAATTTCTATAGCTAGCAACTCTAACATTTGTTGTCATGTAATACGAATGGCATGTACAAGTAATGTCAAAAACGTTAAAAATTATCTGAATTTCAAACGAACGTGCATTATTTTTAAAATTTGAATACAGTGGAAAACGTTTTGCGCATATTTTATTTATCATATACAAAGCGTTCGGGATATGGTTGATCACTACGTTGTGAAAAAATTGTGTTTAAAAATTCGCAGCGGTGGAAAAGTGTGCAGTGCACAAAAATTTGCAGAAAAATTCTTTGAGTGATTTATATAAAAAATTTGCTGGAAAACTAAAACAAAAATGCGATATTGCAACATTCGGAGTCATCTTCGGGAACCCCCCTAACTTATAAATTTAATGATATTGTGGCGAAAATGCGAAGCGAATGACAGATGAAAGAGAGGAGCCGACAACTGGCACGTTCTAGAGCGTAAACGAGACGATTATCGTAAACGACGATTATCGTAAGCGAGAGGTTTATCGTAAAACGACGCGATTATTCCAGGGGTTTCGTTTTCAAGCAGCAAACAAGTATATAAGGACGACATTCGACTGCAAGTCAGTCAGTCAGCAATCAGTCGTTAATCAGTTGTGAATTAAACTCGTGGAGATTACATTAAAGTAAAGTAATAAAAACAGTACATTGTGAAAGTTGTATACAAGTGATTGTAAATAGTAACGTAAATTGTAATTGAATTGTGAATTACCGAATAATTAAAAGGACATTAATTAAGTCTTTATAAATAAAGAGACTGCAAATTAAGTTGGCGATTTTATTTAACAATCCAGAGGTCGTACCCGAAAGATTAAGGAAATCATCGAGGTTAATCAGCAAGATCGTAACAATATATATTTTTGCGTTGAAAACTTGAAGTTCCAATTGTGGTCGCCCCTCGGCAGGGGATGACATCAAATAAAAGTTCAACATAAAAATCCGTCGACCGTTCAGAGGCGGCTGCATTTGTTGATAAAAGCGGTTATAAAACACCAAATATATATATAAAATTTTCCTGTCACAGCATATATATTCGTTATGTAGGCGAATAGGCTTTTATCTATTTTCCATACCCTCAAATGGACCAGGGACTGATCTAACGTAGTATATATTTAGGTAGCTTTTTGCTTAGATTAGTAGGAACACTACTTTTTTTTCCGGGACGAGGGCCATGGACCGACCTATTCTAAATCATCTATCTATAAAAAATTCTGACGCAGTGTCTGTCCTCGAACTCCTCCGAAATGGCTGAACCGATTTTAATGGAGTTTTGTGTATATATTCGTTATGTCAGCGAATAGGCTTTAATCTATTTTTCACACCGGGAAGTGGACCAGGGACTGACCTACTCGAAAAAATCATATTTATGGTTCGATTTACTTGAAACCTAGTATATAGCAGGAACACTATTTTTCGTTCCGAAAAGTGGGCCAGGCCGCAAATCGTACTTAAAGTTATTTTTGAATTGAAAATATTTCTTCCAGGAAGTCGACCGATGATACGCTTGAAAGAAATAACTTTCCAAGCACAGATTGTGAGTAGGTACGGGTATGTTCGATGCGCAATATTATTAACCTGCGGCTGCGGGTTACAATCTATTCTCATGCGTTCAATTTTATTGTAAATATGCATAGATCCGAAAGGTGCGTTTAGCTTACTTCGCGGCATTTATATTAACATATACGTTAAATACGTGGACCAAATATAGATAGCCACTACAAAGTTTTAAACAAAAAAATACTTTGTTTTATAATAAAAAAAATTAAATATAACGGTAAATATGACGAAGTTCCTTCGGTTACGTCAACAGTTTTCAACAACTTGCCGTAACCTGTAGGGCAGTTCTGTAAATTCTATCGATACGATTTGTCGAGTTTGTTAACTAACGAATTTTGTCGATTGCACTAACGATTGGGTGATTCCGCAACTCAATTATAACGATTTGTGGCGAAAATGCGAAGCGAATGTCAGATGAAAGAGAGAAGCCGATAACTGTTCTAGAGCGTAAAACGAGAATATTCGTTATCGAGTACGATTCGATCATTCCATGTTTTCGTTGCGAGTTGCCGACAAGTATATAAGGGCGTCACACAGTTGCAAAGCTAATCAGTCGTAAAGTAAACGCGTTGGTGATTACACTACAGTGAAGTAATAAAACAAGTGATTGTAAATAGAGAAGTGAATTGTAATTGAATTGTGAATTACTGAGTAATAAATAACATAAATAAATAATAAATTTTTATAAATAAAGGAATTGAAAATAAAGTTGGTGACTTTTATTTAACAATCCAGTGATCGTACCGAAGTATTTGGGAAATCATCGAGGTTGATTCAGCAAAATCGTAAAAGATTGTTGTTAACTGACATTTCCTTTTTATTGAAATGGATAAAATATGGCAGCACAGCTTAACAAAACATCAAAAAAATGCGAAAAGCACACAGAATAAGGACATATACAAATAAATTCGTGATACCAATTAATTACTTAATGAGTTGCAATTGATTACAAAGTTTCAAAATAAAAATGAATAAAATTTATGGTTTCCACTTTCTAAATTAGGCTGCATGACTCTTCGCACAGTGGAGGAGTTGCATAAATGAATCGTGCCGTGACCTTGGGTACTAAGCATTTACCGCCAAAATCTTGAGATTCCGATCACATATCTAGGCACAAAATAAATACATACATTGAGCTACATATATTATTCAACAATTAAAAAATAAATTCTCTTGCCATTTGCACACTGACAGAATGGTATCCATGGTGGTTGATATGGGTTTCTTTATGATTTCTGGAGCTTATGATTAAGATGTGAATGCAATCGATAGCTCCAATAGTGCCCCCAACCAATGGTGAGTTTGATGATGGGAAAATTTCCTTTGAAACTGGCCGTTCTATTTGAGTCATAGGAAATCTAACCTCTGTGAAAAATAACGAACGGTTTATTTCGTCCTTTCCTTTATGCCCCACTGCTCTCCAATAGGTCATAACATCCAGTTACGAAGAATTGTAAAGCGGTTAGCATCTTCAGGAAATTAATAAAGTTAAAAATTGAAAAACACTTGAAAGTTGCATTATTTTCCTTTGTTCTATAGATATCGCCATTATCCTTCTTCCTTTTAGTTGGCAGTCAAGTTGAGTAATGATTTCTTCAAATAAATCTGTGGTTGATCGCTATAACCTTCGAAATTCTGTTTCACTTAAGCAACTTCCACTTCTCGCAGCGAACTTCTATCCATTGACGAAGAGTGCGTTATTTCATCATTTAAATAAAAACGGGATAAGACGTCTGCCAAATACTCAATGGACATTTTAGCTTATTTTCTTTTGATTTTTTTTTTTTGGGAATTTCCCGATTTGTGTTTTATTTTAACTTTTATACTATTTATTTTAACCTAAATAATATATTAAATCTTATTTGTCGATGGCGCTAACAACTCGAAAATTTTCGTTGTTTAATTTACAACTTATCGGGTAGTTAACGACAACAGCTGATGAATATTTTTATAATATGCTTAGCGAATACTCAAATCGTTAAAGTTGTCGCAGAGAATTTTTAACGATCCGAAAATCATTATTATAGCATACTGAATTCCACCACTGTATTCCATAAAGGTCGGTATGCAGCTCTAATGAAAACCAAAAACTACATATAAAAAGTGCAAAAAAAAAACGATGAGCGAAAAAATCTTTCACGAAGCAGTACGCACCTCGAACGAAAAAAACTGCATTTTCTACTGCCTACTTCTAAAGTTTTTTAAACAAATACAAAAGCACGGCAACACAGGTTTCCGAGCGAAATAAATAGCCTCATATATATTTCGCGAAAAACAAGAGGAAGACTAATTTTCAGACGTATTGAAGCAAGCTTATAAAGCAATTTATGCAACATTTTTAGTTTTTTCATCAATTTCTACATCTTTTATATATTTTTATCCATGAAAAAGGTAAGAATACATAAACAGCGACAAATATTTCCCGCGCTCTACTCATGTTTTTCATTTTGTTTATTTACGTTTGCATATCTTTTTACTCTGTAAAGAGCTGTTCACAATAGAAAATCATCTGTCAAATTTCCATGTCTACTACATTTTTCTATCCACGAAATATATGAGTCTTTTTTTTCGCTAGATGTGCATACCGACCTTCAATCTTGAAATAATGAAAGACCAGGTATGACTTTTCTAGCAAAAGAAACGATAAGCACCTGGAGACCCTTGTTAAAAGATCCCAATAACAGGCCACAAAGAGAGTTGATCACTTGAAACGTGTAACATTTAATTTAATTTAATTAATTTATTTTATTTTATTGTATATAAAAAGAGTTTATTACTTCCTCATATACTTATACAATAAGGTTACGCAATTCTTTACGAATAAATAGATTTACTTTTGTAAAATGTAAAAAAAAATCAAGACTTTTAAATTCAAGCTAAAGCAATTGCGTGGTCGTAAATAAAAATCAATACATTTCATGCCACAATTATCTTTCATGCAACGACGAGTTGAAGGGCTCCGATTTCGTAATCTGTTATATTGCACGCCCTCCAGATATGCACGTGCAAGTGCGCTTTCTTACCTAATGCGCTATGTATAAAACTAAAATTGACGAAATGCAATAAATAAGAAGGAAAATCAAATTGTAGGAAGAAACGAGCTAACGGTACAGCGGATCGCAACAGACGAAACACGTTGATATTTCAAGGACAAATTCGTAAAAGTCACATGCAAAATTTGATTTGGAAATCTGCAAATAACTATCAACTAGAAGGCGAAGAAGAAGAAATATCAAGCACAGCGTTTGAAGGGGAACTGTCAGGGGGGAAGTTGACGTAAAAGTTAAGGTTGCGGCCATGAAGTCTGTGTTTGCTTGCACGTTGTTGCTCTTTGCTCTACTACTCATTTAATACATCTACAATGGTGTACAAACACATGTACATGTAAGCAGTTGAATATACATACATTTGTAGGGATGAAAGTGTATGTGGGTGTGGATGTAAGGTTGCAGGTGATTTCAGGAAAGTTTTGAAAAAAAGTCTCGGTTTGGCGTCTCGCTTCACTTCACATTCAAGGCTACAACAGCATACAAAGTAAAGTAAATAATTTCTAGCGTGTTGAATGTGCGGCTTAGAATGGCTATAGAGTGAGTTACAGTGTTTCAAATATTTATATATTTTTGGAATTTTTTTTTATTGTATATTAAATCATTTGTAGAATATTTTTTAAACTACGAAAAAAAAATTGTCTCGCAAAAACTTGCTCCTAAAAGCAGATATTCACTTTACATGGCGCAATATTTATATGGATAATCGTGTACATCTATGTGCATAAAACTTGCAGAGTTTGTATACATCTAAATAACCAAATTTATACTTCACAAACGAAAATAGTTCAGTAAAGTGCAGACAAAAGATTTTGAAGAGCTTTAAAGATGATGAATATGAATTTTAATTTAAACTAAATTGACAGTTGAAAGCAATATGGAATAAATAATACTTATAAAATCGATAATGCACATCTGTTTCTTTAAAATACTCTGTTTTACTAATGAAATTAAAACTAATTGAAATTATCAATTAAATCTGTGAAACCAACGTTTAGTAAATATTTCGACAAATCCAAAATTAAAATATTTCAAAATAAAATTTTATTTCTAGTTTTCGAAATTGTTAAATTCATATTTTCTAACAGTAAAAAAGATCAAGAATATTTTCTTTCCTATAAAGAGTTTAAATTTTCAAAGTATCAATTTTAATCACAAAACTTGAACTGATGAAACACTTCCCGACTTTAAAACTGAAACTGAAAACAAAAATTTTCTTTAAAATCAAGGACAGAAAAATCAGATGATATATTTTTAAACTTTTCTCATGATAAAAAACCTAACTCAGAGTTTAAAAATGATAGCTGCAAAAAAAATAAAAAATTAGTAAATAGAAATACGAGATGTGTTCAAAGGAAAATGTGAATTTTTTTGAAAAGTACTTAATTATTCATCAAAATCTATTTTGTCCTCTTCAAAGTAACCCCCCCGGATATAATACACTTGTCCCAACACTTTTTCTAATCCTCGAAGCACTTCTGTAAGGCGCTTTTCGGTATGACCATCAGCTCCTTCATCGATTCTGACTTCATCTCATTAATTGTGGCAAAACGCTTTTCTTTAGTTTTGGGAATGGGAAAAAGTCGCAGGGAGTCAAATCTGGTGAATGCGGTGGTTGAGGCATGATTACGGTTTTGTTTTTGGCCAAAAAACCTCGAATACGCATTGATGTGTGAGCTGGTGCATTATCGTGATGCAGAATCCAAGACTGGTTTTTCCACAATACCGATCGTTGGAGTCGTATTGCTTAATGCAAGCGTCGCATAACTACCTTGCAGTATTCCTTATTAACTGCATGATCATAAGCCAGGAACTTATGATGCACCACACCGTTGTAATCAAAGAAAATAGTGAGCAAAACCTTCACATTTGATCGAACTTGGTGTGCCTTTTTCGGTCTTGGCTCTGGCAGCTTCCATTGGGCCTTGGTTTCGACGTCATAACCATATACTCACGTTGCGTCATCAGTTATGACCCCTTTGAGCAAACCCGGATCGTTGTTGACGTCATTCAATAACTCCAGAGCGATACTAATGCGACATTGATTTTGTTCAAAACTCAGCAATTTCAGAATAAACTTCGCTGCCACACGTTTCATGCCCAAAACATTCGAGAAAATTGAATGGCATGAGCCGATTGATATACCAACAACCTCTGAAACTTCCCTAATGGAGATTCGATGATTTTCAAGAACTATTGTTTTTCACTGTTTCGATGTTTTCTACGCTTGACGCGACCACGCCACACCTCCAGGACGCTCATGGTCATCAACATCTTCTCGGTCTTCTGTAAAGCGCTTGTACCACTTAAAAAAATTTTACATCCCGCGAACAAATCAAAATTCACCTTTTCCTTTGAACATACCACGTACATGAAATCATTTATGTATATTAGCTGATATTTTTTTTTTAATTTTATTCTTTTCTCTTAGGATATAAAAATTCGAAAAATTTTAATTTAGAGACAGTCTCGTAAAATATTTTGTTTTTCATAACTGCCAATTAGTTGCTTGCAAGTTTTCAAATACTTCTAACTAATTTAAAAGTAAATATTTTCAAAATTTACTTAAGTTCATGATCCTAAGTGTATCAACCCTCTCACTAAATAGAAATTATTATTTCACATGAAGCGAATACTTATTAAAATTAAGTGAGGACTGGTGGGAATGTTTTCTATTATACATTTTAAAAACCTGTGCTGATAGATGGCAGATGCCATTATTTACTTAAGAATAAACGTTTTGTCTACTAACTACAGAAATGTGTATTAAATATAACTAATAATCATAAAATAACATATTGCAATTCTATTATGCTGTTTCAATGGATACGAACTTGCCATTTGCACTGCGTCGAACCGCTACCTGGAAGTGCTGCTACTATTTGCATCAAAGCTGTATAACTAATAAAAAGTTTGTAATTCTTTATTGCATACTTTTGGGCTCTTTTCTAAGTAGTTTCTACGTAGTTAGTAGCAGCTACTGATCGCCAATAACATACTGATCGCCACATAACGCATAGCGATCATTGTAAGAACTCTCAATTTATTGAAAGTTATAAGGATGAACAAAGCTACACTTATTTAAAAAATATTTTTCGTTAGAGAAAATTATTTATCAATTCTTCCAAAACATTTCCCACCATCTTATAACACCGTGCCTTACCAAATACCCTTACCACTTGCGGAAGTGCCACAGCGTTGGTGGCGGCAATCCAAGAAATGCCAGTCAGGATAACGAAAGTTGAACGTGCCTACGTGCGAAATAATCTCTCTTATCTCATTGGGCTTTCGAACCTACTCAAGCACGTTAACGCGCGTAACTTTGCTGCTGTACAAAGTGAGTGTGCCGCAATGAAAAAAATTGAAATTTGAAAACAAAAACACACGAAAAACATTCACACAGTAATACTTAAAATAAAACGTCGTGGATTATATAATAAAGTAAAGTGCGCTGCGTATGGTTACGTTGGAGTCGTGCCAAACAGCCGCAAAGGAAAGTAAAAGTTTTGTGAAAAAGTCAAAATTTGACGGCTGCAAACAAGCAGTCGAGATGTCAATGATAACAAACAAACGCCCACACTTCACACACACACATACGAGTATATGCATGCAAATTTATATGTTTGCAGGCACGTACTTGCACACAAACACAGCGAGACAATCAAGTTTCTCTACTTTTCCTGTTGACCTTTAAAATTCGTTTGGTACGTGCGAATGCGCGCAAAATTAAAATTGTTAACGCGAGTAGCGTCAGTTTGGTTATGTTTGGTCGGCGGAGCGTTGCAAATCTGCTCGTTACGCTGGCATGCACATTGCGCCGCAAATCCATCTACACAGAGATTTCCATATGTGCCTGTGTAGTTGTGCTCTTATGTCGACGAGAATATGAAATTGAATTCACAGATGAAATTTTCGCTAGCCAAATTAAATAAAATGCTACAAAAGAGTTGTTTGCGAAACCTTTTCTGGTGGTGTATGTATGTAAGAATGTTGGTGGCACTTATTGTTGGCAGGTATTTGAGTTGTTTTACGAAATGTGGAAAATTTCAAGTACAAGTGCTGGGAGTATAGATGCTTCACTGTGTAAGTGGTGCACGGATGACATAGGTGATCCCCGGGGCGGTGTTTTAGCAAGTCTGTGGCTCATGCACCATCGTCTCGCTAACCCGCGGTGTCCAGAGCAGTACATCGCAGTTTATTCATATGACCGGTCGGTTGATTGGGTTGTTAATTGCGCGCAACTTTTCTTTGTCTTTTCCCCAGCTGCTTGTAAAGGTTATCAATATTGTGGTCGAGCGTCAATATCAATCAGTTATCGGCGCATGAGATCAAGATGGAGCTGTGAAATATAAAAAAATAAACACCGTTCTGTGGAATCGCTTGTTTAATTTTTCTGGGTCTTGAGCTGCGATCTCGAAATTCAATCGTTAATTGCCGACCACTCAGATTTTTTCCCACCCCAATAACCCTCTGAACCTCATCTCTGACGTTTCATTTTGTCAACCGAAAGATGGAGTGTGTAAATCCGGCTAAATTAGGTCGCACACTTCCGACGAGGTGCGATCACCAAAAGAAACTCCCAACCGATCAACGCATTTCGTCGGGTGTGATGGTGGCCCAAAGTTTGGTTGCGCCATAAAAGAAGTTGAATGGCCTTAAGCGTTTTCCCACTGCGCTGATTTACTAATTGCTGAATCTCCAATTAAGTAAGCTGAATGATCAACGAGTCTCTGGGGTAGACAGTCGTGAATTGATGCTGAATTCACGGATTCAGTTGGAAAATATAGTAGATTTCCACAATTCGACCTGCCCTGAAGCGGGCTGCAGTGATTGTGACTATCTTGCGCAACTGACATTCGCTAATGATAACGTCGGATGCTTTGGGGAGGTTAACGAAATGTAATAGCAGTAAATTCTGTGAAGTCGGAATAACCAGCTATTTTTTTAAGTTGACGAATATCAGGAAACTATTGCAATTGCCTATAATTCAGGTGGGGGCATAACGTACATGGTACAGAATCCTTTATCCGCTCTACCAGCTCCATTACTTAACGGTCGTTTGACAGGCTAGAATGCCAAAAATCGTGGAGCCCGATAAAGTCGCCCAAATGCATATATTAAATGCAACATTTCGAGCTCGACATCACTTTACCGGATAGCCACGGCGACATCTGGGGAGATGATACTGCACTGTGTCATGCTGTGGGAAGCTTTGTTGAAACGTGAAGATATGTGGATGGTTGCCCCAAGTGAGTAATGGTGCCGTAAAGGCTTGGAGCGCAGTTGAGTGCTTCACAACGGGTGATCCGCTCCTTATTAGACTCGAGGCCTGAGCCGGTCTTAAAATGACTCCAGCCATTGCATTGGTTCGATCTAAGTGAAATATAAAAGTGGTAGCGGGTTCACCACCAGCCTTGCCTTCGTATAAGAATGCGGAGCAACCCTGCTGCAAGGTGTTGCTCCATCGACGCACATAAACTAAACATAGCTGTTGACCTAAATGGGGTTAGGTCGCTGAAAATTTAACATCCCTTGCTCAGCTAATATCCAAGTTAACTCCAGTGCGCTTACTCAGGCTCTAGACTCACTACGAAATTGAGAGTATCCTCCTCCTATAGACGGATAGGCCGTCCCGGGAGTTACATTGGGTATATTTATATTTTCTCAACGATTTAGCCGGTCTGTCTGTATAAGCTTAATAGCAGAGTAAGCCCAAAGCGATTGCTATTAGGGTCTTTAAGCATAATTTTAGGCACCATGTTACGGAAAAAAGGCGAAGGAACCAATTTCTGTGCTATGAGAAGACATTTCCATTGAAATCAGTTGGAAATAATATTTTCCGGTAGTATCATAAATCCTCATTCTCTCTTATACACATTTTAAACGTTATCAAGGAATTTTTTAAGAGAAATATCTCCGGAAGAAACGAATATATTGCAATTTCCGCAACAAACCCGCTATATATGTGCATATGAACATACCCCTACGTGTGAGTAGTGAATCAAATCGAAAAGGAAAAGGCAGAAAATTTTTCTTGAGAAAAATGAGACTATAAATATATATGTATATTTTAAAATTATTTTCTCACCTCTTACCATTTCGACCATTTCGACCATTTCAATGCATCTTCTGAATATACAAGTTTTGTGATTTCACGCTCTTCTCAACACATTAACTGACATTCTTGCAGTGCTGAAGTGGCTGCGTGTGGTGTTGAAGTGCCTTTTGCTTTATTCAATTTTTTTAGTTGACACATTTATGGTGACTTATGTAGTATAAGTACATATGTACATATATGTACGAGGACTCAAGAATGCTAACAAATGAAAAATATTTAATAACAAAAACCAAATGTAAATATAAAATTCATCGTTGTCGTGTCGCAGACGTTGTGGGCGTTCGCTCGAAGGATATGTGCGTATATGAGTTGAGTGGACGTGTGATGTATGAATGAAATGTTCAAGTCAAATAATTCAACAGATAAGTGGTTTAAGTCATATTGACATTATATTTGTGTTGTTATTCTTATGTGTATGTATGTGGGAGACTGCGTGATTGAACTGTGTGAATATAGGTTAAGTGCAAATACTTGGTTTCGCTATGCTCAAGTAGCTGTCGAATATTAAGTGTTTCTCAAGTCTAACTCAAGCCACAAGTGAGCAAGATTAAAAGATAATATTTGGCGTAATAATTTATTAAAATAAATATAAAAAATGGTAGGTGGGGTTGTAGTGTTAATTAGTTTTTAAATAATAGAAAATATTGAAAATTTTCAATATTTTAATAATTAAAATTGTAAACTGAAAACTACTGAAAAAAGGGCAAACAGATAAATAAACTTTGGGTAACAATTAAAAATGTAAAACAATAAAAATTTATAAAACATAAAAAAATATTTTTAATATAAATATTAAAAATAAATGAACTAATAAGCAAATAATAAAAATAAATAAATAATAAATAAAATAAAATGAAAATAATAAACAAAAAACAATAACAAAATAAAAAACCAATAGAAAACCAAAAAAAAAAAAATCTAAAATTTTTTTTATAAATTAATCATTAAATAAATATAACAGGTGATCCATTTCGAGGATCCCTACTATTTTAAAGAAAAAACTAGAAAATTCAAATTTAATGGAGAATGTTTATTATCATTCGAAAGAACATTCTTTGGCATTTATTTTTTGAAGATTATCCCTTTTAAATGTTGGCCGCGGCTACGTCTCAGATGGTCCACCTGTTGAGTCCGATTTTCGATAACTCGTTCTAGCATTTCGACTGGTAACTGGCGAATGACAGGCGTGATGTTTCGCTCCAAGCCCTGAATCGAAGCGGGATTGTTCGCATAGACTTTCGATTTTGCATATCTCCACAGGAAGAAGTCTAACCGTGTGAAATCAAACGATCGGTGGCCAATCGACCGGCTCAACACGTTAAATGATCTGCTCACCGAAATGTTCTCTCAGTAAATCCATTGACTGATGCGATAGGTGGAAAGTGGCGCCGTCTTGTTGAAAGCAAATGTAACCGAGATCATGAGCTTCAATTTCAGACATGAAATAGTCGGTGACCTGCATAAGTTTTGAAGAAATATGGACCGATTATTCCACCGGCCCAAAAACAACACCAAAGCGTTGTTTCTTCTGGACGAAATGACAGCTCTTGAAAATCTTTAGGTTGCTTTCCGTCCCAAATGCGGCCAGAAATGGGCCTCAACGTTAAATAAAATTTGGCTCGAAGATTTCGGATCTTCTTGGAACTTTTGAAGAGCGAAGCGATGTTGCTTGGGAAGGTCGAGCGGCTTCAGTTCAATTAAGATCTCGACGTAAAATGCCACAAGTCGTTCCCATACGTCAGTCTGAGTCTCAAGATGGGTGATGCTGTTGCGAATAGTACGCTGAGTAGGCCGATTATGTTGACCATAAGTTGAGCGAAACGCGCGAAATTCGTAATAAAGTTGAGTGATTTGTAAACGGTGTTCAGGCGTAAAGTCTTCTCATGATGAAATATCAAACAATAGTGAACAAAAATAACATAGCAGCTTGACACGATCTGTCAAAAAAAAAGGCTGTTGAAAAAAGCACCTCTACTTGGATCACCCTTTGTATATAATTGGCGTTTTCTAACCGCTGTAGCGATTTTCAGCCGTGATCCTCTTCTAATTTGTGGTTTTGCGTCTGATATTTATACCAAGAAATGGAGGGACCTACAGTTTATTCTAAGCCGCCTCCGAACGGTCAATGGATATTTATGGGGAGATTTTATTTCATGATAGAAATACACGTGGAGGGCTTGAACCCTGACCTTTCGAATGGCAGTACACATTGCTAAGCTCTTGGCTATAAATATGTATATAAAAAAAACCAATAAATAAACAAATAAAAAATAAAAAATAAAAAACTTAAATAGCTAAACATTTCTCATATGAACCTTATTAAAATCTATTTTATTGCTTTTTGAATATCAAATGAAAGGATACATGAATTTCACGTGCAACACATTTATTTCTCATTCCAATTTATTACATAAATATGTGAAGGCAAGTATATATGTATATATAAACAGTTGGTTTTCTTGGCTTACTTCATGTGTACCGATTGACTTTAGCGAACCACAGGGGATTGCCAAAATGGCGATGCCACAACATGCTGCGATTACAAATTTCATTATGGAGCGCACGTGGCGACTAAGGCAAAACAATATGCCACTGAAATAAACAAATACACGTGTACATTTGTTTTTGTTAGCTACTTTTTTCATTGCATCTACGATTTATAAAGATAAATGTTAGAAAAATAAACAAACGAAGAGTTTAAGTGAAATATGCGTTGTTAGCCTTTTCCACATGGACTTTTATAAAAAAAAAAAATAACTTGAAAATTGTATAAGTATGTTGGCGAATAAGCAAAAGCAGTATGCATTGGATAGTTTTATATTAAATCGATATGAAAATAACGCAAGCAAAGCAGGTGTATAATTTGTTTTGATGTTCTTCGATGAAGATGAATTTTTAAATTTTTCAATGAAGATGAATTTTTTAGTGAATTTAAATTTTTTGTGAAAATTATTACTTGTTAAGTTATAACTGGGCAAATAACATTTTCACTTTGTATCTGTTTAATAAAAGTGTTACATCAAATTCAATGCACAGCTCTTTTACTCCTAAAAGTATGCAGTGTTATGTTGCACAGAGATGTGTCTGCATGGCAAAAATAGAAAAATAGACAATCAATGAATGATAACATCGAGAAATTTACATTGAGCCAAATTATTAAGAATTTCATGTACGTGAAATGATAACTTTGGTCCGAAGTATGTAAGTACCAGCAGGAGAAGAGATAAACCCACAGAAATTTATACCGATCGTATTAGAATGAAGAGTTCAGTTGATTTAACGATGTCCGACTAGTTCCTCAATTTTTGAGATATTTCAAACTTGGTAGGAAGGTTCACCTATACGTTTAAGATGTTAGGCCACTCTAGAGGACCACAAAATAGGCCGTTTTTGAGATTTTTTTTCGGGAAAACTGTTAAATAAACCTGATTTTTGACAAAAGGCATTTATTATACATATAATTAGCTGCTTATAACTATTTTTTAAGAAAAATGAATTTGAAAATGGCGGCTATAGAGCGTCCTCCCTAGGATGTCTCCATTTTTTCGGGAACCACCAGCTAAAAAAAATATATATATATTAAGCCAAATTCGAAAACGTGAGTCATACCTTATCCTGCAGAATTTGTTTGAAAATAAAAAATATAAAAATAAATAAATAGATAGATACCGAGAGCTGAAGAGAGAAGCGAGACGCATTTGCAGACGAAAAAATGCTTGAGTGTGAAGAGCTTTGAGAAGCTCGCCGACAAGGGTAATGCTCGAAAATACTATGAGAAGATGAGTTTCAAGACCGGAGCAAACCCTTGTAGGAACCATGAAGGTAATTTGGTGACAGACGTCAAGAGCATACTTAGTGTATGGAGGGAACACTTCTCCAACCTGCTAAATGGCAGTAAAAATAAAAACGCCGGAGATGGCGAACACGAAAGCCCAATCAATGACGATGCCTTTACAAGACTATGAAGAAGTTCGAATAGCGATTGCCCGCTTAAAAAATAATAAAGTGGCGGGAGCCGATGGCTTACCGGCAGAACTATTCTAATACCACGGCGAGGAGCTGACAAGGAGAATGCATCAGCTTCCTTGCAAAATATGGTCGGACGAAAACATGCCTGACGAATGGAACCTAAGTGTGCTCTGCCCAATCCAAAAAAAGAGAGACTCCAAGGTCTGCGCCAATTATTGTGGGATAAATCTCTTTAATATCGCATATAAGGTCCTATCTAGCGTATTGTGTGAAATACCAAAGCCCACAGTCAACAAACTGATCGGACCTTATTGATCAGATATTCACCATGCACCAAATCTTGGAGAAGACCCGAGAGAAAAGAATCGATACACACCACCTTTTTATCGATTTTGAAGCGATGGTACGATAAGAAACTACCTCTACGCCGCTATATCTGAATTTGATATCCACACAAAACACATACGGCTTTGTAAACTGACCCTGGAGAAAATACGAGTTGCAGAGCTAAATAGACCAGGTATAATCTTCTACAAGAGTGTACAATTGTTGGCGTAAGCCGATGATATTGGTATAATTGGTCACAACAACCGCACAGTAAGTTCTGCCTTCTCCAGGTTAGACAAAGAAGCGAAGCGAATGGGTCTGGTAGTGAACGATGGCAAGACGAAATATCTCCTGTCATCAAATAAACAGTCGTCGCACTCGCGACTTGGCTCCTACGTCACTGTCGATAGTCACAACTTCGAAGTCATAGATTATTTCGTCTATCTAGGAACCAGCATTAACAACAAAAACAATTTCAGCTTTGAAATCCAACGCAGAATAACTCTCGCCAACAGGTGCTATTTTTTGGACTAAGTAATTGAAAAGTTAAATCCTCTCTCGACGAACCAAAACCAAATTCTATAAGTCGCTCATCATTCCCATTCTGGCATATGGTGCAGAAGCTTGGACAATGTCTACATCCGATGATTCGGTTTTAGGAGTTTTCGAGAGACAAGTTTTGTGGAAGATTTATGGTCCTTTGTTATCAACGACGAATACCGCCGACGATGTAACGATGAGCTGTACGAGTTATACGACGACATTGACATAGTTCAGCGAATCAAGAGGCAGTGGCTACGCCGGCTAGGTCATGTCGTCCAAATGGGCGAAAGAGCTCCAGCTTTGAAAGTATTCGATGGAGTACCCGCTGGTGGAAGCATAGGAAGGGGAAGACCTCCACTCCCTTGGAAAGATCAGGTGGAGAGCGACCTGGTTTCTTTTAATATTTCCAGAACGAGTGGCGCACTATTGTTGATCAGGCCATAAGTGGTGCCTACTCTAAAGAAGAAGAGAATAACAAAGCATAAGTCTTTTGAAAAGTTTTATTAAAATCCTATAAATTAAAATATATAAATAAATAGTGGCATATAATGAAATATAAGCATACATACATATGCCTTCAGTTTACCAATCCACATATGGAGAAGTAAATTTTCAATTCACGAGCATTTTCAATCCGTCTTATTTCTCTTCCTTATAGCTACTCTTTCATTATTTCGCCGCAATCACTTCAATTTCTGTAGCTTCATTTACTGTGATTTTAAGATTTAATATTTCAGCACAACATCGGATTCAATTTATTAACGAACAGTGATGCAGATAAATATGTATTTAAGAATGTTTACGGTAAAAAAAAAATAAATGGAAATAAAATGTTGACGCAGTTATTTGACGGCTGTGGTAAAGAGAATTTTTGGGAAATGAAAAGGAATGGGAATATATTTAAGTGAAAGAATTCAAACCCGCGTACTTTTAAAGGCTGAACCAAACCAAAAATACCATATGACGTTCTCAAATATATGCCCCACTTATGTGTCTGTAGTTGAGAGAATGGAAAGTGGTATTGGGAATATGCGAAATGCATGCACTTAAAACAATCATAATGACCACAAAACACGTATCGAGCGCAAATGCACATCAGCTCAGCTGAAAGTACTGCAATATGTCAAAATATATCGCATGCAGTATGCAGTATGCCACATGCTACATGCAACATGACACATACTATGCTCTTTTTTTGTGTGTGTACGAGAATGTTTTGTTCATATGTGTATTTGTAGATAAGCCATAAACACATTTGCAATTCCCTTTTGTTGTTGGACAACTGATGAAACCGGACATCTGTTTGCCACAAGCACGTAACTGGCACAGAATGCAACACTACACTTGACTGCAGCACAATGAAGCATGTGAGAGCTTTGTTGGCATTCGCACGTGACCTCATAAAGCATAAAAAACGACACAAAGGAGGGTAAAAAAAGAAAAAATAATAAATAGAGGAAAGCGGAAAAATAGCATCATTATATATTTAAAGTGAAAATCGGGTTTTCCTTTCAAATATACAAAAACTTTCACCAAAAGCCACGTACACCTGTATATGCAACTGTGTCACCTGTGAATGTTACGCATACGCCATGACGGACAACCTAAATGTGCACGTAGACTGTTCTATACAACATCTATGTATGTATTTGTGTCTGCAATGTTTATACAAAAACAACTCAATCACTGCGTTGTCTATTTAATATCACTTTCATTTACAAAGCGCAAAGCACCTGCACCCGCGCGCACGCACACACGTACATTAATTTCTCTTCGCATAATAGCCACTTGGAAAAAGAAAAACAAATCTCCACTGACACTTTAACCTCAATAAGTATGCTTTCAACTTCTTTCACTTCTTCCACTTCTTCCATTTCTTCCACATCTTCACTCCTGCTTTTGCTTCTCCAATGGTTTCTTCTTCTTTTTCTACTTTTACTTCATTCAACTGCAACTTGCGCTTGTTGTCGTGCAACATAGTTTAGCTCAGCTGTAGCATGTTGCATTGCGCATTTGAAGTTATCATGTGTTGGTTTACTCACACACACACATACTTTCATCAACATACATTTACACATACATACCTATATCATTACGTTGCGCTTAGCTGCATATCAATTTACCAATGGTTTGTAAAACGCTTTTAATGCTGTTGCAGCATGGTTTGGCTTGGCATTTGTCAGTATTGAGGTGGCGCTGTGTGTAGTGTGGTATCAGCTAGCTGACATGTTGAAAGCTGCTAACTGAATTTTTAATGCTGCGCTTAGTAGTGGTTTTGTGTTGCTGTCAATCCTTACAAACATTCGTTTTTATTCGTGTGTGCCTTTGTATGCATCTAACTACGTATGAACAACGCATGAGCGTTAATGTTTATTTTATGCAAAGCTTTTCGAACTTCGATTTAAAGTTATCTTCTTTTGAAATATATATTGAAGTCTAGAAAAGTTGTAGTTTTTGCTATTTAATAATTTAGGCACAGTTAGCCAAATTAAAAAAAAAATTCGCTGCTTGCGATTTTTTTCTATTTGAAGGTTTTTTCGTCGAAAACTTAACATATGATACTTCGAAAAACAAATGTGTATAGAAATTTCGACGCAAAAATCTTTTAGGCATTATTTGAAATAAAACAGATGGGAGTATACCTTTACGGATGATTTTACGACAACATTTTCTCATTAATTAACATTGGAAATCAAAAAATTAGCTCAAGAATATAAACCCGACATTTATTGAGATAACATAAATTCTGAAAAAAATTTAGAAATTTAGTGAAAAATGAAAAAAAGATTATTATTATTTTTTTAACTTAAAAAATTTTTCCTTCTGCATTTTTGAAGATTTATTTTCAAAATTCAAATAATAATATTTTTTTCTTCGAATATTTCTCGATACCTTAAGATACTCAAATTTATTCGAAGATTTACTTGAAAATTTGCTAGTAAATTGGTTTGAGGATAGGCTAAAACGGAATAATTGAAAATAATGCTGAAGATTTGTGCGAACAATTTTAAGGATTGACCCATTTCGAGGTTCGCTACTTTTTTAAAGAAAAAACACAGAAAATTCAAATTTAATGGGGAATTTTTTTCCTATCATTCAAAAGAAAATTCTTTGACATTTATTTTTTGAAGATTATCTCTATAGAATGTTGGCCGCGGCTACGTCTCAGATGTTCCATCCGTTGAGTCCAATTTTCGATGACTCGTTCGAGCATTTCGACTGGTAACTGGCTAATGATACGCGTGATGTATTCCTAAAAGGCCTGAATCGAAGTGAGATTGTCCGCATTGACTTCAGATTTTACATATCTTCACTGGAAAAAGTCTAACGGTGTGATATAACATGATCTGGGTGTCCAATCGACCGGCCCAAAACGTGAAATTATCTGCTCATCGAAGTGTTCACTCAATAAATCCACTAATTGATGCGATGTGTGGGAAGTGGTGCCGTCATGTTGAAACCAAATGTCGCGGAGATCAAGAGCTTCAATTTCAAGCATCAAATAGTCCGTTATCATGGCGCCATTGATCGTTACGTTTTCACCGACAATATGGACTGATGATCCCATCCGTTGTTTTTTCTGGATGAAATGGCAACTCTTGAATCTCTTCAGGTTGCTCTTCGTCCCAAATGCGGCAATTTTGCTTGTTTACATACCCATTGAGTCAGAAATGGGCCTCAGCGGTAAACAAAACTTGGCTCGAAATGGTCGGATCTTCTTGGAACTTTTCAAGAGGCGATAGAGCGAAGCTATGTAAAATGCGTCAAGCCGTTCCATACATCAGTCCGAGTTGCTGCGAACAGCGTTGAATCGACTCTCCACGATCTTCGTGTACACTCTTTGCTACGGCCGCTATATTTTTTTCACTGCGTGCTGGACGTGATCTATTCGGTCGAATATTATCTAATAATGAATGCTGGGTCTCAAGATGGGTGATGGTATTGCGAATAGTATGCTCAGTAGGCCGATTATTTTAACCATAAGTTGAGCGAAGTGCGCGAAACACATTCTTTGCAGAACGTGAATTTTCGTCATAAAGTTGAATGATTTGTAAACGTTGTTCAGGCGTAAGTCTTTTCATGATGAAATGGCAAACAATGCCGAACAAAAATTACATAACAGCTTGACACGACTCAGTCGCGATCTGTCAAAAAAAGGCTATTGAAAAAAGTACCTCTACTTGGACCACCCTTTAGCAGTTGGGGAGTTAAACGGAAATTTTGAAAACCTTTTCACTTCTTTAATTTATTTATTTATTTATTTTTAAGTTAAGCTTATAGTGTAGTGGCCGCCAATGTAACTAATAGACATTGGCCGACACTGAGTATCAAGTGATATCCGCTGAACCATTCTATTGCTGTTTATTGAATTTCATTAAATCAGTAACCTTGGTGCCGGTTATCTTGCATAAACCATCAGATGGTTCCGATATTTCGAAACATTGCATTGGCCAAAGCAGAGCAGTTGCATAAAAGATGAGATCTCGGCCTGAAAGACACTTCATGGAAGGGTTTTATGAGATTACATCCCCAAAGGCTCTCCTCTCAAGTTTCGATGCACCGGTGTATATTTCTACATTGTTTTCAGTAGTTTCCAATAAATAATATTGATACATATTGATTTGTGTAGCTTGGTATGATTCTTTCAAGTATTTACCAGTGCTCCAATCGGTTTTTACTTCATTGATTTGATTCTCTCACTACCTTAAAGTCCAGTGAAAATTTTTAAACTGAACTCGAAAGTTCCTTAAATTTTTTTTAACACCAAGGACACCTGTGCTATCTCGTACAGATGTAGCACATTTATTTTCCCCATTAGGTGCTAGCAATATATTTTAAAATTTATTTTTATGAACTTTCACTCTTAGCACCATTTATTTTGGTTATTCCCAGTCACGTGCAAATGCACTTGAATTCTTTCTCCTCTTTCCTTTTCTCTCTCATTACTCCTCTTCATCCGCACCCACAATCACAAACATCATTTCGGCATGTTCGAAATGAAATTGCGTAATTTAGTATTTCCGCATATTTTTTATTGCGCTTACATCCAGACACACCTAGCGCAAAATTTCTCTAAATTCTTCTAACCACAATTTCACGCTATTGCCACATACGTTTAAACCAAATGATGAATTACACGCATTTCAGTGAAATCACTCTACAGCGAAAATCCTACAAACATTCACTCAATATTTCATTTTTAATTCGAGCACTTGCTGTTTCGGTGCACGCCCTGGTTATACGAGGTACGAGCAGTTGAGAGTCAAAGACGAAGTCATAATTTACATGACACTGTGGATGTCATAACGTCATAGGGTGCTTATGGTGATGTTAGTGGCATGGAGGTGGCGGTGTTGGTGGCAGTGTCGTGTCGTCGTTGCACATCAATCAATTGCCAGACCTGGAATTTCTATTAGTGCATTTCTACTAAAGTGTGTGTGTGTGTGTAGGGTTCGTGGAAATTTGCATCATGAATTGAATTTCCAGAAAAAATGTAATTGAAATGGTAACGGGTTTCTTTTTAGCGAAAACATGCATTTATATTTATTGCGCTGTCTCATGGTCTGTACAGATATGCTACTATTAAGAATATTGAAAAAAAAAAGAGAAAAAACTTGAGTGAATGAGTGAAAGCTTGGAATGCTGTTTGAAAAAAAAAATGCCAAAAATTTTATCTAAAAGTGCGGTTATCTAGAAAATATCTAAAAATTTGAAATAATTTCTGTAATATGGAAGTAGTAATCTAATAATTGGATTGATTGAACCTAATCGCTCTGCCATCTACAAGAATGCAGATAAGATGTAAGGTTCATATACGAAACTATCCCTTAAAGACAAGCTATATGTAAATGAAGCAGAGCTTCTCTGAGTATATCTTCGATTGATCCAAATCATATAAGAAAATTTTTCTAACTGTTACAAAAAACATGAAACGTTGGAATTAACTACAATTCTTGCCTCGAATTTTCTTTTAGTTCTTTTATCAACTGAAATCGTGTGCCTCGAAGTGGTAATTTGACAATGAAAGCTCACTTGTGGTGATGCCAAATCCCTTGATTTTATACAAATCGGGCTTTTTCAGGAATTTACTCGCATAGGATTCTTTTTTCACCATTTGACAATTCGATATGAGTTTCGATTGCACAACATAGTTGACGTAGTTTTTTGAGTTAGGCTCAGTTTTTCTTCTTCTTCTTTTTCTAATTTTCTCCAAAAATTCAGGTCTCTTGGAATTAGACGAACAATATAAGTTGCATACTTTTAAGCTAATACATTAGTCACTAGCACCATCTGGCGTCATATTTTACATGAACTGAAATTCTCAATCGATTTATAAAAGGTGATCCATTTCAAGATTACCTACTTTTTTTAAAGTAAACAAAAACGCAGAAACTTCAAATTTAATGGGAAATGTTTATTATTTGTCCAAAGAACATTCTTTCGCATTTATTTTTTGAAGAATACGTCTTTCAAATCTGTTCGAATAATGACACGCGTGATGTTTTGCTCCAAGGCCTAAATCGAAGCGGGATTGTCCGCATAGACTTTAGACATTACATGTCCCCACAGAAAAAAGTCTAACGGTGTGATATCACACAATCTGGGTGGCCAATCGAACGGCCCAAAATGTGAAATTATCTGCTCACCGAAGTGTTCTCTCAATAAATCCATTGATTGATGCGATGTGTGGAAAGTTGTGCCACCTTGTTGAAACCAAATGTCGCGGAGATCACGAGCTTCAATTTCAGGTATCAAATAGTCGGTTATTATGACGCGATAACGGTCCTTATTGACCGAATATTCCACCGGATCTGAAACCACACCAAACCGTTGTTTTTTCTGGATGAAATAGCAGCTCTTGAATCTCTTCAGGTTGCTCTTCTTCCCAAATGCAGCAATTTTGCTTGTTTATATATCCATTGAGTCAAACATGGGCCTCATCACTGAAAACAATTTGGCTCAAAAACGTCGGATCTTCTTGGAACTTTTCAAGAGCCGAAAGAGCGAAGCGATGACGCTTGGAAAAGTCGAGCGGCTTCAGTTCTTGCACAAGCTGTATTTTGTACGCTTTCAATTTAAGATCTCAACGTAAAATGCGCCAAGTCGTTCCATACGTCAGTCCGACTCTCCACGGTCTCCGTGTACACTATTAGCTAAGGCGGCTATATTTTCTTCACTTCGTGATGGACGTGGTCTATGTTATGGTCTTTTGGAATTAAAGGAGCAACATTTGCTGCATACTTTCAGGCTTTTTGCTGGTACATTAGTCACTAGCGTCATCTGGCGTCATATTTGAAAGAACTAAAATTCTCAATCGATTTATATATTGGTCTCTATAAAATAGTAAAATAATTGCATTCGCCAAATACAGCATTAAAATAATGAAATAACAGATATATCATAGAAACTCCTATAAAGTGCTCTCTGATGCCAATAGCAATTGTTTCATAAATAAATATAAGACCCGACCATTGAAACCAACGACAATTATTTAGTAGTACCTCCTGTGGGTTAAGGGTTCAAGAATTTACTCTACGATTAAAATCCAATAGTTCTCACGACAGTCGGGTCTTTATACCAGAACGACCCGGATTTTTATCCGGCAATGTACTGTCACTACCGCAATATTCCCCGAAGCTCAATTTGGGCAATTTTCTGTGGTTACAACAACAACAACGTGTTTAGTAGTAACTGATGCCACTTTAACCTAAAATACAAGGAAAAAAACGTATGAAGCATCTGTGGCGCGTTAGATTACACATTCACTCTCTCCCTCTCTCTCTCTCTCTTTCTCTCTCACAGTTTGCCCGCTCGCATAGCTTTTAGCAGAATATACATACCCATGTGTATGAATTTGTGCTTGCACGGCTAAGATGCTGTGAAATATTTTAAACGAAATAAATAAACCAACAAGTTGTTGCTAATGTGCCATTGGAATGCAGTAAATATTGCCAATGGTAAAATGCAACAAAAAGGAGGAGCAACAAAAACACAAGAAAATATCAGTTGGCATTGCCAAAAAAATGCTGCAATATAAACCTAAGACTCCAATTGAAGCAGCTAAATATTTGACTGACTGCTATCCTGACGGGATTCTTGACTTTCGTTCTTCCAACTTGCCTGTTTCTCAGACTATTTATTATATATCGCTTGCTATGCTATTTGTATTTGTAAAATGCTTGGTCTGCTGGAGCAGCTGGCTGCACATCTGCCACTTGATGCAATGCTTTTCGGTTTGATGCTATCGAAATTGTATTATTTGCCAGATATTTACTATGATAAGCAGGAGACTGTATGCCGCAAAGCACATATGTGCAATTCGCATATTTTATGCAATTTAGAGGAGATGTGATGCGGACTGTTTTCCATGCAGTATGTGAGCTTAAAAAATATATTTTTTTAATGCAAAGGTTGCTAAAGAGCATTGAACTGTGATATAACGACGAATTTACGATGGGTAGAATAAAATATCCTGTTCCCGGTGAGATGAGTATATTTTTTTTTGGAAAACAATTATCTTTAGAGGTACAATCATTTTTCTGAGTCTATGCTGAGGTAGTTTAAGTCTTAAATTTTATTTGGAGTTCCGCGTTTTCCTGCAAATTTTCTACATATTTTTAATTGCCGCGTGCTTCTTTTCTTCTTGTGTCATTTTCTGTCCCTTACCAAACGAAGACACCAAGTGAGAACGTGTCGCCCTCCATGTGAACCTTACAATGAAATAGAGGTCTTACTCATCCTGTGTTTCCATAACCAGTTACTGCATCGAAAATTTTCAAAGGTTACAATCGCAGGGCTATACTCAACTATATACTATTGAATCGTCCTCGCGCACCCTGAAAACGGCAGCAACCCTTGCGTCAGCTGTGGTAAGTAACCCGTGTGGAGCCCTGAGTTACGGCTGAGAACAAGTCTCTATATAAATATTCTCTAATACTATATTTTAATACTTCCACTCGCCTGACGATATTGTGGGCTGGGCTTGGCAAACCAATTTCAGCGACAAAATTGATCAGCATCGGTTGAGAACTACCAATTGCGATGGTGACCACTGGAAATGTATTAAGGACTATGATAGAAGGGAATGCATCTCATAAAATAGTAAGTTTGACATCGCTTACATCCAAGAAATGCGATAGATGGACAGCGACTGAAGAAGATACGTTCCTTAGACTATTATTATAGTGGCCATATAAGTGAACGTAAGCTAAGTGTTGGATTTGTGGCGTGAAAGCGAAACTCAGATATGTGTGCTTCAAACTAAAGTTTTTCAACGTTTAGCTTATCTGCGCCCATGCCCTAACGAAATAGGAAGGACAATGTGACAAAGATGCTTCTTATGAACGCTTCCTCTTCACGAAATCCAGATTTTGATTGCTGATTTTAACGCCCAGGAGAGCATAGAAGGCATTTTGCACACAATGATAGGAAATTCAGCCTCGCTTAATGCGCTGGGGCTGATCGTTTTCGCCAATGCTTGAAATATGCTTATCTGCTATACCAGATTCCGATACAAAAAATCCATCAAGCTACTTGGCTGTTAGGGGAACGAAAGACTGGAAACCAGATCAACCATTTTATGACAGACGGAGGACTCGTCTACCGTTTCTTAGAGTTGTGTACTCTCCGTGACTAATATCGATCACTAACTTGTTGAGACCAAGAACACAGGAAATACAGGGAAAGTTCGACGCTGATAAACTGCAAACACAACAGACTCTCAAGCAGTTTACTACTCGCACATCTGCTCTCTGAGAGCATAATATGCCTGTTGATGTTTTTCCAACGAATAGGAAGACGTACAATCTTTCCAAGCCGTCTCCGAACGGCTGATGGATCTTTCTGATTTTTTTTTTATTCTAGGCCAGAAATACACCCTGAAGAGTTAGTGTTCACTGCGGAAAGGTAACCGCAATTAGAAGTATTTTTCCCATAATTTTGGATGTTGCTTTAGATATGAACCCACTTATCGCCAATTTCTTACACTCACTTGTCGGAAATGAGGTAGTTGATTCAAGAATCAGCAAGCTGATGTAAGGCTGTTAAACTATTACAGACCAATTACATACTCTTAAGCATTTCCTTCAATGGCAATGTAAAATTTTTGGGTGTTGTTGCTCTGCTTGGGCAACACCTATCTGCCTGGAAGGTGTATGGTTTAAAAGATATAAAATTCAAGACATTTCCAAAAATTCAGACCGCCACTTTTAGACACATTCCAACGCCTACTATAAAATATTTACCGAATGCAAAAGAATAAAAAATTGTGTAGCAAAAACCACAAAAAAAAATTTGGCTCATCAAAAGGTCACACCCGTATTCAAAAAACAGCGAAAATTCCATGAATTAGCAATCAAATCCTCAAATAACAGAAATATGCAAAATGTTTAAGAAAAATACAGGTAAAACAATGCATACATATAAGCTTTCAGCAATGTCGACAGCAAGTAAACAAACAAACAAATAAATAAACTAACTCGAGCACTAACTGCTGACGGCCGCTTCCGTTTATGCGCATAACAGCTTAAATAAATACAGACGATTTCATGTGGAAATATGCGCAAACACAAGCGCAAATATCAAAGATAAATGTATCAACACCGGTAAGTGTGTGTGACTGGCACTCGCACTCGTTCAAATTCGGAAGTTCAGTCACAGCGCTCCAGCTAAATTTATTGTTCACACATTTTTCAGGTCATGGGCGACAAATAGATTTTCGGTTACTGACACTTTCCTGCCATTTTATAGGTGGGAATTTATTTGCTGTTTTCCTCAGTTTTTTTACTTTTCCTTTCTGCTTTAATTTTTTATTTCATTTTTTATTTTTTGCATTTGTGTTGGCCAAATAAAATCTATGAGTACATTTATCTTTGTGAATGGGACGGCCATTTAGTTGGTGGGTTGGTGTGTGGGTTGTTGAATGATTGGTTAGAAAAATAAACAGACGTTTTGTTTTAGCTTATTTATACGCTTGTTATTTTGAACTTTTTCGCGCTCTTGTTCAAAGGTGGAAATAAATTGGCCAGAAACGTGATATACATATATTTAATGATTTATAGACAAATAGGAGGTATTAAAAAACCTAAGTCAAAATAAAATTTAAACTGTCGAATCTTAAATATTTTGTTATATTGTAGAATGAAAATAATGTTTTAAAATTGTATATTTTTTTTTTTGACAAAAATGTCTCAGGTTTTTATGCATGTTTTTATGCCCGAAATACGCTTTTGTTATGTATTAGGTTAGTTAATAATAGCCCTAGTTGTAGGCAATGTATTTTATTATTATTTTATTTTATTTTTTATTTATTTTAGAAAAACATTGCCTACATTTAGGGTGACATTCGAGAGCAGCTGATTTGAGACTAACCGCTTAATTTGAGAAATATCAGTACTTAGTTTAAGAAATTTTGAAAGCCAGGAAATAGTGACTGTACAATTCGAAGTCGTGAACGGTTGTACTGGGAATGACTTTTCCGAGCCGTCCAATAACAAACGAGGTTTCAGACAGGGTGATTCTTTATAATGTGCTTTTTTAATTTGATTCTGGTGAAAATAATATGAGCTGCAGAGCTTACTTGACCAGGTACAATCTGTTACAAGAGTGTACAATTGTTGGCGTAATCCGATGATATTGATATCATTGGCTATAACAACCGTACCGTAAGTTCTGCTTTCTTCAGGTTAGTGAAGCGAATGGATCTGGCAGCGAACGAGGGCAAGACAGAATATTTGCTGTCATGAAATAAACAGTCATCGCATTCGTGGGTTAGCTCCCACGTCACTGTTGACAGTCATAACTTCGAAGTCGTAGATAATTTCGTCTATCTAGGAACCAGCATTAACACCACCAACAACAATGCTGACCCGGTAATCTGACGCAGAATAACTCTCGGCAACAGACTCTACTTATACAGTAGAAGTAGATTGAGTAGGCTAGAGAAAAGTAATGTCCTCTCTTGATGAAGCAAAACCAAACTCTACAAGTCGCTCATCATTCCCGTTCGGACGTATGGTACAGAAGCCTGGGCGATGGCGATATCCGATGAGTCGTCTTAAGGAGTTTTCGAGAGAAAAATTTTGCGAAAGATTTATAGTCCTTTACGTGTTGGCAACGGCGAATACCGCAGACGATGAAATGATAGGCTGTACGAGCTATACGACGACATTGACACTTGGTATTTCTAACTGGCGCCAAACAGGGAAAAGAAGTGACGAGCGGCGCGCTATTGTTGATGAGGCTATAATCGCGTAAGCGGCACATATGCCAAAGAGGAAGAAGAAAAAGATCGCTTGTACTGCGAAAAAAATGCTTTACTCGCCGGCTGATGACCGCAAGGTAGTATATATATATACTGGTACTGGTACAGATAGGAATTTTTAAAATAATTTTTTATTTTAACTTTTGGCTCGTAAAATGAGCTTGCCAGCGCTGCAGCTGATAATTCGCACACTAAATTGGTACCTTTACTGGCTCAAGGTGATTTTATTGCTTTAAAATCAAATTCGGAAGCTACATTTTCAATAAATAAAGGGAGCACTCAAAAACAATAGTAAAGAAACCAAGATAACCACAAAAAAGGGAAGAATTTCCAAAGAACTTCCAAAGTAAACAAAAGCTGCTATTTATCAATATGGCACAGCAAAAGAAACCACTAAAATTGAACAGACAAAGCAAGTAAAAAACCTACAAACCTAGAAAAGCTAATAAAAAAGATTTTCAGAAAATTTATTGTGATTATTTTCACAGCACGAACAAAGGTTGGAATGGACAAATAATGCTCGTAGTTGTGGTCGACAAAACGGAAGATGTTATTACAATGCTCATATATTAAAGGTGTGTGTGCGTATATGTATGCTATTTTGTGTGTATATATGTATGTACATATCCTGCAGTGAAAACGCCAGTTCATTATTTATATAGCAGCTCACCAGTAACGGAAATAATAATAATTTTCACCAACATGGTTTTCATACATTTCCTAATAAGCTCTGTTGAAGTGCGACCACATGCTTTTGATATCACAACGACAGCCGAGTAGTTAGAGGTAATCGTTGTAGCGCGTTGTAGACTCTCCGTTCGATTCTTCTGCGAAAAAAAAACGTTTTTTATTTATTTTTGCAGCACAATTTTTTTTGAAGTAGAAATTCAACATGCTTAAATGGACTAGTATTTAACTAGTTGAAGCTGATGCATACAATACGGGCAATTGACAGTTCGTAGCACAACGCCCTGTCGAAAATACGAGTTGCTTACATGGAAAATAGATGGCAGATGAACTAGTTAATGTCAAAAATGAAACTAGTTGCTCTCTAATTAACAATTAGTATTTTTTCCTGCTGGGTCAAAGTAGCTTGTAAACGTGCTCGTGCGTTAGCATTGTTCGCACAACTTTAATTGCAGGACCTTTGGCAAATTTATTTGTGGTTTTCACCAAGAAAGGAACAATCGTTTGCAATAAAGTTAAATTCGTACATATGTATTTATATAAAGGTCATGTAGCATTCAAGTATGATTTAAAGTTGTAAATTTAATACTTAAAAATTTTTTGGCATAATAATTTACTAATGAGAAATATGTACTTGTTTTAAACTTGGTAAATAAAAATTTAATTATCGAGCCTTTAAATTTCCTTTCATGAGATTCCACAATTTAGCATTGTAAATGAGTGAAAACAGTGCAATTTATTTATTTATTTATTTATTTAATTATATGAAATATAATCATGAATTGCAATTTTAAAGAACAAGGAATTTGAAGCGCTTTCTAGTTGTCCTAATGTGGCTGTGAGATGAGGTCCTGTTAGCTGTATAGCATAAAAGGTGGTAAAAGTTAGAGGTCTGTCCCTGCTTCGCATGGGGATTTAAGAAAAAGGTTTTTTTTTTAATTTTTGTAAAAATATTACATCTAACGAGTGATCCATTTCGAGGTTCCCTACTTTTTTAAAGAAAAAAAAACAGAAAATTCAAATTTAATGGGGAATGTTTATTATCATTCGAAAAAAAATTCTTCGGCATTTATTTTTTGAAAACAATCACTTTCAAATGTTTGCCTACGTTTTGGATGGTCCATCCATCGAGCCCAATTTTCGATGACTCGTTCGAGCATTTCGACCGGTAACTGGCGAATGACACGCGTGGTGTTTTGCTCCTAGGCCTGAATCGAAGCGGGTTAGTCCACATAGACTTTAGACTTTACATATCCCCACAGAAAAGAGTATAACGGTGTGATATCACACGATTTTGGAGGCCAATCGGCCGGCCCAAAACGTGAAATTATCTGCTCACGGAAGTGTTCTCTCAATAACCACTATGTCGCAATTGACCACTATGTCGCAATTGACGGTTACGTTCTCACCGGCATCATTTTTGAAGAAATATGGACTGATGATTCCATTGGCGCACAAACCACACCAAACCGTTTTTTTTCTGTATGAAATGGCAGCTCTTGAATCTCTTTAGGTTGCTCTTCGCTCTAAATGCGGCAATTTTGCTGGTTTACATACCAATTGAGCCAGAAATGGATGTCATAGCTGAACAAAATTTGCCTCGAAAACGTCAGATCTTCTTCGAACTTTTCAAGAGCCCATCGAGCGAAGCTATGTCGCTTGGGAAGGTCGAGTGGCTTTAGTTCTTACACAAGCTGTATTTTGAACATTTTTAATTTCAGATCTCGACATAAAATGCGTCCATTCGTTCCAGTCCGAGTTGCTGCGAACGCCGCCGAATCGCACGTGAGTCAAAAGTCTTCGTGTACACTCTCAACTACGGCCGCTATATTTTCTTCACTGCATGCCGAACGTGGTCTATTCGGTCGGATATTATCCAATAATGAATGCTGGGTCTCAAGATGGGTGATGGTGTTGCGAATAGTATGCTCAGTAGGCCGATTATGTTGACCGTAAGTTGAGCGAAGCGCGCGAAACACATTCTTTACAGAACGCGAATTTTCGTAATAAAGTTGAATGATTTTTAAAAGTTGTTCAGGCGTAGGTCTGATGTCATGATGAAATGCCAAGCAATCCTGAAGAAGAATAACATGACAGCTTGACACGACTCACGCGTGATCTGTCAAAAAAAGGCTATTGAAAAAAGTACCTATACTTGCATCACCCTTTAATACTTGCTTGTATCGTACCAAAGTCCACATACGACATTCCTGTTTGTGAAATGTATAAAAAATAATAGAACAACAATGGAATTATATGTTTGTTTGTATGCATACATATAAAAGTTTAATGCTTATGCTGATTTTTTATCATTTTATGAATAATTGGGTTTTTTTATTTATTATTAATGCATGAAAGAATGTTCAAAGCAAATACGGTTTTTATGCCTAAGTGACCAGTGTGTGTGATGCTTATCAATGCAATTTATTTTTCTCATTTAATTTTTATTTTTTTTTTTATTTGTGCCACAATTTGATTACTTTCACCGCATTATTGTCAATATTTTTGCTTTTGTAAATACATATGTATATATGTATATGTGAGTAAGTCTGTAAATCGAAGTTTTCTTAAAGTCCACATTTCATTGCTTTGTAATTTACGATGTTTTTGTTACTTTTGTTGTCGGTACCTTGCATACAATGAATGACTTTCTTCAATGTTATTGATATTTTTTATTGTCGTGCTATTCATACGCGCGTACACATATCCAACCGCAATCCGCCACCATCAAAACAATCACGCCTATGGCCTTTTCTCGATTGCCGTTTTAAAGCAAAACCCATTTAAATTTAATGTCCGACAATGCGATTGCTTTTCATGATTATGTGTTGGTTGGTATGAGTGTGTATGTGTGTATGTGCGACTGTGTGTAGACGTGTTAATGTCAGGTAATTTCTTCGAACAGTAAATGCAACAAAGAAAAGTCTGAAAAACTGACAAATAAAATTGACTCACATAAACCTTTAAATCCCGCTCGGACGGGTATGCTGACAGTAAATAGGTATTTATTGCGCGTTCTTAACGTATATTCAGGATTATAATATAGCTAAGATGCGTGTGTGTGTAAATTGGTGTTAAGTGTGTATTTATTGTATTATGTTGCCACATAATTCACAGATTTAGGTCAAGTTTTACTCCAACAAGTACAGTTTAATTATTTAAAGGGTACTCGGAGAGTGAGAGAGAGGGTGTGTATGTAAAGGGAACTAATTAGTCTCGCATAAGGAAGAATAACACGGTACGTTTTTATACCTTTCATTTACATGACTAGATCCGAAATATGTAAGTAGCAGAAAGAGAAGAGATAGACCGAAAGAATATTTATACCGACATATCAGAATCACGTGCTGAGTTGATTTAGCCATGACCGTCTGTCCGTCTGTCTGTTTGAACGCAAACTAGTACCTCAGGTTTTGAGATATTTCAACCAAACTTGATTGAAACGTTCAAACGATCATTCGTTTTAGATTGGAAAACTATAGCACATGTACGACCGATATTTCAACAGATATTTGTGTCATAAATCTGTCAAAAAAGCATCTACGAGCGTGAAATCGAACCTCCACATAACCTGTTTGTTCATATGTGAGGTTTTGCCTCATAAATCCGTCAAAGAAGCATTTAAGAGCGTAAAACTTGAGTGTTCGACAGATATGAACTCAAGTTAATATTGACACTGAAATCGAATTTAGCAATTCGCAATAAATTTGAAATGGTGAGCGACTTGTAGAGTTTGGTTTTGGTTCTTCGAGAGAAGGCTTTACTTTTCAATTGCCTGCTCAGTCCAAAGTATCATCTATTGGCAAGAGTGATTCTGCGTTGGATTTTAAGAATGACATTGTTGGTGTTGGTAATGTTGGTTGCTAGATAGACGAAATTATCTACGACTTCGAAGTTATGATTGTCAGCAGTGACGTGGGAGCCAAGTCGCGAATGCGATGACTGTTTATTTGATGACAGAAGATATTTACTCTTACCCTCGTTCACTATCAGACTCATTCTCTTCGCTTCTTTATCTAAACTGAAGAACGCAGAACTTACGGCGGCTGTTATGGCCAATGATATCAATATCATCGGCATAGTAGTAGTGAGTTTTGTGGGGATGTCCAATTCGGACACAGCGGCATAGAGGCAGTTTCTTATTCTGCTGTCGATGAAAAGGTGAAGAAGGATCAGGTATAGAGCAACCTTTTTTCTTGTTTTTATATAAAATATCTATGCTTTAAGCCATATTTAATTTACTCCTTTGGATGATATCACCACCGTCTAAGTAGTGCGATGGACGGAACAAGAACAGTAGAAGATTGGTGCTTGTGACATTTATTATAGCGGCGAGAGGCAACTTTTTTTTAAATTTGTGGTGAGAAAGAGAGAGAGAGAGATCCAGATATCGATTGTTATGGTTGGTCCCCGGTGGACGAACGTCTCGACACAATCCATATCAAAGTGGGGTAATTTATCGATTCTGTGTATGAGAAAACGACTATCAATAAATACAAGGAAGGTTCAAATTCGAAATCTGCAATCACCTCAGACAGCCAGTAGGCTCTATTCGGCTTGCACACCTGCCTTCTGAGAGCACCCATCCACAACTTGATATCAGGCCACTGTTAAACAAACTCAATGCGTATCGGCGCTGAAAAACAATTGGGTTTCGACAATGTCGAGTGGTATGAAGAGGAATGTTGAACTGCGGCGGAGAGAAAACAGATTGCCGAAATCGCAACTTTGAGATCGGCCTAAAGACATGCCATAAGCTGAAGAGGAAAGCGAGACGCAATTACAGATGAATTAAGAAGGAGACCAAAATGCATGAGTGTGAAGAGCTTGAAGAGCTGACCAACTGAGGTTATAGTTCGAAAATTAAATATAAAAATGCGGCGACTTTGAGATCTCCTAAACATACTGAGTTTATGAAGGGAACACTTGGAACCTTAGCACGCTCTGCACCAATTACCGTGGGGTAAGCCTCTTCAATATCGCGTATATGGAAGGTTTTGTCTAACGTATTGTGTGAAGGATTAAAGCCCCCCCCCTGCGTTATCGTGCTGATTGAACCTTATAATTGTGGTTTTAGACTTGGTAACTCAACTATTGACTAGATATTCGTAATGCCTAAGCTCTTGCTCAAGATCCATTAGAAAATAAAAGATACACACAACCTTTTTACCAATTTTAAAGTTGCCTTTCACATCGTGAAAAAAGCTACTCTATGACGCTATGTCTGATTTCAGCGCTAGGAGTTTTCGAGAGAAAGGTTTTGCGGAAAAGTTATACGGCAACATGTACATACTTCACCAAAATAAAAGACTACGCTGACTTGTCTTCCGAATGAATGAAAGCACCAGCCGATGGAAACAGAGAAAGAAAGACCACCGCTCCATCTGAAGGATCAGGTGTAGAACGATCTGGATGTAATTGGTGTTTCCATACGATTTCAAACAGCGAAAGGAATAAACTAATGGCATCTAATCAAAAAAGGATGGATTTTCAAAAGTCGAATGTCGAAATCTTTTTTATGTCTTCCTGAAATTTGCTCCTAAAAAAATTACAAATAACTGAGTGAAATAAAAAATTAAAAACAGTTTCATAAAATGAGGACTATCATGAGGAACAAGTTCGTAGAACATTTTTACAAAATAGCTTTCACCTAAGAGGGCACTTTTGAACTCTACTTCGAAAATGCTCTCAAAAAACAAGTACGGCAGGTCGTTAGAAGGTTTAGATATCCAAAAAATTATTTTTATTAAAATTTTATTAGAAGTCTTTTTGGAAACAATCTTTAAGGACTCTAAAAAAAGAGAAATAAAAAATCTCTAAACTTTTTTAAATATATTTGTTTACTGATCATAAAAAATTAAAGATTAAGTAACATTCAAAGGGAATTTAGGGCAAACATTTTCATTTCAGTTTCTAAACCATTACAAAATAAATACACAAAATTTAAATCTTTAAATGAAAAATATCATTTAATTATTTTCGCTCTGAAGTCTCATGATTTGTTATAAATTTTTCAAATAAACAGTTATAAATTTTCAGCACATGACATACAACCAGATTTCACATATTTGTGCCTACATACATACATATACTCAGTTCATACCAACAATTTCATGTCATTCGCAGCTCAAAATAAGTGTATATAAGCAAAACATGTTTTTTTTTTACAAATTCACACTCCCAAACCCATATGAGCTGCTACAAGTATATACATATATACATATATTATCTTCGAATACTTTAATGTGATCCGGCTTACCCCCACCATTTACAATTTCCATATCAAATCCATGGTATTGAGTATAGCAAAAATATCAAATTTTTTTTAAGCAAATACAAATGCATATATGTGTGCGTGTGTGCACTAAGTGTGTATTATGCTAATCAACTTTGTTTTGGTTTCATTTCAAGTGAAATGAAAAATTTCGCATTCGCATTCGTAAGCGCCATCAGCATCAGCCGTAGCAGCAGCAGCAGCAGCGGTGGCAATAGACAACCTAAAAGCAA
Organism: Neoceratitis asiatica; assembly: GCA_030068015.2. Classification (NCBI taxonomy): domain Eukaryota; kingdom Metazoa; phylum Arthropoda; class Insecta; order Diptera; family Tephritidae; genus Neoceratitis; species Neoceratitis asiatica. The sequence goes on from CM061527.1 coordinate 38,511,487, forward strand.
GCAATAAGCTATTCAACCACGAAAAATTTCAATGTGAAATACATTTTGGTTGAATTTTACAAAATTGCCTAGCATGCTTAGATCTCGTTTTGCTTTCAATGCTCATGGTAGTGTTTTACACATATATGCCATTGTTAGCGTACTTACTTTTGTGTTAAAATATGTACATATGTTTGTTACATCCCGGTGAACACATCATATATCACTGTATGCTTAAGTTTGATTGAAAATCGTTCAATTTATAAGTGTATAGGCATATGCATTCATACCTAGCAAATAAATATCCGAAATGGTTAGATAAAGTACTAGTTTGCTACTAGATTTTCTGCTTGAAATCGATTTAGTCTGAAAAATACTTAACTCATTCCAAACTAATATACCATTTATCAAAATTCTGTTTTTGGTTATAAACTGTACTAGTGATTTTTTGCCGATATTAAACTAGTTCGTGAGAATACTTCTGTACAATTTTGAGAATAATCATATTTTAGCACATCTTTGTGACAGAAACCAATTGTTTACATGGAAAACGACAGATGGATTACTTGGCATACTAGTTTCGAAGTAGTTTGTGACTCATAATTTATATGTATATATAGCAGACAATCGCTAAATTTCAATTCTTTTGAAATAAGCAACTGTATAAGTACGAGGTGTGTTCAAAGGAAAATGTGAATTCTGAATTTTGTGAAAAGTACTTATTCATTCATAAATTTCTATTTTCCCCCCTTCAAAATAACCCCCCTGGGATAAAATTTACTTGTGCCAATGCTTTTTCCAATCCTCGAAGCACTTCTGAAATTCGCTTTTCGGTATGGCCATCAGCTCTTTCTTCGATTCTGACTTGATCTCATCAATTGTGGCAAAACAATTTCCTTTCATTGGTTTGTTTAGTTTTGGGAATAGGAAAAAGTCGCAGGGAGCCAAATCTGGTGAATACGGTGGTTAAGGCATGATTATGGTATTGTTTGTGGCCAAAAAATCACGAATAATCATTGATGTGTGAGCTGGTGCATTATCTTGATGCAGAATCCACGATTTGTTTTCCTACAACTCCGATCGTTTCATCCGTATTGCTTCACGCAAGCGTTGCATAACTTCCTTGTAGTATTCCTTATTAACTGTACGACCTTTCGGCGGGAACTCATGTTGTAACCGCACCATTTTAATCAAAGAAAACAGTGCGCGAAACCTTCACATTTGATCGAGCTTGGTGTGCTTCTTTCGGTCTTGGCTTATCTGGCAGCTTCTATGGGGATGATTGGGTCTTAGTTTCGACGTCATAACCATATACCCACGTTCCGTCACCAGTTATGTTGTCAAAAATAAATTGGTAATCGAAATTGGCTCCTAATGATTATAGCAAAAAAAATTTCGATAACTGAATGTACACAGCCCGCGATAAATCAAAATACACCCTTTCCTTTGAACATACCTCGTATATGTTTTTTTAAATCTATTTTTTATGTAAATTTGAGATTCTCCGAACAAGTTATGATGAGCGTGAATACTCTTAAATATCTACATACATATTCCATAAAATACATATATATATATATATATATATATATATATCATTATATATATTATTATACTCACGGTATATAATACTTTTACGAGTTTCATTATTATTTTTTTCCATTAATCCTATTCTCGCTCAATTTCAACTAATTTTGCACATTAATGCGCATTACTATGTGTGTATGTGGATATGTCGAGTGTTGTGTATGTTTTGAAGGCATTAGTGTGTGCTATTTGAACTGAAAATCCTTGCATATGATTTATATTGCATATATATCTACATTGTAACGGGTGATCGTTTTCGAAGTTCCCAATTTTTTATAGAAAAAAACACAGAAAATTCAAATTTAATAGGAAATGTTTAATATCATTCGAAAGAACATTCTTTGGCATGTATTTTTTGAAATTTCTTTCTTTGGTCCAATCATTGAGTCCAATTTTCGATGACTCGTTAGAGCATTTCGACTGGTAACTGGCGAATGACACGCGTGATGTTTTGCTCCAAGGCCTGAATCGAAGCGGAATTGTCCGCATAGATTTTAGACTTCACATATCCCACGGGAAAAATTCTAACGGTGTGATATAACACGATCCTGGAGGCCAATCGACCGGCGCAAAACGTGAAATTATCTGATCACCGAAGTGTTATCTTAATAATTCCACTGATTGATGCGATGTGTGTGAAGTGGCGCCGTATTGTTGAAACCAAATGTCGTGGAGATCACGAGCTCCAATTTCAGGCATCCAATAGTCGGTTATTATGACGTGATAACGTTGTTGTTGTAACCGCAGATAAAAATCCGGGTCGTTCCGGTATAAAGACCCGACTGTCGCGGGAACTTTTGGATTTTAGTCACCTCTTACGACAGGCATGCCTTACCGCGGGTAAATTCTTGAACCCCTAACACGCAGGGGGTACGCGATAACGGTCGCCATTGATGGTTTCGTTCTCGGCGGCATCATTTTTGAAGAAATATGAACCGATGATTTCACCGGCCGACAAGCCACACCAATCCGTTGTTTTTTCTAGATGAAATGGCGGCTCTTGAATCTCTTCATGTTGCTCTTCGTCCCAAATGCGGCTTGCTTACATACCCATTGAGCCAGAAATGAGTCTAATCGCTGAACAAAATTTAAAACGTCGGATTTTGTTGGAACTTTTCAAGAGCCCATAGAGCGAAGCGATGTCGCTTGAGAAGGTCGAGCGGCTTAAGTTCTTGCACAAGCTGTATTTTGTACGCTTTCAATTTAAGGTCTCGACGTAAAATGCGCCAAGTTGTTCCATACGTCAGCCCGAGTTGCTACGAACGGCGCAATTCGATTCTCCACGGTCTTCGTGTACACTCACAGCTACGGCTGCTATATTTTCTTCACTGCGTGCTGGACTATTCGGTCGAATATTATTCAGTAATGAATGCTGGGCCGATTCCGATTATGTTGGCCATAAGTGGAGCGAAGCGCGCGAAACACATTTTTTACAGAACGTGAATTTTCGTAATAAAGTTCAATAATTTGTAAACATTTTTCAACAACAACAATATTGAACAGAAATAACATGACAGCTTGACACGACTCAAGCGGGATCTGTCAAAAAAGGCTATTGAATAAAGTACCTCTACCTGGATCACCCTTTATATATACATTGTAAAAGTATCAATATTTGTTTGAACACAGTATAGTCGCCGCTGCGGCATGGTCTCGATTTCAATTGCCTTCCAATAGCGCCTATTTGTTTTTATTATACATATAAGAGCGTTCATGGTGCGTTGCTATAGAATTTCGCTTTGGTTATGATATCGCATTTTGTGCGCAAATTTGCGCGTGGAACCGTCTAAATTTATGTTAATTTTTGTGCATATTTATTTGTTTAAGGTGTTCGCGTGAATTTTCGTGTACATTTAAAGTTTATCATATTTTATATTTATTGAATAGAGATAATTTTTTTGCGGGAAATTTGCCAACTCAATTATTACCTGTTTAAAGTTGTTATTTGTCTATTTAAAATAAAAATTATTTAAATAGCTAATTTTGCCTCGGTAGGAAAATAACATTGTATTTCTGAATATTTTTAAAGCCTTTCTCATATTTTAGTAGAAATTTATTGGAAATTTTGCTATGAACTAAACTAGTTTGGTGGCCAGTCTTAGAAAAAAACAATATAATATAAGAAAATTAAATTACAGCGGGGTTGCATTGGCTATTACGAGTAAGCCGTGTCCGACTGCTGCTTCTAACATGATCCTGTATAAATTGCCTATAGAAATTTTCTTACGAAAAATTGCACAATGAAGTGCTGCCAGACTTAAGGAGTTGGTTGGTTGCAATCCAAGAAATTTCGGACACTGCGATATTCTGAACTAGCTCACAATACTTTTAAATAAATCAGACTTCATCCTCACAAGTTTGGAGCTCGGTAGTTGCCATCATTTAAGGATACCATCTAGACGTGATTGGAGAATTAGTCCAGAAGGGGGGAAGATATCATCTCAATCTATACCAACCGGTCCAAACTGAACAGTGGAGTGAGGATGGCGTAAACTCCAATGATCTTGATATTTCTCTCTCTCTCTCTTTATCAGACCACCAAACTCAGAAAGCATATTCTATACAGAAGTAGAAGAGTTGCCAAAGTCAGCAGCCCCTCTAGGTCAATCCGAAACAAAGACCATGCACGTCACCAATGATCCAGAGAGAGCTTCATACATACAATTTGATAAAGTAGCTCAAAAGAGATAGAATTCTGTAACCAAATGTTAAGATAACGAAGCAGATATGGCTTAAGTATGACCACAGAAGAACTTCTTCTTTTTCTTCTTTGGTGTAGGCACCGTTTACGTGATCATAGCCTCATCAAGTTTCTTCTTTCTGCTGTTTGGAGCCAGTTAGCAATACCAAGTGAAACCAGGTCGCAATCCACCTGATCCTTCCAATGGAGTGAGGTCTTCCTTTTGCTCTGCTTCCGCCAGCGCGTACTCCATCGAATAGTTTCAAAGTTGGAACGCTTTCATCCATTCGGACGAGATGACCTAGCCAGCAGAGCCGCTGTCTCTTGATGCGCTGAACTATGTCAATGTCGTCGCATAGCTCCTACAGTTCATCGTTCCATCGTCTGCGGTATTCGCCGTTGCCAACTCGCAAAGGATCATAGATGTTCCCTAAAACTTTTCTCTCGAAACTTCTAAAGCCGACTCATGGGATGTAGACATCGTCCAGACTTCTGCGCCATATGTCAGGACGGGAATGATGAGCGACTTGGTAGAGTTTGATTTTGGTTCGTCGAGAGAGGACTTTACTTTTCAATTGGCTACGCAGTCCAAAGTAGCACCTGTTAGCAAGAGTGATTCTGCGTTGGACTTCAAGGCTAACATTATTTTTGTTGTTAATGCAGGTTCCTAGATAGACGAAATTATCTACGACTTCGAAGTTATGGCTATCGACAGTGACGTGGGAGCCAGGTCGCGAGTGCGATGGCTGTTTATTTGATGACAGGGGATATTTCGTTTGCCATCGTTCACAACCACCGTAGGGTTTAGAACCCACCATATAAAAACTATACTCCAATGAAAAAATCACCAAATGCCTCGGATGAGAGACCCCCCTTTTGATGACGACCCCACACAAGAACTAAGGACTTATAAAATAGATAAAAGAAAAGTATATACAGCTGCTATAACGGCACCTTAAGCATTTTAATAACATGCGCTAAAAATGAGTTTGCCCTCTTTACACTTTCTCTGTGAATGCCCAGCTTTATCACGAACCCAGCATGGAATACTTGGAATCTATCAGGTACCAAACTTTATATGGTTCTTTAAAAAACCATAACGGATATAATTAGTTTCATTGAGTGGTCTTGCTATAGTGCTTCAAAATGGGGCATCTAACGCTAATTGAGCCCGGAGAAGTTGCACTGCTACCTACCTATCTACCTTTACCGTGCAAAATTTCCAGAATTTATTTTTATTGATTTAGTTATGTACTCTAGTTATGTACTCTGCTTCAAAAACCGGTATTTTGTTCATTCAAATTTCGCTGCTGGTACTTTCCCGGTTTTCCGTATATTGTTTTGAGTATATGAGAACCTTTTACTTGCTTTCGATACTACTTCTTAAATTTTTATTATAACTTGTAGCAGGGGCTTTATTCATTGGCTCTAGCAAAGGACTCTTAAGCCTTTGGTTATAAGATAATAACGAATGTCCAACTAATTCTAGAAAACTACTACTAGTGGCCGACCCTGTAAATGGATAGGTGACGGCTCTTAATTAATTTAATTATCTCGGTTCTGATTAGCTTGGTACGGTGTCGTTATGTTCTATATGAAGAAAACGCGTATCTCCTAGTCAATGATCAAAAGATAACAGACCTTTGTTCTGTTTGACAAAAGAAACAGTTCGGGATATTTGAAATGAAAATAGTTATGCTACGTCACACAGCGATGTCTTAATAAAGCAGAAGAAAATATGAACAAAGGGTATTATAGAAAGAGGAAGGGAGGGTAAGCCGACACTGCCTCATAGCTACAAGGCTTGTAGAAAACAATGAAGGTGGAGGTTTGAAAGGGGTTGGAGAAAGGATCGGCTCTGTCTCGAAGTTATCCTGTTGCCAGCCTTCAGCTAAATGAGCTCATTATGAGAAATGCACCATTTACATAGCTGTTACTTATAGTGCGAAATATGTGCTGCTGAAATCGGATGCTGGAGTAGGAGTATATTTCGTAGTACCTAGCAGTAGCTGATGCATGCTAAATGCTACGTTACAATTGTATCCCGTATATGGTATTCCATTTCCAGATTGCTATTTTCAGTTTTCGGTATTTTATTTCATATTTATTTGTTGTAAAGAATAAAAAGAATCCCCTTTTTTGGTATATAGTTTGCTGTAACTTTATTTCATTTACGATTTTCCATTTACTGTTTTCGTATCATGCCTGTTTTTCAGTATCCGCTGTATTATTTTTTGTATCCTGCACAATGTTTCTAGAAAGCTGTTTGTAGTACTTTGTGCCAAGTATCTTGGTTTTTATTTTGCTTCCTTGCGGCATGTGGTTGAATAATTTGCTGCTTATGGTGGTCTGTTTTTAGCTTTCGTACACCGGTACACGTATTCTGTTATATGATGATGATATGATTTCTAAGTAAGTAAGATATACGCAAGAACAACGTTTACAAATTATTCAATATTATCAAAATAATCGTTCTGCATTTTAGATTTTTTTAAGAAAATCATCTTGGCCGATGGGGCTCACTGTCATCTGAGTGATGCGGCAAATAAACAAAACTGTCGATTCTGGTGGGAAAAAAATTCAAAATTTATTCATGAACAACCATTACATTCACCATATTGACAGTTTGGTGTGGTTTTTGGTCTGGTGGAATTATCGGTCCGTACTTCCTTCGAAATGAAGCTGGTAACACCATTACTGTCAATGGAGAGCAGTATAGATCGATGATAACCAACTTTTTATGGCCACAATTGGAAGAAGTTGATCTTAGCATCATCTAATTCCAACAAGACGGGGCTACGTGCTGTTCATGACATACGACTTGATTTAGTGGAAAAGTGCTCAAAAATTGGGTTAATCGAATTCGTTCCTGCAAAAGAAGTCGTGGAGGCCATTTGAATGATGTTGTATTCAGAATTTAATTGTATCGATTGTACTTCACACTAAATAAAAAACATTTGAGTCTCCTTAACAATTAAGGTATTTTTTTTAAAGAAATCATGTTACTCTTATTGGAAAACCCTATATTCCTATTACAGTGCCATATTTTCATTATCTGCTAATTTGTTTCCTTTCAAAAGCACAGCTGATCTCTTCTCAGCACGGTACACTTTTTTCAATATTCACCATGCCGTGCCTGTGATCGTTTTTCGCTAATTCTTTTTTATATTTTATACCCTATTTCGATAGCCGTTATTCATTTACAGGTCTTCAAAATTTAGTTTGTTCTCTTCTGTGTTTTGATCCATCATCCGCTCCAATCAGTTTTCTGTTAACTTACTGCAAACAAAATTTTTTTTTGCTACCGACAAGCCTAGCCTTACCTATTGTTCTACATCTGGTAACCTATACCCGGTATTATGTATTATGTTTTAGGCATGAGTATTGCCTTCACTTTTTCCATCGTCTTACATTTACTTATAAAATCAGTCTGCTGTTTCCGTTGTGTAGTTCCTCTTCCCGTTTTCTTTTTCCATATTCCGCATTCAGCTTCTTGTTTTCGTTATTTTATAATCTTAATTCGGTGCCATGTTCCTCGTTTCTACGTTTGAATCTTAATTACCTTCTGTTCATATCCTTGTTACCTGTACCCAGGAGTGGTTTTACTGTTTCCTTGTCTCTTATTGTAAACAACCAACAATATAGCGGTGTTAAGAAAAAAAAAAAAAAAAAGTTTCAAAACAAACAAACCGCCCGCTGATTTTTCATTAACTTCATCTTTGTTTTTATTGCCTCTTCTCCGTCTCTCTCGCCTTAAAATCTCTGTACAAATATTTTCATTCAATCATCTTCTATGGATTTGCATAAATTAAGTCTTCGTAGAAGCATGAGTTTCAAGAAGCGTGGCTAATTAAAACCAAAACAATATTTTTACAGTTCACTGCCAAAGTGAGGCGCACATACACACATACACACCATACCCATAAGCAAACATGGCAAAAAATATATAGAAAAAAGCTCTCTACTATGAAAAACCCAACGGACTTGTAGCGACATATTTTATAGCCTCTAGCATGCGCTAATACAAACTCACAGGAAAAAACCAGAAGAAATTGTTATCTCCGGCCATGCCGAAGTCCTTATACCTTTCATGAACATTTCAAATTTATTATGTACTTCATTTGGGGATTAAATAAGTTAATACGTTCTCATTTTTATAAGAACTTATGTATGTAAAGAGTGATACCTTTTGAGGTTCCCTACTTCTTTAAAGAAAAAAAAATACCGAAAATTCAAATTTAATGGGGAACGTTTATTATCATTCGAAAGAACATCCTTTGGCATTTATTTTTTGAAGATTATCTCTTTAAAATGTTGGCCGTGGTTACGTCTCAGATGGCCCACCCGTAGAGTCCAATTTTAGACTTTAGACTTTACACATCCCACGAGAAAATGTTTAACGGTGTGATATCACACGATATTGGTGGCCAATCGACCGGCCAAAAACGTGAAATTATCTGCTCACCGAAGTGTTCTCTCAATAAATTCATTGAATGATGCGATGCATGGAAAGTGGCGCCGTTTTGTTGAAACCAAATGTCGCGCAGATCATGAGCTTTAATTTCAGGCATCAAATTGTCGATTAGCATGGCGCGATAAAGGTCGCAATTGACGGTTGTGTACTTATCGGTATTATTTTTGAAGAAATATGGACCGATGATTCTATCTTCCCACAAACCAAACCAAACTGTTGTTTTTTCTGGATGAAATGGCAGCTCTTGAATCTCTTAAGGTGGCTCTTCGTCCCAAATTCGGCAATTTTGCTTGATTACATACTCATTGAGCCAGAAAGAGACCTTATCGCTGAACAAAATATGACGCGAAAACGTCGGATCTTTCTGGAACTTTTCAAGAGTGGTTAGAGTGAAACGATATCGCTTGAGAAGGTCGAGCGGCATCAGTTTTTGCACAAGCTGTATTTTGTATGCATTCAATTTAAGATCTCGACGTAAAATGCGCCAAGTTGTTCCATACGTCAGCCCGATTTGCTACGAACGGCGCCGAATCGATTCTCCGCGGTCTTCGTGTACACTCACAGCTACGGCTGCTATATTTTCTTCATTCTGTGCTGGACGTGGTCTATCCGGTCAAATATTATCCAGTAATGGATGCTGGGTCTCAAGATAGGTGATGGTGTTGCGAATAGTATGCTCAGTAAGCCGATTCCTTACAGAACGTGAATGTTCGTAATAAAGTTCAATGATTTGTAAATGTTGCTCTGGCGTAAGTCTTTCCCCGATTAAATTCCAAACAATACTGAAGAAAAAGAACATGACAGCTTGACACAACTCTCGCGTGATCTGTCGAAAACTGGCTATTGAAAGAAGTACCTCTACTTTTAGCACCCTTTAGAATACCAAACTTCGCACATTTAGATATAAGTTTTAGGAATTTTTGTCCCAAAACTTCATACCTGAAAAAATTTATGCAAAGGAGCTGTAATCGTAAAAATCGACATCTGACTTACCAAGTGTGATTGAAATAACTGAAAAACTGAGAGACTAGTTTGTGTTCAAATAGAGGGATACGGCTGAATCAGCTCTGCTCGTCATTCTGATCATATTGGTATAAATTTTGGTTGATCTATCTCTTCTTCTTTTGGTACTTACATACATAACATACATACAGACCAAAAATAATATACTTCATGTTCATGTTCATGAAAGGTATAAAAAGTGATATCTATAAGGATAACGGTTTTTTTTTTTGGCGCCGCTTCAGCAGCGATTAAACGTAGCAGGTCAGGCTGCTGTGTAAGAAGAGCACGGAAGAGCACTACCTTTGCAATTCACCGTATTTTTATGTTCTGTTTACCGAAGCAAAACCAAATAAATTTTCCACTTGAATTTGTGCGGCCATGAACTTTATGCTAAATTAAAAATGTTTGTGTTATGCATACATATACACAAGTGTATGTAAGAATTTGTATGCTGGGCAGTAGCTAGCTAATCTCTTGCCTACGGTATCATTAAGGCGATGCTTTCCCCAGGTAACTAAGTACGAGTACTTCATATATATTTGTAATGTCAATTTTAAATACAAACGTGGGCACACTTTTAACAAGCCAAACTTACCAACTCACTACTGTTGAAAATTGTTAGCTGTGAAGATGAGCTAATGCTAAAAGCGTGTAATAAATGCTGGTAATGTAAGCCAGTATGGAGTATAAAGGAAGTGGGCGAAATATGTAGGCGTTTTAAATGCAAGCAGAGCGTGGGAAAAATTCAAATTATATAATTGTTAGAGTAGTCAACAGGAGATAAATATATTTATATATGAAATAAATAAAAATACATATACAAACGCTGAGAGCAGCTTGCTTAGTTACTCAAGATACTCAAGCTTGAATGATTTATAAACGTTGTTCATCTTTTTTCCTATTCGTTGACATTTAATTAGCTGACATTTCGCTATGGCCCAACTCGTCAGTGTCAGCCTCAACGTAATGCCAATTATTGTAACCTCGACAGTGAAAGCAAATCCATGTGATTTGACAGATTTATGTCAACACTCAAGTAGTTTAAACTGAGCTGAGCTTTGCGGAGATTACATACGTCACTCCGTATATATGTATGTATGAATTTGTGAAACTCATATGAAATGCATCCATATAGTATAAGCAAATCTTCGACACAGTCCTCTCCTAAAAATATGACAGTTGCAAAGTGTCACGTGACAGTTTGCTATACAATATTTTCCCATGCGACATTTGAGTGGCATTCTATGAAATTTAACGTGTTTGCCCATGTTTATATGCAGGTATATGTATGCATTTGACTTGTCACCTTATTCTCTCGAATATTAGGCGCAAGTGGTTGGTGACTTGGTTCTCCTTATCGCTATTCGCTTTTGATTTTCAGCTTCGTTGTTCGTTTCATTGTTGAGTAATTGCTATTTTGAGTAAATTTATTTGAGTGATATATTATTTGCTCTTTGAGTTGAACATGCGCACTGAAGTTTGAGTTTTCCTTTGGTTTCTGTGTTCTGATTAAGCGAAGGAATTTTCGGTTGAAGTGAAGGCGCGTTGGTGTGTTCAGTGGGCGATAATGTATGCGTTGGATGTGTTTATATAGCGTAAATGACCAGAAATTTTCCTTTAGAGATGAACAGTTGTTCTCGTAGCAAACAAGACTGATTTGCCTTAAATGGTACTTGGAAATATTTTAAGAATTTTAAGCTCAGGAATCTCCCCCTCTCCGGGATCAGAATATTATCAGTAAGTATAGAAACTATTCGTATTTTCGTATATCACAGGAACTTTTGGAACTTAGTATTTGTTGGTCGAGGGAGAACTTTATTTTTCAATTGCCTATAATTGCCTGACATTGTTGTTGGTGTCAATGCTGATTCCAAAATAGACCAAATTATCTAGAACTTCGAAGTTACAACTGTCAACAGCGACGACGAAGCCCAGGCACGAATGCGCTGACTGTTTGTTTAATGACAGGAGATATTTCACCTTGCACTCATTCGCTACCATCTCCATTCGCATCGCTTTCTTTTCCGATATGGAGAAGGCAGAACATATATTCTTAAAAGTAAAGTTCTTAAAGTAAAGTGAAGCCTTCTCTATGTGGAGCTTTCATTATTTTCTCCAGCATTAGGTTGAAGAAAACTTCAGATAATGTAAGTCTCCTTTGTGTGACGACTTACATTATCTGAAGTCTAGCTTTGTATCAAACAGCTCGGCGAGGTTCTTCGCAATTCTGAAGGAGGTTTCCGTCTTACTCAGCGTCAGTTTACATAGCCGTATAAGTTTTGCCTATCCGTTCATTAACAGTGGGCTTGAAACTCTCACACTAGATGTTCGATAGGAACTTAGATGGGATATTATGAAGGCTTATCCCACTGTAATTGACGCGGATTGCGAAGTCTCTCTTTTTGTGTATTGGACAGAGCACATTCCATCGAGCTAGCTTTCTTCCGACTCGACCGAGAAGCTGATGCATGCACCTTATCACTTCTTCGACGCAACGCTTGAACAGTTCTGCCGTTTCTGGGTGTTTTAGGTTCACTGCAGTTAAGCAAACTCAAGAAGTGTGCGAAATATAAATTTAATATACTCTTACCGCCCTTTATTGTTCCTATAGAAGGAAGCTCCGGTCTTGAAACTTCCTGAAAGTCGTCTGTTTTTTCGAAAATTTTCGAGCATTTCCTACATTGAAATACTCCTATTGTTTTTTATACTTACCCATTTCAGCCTCTCACTTACCTCCTCAACTCTTGGTACCTTTCATTGCGAGATGGGAGCTATTTTTTCTCTGCACTACGGTATGACAATGCCCATTGTACCACCTCTTCTTTTTACTTTTTCAGGAAGCAATAGTTTTTTTTTCAGGTAGAGATCTTGAAATGCCATCCCATAGTTCCATTATACTTAGTTGGTGGTGAATGCTGCTAGCGAGAGAGAGGAGTGTGAGCCGAGTAGAAAGCTTCTCGGCTCCCTGTTGCGATTGCAGCTTTTCAATGTCGAATCTGGCTTGTGTTTGTTGACACGCACTGTTTTCTGAAACCAATGTTAAAGAAAGGACGTTAATTTGTGACAATTGAGGAGAGAAAAGCCGAATCGCTGAAAGGACTCATGAATATACCAAAAAGTGCAATAAAATCGTTTCGAGGATTGGATTTATTCACTGTCATAAAAGGAAGGAAATATTTCAACTAATGGAAACTTATCGTGCTTCGGAGGTGCGAAAATGCGAGAGTGGTTTGAAAAGTCCGTGTCTTATTGAAGCGTTTATTTCTCAACACAGTCTATTTAAATCTCTATAAAATTCATCCTGCTTTTCCACATTTCGTATTCCGTCCAAATTACAGGGTTTTTAAGGCAAAACAGGCATTTGTTCCTGGGATGACCTTTTCAATCGACCCAAATCTCTTACACTCTGTCATTTCTTCAGGTTTGGAAATAAGAAATAGTCGAAAGGCGCTATCTGGATAATATGCTGGTTGGGGTAGCAGTTCGTAGCCCAATTTATGATCTTTTCCCAATATCATTCCATGGATTTTATTCACGATTTCTGGCGTGGCGATCTCCTCTTTTGGGCGACCTCAACGTTCGGCGTCACTTGTATGGTGGTACGACCATAACGGAACTCAGTAAAACGTTTCTGAACCATTTGAAATTGTTGGTGCAGAGTCTCCATAGTATTTACAAGTCTTTCCTTGGTTTCGATAATGAGTTTTTTACGCAAAAAATAAGCCCTCGTAGAAATAGCTGCCAAAATAATTATTTACACAAGAGTCACCTTAGTTTTTGAATCTAATTCATATATTATTTTCTTGTGTTTTAGTTAGAGACTATGAGTATAAGAAACATCACTAAGGAGTTTTTGTGCACCTGGAAAATATTTTAGGATCCATTAAGAAAAATTGAGCTTAAAAACTGGATTTTGTTTTAAATTTTTAATTTTTCCATTCTTATATCTATGTATACTCAATGAATATATTATTGGCGCTTTGTAACCGCTGAAGCGTTTTTTGGGCGATCTCCTTCTCCGATTTGTAGTTTTGCATTTTGATGTTTATACTAACAAATGGGTGGTTTATTCTAAGCCAACTTCCTGTCGAGGAGCGACCGCAATTAGAAAAATTCTCTTCTTCTTTGGTGTAGGAACCGCTTACGCGATTATAACCGCATCAACAATAGTGCGCCACTCGTTTCTTCTCTTTTCTTTTTGGCATCAGTTTGAAATACCAAGTGATACCAGGTTGCTCTCCGCCTGAGCCTTCTAAATGAGTGGAGGTCTTCCCCTTCCTCTGCTTCAGCCAGCGGGTTATCATCGAATACTTTCTAAACTGGATCACTTTCATCCATACGGACGTGGTCAGCGTATCCCCTGTCTCTTGATTCGCTGAACTATGTCAATGTCGTCGTATAGCTTGTACAGCTTATCGTTCCATCGTCTGCGGTATTCGCCGTTGCCAACGCGCAAAGGACCATAGATATTTCCCAAAAATTTTCTCTCGAAAACTCCTAAAGCCGATTTATCGTCTGCCGACATCGTCCGGGTTCTGAACCATACGTCAGGATGGGAATGATGAGGGAGTTTTAGAGTTTGGTTATGATTCGTCGAGAGAGGACTTTACTCTTCAATTGCCTACTCAGTCCAAAGTAGCACCTGTTGGCAAGAGTGAATCTACGTTGGATTTTAGGGTTTACATTGTTGGTGCTGTTAATGCTGGTTCCTAGATAGATGAAATTATGTACGACATCGAAGTTATGGCTGCCAACAGTGACGTGGGAGCCAAGTCGCGAACGCAGGAGATAATTCTTCTGGCCCTTGTTCACTACCAAACCCATTCGCTTCGCTTCTTTGTCTAACCTGGAGAACGCAGAACTTACGGTGCGGTTGTTATGCCCAATGATAATAATATCATCGGTATACGCTAAGAATTGTACATTCTTGTAGAAGGTTGTACCTGGTCTACTTAGATCTGCACCTCGTATGATTTTCTCCAACATCAACTTGAAGGAAACGCACGATAAAGAGTCATCTTGTCTGAAACCTCGTTTGGTATCAGACAGTTCGAAGAGATCCTTCCCAATTCTGAATGCGCTTCTGGTATTATCTAGGGTCAGTTTACATAGCCATATGAGTTTCATAGGCTTTAAAATCGATGAAAAGATGGAGTGTATCGTTTCCTTTCTCTCGGGTCTTCTCCAAGATTTGGCGCATGGTGAATATGTAATCAATAAGGTCCGATCAGTTTGTTGATGATGGGCTTTAGTATTTCACACAATACGCTAGATAGGACCTTATATGCGATATTAAGGAGATTTATCCCACGATAATTGGCGCAGACCGTGGGCTCCCCCTTTTTTGGATTGGGCAGAGCACACTTAGGTTCCATTCGTCAGGCATGCTTTCGTCCGACCATATTCTGCAAAGAAGCTGATGCATGCTCCTTGTCAGTTCTTCGCTACCGTTTTTTAATAGCACGTCTATACCATCCTCATAGATTGGGGTTTTGGGTTCGCAACCTCCGGGCTTTTCACTTTCACTGCCATTGAGCAGGATGGGGAAGTATTACCTTCATACACTAACTAACACCAGATTACCTCCTTGGCCCCTACACGAGTTTGCTTCGCAAATGCGTGCCTCCCCGCCAACGGGGTGAATGCCAGGACTCGCCGACGGAGTCTCTTTCACACCAAAAACCTAAAACCATATTTGCGCTCCTTTAAATGACCGCTGTAGTAGATTTCACAAGGACCCACCTTCTTCCGTCCTTGTCCCGTCCATCGCATTTCGAGGACGGCTATGATGTCCGCCTTTAGTTTTACGAGGACATCAACCAGCTGGGCAGCGGCACCATCCCAATTAAGGGACCGGACATTCCAGGTGCATGCCCTTAAATCGTGATCCTGTAAACGTTTGAAGGGGTCGTCATCTAAAGTGGGATCCCTCATCCGAAGCATTTTTTGATTTTTCATTAGAGTATAGTTTTTATGTGGTAGGTCTCGAACTCTACGAACAACCGCGGAGAATTCGCCTACTCACTTTAGCTCGCCTCAAAATGGATGTTTGTTGGCTACCCTGAGGATACTTGGTATAAGACCGAAAGTCGTGAGCTGCTTGAACCATATGTAAAAGAATCGTCTCTGGCCACTCCCAGGTGAATAGTAGAAACTTTCCTCACTTGTGTGAACTTCTGCACATGGAACACAGAAAAATTAACTTTCTATAATCTTGGAGGC
This sequence comes from Neoceratitis asiatica, assembly GCA_030068015.2. Classification (NCBI taxonomy): domain Eukaryota; kingdom Metazoa; phylum Arthropoda; class Insecta; order Diptera; family Tephritidae; genus Neoceratitis; species Neoceratitis asiatica. Next base: position 38,527,434 of record CM061527.1, read on the forward strand.
CTTTCGAATGGCAGTACGCAATGCTAACCACTCGGTTATCACGGACGCCTCAATGAATATAATAACCTTAAATTATAGTTATTTTAATGATGGTATTCAAATCGAACGTAGTACTTATTGTATTTTGGTGCCTCCCACGGTGTGTTGCTTACCGTCGAAATCATATTAACATTTAATAATATTAAATATGATTACATAATTGTATACTATTAGAATACTTTTTTCTGATTTCCATGCAATGTGGTGTTTAATTAAATTTCCAAACCTTCAATTCAACTCCGGGGTCTTCCAATTAATGCTGGGAGAACAATGAGTAACCATTTAAATGACAATATTAACTGCTGTCAATTTCATACCAACCCAGCAAATCTTAACTGCTATGCGGTGGAGATGAAGGGATCAATTAAGCGCCCAAAAAGGAGCTGTCAAACAAAGAGCTTGTGAAATGGAACAGCATAAAGAGCGGAAGGAGGGCAATACATAGAACAAAGCTACGCCGACAGGACTGTGATGCAGATAAAGATTTTTTTTTAGACATTTAGACACCTGCGGCTAACAGCAGAAATTATATTTTTTTCTTTGAGTGAATAATAATGTTGAGTGTAGCTCAGGCGTCAGTTCAATTGTAAATTTTTAGCTCTACTCATTGCAACTCTTTTCACTCACACTCATAAGTGGCGCTCATCGCTCGAATTGTCCGCTGTTGCGCTCACGAGCAGCTCGCGCTGTAAACAGAAATGTGTGAATATCCGAAGCGAACGGTCGGTGGCGGTTAAAACGCGTTTCGTTCGATGCTAAATTACATGGATTATGTATTTTTTTGTAAGAATTTTGTAGCGCTTAGATGTACAAGAAAAATAAAATAGAATGATATACCAAAATAAGTTAAATATAGAGTTCAACCTGTTTAAACGCCTAAAAATATGCAATCGATTTTATGTACGCTTGTAAAAACAACAATTTAAAAAAGTGAAAGTGAAGCGATTAAGAAAGAATCTTCCACGCTTAACGCTTTCGGGTGTTTGCCTTCTCGTCGCATTTTTGTTGTATTGCAAAGGACGAGCAGAAATCATTAAATCAATTAGGCAAATAGATAAAAACCATACACCACAAATAGACACAGGTAACAACAACACGGCAACTAATGTGCAATAAAACATAAAGTGCAATGAAATTTACAACAACAAGAGAAATGGGCAAAACACGCGTGGAAATTAAGCTGCAATGCAGAGTGTAAGTGTGTGCGGCAAGGAGCAGGAGCAGTCCAAGCGAAGTGAGTAAAAGGGAAACTAGAAAATTGAGGAAAAAAGCGCGCACAACGCACACAGACCTATGAATGACAGCACCTACACACGCACACATAATTCAGCGTTTAAGTAGTGGTGGATTGAAGTTAAGTGAAAGTGAAAGTTGCGAAATAGAAACCAAATAAAAACGAAGTTAATGCAAAGTTTGGATATATTTGTTGTGGAACTCGCATAAAAAAGGAATAAATAAATAGAAGAGCAGAGAAATACATAACACTAAAAGTCTGGTTTCAAAAATAAAGTAAATGCACGTTGCGAAACTTAACCTTAAATGCGCTCGAGCATAGCATACCATTTGGCGCTTTCCACAAAAAAAAAAATTGAAATGAAAAGGTGACAAGAAATGAATAAACAACAAAAAGTGGACCACAAAATTCGCTTACAACCCAAAATTAAACCAAAACTACAACAACAACGCACGCTAAAAATTCAAATGTCCTCAGCACGCGTTAGAAAACATCAGTAGGAGGTGCGCACAAAACTATGCTACACGCTGATTGAGATGAATTTTTAAAACACTGCACAAAAATAGACAACAAACTAGGTCAATTTGCGTGTGAACGCGAACGCGCGACGCCAAACTAGTGTGGAAAATGTATAAAAACAAAAACTAAATTAAAAAAAAAAAAATTAACAACCAAGTGAAAACATACGAAAGAATAACATAAAAAAATAAATAATGAAAAAAAAGTAGCATAGAATCTCAGCGCAACGAAGAAGGAAAATAAAAGAGCGAACATAAATGCGAAACTAAAAATAAAACTGAAACTAAGATTTGTGTATGCAAGCAAAGTAAAAAGAGCGCCACTGAGAGTGTGTGTGTTTGTGTGCATGTGCTACCCTTTGAGCCAAAGAGTCGCCGAAAAAAGGTGAGTTAGAAAGTACAAATACAAAGAGACGAGTAATTTTCCAAAAAAATCATCTCAAAGCATAAGCAAAAAGAGAATGTAAGCAAAGTTGAAAAAGTTAACCGTTAGCGCCGAAATTTTACGCTGTAAATGTAGACTTCTTTTACACTTTCAACATAAAGAAACCCAAAAAAAAAACCAAGTAGAAACATAGTTACACTGCTTTTGCATCCGGCGGGCATTTTGCACACACACACAGGCAACCTGACAGCGGAGGACTCCAATGCAGACTTTGCGGCACCTTGTGTTGCATATTTAATGTCGCACTTGTTAGTGGTAAAGCAGGGCGGTGCGCTTTGTCGCACCGTTGTAGAGCCGTGTGGTTATAGCGGTTGCATTGCGGGGTTTTCTTCTTCTATTAACTTATTTACTGTTGTGTGTGGGAAGTGTAAATTTTTAAAATTATAATTTTTTTTTGAAAGTTTTGTCGCTTTGTAGATGAAAATATAATGTATTGCATATTTTCAGGCACTTGGCTGACAAATTTGCATGGCAAAAGAAGGCTGGTTAGATAATATGCGTTGCTGGTATAGTATAAAAGGGTTCTCTGAAAAAGAAAGGCTAAATTTTAATGCTGTATTAGTTGAAACTGTAGAGAAGGGATACTTAAGTCCGCGCTGAAAAACTTTACAGCACTCTTTTCCTAAAACTGTATTTAAAATATGTGATGCGTTTTAAGCGATGGGGCATGGATTAAGCATAGTTTTTGGCGTAATACTTCTCCAAGTAGTAAAATGTTGGTCTTGGAAAAAATAGCTTGTCTCCACAAAAAAAAATTCTACGAGTTGATGAGCGCTCACATTTTGGGTTATAGAAAATTTTAACTTGAAACAATCTCTTGAGCGTTTACTAATTGGAAATGTGGACCACTTAAGGGATTGACTGTGCATTGTTATTCCATAAGAAATCTAAAAACATCATCCCTTCTTGAAAAACTTACATATTTCATAAAACTGAGGTTTTTGAATGCAGTCAGAGTTGAGTTGGATACTCGAAAATACCTCAAAAGCTGAAGACACACCACAGAACGATAATGATTGAAAAACTCAAGAAAGAAATGCTGTTTCGATCATGCCAAAGTCTCTATATCTCTTATGAATATATAAAATTTATTCTACTGAATTTTAAGATTAAAAATTCACTTACCTGATCAAATCGTTTATCTGGGCGCTACATGATATAGTCTTCCCATTTCGATGATTTTCGGTGTCAAAACATATTGTATAGGGTTTTCCAATAAGAATAATATGATTTCTTAAAAAAACACACACCAATTGTTAAGGAAATTCAAATGTTTTTTATTTAATGTGAAGCACAAATGATTATTCAAATGGCCTCCACCACTTTTTTTTACAGGAACGAATTCGATGAACCCAATTTTTGAGCACTTTTTCCATTAAATCAAGTCGTATTCATTAATATTGACTTTTAAAGCTTGAAGAGAGTCCGGTTTATTGCTAAACACCAATGACTTCAAATAACGCCACAAGAAGTAGTCTAATGGTGTTAAATAACAACTTCATGGAGGTTATTTAATGTCAAAATTTCTTAAAATAATCGAATCTCCAAACCTTTTACGCAATAATTCGATTATTGCACGTGCTGTGTGACACGTAGCCCAGTCTTGTTGGAATTAGATGTTGTTAAGATCAACTTCTTCCAATTGTGGCCATAAACATTTGGTTATCATCGATCTATACTGCTCTCCATTGACAGTAACGGTACTACCAGCTTCATTTCGAAAGAAGTATGGACCGATGATTCCAGCAGACTAAAAACCACACCAAACTGACAATTTAGGTGAATGTAATGGTTGTTCATAAATAGTTTGTGGATTTTCTTCGCACCAGAATCGAATATTTTGTTTATTTACCGCACCATTCAGATGAAAGTGAGCCTCATCGGAGAAGATGATTTTCTTAAAAAAATAGTTGTGGTTTTCAAGTTGTTTTATACGAATGCAAGCCAAAATCTTTTCCCAATATCCGTCAGGTTGTCGTTTGAGAGCGAGCACAGGATGACGATTATTAGAACCATAAATTGGCAAAGGGGAAGAAAAATTGCAATTGCAGAACGATTATTTTGATAATAATATTGAATAATTTGTAAACGTTGTTCTTGCGTATATCTTGCCATGATGGAATTGTAAACATTACTGAAAATAATGAAAAAAAGAGAGATCATGACATATTAAAAATGGCCAAAACGACACTTAGAAATCATATCATTCCTTTTGGAATATCAAATTTCGCATTCTTAAATGCATTTTTGACCAGGTTTTGGCCTATTCACATGATACGCTCGTCAAAACCTTATAAATGCTACTGAGAAGGCTAATACTAATTGGCACAAACTGTTTCCCTTCTTATGGATTGAGCAGAGCACACTAATGTTTCAATTGTCGGGTATGTCATATTCTGGAAAGAAGTTGATGCAGTTCTTCACCTCTATATTTGAATAGCTCGTCCGGTGAACTAACAGCTACCACCACTTTTCTACTATTCAAGTAGGTAATGGCTATTCGAAATTCATCATAGTCGGATGATGGAACGATCGATTAGATTAGATGATTGACTTCTCTGTAAATTCTAGTATCTATCATAGAATCTCCAAGAAGAACGATATGCTATTATCTTTATTTATTAAATTCGAAGCGAAATGAATTGAAAAATTTTCAGATCAGCTCATGGAGAACCTTTTAAACTTCGGTCTAGAAAAAACCTTGAAATATATTTTCCGCCACTGTTCTGCATTTTCTTTCAACTTCTCATACCCAATCTTAATTTTCTATAATAATATTTGTCATTTTAGCGCACATTACAAATGTTTATACACATGCCGACTTTCGTCTTCATAATTCAACAGCGCATTAGCTGAAATTTCATGAAATCTAAAACCTCAAAGGAAATTCAAAATAATGTCAACACTTACCACAAAGCTAAAAAGGTACGAAATATTTGACACCAGTGAAATTTGGTCAAGTGTACCACTTACTCACATATACATATACAAACACAAATTTGTATGTTTGCATTCGTTCGCTTGAGTTTGTCGATTGAGTGAGTCAATGAGTCAGTGAGCGAAACTGATGTCTCAGCAAATGTATAAATGTGTTTATGGATATCTGCACATTGAGCAAATTCGGTGAGAGTGAAAAGGCAAGTAAAATTTCAAAATACATTACGCACTTTTGGCCTTGAAAATGTAAGCTATAAGGATTTAGAGATCTCAAAGTGTAATTGTATATCTACCGTATGTGTGTGTGCAAGTGTGTGTAATTCTTGTGCAGCATAAGGAGGTAGCAATTGTAGAGTAGTAGTAAAGGAAGTAGGAAGATGTTTATATAAAACATCATACAGTCGTAGAATAGAAGCAGAAAAGGAAATACTAAGCGAAAATTGTAATTTAAAGAAGGTCGAGTAAATACAAACGTTAAAGGGGAAAAGCAAGAAAGCGTTAATATAAAGATTTACAGCTATTTAAGGCAAATTGAGAATATTGAGAAAGAAACATCAAAAGCTTATTATTATTTTTTAGGTTGCGTGTGTATAACGCAACATAAATTGAGCCTATTTGTAGGCTAGCTGGCTGAGGCTTATACAAGTTACGCGCTTCATTCATTTTCTCAACTATTTCTGATTTTCTTTCACTTGTATTTCCGTACTTGCTCATGTTTTCCAATTTTGTTTACTATTTATGTTTACTACTTATGTTTTTCGGTTATTTGTTTTTACTTTCACTTCCATTCGATTGACTAGAAGAGGCAATTGCTCTTCATTTGTTTCGGCCTTCAGTTGCCAATCAATGTTGAATTTGACAGCTTTTCATAATATTACTGTCACATAGGTAAGGAAGTGAAACCAAGTTACAATAAATGATTGACTGTAGATAATGTGGCATCAAAATTAATTATTTAACTCATTGCTTTAGAGTCTAGCGAGCTAGAGGCCGGAATTTCGAGCGTTTTTTGGCAATTGATAAAAAAAATCATTTGATATTTTCACTATCCACTTTTTTTATTTATATTTTATATATATTCCAAAAGTACACAAAATTAATAAAAAAAAAATAAAAAAAATTTTTTTCAAAGAGTTATGAGTCCTTGAAGTAGAGAGGAAAAAAAGGACGTATCCTCGTCGCTATGATTTTTACCCTTGTGGTCATCTGAAAAATAAAACAATGATGGATTCTTATTAGTACGAATGTCGCTATCTCATGAACCTGCAAAACTGGAAAAAATTTTTTTTTCATAAAATGGCGGCTGCTCAAAAATAAAGGTTGATTTTTTCACTAATATTTTAACTTTGTCGAATTTTTCAAAAATATTACAAATTTCAAATTTTCATTTTTTTGTTGATTCATGCGATAGAGAAGTATTTAAAAAATATTCTTTCCAAATTTCAAGTAAATCGGCTGAATAGAACTTACATATTGTGGTTACTGCTTCGAAAAAAGTAGTTTCGAGAAAAACGAGTTTAAAGTTCCGCGTAAAGGTTGAGCCGATATGGATGCCGCTTCTCTCCGAAATAATTTGAATTTTGAAAAATCCTCAACAACCGAAAAATATGCAACAACCGAATTATAGCGAGAAAGGTTTGGAGTTTCGATTATTTTAAGAAATTGTGACATTGAGTGGCCTCCAAGAAGTTGTGATTTAACACCGTTAGACCATTTCTTGTGGAATTATTTGAATATCCTTGGTCTTTAGCAATAAACCAGACTCTCTTCAAGTTTTAAAAGTCAATATTGAACGTACTATTCATGACATACTTGAGACTTAATTTAGTGGAAAAAGTGCTCAAAAATTGGGTTCATCGAATTCGTTCTGCAAAAGAAGTACTTCATATCAAATAAAAATCATTTGAATTTCCTTAACAACTAATTTGTTTTTTTTTTTAAAGAAATCCTATCACTCTTATTGGAAATACAATAAGTTTTAATGTAAAATATTTAAATAGTAAAAATACTCCCTTTCGTTGGCAACAGTGATAGTTTCGCGACTGGTCGTAGTAACTCTCCTTCGAATGTTTTCAAGTTGACAACGCGCACACGTTCATCTGCCCCAGGGTAACTGTCGAGAACTTGACCGAGTCTCCATTTGTTGAGCGGCATATTGTAGTCGTGAATGATTACTATATCTCCTTTTTGTGGATTTTTCGTAGGGCGAAACCACTTCGTACATCGCTGTACATTCATGAGATATTCGCCTCATCACCTATTCCAAAAATGCTACCTTATTGCTGATATGATTTGCCAGCGCTCCTGAAACGTTCCCTTAAAAACTTTCATTTATGGATCTGGTGGACCCTTTAACGGGTCACTTACTATGAAATTCCCAGGTGTTAGGACTTCACAACCATTAACATCAGCGGGTAAACAGCAAATAGGTCGGGAATTTACACAAGCTTCGACTTCAGTAAATACATTTTTCATTTATAAGTATAATACAGCGTAAATATATATGTATATATATTTATTTATATAACAGCGTAATTTCTTAAATTTGAAAATTATAAAATACCCAATGAATTTAAATTATTTATTATTTAAATTTTTTACTTCAGTTTAATCGATGAGCAAATAAATATATTTAATTTTCCAGTGTTTTGCGTCAAATTTCAACCAATTTTGAAAGTTCCTCTCTTGGTAAGCTTAATTTTTACATGAAATTATTATTAATCTTTTCAATCTGCTCACTTCTGGGGTTATTTCTATTGATCAGACTAAGTGAATGGAAAATGCTTTATTGTATCAATCGGCAAATGATACACAAAGCATAAATCTATACTAAAATAAACAAAATATGTGTGTATCTGTCAAATTGCTTGGGATCTAACAGCAGTGAAATATGTGGAAAGTGTAATGAGTGACGGGTGATATATTTCGAGGTTCAGTAGTTTTTTAATGAAAAAAACACAGAAAATTGAATACTAATGGGGAATATTTATTATCATTCGAAAGAACATTCTTTGGCATTTATTTTTTGAATATCATCTCCCTCAAATGGTGGCCGCGGCTACGTCTCAGATGGTCCATTCGTAGAGTCCAATTTTCGATGACTAGTTCGAGCATTTCGACTGTTAACTGGCGAATGACATGCGTGATGTTTTGCTCCAAGGCCTGAATCGAAGCGGAATTGTTCGCATAGACTTGAGACTTTACATATCCCCACAGGAAAAAGTCTAATGGTGTGATATCACACGACCTTGGTGGCCAATCGACTGGCCTAGAAAAAAAATTATAAATAAATATTTAAATATATAGAAAGGCTGGATTATATATTTATGGATTAGAGAACAAAAACAAATTTTCATCATCGAAAATCGCTTTATTGTTTTCCAAAATACTCTCCATTAAGACTATACCCTTTTGCATGCCTTTGAACCATTGTGGAAATACTGTTGTCACCCTGATTGTGGTATCTCTAAAAAATGCGTTCTGACCGCACCAACCATTTCTTCAGGTATCGAAAATGTTGACTTTTCAGTTTATTTTTTACGTACGAGAATAAAAAGAAGTAATTCAGAGCCAAACGACTTCGGGGGTTGGATTTCATAATTTCTTGAAAGACAACTGGCAAAGCGATTGCTGTGTACGACTCAGAATTTATTGTTCTGCGTTGTTCTAGAGGTACGGTTGGGACATATGCAGTTTTCCAAAAAAAAAGGCAAACATTTGCTTGGAAGCTTTTCGTGTGCGAATATCTTTTGTTATATTCTGACCTGTCAAGATATTATAGACGTGTTTCGAAGCACCGCTTTCATATTTTTTTAATATTTCTCTCGACCAATCGACATGAGCACTTTTTTGAGCGATTGACGAATCCAGTAAATTTTTACAATCAAATGTTCATGCAATTAATGTTGGTCCCATTAATGTCTATAGTTGTCTCACTATCACTATAGGTCACAAAACGATCTTGTAAATCAGTTTGCGGAGCGAATCGCGTTTTAGAACGACCTTGGCCTAGAAGTAATCTACGATCTCGATTGAATCCATCATACCATAGATTAACACTGATTATTGACGGAGCTTTAACGTCGAAAATCGAAATAATTTCATTGATGCACTGTTGCTGAGTTAATCCAATATTTTCTTTATTAAACTAATGAATTTCGAACAATTAAATCATCAATCAATTAAAAAATCTAGAAAATTTGAAAAAAAAGAGAATTTTTAAATCTTTTGTAATTTAAGGCAATTGAGCGTCTATAATAAGCACATGAGAACAGCAAAAGCTTACATGCAGCAGGCATTTTCGAGTGTGGGTGTATGCATTAACACACATACATATACGCGTGTATGCAAGGGCCAGTGTGTATGAAAATACTAAATGAAATATGCATTATTTATGCGAATAGCATTGAAAGCGTAATGCATAGTTCAAGGATATTTTTACGTTACGCAAATATCGTGCAATATCATGCACTTACATACACATGGACACATGCATAAGTATGAGTATTAGTGCACACGAATATATTACATAGTAGCTTAACATGAACAGAGCAATTGCATGTAATATAGTTAAAACAATAAAAATCACTCGTACACAGCCACACATACACACCTACACACAGTATGTGAATGAGTAATAATATTATTTGCGAGAATTCATCCTTTCAATATACCAATTTTGTTATTGTATAATGCATATTTTGCCGAAAAAAGTCACACGAGTTGATATGTGTACGAGTATGTGAGCTTGTAAGCAGGAGGGCAGTCAGTGAGTGCCCTTGAATCGGCATATATGTATTTACACTCATATTGGTAGCCATGCTTCTGGTGCTTGCCGTTTGCGTTGGCTGCAGAGACAGCATTATCGATTTTACGCGGCAAATGCCAAACACACAGCTCATATTGGTCCCAACGTCCTTACTACTACAACCAACAGATGACGACGGCGACGACGACGACGACGACAACGATAGCGTCGAGATGATGACGACAACAAGGAATATATGCGCTTGTCATTGTTGTAGTGATACACACAATCGCAGTTATGCTGAGTAACATTCGCTGCGTCGGCGTTCTTGTTGATTGCGTATACGCCGTGGATGACACAACTGGGCGTACATATTTAGTTACTACATGTGTTACGCAATGGTCTCGCTTGTAAATTGTCTGTATGTATGCTAATAGCATAGCATATACAAATAAGCTTTTTATTCTTGTCTATCAGATTGCGTAAGAGAGTCGAAGAAAGTAATCAACGATTATATGTGGGGTTTTTTTTGCTTTCATTGTACCATAAAAGTACGTGGAAAATTATTTCAGTTAATGTATAAATAATTAAAAGAGGTGATGGCAATCTACGAAGGATGCGTCAAAAATTAAAACATGCGCTAAATTAGTATATTTTTTTTAATACTGCAAGTAATAGGGTTCTTATCTTTAAAAAAATCTTGAAGGGCTTTGCTGTCATTATAAGTGGGGAAGCTAGGATGTTAGCAGAAAAAAAGAAGAGATATTTACTTCATAGCCATTCGATGGAAGGTTCAAAGGAAGGGCATATCTGTTGTTATATTGCAAGAGCTTAAAACCCTAAAATCTGAACCAACGTCTGGAGAAGATAATTAATTTGGTATTTTAGTTAGGAAATAGTAATTATTTCCTGTACTTTCCACAAATACTATCAGCCAGCCTGACTTTTCATTGTAATTGAACTGTGCCTTACTCTGAATAAAGGTGAAAAATCAGGAGAAGGATCGATCGTATATATTCGCGAACATCTCATCGATATCGAGAAAATAGCTCTCGTCTATTCAACTTTATCACACCATTAAAGGCCTTTTGGAATAGTCTTATCTAAAAAGATGAAACTGTGAGACAAAATTGTTATTGTTGAGTATAGAAAGTGAATTTAAACAAAAAACTTAACTTAAGTTTTCTAATTGCAGTTGCATCTCGGCAGGGATTGTTAAACCCTTCGAGTGTTTTTGAGCCGACTTAGAATGAAATGTATGTCTCTCCACATGCTGGAAAAACATCAGGACGTACGTGCCATAGTGCTATTTATATCTAAAGAGTGAGCCAAGTAGAAGTAATTTTTTCAATATCCTTTTTTTTGACAGATCACACGTGAGTCGTGTCAAGCTGTCATGTTATTTTTGTTCAGTATTGTTTATGTACAAAAAACGGCTTGAGCTAGAACTGAAGCCGCTCGACTTTCTCAAGCGACATCGCTTCGCTCTATGGGTTCTTGAAAAGTTCCAAGAAGATCCGAACTTTTCGAGCCAAATTTTGTTCAGCGCTGAGGCCCATTTCTGGCTCAATGAGTATGTAAACAAGCAAAATTACCGCATTTGGGATGAAGAGCAATCTGAAGAGATTCAAGAGCTGCCATTTGATCGGTTCATATTTCTTCAAAAATGATGCCGGTGAGAACGTAACCGTCAATGGCGACCGTTATCGTGCCATGATAACCGACTATTTCATACCTGACATTGAAGCTCGTAATCTCCGGGACATTTGGTTTCAACAAAATGGCGCCACTTCCCACACATCGCATCAATCAATGAATTTATTGAGAGAACACTTCGGTGAGCAGATAATTTCACGTTTTGAGCCGGTCGTTTGGCTACCAAGATCGTGTGATACCACACCGTTAGACTTTTGGGGCAAAAAATCACACTTTTGATTCGCCAGTTACCAGTCGAAATGCTCGAACAAGTCATCGAAAATTGAACTCGACGGATGGATCATCTGAGACATAGCCGCGGTCAACAGTTGAAAGAGATAATCTTCAAAAAATAAATACCAAAGAATGTTCTTTCGAAAGACAATACACATTTCCCAATAAATTTGTATTTTCTGTGTTTTTTTCTTTAAAAAAGTAAGGAACCTCGAAATGGATCACCCTTTATATAAGAGAGCAAGTTTTTATGTTAGTATGTCTGTAGCAGACAGGCTCCGAAACTACTCAACAGATTTTGTTGAAATTTTCAGTATAGCTCGTATATTTTGAAAGAGTAACTACCCGTCAAAAAAAAAAAATTGCTTCAAATATAATTAATTTATCAATGGAGCATGGTGTTGGTTAAGCTTTTGTTTAATATTTTATAGTTGCCAGGCAAAGATTTTTATGAAACAAATGTTTTTCCGGATGTGAGGACATAACGATTTTTCCGACAAATTCTTACTTTTTGTTCGATTTACATGGAATTATATAAACGGGTCAGCTTTTTGCCTAAATTGAGATGAGAACCACTTTTTCTTTACGGAAATGGATAAGGAACCAATCTATTTATTGAAGAAAAAATCGAACTTATGTTTCGATTTATTTGAAATCAATTTTATTCCAGGAAGTGGACAAGATACCGGTATTGTGGAGGCAAATATTTTTATGGCTTGGATTTTTTAATTTTTTTTACGAATTTATCTTTTTGTCCAGACAAATAAATTCCGGAAGTTGAAGTTCGATTTAAATAAAAATTTATTTAGATAAAAATTTAGATAGATCGTAAGCTCATATATACGAATTTATATATAGGTCCATAATATTATAAGAAATTTAATATTTTGGATTTCCTTCATAATTCTCTACACTTCTTCTTTAAAATTTCAATTGTAATATCCAAATACAATAAAATGAGAAAAAGCCACTGCAGCGTGGTATGGATAGTGTATATACATATATGTAAAAATCAAAACCTTTCAGAAATCATTGAAACCAGTCAGAACCGTACTCCAATGTACGCCGAAAATGCTTTTCCTTCATTTATAGTGAATTTAAGAAAAATACTTGAATGAATGTGGATCCATATTTATTTTGAAATCCTTCTGCGGATATTTTAGAAATTTCATTCCCATGAACTTTCAATTTCCATAACTTAATCGAAAAACTGAATACGGTGATATTTATATTTTTGCTCCACTGAAAGGTGCTGTGGGTGCTCTACGATTGAAGTAAATGTTTGGAAATTTCGTTATAAATTTAATTTATATCTTGCCTTACTACATATTCTTTCCTTTTTTCAGAGTTATCATTTTAACCTACTCTAATTAATATCTTATATAGAGCGAGACAGAGAGTAATAACAAAAAAACAAAAAAAAAAAAATCATCCAGAAGCCGGTTTTTGGTACTCTTACATATCAGCTTTGTGCGTTATGTGAAGGCAAAATACCATAATTTTTACTTACATATCTTCTACTCCTATCCTTTAATGCATATGTATGTAATCATGTTCAAGGTTAATAAAATCAACACGTGCGCAAACATTGAGACTCAAGTATCCTTTTCATTTCATTGACTCAGCTACATTTTGGTTGAACAATGTATGTATACAAAAAATGTTGGCTGGATAATTAGGTTATCTACAAAAGCTGCCTTTCACCTTTTTGTTCAGAATAAATAATAAATAAATAAATATTATCCGCCGTAATATATACATATATATATAAATAAATTTTTTTTGCGAAATATCTGCTGGTTATTAACCACATGCTCGTCTGGTGTTAGTTACATTTTAGTATGGAAATCGTATATCACAGTTATGCTTAATATACTCGTAAATATATTTCAAAATATTATACATAAGAGAATATAAAATATGTGCACTGTCAAAAGTTGGCATCTCCTGTCAGATATTTAAATATAAAACTGAATTCTCCAAAGATGCCAACCTAAAAAAGTGTCTTTTTACATTTGCCTTGTATATAAGGGCTTGTGAATATTAAAAAAAAATTGTATTTTTATTTTATTTTAAAAATTTACCGAAATAGATTAAAAAGCAAACAAAACGTTTTTGAAAGTAAAATATAAAAGTTTTTTTGGTACATAAAACTTTGCACTCAGTGAATATTTTTTCTTTCTTTTGAGCATGTGTTTAGTTTGAAAATTATATTCATCGAAGTTAGAAAGAAATACAATGACATTTAGATTTAAATGGCATGCCTACTATGTGGTTCTATATGTAAATATTCATGTATGTTATGTATGCTATGTATGTGTTTCGAACACTTAAGCTGTCATACTAATGTTTCGATTGCTTTTGTTACATTTAAATCTCTCTTCCTGAATAGTTACACGTGTCACTGAACTTTGCGTGTGCTCATCATACATATATCAGCTTATGGATAGGCAATTGTATTAGCTTGTGCGTTTGTGTAATAGATTTGTCCCGAAAGTATTCGGTTAGCAATCACTCATGTAATAATATACATTTATGGAAAAGTTATTTTTGTGTTTATTTGGGATTGAACTGCATATGGGAAATTTCATTGAAATATTACATTGTTTTTTCTATTTTCATTTTTGTTTGTGAGTTTGTATTAACTTAAATATAAATTTAAAGATTTCTTTTAATTCTCACAAAACTAATAGAAAAAGTCTAAATTCTCAAAAGTTAAGAGTGTTTTATTAATGGTATTTAACATTAGTAAAAAATATTAAAGTTTTAACATTTAAATCCAAAATTGATTTATTAAAATAATAATATTGTGGCGAAAATGCGAAGCGAATGTCAGATGAAAGAGAGAGGCCGATAACTGACATGTTCTAGAGCGTAAAACGAGAACATTCGTTTTCGAGAAGGATTCCATCATTCCAGGATTTCGTTTTCGAGCAGCCGACTACTATATAAGGGCGACACGCAGCAGGCAAGCTAATCAGTCGTGAAGTAAACACGTTGGTGATTACATAACAGTGAAGTAATAAGAAACAGTACATTGTGAATGTTGTAATTCAAGTCATTTGTAAACAGTGAAGTGAATTGTAATTGAATTGTGAATTACTGAGTAATAAAAGGACATTTAATAAATTCTTTATAAACTAAGATTTAATAAATTCATTATGAACTAAGAAACTGCGAACATAGCTCGTGCCTTTTATTTAACAGTCTAGTGGTCGTACCCAAAGGTTTTGGGAAATCATCGAGGTTGATTCGGCAAAATCGTAACAACATATTATATGCAAGATATTGTAAACATTAAAAATTTTGAAATAAAATTTTAACTAAAGATCTGATTCGCAGACGTAAATTTGATCTCTGTTGCCTATGCACTTTTCTTAAAAAATGATGTATAATATTGTATATTTGGACTTAGTACATAACAGATAACAACTAAAAACTCATAAAATTAATTGAAAAAATAATATAACTAAATAAAACCAAATAAATAAATAATTAAAAAGAGACATACAAAAACAAATAAATCAACTAAGTAAATAAAAATCATGAAACTGATAATTAAGTAAATAAATAAAATTAATATAGGGTTTTCCAAAAAAAGTGTATGATTTCTTAAAAAAAATTGTAAAATGAAATCATATATTTTTTATTTAATGTTGAATACAATCGATACAATTAAGTTCTGAATATAACATCATTCAACTGGCCTCCACGACTTCCTTTGCAGGAACGAATTCGATGAACCCAATTTTTGAGCACTTTTTCCACTAAATCAAGTCGTATGTTAGCATGTTCAATATCGACTTTTAAAGCTTGAAGAGAGTCCGATTTATTGCTAAAGACCAATGACTTCAAACAACCCCACAAGAAGTAGTCTAATGGTGTTAAATCACAACTTCATGGAGTCCATTCAATGTCACAATTTCTTGAAATAATCGAATCTCTAGACCATTCTCGCAATAGCTCGGTTGTTGCACGTGCTGTGTGACACGTAGCTCCGCCTTGTTGGAAACAGATGTTGTTAAGATGAACTTCCTCCAATTGTGGACATAAAAAGTTGGTTATCATCGATCTATACCGCTCTCCATTGACAGTAACGGTGCTACCAGCTTCATTTCGAAAGAAGTACGTACCGATGATTCCACCAGACCAAAAATCACACCAATCATACTAATGTTTCGATTCACACTGCACACTGCCAATTTAGATGAATGCAATGGTTGTTCATGAATAATTTGTGGATTTCCTTCGCACCAGAATCGACTGTTTTGTATATTTACCGCATCACTCAGATGATGAAATTTACGACGTTTATGGTGGCCCATGAACGAAATTTGTAAACATTACTGAATACGATGGAAAAAATCTCGAATTATGACATATTAAAAATGGCCAAATGACACTTAGAAATCATATGATTATTTTACATAAATAATAAAATTAATTAATTAAAAATAAAATAAATAAATAGATAAATTAAATGAACAGACAAATAATATTAATTAAATAATTAACTTAAAAATAAATATTTGACTAAAACAAATAAATAAAAAATAAAATAAAAAGAAATAGATAAATTAAATAAATAAATAAATTGTATCAATCAGAAAATTAAATCAAATAATATATATATAGGTAGAAATAAAATGAATAAATAAATAAGTAACTAACTAAATAATAAATAAATAAGAAATAAATAAATAAATAAATAAATAAATAAGTAAACAAACAAATAAAAAAATAAAAAAATAAATAAATAAATAAATAAAATAAATAAATAAATAAACAAATAAATAAATACACAAACAAATAAATAAATATATAAATAAATAAGTAAATAAACAATTAAATAAATAAAATAAAACAAAACAACAAATAAATAAGAAAAAGAAGAAAAATAAAATTACTAGATATATAGATGAATATATTTATGAAAAATATTAAATAACCTTTAAGTAAATAAAAAAATAAATAAATGGGTACATAAACAGAGGAATAAATAAGTAAGAAATGAATTAATTAAATTAATTAAATTTATAAAAAATAAAATAAAAAATGAAATTAATAACTAAATAGGTATATCAATAAATGGAGAAATAAAAAAGAAAAAAATTAATAAATTAAAAATTAAATAAATAAAGATAAATTAAATAAGCAAATAAAAAACATTAACTAAAATACTAAATTAATAACTATATAGATAGAAAAGTTTTAAATAAAAATCATAAAAATTATAAATAAATTAAATAAACAAACAAAAAATGTTAATTAATTAATTAAATTAATAAATAAATAGGTAAATAATTATGAAGGTAAAAAAATGAAGAAAATAAAAATAAATAAATATATAAATTAAATAAAGAAATAAAAAAATTTAATGAATAAATGGAAAATGTAGAGGGAAAAAATAAATTAATAAATATATACACAAACAAGTATTTAAATAACTAAAGAAATTTATAGAAACAATAAACTTACAAATTAAGTAAATAAACTGAATTATTAATATATGAATAAATAAGTAAAACATTAATTAAATTAATCAAATTCATAAACAAATTATATTAAAAAATTAAATTTATAAATAAATAGGTAATAAATAAATAATTATTAGATAAAAATTAACAACATACATACAAAATATAAAAGAAATTAATCAGAAAATATATGTAAATAATTTTATAACTATATATAAATTAATAAACAAATAAATAGCCATTTAATTAAATAATTGATTAAATAATTTACTAAACAATTAAACTAATAATTAAGTAAATGAATAAATACATAATAAAAATAAAAGTAAATAAATACATAAAATAATCTATAAAATCTAAGACAAAGGAAAATAAAATTAAGAAATTAATAAATACAAAATGAAATTTATAGAATAAAAAAGAAAAAATTAAGCAAAAAAAAAAAATTTATATAATAAATAAATTAATTGAAAAAAATTTCAAATATATATAATAAATCAAAAAATAACGAACTAAGAAAATAATATATATTAATAATAGTTAATAATTGAGAAATAAATAAATTGAAGTTACTCTACCCAAAAAGTTAGTCCACAAAATCGTTGGCTAAGTTGTTCTATTTTTGCAGACTTATTAAACAAAAATATGAGCAGTTAAAAACAAAAAAAATTCAGTGAGACGCAATTTTTTGTAAATAGAGTAAACTTGAGTACCTCAGATCAGCTCAATAAAAAAACTTTATAAAATATTAAAATCGATAGTTTGACGAGAATACGAAAAATTGAATGGGCTACAAATACAGACGTGGAATAGCCCTTCGAAAGGAAGTTTTTTATAGAGGTATAGGACTTTAAGTTGCAATAAAACAACGATGGATTACTCGATTGACATGAATTTTATTTATCCGAAAGATAATTTTGTGGCATTATATTTTAAATATGATTCTGGACGTCCAATTTTCGATGTCTTTTTCCAACATTTGTGGCCATATATCGGCAATAACACGGCGAATGTTGTCTTCCAAATCGTCAAGCATTTGTGGCTTATCCGCATAGACCAATGACTTTACATAGCCCTACAGAAAGTGGTCTAGCGGTGTTAAATCACAAGATTTTGGAGGCCAATTCACAGGTCCAAAACGTGAAATTAGGCGGTCACCAAACGTGTCTTTCAATAAATCTATTGTGGCACGAGCCGTGTGACATGTTGCGCCGTCTTGTTGAAACCACATCTCCTGGATATCATGGTTATTCAATTAAGGAATGAAAAAGTTAGTAATCATGGCTTCACTCCAAATGCGGCAGTTTTGTTTGTTGACGTAGCCATTCAACCAGAAGTGCGCTTCATCACTAAACATCGCTAAAATGGACGTAGTGCGCGATACGTTTTCCGCACAGAACTATTATTTTCGAAATAAAACTGCACTATTTGCAAGCGTTGTTCAGGCGTGAGTCTATTCATGATGAATTGCCAAACCAAACTGAGAATAAATCACTTGACAGCTGTTAAATCGGACGCCATCTTGAAAAGTAATGCCAACTTAAAGTTCCATACCTGTATAAAAACACCCTTTATGAATTATCATGTCTATTTTTATTTTATTGTATAGAGTATACATTTTTTTTTTTTGGATTTTTAGTTCAATGTTTTATAGATCGAATCAACTGTTAAGTGCTATGAGATGTGTGTCGTAATAGTTATGTCTCTATGTATTTACGCAAATATCTATCGCACAATGATTTGGAATACTTGTGACTAGAAGGAGTTTAAATTCAACTAAATCTGCATAAATTATTATTTATATTGATTAGCTTTATCCTCTTAGAAACTAAGTGAGTGGCTCTATATGAAGTATATACATTACACTTACCTTCCTCATATACCATCTATAGCATTCTCTTATTAACTCTCGAACACTTTTATTACCATTTCTATCATACTTTTTCCTTCTATTTTATTCCTGCCTGCACTTTTGTGCGCAGTCAACTTGACTTTTGATTTATGTGGCAATTCGTTATTATATTGCAATGTAGCACAAAGCGTATACTTCGTCGTTGCAGTGTAGCGCATGCAGGAGCAATAGTGGAGAGAGAAAGAGAGAGAAAGAGAGTAAGAAGGGATATATGCGGATAGTGCATGCAAATACAATACCCCATAGAAAGGGGAAAAAACGCAAGTGTGCACTTGTTATATTCTACAAAATAATATAAATTTCTTCATTATAGACAAAGTGCACCATTAAAAATACGAAATGCACAAAGTGTGAGAAATAAATGTACTACACTGAAGAATGGAGTGTAGAACTTGAAAGTAATCGAAAACTGTTGCATGCGAGTGGGAACGATTGTTACATATGTGCAGACAAACGGTTGCTGGCTATATAAGCATATATTTTGTTATAAAAGACTTCAAAAAAATATTTGATACATTTTTATTGGCGTAAACTTGATATTTGCGCAACAGTGGCATAGTTTTTAGTAACATCTTTTTAAATTATTAGAGATTTTATTTTGTGAGCTCAAACATTCACTTAATGAGCACTGATCTCAAAAATAAATAAAAATGTATCATATATAAATAAATAAATAAAAGAAAAAATAAATACAGAGAAGGAAGGTTCTTCTTCTTCTTCTTTGACGCAGGCGCCGCTTATGCGATTATAGCCGTATCAAAATTAGCTCGCCACTTGTTTCTTCTCTTTGCTATTTGGCGCCAGTTGGAAATACCAAGTGATACCCGGTCGCTCTCCACCTGATCCTTCCAACGGAGTGGAGGTCTTCCTCTCGCTCTGCTTCCGCCAGCGGATACTCCATCGAATACTTTCAAAGATGGAGCGTTTTCATCCATTCGGACGATATGACCTAGTCAGCGTTGCCGCTGTATCTTGATTCGCAGAACTATGTCAATGTCGTTGTATAGCTCGTACAGTTCATCGTTCCATCGTCTGCAGCATTCGTCATTGCCAACGCGCAAAGGACCATAAATCTTCCGCTAAATTTTTCTCTCAAAAACTCCTTAAGCCGGTTCATCGGCTGTCGACATCGTCCAGGCTTCTGCACCATATGTCAGGACGGGAATGATGAACGACTTGTAGAGTTTGGTTTTGGTTCGTCGAGAGAGGACTTTACTTTTCAATTGCTTACTCAGTCCAAAGTAGCACCTGTTGGCAAGATTGATTCTGCGTTGGATTTCAAGGCTGACATTGTTGGTGTTGTTAATGCTGTTTCCCAGATAGACGATTTTATCTACGACTTCCAAGTTGTGACTGTCAACAATGTCGAGGGAGCAAAGTCGCGAGTCCGATGAGTGTTTATTTGATGACAGGAGATACTTGCTCTTGCCCTCCTTCACTACCAAACCCATTCACTTCGCGTCTTGTCTAACTTGGAGAACGCAGAACTTACGGTGGGGTTGTTACGGACAATGATATCAATATCATCGGCATTCGCCAACAATTTTACACTCTTGTAGAAGATTTTAACTGCTCTGCAGCTCGTATTATTTCCTCCAGCATTAGGTTGAAGAAATCACACGATAAAGAGTCTGCTTGTATGAAACTTCGTTTGGTATCAAACGGCTCGGACAGGTCCTTCTCAATTCTGACTGCGCTTCTGGTATTATCCAGGGTCGGTTTACATAGCCGTATGAGTTTTGTGGTGATATCAATTTCAGATTTAGCGGCGTAGAGTTAGTTCCTTATCATGCTGTCGAAGGCAGCTTTAAATTGGTAAAAAGGTAGTGTGTATCAATTCTTTTCTCTCAGTGAATATCTGTTTAATAGTGGATTTGCCAGGTCTAAAGCCACACTAATAAGGTCCGATCAGTTTGTTGACGGTGGGCTTCAATATTTCACACAATAC
Source organism: Neoceratitis asiatica (assembly GCA_030068015.2). Taxonomy (NCBI): domain Eukaryota; kingdom Metazoa; phylum Arthropoda; class Insecta; order Diptera; family Tephritidae; genus Neoceratitis; species Neoceratitis asiatica. The sequence goes on from CM061527.1 coordinate 38,548,620, forward strand.
GCTAGATAGGATCTTATATGCGATATTAAGGAGACTTATCCCGCGATAATTGGCGCAGAGCGTGTGAACTCCCTTTTTTTGAATTAGGCAGATCAGACTTGGGTTCCATTCGTCGGGCATGCTCTCGTCCGACCATATTCTGCTAAGAACCTGATGCATGCACCTTGTCCGTCCTTCGCCGCCGTATTTAAATAGTTCCGCCGGTAAGCCATCAGCTCCTGCCGCTTTGTTATTTTTTAAGCGGCAAATCGCTTTTCGAACTCCTTCATAGTTGGATGATGAAACGCCTATACAATCTCAAGCTTTTCATACTCATGCATTTCAGCCTCTTTCTGTTTTTGTCTGCAAATGCGTATCGATTCCCTCTTCAGCTCTCGGTATCTATCCCCCTATCTGGCGACAGCCATTTACTTTCATGAAATTTCGTGCTATATATAACTGTATTTCGGGCCCCGGCGAAGTCAATCAGCCTCAGCCCGTTTGGGGATGTTTCGTCGTGGAGGCTAAATTTTCGCATTGTTGCGCCAAAAACACCTTTTATGCCCACCTTTGCGTTGAAGTCTCACAATTTTGACATTGTCACGGGGGCACCGCTCATAAGTGCATTCTAAGCTCTCATAGAAAGCACCTTTGGTCTCATTATCCTTCTCTTCTTGTTGAAGAACTTCGCTTTTATGAGAATTTCGGCTAGACATTCAGCCACCGGGGTTAATGCCAGGACTCGGCGACGGGGTCTCTCCCCCTCCACTACCCAACACCAAATTTGCGCCCCTGGAGTTATGTTCAGAAATTAGCGCAAAGCACCCAAAGTAGTTATTACACAAAGTTAGATCGTCACAATATTCCTGAAGCTAAAATTTCTCCTGATTTTATTGTCACAATCTTTACATAATATTTATTCTCTTCGGCTTTCCAAATAAATTTTCTACTCCCCACAGTAGAATGCTTTCCATTATATATAAATTTATATATGTGCATACTTATATACGGTTATATTTTCCAAAAAAACCATTGTTGCTGTAATATAAAAAAAATAAGAAGAAAAAAATCTTCCTTCAACTCAATTCCATTTACTCTTCTTCTTCTTTAATCAAATTCATCTCTCTCTCTCGTTGCATATTCTCCCTACTCGACAGCACTAATGAATATAACCTAAAATTCACTTTTATTGACATCTTTTCAAATTGTTATCTTGTCTGTCAATTTGTATGCAGAAAGAACGACATTTGACTTTTTAATTTCAAACATATATTTTTCTTTGCTTTTAACTTTTCTTTTTCTTTCTAACTATTTAGATTTTTTATATGATTTTTTTCCATGGAAATTCTCTACTGACTTTCTTTTCAATTTTTAAATATGCACCTTCGTTGGCATTTGTTTTAATAAAGTTCATTTTATATTTCTACAAATAGTTAAAGACATGTTGTCATTTGATATACATATTTATTTTGTAGGAAAAAAATATACCGTTATTTGCATAAATTCACTTGCATACTTTTAGGTCATTAACGACAAGTAAAAAAGAGAGTAAAGAAAAAAAAAATACCTACTACTTTGCTTGCCAGTAAATTATGCACAAATTGTCTACCGTCAGACAGATGGTCTTATCACATTTCGCTTGTCAATGGCAAAAATGTGAAACCTTTCAATTGCCGTAGAAGTTGCAAAACTAATAGGAAAATAAAAAGAGATAAGAAGTGGAAAACATTTTAGAGAAAGGATATACAGTAGGGTGTAAAGATTTTATCGTTAGATTTTTCAGAAACTCTTGACCTAAACATAAATCTAATTTTTTAATTTTAAATATTGAACTTGAGTGTGTCGAATAGCAAATTTCACGCGCTCAGTTGCTATTTTGACAGATTTATGACACAAAATTTCAACTCTAAAACATCGGTCGCATATATGTTGTAGTGGACCGATCTGGACGGAAGTAGTTTGCGTTCACGGAGACAGTACTCACATATATCAGACCACCGCCCATATACCATAATATATAAAATTATTCATGAAATATATATAAAATGATGTAAAATACAGTTGTAGTGAAATTTCGATATCAGCGCCATCTGTGTGTTTTATGCTGACCCAAAATCTTTTTGATTTGAAAATTAAAACGGAAGTTATAAATTGCAGTGAAGTTCAGTAGTTTTCAGCACAAAATAATTGCCGTTTGTATTTAAGAAAACTCAAAAACGACAAAAAGTTGTTTTGATTTTTTTTTTGGAGATTTCGTTCCACTTTTTAAGCGCTTCTAATTATTCTAATATGCAGAAGACCTAAGGTTAGAGCTTAAGTTCACAGATTCAGCTATAACTTGTAGCGCAACTCTGCAGTTTTCAGCACAAACTAATTGCAATTTCTATTTTCGAAAATTAAAAAATACAAAAATTTCTTTTAAAATCTTCGGTTATTTTCCGAGAATTTGTTCCGCTTTTTATATGCTTCTAAGTATTCTACAATGTAGAAGACCACGGCTGAAGCTTAAGAACACAGATTCTTTATACTTTAGAAATGATCGTCGGGAAATAACGGGTGATACATTTCGAGGTTCCTTACTTTTTTAAAGAAAAAAACACAAAAAAATTGAAATTTAATGGGGAGTGTTTGTCATAATTTGAAAGGACATTCCTTGGCATTTTTTTAAGATTATCTCCTTCAAATGTTGGCCGCGGCTACGTCTCAGATGGTCCATCCGATGAGTCCAATTTTCGCTGACTCGTTCGAGCATTTCAACTGGTAACTGGCAAATGACACGAGTGATATTTTGCTCCAAGGCCAGAATCGAAGCGGATTGTCCGCATAGACTTTAGACTTAACATATCCCTACAGGAAAAAGTCTAACGGTGTGATATCATACGATCTTGGTGGCCAATCGACTGGTCCAAAACGTGAAATTATCTGCTCACCGAAGTGTTCTCTCAATAAATCCATTGATAGATGTGATGTGTGGGAAGTGGCGCCGTCTTATTGAAACCAAATGGCGCGGAGATCACGAGCTTCAATTTCAGGCATCAAATAGTCGGTTATCATGGTGCGATAACGGTCGCCATTGACGATTACGTTCTCACCGGCATCATTTTTGAAGAAATATGGACCGATGATTCCACCCGCCCACAAACCACAACAAACCGTTGTTTTTTTTGGATAATATGGCAGCTCTTGAATATCTTCAGGTTGTGGCAATTTTGCTTTCTTATATACCCATTGAGCCAGAAATGGATGTCATAGCTGAACAAGATTTGGTTCGAAAACGTCGGATCTTCTTGAATCTTTTGAAGAGCCCGTAGAGCGAAGCGATGTCGCTTGAGAAGTTCGAACGGCTTCAATTCCTGCACAAGTTGTATTTTGTACGTTTTCAATTTAAGACCTCGACGTAAAATACGCCAAGTCGTCCCATACGTCAGTCGGTGTTGCTACGAACGACGCCGAATCGACTCCCCACGGTCTTCGTGTACACTCTCAGTTACGGCCGCTATATTTCCTTCACTGTGTGCTGGACGTGGTCTGTTCGGTCGAATATTATCCAATAATGAATGCTGAGCTGCAAGTTGGCTGATGGTGTTGCGAATAGTACGCTCAGTAGACCGATTATGTTGACCATAAGTTGAGCGAAGCGCGCGAAACGCATTCTTTACAGAACGTGGTGTTTCGTAATAAAGTTGAATGATTTGTAAACGTTATTCAGGCCTAAGTCTTTCCATGATGAAATGCCAAACAATATTGAACAAATATAATATGACAAATGGACATAACTCACGCGTGAACTGTCAAAAAAGGGCTATTGAAAAACCTCTGCTTGGATGACCCTTTATATTTTCTTTCATTACTTTGATTTTTAATTATTCTGAACTTTTTATGACCCACATAATAACTCTGCAATAAATTTTTTCTATTTTTTGTTGGCTTCATTGGCATTCAAGACTAATATAAGACATTTTGTAGTCTAACAAACTCCGCTGTTGAAATATCGTGCTTGGCCAAGCTGAGTACGAGCACTTTTTCATAGTTGCCAGTATCTGCAAATTTAAAATTTTTTTAATTTTGTATTCCGCGACTTTCATTTTTGCTCTTTCTTTCTCTACACCACCGCACTTTGGCATGCAGCTTCCTTTTAGCCTTTCGAATTTTTAATAATATATATATTCTTTGCTTTATGCTCATATTTAAAAATTAAATTTAATAGTTTCTATGTAAATAGTGGCACGTTTTTGTACTCTATTTTGCAATATTCTTCTTTAGATCCTTATACTCCCTTCTTGCTTTCATGCGAATTTATTTTTTATAATCAGTGTCTGCTGCCCCATGTTTGTGTTCGGTTGACCGGTTTAGTTTTCTTGGGTTATGCACGTAACCCCTACAAACACTAATACAAAAGCATGCGCTCAAATATATATATACATACACACAAATATATTTTGTGGCGGGCTCAACTGTTTTCCTGCGTTGGCAACTGTGTGTCTCTGTGTTTGTATGTATATGTGGGTGTGTGTGTGCATATAATAAATGGTGGCTCTCATTATGTTTAACTGATTTAAATTTACGATAATATTTATTTTTACCCGACAACGTTCCGGAGTAAGCACGGCGTGTATATGTATGTATATGGCAGGAAGATGAAGTCACCATAAAGACACTTAGTTTGTTTGGCTGATTGTATTGTAAGACTAGAGCGTTTGGCGATAAGGAGTTAGTAAGAAAATTATGTTAAGACCTGAATGGAGTCAGCGTCATTGAAATATATAAAAGTAAACTATGCTAAGACAACGGTAAGCTAAGGTGAGCTTAGTGTTGGTTGCTTTTACTCTATTTCTGTTGGATGTGGGAGCACTGTGTTTTCGGTGCGTTCATACCAGGTTTTATGTCTTAACTTTTTTCATTTTTTTTTTTGAAATTTAATATTTGCTTTAATCTAAATGACCGTTAGGTGTATCTTCTTCTTTGTTTCTAAAAAGCTTGTGAAAAAATGAACGCCGTTTTATGGATGGTGGGACTTGTAGTTTAATATTTATTAGCATATAAGCGTAGAAAAGAGTTCGAAATTGAGTTTATACAGATTTTTTTCCTAATGGAATTACCAGTTTAGCACTAAAATTTAACGGTCGGATACTTACATTCTTAGGCTATCAAGACAAGAAAGAGAGAGTACTTGAAATAACTGAAAAAGGGGTGCTAGGACGTACTGTCTCATACAACTTTGGCCTAGTATAAGCCACTTCACATAAAGCACAAATTAATTATGTCCTCCCCTAATCAATGATATCACTAATATCCTCATTGTAAAAGGTTTTGAAGCTACCTTAAACCCAAATTAATGGAATGAAAATGCAGAAGAATGAAAAGTTAGAGCGATTTCGTATTTTCTCTTCTTCTTCTTCTTCTTCTTCTTCTTCTTTAGCCCCTAAGTCTTCCCCCGTAAACTCCCAAAGGCGCCCCATCGGAAGATATTACGCTTCTTTACCATAAAATACGACGGGCATGATGAGCGACTTGTAAAGTTTGTTATTTGTTTATCGAGAGAGGACAAGACGAAATTATCTATAACTTGATGACAGGAGATATTTCGTCTTACCCTCATTCACCACCAGACGCATTCGCTTCGCTTCTTTGTCTTACCCGGAGAACGCAGATCTTACGGTGCGGTTGTTAACATATGCCAATGATATCAAAATCAACGGTATACGCCAACAATTGTACACTCTTGTAGAAGATTGTACCTGGTATATTTAGCTCTGTAGATCGTATTATTTTCTCCAAATTGACGAAATCACACGATAAAGAGTTACTTTGTCTGAAATCTCGTTTGGAATCGAACGGCTCGGAGAGGTCCTTCCCAATTCTGACTGCGCTTCTAGCATTATCCAGGGTCAGTTTACATAGCCGTATGAGTTTTGAGGGGATATCGAATTCAGACATAGCGCCGTAGAGGCAGTTCTTTATCGTAATGTCGAAGGCATTTAAATCGATTAGGTCATGTGTATCGATTCTTTTCTATCGGGTTTTCTCCAAGATTTGGGGTATGGTGAATATCTGGTCAATGGTGGATCTGTCAGCTCTAAGGCCGATAAGGGCCGATTAGTTTGTCGACGGTAGGCTTTAATCCTTCACAAAATGCGCTAGATAGGACCTTATATATGATATTAAAGAGGCTTATCCTAATATAATTGGGGCAGACTGTGGGGGCTTCCTTTTTTGGATTGGACAGCGCACACTTAGATTACATTCGTCGGGCGCTTTCCTCCAACCATATTCTGAAATGAAGCTGATGCCTGCTCCTTGTCAGCTCTTCGCCACCGTAGCTCTGCTGGTAAGAAATCGGCTCCCGCCGCTTTTTTATTTTTTAAGCGAGCAATCGCTTTTCGTTTCATAGTCGGATGATGGAACGTCTATACCATCGTCATCGAATGGTGTTTCAGATTCGCCATCGCCGGGGATTTCACTTTCACTACCATTGAGCAGGTTGGAGAAGTGTCCTCTACATACACTAAGATTGCTCTGGACATCTGTCACCAAATTACTTCCTTCGTCCCAACATGAGCTTGCTTGAGGTCTTGAGGCGTTCTCCGCATCTTCTCATAGAATTTTAGTATTATTGTCCGCTTACTCACGCATTTCAGCTTCTTTCATTTTTTTTTTTATAAATTCCTCTCGCTTCCCTCTTCAGCCCTCGGTATCTATCCCGCCCTCTACGTGTTGTAGTCTATCGCAGAGTTGCGAGGTAAGCAGTGTGCTTTCACTCTACTGCATTTTTTAAAACCAATTGTGTCTGAAGCAGCGGTGGTAAGGAGTTTGCTCTTTCGTTCCACAGCTCCCTTATATCGAGTTGCTGATGAGTTGCAAGCCGAGTAGAAAAGTTACTGGCTGTCTGCTGTGATTGAAGCTTTCCGACGTTGTGCCTTCATTGTGTTTGTTGATCGACGCTATTTGGCGCACAGAGACGGGTGCGTAGTTTTGCTGCTACAAGATAATGGTCCAAGTCGATATTTAACGCTCTCAACGTACGCCCGTCTAGAAAACTGGATACAAGTCTTCCATTTAACACAACATGATCGATTTGGTTGCGTGTTTTACGATCTGATTCTGCGTTGAATTTCCAGGCCCACCTTATTGCTGGTGTTACTGTTTGTTCCAAAATAAACAAAATTATCTACAAATTATGGGAGCCAAGACTTTTCGTCTTGTTCTCGTTCATTACCAAATCCATTTGCTTCCCTTCCTTAACCAATCTGGGGAAAAACGAACATATGGCACGGTTATTAGGGCTAATCAAATCAACATCAATTTAAAGATTTTTAATTATTCCCCTGCGGTACGATGATCCGCATTGTTACAGCTCTTTTTTGACTTTTTCAAAAACCAATAGTTTCGTTTGCAGCTCTAAGTAGAGATCTAGAAATGAAATCCCATAGTTCCTTATACCGAGTTGTAGATGAGCACTCCCAGAGAGCAGGAGTGCAGTTCGAGTAGAACACAGTTATCTGTCTCTTGTGATTGCAACTTTTCGACGTTGAACCTTCTCTATGTTTGTTGACGCATCTCTAAGACACATTTGTAAGACACTGGACGTGTCTTCCGCCTACCATTACATGTTCGGTCTGGTTTCGAATCTTTAAATCGAGTGATAGCAAAGTAGCTTGATGGTTTCTTTTGTGATAGAATCTGTTATTACCATATTACCGACCCAGACGAAGTGGATTAGCCATTATTAGCTCATTAAAGTCGCCAAGCACGACTTTGGTGCCTTGACGTTTCTTCCGATGATCGACCGCTTGTAAAAACATTGAGCACAACATATTTGGTGCGGAGAGAGTCGTACTGTGTAATAATAAAGTATTAAAAATTGTGTAAAAATACTATTATTTTTATTATTTTCAATATACGCGCGTCTATTAAAGGTATAAATAATTTCGGTTGTGTATACGCAACGGTGTACTAAATTAACTTTATTAGTTTAAATTATTAAAAAAATTTAGCAATTCAATTTTAATAGTACAAAAACTTTCAAAAAAAGTCAGATTTATTATTTTTATAAAAATCTTTTTTTTTTTTCGTCGGTGTAGTGCAACTGAGAATTACAAAATTTTGGCTTTAAAGTTTTTTATATTCTTTACTTGAGGAATAACTACTTGAAAATTTGTATAGTAAATTGTACGTCTTTGAAAAATCGTCTCCAAAAGACTTGAATATATTCAATATGTTCGAAAGTTCTAATGTTTCAAATTGAATTGAATTTTACAAGTAAATAAATTTAGGTAACGTATACGCAACGGTGTACTAAAGTAACTTTTTTAGTTAAAATTATCAAAAAAATGACAATACAATTCAAAATCTTTTGAGTGGGTTTCGTGGAACGGATGATGGAAAAGAAATCTTAATTTAAATTTCTTTATTTTCTTATATTGAAGTTAGAATGTAAAAAAAACGGCTGTTGAGAAAGTAAAACACTTCGCATATTGAATTAAAGCTAAACTTAATGTGCTCATCATTGATTTCAACTCTGACCTTGCTGATATAACAAAAAACCGGGCACTAAAGGGTATACACTTTCATGCTCTCTCATTACTCACTTACCCACATCAATTCTCGAGAGCAGCTGCCGTAAATTAAACTTTTTTCCTCCTCCATTTTTGCTATCTTTCTGGTCCTTTATCAGTATAATATTGGCAGATTTGTAATTTTCTTCTCAATTTTCTGGTAATTTTATCGTTTAAGTTTTCAAATATTTTTTGAATTTTTCTTTTGGCGCCTTCGTTGCCGTAGTACTGGTGTTTTAATAATTTTTATATAATTTTTTTTTGTACATGCATAGTAATTTCTTCGCATTTTCATTCAGACTCATCTCTTACTTTCATTGCTCTAGTTAATAGAGAGGGCATTGCAAGAGAAAACAAATAAGCCGCAATTCAGTTGACTTTTTTTACTGATTTTTCCGCTTTACAACTAAACTCACATATATAAAGGGTGAACCAAGTAGAGGCGCTTTTTTCAATAGCCTTATTTTTAACAGCTCACGCGTGAGTCGTGTCAAGCTGTAATGTTATTTTTGTTCAGTATTGTTTCACATTTCATCATGGAGAGACTTACGCCTGAACAACGTTTACGAATTTACAATCAATGGATTTATTGAGAGAACACTTCGGTGAACAGATAATTTCATGTTTTGGGCCAGTCGATTGGCCATCAAGATCGTGTAATATCACACCGTTTGTGGGTATCTGTAAAGTCTTGGAGCAAAACAGCACTCGTGTCATTCGCCAGTTACCAGTCGAAATGCTAGAACGAGTCATCGAAAATTGGACTCAACGAATGGACCATCTGTCACATGATTAATTCCTTCGTCCAACCATGAGCTTGCTCCGGTCTGGAGGCGTTCTCCGCATCTTCTCATAGAATCTTAGTATTACCCTTGTCCGCAAGCTTCCCAAGCTCTTCCTACTCACGCATTTCAGCCTCTTTCTTTTTTCTTTTATAAATTCGTCTCGCTTCCCTCTTCAGCCCTCGGTATCTACCCCGCCCTCTACGTGTTGTAGTCGATCGCAGAGTTACGAGGTAAGCAGTGTGCTTTCACTCTACTGCAGTTCGATATTTCTCGTTGTACCAGCTGTTTTTCAGGCATTTTTGAAAACCAATTGTATCTGGAGTTAGCTCTTTCGTTCCACAGCTCCCTTATATGGAGTTGCTGATGAGTGCTATCAAAGAGCAAGCCGATTAGAAAAGTTTCTGGCTGTTTGCTGTGATTCAGCTTTCCGACGTTGTGCCTTCATTGTGTTTGTTGACCGACGCTGTTTGGCATACATAGACGGGTGTGTAGTTTTGCTGCTACAAGATCCAAGTCGATATTTAACCCTCGAGACGTAGCCGCGGCCACCATTTGAAAGAGATAATCTTTAAAAAAATAAAGGCTAAAGAATGTTCTTTCGAATGGCAATAAACATTCCCCGCTGAGTTCGAGTTACTGTGTTTTTTTCTTTAAAAAAGTAGGGAACCTCGAAGTGGATCACCCCTTATTTATATAAATCACCGCTATGTAAGTATAGTTTTATACTTTCTTCATTTTCGTTGCTTTTCCAAGGCAACCAGTACAAGTATACAAGAAATGGCAAAAAAACATACAAAATGAGAGAAAAAACAAAAGCAAAGTTTATCCTTGTAATTTTGAGTTTCTTCTTACAAGGAACTACCAGTACCAGTTTGTTGTTGCTATTTTTGTAACACATTCTTATGACCGGTTATTGGCCTGCTGGCTGGCCGCCTATAGCCTCACAGTCACACAGCTATATCTGTGTGTGTGCGTGTGCGTATAAATTTGCTTTTGCAGGTAGCGCAAAGAATGCCAACACTTTCACCTACACAAGCAAGCACTTACAAATAAATATACATGCATACATATAATTTTTTTCTTTTCTGTTGCAAACTTTATTCATGCTGTCCGAAATTCTTATATTTCATTAAAACATACACATTTCCATATACATTTGTATATATGTATATCACTTGAACACAATTTCTGCTCGAGATAAAGGAAAAATTAGGCGTCCAGCAATAGCTAAGGAGATACAAACATATATATTGTAGATAGCTTATCAAAAGTAATAGAATTGCTGTTCGTGTGGGCGTTTTTCACAGCCTCATTTTGCACAGCCACATCAATTTCCTTATCTCACGTGGGCGCTTCATACTTATTCCATTTCATTAATTTGTCTAAAAGTTAAGTTTTCTGTGGAATTTTTCTTTCAGACAATTTGATATCGATATACGAATGTTAAGCTCTTCGTTGTTGTTGTATAGTACATTGTTTGTTGCTGTCATCTTAACACCAACTGATGCTGATACTGTTCTATTTTTGTATGTATGTACAAGTATTATGTTTTCTGACGCCTCAACGCCTCCAAAAAAGCCAACAAGTTGTTTATACTTTTAAGCTTTTATATGAGCCCTTAGGGGAGTGTTGATTCCTTAGAAATGCACGTGCCGAAAAAGAAGAAGAAATTAAATTATTTTAAGTCTGCTTCAGACTTTTATGCTTTTTAATACATCTTAAAGAATGAGTAGAAAGTGTCACTTTGAAAGCTTTAATTGCAGCCAGAAAAGGAGTGAGAATTTATAAATTGGTAAACAGTCTCCGTGGTTTTTTGTCAACAGATGGTGCTGTTGCTCTAATTACGAGTACAAGAATCCGATTGTTTCAAGCTAGCACGTACGGTTTTGTAAATTGCAATTCGTGCAAAAAGTTATTTAGATTTGAAAACTGGTGAATCATCCATGGAAATACGGTAAGTCATGCTTTCTTATTTTCAAAAAAGTTATAAAGCTGCAAAAATATGAGAATAATGTGAGTGAATGCCATAATACCCAAGAGTGGTGTGCTCGATGCCGTTCCGCAAAATTTTGATGTTAAAGATGTACCTCGGCTGGTTGGCCAGTTACTCAAAAACCCACTGAGATTTTGAAACGGATTGAGCTGGACTGGTATGCAAGCAGAAGTCAGAAGATAGCGGAAGTAGTAGACATTTTTAACGTCGCAGCTCAGAATTATTAACAAAAAAAATAGATTGGCTACCCAAAGATAGGACAAAATTGAAACCATTTCTGAAGCTACTCATCACGGTCCATGAAAAATGGGTTAAATAGGGAATAAAAAGGGAAAAATTCACGGTCAAAGACCTGTGACCATCCAAAAAAACATCTAAGCCTCAATTGGATGAGCTTTATAGACGACGAAGCAATTTGTCGCCAAGCTCTTCCTCCAATTTTCGTTTCTGCCGAAAGAAAAATAATTTTCTTTAATATTGGTTGTTGGGCTGGCTCGTACTCACACAATTTACTCTTTAGGAAAATACGCACTACTAGCTTCTTAGCTTCATTCGAAAAGTCAACGCCAACCATAGTAAAACATATTTTTGTGGCAAAATTAATTTTTTTATTTAACATAGTTCCCTTCAAGGGTGACACACTGATTATAGGAGCCCTAAATCTTTTCAATACCATTCTTGTTGTACGATTCACGCTTTGCTTCAAAACAGGCCTCAGTTTCGGCGATTACCTCTTCATTCGACGAAAATTTCTTCCCGGCGAGCATTTTTTTGAGATCCGAGTACAGCAAATAGTCGCTGGGGGCCACGGTGTGACACGGTGCATTGTCTTGGTGAAACAGTACTTCCTTTTTCTTCAAATGCGGTCTTTTTTCGGAGATTTTGTCCTTCAAACGATCCAATAACGCTATGTAATTGGCGCTGTGGATTGTCCTTCCTCTTTAAAAATAGTCAATGAAAATTATTCCATGCGCATCCCAAAATACAAACGCCATAACCTTGCCAGCCGGTTGTTTTATTTTTCCACGCTTTGGAGCGGGTTTATCGTGTGCAGCCTACGCGTATGACTGTCGATTGGACTTCGGAGTGAAATGATGGAGCCACGTTTCATCCATTGCCATATATCGACGCAAAAACTCGGGTTTATTACGCTTGAACATCTCCAAACATTGCTCCAAATCATCAATTCGTTGTCAAAATCAAAAGTGAGCTCGCGCAGCTCCCACTTTTTTTTTGCCTGCTATTTCATTCAATTTCAATTTACTACCATTCAAAATCATTTTGTGGATTTTTTAGATGTTTTCATTGGTAACAACCTCTTTTGAGCGTCCACTACGTTTACCGTCTTCGGTGCTCATTCCGCCACGATTTCCAATAGTATGATCGTATATATGTTTATAATGAACTTGCCAAAATCAATCTTGCTGAGTGTGTAGGAGGCAAAATTCTATAGTCGTCTAAATTGCTCGAAAAGTGAAGCAGCCCGTGATGGCAAACCCGAATATCAAATCACTCGTTTATGATGAAGTTCAAAAAGTAATTACATGCCTGAAAAATATGAAGCGACGGGAGCTGATATGGTCTACTAGCTGAGCTATTGAAATACTATTGCAAAGAACTGAAAAAGTCAGGTTCAATTAGTGCTTTAGATATGAAAGACTAAAACGAACCGTTAAAAAATTGATTGGATCTTATCAGAGCGGGCGTCGATCGGTATATCTATCAAGTGATGGGTTATCGCAGAGGCTCATTGCCTCCCTGCTACCTTACTAAAGAGGAGTGCGAGAGTGGATCCCCGTCACCAATAAACTTATGAATATGTTCGTAAGGACGGGGAGTAGTATTCGAGAGAGGCCGAGGCTGAGAGAAGTTGGCCGACTGTTTTTTTATATCCTCTTTTAGCCTTACCACCATATTACGAGCTGTGTGATATCGCTGTGACACATTCGCCGTCTTAATGGTTCTGAAAGATGAATGAGTGTGGTGTTCGCTGGTACCTTCGTAGTGGAGGAGTATGCTAGATCCTCGCCTATTTTCATAAAAATGAGGAGTAGAATCTCATCACAATCTTCTAGGAGGAAGAGTAGTTCCTCGCCTCTTTCAGTTGGTTGAACTTTGTCTATAGAAGAGGAGATAAATCCTTGTTGTTTCCTGAAGCCAAAAATAATAATAAAAGTAGGGAGTATGCATCGCCTATTTGAGTGAAAAACTGCCCACCACTAAATAGTCCGATCACATCTTCTGGATTCTGAGTCTGCGGTTGCTTCTTTATAATTTTTCTTAGTCGCAGACGCTTACTTTGTGTTAGAACTGCTATGTAATTTTGTAGAACTGCTATGTAATTATATATTTTACTATTTTAGTTAATAAAATTGGCGATAAAAGATAAAAAATTGAACCTACATCTATCTCAGAAAATATCAGAACTATAAATTTTAAGCTTCAAAATAGCTCATGCCAAACAGTATATAATAAAAAAGAGTTTTGATGGGCTTTAACGCATCAATATGTTTGGTTTTTCTGATTCAAAGAATTCAAACAGTAGAAGCACATATATTTGGGTATTTTCAATTAAATTTTTTTCAGTAAAACTCAATAAAAGAAAACTAAATAACAAAATTCTGAAATGAGAACTCATTCAAGCATATTTTTTCGCTTACTGCACACTCGCACAAACTTACATTTTGCCAATTCACACAAGTGAACAATACGAAATTTCGCAAAGAAATATATACAGGCACATAAATTTGCCTACATACTTACATACACACGCAAAAATTTGAAACAATGAATGAATTATTAAATATGTTTATGTGTGCGTATGAAATAGTAGTAGTGCCATAATTAAAATAAAAAAGAAACCTAAAAAAATTTCGAAAGTCAAAAGAACAATGCTGGAAAAGGTAAACAAAGCAAGGAGGGCAAGTTGAAAAAAAAAAAATAATAAACACAAAAAAAGCTGAGAAACAAAAATTAACCTAATGCAAACAATCGTGAGCGAGTAACTAAGCTATACTATGCAGAGGTCTGTGTACGTACTCGTTGAAAAAGAGGCATATGAATGAGGCACAGGAAAAAAAATGTATTTGTATGTTCATTAGAAAAAGTGAACGTTATAATTTTTTTGGCAATATTAGAAATATCTAAACTAATTATTTTTACAAATATAAAATCAATTTTAATAAAATTTTATTTTGTTTCCATTTTTTAATTAATATTTTTAGACAAAATTTATTGTAATTAAATAAATATTTATTTGTATTGACTAGAGTCTATAAGGGTTATAACCAGCTAGTGCAACTCATCTCTGACCTAAAGTCAAGTCAATAGCCCGTCACTCTGTCATTTCTGGCACACACACGCGCTTCCAACATTCTATCTAACCACAATAGGAAGGAAAATACCTTCAATCAACAACAGAATAAATATGTTTATGTCTTGTGCACTGTGAACTCCAATAAACAAACATAAATACACAACTCGCTCAGCAATGACCAACATGGCAACAAAGAGGTAGTCAACAATTATTACCACTGACCGTCGACCGACCCCCTTTTGAGCGTGTGAAACATGCCATGATTCTTGGACTTATGTCTAAACGAATTTTCAATTGCTTACAGCGTGTTACTAATGAACTTCTAACACCTCAACAGCTCACACTTTGAGCATTTGGGCGCTAAAAGCTTATAATCACCTTCGGTACATGCATTTCCACATAAATTCAACAACAACAAAAAAATACTGGTTTACATACATGCATATGTATATATTTATATACAATATAGATTAAACCTTTTTTATGTTTGCTTACCTTTTGGCGTTGGTTAGGGCTTGGCCCTAAGTATGCAGTGAGTATTAATAAGAAATATTAGTGTTTATACCCTTCATGCACATGACATGGTATATAAATTTTGGTTAGAAGTATGTAAGTACCAAAAAGAGAAGGGGTAGACCCACCGAAATTTAAACCGAATGTATCAGAATGAGGAGGTGAGTTGATTAGGGAGGTCCATCTGGGCGTCTATCCGTCTGCCTGTTTGAACTCAAGATACTCTCTCAATTTTCGAGATATTTCAACCAAATTTGGTTGGCAGATGAATATATAAGTTAAAACGATCATTTGTAGAAGCCGGCCAGACTGGATGACTAGGGCATGTATACCACCGATTGTTCAGATTTCAATTATAAATATATACTATAAATTGCGAGTTGGTACCAAAAATTATCAAACTCGGACTACTATAGCGTATAGTCCCCATACAACCGATTTGTTCAGATATGAGGTTTTGGGCCAAGAAAAAAAACCACCAAAAGAAGCAGCTAAGAGCGTGAAATTTGATATTATCCACACATATTATGAATTCGATATTGGTAGTGAAAATCATCGAAATCGGAATAATATATCATATAGTCACCATGCAACCGATTTGTTCAAATATGAGGGTTTGAGCCAAAAATCCGCCAAAAAACATCTAGAAGCGTATAATGGGGGTATATTATTATTCATGTGGGGTATAAAGACTTGGGCATGGCCGAACACATCCATTCTTTCTTGTTCCTTTTTTTAAATGCGGCTAGAGGCGTTTACGTGTTATACTTGTATTTGTATTTACTCACCTTTTCATGTATGCCTACACCTGTGTGCCATTTATTTTTATGTTTTGACTTTTTTCTTTGTAATTATAGAACAGTAATACACACACATACATACTTACTTACTACTTCCCTTTTAATTATCCCTGGGGTCTTATTAAGTTGATTTGTTTTAAGTGCATTAAGTGATTTTATTTTTGTTTATAAAATTTAATTAATAAGTGCAGTAATAATTCTATCACTACTCAGTCTATTGTCCATTTCTTAGGTTCATCAGATGTTTTAGTTTAATGTTTTCTATTTTAACCCCATTTCTATTTTAGCCTTTCATATATTTTAATATCGGAGCACGCTACTAGTTCTGAAATGAAAAACAAATAATATTTGCTAAAGACCAATCTATCGAAAAACAGCGAAAATAGTTGATTGTGTGAGGCGATGTTTCAATCCCTATGTAATATAGATGGTTGTAACTCAAGAGCGCAAAAGCTGGCGAGGACATAGCTCGAGACTTCGAGATTTTTTGGTGGTTGAAATTACAAAACTTTTAAATTTCAAAGTGTCGCTGAGATCGCTGTGCAACTTTTTGGCTGCAACAAGTTCGGTTATCTTCTACTCAGCAGAATGAGCGGAAGTTTCTCAAAACCGTTCTCATGAGATTAACGCATTCAACACCTCTGCTCAAAAGATGAAGTTAGCAGATAATATGTGGTCTTCAATGTCATCTCAATCAGGTAAACCAAACTAGAGATCGTTTCTTATTTTGATTGACAGCTGCTTTGCTTGAGATGAGCTTTTAATGTTACCAAAGCAATACACTATGTGTACCCTTGATATTGTTTCCTTCACTAAGCATTCATAGGTCGTGAAATTTATCTTCAAGTGGGGTTATAGGGTTACCCTAGCAAATGGAATGGAACTTCATTTAAACACAAGACCGATTAATTAAGGAGCGATATGTCCGGGGACATACTTTATGGTTCTGTGTACAGTTTGGTGTCTGTATGATCCCACAAGATAGTTATATATTACTAGAAAAAGCCTTAATTTGTTTTCTAAATATTTCTAATGTATTTTATCCGGCATGCGTTTCAAATAATTTTGTAAATTTTTAACTTCTTAAACTTCAATGCATTTGTTCTTTAGACACAGAAAACTGTGACCCTTTTATAGATTTTATATCTCGCTGGAAGTCACCAGAGTTGCACCGGAATCACGGAATAAAATATTTATTAAAATCTTTTTTAAAGAACTTATTCGCTAGGTAGCGCCAATATTTATTTCTTATTGAGATTTGTAAATTATTCTAGAGTATTTAAGATTGGTAAATTACTCTAGAGTCGCATTGCTACTAAAAACCGAATTGGTTTATATTTTAAATGTGTTTTTGAAATGGTGAGCGTAATATTTTAAAGAATATTGTTAAACTGTGCATCGCCTGAGTCAAATTGTATTGAAGACGTGACTTTGTACGTATGGAACATGAAGTTAATTCTAATAAGATTTCGAATTGATTTTGTATTCATTTATTTTATTTTAATATAATTTTTTCACATATTAACATAGCAAAAAACTATATTTTTTTCGCATATCCCTCAAATCGTGCCATAAGTACGATTTTTTGAATATATATTTCCCTCGTACGCCTTCAGAAAAAAGTAAAATTTTTTAAGCTGTACAAAATCACTGGCGAATACGAAATTTAATTGTATTGACCTAGACATATTTGTTCCATATATCAAACAACAAGGAAACATTTTCGAATAGATCGGTGCACTTCCCGGAAAGACAAAAATTTCCCAGGAAAGTTTAGGCTGTTGATGTGCCAGTCACTTATATATGACAGTTGAGATTAGAATGTGTGAAAGAAGTACTCACCAAGTGTCATTATGTTCATGTCTCATATTAAGGATAAACATATACTTTAAATTTTAGGATGGAAATTTCATTCGTTTTGGATTATATTAAATATTTCCATGTATATAAAGGATTATCCATTTAGCGATTTCGAAAGTACAGGACTGTATTTTGACATCTATCAAACTTAACTGTTAAACCAAACATGCTTTATTTTAGTTAGAAGATAGGCATTTATCAAAATTAATCGCTTAACAACTTAAAATGATGATTTTAAACGTGCCCACGTTTCGTGCTTTAAGAGTAGATTATGGTGCACATAATTTTCCAACTACTCAAACAATTGGTAAAATTTTAAAGAAGTTTGATGAGATATTATAAGGCATGTACATAATCATTTTGCCCGTTCGAAGTCAAATATCGCTGTTGTAAGTGAAAATATAACCGAAGACCCGAATGTGTTTATTTCTCAACGTTCTCAAGAGCTGAGAATTTTTAACGGCACATTATGGCGTATTTTGCATTTGGACTTACAACTACATACATATAAAGTCCAGTTTACAGAAAAATTGCGGCCAGCTGACCATTCACAACGCCATGGTTACGATGATTGGGTGCTTGAACAGCTAGCAGTGGATCCCGATTTTTCCAACAAAATTTTCTTCAGTGACGCGGCATATTTCTCACTTGGTGGATACGTAAATAATAGAGCTCCAGTTACCCGGATATCGAGCATTGCGAACAGCTCTATGCTCGCTCGATACTCGCTCATTGCTCAACTGCTCAGGAGAAAACTGTCACTTCTACCAATTTTTCTTTGCTGTATAACAAAATAGGCCTGTGAATAAAGCTCATTTACTTATAACCACAAAATCGGCACATTTAAGGCTCCGAGAATCCTGAAATAATTTTAGAGAGGCCATTACACACAAAACCACCTACTGTCTGGTGCGCTCTTTGGTCTGGAGATGTGATTGGATTTACTTCTTTGAAAATGATAACGGCGAGATTGGCACTGTCAATTCAGAGCGTTATGGTCATATGATAATAAATTTTTTTGGCCTGCAATTGAAGAATACGACTTGACAAATATGTGGTTCCAACAATATGGTGTCACACTATGCGAGCGAATATGGCTTTGGTTTGAGAGATATGTCCCGGCCGCGTAATCTCTCGTTTTGACGATCTCAATTTTCAACTGAGATGGTACGATTTGACACCGTTGGGCTTTTTTTTTTGAGGGGCATGCGGAAGACCGTGTTTATGCGAATAAATTTTTAACTCTTGAGCACTTGAAAACCAACAATCGTTAAGTTATGGCTGAGAGAATTACATCAAAAGGATCGAAGTTTGCAAAAATTCACGAGGCGGTCATTTGAATTATAAAAAAAAATCATTATATGTATATATTCGGCGCTTTGTAATCGCTGAAGCGATTTTCGGCAGAGCTCTTCCACCAATTTGTGGTTTTGCGTCTTGATGTTTTTTACCAACAAATCGAGGGATCCACAGTTTATTCTAAACCGCCTGCAAACGGCCGATTTATTTTCATGTAAAGCTTTTATTTCATGTGAGAAATACACTCGGAGGGCTTGACATTTCCTGCCGAGGAGCGACCGCATATTAGAAAAATTAATTTTCTATAATTTGGGATGTTGATCTAACCTGTTGATCTAACAGGCCTCCCGGATTGTAGTACGCAATGCCAACACTCGGCATTTGCGGCCGCTGGAATTTCATTTTCCCTACGTTTACTTTGGAAACCGCGATATGGGCAACCCTGTATATATACGAGGAGAGTTGGGTGTAAAATATGAAAAAAGGTGCCGCCGGAGTCAAATTAATGACAAAAACGATTTGTATCATTCGATTTGGCTTACAATCTGCCAGTTGAGCGTAATGTGTGTGGAAAAATTATTCACCAAGCATCGCAAACACGTGTTATTGTCAAAATTTTGAATTAAATTCAAAATTATTAAATTGGTAATTTGTCTGAAAACACTTCAAAAACTCAGCAGAGTAAGACTGCTGACAGTAAGATCTGCTGGCATCTGCTGCATCCATTTCGATTGTTAGATATCATCAACAAAGTCCAACTTTGAGTGTACTCAGCCTTTGAGCTCAGATAAAGTTTATTTATACATAGATATGTGCTTATCCCAAGGCAAGCAAAGAGCCATCACATCAAAATATGCAAAGAACTCAATTTAAATGTGACAACTTGATGATAAGTGGATAAGTGGATTATTAGCGAAGTTGTAACATTCGAACGACCAACCTGCTCGTTTAGCATAAATAAATAAAAAAAGGAAACAAAAATGTTTAAAATGGAAGAAAATGCATATTTGAAAGATCACTGACTTCACTTCGTCCTTTGGTACAGAATAAATAGGTTAAGCCAGTCAAAGCGCAAAAAATTGCATTCCCTGCTGCAATACTTAAGACAAAACGAATAAATACAAATTTGTTGCAGCACGTAGTGACAAGCGCCAGAACCAAAAGGACTAAACACACATCAAATGTACACCACGTAGCTGCTCATACAATGGACAGTGACTGAACGAAGTCTCCTCGTTGTTGTAATGCAAATTCCTTCATTGCGTTCAGGGTGAAAATGGGATTTGCTGACTCAGCATAGTTCGGGATTGGCACAACGCGATTTGAAGCGAATGAAATGCGAATGTCAGCTAATCCCAGGGTTACCTGCGTGCAGCGGAGAGCCTTCCACTCGCCACGCTTTACTGGCCATACACAAGCTATCATTTGTTGCTCTTTGCATTTGCAACATTGCAACATTGCAACGATGCTGCACAGTAAGGATGACAATACATTGTAAATATTTTGCTACAATTTGAGCGCTACGGAGTGGTGTGCTATGCTTGGGTTGAATTTGTTATTGCCAGCTGCCGATGTTTTGTTGCGTTGAGGGTCCATGTGAGAGGCGGGGGGTCGCCTGATGTTGGCTGTTGGCTGTTGCTCGTTGCTGGTTGCTGGTTGATGTTTGATGACTATGGAAGATACAGCAATTTACTACGTTTATCCAGTGGACGCTGAAGCAACGGGCAACGTTGCTTCTTGTTATTGCTTTTATGCTTTTTTTTTTGCAACTGTGCCTTGATGCAGAAGTGTTTGCCATGCTTTGCTTGCTATTGTTACAGTTGTTATGGCGCATAACTGCACTATTGTCAATGCAAATATGCAAGTCGCTGCGGAGGCGGCGGACAATAAAGCAAAACAAGGTAGAAACGTCCGCCTCTTAGCAGTTGGTGATGCAACCCACAGAGATTTTGGTGCAACAGCTGACAAAGTAACGAAAGGACAGTGCGTTGGCCAGATACTACACGCTGTTGTTGTTGTTGTTGTTGTTGTTGGTTTTGCCGATTTCACCGACATTTGTTTTGCGTTCAATTACATGAAATTTTGTCGAACGTACAACTTTGTTGTTGTTCTTGTTGTTGTTGTTGTTGTTGTTGTTGTTGTTGTTGTTGTTTTTGTAAGTGGCAATGCACTCAGTCATGTTGTCATTTGCTGGAAGTAACAAAAAAAAAATTGCCATACAATTGAACAGCCGAAGACCACAATGCCGCTTCAGTAGGTTTGAGCACGCTTCGGCTGGCTATTTGAAAATAAAGAGCAAAAAAGGAAAAATGACACAAACGCCCAGCAACAACAACGCTCCAAGCAGAACTTTTTTTTTTCTTGCTTTCAGCCAGTGATTGTAGCCTTTTGCAGCATAAATTGGACTTTTGCCGTTTGCTATGCACTGCAGTTTGTTCTTCCTTTGTTTTTTGTGTCAAAGCAATTTTTGTTGCTCGCACTCGTATTTTGCATTTCACATTTTATAGCATAAATACATATAGACGTTTGCACGTACAAGTGCGCTTTTGTAGCTTTTTTGCAGCACAAACTGTCTGAATCCATTTTGCGTGCAACATTGTTATCATTGCTGTTATTTGGATTTGCCTCGTCGGCTATTTGCGCAACGATGATGAATGCGCTCAATATTCCACAAGTAAACAGGCATACATTTTACAAAGGCAACAAACGATGCTAAAGGATATCACTCGCTTTGGCTGTTAGGCTTTATAAAGTGTAGGCTTTTGGGAGATAAGATAAAAATGTCAATAAACCTACGGTCGATAAGGCTCCAGTCAGCGTTTAATTTACGTCAAGTGTGTTCACACCGTAGGCGCTACTACTATAAGGCTTCTAATAAAAATCTAACCGGCATAAAGGGCGCCAAATCGCATCCATCTTAACTCTGCAGGGAAGTACAACGAGACATTTAATTTCCAGTACCTTTCTCTCGGAGAAACAACTGCTAACCGAATATTGCACAATATACTGGAATTGTCCCTGCAAGGGCAACTTGAACCAGCAAACGTTCGAAGTTTTCAATTATTACCAAAACAAAGCACACCATAGATCGATGTTGCTGAAAGCAGGAAGGAAAGCATGATAGGAGGGTTCATCATAGACACTTCACGTGCATAGACCGGGTATAATTATAAAAACTAGATGAAAAAGTAAAGGCAGTGGGGGAAGGATATCTGCTGATGATGATGACTTACCTCTTTGCATATCCACTCAAGCCCACTCATCTAACACTCCTCTCACTCTGGTCCGAACCCGTTGAAAAAGTACGTTTCCTGGGCCTCCCGTTAGATGACCACGATGACTAAGGTTGGTCCCACCAGAACACTTTATTTGAATACCGATTGGAGCTGGATGTATGTAATTCTACTAGTACAGAAGGTATTTGCAATTAGAATCTTTGTTAAAGTTCGGTTTCATTGAGATTTTCGAAACTTTATTATAGAGCCTCGTGAATACCAAGCGAGAATGGCATGTAGATCTCCAACCTACATACATAAAAACATGATTATACTATAATTTATACCTTTTTTTTAAATTAACTGTACATAAGTACTTTTAAAATAAAACGAATGAGGTTCTCTCTGAGCTGAGCTGAGTTTTTTCTTTTAAATTGGTGAGCCAGAACTTTAATAGAGATGAAACAAGGTTCTGTCTACACAGCCCGATTCAGTGAAGTGCATCTTTTAAAGGGTGATCCAAGTAATGGTACTTTTGAAATAATCTTTTTTTGACAGCTCACGCGTAAGTTGTGCCAAGCTGTAATGTTAATTTTGTTCAGTATTGTTTGGCATTTCATCATGGAAAGACTTGCGCCTGAACAACGTTTACAAATCATTCAACTTTATTACGAAAATTCACGTTCTGTAAAGAATGTGTTTCGCGCGCTTCGCTCAACTTATGGTCAACATAATCGGCCTACTGAGAGTACTATTCGTAACACCATCACCCATTTTAAGATCCAGCTTCCATTACTGGATAATATTCGATCGAATAGACCATGTCCAGTACGTAGTGAAGAAAATATTGCGGCCGTACCTGATAGTGTACACGAAGACCGTGGAGAGTTGATTCGGCGCCGTTCACAGCAACTCGGACAGACGTATAGTACAACTTGGCGCATTTTACGTCAAGATCTTAAATTGAAAGCGTACAAAATACAGCTTGTGCAAGAACTGAAGCCGGCCGACCTTCCCAAGCGACATTGCTTCGCTCTATGGGTTCCTGAAAAGTTCCAAGAAAATCCGACCTTTTCGAGCCAAATTTTGTTCAGCGCTGAGGCCCATTTCTGGCTCAATGAGTATGTAAACAAGCAAAATTGCCATACTTGGGACGAGGAACAACCTGAAGAGATTCAAGAGCTGCCATTTCATCCAAAAAAAGCAACGGTTTGGTGTGGTTTGTGAGCCGGTGGAATCATCGGTCCATATTTCTTCAAAAATGATGCCGGTGAGAACGTAACCGTCAATGGCGACCGTTATCGCGCCATGATAACCGACTATTTGATGCCTGAAATTGAAGCTCGTGATCTTCGCGACGTTTACGACATTTGGTTTCAACAAGACGGCGTCACTTCCCACACATCGCATCAATGAATGGATTTATTGAGGAACAATTCGGTGAGCAGATAATTTCTCGTTTTGGGCCGGTCAATTGGCCACCAAGATCGTGTGATATCACAACGTTAGTATTTTTCCTGTGGGGATATGTAAAGTCTAAAGTCTATGCGGTCAATCTCGCTTCAATTCAGGCCTTGGTGCAAAACATCACTCGTGTCATTCGCCAGTTACCAGTCCAAATGCTGGAACGAGTCGAAAACTAGTACTTTCCTTCCGTTGTTATTCATTTGAAGCGTTCCTTCAAAATTTTTTAACTTTTTGCTAGAAAAATTATATATTAATATATATTAATATATATGTATACCTTTATTATACTCTGCCATATTTTATGTTTGGCTATAATTTATAACAGTCAATTTCGTTCTGCCAAAAAAATTTATGCAAAATTTATTGCAAAGCGTTCTGCAAGATTATTATTATGGCCTAACAAAATCCTCGATAGAGCACCCAAAAATGCTTTGACTTATAAAAAAAAAAGTATTTAAAACAAAATTGCTTTCCTTTAGGACTTCACACTCGCTCCGTCCCGTCAACTTTTTATTGCAAAAATATACCCATATTAAATTTGACTCATCACAAAAAATACTTTATGCGCACTCTCATCATTTTGTAAACAGTATCCCACTGCGTATACCCAAAAATTTCACTAAACACTTTTTTCACTCAGAGCTTTAGCACTCCCAAGTCATCACCGAATTTGCGCACCAAATTGCATTGCCACTTTTAAAATAACAAAAAAAAAAACTTGCAACTCAATTTTGTTTGCCACATGTGAAATGGAAAATTTGCTGCCAATTCGATGCTGCAACATCAAAAATAAGTAAACAACAACAAAAAAAATTTAAAATTCGCAATGAAAAAAAGCGGAAAGCAAAATCATAACAAAAGTGACTAAAGTAAGCTGCACAAATCGCATTCAAACAAATTTGCAAAATCACATGAATGAAGTTGTGCTGAAAATATGAGAATGTGTAACGCAAAAGCGGTGATAAAGCGCAGCAACATGTTAAAAGGAATGACAAAATGAGGGAGAAAAAAATTTTAAATAGAAAATGGAAAATAGTGCAAATAAACGCCATAAAAAGGGAAGTTTGCTTTATATTTTTATACAAACTGAAAAAAAGATGACGTGAAAAGTGTGAAAATTGGCAAAATTCATGGAAAACACGATGAAAGATATGCATGGAATCGTATAAAAAGAGCGGGAAAGGATTGAAATTGAAGAATAACATTTAACAGAAAATATTTTGAAATGTAAATGCGGAAAGCAAAAGGAAAAAAGGGAGGAAGAATACAAATAGAAATTGCATTGTCACCAGCAGCACAGATCTAGTGTTTGATTTATGTGCTCGCTATGTGACAGCATAGCAAAGTGAATGAGCGCATATACAACAATAACAATAACAGCAAACAACAACAGTAACAAGAACGCAAAAAACTCAAAGAGAATAAACTATTACTGCTACCCATACAAAATGTATTTAACTTGCAACAGGAGGCAAACTCATACACACATTTGCATTTTTTGGATGTTTGTGTATTGGTATCTGATAGAAATCTGCATAGAAACGAACTAGTTGCAAATCATTGAAAATATCTTTTGCTTTGTTTACGCTTTCTGGTGCTTTCCATAATGCTAACGGTTTATTATCTACATAGATATCTAACTGCACAGAAGCGCATTTGCGCTTATACCTACCGTCACTGTATGCATATATATAAAAGTGTGACATATGTATAAACCTTATCGTATAAATGTTGGTATAGGAATAATTTGTGACTAATTTCAGTATTAATGAAAGGTTTTTTGTCTCTACATTCGTTTTACTTTGTTAAATTTCACGAAGAATTCAATCAAAATAGTGATTGACTTAAGCAAGGTATTCAATGCACACAAGCTCTGCTCAAAATTTGAATTGAACTTTTATTTTCCTTAAAAAACTATTTAACAGGTCATCCATTTCGAGATTACTAATTTTTTTAAAGAAAAGAATACAGAAAATTCAAATCTAATGGGGAATGTTTATTATCATTCGAAAGAACATTATTTGGCATTGCTTTTTTGAAGATGATCTCTTTCAAAGGTTGGCAGTGGCTACGTTTTAGATGGTCCATCCGTTGAGTCCAATTTTCGATGGCTCGTTCGAGCATTTAGGCTGGTAACTGGCGAATGACATGCGTAATATTTTGCTCCAAGGTCTGAATCGCATAGACTTTAGACTTTACATATCCCCACAGGAAAAAGTCTAATGTTGTGATATCACACGATCTTGGTGGCCAATGGACCGGCCCAAAACGAGAAATTATCTGCTCACCGAATTGTTCTCTCAATAAATCCATTGATTGATCAGATGTATGGGAAGTGCCGCCACCTTGTTAACCAAATATCGCGAAGATCACGATCTTCAATTTTAGGCATCCAATAGTCGGCTACATGGTACGCTAACGGTCGCCATTGACGGTTACCTTTTCACCGGCATCATTCTTGAAGAAAACTGGACCGATGATTCCATCGGCCCACAAACCACACTAAACCGTTGTTTCTTCTGGATAGAATGACAGCTTTTGAATCTGTATAGGTTGCTCTTCGTCCCAAGTGCGGCAATTTTGGTTGTTCACATACTCATTGAGCCAGAAATGGGCATCATCGTTGAACAAAATTTTGGGTCGAAAACGTCAGATCTTCTTGAAACTTTTCAATGGCCCTTAGAACGAAGCGATGCCGCTTGGAAAGGCCGAGCGGCTTCAGTTCATGCACAAGCTTTCTTTTTTTAAGCTTTTAGATTAATTAATTTCGACTTGAAATGCGCCAAGTCGTTCCGCACGTCAGTCAGTCCGAGTTGCTGCGAACGGTGCCGAATTGACTCTCCACGGTCTTCGTGTAAACTCTCAGCTACGGCTGCTATATCTTCTTCACTGTGTGCTGGGTGAGGTCTATTCGGTCGAATATTATCCAATAATGAATGCTGGGTCTCAAGATGGGTGATAGTGTTGCGAATAGTACGCTCAGTAGACCGATTATGTTGACCATAAATTGAGCGAAAGGCGCGAAACGCATTCTTTACAGAACGTGAATTTTCGTAATAAAGTTGAATGATTTGTGAACGTTGTTCAATCGTAAGTCTTTCCATGATGAAATGCCAAACAATACAGAACAAAAATTAGATGACGGCTTTAAACGGCTCGTGGGTGATCTGTCAAAAGAACTTTTACTCGGCTCACCCTTTATTTAAAAAATTAAAAATAAACGTAACATATTCCTAAAGATGAATTATAAAATGTGTTTAAACATTAAAAATAACGGAATTTTTCATTTAATTCTAAATTCAGAAGAGCTAAATTGTTGCTTCACATAAATCTCAGTTTAGTAAATCAACTTGTCAAATATTAAATCCATATAAGCCCAAATATAACACAAAAACAATAAATATAATTCAATATAAAACAATGTCATGGAAAAAAATATTAGCCAAAAAATGCGCTTAAAATTAAAATGAAACATATAATATTATCTGGCATAACTTAATCCTAAAAAAAAAATTTAATTTTAATTTTTTGGGGGTAGTCTACATACCTTCATATAACACATACATATAAGAGTATATGTTATCTTTGTCTTAATACATTAAACATAATTTTCTATCTATTACTTTGTGTAAGCAGATTCTCAGTGGAAAACCTTATCAAAACGGAAAACAAACAGAATGAATTTATTGATGCAATATAATTGATATGAGTAAAAACAATACACAAGAGAGTATTGTAATTTTATACAAAGAAATAAATTTTTTATTTATAAAAAACATAAACTTTGCATAATTTATAAGAGTATTCCTTACACCTACGCAAAAGCAAAAAAAAAAAAAAACACATCAATTTAATTCCGAAAAGGCGTCCAAATTGTAAGTCAACAAAGCATTAGGAGTCAAATAAGAAAAGGATAAACATTTGTTTAGGTATTCAATTTTAGCTTCAAGCATTAACCCTTGCTTTGCCACCAAACAACACACACGCGCACATATACGTATAAGACTAATATCGGAAAATAACAATAAGTCAGACTAAAAATAAAACAACAAGAAAAGAATCACTTACCTCACAGGACAAAGCCAGTCACCCCTCCGTACATTTTTTCTAATGTCAGTGAAGATTTGATAACGTTTGGGAGTATGAAAAATATACGCTAAATTGTTTGGCTAGGCCACAGCGTGATAAAGTGTAGAAAAGTGGAGAATTTCTCCACTACACAACACATATCGAGATAGACTTGATGACAAATAACTGATTTGAATTCCACTGTGGCGGGGTTGCATATAACATAAAGGAAAGAATCATATAGGAAGACAACTAGTTGTGGTTTTGCACTTGCCTGATTGAGTCGTATGCTAAAAATAGACACTGAACTAGACGGAAATAGCAATGAAATACAATAGACAAACAGACGTGATATCGGCAAATCAGGCGAATAGAGAAAATCAAATCAAGCGACGGTATCAAATAATGAGAGGAAAATCAGCACAGAAGATGGTTAGTGTGATATCAAAGTTTCCATTTAGTTAAAAGTATACAAATTCTAAAACAAAACTTTAAACCAATAATTCAATAAAATGTATATAACTGAAAAAAGTTAACTGAAATTTTAGAAATTTTAGGTTTTAAAAATTTATTTCCTTACCCTTAAAATATAATCGAAATATTTTTTTATTAAAATACTATTTTTAGGAGTTTGACAACACTTATTTTAAGTTAGATTACCAGCGTTACAAGTATGTTGCGTATACGCTAAGTTTACTCAAAATCAGTCTTCTCCTCTACTAAGTAAACTTAAGTCAATAATTTTTCTTAAAGCACAATAATTTAATCGAAAACACTTTAAATCACTTTTTCTCACACCATCCTCCGCTACTTTAAAGCACTTTAAGAATTTAATGGAATTCCCACAACAGTCATAGCCATTATATTTCAAGTGCTTGAAAAACTCAGACCAATAACTACTTTTTAAATGCAAATATAATTTTTTTTTAGTTTATTTTTCAGGTATGAATTGTCCATTAAACTGTCTCAATGTCTTTATTTGCATATACAACACATAATGTTTGTCTCTGTGCTATTTTCTGCTGTTGTCAGCTCTTAGCAATGCGCGACATTTAATGGTGATTGTGTCTGATTCGACTCACCTGCCAAACTGTCTGTCTGCCAGGTTCTTTATTTCATTTCTTGACAAACATTTAAATTTTTCTCTCTCAACATTTGTTTGTTTGTAGCTTGTCGCTCACCTTTGACGTTCAATTTGTCATGCTGTCGTTTGCAGTGCAGAAGTTTGTTTTCATTTTGTATTGATAAAAATACAAATATATTTTATTTTATTCCTTGTCTCTTGTGGGAAGTTCAAAACTTGAAAATGAAAAGCTTTTTATTCGTACGTCGGTTAATTGTGTTGCTGTGTTTGATATTTGTAAGATGATTTTATATAGAAGAATATTAAATATTTCATATTTTATATTTTATATTTTATATTTTATATTTTATTTTTTATATTTTATACTTTATATTTTATATTTTATATTTTATATTTTATATTTTATATTTTATATTTTATATTTTATATTTTATATTTTATATTTTATATTTTATATTTTATATTTTATATTTTATATTTTATATTTTATATTTTATATTTTATATTTTATATTTTATATTTTATATTTTATATTTTATATTTTATATTTTATATTTTTATATTTTATATTTTATATTTTATATTTTATATTTTATATTTTATATTTTATATTTTATATTTTATATTTTATATTTTATATTTTATATTTTATATTTTATATTTTATATTTTATATTTATATTTTATATTTTATATTTTATATTTTATATTTTATATTTTATATTTTATATTTTATATTTTATATTTTATATTTTATATTTTATATTTTATATTTTATATTTTATATTTTATATTTTATATTTTATATTTTATATTTTATATTTTATATTTTATATTTTATATTTTATATTTTATATTTTATATTTTATATTTTATATTTTATATTTTATATTTTATATTTTATATTTTATATTTTATATTTTATATTTTATATTTTATATTTATATTTTATATTTTATATTTTATATTTTATATTTTATATTTTATATTTTATATTTTATATTTTATATTTTATATTTTATATTTTATATTTTATATTTTATATTTTATATTTTATATTTATATTTTATATTTTATATTTTATATTTTATATTTTATATTTTATATTTTATATTTTATATTTTATATTTTATATTTTATATTTTATATTTTATATTTTATATTTTATATTTTATATTTTATATTTTATATTTTATATTTTATATTTTATATTTTATATTTTATATTTTATATTTTATATTTTATATTTTATATTTTATATTTTATATTTTATATTTTATATTTTATATTTTATATTTTATATTTTATATTTTATATTTTATATTTTATATTTTATATTTTAAATTTTATATTTTATATTTTATATTTTATATTTTATATATTATATTTTATATTTTGTATATTAATGCATTTATATTTATTTTTTCCTAATCTCTTTAAAATATATTTGTTCCCACTAGAATTGTTTTATTTACGTTCTTCTCTACTCTGTAATTTTTTTCTGTGTTGTTGAACTGTCTAAATATTTTGTACAGAGAACGAGAAAGCTGAGATTTTCATTACGATAACAGAAAATTAGAATTGCGAATTTTTTTTATGACAGGCGTGCTTTGGGTGCGAAAATATTTAAATAATGCCAAATATAAATGTCAAAAGCAATTGAACTAATACAAGCGCACATGTGTTTGTATTTATGCGAAGCACTTAAGCTCCTTGATAACCCTCCACGCTCCACACCCAAAGATGTCATTGCAGGGAAACTTGTTACGGCAACGCTATAAATATAAAAATTACCTATCACAGCTACGGCAAGGAGTAACAGTTGTAAACATACATAACTGTCTGATATTTTATTCCTGGCATTTAACACAAGTCATTCTGTTAATATTGTGAAACAAAAGACGTTTACTTATTATTAGCCAACAATTTAGTTAAGATAAGAAAGTGCAAAATAAGGTTGATGGCAAATGTGAAAGAAGAGAAAAAGAATAAAAGAATAACCTCTGCTACGTGGCATGACAGCGTGACTTTTGTTTTAGCCTAGCGATTAATGCTGGCATGACAGCTACAAATAGTTGGGTTGGCCGACGATGAGAAATGTACGTGCACATGCATGCATAGAGTAAGTACGTATGGGAGTGTTTTGAGGGAAATGGAAAATAAAAGGAAATGAATGGAA
Source organism: Neoceratitis asiatica (assembly GCA_030068015.2). NCBI lineage: Eukaryota > Metazoa > Arthropoda > Insecta > Diptera > Tephritidae > Neoceratitis > Neoceratitis asiatica. The sequence goes on from CM061527.1 coordinate 38,579,732, forward strand.
AAATACCAATATGCGTAACGGTGATTTTAATCTAGGAAATTGTTTGCAGATATTTTTTTTGTGTTGCTAAAGGATATGAGTGAAGAAGTGTATAATGAAAAATGTAATGAAAAATGTTACGGAACATAAGAAAATGCCGTGATTATATTTAAAAAAAATTCAAGCAATATATAAGTTATTATTAATATGTAAAATATTCCTAAAATAAATTCTTGAGAAAAAATATTTCTTAATACCGAAACTAAGTAAAACTGCAGGAAAAAAATCAGGTCAAATATTTTTATATTTGAATTATTGCAAAATCTGACATATTTTTCTTAAATATCACACCTAAATTACGGTTAAAAAATTTGTTTAAGCAGAGTATGTGTGACTAAAATACTATTTTATTTTACTTATAACCTCTGCTTACACTCAGCATTCTATACAAATTTACTGTTAAGAAAAATTCCAACAACTGCCGCCATTTATAATACATTTTTAATCAAAACTAATCCGATTAAAAGTCGGTTTTAACACAAAAATTCCCGTCGTTGCTTGTTTTTTTGGTTAAAAATGAAATATTTTTTTATAAATACAAGAATCACAAAATCCACTTAAAAGTTTGCAAAGTTGTGTCAATTCGCTAAAGAGCAGAAGGCAACAGACGAAAATGAAGCAAAAATATATATTTATATACCACAAAGAGTGAAGCGCAAAAGCATAAATAAAAGAATTATAAATAAATAAAAAATGAAAGAAAAAGAAAAAATTCAAAAAAAAAAAATTAAATATATAAATAAGGAAAAAAAGAACAAAATTAATGCTATAATCAGCAAAACCGAAAGCGCGCACCCACGCATGCAAACCAACATAGGAAATTGCAAAAAAGCGCATGTATTCCCATATAATGTACTGTGTGTAGGTATGAGTGTAGGCGAGTGAAACTTGTATATGTGTGCGCATGTGTTGTTGTTTCGAAGTGCTTAAAATTAAGTAATTTACAGAAATAATATAAAAGGAATATACCAAATGAGGTAATGAGTTAGTATACATATATATGTTTGTGTGTCTCGATATGTAAAGGGCGATCCAAGTAGAGGTATTTTTTTCAATAGCCTTTTTTTGACAGATCACGCGTGAGTCATGCCAAGCTATCATATTATTCTTGTTCAGTATTGTTTGGCATTTTATCATGGAAAGACTTACGTCTGAACAACGTTTACAACTCATTCAACTTTATTACTAAAATTCACGTTTTGTAAAGAATGTGTTTCACGCACTTCGCTCAACTCATGGTCAACATAATCGGTCACCACCCATCTTGAGGCTTAGCATTCATTATTGGAAAATATTCGACCGAATAGACCGTGTCCAGCACGCAGTGAAGAAAATATTGCGGCCGCAGCTGAGAGTGTACACAAAGACCGTGGAAAGTCGATTCCGCGCCATTCGCAGCACTCCGGACTGACGTATGGAAAGACTTGGTGCATTTTACGTTCAGATTTTAAATTGAGAGCGTACAAAATACAGCTTGAGCAAGAACTGACGCCGCACGATCTTCCCAAGCGACATCGCTTCGCTCTATAGGGTCTTGAAAAGTTCCATTTCTGGCTCAATGGGTGTGTAACCAAGCCAAATTGTCCCATTTCAGACGAAGAGCAACCGGAAGAGATTCAAGAGCTGTTATTTCCTCCAGAAAAAACAACGGTTTGGTGTGGTTTGTGGGCTGGTGGAATCATCAGTCCATATTTTTTCAAAAAGTGACGCCGGTAAGAATGTAACCGCCAATGGCGACCGTTACCGCGCCGACCGTTTGATGGCTGAAATTGAAGCTCCGCGACATTTGATTTCAAGAAAACGGCGCCACTTCCTACACATCGCATCAATCAATGGATTGTTTTAGAGAACACTTCGGTGAGCAGATAATTTCACGCTTTGGGCCGGTCGATTGACCACCAAGATGGTGTGATATCACACCATTAGACTTTTTCCTGTGGGGATATGTAAAGACTAAAGTCTCTGCGGCCAATCGCGCTTCGATGTAGGCCTTGGAGCAAAACATCACGCTTGTCATTAGACAGTTACCAGTCGAAATGTTCGAACGAGTCATCGAAAATTGGACTCAACGGATGGATCATCTGAGACGTAGCCGTGGCCAACATTTGAAAGAGTTAATTTTCAAAAAATAAATGCCAAAGAATGTTTTTTCGAATGGTTATAAATATTTTTCATCAAATTGGTATTTTCTGTATTTTCTTCTTTAAAAAAATAGGGAACCCCGAAATGAATCACCCGTTATATGCATAGTATATGCTATTTATGTGTGCATTTCAGAGACGAATTGCCAAAGTGGCTGCGCCAACAATGCCTGAATAGCACTCAACATGCTCGACCTAACGTTACTACCTCCTTTCAATCAAAAGTTACACGAGTGTAGCGGCAGCAGAACTCACTTCCGCCCATTTAAGTTTGATGTATGAAAGTACAAACATATATAAATTCGGATATGGCGGTATGTAACAGGAGTTGCCGAATGGAGTTTTGAACTAAAGCAAAATATAAGTAAATATATGTATGTATGTATATATATGTATAAATGCTAATTTGCAGCAACGGCAATAGCAACAACTAAACTTTTGCCTGCCAGAGCAACTAAGAACTCCAATGCTTGTCATATATATATATATATACGTATATTTGCCTATATTTATACATGTATATATGTGTGCATATAGTTATGTGTGTGCGCTTGTGAAAGTTCACGCGGTTCGCCAGCAAGCATTTCGATTCTGGAGTACTTGCGGTTGTAAGCATGGAAAAGTTGGCAAGCAACTTCGGCAGCTGACACATCAACCAAATGAACGAAAATGCCTCATGAGAAGCACCCACGTACACACACCCACCCACCCATATATTGCCTACACAGTAATGCTTCGAGTTCATATATGGTCGACATGCGTAACCACACACGTATATATGCACATATTTTCTAACTGATCTATATACATACACATATAATGTATTTAATAAACACCCGCATATATATACATATGTATAGTTTAAGAAATTTCTATGCGTCACTTGCTATTACCGTTGAGTCGCGTCAAATTAGTGCTGCACCATGGAGCATGAAGTAGAGTAATAATATGGGCGTAGTAGTATTAGTAACAGTAGTAATAGTAGTAGTACATAGTTCAAGTAGCAACAACAATAACCAACTATCACAACCCACAACCAGTGCTCTGCTGCAACTTTACTCCGTTATCTGACGTTAGAGCAAATGTTGCAATCTCTCAATGTTTTGCTGTTTATAGAAATTAATTTTAACATTCCACTCATGGCTTCAACTTCAACTTTGGCTGCTGCTGTTGCATGCTTACTTCTGTTTCACAGCATGCAGTTCATCGAGTTCTTTTTCTCGTTTAATCGACCCATCAATTGCATGTTTCATCTTCTTCTTCTTTACGCTCTATTCAGTTGTTGATGCATGTTTTTATTTCAATTATATGTGTGCTTGTGTGTAATTATTGTAATGAGAGCATAATTTATGAACAACTAGTTGCTCAATTGTTGGCAGCTGTGCTTAAGCTGAAGTGAAGATATTTTACATTGTTGGCTTAATGATCAATAATTTGTATTAATTTTGAATTAAATGAAGTTGTTATGAAAATAAATTAGTTAAAGCAACAAATCACAGTATTTGGGAAGAAGTGAAGAAGTTGGTAATAACAAGTGTAACCAGGTGGTCGCTCTCCATCTGATGCTCACACTGAGTGGATGTCTTCTTCTTCCTCTACTTACGCCAGCGGGTACTCCAGCGAATACTTTACGCTGTCTGTTGATTCGCTGGACTATGTCAATGTCGTCGTATAGCTCCTACAGATCAGCGGCCCTTTGTCTGAGGTATTCGCCGCTGCCAACGCGTAAGGAACAAATATTCGCAAAACTTTTCACTCGAAATCTCCTAAAGCCACTAATCGGATGTTGATATCGTTCAAACTTCTACATCGTGTGTTAGGACTGGAGTGATGGACGATTTCTAGAAATTAGTTTTGGTTCGTCGAGAGAGGACTTTAATTTTCAATTTCCTACGTAGCAAAAATTAGCATCTATTGGCAAAAGTGATTCTGGGTTGGATTTCAAGACTGACATTGTTGGTGTTGTTAATGCTGGTTTCTAGATAGACGAAATCATTTATTATTTATTACTGTCAGCACTGACGTGGGGGCCAAGTCGCGAATGCAATGACTGCTTATGTGATGACAGGAGATATTTGGTTTTCCCTCGTTCACTTCCAAGAGAAAAAGTACAACTTACGGTGCGGTTGTTATGGCCAAATATATCAATATCATCGGTATACGCCAACAAATGTACACTCTTGTAGAAGATTGTACCTGGTCTATTTAGCTCTGCAGCTCGTATTATTTTCTCCAGCATTAAATTGAAGAAATCACACGGTAGAGAGTCACCCAATCTGAAACCTCGTGTGGTATCGAACGGTTGGAAGTTGGAAGGCCGTTTGTGTTTTCTAGGGATATCAAATTCAGGCTTAACGGCGTAGAGGCAGTTCCTTCTCCTATTGTCGATGAAATGATGGTGTGTATCGATTCTTTTCTCGCGGGTCTTCTCTAAGATTTGACGCATGGTGCATATGTGGTCAATGGTGGGTTTGGCAAGTCTGAAGAAAGGAAGACAGAAAAAAAGGACGTTTCTTTTATAAATAAGAGCATCGAAAAACAAAGAGCAACAACAACAAAAATGGCACGCTGTAACGCAAATATATTGTTCCAAAAAGGAATCATCAAAATCGGTTAAGTCTTTTTTGAGCTAAACCGTTGTAAACATCCTCTCATATAAAAAAAAAAGATTAAACAAAAATACACAAAATTTAGCAAGATTTTTACATAAACTTTCCTGGAGAGCAATTTCACATATTAGTTAAAACCATATGAAAATCCGTTGAGTAGATTCTGATATTATCGGGAACAGAAGGACAGGCAGACAGACAGGCAGATTTGGAGGAAGATTTTGTTTTACAGTATTATGGTTTTGAAATGGTCGATTAACATTTTCTAAATAACCTTCCTTCTTCGATTTTATTAAAATAATTTTGGAGAAATTAGTTTTCTAAGCTATTTATATATTAAAACTTTTTTAATATTGATTAACTTTCGGAACCATACTAACAAAGATATTCGATATTTGTCTGAAATGAGTGTTAATTTTATCTATTTTCTAAAGAAAATTAATTTGGTTTTTGAATCAAAAAAAAAAAAAATGGATTACTTTTCTATTGTATGGCTGTTTTTAGTCATCATAGTTGCGACTTTGGTGGTTGTAAAAATTATTCAATTTTATTACAAATTTCATTCAATTTGTTCAAAAAAGTCTCAACTTCAACGCAATGCTCTGTTTAAGCAATTAGATGACTGAGTGACTTTTTGAGATAGTATGTCTATCGCTTCTACCCCAGAATAATGGCTACCTTTTAATCCGGAGTATATTTCCCAACCAAGCACTGAATGCAATTAAAAAATAAATATAAAATATGTACCTTTGCATGGCTTAATAAGTGGGCAAAAAAATGAATTAAGTTTTTAATCTGACTCAAATGTTAGTTCTTAATTATCCTTACAAAGTGTTCAAGCAGAATAAGATTTTAATATTAATGTTAAGAGTTTTTTTATTACAGTTTTTATACCTTTCAGGTACATGAAATGGAAATGAAATATTACTCTTTGCTCCAAAGTATGCAAGTACCAGGAGAAGAGAGGGACCGACCAAAATTTATATAGATCGGATCAGAACGACAAGCCATGCCCGTCTGTCCGTCCTTTCGTCGGCGTGGACGCAAACTGGTCCCTCAGTTTTTGAGATATTTACACCACACTTGGTTAGCTGATGAATTTTTAAAATTATACGATCATTTGCCGGTATCGGCCAAACTGGAGGACTGTAAAATATAGCTCCCACATACCGGTTTGTTCAGATAAGAGGTGTTGGTCAAAACTTCGTCAAAAAGGCATCTCAGAGCATAAAGCTAGGTATTCTATATACGTAAATTCAAATAAATATTGACACTCAAAAAAATATAATTTTGCATTTTGCAATAAATTTTATATGTTCATGAAAGGTCTTAAGAATTCGAAATAGCCGAAGATTACATTTCTTTCTTGTTTTTTTATAATTTCGAATGTTGGTCTAGCCACGATTTGAAGTACAGAATATAATTTTTGATACCATCTTTGTTAGTTTTGCTCCTTTCAATTTTTTTAAATCAGTTCCATGGAATCTGGTCACTGAGAACTTCTGTAAGAAAGCTTACAAATTTATGAAGAAGAAGAAAATTAGAGTATGGGTTTACAAGTATTTTAGTCAATTGTCATCAAAACGCTAGTTGTCGCTCACTAAATTCATTTACCACCATATTTTGATTTTCCTTCATCGACTATTGAATTTTACCGCACATTTGGAAGTCACGCAAATACAAGTGAAGTTAATATTATTAAAATTATTCAGTAATTGATAATAAAGATAAAATTTTCCAACATCAAACCGGCCATCAAGCTTAGTTGATAAAATATTAACAGTTATTAAAGTTTAAAAATTATTTGACTAATAGTTCTTTTCTATAAGCTTGTACCAGTATCGATTCTGTTAACTATCAATACTAATATAAAAAAATAATTTTTTAATTAATCGACTCGGGCGCCATCTATAGGATATATATTTTATATAACTATTTCTCATGCTCTAAACAAGAAGACACTTTTCCGGGTCTTCATTTTCTCTTCTGTTTTTTTTTCGGTATACATAAATACATATTTTCTACAAATCGGTACATCAGCCTCACCGATCGGCTTAAAATGTGGTCATTGTTCTTGCATTGGTCGTGCTTTACCTAACATTAGACTGCGTATACGTAACTTACTTGTGGTTATACACAATTTCTCACTAAAATTATTGTTTTGGCCACACTTTGGGTCTTTTTGTGAAAAATACCTATACATTTTTATATGGTGTTGATATCAAACATATTTATATTTGTAAAAAATATATTTAAAAATTTGTTATTTAAAATTTATTTGAAAATTTGTTTATACAAACAAAATTTTTTTTTCTCTTCTAAAATATAATAAAAACCTATAGTAAAAGTTAGTAAATATATTAAAAAAATAAGGTTAATAAGAGTATTAACAAATTGAAAAAAAAATATTATTCTAACCCTTAACTCTAACTAAAATAATAATTCTATTTTCAGATATTCGTTGGATCAAATTGGTAAGTATTCAAAAGGCTAGTTTGTAATAGATATACTTTTTTAAAATAAATTCATCAATTCTTTATTCTATAGCATTACCAAGAATGCTAACCTCAATTTTGCAACCTTTTCGTTAAGTAAATGTTTCTTTTTCACAAGATATTTTATGGAATTTATTATGGTTGACCCGTGACAACTAGCTGACCACCAAAAAAGATTAATTACATTCCATGTGCTTAAGGTGAATGACCCAAGAAAGGCTGTTGCCAACCACCAATTGCGTTGTAAATAACAAACGCTGAAATATATATACCTATAAACCTAGTGACGCTTTTGTTAATACAATTTCAAACTTATCTTTATGAAAATCTTACATCTATGTACCTTACCTGTGCAAACACAAATATACAGAACTCAAGTAAAAAGCTAATCAACTAAATTGTGCCTAAACAATTGTCTGTTTTATTGTCCACGTTATTTTTTAATGTGTACTGTCATCCAATTACATAACAAAAATGAAATACGAAAAAAAAAAAATCCTCCAACACGCACTTACTCACCGCTGAACGCGCGCAATTACTCAAACGCTCACTGTCCGTACATGACTCTTCACTGCCGCATGGAGTTGGCATGCTTTTAGTAGCAATCATCAACGAACAACTGAACTGTTGTGGTTGGTGACACTGCGTATACTTAACTTTTAATTACCCTAAAGCAATGCGCCACTAACGGAAATACAACACATGCCAGTCAACTTTGAGAGTGACAGTCGTCGTGACCAAGTCATTGACATAGTCTGTGCTAATGTTTGTACAAAAGCAGCAGCAGCAGCAGCAGCAGCAGCAGCCTACTACATACTTCTGTATGTAGTAGCAAAGTGATGTAGTGTAGGAGTGATATGGATGGAGTATGGAGTGTGGCGGCACTCTACGGCAGTTGTTGTCAGGCATATGTTGTGTATGAAACGGAAGCGGCAAGTTGGTGCGACTGCCAAGCATAGCGCACTTACACTATCTCAACAAAAAAAAAAAATAGAAAAAATTGAAATAATAAAAAAAGAGAAAGGAACTAAACAAACAAACAAATAAACTGACAAAAAGGCGCGCTAAATGTGAAGGCAAAGACAGCTACATAGCCATTAAACAAATAAATGTAAATGAAAAACTATGAACTGTAAATATAAAAACTTCGTTAATGACTGGGTCTGTTTGTAGAAGCGATGTTTTTTAGAGGAATCAAACATGAAAGCTAGAGGGCGCGGCCGTATTTATATAATTCTCAGGAAATTTTAGCAGAATTATTGCTTATAATATTATACGTGTAGTTTTCAAGAAAATTTGGAATTTAATTCACAAAATATGTTGAAGTAGATTTTTTTTTACTTTTCAAGAGAAATGAATTTCGCAGAAAATATTGTAACTTTTTAGTATGAATTTCGGACCGCTTTGGAATGATTCAGAGAATAATTGATAGTTCGGGGTTATTTTTTTCGTCTTTTTCTGAAAAGGCTCTCCTTTTCGAACTAATTCATTACAATTTTATATGAAGTTATGCGCTAGTTTGGAGATCATAATTTCAGGTGTAGTTCACAAAGGACAGATTAAAAATATTGAGAATGAAAAAAGTGATCAGTGAAGAGATTTTTTTTTAAATTCTGGCTTGACAAAAAGAAACATATATATTAATATTGAGAAGTATGTACAAACTGAAAATTAGAAATGGAAATCAGTATTGAAAATATATAAATTATTAATGTATAATAAGTATTTATCTGCTTTTGAACAATTATTGAATTAAGTCGATCCCATTTGCTGCTAAGATCGGAACTGGTTTAAAAGAAAACATTTCTGGAGTAGTTAAAGAATTAAAATTCTTAGATATTATAAATTAAAATCTTTTATTTAAATTCAATTAAATAAAATTTTTAAAAAATAATTGAGCCTCCTAAATAACTTAGAATGCAAAAAAAAATTAATTATTTAACCCTAATAACTAATTAACTTACTAACTAGTACTCAAGGTAATGTAACTATATCTTAGAAATTTTAAGTTGGCGTCAAACACTCAATGAAAACTCGACGTGTATCCTCACTTGTCACCGCTCTCTATCACCGATATTAACCTTCCCACCTCTTCATTGCACGACATCTTCACTTACAACCAGTTAAATCCTCTACCATCCTTTTTACCAGCTGGAAGAAGGAATACCGGCTAGAAGGTCGATGACGTTAAAATTACGACCATAAATAACCCGAAAGTTTCTGGTCACACTGAACAACACTCCTTCACCCTACATACAACTGAAATTGCTACCAAAGTTCACAAGAGCCGCAACAAAATCCTCAAATCGCTAGGTGGCAGCGATTGGGGTTAAAACCAAAAAAAAAAAACGATGTTGCCAAAATACAAGATATTTGGTCGTATAGCTCCGATTTGGACGCCGGGGACCAGAGAAACGCAAAGTTAAAGAAGCTACAAGCATGTCAGAACACCACCCTTAAGACCGTGACGGGAAATCTCTTGATGGCGCCGGCGTACCACTTACACTGCGAAACAGCTTTGCTCCCAGTTAAGGAGCGTAATGTTATGCTGTGTAAGCAACATCTGCTGGGATCTGTAGTGGATTATCCCAACAGACACTTATTGGAAGCTGAAACAGCACTTAGGCAGATCAGAAAGAGAGTACTAGACTACCGCAACACCATAGAGAAGTACCAACAAGAACCACTGCATACCGACAAGCTTTAAACACCATTCATCGAGAGTCCGATAATGCCTTTGTGAACTCTCTTCCTGTGAATGTTGTTCTCAGAACCTAATCAGCACCCATCGCAGAACAAGAGCTCGAGTTGCCTCGAGAGACCCGCGTAATCCTGGCACAATTAAGATCTGATACTGTAGCCGGCTTTACTCCTACCTATCCAGCCTCGACCCAGATATACCCAACACATGTCCCGCATGCAATGAATTCCCGCCCGACACTAACCACCACTTTGCATACCCACTCAACCGGACTCATTTAACATTCCTCTACCTCTAGTCCGAGTGCAACGAAAGAGCACGTTTCCTGGGCCTCCCGTTAGATGACCTCGATGACTAAGATTGGACCTACCTGAACCTAGGCGGCTAGCCGCTACAACAACAACAACCGACATTAGCTACCCGAACGGTTGGCGCCGACTCAAAATTTTTCAGGTATATTTACATTAGTTCAAGATCTTGGTTACTGAGGCTGAATAATTTATTATTTTTTACTCTTTAGTTCTTTGGGCGGCTCAATTTAAAAAATGCAATTTTCTAATTTTTGTGGCCAATTATTATACACATCATTTCTTTTAACTTTTTTTATAGCACACAGCCCACCATTTAGTTGTATCAGGGAACTGCCACTTATTTTCCACCCCTATGAGTCTGTTTTAAATTTTATGTGCGACTAAATTTCGAAATATTCCCCATTTAATAAAGGAAAAATTATCCAAACCGGACTTCCTGGTGAGGAGTTATGCGAGATCTTGCTTTAGAATCAGTGAACCATCCCCCCTTTTCCCCGCTCGTGGATAGAAGTTTTCTTCCAAATTTCTTTGGGACCAACTTCGGGTCATAGGCCTTTCATTATAAAAAGAATTATCATAATCATAAGCTGAAATCAATGAACTCCCCTCTGTTTTAAATCTTTTTCTAACTTCCTGTGAGACCAATTTCAATGTATACCTCATCAGGGTGATCCAAGTCGAAGTACTTTTTTCAACAGCCTTTTTGTTTAAGCATTCAATCGACGTAACCATGGCGCTGTGAATGGTCAGCTAGCTTCAGTTGTGGTGTGAGCTGTACCTTAAATGAATGATGTAGGTGTAAGTCCAAGTGCAAAGTACGCCATAGAGTGCCATAAGAAAGCCACAGCTCTTAAGAAATGGAGATATAGACACATCCCAATTTCACTTACATCAGAGATATTTAAGGTTTGAATCACCATTTTTGTAGTAGTTTTCAATAATTTTAAGGCGTTGTGTGGTTTTTAAGCAATTCATTTTCATAAATACCTGATTTTTAGCTAAAATAACATGTTTCAAAGTAATGTTTGACAGTTGTCAAAATGCAGCCCTGCGTTTTCGAAATTATATATTATAAAGGATTATCCAAGTAGAGGTACTTTTTTCAATAGCCTTTTGTTGACAGATCACGCGTGAGTCGTGTCAAGTTGTCATGTAATTTCTGTTCAATATTGTTTGGCATTTCATCATCGATAGACTTACGCCTGAACATCGTTTACAAATCATTCAACTTTATTTCGAAAATTCACGTTCTGTAAAGAATGTGCTTCGCCCAAATCATAGTCACACAATCGGCCTACAGAGCGTACTACTCGCAACATCATCACCCATTTTGAGACCCAGCATTCAATATTGGATAATATTCGCCCGAATAGAACACGTCCAACATGCAGTGAAGAAAATATAGCCGTAGATGAGAGTGTACACGGAGACCGTGGAGAGTCGATTCGGCGCCGTTCGCAGCAATTCGGACCTACGTATGGAATGACTTGGCGCATTTGACGTTGAGATCTTAAATTGAAAGCATACAAAATACAGCTTTTGCAAGACTTGAAGCCGCTCGACCTTCCCAAGCGACATCGCTTCGGTCTATGGGCTCTTGAAAAGTTCCAAGAAGGTCTGACGTTTTCGCGAGAAATGTTTATTCAGCGATGACACTCATTTCTGGCTAATGGGTGTGTAAACAAGCAAAATTGCCAAATTTGGGACAAAGAGCAACTTGTAGAGATTCACTAGCCGCCATTTCATCCAGAAAACACAACGATTTGGTGTGGGTTGTACTTCGGTGGAATTATTGGCCCATATTTCTTCAAAAATAATGCCTGTAAGAACGTAACCGTCAATAGCGACCGTCAGCGCGCCATTTTAACCGACTATTTGATAGCTGAAATTGAAGCTCGTAATATCTGCGACATTTGGTTTCAACAAATCGGCGCCACTTCCCACGCATCACATCAATCAATCGATTTATTGAGAGAACAGTTCGATGAGCAGATCATTTTACGTTTTTGGCCGGTCGATTGGCCACCAAGATCGTGTGATGTTACATCGGTAGACTTTTTCCTGTAGGGATATGTAAGGTCTTAGGTCTTAGCGGACAATAGCGAACGAATCATAGAAAATTTAACTCAATGGATGGACCATCTGAGACGTAGCTGCAGCGAACATTTGAAAGAGATAATCTTAAAAAAAAAAATTCCAATGAATATTCTTCCAAATGATTATAAATAATCCTAATTAAATTTGAATTTCCAGTGTTTTTTTCTTTAAAAAAAGTAAGGAACCTCGTAATAGATGACCCTTTATAATAAAAAGGTATTATCAAAATCGGATGACATGATAACGGCAATATACGTTGAAATCACTGAATCATTTCCCCTTTAATTATTTATATACACTTTTTGAACGAATTGACCACCAGCATTTTCGTCGGTTAATAAAAAGTGGAGAGAAATGTAATTTATAGAGAATTTGTAAATTGCTTTATTTAATGCATATATATATATATTTTTAAATATATAATAAATAAAATAATTTAATAAATGTAGTCGCAGCTTCTTGTGTTTTTTTTCAAGTGCAAGGCTTTATTACCTTATTACCTTGAAATTTTTGCCTTATGTAACTCTAGCTCTCTTGTCCTCAGAAAAGCATAAAATGTAGCTGTAAAATTATATATATAGATTGCTGTTGGCATATCCAAACACCCTTTGTGCACCCTAACTCACAAGTTGAGTATTTTTAAGTAAGCAAATTCTTACCTAGCAAGGCAATGGCGCAATAACGCAATTGTTGCTTCTTTCAACAAGAAAACGCACTTAAACTAATACTAAAATACAACAATAAAGTAAGTGATAAAAAAGATTGAATGATAATAACAAAAAATAAAAGAAAAAGAAAAAAAAATGAAATAAAGCATAATCTTAGGTGTTAAACAAATATTGTTATTATCTATGCGAGTACATCTAGCAGTATGAGCAAGCAACAAAGCATAAGAAAACGTAATCTTTATCATTTTTATATGCTCACACATATCTATATTTATATGTCATACGCCCACAAGACCTTTGCAACTTCTGCCCTGCCTACTCATGAATGCACGCTTTCGCTTTGATGTTGTACGCGTAAATATGCCTTTACTTGTGTTCGAAATAAGCCTGCGTGCGCTTAAAATGTTGGTTAATGAAATTGTTATAAACTTTTTTGCTGTTTATTGTATGTTAATGTGGAGAGATAGCGAACATATAGCAAAGCAGAAAAGCGCGTGATATTTGCCGTTTAGTCATCGTGTAAAAGTCTATTTACAAAGCAAATTATACAAAAATATGTTTGTAGGAAGTGCCAAAGGCTTTCATAAAGCAGTAGAAATTGTAATGCAAACACAAAATGGCGAAACAGATCTAGATCAGACCTATTCAAGACATGCCGAAATCCCAATAGAACACCATCCAATCACCCAAATGAGGAAAGTTTTTGACTGCCATTCGCTTGGGAATGGCCAGAATTGCTTCTTTTTCATATGGTTCAAGCAACTCACGAATTCCGGTATTAGACCAAGTATCCCCCGGGTAGCCAACATACATTCGTTTAGAGGTGAGCTAAAGTGAGAAGACGAGACCCCCGCGGTTGTTTGTGTGGCTTGAGGCTCACCACATAAAAACCAATGAAAAATCAACAAATGCCTCGGATGAGAGACCCCTTTTTGATAACGACCCTTGCAAACGTTTAAAGGATCATAATTTGAGATCATGCCCCTGGAATGTCCGGTCGTTTAATTAGGAAGATGCTACTGCCCAGCTGGTTGATATCCTCGTAAGACTAAAGGCTGACATCAACACCGTACAAGAAGTGCGCTGGAACAGACAAGGACTGAAAACTGTGAAATCGGCTCGAGCGGTCATTTAAAGAGCGCAAATTTGGTATTGAGTTTGTTATGGAAGAGAATCCTTCGCCGAGTACTGGTATTCACACCGATGGCTGAACGTCTAGCCGCAATTCATATCAAAGCGATGTTCTTCAACATATCGTTGATTTATGCCCACGCATAGAGGGAAGAGCAGGACGATGTGGCCAAAGATGTTTTCTATGAGAGCTTACAATGCACTTATGAGCGCTGCTCCCGCCACTATGTCAAAGTTGTGATAGGCGAATTCAACGCCAGGATGATCAAAGAAGGTATTTTTGGCGCAACAATCGGAGAAAACGGAATGAGGTAGCTTGATTTCGCCGGGGCCCGAAATATGGTTGTCTGTAGCACCAGATTTCAGCATACGAAAATTCATCAACCTACATGGCTGTCGCAATAGACAAAAGACATGTATCCAGTGTTCTAGACATCTGTATGGTCCGAGGGCCAAATATCGACTCAGATCATTATCTTGTAACAGCAAAAATACGAAGCCGCCTCTGTGCAGCGAAGAACGAAAAAAGAAAGAATCCGAAATGCTTGAGTATGAAGAGCTTGAGAAGCTGGCCGACAAGGGTAATATTCGAAAATTCTATGAGAAGATGGAGACTTACCGTAGCAAGCTCAGTTGGGACTGATGTCCAGAGCATACCTAGTGTATGCTATATGGAAGTAAAAGTGAAAGCAACTGAGATGGCGAACCAGAAACTCAAATCGATGGCGATGGTATAGACGTTCCATTATCCGACTATGGAGAAGTTAGAAAAGCGATTGCACGCTTAAAAACTAAAAAAACGGGGGAGGCGATAGCTTACCGGCAGAACTATTCCATTACGGCCACGAGGAGCTGACAAGATGTATGCATCAGCTTCTTTGCAGAATATGGTCGAATAAAAGCTTTTCCCAATTATCGTGGGAGAAGTTTTCTTCATATCGTATACAAAGTCTGATCTAGCCTATTGTGTGAAAGATCAAAATCCACCATCAAGAAACTGCTCGGCCTTTATCAGTGTGGCTTAAGACCTGGAAAATCCACCATTGGCCATACTATTGACCTTCCGATAAATCCTGGAGAAGACCCGAGAGAAAATAATTAATACACAGCACCTTTTTATCGATTTTAAGCTGCTTAGACACCACAATAATGAACTGCTTCTACGCCGCTATGTCTGAATTTGATATCCCTATAAAACTCATACGGCTATATAAACTGGCCCAGAAGAATACCAGGCGTAGTCAGAATTGGGAAGGACATCTCCCGTTTGATACCAGACAGGGTGACTCTTTATCAAGTGATTCCTTCAATTAGATGCCGGAGAAAATATTACGAGCTAAAGAGCTTAATAGACTAGGTACAATCCTCTATAAGAGTGTACAGTTGTTAGAGAATGTCGATGATATTGATGAAATCGCTTCAGGAGTTATAGAGTGACAATCAAATATATGTATGAGTATATATGTAAATGCTTATATTAATGCATGCATATTGATGAAATACTTTTTTCAGCAAATGATTATGTAGTGTCGGCATTGTGTCTTGTTTGGATTATGTAATATCTGAGTTTTGAAAGTCGGGATTACGGAGTGATTCCACTGGAGCTATCTTATTGTCATTCTATGAAATTAAAGGGCTTCCAATATATCATGATCTGTCATTATTTTTTTCCATTGTATTCAGTAATGTTTAGAATTTCTTCATGGTAAGATATACGCAAGACCAACTGAAAACTTCAAGCGTACATTTTCTTTACATAATGTTCAAGTGCCAATAAGACAAAGAACCGGTCGAAGTAATGAAAATATTCCTGCTGTTCAGGCAAGTGTTGCTGAAAACCGCTATTTGTCGATTCCAAGACGTTCTCAAGAATTTGGACTGTCTCAAAACACAACCTGCCGGATTTTGAGAAATGATTTGGGATTGCATCCGTATAAGATTGTTCTCACTCAAGAACTGAAAAAACTACCATAAACGTCATTAAATTGATTTGGAACAACTTGAAATCGAAACGATAATTTTTGTCTCAGTGGTGTTGTAAATATACAAAACTGTCGCTTCTGGTGCGAAGAAAATCCACAAATTGTTCATGAACAATCATTACATTCACCTAAATTGACAGTTTGGTGTGGTTTTTGGTCTGGTGTAATCATTGGTCTCTACTTCTTTCGAAATGAAGCTGTTAGCACCATTACTATCAAAGGAGAGCAGTGTAGATCGCTGATAACCAAATTTTTATAGTCATAATTGGAAGACGTTGATCTTAACAACATCTGGTGCCAACAAGATGTGGCCATGTGTCACACAGCACGTGCAACAACCGAATTATTGCAAGGAAGGTTTGGAGATTCGATTATTTCAAGAAATTGTGGCAATGAATGGACTCCAAGAAGTTGTGATTTAACACCATTAGACTACTTCTTCTGGGGTTATTTGAAGTCATTGGTGTTTAGCAATAAATCAGACTCTCTTCAAGCTTTAAAAGTCAATATTGAACGTGCTAATAATGACGAACGACTTGATTTAGTGGAAAAAGTGCTCAAAAATTGGATCCATCGAATTCTCTCCTGCAAAAGAAGTCGTGGAGGCCATTTGAATGATGATATACTCAGAACTTAATTGTATCGATTGAACTTCACATTAAATAAAAAACATTTGAATTTCCTTAACAATTAGTGCCTGTGTTTTTTTTTTAAGAAATCATATCACAGGATTTTATTTATGTTTGTAAACTTAATTTTCAATTTAAGTTTATTAGAAAATAACTATTATTTGTTCAAAACATACGGTATTAGGAAAAAAACTACGAACTTAGTTTCCAGTTAATTCAGATTCCATTTCCATTTGATTTTCTTGAATAGAAAAGTTGAAATCAATTTTAAATTTTAAGAAAAAAAGAAATAAATCTTCTGCTTCCCCAAGCTATCACACCTTTAATGGTTAAAATGTAAATCTGAGCTAAAATTATAATTGCACGCTACAGTTGTTATATTTTGTAATTAGTTTACCTTCTTTCGTACGCTATTATCACCTACATATATTTCTGTTTTCAAATCCCAAAATAGTTTAAATACCAATTTCCATACAAAATACCGGTAAAATAATCAGCAAAGCAGCTATGCTATTTTAAATACAAGTAGATAAAATTACCAATACACCTGCATATATACACAAGCATATTGTTGCAACAAAAAAAAGCAACAACAATCAACAGTCAACAATCACAGCCATACAATATGCCAACAAAAATTCAAATTTCTCACTCAGAACAACCAGCAGCCATAAGCCAAGGAGGAGGAGCTAGTGTGAATTCCGCTTAAAATAAATTTAATATAATTAACTATGCTCCAATTACCAACAATTTTGTGTGAGGCACTTGCGTCCATTACACAGAATCTCATTAGTTGTACGCTTGTATGCTGTAGCTAAATGTCAGTTGTATATGTATGTGTAACTATACTTGAATGTCAGGTATGGAATATGCATCACTCATTGTGTTAATCTTTCGGAATTTGGAGCGAATAAAATGCCTTTGAGTAATTTTCTACAAAATCATAGACATTTCTGGTTGCCGAGGCAATTATTAGAGTCCAACTAGAGCTAAGAAAATTTGAAAGTATATAAGATTTGCAAGTTTTTAATACATGTGTGTGCGTGTGTGTATGTAAAGCACAATCATCTACTGCCCAACTTACTGACAATGCCAAGCTGTCAAATTAGACATGCCTGGATGAGGGCATTCACCGATTATTTTTATTCTCCTTCATTCCTACTGGTAGGTTGTTAGTATATTTCAGAATCTTTTCTATGAGAGTTAATCGTTTTGTGTTGGCCATTTTGTGGTTCTCTCATTAAGAATTTCTGCTTTGGTAGCTTTGCCATGATGTTTGAGAGCAATTAAGGATTTTTTTTTTAAATCAGTTTCTTTAAAATTCATCGTAAGTTCGCATGTACATTAAGGTATGCGAATGATTGGTAATTTCACGGAGCTCCAAAAAGATTTTGTTATATTTTATTGGGATCTATTTTATTTTACTATGTTTGTTTTATTTTATATTTTTATATAACATTTTTTCTTTTGACTATTGTTTTTATATTTTACCTTTTTTGATATTAATACAATTTAATTTTACTTTAACTTATTACATTTTTTTATTATATTTAATTTAGTCTAAATTCATTTTGTGCTGCGATATTTAGCGCACTTAATAGTTGCTGGTTAGTAATGTGATGCTACAATCCATCGGTTCGATTACTGGCAAAAGAAGTCTGATCAGGAGATGTGGTGATCTCCGAAACAGCTGTCACTTCTACCATTTTTTCTTTGTTGTATAATAAAATATTTATTTCAAAAATTTCAAAAAAATTTGCCTTTGAAAAATGCTCAATTACTTATAACCACAAATTTAATTTAATTTAAACAAATTTTATATTTGATTTCATTTATTTATTTCTCTCTCGTTTCATTTTGTCTTACTCTATTGCATTTTAATTTATTTTATAATGTCAAATAAATTCAAGTTTTTATTTCATAATTTTAAATTTTATTTTATTTATATTTGTGTTAATTTCAATAAATTTTTTAAAATTTATTTTTTAAATTCAATTTAACTTAACTTAAATTTTTTATTTAATTAAAATTAAAATAATTCTTAATTTTCTTCTGTTTTATTATTATTATTATTTTTTTTTCTATTTTTGTAAAATAAATTTCACTTTAAATAAATTTTAGAACAATTTGGTTTTGTTTTGTTGTATTTTTTCATTTTAGTTAATTGTTTTCATTTATTTATTTTATTTTATTAATTAATTTTATTTATTTGAAATTAACTATAATTAATTTATTTAAAATAATTTTTTTTAGTTAAATAAATATAAATAATTTAATTTAAATTAATTTAATTTTAAATTTTACTTAATTTACTATTTTTATGTTTTTGTTTCAATTTTATTTAGCTTATTTTATTATCTTATTTCATTAAATTTTATATATTATCTAATTTTTATTTGTCCATTGGGTTTGGCCCGTCCATCTTTTTTGATAAATTTTTTTCGGGAAAATTATTAAATAAATCTGATTTTTGACAAAAGAAATTTATTATAAATACAATTAGTTGCTTATAACTATTTTTTAAGAAAAAATAATTCAAAAATGGCGGCTGTACACGGTTCTCCCTAGAATGTTTCCATTTTTTCGGGAACCACGTCCTTACACACAGCTCCTGTAAGCTTTTTTTATTTTATTTTAATAAGTTGTTGAATAAGTTGTTGCTAATCAGTTGTTAAAAATAGCAATAGCTACAGAGGTACGTAGAATATTTTCAATATATGCATTTTTGACAAAATAGCCGGTTTCTAAAGGAAAAAGTAACAAATTTTGGCCTAAAAAATTGTACCAAATTTGTTATTTAAAAAACTATACAAGATAAAAAGAAAATCCCACGGACGCCTGTAGATAATGTATTTCTGAAGATGTTGTCAAAATTTCAAGTGAGTTGGTTTTAAATTGTTTGAGTTGTATTTCCGACCAACTTGAAAAAGCAGTTTTGAGATAAAAGCGTTTAAAGTTTTGAGTATGCCTTACTGACCGAAACAGACGCTTCAACTAGAGAACGAAAATGGGGAATTTAGAAATTTTTATCTGCTATAAGCTTTCCTGAGCCCAAATGTAACATTTGAAATAAAAAAATACATTTTCCGAAAGTTCTAGGGTGACCTGATACATTGTCCCTGTTATCGCATCATTAGTTTGTGAATTATAGCATTTTGAGAGAAGTAACGTTTTTCATTGTGAAAAAAAGGTAATAAGGAATTTCGCGTGTTGATAATGTATTGCTTTTGTTGAAGTAAAAACTTGGCTTGATGATGAGTTTTCAGATACTTCCCAAAGAAAATCAACCATCAAGGATGGTATGCTAAGCTTAGACGTGCTGAAATGAGCACCGAAGGCGGTGAACGCGGTGGACACCCAAAAGCGGGTTTAGCCGACGAAAATATCAACAACAAAAATCCACAAAACAATTTTGAATGACGGTAATTTGAAATTGAATGAATTGACAGACACTCTAAAGATATCAACTGAACTTGTACATAATATTATTCACGAATTTTTGGCTATGAGAAAGCTCTGCGCAAGGTGGGCGCCGCGCGTGCTCACTTTTGACCAAAAACAACGACGAGTTGATGATTCGGAGCAGTGTTTGGAGATGTTCAAGCGTAATCAATCCGAGTTTTTGCGTCGATATGTAACAAAGCGTGAAAAAAATGCAACAGTCGGCGGGCAGAGGCTACGGCGTCTGTATTTTGGTATGCGCGTGGAATAATTTTCTGCCAACTACATTGAAAAAGGAAGTACCATTAACAGCGACTATTACATTGTATTATTGGACCGTTTGAAGGACATAACGCCGAAAAACGACAAGTCCGTGAAATCGATGGCCAAAATTCATGAATTTGGCTTCGAATTGCTTCCGTGTTCACCGTATTCCCCAGATGTGGCCCTCAGCGACTATATTCTGTTTTTAGACATCAAACGAATGCTCGCTGGGAAGAAATTTTCATCGTATTGTGGGATGTTCGCCGAAGGTGAAACCTATTTGGAAGCAAAAGCCAATTCCCACTACAAATATGGTATCGAAAAGCTGGAGGTTCGATATATTCAAATTATAATTTTTTTATGCTGAAAAAGAAAATAATAGAAAAATCCAAAAAAAATTGTTTTACTTTGGCAGGGACTTTCAATTAAACTGTTACTCTATTTAATTATTTTGTATTTTGTTTTAGTATTATTATAATTTTTTTTATTTTGATTTATTTTATTTTAATTAAATTAATTTAATTTAATTTTTTATTTTTTTTTCATTTCATTTTATATTTTTTATTTTTTGTTTTTAGAATATAATTTTTTTATTGTGCTTTATTTTATTTTATTTTATTTCATTTCATTTTATATTAATTTTATTCTATTTTCTGTTGTTTTATTTTAATTACTTTAAATGAAATAATTTAACTTAATTTATTTTACTTAGCTTTTTGTATAACCATTTTATTTTGTTTTATCTCTTTTTAATAACCCTAGTATACATTCGTACATATATACATATGAGAAATCTACCGTACCGTAAATGAAGGCTTAACGCAAAATTTGTGAAAGCATTTGAATACTGAAGTAAGCATTTGAATACTGAAGCATTGAAGTAATACGAAAATTGTGAATTGGAAACCAGAATTGAAAATTTCTTGTTGTTAATTGCAAACGTCAGGCAAAGAAATGAGTCTGGGTTTCTAATTTTGCGCAAGTTGGAGTTTAGAAAATAAATTGGAAAATAGTTGCAGCAATTCAAATGAGCAACCAAGAAGATGGTAGTTACTCTGATATGGCAGTATGAAATACCATACCAGCATACATATATACCTATCTATATATGTCTGCAAAAGGTGGCAAACATAAATATAACTCCTGCCACTGGGAGCTTTATCCCTAGCCAAAAGTGTTGTCAGCTTGTTACCGCTTGCAGCTGTGGTCACTTACATACGATTACATACATATATAAATTTACATACCGGTAAAAGCAATCGGCGCACAAACACACTATTAAACGAGGCATTAAAATGGAAGAGCGCGCATCTTCGCATACGTTGCCGGCGTGTGTAAATTAGTGTTCCTCGGTGAGCGCAGAGAAACCGGAAATTGCTTTAAAACTTGTTTCGAACTTTTTCTTTTGTTGTCTACAAATTTTTATATCAGGTGTGTTTAGTCGCGGAGTCTAATTTTTCAAGCATAACTATAATTTTTTTTAGAAAATAGTTTGATATACATATATACATACGTATAGTAGTGTTTATGTATGTTGGTGGTAGCCCGCGCTGGACAAGCTGAGTGATGGCGTTAACTTTAGTAAGCGAAAAATAGTAAAAAATAACATGGAAACCAGGATATTGTCAGGATATGTCAGGAGCAGCAACAAATGATGCTTGCTCGTACAAGTTGTTACTTGTTCCGGCGATAAAGCGGCGTCTGTAAGTGTATGTTTAACAAGTGTACGTGTTTCATTTTACAAATATGCCACACACTATAAGTATGTACGTGTTATGTAGTAGTTGTATACGAAAATGTTTAATAAACAGACACGACGAATATTTCCTGGAAGACAATTCGGATTTGAAAAATGAAAAATAATCAAAAAAAGGTATTTTAATAATCAGTTGCAACCAGGGGAAAGGGTTGTACAAAAAAAGAAAAAATTAATTTTTGAAAGCGAAGAAAAATTTGTAAAAATGATTTTTGAAAAATTTACCTGTATAAAACTGCGCACGGCAGTAACGAAACTTCGTAGGATCTCTTGTAGATATTTTTTTGATAAAAAGTGCTTTAAGTGGAATATTAATTAATTTATTTTTAAATAAATTTGGAATTAAGTAATTTATTTATTTTTGAATACATATTTTTTTACTTAATATTGGACGGAAATCCCAAATACAAAAAAAAAAGAAAAAAAAAACGTTACAATTGGTGTCAGAAGTGAGATTGCTAAATAAATTGCGGATAAAAGTTGGAAATGGCCAGGCTTCAAGATTTGACGATACTGCCCCTCCAAAATTGGCGAAGCCAAGATTATCTTCAACCGGTATAAGGCTGAGCTACAATCACGGTTGCAAGAAGCTATGCAAGCAGAAGGCATAGATTTGAGCCAATATGAATTCCGTCACGAGGACTAAGAGGAGACATCCACGAAAGATATGGAGAAGAAAGAGACTGTCGACGCCGCGAAAGAGTCAGAGCAGTCAGCAGCCAAGGTTGAAGAAAAGGCGAGTATGGAAATGAACATTTTACTAGCAGCAATTTTGCAAATGGATGCCAACATGTTACAAAGTTGAATGAACAGGTTGCCAAAATTTTATAAATAAATTTTTTAGAGAAGTTGGATGAATAGCATGCCAACATGTCACAAAAGAGTGCCCACATTTTATCACAAATGCAAGACCAGGAAGCGCGTATTTCATACCGGCACACACACAGATTCAAGAGAGTGTTGTCAAAGAATACGCAGAACTCAAAAAGAGACAGGACAAAATTTATCAGCAGAATGAGGGAAAAGTATAGCAGGCCGCAGTATTGTGCAGACCAACGTACAAAGCGAACTGTGCGAAATTGGAAAGTCTAGATGTGATAAAAGGAGTCTGAAAAACGTCAAAAACCGTAGAAGGCCAGGACACTTCGCCCGCGACTGTAATATGGCTTCCACGAGACAAATCGATAAAAAGGCGAGCAACGCTACTGTCAATGGATATGTGGATGTACATGAGCAGGCGAGTCAAACTCCATCATTCGATCCGACTTGATCACCAAGAAAATTAGTCCACTGCACGGAGCTAAGTTGAGAACAGTAACTGGTAAGGACACCAGGGTTCTGAGAAAAGCCACGTGTAAAGTCATCATCGGGAATAGGACAGTATTACATGAATTAGTAGTAGCAGAAATCTTAGATGAAGTCATAGTTGGTGTGGACTTTCTCTTGGTAAAGGAATGAAGACCGAAAGAAAAGTGTGACGAAGTACAGAAATATGGAAGTACCGCTAGGTATTGTCCACGATCCTGCGTACAACGGAAGTGATGTGCCCCTGGTGAAGAACGAGCAGAAGAAAGGAAATACGTACGGAAATGGCAAGATGTCTCGTGCCTTAATGGAGAAGTTGAAAGAGGTACGCACAGCTGTTGAGGAACGCCCTAATTTTATGAGTATCAGGGTAGAAGGGTGAATTAAGGTGACGAATCCTGAAATATTTGAAAAAGGAGATTTGGTAATGCTGTACGATTCTCAACGGTAGAAAAGTTTGCACAGCAAGCGGGAAGGTCCATACACAGTAATTGAACGAATAAATAAACCGGTGTATCGAATCCAGACCGTTGGAAAACCAAGAACTGAAATAAAAGTGGTTCGCTTGGAAAGGCTTGTAACGTTCGCAACAGATAGTGTGTCTAATCGAGACGATCAGACTTAGGTGGAGGGCAGTGTGACGGAAATCCCAAATATGAAGGACAGACAAAAGGAGTAGTAGTATGATGGAAATTCCCCGTACTAAGGACAGACAGAAAGAGCGGCAACAACTACTACAGGCAGACGAGTTAGCTCGTGAACGGAATGTTTCGACCATAGTTAAACAGAGCGGCAGTGGCTACCACAGGCAAACGAATATTCAGCCTATTCGTGAGAACAGAATGTTTGGGGCACCCTTAGGTATAAAAAGAGCGGCAGGCGGCTATCACAGGGAGAGACGAGTAGAAAACGCAGTGGCGTTAACTGTGCAGTGAGCTGTGTGTTTTAGAAATGGAGAAACTGTGTCAAGCGGAAAATATAAAGTGTTGTAAAGAATTGTAAAATAAGCCATTGTGTATAGTAAAGAATTGTAATTATTGAGGATTAAATGGACTTCGAGTATATTCCTGACGATTAAGAGGGCAAACGCACAAATCTTGGACTATTATTTAGCAATCTAGCGATCGGACCCGAAGGATGTGGGAAATCATCGAGGGTAGCTACGAAAAACGTTACAATATTTACTGCTTAGGTCAGGCAAGGCAACGGTAATAATTTTTTTTTACGAAAACCATGACTTAATCGTTACGATTCGGCTAAATATTTTTCTATTAGATCATTATTTAATGTTTATAATTTTCTAATAATTTTTATCAAGAAATATAAAATATAAAATATTCATTAAAATAATCAAATTAAATAATTATGATTTGAATTTTGATAAAAAATCACAAAATTAGAATCAATCAAATAAGAAAAAATAAAAATAAAATTAAAAAACCACGAAAGAACACTTAAGCCATGCAAACAAAATGAATTTACGAATAAAACTAATATCAGCTGTGAGTTAAAAAGCTTGAAATTTGGTAAGCCTTAACAAATCTCTTGCGATCCATAACGGTATTTTAGAAGTTTGTTTTGTGTAGTTTTCGAAAATAAAACTTTTAAGACAAAAGAATCAAATAAAGCTTTCTTCAAGTTCTTCAGTTTAGGACTCAAATTGTAATGTTTCTTCAACCCTATAAGTCACAGGGGGTATTATTGACCTCAGACTTTTTCCAGACCCGTGGTAGAGTTTCAAAACTCTTAAAATGGGCCTTGACGCGTCATCTGCTATTAGTCTGTCTAACCAAATATATGTCCCCGCCGTGAGCGTAGACCACGAGTTATTAGTAGTCGTGCAACGTCTGAGTAAGGCAGGCAGTGAAAAATTGTGGGGTCACGTTGACTCCTTATGACTTAAGTGTACTTTCGAACAATAATTTTTAATTTTTTTTCCGGTGGTTATATCGATCAAACTCAATTTTTTGCAACGTAACTATAAGATTATCAGCTAAATTATTTTTTTGTTGCAGTTGTTATATATATGATGAGGAACGTGAATACGCGGAATTCGACGATGCAGCTTCTGAAATATGAAATGCAACGAAGTATATATTGTTTGGACAAATTGTGTTATTGTTTTACCACTTCAAGGAGGACGCTTCGTCGGCCAATGCCGGTTTTCTATGGGATGTTAGACCAAGCTGCTGTTAACGCACGCATTCTCCTTCAATGTCAAAGAGGATTGTTTGCGTGAGTTATTATTGGAATTAATACGTCAGCAGCTGGAAAAGAGGCTCACTATGGCGAGTATGCGAACGAGTAATCGGTGCGGAATCAAGATAATCTTGAAAAAAGATTCACCTCCTATTGCAGAGAAACAGTATTTACCCAAACGCCTACGTTGTCAACTCAGCAAAAGGAATCAGAATAAAAAATAAAAACAACAACAAACCTTTGTCCATCTTGTGAACGCCCAATGTGCGCTGAACACGGAGTGTACGTCTCCTTTGAATGCGAGTGAAAATGTATTAAAAAAATTATTATGGCATAAATTTTTGGTATTTTCATACGGTACTAAAGAAAATTATAATATTCCGCTGGTAGTTATTATTTTTTTGTTGTATTTTTAATAATTTTTTATTCGATATAGAAGCCGTTTATTTTTCGATCATTTCTACGCCTTCAATCTTCAAAATAAATATACTTTTTCAAATGAGCAGCATCGGGATGAATTTTCACATAGTATTTCATGTTTAAGGAACAAAATCCCGTTAGGTTTTTTTGTCGCAACTAATTTCTTTCATAAAATATTAAAAATAAAACACAACTTTATCCATTTTTTAGTTCACCGACATTTTATAACAATTGAGCAATCAATTTGACTCATGAAAACCATTGAATCTCTTTTGGGGAACACTAAGCAATGCCTCAGTATTTTTTTATAATTTTTGTTTTTAATTTATTTATATTATTTTAGATCCGGTTAATTTAAAGAAAACACCATTCTTTGCATCTGTGGTCACATGGACCCCCTGTGACCATAACGTGATTTTACAGCGGTGTGACCTAATAGGGTTAACTGAATTTTGTTCGTTCAAAATTTCTAACACCCTGCAAAGTTACAGCTTTTTTTAAATTTAAACTATAGCAATTGCGGAAAAAGTATAATGAAAATATCTGAAGTATCCAAATAGTTAATTTTGAATAATGAAAAAGTTTTGCTGTAATGCATGCGTACAATTTAACTATCGCTAAACAGTTCTGCCACTCAGTATATGTACTCGTATTTAAAAAACTAGCAAGTAAATTACGCAACTTACGCAAATTGGTTAGGGAGTTTTCTTCACTGCCATTTCAAAACGAATTTTTTCATTGATTTTTTTGAACCGAAAAAACTTCAACTTTTACTTTTACCTGCTTCATGTGTAAACTAAAATCGATATAAGAAGCTGTACATATGTATGCACGTACATATTGTATATTATACATATGTATTTTAGTATACCACATATGCAATTACCAAACCAGCTATTTGTAAATATACAAGTATTAAAAAAAGTAAAAAAAAGTATTTGAATTTAGTTTTTTTTCCATTATATTTTGCGGTTAAATGGAAAAGTTTTACTAACAATTTTCCCTCAAATATTCCCAGTTGCAAAAATTTGCGTAGAAAACATGTAAAAGTTTTAAAGGGTAACTACAACAACAAATTTGCGTAATCCAAATAACAATAGAGTGTTTGCATATGCACACGTGCCAATAAATATATATGTTTGTATGTAAATATTTATAGAAAAACGCATTAAAATATTACAAGTTCTTAAACCACTATTTACATACTTACGCACATAAATCAAAAAAAAAAAAAAAAAAACCAGCAACTTTTGAAAAGCTTATCAATTTTGAACATCTAATTGGAGTTTTGGATTGACAGTTGAACCTTCGTTGCGTAGCTGTCATACGGTGACCCCAAAGTTGGCGACAATTTTCAAATATTTTATGAAACAAACTTTTTTCGATTTTCTAAATTGATTGCGTGTAATTCATACTTTGTTACGTGGAATATGAAGTTGCTCACCAGCAACGATGTAAGGGTGTAAAAGGTGACCCAATAAAATTTTATTTTATAATTTTTATAAACAATTTAAACATTGTTCGGTGGGTTTTATTTCGAAGAAACATAGTTATTAACATTTTTGAAATTTACGACGAACTCTTTTATAGCCCAGAAATCATATCCAAAACGTTTCGTTTTAACATTTCTTAAGTTTAATTACGAATGGAGAAACCAAAATACATAGCAAAGTGTATTAATTACGAAGTGTGCCAAGCAAAAAAATGCAAATTGTTTTTTTATTTTCGGAGACTTCAGTTGGTGGTACCGTGGACTTAAAAAAACACAGAAAAATTCTGGAAACCATTTATTTTGGCAAAAATTTCCCAAGTCTTCTTCTTCTTCTTTAGCGTAAGCACCGGTCACGCGATTATAGCCGCATCAACAATAGCGCGCCACTCATTTCTTCTCTTTGCTGTTTGGCGCCAGTTGGAAATATCAATACCACGTCGCTCACCACCCCTTTCAAAGGATTAGGAGGCTTCCGCCAACAGATACTCCATCGAAGAATTCGCTGAACTATGCCATTGTCGTCATATAGCTCGTGCAGCTCATCATTCCATTGTCTGCGGTATTCGCAGTTGCCAACACGCAAAGGACCATAAATGTTCTGCAAAACTTTTCTCACGAAAGCTCCTAAAGCTGACTCATCAAATGTTGGCATCGTCCAGGCTTCCGCACCATATGTAAGGACGGGAATGATGAGCAACTTGTAGAGTTTGATTTTGGTTCGCCGAGAGAGGACTTTACTTGGAGAAATGTTCCCTCCATACACTAAGTATAGTCTGGACATCTGTCACCAGATTACCTCCATGGTCCCTACAGGAGTTTGCTCCGCTCTTGAAACCTTTGTAAGTCGCCGCATCCTCTCATAGAATTTTCGAACATTACCTTTGTCGGCCAGTTTCTCCAGGCCTTCATACTCACTCATTTCGGCCTCTTCAGTTCTCGGTATCTATCCCATCCCCCACGTGTTGTAGTCGATCGCAAAATTGCGAGGTAGCCAGTCTGCTTTCTCTCCACTGCAGTTCGACCCCACGCACAATCGCAGGGGATTTGCCTTCTCACTTTAGTTCGCCTCCAAACGGATGTTTATTGGCTTCGCAGAGGATATTTGATCTAAAACTGGAAGTCGTGAGCTGCATGAACCATATGTAAAAGAATCGTTTATGGCCACTCCCAGGTGAGTGGCGGTCAGGAGCTTTTCTCACTTGCGTGAACTTTTTCTACACATGGCACCTTTCCCAAGTAGTATAGCATGCATATAGCCTTCTGAGATAATATAAATAATTTTTTTTACTAAAATGGCATTGAGACAACGGTAGAAGCGCCTCAATTGAGAAATATTTTAGCACTATTTTTGCATAGCACTAAGTACCTTCAGTAGCCGGATTATAGTTAGTTGGTATCCAGGAGTCCTTAAGCTTACTAATGGATACTCATCTCCTGGGCAGCTCAGATAATCATGTTGTTGAGTATGCCCTAAGCACATAGACTGAGATAGATCCTAATCTTGTAGATATGCTACCAGAACTCAAAGTGTGCTGAACTGTCCAAACGACTTTAGACCATGAAAATAGATGATTGAAAAATTTATAGAGGTAAAACCAGGCATAGCCTTTAATAATATTAATTAATTAATAGTGAACGCACCTAAAAAGCTGTCCATCACATATCTTGTGAAAATCATCATTATTTCGACACTGGGAGCATCAACGTTGTGAATATCTGCCTAAATAGATACTCTTGGTCAAAAAGTCTTAGGATCTCATCAAAGATAGTTGAAACCCAGAAATATGTGCTATATTCAGCCACACCGAAGTCTTTATATCTTTCATGCAAAATGCAAAATTCAATGTTTATGGTTTTAAGTGTGAACATTTTTCGAATTTACGTGTGTAGAATACTGAGGCTTCAGGCTCTTAGTTGCTTTTTGGCTGTTTTTTTTTTTAACGATAACCTCATATCTGAACGAATCGGTTATATGGAGGCCATATAATATAGTCTTCCGGTATAAAAGATTTTCAGTTTTAATATCTACTAGAGCATACGTGTGAAAAATTCCACATTTTACGAGCTTAGATGGTCTTTGAGAGTACTTGTAAGACCGCTATATGATATAGTCTTCCGATTTCGAAGATTTTCAGTACCAATGTGAAATTCCTTATATATTTGTGGAGTACCAAATTTTATTTTCTTTGATTTTTTATGGAAGAATTTATGATCCAAGGACATTAACTGAACAAATAGGTTGTATGGGAGCTTCTTGATATAGTAGATAGATCTAGGAAATGATTGTATAAATGTAAAAATACCTCTGCCTATAAAGATGGTTAAAAATTTAAAAAATAGGGAAAACAATTTGCGTTCAAACAGACAGCCATGGCAAAATCAACTCAACTCTTCGTTCTGAGCCGATCGGTATAAGTTTGGTTTGTCTATCTCTTCTTTTTCTGGTAACGGTGAAGGCGTTGAATTAGCCAGTTAAGGTTCAGATAAAGTAGGAAAGGATATGCCTCTGACTACTATTAAATATTTAATTGAAGCACATATTATAGAATGAGTCATGTTGGAAGCAAAGTTAGACTTGCTCTAAAAGCAAACAAATGACGTAGGAGCTCTAATAGGAATACTAACAGCTTGTTATCTTGTTGGTAGACGCTCAAGCAAACTATATATATGACATAAAACGACTAATGTAGAAGCTGTGAGAAATTATAATAAGAAGAGACTGTAGAGAATCTTCTACACTTTTATAGAAAAAGCTTTGGCTGTCGACCGGGATTTCCTTGTCGAGATTTCGAAAGCTGAATATGAAGGGTGATCCATTTCGAAGATCTCAACTTCTTCTTAGAAAAAAACAAATTGAGGAATGTTTATTATCATTCGAAAGAACATTCCTTGGCATTTATTTTTTGCAAATTATCTCTTTCCAATGTTGGCTGCGCCTATGTCTCAGATGTTCCATCCGTTGAGTCCAATTTTCGATGACTCGTTCGAGCATTTCGACTGGCAACTGGCGAATAAAACGCGCGATGTTTTGTTCCAAGGCCTTGAATCGAAGCGGAATTGTCCGCATAGACCTTAGACTTGACAGATCCCCACAGGAAAAAATCTGACGGTGTGATATTACACGATCTTCATAGCCAATCGACCGGCCAAACGAGAAATTATCTGCTCATACCGAAGGGTTCTCTCAATAAATCCATTCATTGATGCGATGTGTGAAATGTGGCGCCTTCTTGTTGAAACAAAAACTCGCGATAACGGTTGCCATTGACGGTTACGTTCTCACCGTCATCACTTTTGAAGAAATATGGAACGATGATTCCAACGGACCACAAATCACACCAAACCGTTCTTTTTTCCAGATGAAATGGTAGTTGTTGAATCTCTTCAGTTTGCTCTTCGTCCCAAATGTGGAAATTTTGCTTGCTTACATACCCATTGATACAGAAATGGGCCTCATTGCTGAACAAAATTTGGCTCGAAAACGTCAGATCTTCATGGAAATTTTCAAGAGCCCATAGAGCGAAGCGATGTCGCTTGGGAAGGTCGAGTGGCTTGAGTTTTTGTACAAGCTGTATCTTTTAGGCTTTCAATTTAAACCTCGACGTAAAATGCCCCATGTCATTTTATACGTCAGTCCGAGTTGCTGTGAACGGCGCTGAATCAACTCTCCACTGTCTACGTGTACACTCTCAGCTACGGTCGCTATATATTCTCCACTGCATTCTGGACGTAGTCAATTCGGTCGAATATTATCCGATAATGAATGCTGGGTCTCAAGACACATTCTTTACAGAACTTGAATTTTCGTAATAAAGTTGAATGATTTGTAAAAGTTGCTCAGGTGTAAGTCTTTCCATGATGAAATGCCAAACAATACTGAATAAAAATAATATGATAGTTTGACACGACTCACGCGTGATCTGTCAAAAAAAGGCTATAGAAAAAATTATCTCTACTTGGATCATCCTTTATAAAACTGCTGCGGGTGATTCAGAAGGACATGGTAGTGTGAGGAGGTGATATCACAATCAGTCTCCTGAAGACATTTCCAGACATCCACTTTACTTATCTACCATAGATTATGTTAAGGCATTTGTGAACCTCTCTGCCTGCACTTATATATTTACACAAATCAAAATAACACAAAATGTGCAAAGCTTCTAATGCTTTTCACTGAGAAGATATGGAGCGAAAGAGTGATGTTCAAAAATAGTAAGTGTCAATAAAAAAATTTGAAATTGACATATGTCAAGAATTATTTATTATTTTTATATTTTTATTAAATTATT
Organism: Neoceratitis asiatica; assembly: GCA_030068015.2. NCBI lineage: Eukaryota > Metazoa > Arthropoda > Insecta > Diptera > Tephritidae > Neoceratitis > Neoceratitis asiatica. The sequence goes on from CM061527.1 coordinate 38,611,701, forward strand.
TATTTACACAAAAATTATACTTATAGACAGTAGAATAAAACATATTAAATTATTATAAATTCAAATATATAATAAAGCATAGCGTTCCATAAAATATAGATTAAATTTTTTTCTTATAAATATATTTTAGCTGGCAAATATTTAGTTTCATCTATGTATCAGTTACATCAAAATGAATTTTTTTTTCGAAATATAGGCTAACATGTGTGGCACTGCAAAGTCATTACTAAATCTACCATATCAAATTTAAACGCACAACATGCAATTTACTACGCACGCACACGCAGATATTTTTGTTTTGTTTTTCAAAATCCTATAAAAACCGTGAGGAAATGAACAAGGATTAGTATGCTAGTAAAGTGGGGATAAAAAATTGAGAAATCAGAAGCTAAAAAGGAAATATACCACAACAAAACGTGTCACGCCACTTTCACGCGCTTAATAAACTGTTCGCTGTTTTTTCACACTGCAGGAAAAAAAAGAAAGAGAAAAAACGATACCGCAAACTTTTTGCGTGAATTTCCGAATTTTAGTTTCTTTATATTTTTTTTGTTGCTTTTCTTGGGTGATTGGCTGACGAAAAGTTTCGGCACTTTGGGCATAACATAAACGCTTTTTAGTTGCTGTGACAGAGAAAAAGCAGAGCAAGACACAAAAAGGATTTTCAAATTTAACTGAATTCAAGCGTAGAACATAAACGAAAACCAATTTTCAAAATTGACTAAAATGGCAGTAAAATCTAAAAGAGAATAACAGCGCGGCGAGAAAAATGCATAAATGAAACTTTGTTTTAGAGAGATGCAAAACTGAAGAGAAAAAAGAATTGAAGAAGTAAAGTTTTTCTTGGTATGAAAACTTTTTATTTATTTATTTATTTATTTATTTTTTGCATAGAAAGGCGTGCGCGAGCTAACAAAATAATAACGGGTGATACATTTCGAGGTTCCCTACTTTTTTAAAGAAAAAACACAGAAAATTCAAATTTAATGGGGAATGTTTATTGTCATTCGAAAGAAAATTCTTTGGCATTTATTTTTTTAAGATTATATCTTTCAAATATTGGCAGCGGCCACGTCTCAGATGGCCCATCCGTTGAGTCCAATTTTCGAAGACTCGTTCGAGCATTTCGACTGGTAACTGGCGAATGACAAGCGTGATGTTTTGCTCCAAGGCCTTAATCGAAGAGGGATTGTCGTTGATTGTTGAATCTCTTCAGATTGCTCTTTGTCACAAATGTGGAAATTTTGCTTGTTTACAAGTACATACCCGTTGAGCCAGGAGTGGGCTCATCGTTTGATAAAATTTGGCTCGAAAACGTCGGATCTGCTTGGAACTTTTCAAGAGCCAATAGGGCGAAGCATGTCGCGGCTTCAGTTCTTACACAAGCTATATTTTGTGCGCTTTTAATTTAAGATCTCGACGTAAAATGCGCCAGGTCGTTCCAAACGTCAGTCCGAGTTGATACGAACGGCGTCGAATCGACTCTCCACGGTCTTCTTGTACACTCTCAGCTACGGCCGCTATAGTTTCTTCACTGCGTGCTGGAGGTGGTCTATTTGGTCAAATATTAATTATTCAGTAATGAATGTTGGGTTTAAAGATGGGTGATGATGTCGCGAATAGTACCTCAGTAGGCCGATTATGTTGACCATAAGTTGAGCGAACCGCGCGAAACATATTCTTCACCGAACGTGTATTTCGTAATAAAGTTGAATGATTTGTAAGTGTTGTTCAGGCGTAAGTCTTTCCATGATGAAATGCCAAGCAATAATGAACACTGAAAAAAAAATGGCATGACAGCTTGACACGTCTCACGCGGGATCTCTCAAAAAAAGGCTTTTGAAAAAAGCACCTCTACTTAGATCACGCTTTAGATTTCGATGAAGGCGTTCTCGTCAAAATCTGTTTCTGGATTTACATCTCAGTACCAATACCAATACCATATTAAAGAGTATTTGTATAACTATGGTTTGCATTAAATAAAGCAAAAAATTGAATTTCTTAAATAAAATCCAAAAATCCGAGGTTTTTAGCATAATTGTTGTATGGAAGACTACGCCAAGCCAAACATTAAACGTTATTCTCAGATTCCAATCAGTGGCGTGACTGGGTTAACAGAACACTAGCTACTATGCGTTTAATGTAGGTGTATGCATTCGAGAATCCTCGACGGATATACTTTGCTCATAATTAGCACAGACTTTTACTGTTCGTCTTTGATAAGCAGACATAAATATGCAAATCTCCAAAAGAGAAGAGTGGTTACGCGAAATTGACTGTCTTCAATGAGAGAAAATCTCAAAGTAGTAAGAGTGACCACTACTTGAAAGTTGTTGATTTTAGAAGTTGCTGCAAGTAGTGAGAGAAAGTGAGAGAGGATTCTTTACAGAACGTAAATTTTCGTAAAAAAGTTGAATGATTTGCAAACGTTGTTCAGGCGTAAGTCTTTCCATGATGAAATACCAAAAAATACTGAACCAAAAGAACATGACAGCTTGACACGACTCACGCTTGATCTGTCAAAAAAAAGCTATTGAAAAAAATACTTTTGCTTGGATCACACTTGGTATGCTAAAGATAGATTGTATCTCTTTCGTTTGCGCTTTAACTCTCTCCTCCAAATCCCATACCGTGGTAGGTAGAGTGAGTAGAGCATTACTGCCATCGAAGTTAAGAGCTTTAGCAAACGGTGATTCCCTACTGGCATGGCGTTTTAAATTCGACTGATCAGAAGATGGGCTGATTTTAAAGCATTAAAATTTTTTAAGTAAACAAAAATAAGAACGAAGAACATGAAAATTAATGAGCTCAAAAAGTAAACAAAGGAATAAACAGGCTCACTGCAACAGTTTTGACAATTGTTCACATAAAACACCAACAAATAAAACAGAATACATAAGAGCGGATAAAAACACATCCGCTTCACTGCATTCACTTGCTCAATGAAATTTAAAAAAAATTTTAAAAATTTATTAAATTCTGAATTTTTTTTAAACTTTTCATTTTTTCGTTCTTTTCCAAACACTTTTTAGATATTCCATACGAATGCCATCCCACAATTATTATATTTTTCGAGCATAGTTTGGCTGCATGAAAGTGCCATTGAAAGTTTTCTCTGCCAGCGTGGTTTTAACTGTCAACATTTAACTTGGTATGGAGTCACATGAGAACAAGTTGCGGTAACGTTGCAATCTTATTGTCTGTGACATGAACGTCTGGTGCATTATTCTCTGGTTAAGAAAAAGAAAACCACGAATTTCTGCTCAAATGTTCGGTGTACACCAAAACCAAATCCACACTACAATATTTTATTCTTTCTTTTGCTTTGTTCCTTACCTTTTTCACTCACATTGTTTTTAATACTCCATCGAAGCCTTCCCATATAGTTTTTAAATAGATTTAGTATACACTTGGCCTTCACAATCAAGTCGCCTTAGTAACAGTAAGTCTAAAAAAAATTCATTGAAATACCAAAGTGATAACGGCAAGTGACACTAAAATTTCTTTTGAATTGTTTTAGGCGTACAATAACTAAGAGTAGTAGTACTGTGAAAAATACGTAGAGGACATGAAAACAAAAAAAAATAAATTTTTTTTAAATTTCTGTGAAGCGCAAATCCGTACACAACATAGTTGCTACGCCGGAAATGGGTTAAGCAGCCAGCAGCTGCTCACGGGGACGCGTTCCAACGTCAGCACAATTGTTCTTGTTCGCTGTGGTGGTACATATTGTTTCAACATTCGCCTTGACATTTCGCATGCTATTTTTTGTCACGCTTTTTGTAACTTTTTCGTGACTTTTTTTACAACATTGTTGTTACTTTTTTGTTACGTTTTAAATTGTTTGTTAATATTTTTCTGTTTTATCACTTTTTTGCGATTTTTTTTTTGTAACAATTTTTCCAATCTCTTCTCCACAGCAACATTGGGCTTGCTTTGCAATCATGGTCGCGCAAGCCAGCAATAAGTTTCGTTAATGTTCAACGTGACGTATGAGCAACGCTTGTTGTTGGGTGAATGGTTTGGAGAATGGTGTGCTTTTTTGAAAATCACTTTTAATTGATATTTTTTTCACGTTCACGTAATAAAAAATGCTGCTCCCAATTCTTCGTATCTTAATTGTTTACATTCGATGAGGTGGCAAGCTGGGAGTTAAGTGCGCAGAGCCCAACGTGAAGGGTGTAGGCTGGCACTGTCAGTGCAAACGGAAGGCAATGCGAGTAAACGATAATTAAAATCGACTATAGGAAATGGTAATGGCGATGGAGAAGAAAGCAATTTCGTTAAAAGGCTACTTAAATATTTATACTCGCTATAGAAATGCAAACAATAATGGCAGAGCTTACCTTGACATTAGCTACTTTTTTCCATTTAATATTTTTTTTTTCAAAATATTTGAATTTTGTTTTTAGCTTCAAGATTGTAAAGCAAGGAGATTACAAAAAAAAAATATATATATATATATAATAACAGCTAAAAAAAATAGTAGTAAAAAAGGTAATTGTTATAGTAGTAGTAAAATGTGCTAACAATAAAAACTAGCATTAGAAAACATATGAGAAATCATAGATCTGAGAAACCAAGGCCCAATCATCCAAATGAAAGCTGCCAGATGAGCCAAGACCGAAAAAGTCACGCCAAGTTCGATCAAATGTGAAGGTTTCGCTCACTATTTTCTTTGACTACAATGGTCTGGGCATCATGAGTTCCTTTCAAAAGGTTGTACAGTTAATAAGAAATGCTACAAGGAAGTTATGCAACGATTGCGTGAAGCAATACGGCTCAAACGGTCGGAATTGTGGAAAAGCAAATCGTGGATTTTGCATCCCGATAATGCACCAGCTCACACATCAATGCATATTGGTGATTTTTTGGCCAAAAACAAAACCATAATCATACCTCAACCACCTAATTCACAAGATTTGCCTCCATGCGAGTCTTTTCTTTTCCCAAAACTAAAGAAACCAACGAAAGGAAAGCATTGTGCAACAATTGATGAGATCAAGTCACAATCGACTAAAGAACTGATGGCCATACCGAAAAGTGCATTTCAGAAGTGCTTCGAGGATTGTAAAAAGCGTTGGCACAAGTGTATTATATCCGAGGAAGATTAATTTGAAGGGGACAAAATATGTATTGATGAATAAATAGGTACTTAAAAAAAAAACCAAAATTCACCTATTCCTTTGAACACACCTCGCATGTCGTATTTTAAGTGTTTAGCAATGTTTACTGCTATTCGGATTTGAGTCTTGGTCCGATCAGCATCCACAACTATAGAAATATCCACCGGCCGTTCGGATATGGCTTGAAATCAATTATCCATTTGTTGGAAAAACATCAAAACGTACACTACAAATTGGAGGAAGAGCTCGGCCGAAAATCGAAAATGTATCGATGTTTCATCTCAAATTTTTCTTTGCGAAAAAGATGATTAGAATGAAATTCCAATGTAGTAAGAGGTAAATAAGGCCAGTAAGAGGTAAATAAAGCCTTAGTTCCTCCGGTATTTTCCAGTATCAACCCTTTATCTAGTGTTATTCTGACAAAATGACGTTGCGGAAGCGAATAACTATGTATTTGGGCACTATACCTAAGCACATTTGACTCTCCGATAGGCCAGCCATGTACATCGACCTTTGAATCTTGGATTAGTTTTTTTTTGCTTTGTAGATTGATTCCTTCTTTGATTAGATTTTGAAGGAGAATAAAGTTGGCCAGAGGTAACACTAATCGACTTCATAATCTTGTTCCAGCAAAGTATGATCTATACCACCACTGTAGGAGTAAATAAAGCGTAAATTGTGTATTTTAGTGTGAGTGAGGTCCAAGAGGTTACGGCAAGGGAATCGAAGAGCTCAGAAGCGGAAAATCATAATTTTATTCCTCTCGTTGCCTGGATTTTTTCTTCCTTCCTTCCTTCCTTCCTTCCTTTTATGAAATTCGGAAACTTAAAAATCTTTAAAAGATTAGAAAAATTGAATTCATACATATCGAAGAATCTACATATAAAAATACCTCTAAATACTTCTTTGAATGTCTTAATATACAAAAAAAAAAAAAAAAAAAAAAAAGCAAAAATCCGTTAGCGAATGAGTGAATGAACTTTTTGTATGCTTAACGGCGCCGACATATACTTGTACGTACATATTTATTTACATACCTACGAATACCGCCGCCAGGTATACTCAACATATATTTACATAAATATATACGAGCAGAGTCCAAACTAAGATCCACTCCAAACAAATGACATAGTGGCACTACAAAGTACAGTACACTCAAATATCTGCAAATATGTACCTACATGTATGTGTTTTAGCGTACATTTATATATATTTTATACATACATATAAGTGAAAAGACTTGCTTTTGTTATTTTTAGCACACACGAACATGCAAAACATAAAAACATAAAAAGTGTATATGTAAGTGTATGTGTCTGTGACAAAACTAAATTGGGGTAGTGTCTGTGACTAGTCATCCATCCATTCAGTCAGTCAACCGTTGATTTGGTTTTGTTTTCTTTGGGCTGCTGATTATTTTAGTGTTCGTCCACTGTGTTTTTATTGTTGTGTTTTGTTTTGTTACGTGCTTAAGGACATCTACACTGTTGTAACTGCTGCACTCATGCTCACGAACGTATATATATCTATATCGCTCTAACTTCAAAGTTCTTTGTAAGAGCTACTCAACCGCATTTGTACTCTCACCCAAACTCTGAACCATACAGTATAGTAGCTATTATAGTTAACCCTTGTAGTGTTGTCTCTTGCAAATGCTCTCGTTGGCTTGGTTTCAGTAATAAAAGTACTTGCAAATATTTTCATCATCCCTAATATAAATTTTTTTTTTGAGTGAATACACCGCTTAGTAGTTAAATGGTAAACAAAGCTTTGCCTTTAAATCTGTATGTACTTATATTTGGCGATAAACATACTGAAGTTGAAGAAAGTAATTGATATGTCCACATGTACTTATATACGTAAACTATATGTCATACATATGTAGAAGTGAGTCACTCAATATCATTTTTCGTAATTGTATCATTAATTGGCTCATACCCAAGGCTTATGTAGCGTAGTTTAATGAAAGGTACCATGCTAAAAAGACAGCTTTGAACTGTTCGATTGTAGCGAATCTCTCTTAGATGCCACCAAGCCCATATTAACACTATGCAGATACAATACTGTGCAATCAACGGACGGACAAAGGACTACTGTCAGTTTTAAAGAAATAACTCGTTCTTCTCCTTCTTCTTTGATGTAGGCATCGTTTACTCGACTATAGCCTCATAGACAATAGAGCGCCACTCGTTCCTTCTCTTTGCTGTCTGGCGCTAGTTGGAATACCAAGTGAAACCAGGGCGCTCTCCACCTGATTCTTCCAAAGGGGTCTTCCTATTTCTCTGCCTCCATGCGCGGGTATTCAATCGAATACTTTCAAAGCTGGAGCTCTTTCGCCCATTCGGACGACATCACATAGCCAGCGTAGCCGCTGTTTCTTGATTCTCTCAACTTTCTCAATGTCATCGTATAGCTCGTACAGCTCATCATTCCATCGTCTGCGGTACTCGCCGTTGCCAACGCGCAAAGGACCATAAATCTTTCGCAAGACTTTTCTCTCGAAAAATTGATATCGTCCAAGCTTCTGCATACGCCAAGATGAGAATGATGAGCGACTTATAGAGTTTGGTTTTGGTTGGTCGAGAGAGGATTTTACTTTTCAATTACTCAGTCCAAAAAATAGCACCTGTTGGCAAGAGTGATTCTGTGTTGGATTTCAAGGCTGACATTGTTGGTGTTGTTAATGCGGGTTTCTCGTTAAACGAAATTATTCACGACTTCGATGTTATGACTGTCAACAGTGACGTGGGAGCAAAGTTGCGAATGTGATGGGCTTAATCTTTCACACAAGACGCCAGATAGGACCTTATATGTGATATAGAGGCAGACCGTGAAGTTTCTCTTTTTTTGGATTGGGCAGAGCACACCTAGGTTCTATTCGTCGGGCATGCTTTCGTCCGACCATATTAGCCAAAAAAGCTGATGCATGCACCTGTACAGGCTTCCTCCGCATTGTTATTTTTGAAGCGGGAAATTGTTATTCGAACTTCTTCGTAGTCGGGTGATGGCACGCCTGTATCATCGTCATCGATTGGGGTTTGGGGTTCGCCTTCCCCATCACTTTTACTACCAATAAGCTCTGGACATCTGTCACTAGATTACCTCATGGGTCCCTATGCGAGTTTGCTGCGGTATTGAGCATTATCCTTGTCGGCCAGCTTATCAAACTCTTCATACTCTTTCATTGACTTCATACCAACTCAATTTTGTCATCTCAAACTAATTGAGGTCTTGTGAAATGCCCTCAAGAGGAGGTAATCAGCCTTTTCACTTCGCAATAAGGGACGAAAAGCTCCTATGTAGGCTGCTATGAATTTCTGTTTATTAAAGGTAGTTTAAAAAAAAAAGTTTTAATTGCGATTGTGTTCAACATTCTTTTTGAGATAAATACCCCAACGTATATATATGCCAAGGTGGTTGAAGGAACTGATTTCCTTAGAACTGATTTTCCTTTATTCAGCTCTGTATAGTTTACGGTATACATTTTTTAGTAATTTCCTAAGAACTGTTACGTATCCTAACTCCGTTCAATATTTTCCATGCACGTAGGCTTATAGTAAGGTAAGAAAATATAGTGGGTTTAAATATTGCTATTGATTTCCAGGCCTACTACTACTAGTACTGCTTTATATATTCTTTAATTTGCTTTACGATGCCCGATGCTAATTGGAATTTTCCGAATCTCTTTCGAATACATTTTAAATCGATAGGGAAAAAATTAAAATTTCCTTTATTATAGCACAAAAATTCGAACTCATCTATTATTAAATCATTTCGTACTCTATTTGCATACATAAAGACCATGGCGTGAATTTAAAAATCGCAAAAATTCTAAAATAAATCTGAAACATGGCGAATTATCTAGTTAATAGGAAAAAATTTAGTTTGCCATTTATGTGCAGTATGAGTGAGAAAATTTATGAATTTCATAACTAATTTGATTTATAATAATGCATAAGTGCCAGCCATTAATGCATTGACGTCAATAATTATATAATAAAATCATTTATCACTATATATATATATATATATATATATATTTATATATATAAATTCCAACAAAGATTATTGTTATGAATGAAATACATGTATATATACTTATAGAGACGACCTACTCAAATATTACTCATACGCCTCAGTGCACATTGCCACGGCGTATAAGAGTATTTCGCCACATACAACCTAAGTTAAAATGAAAATCTATACAAATATATGCCTATATATGAATGCATACTCTTACAACTGTATATTAGTGGCAAAAATATTATTTGTTCGCAATTTCTAAAAGCGCAACCAATGCAACGACGTCAAGTCGACCCACCGCTGCTACTGACACTGCACCAATACAGAAATTAATTATTTACATGCAGGCACACATTGTAAAAACTTGTTGGCAGCAATGCGGTAAAGTGTAAGAAAACTAGCTGTTGCTTTAAAGAAACAAAACAGAAAAACTTTATATACTGAAAAGTTCAAGTTCAATGTAATTTTAACTTACTTGATCAAGAAATATGAAGTTGAAGAGAATTTCTTATTACAATATTTAATGGTGACACCAAGAACTGCAGTGTCAGTGCCTTTGGTGTCAGGTTGCGGTATGTTGGTTGGTTGGTATGAAAATAATTAATGAAGTTGTATGAATGGAAAATAAATCAAAATATAAATTGTTTTATATTACATGAGTGTTTGTGTGCGGCCGCGATAGCCGAGTGCTTAGCATTGCGTACTGACATTCAGAAGCCTTGGGTTCGAGCCCAGGTTCGAGCAACATCAAAAATGATAAAAAATAAATTTTTCTAATTGCGGTCGCCCCTCGGCAGGGAATGTCAAGCCCTCCGAGTGTATTTCTGGCATGAAATAAAGCTCCTCATAAAAATCCATCAGCCGTTCGGAGGCGGCTTAGAATAAACTGTAGGTCCCTCCATTTGTTGGTAAAAACATCAAGACGCAAAACCACAAATTGGAGGAGCAGCTCGGCCGAAAATCGCTTTAGCGGTTGCAAAGCGCCAAATATATATATATATATATATGTGTGTGTGCATATACGTATCTATAGAAGTAAGTTATTTTGCATGTCTTACTTACTTATTCTTAGTCCCCCACATGATGTAATATGAACGTAATACCACTTTTGAATATTTAATGGAAAAATTTATGAAATAAAAACTATTGATGTTTGGAGAACACCTTTGAGGGGTTTAAGTAGTGAACAGTTGTGGCTATACAAAACCACATTTGCGACTTAAGAGTCATGCGATTAGTGGTAACGTGTGTAACGTTGACAGCTTGTCTGTTACAGGATATTAAACTTTAACTTTATACAAAAATAAATAAAATTAATAATTCTTATTTGTTTACATGTATGTGACTTCCAAGAAATCTCGTTTGTCGGTCTGTGTGTATTCAAAAGTAAAAATAATTCTAAAATAATATGAAGGTAACGAGTATGAATATCATAATATTGAGGAAATGGCTTAATTTGTCTTAATAACCTTGACAATGTCAAACAGTTTTGAAAAATATTAGAATCTAGTTGAGCAGTAAGCGAAAATCACCTACAGTGATATTTATAAAGTTTTTCATGTCCAACAAAACGGACAGGCCTAATTAAGTTGTTAAGTAAATTTTGGTTATTATATTTTTCGTATTGACTTTTACTACTGTTTTGTGTAATTCTTCAAATTATTTTAGGAAAAAGGAAAAAAAGTGGTAGTAGCATATGCGGGTTTAAAAATAATTTGCTTGAACTTTACCACAGGTTTGACTACTTTGATATGAATTTTGGAAATTAAAAATGGTTGAAATCAGCTAATTTAGCAATTTTATTGGGAGTTCTTAAATAATGAGAAACATGGATGGACTATCCATAATTGCAAATTGAATCAAGAGAAAAAAATAAAATAAATAAAATAAAATAAAATAAAATAAAATAAAATAAAATAAAATAAGATAAAATAAAAAAAATAGAAAAAAAAAATAATAAAAAATGAAAAAAAAAATAAATAAAATTAAATTAAATAAATAAAAGAAAAATAAAAAAATAAAATAAAATAAAATAAAATAAAATAAAATAAAATTAAGTGACGTGAACACAACTGCCTATTTGAAAATAATCTAAAACTGTTTTTAAGGAGCATAAAATCAAACGCGATTGCCCAAACACAAACAGAACAACCATCGAGTGAAGCTCTTACAGCCTATTGATTGTCCATTTGGTCTCAATGTGAGATGCATAATTCGTCAGCAAGCTGGATATCAGACATGAAAAAGGCAAATTTTCTAATGTTCCAGTTACCGATTTCTCACCCGTCAGCTCTCAGCAAATCAACAACGTTAGAAGGAAGCTTCACAATTCGAAATGCCCGGGATGTGACAAAATACATGCGTACTGGTTCGAAAAACTTTCGTGTACCAGAGTTCTTAACGTTTAGTACGACATACATGATACCGAAATGTGATAATCCAATTGAGCCATCAATGTTCAGGCCAATAACTTGTCTCCCGTTTGTCTATAAAATACCAACGTCATACATATCCAACATCTTTTATGAATACATTGAAGCAACCAACTTGATTGCAGAAGAACAGAAAGGGTGCATAAGGTCGTCACAGGGATGTAAAGAGCAGTTAATTATAGACCAAGTAGTACTTAGACAATCTTAAAGGCAAAGCAGAAACCTCTATGCAGCGTACATCGCTTGGATGAAAGCTTTCGATTCGGTGCCCCATTCACGACTTATCGAGGTGCTGCATTTGTATAAATTCAATCCCAATATAATACAAAATAAAATTATGCAATACTGGACAACTCAAATAAAATCGCCAATATCTGGAGCTGCTCAGTATACGGGGGACAAAAACGTCAGCAATGGAATCTTCTAAGGCGATTCACTGAGTCTACGCTGGTTCATCATCAGAATTAATCCCTTCATTCATATTATACGGGATAAAGGCTAAGGATATTTGGTGAAACATGGCCGGACTGGAAGATACCGATTGAGTTATCTTTTCTACGCTAACAAGCCAAACCATCTTGAAATGCTTTTCGAATATGTTGCCACTTTTTCCAGTGACATTAAAATGCTTGTTGGTCTTGAGAAATGCCGCAAAATAACTATCTTAAAAGGTAAAGTGATTCCCCAAAACAATCGCATTGAACATGTAAGCATTGACATTAAAGAAATGGAACCAGATGAGACATACAAGCATCTTGAAGTTATGCAGAGCAATTGTGAAAAAACTATGCATATGCGGAAAAAACTAGTGGTGGAGCTTAGGAGACGGCTTCATGCTATATGCAAAACTCAATTAAGTGGAAGAAGCCAGACACTTGCCATAAATTTGATTGCTATAACCATAGTATCGTACAGTTTTGGAGTTATAAAATGATCAACAACCGAGCTGGAAATCATGCAGCGGATAATACGTACAGTCATGTCAAAATATAAAGCTCATCATCCAAAAGCTTCGGTCTTTCGAAAGACGTTGACCAGGAAGGAAGGCGGAAGGGGACAGATTGACATCGGAGCGTTGTATGACAAACGAATTTTAAATCTCAGTGCTTGTTTCCATAAAAAGTCATTAAAAGTCTGAAATTCATCAATCTGTAGAATCTGCTGATGTTAACTATACTCCACTGCGAATGAGCCAGCCTTATGAAAGCAGAAACACGATATCATGGGATGAAAAACTGCAGATATAGTCTGAAATGGTAGTCCACGGTGTCCTGCAGACAGATGCCGTAGATGCAATATCAGAAGCGAAACTCTTGGCCGGAACCAGTGCACTTCTATATTTCGATCGAATCGTTTTGACGAATGCGAGAGAGACCACAATAGAGCAGATATATTTGTGGTTGATAAGGCTAGTAATATAGCATTTATAATTGATATTGCGGTTCCTCTCAACAAAAACATGCAAAAAACATATGCAGAAAAAATCGCAATGGAAGTTAAGAAAAGTGTATCTGCTGCCAATCATCGGCCAATGCACGGCCTGGTGAATATTAATTTTAAGTAAAACATACGAAGGCTCTAGTTGCCAGATCACATCATCTTCGACATGCAAAAAGCAGCCTTATTAAATTCATGCCATATTATTCGGAATTTTTTTTCAGTAAACGTTTACAATATCAAATTTAATGTTAGTTATTATATCTTTTTAAGCATATTTATATTTAATGAAATGTACATTATGGCCCTGCAGTTAAGTAGACGCCAACAAATGAAATTTACTCCCTAATGGGATAAAATAAAAGGGGAAAAAATTAAAATAAATTAAATTAAATTAAGCAAAAAAAAATATAAAAAGAAATAAAAAAAAAGTTAATAAAAAAATAAAATAAAATAAAATTAAATAAAATAAAATAAAATGAAATAAAGCAAAATAAAATAAAGTAGGATAAAATCAAATAAAAAATAAAAAAAAATAAAATTAAAAAAAAATAAAATAAAATAAATAAAATAAAATAAAATAAAACAAAATAAAATAAAATTATATAAAAAATAAATAAAAATATAATAAAAAAATAAAAAAAAATAAAAAAAAAAATAAAAAAAATGAAATAAAAGAAATGAAAAAAAAAAAATAAAATAAAATAAAATATATTAAATTAAAATAAAATAAAGTAAAATAAATTAAAACAAAGTAAAATAAAATAAAATATTATAAAATAAAATAAAAAATGAAACAAACAAAATAAAAAAATAAAAAAATTAAATAAAATAAAATAAAGTTAAATAAATATAATGAAATAAATTTAAATAAGCTTAATTAAAAAATAAAATAAAATAAAATAAAATAAAATTTAATTAAATTAAATTTAATTTAGTTAATATAATATTAAAAAAATGATAAAGAAGTAAAGATACGATAAATAAATCCAAATTAAATAAAAAAAATTAAATAAAATAAAAAAATATAATATATAATAAAATAAAATAAAATAAAATATAATAAAACAAAATAAAATTAAATTAAATAAAAAAATTATAATAATAAAAAAAAATTATAATAAAACAATAAAATAAAAAGTTTCATGCTTCCTAATGCAGCCAAAAAACTGTAAATTTATTGCAAATGCATTTAAAGATAACAAAAACCATATTATTTGAATAAACATACGTAAATATTTCCAATTTCAAATTATATGGACACACGTACTGACATTGTATTGTCGTGAAACGTGAATATAATTTCGTTTTCAATTACTTTGTCGACCTCATAAAGGATTCATAACCCGTACGCCCAAGGTAGCAGACAGATAGTTGAAATAGAAGTATTCGGTAGATGGTTAAATAAAAAGAGCGAAAAAGATATGTAATAAGCGAATTTAATTGATGCCTTAACAATGGTGGATGTAAACAACAAAACAAATATATATATATAAACTTAATCACTTAAATAAAATCATAAAAGCAAAACTTATTTTTACACTCAAACAAATGCAGTATATTGAAAATATGACTTTGTGTTTGACATTTATTACTTTTCCAGTCAGATAAAAATGAAAATGACAAAAATTGAAACATTAAAATTGCATGAAGAGCAAATTATTTGTAACCATTAGTTTATACATTATTTTTGCATTTCTTATTCGCACATTCAGTTAAAATGATCCCTACGCGCGTTATCTTCTAAACATATTTATGAACGTAGGTACATGCATCTATAGGTATGTGCGTTCCACAATATTTGAAATTTACGTCAACATCAGTGGCAGTCATCAGTCGCCGCCAGAAACGTTGGAGCGCAGGAAAAATAGTACATTTACTTGATGCAATCTTGTCGAGCTGCTAGACATACAACAACCGTTAGCAGCGAACTACTATTCCACAGCACAGCACAGCATAAACCAGCAACTACAACGACAGATGGATACGGTAGATATGCTTTCACTCATTTTAGAGCAATGCAGTTGTTGGTAGTTGACAGCTGGCAGCTGCGAGAGTGCAGAGTGGTCATAAAACTCTGGCGTAAGTCGTAAAAACTTTATGAGTTTTGCAAATAATATAGCGAAAGTTGTGCTTTTACTTACTACATACTCTACTATTTTCATAAGAAAAAACAGAAACAAAACAGAAAATATCAACAAAAAAAAAAAAAAAGATAAAAAAATACTAAAACTTATAAGATGCTTAAGCGGCGCTGTTGCTTTCTAACTTAGTCTGATTTACAGGCATTTATTATAGGAATTATGTTTACTTGTCTTAGCAGTGGCAGCAGCAGCAACAGTGTATCTTACATTTTGTTCTCATCTTTTTGCAGTGACTTTGATTAAGTCTTTGTAAATTTTTATTCGTTATTTTTTATGCAATAGCAATCTCGTTTAGTTGCGTTAGCTATTTATCGACATTAGAGTTGCTTTCATTAAAACGATTTTCTTTTCGAAGGATCACAGAAATTAGTTAATTATTTTTTCCCTGCACTGTGTGAGTATATTGTTTATACTTTTTTGAGTATATGCCATTATTTAGTATTTTCAAGTTAAAATAAATATAATATTGAAAAAACAATGACTTAATGGTGATTGAAAAATTGAAAGTTTAGTACTAGTTCGTGAGTGCTAAGGGAAAACACAAATTTCTCACGTGGAGTTGACCTTTGGGGTTTTCTGGCTTTATGTTAGTGTCAGAACAAAGATCTCGAGAAAATCTCACTAGGTCAGCTTAAAATAAACCTCTTACTTTGTGAAAAGGTTGCAGTTATTGCAAAATCTTCACTTTGCCTTCTGTAATGAAAGCCTTCGAGCAAACCATTGCATCTACCTTTATAAAAAACTAATACAATGCAATCTAAACTCAGATATGCAGGTGCCTTAACCAGGATATCGACATGATAATTTTTGATGTATTTCGAGGTTACTTATTTTTTTAAAGAAAATACACAGAGAATTCAAATTTAATGGGGAATGTTTATTATCGTTCGAAAGAACATTCTTTGGCATTTATTTTTTGGCCGCGGCTACGTCTCAGATGGTCCATTCGTTGAGTCCAATTTTCGATGACTCTTTCGAGCATTTCGACTGGTAACAGGCGGATGGCACGCGTGAT
This sequence comes from Neoceratitis asiatica, assembly GCA_030068015.2. Classification (NCBI taxonomy): domain Eukaryota; kingdom Metazoa; phylum Arthropoda; class Insecta; order Diptera; family Tephritidae; genus Neoceratitis; species Neoceratitis asiatica. The sequence goes on from CM061527.1 coordinate 38,627,878, forward strand.
GTTTTACTCCAAGGTCTGAATCGAAGCGGGACTGTCCGCATAGACTTTACACTTTACACATACCCACAGGGAAAAGTCTAACGGTGTGATATCACACGATCTTGGTGGCCAGTCGACTGGCCCAAAACGTGAAATTATCTGCTCACCGAATGGCTCTCTCAAAAAATCCACTGATTGATGCGATGTGTGGGAAGTGGCGACGTCTTGTTGAAACCAAATGTCGCGCAGATCACGTGCTTGAATTTCAGGCGTCGAATAGTCGGTTATCATTGGATCATTTTTGAAGATATATCGACCGATCATTCCACCGGCCCACAAATCACACCAAACCGTTTTTTTTTCTAGATGAAATGATAGCTCTCGAATCTCTTCAGGTTGTTCTTCGTCACAAATGCAGAACAACAAAATTTGGCTCGAAAACGTCGGATCTTGTTGGAACTTTTCAAGAGCCCTTAGTGCAAAGCAATGTCACTTGAGAAGGTCGAGCGGCTTTAGTTCTTGCACAAGCTGTATTTTGTACACTTTCAATTTAAGATATCCACGTAAAATGCGACAAGTCGTACCATACGTCAGTCCGAGTTGCTGCGAACGGCGCCGAATCGACTCTCCACGGTCGTCGTGTACACTCCCAGCTACGGCCGCTATATTTTCTTCACTTTGTGCTGGACGTCCATGACTTTTGAATTTGCTGCGCAATTACTGTTAAAACAACACTGAGCCCGGCAACTGTTAACGATTAATAAGCTGCTGTAAAATTTTGACAAGCTGCAGCATTTAGCTTGTGTTTGACAGTAAAAAAATGTGAATTTCTTGTGCTGATTAAGCATTATTTTTACATGAGTAGTGGTTTACTGAGCTTCGTTACCACTAATCAGGTGACGCCGAACGTTCAGGTCATTTAAACTGAGCGGTTATATCACTTTTTGCACGAATATTTGGACAAAAATAAAAGCTATCCGATATCTCACACACGAGCATAAGCGCAACCATGTAACCTCTTAAAAGGAGCGTTTGGCGATGTTCTACCGCAATCCATAAATTTTTGTGTCATTTCGTTACCGTAGACGTAACATGGATCCACTACACCAGAGACCGAAGAACAAACAGATTATTGGGCCTCTCTGGGTGAAAGTGCACTAAAGAAGGCCAAGGTCACGACCACATGTTTTTTTTTTGGGATTCACGCGGTGTCATTCACACCGATTACCCTGAAAAGGTCAAAGCGATCGCAGGCGAATATTATTCAGAGTTTTAGGATAAATCCGATATTGATTTGAAGCAGAAATTACCGCATTTGGCAAAAAAGTGCTATTCCATCAGGACAATGCACGCGTGTGTGCCCGCGAGTTCAGTTGCCATGGGAAAAATTCATAAATTGGGCTACGAACTGCTACCTCATCCAGAATATTCTCCCGATTTTGCCCCCTGCAAGTATTTCTTGTTTTCAAGCCTGCAGAAATGGCTGGGTGGTAAAAGATTTGGGTCGAATGAAGATTTCATCACAAAAATAAACGCCTATTTTGAGGGCCTTCAAAAAACCTATTTCTTGGAAGGAATACAGGCTGAAGTAAATGTATAGAGATAAAAGGAGGCTATTCTGAGAATTATTACGGGTATTTGCCGAAAACAATGTATTTTATTCAACTACCCTTGTAATTTCATGATATGTTATCTCTTTCAAGATATGGAAAAGGAAATTTCAGAAGTGAAACACGAAGTGAAGCCAGATTTTTCTGGTCTGATTTTTCCAACGAAATGAAAGACCTTTTTAATTTGCTTCCATGGGCGACTATTCTAAGTCGAAAACTTGCAAAGCTGTGTTCTGTAGTGTTCTTGACCATACGGACGACATGACATATTTTGCTCTAGACTGGAGGTTCGATTTAGCTCGATGTAAAGTAGTCGTCGTGTAGGGCGTTAACGCTTTCTTAGAAGCCTAAGAGAGTTTTGAAATCCAGTTCTCAGTTGTACTCTTAAAACTTTTTAGGCCTTTATTTCAGAGATTTCATTTCATGTAGCCTTTCGTAGAAAATAACCACAAGCACCATGCCAAAGCGACATAAAGTAACCTCGAAACGACCTTCCAAATATATTTAGTTTTTATGTTATGATTTATTTTATTGTTAACTCGATTGCTCCACAGGGAGCCTTTTTCGCCGAAATATATTTGTGTTGCATTATAATTGAAGTTGACAGCTAACTGGGCACCCCTCACAATATGCACGCACAACTGAAATTTGACATATTTTTGCTTGCAAACTGCCCTTAACTAGCGAAATTTATATTGCCGGGATGTTGTTATGCCACATACATACATTTATAACACTTTACGTATGAGAGAGTGATCAACTTGGCTTCGTTAGTGTAAATTTCGGAGAACACTCTCAGTGATGTTAACATAAAACATATTTGTCGAAAATTGTCGACAGTTGAGGGGTTGGTTTGTACGCATACATATATAAAGGGTGACCTATTTCGAGGTTCCATACTTTTTTAAAGAAAAAAATACAAAAAATTCAAATTTAATGGGGAATGTTTACTATCATCCGAAAGATTATTTTTTGACATTTACTTTTTGAAGATTTTCACTTTTAAGTGTTGGTCGTGGCTACGTCTTAGATGGTCCAGCCGTTGGATCAAATTGCTCCAAGGTCTGAATCGAAGCGGTAATGTCGGCATAGACTTTAGACTTCACATATCCCCACAGGAAAAGTATAACGGTGTGATATCACACGATCTTGGTGTCCAAAACGTGAAACTATCTGCTCACCGAAGTGTTCTCTCAATAAACTCATTGATTTATGCGATGTGTAGGAAGTGGCGCCGTTTCGTTTAAACTAAATGTCGCGGAGATCACGGGCTTCAATTTCAGGCATCAAATAGTCGGTTATCATGGCGCGATTACGATCTTCATTGACGGCTACGTTCTCAGCGGTATATCCGTTTGTTTTTTCTGGATAAAATGGCAGATCTTGAATCTCTTCAAAGCTCTTCGTCCCAAATGCGGAAATTTCGATTGTTTACATAGCCATTGAGCTAGAGATGGGCCTCATCGCTGAACCAAATTTGGCTCGAAAACGTGTGATTTTCGTGGCACTTTTCAAGAGCTTATAGAGAGAAGCAATGTCGTTGGGGGGGTCAAGCGGCTTCAGTTCTTGCATAATCTCTATTTTGTACGCTTTCAATTTAAGATCTAGACGTAAAATGTGCCAAGTCGTTCCATACGTTAGTCCGAGTTGCGCGTACGGCGCCGAATCGACTCTCCACGGTCTTCGTGTACACTCTCAGCTACGGCCGCTATTTTTTCTTCACTGCGTGCTGAACGTGGTCTATTAGGTCGAATGTTATTCAATAATGAATGCCAGATCTCAAGATGGGTGATGGTTTCGCGAATAGTACCCTCAGTAGGGCTTTTATGTTGACCATAAGTTGAGCGAAGCGCGCGAAACACATTCTTTACAGAATGTGAATTTCTGTAATAATTTTGAATTATTTGTAAACGTTGTCTTTCCATGATGAAATGTAAAACAATACTGAACAAAAAAACATGACAGCTTGACGCAACTTACGCGTGATCTGTCAAAAAAAAAGCTATAGAAAAAAGGAGCTCTACTTGGATCACCCTTTATATATATTTCTATTATACATAACTACTGCCTAGGAAGCTCATATTTCCACAAAGGAAATACTACATCTAAGCCGTATGAAAGCGGAAGCGAAATAGGGAATAAAAAATAATAAAAATCATAAAGAGCGAAAATTGTACACGACAACAAAGTGTAAGCGGTTAATAATACCGTGCAAAAAGGGTGAAATGTAATAGGGTAGTGAGTGTAGATATATGCCACTTGCTGGTCTACTCTATCTGCATACCTTCCTAGTCAGCTGGTTGTAATGGAGTGACTATGTATGGTAAGAGCCAAGAGCAAAGGGTATAAACTTACAGTTAGTGCACGCACACATTATCCTAATAAACATATATATATATAAATAATTGTGTTTCGTTTAAGTACCGTTGATGGGTTGATTGTGTACCCTTGAGTGTGTGTGTGGAAGGTGTAAAGATATGTAGTATTACTTCAATATCTATAAACATTTGCTTCACTTATGCTTATAACTGAAGGAGATTATGTCTTTTCATCATTTCTTCCTACTTGTGTTATTCTATATGGCACTGTTAAGGACAGAGAAATTCTGTAATAGGCGTAATAATGGATTTAATTTTACTATTAAGCAATTTCAGGAACATAAATATGCATATATACGTTCGTATACTTGTCTAACGGTTCAAAAGTACATATTATTTTCGAAGAGAAGAATAAAAGGTGTTAAAAAGAGAAAACATGGCATGCGATAAACATATTATAAAAATCAACAGACCAGACTAGTATTCTTTAGCACCCTATTAACATTTGAAGGGATACGGGCATATTAATATTGCGCTTCCTAGCGATGTCTTTCAACAAACTTCAAGAGGATAGAGCACTTCGGCCTAGCGGGAGCAGAATATCTCACCAGGGTTCTCAATTTGCCTTTGATCACTCTAATTATACCCGATATGTGGAGACAGGGTAGAGTGGTTCCGCTAATAAAGCTGGAGAAACCTGCAAACAAAGGAGAGTCTTATCGGCCGATATCTCTGCTTTCCCAGTAGCGAAGACAATTGAGGCCTTGCTGCTCCCGTCTCTTACACACCATCTGTGCCCAGCTACACATCAGCATGGATTCCGGAAAGTGCACAGCACCACAAGAGCAGTTAATGCCATTAACACTCAGATAATTCATGGCCTTAACCAAATCCATTACCGTCTTCGTTGAAGAGGTGTACCATAAATTATCTATGTCATCGGTTAACCTACGAGGTCAAATTACAAAGTTACAGAAAATAAAAAAGGGGATTCCGCAGGGTGGTGCCCTCTCCCGATGCTGTTTAATTTCGAGACTTCCTTCACCACCAGGAGGGCGTCTCTTTGATCTAATACGCCGATGGCTGTTCGATTTTGGTGTCTGCCCGGGATATTGATAGCCTTTGTTCGAAAGTAAACTGCTATCTCGCCGACCTTTCCAACTTCTTCACTACATGAAAGCTACATATACAACCCGCGAAATCCTCAGCCACCCTTTTCACCAGCTGGACGAAGGAGTACCGGCTAGAACTCATTGTGAAGGTAGATGACTTAAAAATTCCGACTATAAACAACCACAAGTTACTGAGAGTCACATTTGACAGCCTGCACTCCTTCTCTCCTCATACGACTGCCACCAAAGTACTGAGCTGCAACAAAATCCTCAAATCGCTAGCTGGTATCACCTGGTGAAAAGACAAAGAAACACTGGCAAAGTAAAAGGCAACTGGCCGGCCGGTCGTAAACTATGCTGCACCTATTTGGATGTCGGAGACTAGCGAGATGCAGCTGAAGAAGTTTCAGACTTTTCAGAACACCGACCTTCAGATCTTGACGGGAAACAGTTAAGGAGCATAATGTTATGCTGGAATGCTACCGTCGGAATCATCCCAACAGACACTTATTGGAAGCTGAACCACCACCTAGGCACATCAGGAAGGGAGTACGTGACTACCGGGACGCCGTTCAGCAATACAGACAAGATCCGCTGGACAGGACGGCGTACAGACAGGCCATAAACACCATTCACCGAGAGCCCGCTAACACCTTTGTGAACTCTCTTCCCGTGAATGGTGTTCTCGGAGTCCAATCACCACCCATAGCAGAACAAGAGATCGAGTTGCCTCGAGAGACCCGCGTAACCCTGGCACAATTAATATCTGGATATTATAGAAAGCTTAATTCCTATCCAGATTCGACCCTGACATACCCAACACATGTCCCGCATGTAATGAATCCCCGCACGACACTAACTACCTCTTTACATGCCCACTTAAAACGACTCATCTAATACCCCTCTCCCTCTGATGACGTCGATGGCTAAGACTAGACTTACCTGGCCCTAGACGGTGTTGGCACATCAACTACAACAACAACAACAACAAGGATATAATTTTCATTTGAATTACGCCGCTAAAAGATCATAGATCATAGGAGGGATTCTATGAGGGTTTCTAGAAAAAAATATAGTGATTTCTATAAAACGAAATTAATTTTCACATAAAGAAAAAATTACCAATTCTTTTGTAATCTAAGGGAAAACTCAGACACCATTAAAAATTCTGCCATAAGAAGAATCCCACTGCAATTTATATAGATTTTGAGATAAAATTTCTTGTAAGAATTGCCTATCAGCGCAGCAAGTTGCAGGGTCTAGGCTTTTAGAAGATCTGATTTTTTACTAAATTGGTTCATAAGTACTCTTGACTGCTGCAGTTACCTGTTTGATATGCAAGTACTCATAGGGAAGGCCAAACGTATGACTCGTTTGGAATTACCATATGTATAGTGAGAAACTCTACCCAAGGGAGTGGAGCATACATACTGCTTTTACTAGATCTGATTGCTAATATATGCAAAACCTGAGAATTCAGTTTAAGGACTCGTCTTTTCTCGAGGCTTTGTATGCCTTCATTCCTGTAAAATTATTATACTAAATACTTGTTGTTTATATGATATTTATTTCATACTTTTATTATTGTGTGTTGCTCACTACTTCTGGATATAAGGCCTCCGTATACAAATTTTTATTTACAGTTGCTCACAGCTAATTTCATGCAAATTCAACTTAACAATTTATATTGCTATAAAATGGAAAATAATTACAATTTAAAAAAAAAGTTGATGCATATATATTCCGCAATACAATGCTGTAATAAAGCAAGCAAAGTAAAATTCGTAGAAGTACAGTTTTAAATCTACAAAGGCCAGCTGAGTCCCAGGAATTTTGCTCACAGCTTATTTCATGCACGCACTTGCCTATGTTGTAGCGAAAGCCTTTGTAACGATAGTAGGGTTTTTTAATTTTTACAGCTAGCAATTAGTAATGGTTTGAAATCAGTTTTAGTGTGATTTTGAGTTTCACATTATTAGAGTCCAAAATGAGCCGCATTACAATGATCGAACAGCGATAATTGGTCATAAACCATTTCAAAAATGGAAAATCGCTGCGAAAAATTGCTGAGATATTTAATTTAGTGCGAAATATGTTTGAACGTTTCGTACATGAAAATTGCCTAAATGCACGAAATTAAATTTTCAATGAACGTGACGAACGCTTAGTTGTAGGAAAAATTTAAGAAAATCCCAGACTATCAGTTCCAAAATTAACCACAGAGATTCAGGAGGAATTAGGTAAATCATTTTGCGCTCAAACTGTTCGTCAGATACTACGTGCGCGCGAACTCAATGACTGATTATCCCGATAGAAGCCATTCAGTAGCCAAAAAAAAAAAAAAAAAAAAAAAAACCGAGTTGTCATCGGCAGTGACCTGAAGACCATGGATTTTGATCTCTGGAGCACAGTAACCTTCTCAGCTCAGTAGGCTTATGTGTGGCGGAAACCCAACTGTTAAAAATGGTGGGCATGTACATCTGCAGCCGTCGTTGGAAATTTGGTATTTGCTGAGGGTATTATGCATAAAACTTCTACCTTAATATATTAAAAGGAAAAATTACACCAAAGTGCCGAAAAACTTGGGATACATCAAAATTTCCAGTGTTATCAGGATAACGATACTAAACACAAATCGACAATAATGCAGACGGGGCTAATATGGAATTGTCCACATTTAATGAATTCACCGGCCCAGTCACCCGACATGAATCCGGTTGAGAATTTATGGTCTCTATTAGAAAATAACATCCGCATAACATCGCATAGGTAATAAGGAACTATTAAAAAGTGCAATTTCGGTAGAGTGGAACAAAATCGGAACAGAAAGTAAAAAAAACAGTTGAGGCCATACCAGTAAGACTAAAAGCTGTATTAAAAGCTAACGGATATCACGCTAAATATTAAAAAAAATAGTAATTAAAACACTTATTTTATTTGTAGTAAAAACTACACTGCATGAAATAAGCTGTGAATTAAAATTTGTTAAGGTTCCTAGTTTTTTGCTTATAAGTTGTTAATTAATAAATAAAAAATAATAAATGGAGAATCTTTCATAAACTACACATTCACATCAGCAACTGGGACTTTGAATTATTTTGATATGTGTTTTTGTTGTCAATATATAGCTTTTCAATTTTTATAATTGCACTTGCATGAAATTGGCTATGAGCCACTGTATATACAAATATACATACAATGTTTACACTCAAACAAGTATGTATTTGTATAGATGTTTTTACATTGAGATAAAAGCTTGGCATAGTCGAGCCGCTTGTTGCTTGCGGTTTATAAACACACATACATAGCTATATATTTATATATAAGAAGTTTATAAGCCTTAAAGCCTTAACGGTGTGAACAAATACACTTAATGCCATTTTGAGTTCTACTTGATAGGCGAATCTGTATGTATATATAAATGTAGATCTGTACACATATTTGTATTTGTATAAAGTATTTAGTTATATTTATGGGAAAAATAAATGATAGTAGAGGACTATACGCGTCGAAGTAGTGAATGGATTATATAATATACATATATATGAATATATACTTATATGTATATAATTGTGATAGTATTAAAATAAAATATCATTCATATATAAGGACATAAAAATTGAAATTAAATTAATTATAATAATATAAAGGGTGATCCATTTCTAGGTTTCCTACTTTATTAAAGAAAAAAACAAAAAATTTAAAATTTAATGAGGAATTTTTATTATCATTCGAAAGAACATTATTTATCATTTATTTTTTGAAGATTATCTCTTTCAAATGTTGGCCGCGGCTACGTCTCAGATGGTCAATCCGTTGAGTCCAATTTTCGATGAATCGTTCGAGCATTTTGAGTGGTAACTAGCGAATGACACGAGTGATGTTTTGCTCCATGGCCTGAATCGAAGCGGGATTGTCCGCACTGACTTTAGACTTTACATGTCCCTACAGGAGTCTAACGGTGTGATATCACACGATCTTGGTGGACAATCGACCTTCCCAAAACGTGAAATTATCTGCTTACCGAAGTTTTCTCTCAATAAATTCTTTGATTGATGCGATGTGTGGGAAGTTGCGCCGTTTTGTTGAAACCAAATGTCGCGAAGATCACGGGCTTCAATTTTGGGCATAAAATAGTCGGGTATCATGGCCAATGGCAGCTCTGGAATCTATACCGGTTGCTCTTCGTTAAGAATGCTGCAATTTTGCATACCCTTTGAACTAGGAATAGGCCTCATCGCTGAACAAAATTTGGCTCGAAAACCATCTTCTTGGAACTTTTCAAGAACCCAAGCAGCGAGGCAATGCCGCTTGGGAAGGTCGAGCGGCTTCAGTTCTTGTGCAAGTTGTATTTCGTAAGCTTTCAATTTAAGATCTAGACGTAAAATGTGCCTAGTCGTTCCATATGTCAGTTCAAGTTGCTGCGAACGGCGCCGGAACGACTCTCCACGGTCTTCGTGTAGACTCTCAGCGACGGCCGTTATATTTTCTTCACTCTGTGCTGGACGCGGTCTATTCGGTCGAATATTATCCAATAATGAATGCCGAGTCTCAAAATGAGTGATGGTGTTACGAATAGTATGCTCAGTAGGTCGATTATTTTGACCATAAGTTGAGCAGAATAGAACGTGAATTTTCGTAATAAAGTTGAATGATTTTTAAACATTGTTCAGGCGTAAGTCTTTCCATGATGAAATGTCAAACAATACTGAACAAAAATTACATGACAGCTTGACACCACTCACGCGTGATCTGTAAAAAAAAAGCTATTAAAAAAAATACCTTTACTTGGATCACCCTTTAGAAACAAATCAACGTTGACAGTAACATATTAAAAACAGCACGACTCATCAGTAGAATCACTCGAATAGCTTAATTTTAGATCGCTTTCAGACTACCTAAGTAAATCCTTTCCATATTTAATGGCACAGCGGCCATGGTTTTGTAAATTACTCACCGATCTGCTCTTAGTTTATTCATAAAAATAGGAGCAAACCTTGGTCAACTCTGGCATTTAGAACTGGCAACTTTTGCAGGTTGCGTGACTTCATCGAGATATTAACATTATCATTACACCATTTCTTTTGTAATCTTCTATTTCTTTCTCATCAAAGCCTTCGTATGTAGCAATTATTGTGACAAAAAAGTCTTTCGAAACTTTAGTTCGATGAATTTTAGAATTTTAAACGGTTAAAAACGAACCGACGACACCAAGCACTACGCAATTATAGGGTATTTTTAAGAAAGCTTATAAAGTACATATGAGCACTGGCATAACATCGAAATCCTGCTTTGATCACTAATACTTAGTGACTTCATCAGAACATAAAAAATACAACTAACTTGGTTTTCTCGAGTTGGAAAATTTTTAAATCAGTCGAGCAGATTACAAATTGAACGAATAGTAGAGCATATATCTCTAATACAGGAACAAATACTTGGTAGTGCAGTACAATGCTCACAAATCTGTTCCGCTGATTTTTAAGCATCAGTGCATATTGGGATTCAGTTGAGTTTGTCAAACAAATATATGAAGTTAGCCGAATTGAGAAATCATCGTAATTTGACTTCCAATGCAAAAAAAGTAGCTACCTTTAGTAATTGTAATAACAGGTCAATTGAAAAGTCCCCCTTCAAAAGACACGTGTATAAATTTGAAAGCTGTCGGATCAATAGTTTGTGAACTATAGCATTTTGAGTAAAGCAACTTTTGTTATTGTAAAAGAAAATGGATAAAAGGGATAAAAAGGAATTTCGCATGATAATAAAATACTGCCTTTTGAAGAGAAAAAATACAATTAAATCAAAAACTTGGCTTGATGGCGATTTATCGGACACTGCCAAAGGAAAATCAACCACTTTTTAACAAAAACAACGACGCGTTGATAATTCGGAGCAGTGTTTGGATATGTTCAAGCATATAAACACGAGTTTTTGCATCGATATGTAATAATGGATAAAACATGGTTCTATAATTTCACTCCGAAATTCAATCCAAAGTCAGCCGAGTGGAATGGACACGATAAGCCCATTCCACAGCGTGGAAAAACACATCAGTCGGTTGGCAAGATTACTGCATCTGTATTTTGGGATGCCCAAGAAATAATTTTTATTGACTAGGAGGCACCATCAACTGCGGCTATAACATAGCTTTACTGCCGAAAAACGGTCGCGTTTGAATAAAAAGAAAGTACTCTTTCACCGAAACAATGCACGGTGTCATAAGTCAGTGAACTTGAATACACAAAAAACCATGAATTTGGCTTCAAATTACTTCCGCATTCAACGTATTCTTCAGAACAGGAACTATTTACTGTTCTCAGATCTTAAAAGAATGCTCGCTAGGAAGAAATTTTCGGCTAATGAAGAGGAGATAGCCGTAACTGAAGCCTATTTCGAAGCAAAGGGCACTACAAAAATGTTATCGACAAGTTGGAGGGTCGCTAAAATCAGTTTATCAGGCTTGAATAAAAATAAAGAATTTTGCCAAAAAAGTGTGTTACTATGTTAGGCCAGGGACTTTTCAATTACCTGTTATATCTTTTTTAAATTTCGGAACATCAGAATGTTCTCTATGTATAGAAGATGTGTAGAGTACACATAATACCTAGGTGTGTTTACCCAATAAAATATGTAATGTGAAAAGACCCACAATCTCATAACCTCACATCGTAATGGAAACTACGCCCATCCACATTATGAAGAAAGATAGAAAGACAACTGCTTAGCCGTAACGTCAACAGTACTAGATTTAATTGTTTTGTTCGTTTCAGAGCTTTTTCATAAGTAGATAAAACATGTATTTAGAATCAACGCAAATTACAAAGAGAGAATAGAGTAATACTAAGAGAAAACTGTTACCAGATCTGTAGAGTATCAAGTTCATTGTGTAATAATTACGAAAAATATATCTTCACAAGCTTTGCATTTATGTAGGATTTTTTAAGGATCCTCCTTTTACGACATTCTTTGGAGTCAGCAAATTAGTGCGGCTCTTTTTATATCAGCCGTTTTAAATAAGAAGATATTATTGACATCGGTTTATTATTTACTAGTTTCAGATTAGTCCGGCAGCCAACGTAATAAAGTTTCTTTCAAAATGGGTGGAGCTATAACCAGAAAACTGCATTTTCCCTGACATTGCGTCACGAATAAAGAATCAAATCCGAAAAAGTTACATTAATAGAATTATTTCTTATTATATGCGCCAGCATTTCAACTTTTCCATTATATCGTGTGACCCGAACAACGTGGAATGTCTTCTTATGACATTTTAATGTCATTTGTTGAAAACTAGCGCGGCAAGTTACATCAAAAATATATCCTAAAGTAGCAGTCGCTAGCGCAAATGTATCTATTATACTTTACAAAGTTTTCATTAGTTATTTTTTTTTTTAGAAACCCAACGGTACACGGTTGTTGACACCACCAGACACTCATTGAACTCAAAGTCAATGAAACTACTTGAACTTTTTTGTGTGGGGCAGCAAGCCAAGAAGACACAAACTATGACACTACAAAACATCGAAACACGCGAATCAAATCATCTATACATTCGTGTATGCATATATTATATTTTGTATGTATGTATAGGAGATGAATATATCAACTTATAGGATAGGCATTAATGTGGGTGGCTACAACAATTCTATTAAGCATATAGCTGTTTTATACGCAATAAATAATTTATTTTACTTTATACTTGTATAGAAATTAATTTTCTATTTATGAATGCAAGTAGCAGCGATTTATTACTTAAGATTTAAAAAACCTTAGTCTTCGGTATTTTTTAAAATGTCATGACTTTGTAAGTGTCAATTTTGTCATGTTTTTCAAACTCAAGTATTTTTTCTCACCGTCGTATATGATTTAGTATTATTAGTTTTCGTTTTATTAAATATATAAAAAAATCATTAACCAAAAAAAAAAAAAAAAAAAAAGGGTGCGATCAGGATAACAAAAACAACAATTAAAATTTATTTTCAATATAATTAAAATTTACTTTGTAAAAATTTAATGCATAATTATTTCTTATGCAATTTTTTCCCCGATTTTAGCTTACCCGTTTTGCTGCTTATCGTTTTCACTTTATTTAAACCAACATTAGCATAATTGTTTAAATAGAAGTTGAGTATACAGCTATTAGTCACCAGTTGATACATTATTAACCGTTAACACCTTAATATTGCAATTATAATATGGTAATCAGAATTAACATTGATCGCCGCTTGACAAATAATCGCGTGAATTTCATTACTTCCTTCATCGCATTCAAAACTGTTTACATTTACATTACATCAGCCTACTATTTGACATTTATTTGGCATCATCCTTACGCTATTTCGCGTCATCTACATGCCCACCGGCTGTCAAATATAATATTTGTAAATTTATATAAAGCCACAGCGCGTGCTTTATTAAATTTGTTTTGTTACATAGCATAGCGTGTGTAAATGCTTAACTTCCGCTTTCCGTTTTAAGTGAGAAAATGTTGTTGTTTAATTAGGGAAAATGGGCGGAATGTCATGATATATATTTATGTATGAATTAAAATGAAAATTCGTATTTTTGATTTTTTATTTTATTTGTATTTATAGTTTATTTTTGTATTCATATTTTATTATATTTATATTTTATTCTATTTTCCTACCGATTACTGAGCCTTTATTAACTTTTATTTTTATAAACGACATTTGCTCACTAACTTCGTCTAGTTTTTCTTCTTATATATATTTTTTATTTTTCTTTTTTTTTTTGTGTGTTTTTTTTTTGAGTCCACTAATGTGACGTAAAACCGAAGAAAATTATTTCATTTCCTGATTAATTACTTTGAATATACTTGCTAAATTTTTTTTTCTGAAAAGGTTGCCATAACCAAAACATGAATGGGTTAAATAGAACCTTCACTAAAATAAATTTTGAAAGAGAGATTTTTGATATTTTTGAGGAGAAAAATTAAAGAATTTTAAAAACTGAGTTTATTTGGTTTTGTGTTTTTCCGACAGGGTGGATACTAGATTTATATTGGAACGAATTTTCGTCATCCCTTGTCAATTTGGTTTTGTAACAAACCGGTTTCGGCGAACCGCCAAAGAGTCAAGCACTGAAGATGGCGGTTTGCCGAAACCGGTTTGTTACAAAACCAAAATTGATAAGGGATGACGAAAATTCGTTCCAATATAAATCTAATTTTAAAAAGCTTTACTTTAAAAAAAAATTAAGTACCCAAGTAAACTCATATTATTCTTACAATATCGTTCGGCGCTGCATTTCCCTATACAAATTACTTAAAAAAGTCATGCGCATATGGTCCTGACCAAACACCTTTTTGTTTTCTTGTAAATTGTGCTGAGCATAATAACGAACCTTTGACTTGTCTATTCAATTCATCATTTACAGAGTATTATTTTTCCAACTGCATGGATTATATACCCTTATTATACCCCTTCATAAAAATGGAAACAGATCATTGGTTGAAATTTACCGAGGTAAGTAGAGGTACTTTTTACAATAGCCCTTTTTTTGACAGATCACGCGAGAGTCGTGTCAAGCTATCATGTTATTTTTATTCAGTGTTGTTTGGCATTTCATCATGGAAATACTTACACCTGAACAACGTTTACAAATCATTTAACTTCATGACGAAAATCCACGTTCTGTATGGAATGTGTTTCGCGCGCTTCGCTCAACTTATGGTCAACATAATCGGCCTACTGAGCGCACTATTCGCATCACCATCACCCATCTTGAGGCCCAGCATACCGGTCAATTGGCCACTAAGATCGTGTGATGTCACACCGTTATACTTTTTCCTGTGGGAATATGTAAAGTCTAAAGTCTATGCGGACGATCCCGCTTCGATTCAGACATTGTAGAAAAACAGTACGCATGTCTTTCGCCAGTTACCAGTCGAAATGCTCGAACGAATCATTGAAAATGGGACTCAAGGGATGGACCATCTGAGACATAGTCGGGGCCATCATTTGAAAGAGATAATCTTCAAAAAATTAATGCGAGAGAAAGTTCTTTCGAATGATGATAAACACTCCCCATTAAATTTGAATTTTCTGTTTTTTTTTTCTTTAAAAAAGTAGGGAGCCTCGAAATAGATCACCCTTTAAAAGCACATTCATATCGTAATGTTATACGGACTCAAATGGCGAATATCGATGTTTGGAAACCGTTAATTACAGATCATTAAAAATATATATCATTGATTGATCTTGTATCAAAGTGGAAAGATAATTGTTTTTGAATATTTTTGTTTGTTTTTAAGCAGTCTTGTTTTTCAAGGGATATTATTGTAAAAATAACTTCCAAAAAATTTCAAGTTCATAAAAGCAAATGTTAAAGTAGAAGAATGGGTTTGAAAATGATGTGATACCCAAAAAATGCGGCATACCTTTTTAAAAACTAAAAGAAATTATTGGAAATGTTTCAAAATTTTTTTTAGTTAAAAATAAATTACAATTAATATCCTTTGAAATTCAAACTCATTAAGTCCTAAGCACAACCACCACTCATAGCTCAAGCATTAACGCTGTAAAACACTTTTCTCGCTAAGTGTTTGTATGTATGTATATGTGTTTGTTTATGGCATGCCATTAGCACTGAAAGCCACTGCTTAAACTATAAAATGCCAATTACGAGTAATTTAAAAAAAAGTGCTGGAATTATTATAGCAAAAGTGACTATGCACCAGTTAAGCGCTGACCTTGTGTGGCCTAATAAAAGCAACACCGTTAGAGCTAGAATGCGCGCAGTGTACATACAGCCAGCACGCACCAGAAAGCAGACCTCAGCCGTTGGCATATTAAATGCAAGTGGCGTTGTGGGCGTGGCATTGAATGTCTTTGTGGAAGAGTATGTTTGTATGTATGTATGTAATCAATGGGGGAAATGTGAAATGGGCCCCGCCAAGGACTGAGCATGAAGTGAGCAAATGTAAAGCACAAGAAGTGAAAGTGAAGTGGTCGAGCTGAGTTCGTATTTGAGTTTGAGTTTGAGTTTGAGTCAAGGGCTATTGACGCACCACTTTACGGTGGTACAAAAACAACAGGAAAAATATATGTATGTATAGATGTAAGTATATGCCAACAGCAGTTGTTGCCCTTCACGTGCCGTTACACGCTGTAGATATGTATGTATCTACCGATGACATATAAATAAATATATTTGTATGCGAACATGCCAACAGCCAAAGTAGCAAAATAATAAGAAAGGAAAATGTTGTTGCTGTTGTTTTTGTTTGTTGTTTTTGTTGTTATTGTAGAAAGCGAAAAGTGAATTGTGAATTGGCTGAAAAGAAAGTGGCACAACGAAGAGCGCAGCTGATGACACAATGAATGTTTCTAAGTGGTGGCGGAAGCGTGGCATGGGCAGGTGGCGGCAAAAAAAGCAAATGCAATAAGCGCGAGTTTAATGCGTAATTGTTGTTGTTGTTGTTGTTGTAATGACAAAGAAGGTAGGTGAAGCATCGGTGTAGAGCAAAATGGAATTTGACGTAATTGGCAACATTAAAAGGAAACGAAGCGTGTTCCTGCATAATCAGCACGGCGAGGGAGCGCAATGAAAATGCACAGTAGATCAAGGAGCATGGAAAAAAGGAAAGAAGAAAATAAACAGAAAAAATAAACAAAAGACAGACGCTCCAACTCAAAAACAAAATAATAAGGCACATATAAAAAAAAGCAAAAAAAATAAAAAATTAAAAAAAAAACCATTGTAAGGGTCTGAAGCAGACAGTCTCGCGCGAAAATCCAAATGCCTATACAACAGAGACCTCATTGTATGCGAAAAACTGAATGAATGGTTGAATGGTGAATGAGAACTGGCGCGCTATTACAACATTGAATGGGAAATGTTAGCTACATATGCAATAAAAATGACATAATGTTGGCAGACGTTTCAAAAAAAAAAATAAAATAAAAAAACAAGAAAAACAAAAGCAAGCAGTAATGGAACGCACAGCTGAATGGAAAGCACAAAAAAACCAAATAAAAATAAAAATAAAAATAAAAACAAATGAAGTAAAAATAAACAAATAAACAGATAGTCTTGTAACGTCAGTCAGTTATGAAAGCGATGACAATGACAATGGTTAGCAAGCTGAGACCATGTGCTGAGTGTGAGGTTAGAAAGAAAGAGTAAAAAATGGGTAGTGTTTTGTCATATAATTACTGGGTCGGAATAAAAATTATTTAAATTTTGGTTTAACATTTTAATTAAAAAATTTTTTAAATTCGTTTCATTTTCAAAAAATCTTTTTTACTTAGCAACATTGTGTGGAATCTTTTTAATATAATTCAAATGAGCTTTCTAATATGGGTTCCACAAAACATGCCAGAAAAGGCTAACAAGTTGCAAAAGCTGAAAACGGATTAATCAAGCACAAAAAATGTATTGAAAATCTTTTAAAATTCTTCCTCAACGTTCAGCAAAATAATTCTTCGAGAAGTTTTTTGCTTTCTCTAATGCATATTCATATCGATGGTTTGTATACATTCTATGTGATTGTTTGTGGCTTGTTAGAGTATTTAAAGTTTTGGCGGTATATCTTACGGGAGATACATATATAGCACGGTTTAATTTTCCTTTAATGCGCCAATGCTAGTTTTAGCCAAAATAATGCACCAAACTTTATGAAATTTACACGAGTTGTTGTTGTAATTGTTTTTTACGTTTATTTGGAACAATTTACTTATTAATACTGTTAAATTATTAATAATTTGCTGTTAAACTATTCACACATTTATCATTAAATTTTCACATAACACACGTACAAATGTTTCATATATGTTGTAATAAAGATACTTTTATGTGTTCACATGTGATTACAGGTGTTATTTTTATTCTTATTTTAATTTGTTAAGCAGAAAAATCTAATTTTATATTTGTATATTTTTATCGACACGAATAGCAATAGAAATGCCCGACAATAACAATAAATGGGTGTTGTCATACAGCATAAAAATAAAAATACTTGACCATACAGGGTTGTATGTGCAAACTCACAATTATATTAAAGCATATTTTATTCATGATTAAGGGAATTATGCAGAATTCTGTGGACTATTTTTGTAGATTGCCGCCGAAGGCCGCCATTTTACCAAGATTTTTAGCTTAAAAATACTGTGCAAGGCGAAGTCGGTGTTGGTCCGTCCCAGGGTTATTTTTTTAAAGCGCCGGCCTTCAGCCGCAATCTACAAAAATAATCCTGAGCCCGACCAACATCGGCTACGCTACGCTGGTCTTTAAGTTTGTTTTAAATATTTTTCCTTTCTATGTGGCAACACCCAAATTCAAAGTAGTTGCTTCACGTATGAATTAGTAGAGTAAAATTCGACATTTTTTGCAACTTTAATATTAAATATCTCGAAAACTAGAAATCTCCGGTGAGTTTATTTAAAGTTTCTGAAAGCGGGTGCAGCCCCTAAGCTGCCTCCTAACGGCAGATGGATTTTTGTGAGAAGTCCTTTATTTCATGTCAGAAACACACTCGGAGGGCTTGACTTTCTCTGCCAAGGGCGACCGCAATTAGAAAAATGAATTTCTTATAATTTTGGATGTTGCACGTACCTGGACTCGAACCTTGGCCATCCAAATTGTAGTACGCTATGTTAACCACTCGGCTATAGCGGCCACCGTCTGTCATAGCATCGCTAAATTAGGGCAATAAATACTAGTAAATTAAATAAAAATTATAAGTTTAAGCATCTAGCGGTTAAGGGTCATAACTTGCAAAACCACTAAGCCACACGGTCGCGCAGCAACCACTAGTAAATATAGACGTTGATGTCTTTACACTTGATTGCAGGTGACCGTACATACCCAATTGAGTA
Source organism: Neoceratitis asiatica (assembly GCA_030068015.2). NCBI lineage: Eukaryota > Metazoa > Arthropoda > Insecta > Diptera > Tephritidae > Neoceratitis > Neoceratitis asiatica. Next base: position 38,646,738 of record CM061527.1, read on the forward strand.
GGCTCATTGTACGTCTTAGTCGCGCTATGTGTTATCGAATAATTTTCTTGATTTCATAAATTTGGTTATTTTCCTTCCATATCTGCTTCCTAATTTGCGTTAGACCGAAACTTGAGTATTGCTAAAGACTTGTCTTTTGCCTTATTCGGCTAAAGACCGGTCACTCGCAAAGGCAGTCCTACGGGGTTTCATCCTCATGTTCTGCTCTCAGCTGCTTCAACCTTACTTCGTTGTTGTAGTTGATATACGAGGATGATTTGATAACTCTGTGACTTTTTGAATAAAATACAAATTTTTTCAGAAAATAACAGTTATTTTTTTCAAAATAGACGCTTTTCAACTTTATATGTTTAGTCAAGGTTTAGAAATAACAAATAGTTGCGATGGACGTAATATGGTGAATATGCTGGGGGAGGTAGCAGTTGCATTGTCTTGTTGGAGAATCACCTTTTTTCCCAAATGCGGTAATTTGCTTCAAATAAATATCAAACCTGTCTAAAAGCTCTGAATAATATTCGTCGCCGGTGATCGTTTTACACTTTTTAAGGTAATAAAAGCTGTGGCCATGACTTTGTTGGCCAGCAGTCCCACCTTTGCCTTCTTTAGTGCAAGTTTACCTGGAGAAACCCACTGGATTGATTGTTCGTTGGTCTCTGGTGTGGTGTGGTGGATCCATATTTCGTATACGGTAATGAAACGGTGCAAAAATTCGTTCGGATTGCGATTTAACATCGCCAAACACTCTTTCGAAGTGGTTACACGGTTGCGTTTATGTGTGTGCGCAATATTCATGTAAAATGTGATGTAGCCACTCAGTTGAGATACCTACAGCCTCAGCCACCTTACGCACTTTTATTCCCGGATCATGTAATATTATTCCATTTTATCCACGATTTCTGGCTTCACGACCTCTTTTGGGCAACCTGAACGTCCAGCGTCACTTGTACTGTGGTAAGACCACAACTTTCCATGATGAAATGGCAAACAATACTGAATAAAATTAACATGACAGCTTGACACGACTCACGTGTGATCTGTCAAAAAAAGGCTATTGAAAGAAGCACCTTTATTAGGATGACCCTTTATGAAATTACAATATCTGCTAAAGGAAACTCGATCTGTGTCCTTTGCACTGGTTTTATACATTTGAAGGGAATATTTTTTTATTTTGAATAGATTTCAATGAATATAATTATTAAAAATTTATATCAAAAACCAACAAGTATTGAAGAGTAATGCAATAGTTTTCAACATCAAATATTCTCTTTTACATTTCTCTTTCACCCATTCACATATTTGCTCAGCAGCATTATTCAGCACACCCCAGCCCTTAACTCATTCTCTGAAAATTGGCACTGACGATGAAATTTCTCAGATATTCCAACAGCCGAACAACAGCGGCGGCAGGGAAAGAGGTGCCATAAGTAGATTACGAGCTGTTTGAATGGCATTTAGAGAAAACAATTACGGCTTAAGGCAATACCTTTTGGCACGAGGCGTTGAAAAATAAATAAACAAGCGCGTGGGTGAATAATACTTAGCAGTGGCATGTGGCAAGTTGAGTAAAAACAATTGGTAATTGTTGTAGTTTTACTAACGCATTATGATTGTTTAATTAATGAATACGAAAATAAAAATAATCAGAAAAGGGTGAGATTTTAAGATAACTAATTTCTGGGAAATATTTATGGCAATGAATTAAATCAAATCCTTTTTAGGTAGTTCAAGTGCGTAAAATAATAAAAATTTTAATTTAATTTGGCAATTTTCAAAAACAAAGCTTGCTTCTAACAAAATTAATTTCTCCCGATTTTCAATTACAATTTGTTTGCTCTCAACCTTTAATTTTCTCAAAACTTTATGCCTCAAAATTTTATGAGTTGCCATTTTAAGACAATAAATTGATCTTTTACCAAAAAATTCTGTAACAAAAACAAACACTTGTGCATATTTTTTTGAGCATATACATAACAATACACTCAAAAAATTGTCTACCCAAAGGCTTTCCTTTACGAGTAGCTATTCAAAGAGGTTTATGTTTCATGAATATTATCAGTGCAAGTACATATGCAAGCAATTTAAGAGCATTTTATGTTACATACATACTTAAATATAATAAATATAAAATTCCCATATACAATAAAAATCAGGAAAATAATATGAGCAACGAACATACATACAAATATGTTTACGTTGGATTTGCCTGAGGCTATGCGCAAATTGATATATTTTCGAGTGGACCAAATATAGATGCATACATACTTGTATATACATAAGCCCAAGCATATTTGCGCTCATATTCATATCTTTCATATCTCTTGCACTGTCTTTTTATATAAAGGGTGTTCCAAGTGGAAGTCGCACAAAACTGCCTTGAAGTTACCAAGGAAGTTTTGTGCGACTACAACAAAAGATTTTCACGCACGTCTACCATTTCAGTCATAGAAGCTTCAAAATCCGTAAAAATTTTAATTAATTGACTCATCTGAGACACATCAAAAATTCCTGCTTCAAATTTTCAGAAAGGAACTTAAAGCGTCGACCATTTTTGTCAAGAGCTTTAACAAATTCCGTCATGAGCCCTAATTTGATGTGCAAATGTGAAAGAATTATTTTTTTTTCTCTTTTAACTAAAGGCTGATTTATGAAATTCAACAAGATTTCTGTTAGGCCAATTTGTTTGGGTCCAAAGCAAAGACTAGATTTAGCTCGACTATCCCAGAAGCAAATAAAACAAGGGTATTTTGTGTAACCACTCTGCTGACCCAACAAAAAATTAACCATCTTCAAGTCAACACAAATCAGCCGATCATGTTCAGAATATTTTGCACTGTCTTTTTATATAAAGGGTGTTCCAAGTGGAAGTACTTTTTTCAATAGCCAATCACGCGTGAGTCGTGTCAAGCTGTCATGCTATATTCAACTTTATTATGAAACTTCAAGGGCTTCGCTCAACTTATATGCAACGTAATTGGCCTACTGAGCATACTATTCGTAACACCAGCGACCACCTTGAGACCCAGCATTCATTACTGGATAATATTCGACCGAACAGACCACGACCAGCACACAGTGAAGAAAATTTAGCAGCCGTAGCTGAGAGTGTTCACGAAGACCGTGGAGAGTCGATTTGGCGCCATTCGCAGCACTGACTGCATTCGGACTGACGTATGGAACGGCTTGGCGCATTTTACGTCGAGATCTTAAATTGAAAGTGTACAAAATACAGCTTGTACAAGAGCTGAAGCCGTTCGACCTTCCCAAGCTTCGCTTGGGTCTATGGACTCTTCTAAGAAGTTCCAAAAGAAGCCGACGTTTTCGAGCCAAATTTTGTTCAACCGGAATAGATTCAAGAGCTGCCATTTCATCTAAAAAAACGACGGTTTTGTGTGGTTTGTGGGCCGGGGGAACCATCGGTTCATATTTCTTCAAAAATGATGCCGGTAAGAACGTAACCGTCGAAGGCGACCTATTTGTTGCCGGAAATTGAAGCTCGTGATCTCCGTGACATTTGGTTTCAACAAGGCGGCACAACTTCCCACACATCGCATCAATCAATGGATTTATTGAGAGAACACTTCGGTGAGCAGATAATTTCACGTTTTGGGCCGGCCGATTGGCCACCAAGATCGTTTGATATCACACCGTTAGACGTTTTCATGTGGGAATATGTAGAGTCTAAAGTCTATGCGAACAATACCGCTTCTATTCAGGCCTTGCAGCGAAACATTACGCGTGTCTTTCGCCAGTTACCAGTCGAAATGCTCGAAAGAGTCATTGAAAATTGGACTCAATGGATGGATCATCTGAGACATAGCCACGGCCAAGGTTTGAAAGAGATAATCTTCAAATATTAAATGACAAAGAATGTTCTTTTGAATGATAATAAATATTCGCCATTAAATTTGAATTTGTTTTGTTTTTTCTGTTAAAAACCTCGAAACGGATTACCCCTTATATTATTGAACTTAACTTGAGCATATTGTACACATTTGGTATGAATATGCAAAGCATGAATGTACAAGCTGGTTAAAAAAAAGCGTTCTATATTTGGTTGTACATTTTTCTTTTGTGTAACAATATACATACATATTATGTAAGTATGTGTTAGTGCATTGCGTTGTGCATATGTGTTATCCTGCGGCGCTTAAGCCATTTTTCCTCTCATACCAATAATACAATGTGCTGGTTCCTTAAGCTTTTGTGAACGCTTGTAAGAGCAATAAATAGCACGAAAATACATATAAATATATATGTAAGTATATATGTATGCTTTCTGACATGTTTTTTTATTTAGCTGCCGCAATGAAAATAATTTTCTTTACCAGTACATATGTATGTATGTTTTATATGCCAATATTTGGTGAGTATCGAAATATTGTTGGTATTGGTAAAATAAATTCTATTTAAAGTTGAGCGGTTTTGTTCGTTGGTTAGATTCGGGTGTTATTTGGTAAAGAAAAAAATTGGATTATTTTATTTAGATTTAAAAAAATCTGTTCTTTGTATGGTTTAATTTCATGATTTCATTGCTTTTAGCTTTTGTAGTGGCAAATATTTTTTCTAATTCTGCAAAACTTTTCTTTTCTATTTAATTGCATTTTGTTGAAGATTTTGAAAATTTTAGAATTTACTTTCGCATATAACTGTAACCATTTTTTTTCTGTATTTGCAGATTTGTGTCGATAACGGGAAACTGTGGTAAGTACTTTTGAAAAATTTTCTATTTTATTTTAAGTTGATTGCACTTGCAATAAGTAATAGTTTTCAAGGAGAACTACATTATGTAAGTGATTTTCTAGAGGGAAAAATATCATTTATAGTTAGAACTACAAAAAGGAGATGATTTTAATGCAAAACAAACTGAACGTTTAAAAAAATCACTGAAGGAGAATTGTTTTCGTTTCCGCACCAGACTTTAGATCTGAATTTGTGTACATTTTATGAGCTGATGTAAAAAATATAGTCCCTTTTCATATCAGCTCGAGTTCACAAGGTCGAAGAAAAAAAAACACATTTTTACAAAAATTTGAATTTATTTTGAAATTTTACATCAAGAAAATATTTTTTGAGTGATTTTCATGAGTGTGATTGCCCTGGGCAATCACGCATGTGTTCCCAGCAATAATCAGCCATCATATGAAGGTCCCATCTGCCTTCATACCTCTTCTTCTCAATTGTTTTTATGTTTCGATGGAAGCGTTCTCCTTGTTCCTCGCTAAAATCTCCCAGATTATGTTTAAACTGATCGTTGTGGTTATGGAGGTAGTGCACTTTTAATTAAGCTCATACTGCAGCCCTAATTTTCAAAACTCAGCAGCATATCCTTGACTAACTCTTCGTACTTATCTGCCTTGAAGTTACCAAGGAAGTTTTGTGCGACCACAACAAAAGATTTTCACGCACGTCTACCATTTCAGTCATAGAAGCTTCAAAATCCGTAAAAATTTTAATTAATTGACTCATCTGAGACACATCAAAAATTCCTGCTTCAAATTTTCAGAAAGGAACTTAAAGCGTCGACCATTTTTGTCAAGAGCTTTAACAAATTCCGTCATGAGCCCTAATTTAATGTGCAAATGTGAAAGAATTATTTTTTTTCTCTTTTAACTAAAGGCTGATTTATGACATTGCTTTCATAAAGAACAAGATTTCTGTTTGGCCAATTTGTTTGGGTCCAAAGCAAAGACTAGATTTAGCTCGACTATCCCAGAAGCAAATAAAACAAGGGTATTTTGTGTAACCACTCTGCTGACCCAACAAAAAATTAACCATCTTCAAGTCAACACAAATCAGCCGATCATGTTCAGAATATTTTGTTTTTTCTAAGAGACCTGAAATCATTTGATATTCTGCTTTCTTAAATGTAGAGTTGACGAGTGGAATATGAGTACATTTATTGGACTTGTGTAAATGCACTGCTTTGAGACTTCTTTTACTGCTGTCAATGAAAAGTCCCCAAACACTTGCACGCTAAGTATTCAAGCCCATGAAAAACAATATGCTATTTGTATCATGACAATATACTAAATTTTCATCGGAAGAAAAAAATTTCAATATATATTTTTCTCTTGTGCGATAAAAAGTAAGAAGGCAATTTTTTTCTTTTAATGTTGATGCTAGCAACACGCTCCCTGATAAGATTCAATAAGCTCACCTTAAAAAAAGTTTTAGATTCTAATATTTCTCCGAAGCATTCAGAAATTTTCATCTGATCGTCCTCACTTTACTGTACTTCTCGTTAAAAAGCTACTATTGAAACAGTGTCAATAGATATTTCCAAACTGAGCGGCACCAAACAGGAATGAAAAAGTTAGTAATCATGGCTCTATACCGATCACCATTGACTGTAACGTTCTGGCCACCATTGTTTTTGAAAAAGTACGGACCAATGATTCCACCAGCCCATAAAGCGCACCAACCAGTCAGTTTTTCTGGATGTAACGGTGTTTCAACATACATTTGAGGATTACCTTCACTCCAAATGCAGCAGTTTTGTTTGTTGACGTAGCCATTCAACCAGAAGTGCGCTTCATCGCTAAACAAAATTCGCTTATGAAAATCGGGAACAACGGTAATCTCGTTTTGGGCCCATTCGACGAATCTACGCCTTACTTGAGTCTATTCATGATGAATTGCCAAACCAAACTGATAATAAATCATTTGACAGCTGTTAAATCGGACGCCATCTTGAAAAGTAATGCCAACTTAAAGTTCTATACCTCTATAAAAAAAACCCTTTACATTTACGTAACAGAGTTTGACTAGCGAGCGAATAAGAGAATAACAAATACAAATACGTAGCTAGATCAATATAAATAATCTTAATATTTTGTTGTGGTTTTCGTTGTAGTAAGAGAAATGGCTTTCGATATATATTGCGGGTGGTCCCTTGACTGGATAACAAGTCAATTCGTTCTACTATAAAGAGCCAAGCGCCGTGGTAACTATTTTCGCCGCTTCTTCATGGAGGCATGCCTTACAGCGAGGAAACACTTTTACCCCTAACACCCAGGGGGTCTTAATATTTTTTATTAGACAATGCTTAATTTGGGCTTTTAAACTTTCTTTGCAATACCTATTAGAAACAAATTTGGACAAAATATAGAATGGCTCAACAACATGTGGCCGATTTTACTAGTATGTATGCTTTATAACCGCTGAAGCGATTTTCAGCACCTTCACCAATTTGTGATGGGCGTTTTGACATTTTTCCAACAAACCGAACTGCCGATGGACTTTTATGAGGAGCTTTAATTTCAGGTCAGAAAGAGATTCGGGAGCCCAACCAAGGTGAGACTGCAATAAAAATATTAACTAAATTTTTTTATTATTTACATTAATTTAGAATACCTTTTGACAGACCAGTACTCGATACCTGACCTGCTGCTAACCATTCGGCTATTATGGTAGCTACATTTTACTGAGTTTCTCGGCTTTATGGTTAAGTTCGAAGTGTGGAAAGGATTATTTGCAAATATTATGGTTCGGATGATCAGCCTTTCATTCAGACGGACTTTACAAATGGCTTCTTTTTCTAGGATGAATTAATCCTTTAAATACCTACATAATGATCTAATTTTTCAACAATCCTCAGCATTAAGAAATATGTTCATTCTCAGCTAAATATCACCACACCTTGGGCTTACTTTCAGCGTAAGTGTACTATTGATCTCATATCGGTAGTCACTTCTGCTCCAACGATAGTGTGATACGAAATGGTATTACACAATCTAACGAACTGAGTTCGTTTTTTCTCTTTGAAATTCAGCATTGCCCAGGGACGTTAGTTGGATTCTCGTAGAAGTTGAAAGAAGCTTGGTCTAGTGTTGACTCCTAGGTTCAGTGCCCTTAAGCAAGTGAACGATTCGCGGATTAAAGTGGTTGCCAAATAAGAAAATTCTACATAGGTGAGAAAAGTGATCTAAAACAGGACTAAGTTATATGCCAAAATCATCAGGTACTCACGAAAGCCCTAATAGGCCGCTCATGTCTTGAAGATGCATGTCATCATGCATCTCACCGCGAATGAAGAAAGCCAGTTTTGAATAGTTTTCCAATACTTACAAGCGTTGAAGTTGTATTTCATTCAGTCTTTCTTATTCTGCATTTGGATGATAAAATTCACTAAATTCACCTCGGTTTCCATTTTTTGGATAAACCTCTAAAATTCGATTCTTATAAGCACAAATTATTTAGCAAAATTAATTAATTTCTGTCTCAAGCATCTCCTACACCAAAATGTTATCAGTGATAACCGAAATCAGCTCGAAATCATTTCGACTCGGCTCTTAGCCTCCACCATGTGGACACCCTTAAATTAAGTGAAAAATTGTTTATTCGTTTTCTATGACTAGAAGCTAAGCTACAATGATTAATGGTAATAATGTTAAAAAAATTTTGAGCTTAATAATAACTATGAGTTTATAAATTAAACTATACAGAAGACCACTTTTTATTTGCTGGTATAAATTGCGAGATAATTTGGAGTTAAGGGAAAGCAAATAAGAGAATTTCCATGTATAAAAGTGATATCATATAAGAAAAAATATCCAAATAGAAATGAGTCACATTAAAAATACAATAAACAATAAAGGAAGAGCTAGAAGCAACTGAAACTGAATGTCATGAGACTGAATGTTATTTATGCTTGAAGCTAGTCGGTTTATAGTTAGTTGATTGTGAAGTTCAAAGGAAAAAATAAGTTAAATGTAAAACTGTTAGGAGTAGTTTTCTGTCCATAAATGGTATTTATTATCATTCGAAAAATCATTCTTTGGCTTCTATTTTTTGAAGATTATCTCTTTCAAATTTTGGCCGCGGCTTCGTCTCAGATGGTCCCTCCATTGAGCCCAATTTTCGATGACTCTTTCGAGCATTTCGACTGGTAACTGGCGAATGACACGAAAGATGTTTTGCTCCAAGGCCTGAATCGAAGCGGAATTGTCCACATAGACCTTAGACTTTACATATTCTCACATGAAAAAGTCTAACGGAGTGATATCACACGATCTTGGTGGCCAATCGACCGGCCCAAAACGTGAAACTATCTGCTCACCGAAGTGTTGTCACAATAAATACATTGATTGATGCGATGTGTGGGAACTGGCGCCGTCTTGTTGAAAAAAAATACCGGGGAGATCACGAGCTTCAATTTCAAGCATCAAATAAAAAATAAAAAATAAAATTATAATGGCGCGAAAATGGTCGCCATTGACGGTTACGTTCTCACCGGCATCATTTTTGAAGAAATATGGACGGATGATTCCACCGGCCCACAAGCCACACCAACTCGTTGTTTTTCCTAGATGAAATGGCAGCTCTTGAAACTCTTAAGCTTGCTCTTCGTCCCAAATGCGGCAATTTTGCGTGTTTACATACCCATTGAGCCAGAAAAGGATCTTATTGCTGAACAAAATCTGGCTCGAAAACGGCAGATCTTCTTTGAACTTTTCAAGAGCCCATAGAGCGAAGCGGTGTCGCTTGCCAAGGTCGAGCGACTTCAGTTCTTGTACAAGCTGTCTTTTGTACGCTTTAAATTTAAGATATCGACGTAAAATGCGCTAAGTCGTTCCATGCGTCAATCCGAGTAGCTGCGAACGGCGCCGAATCGACTCTCTACGGTCTTCGTGTACACTCTCAGCTATGACCGCTTTATTGTCTTCACTGTGTGCTGGGCGTGGTCTATATGATCGAATATATTCCAATAATGAATGCGGGGTCTGAAGATGGGTGATGGTGTTGCGAATAGTATGCTCAGTAAGCCGATTCCTTACAGAACGTGAATGTTCGTAGTAAAGTTGAATAATTTGTAACTGTTGTTCAGGCGTAAGTCTTTCCTTGATGAAATTCCCAACAATACTGAACAAAAATAACATGACAGCGTGACACGACTCATGCGTGATCTGTAAATAAAAGGCTAGTAAAAAAAGTACCTCTACTTGGATCACCCTTTACAAGTGGCCATGACGTGTCTCGAATGTACACTAAGTATGGTTGTGTCATCAGAAAAAGTTGATGTAACGAGATTTAGGCTTGTGGGAAGGTCGCGTGTATGATTTAAATATAAGACGGTTCCGAAAACACTTTCTCGAAGAATGCCAGATAATATTTCAGAGAACTTAGTAGTGTAACTTGTTTGCCTAACTCGAAATTAGAAAATATTTTGGTTCAATTTTTCCCAGTTTTAAGATGATACTTAGTTATGTATCGAATTTTGCTCAAGACATTACGTTTGATACTTAGCTGAACAAGCCTAATATATCTCGCTTATACAGTACTGCCGGGTATAGAAACACACATGTACACAAATGAACATATGTACTTCCCGTTATAAAATAATACCATTACAAAACAAATGTATTTAATCAGCAGTGATGGCATGACTATTTGTCGTTAAACCATAAAAATTATTATGGGAAAATAAGAAAATTAAAATAAAAGAGCAAATTTAACTGCTTAATCCACTGTTGTGTTTGTCCATCGCGCTGTTGACGTATGTACACATTAAAAAAAAAAAAAACAGAAACAAAGCAGACATACTTACGTATATGTATAAGCATATGTTTGTAGGAAGTTTATTTGAACAACTGCTTTGCCTATGCTCATGTGATAAGAAGAACTGTCTAGATGTTTATTAAGCTTATCTAGATAAATATATAAAATTATCTAAAAGTATCTATTTGGTTTAGCTTTAGTCAAATTCAGTGAAATTTCGCTAATTGCGATCAGTTGAAAAATTAGCAGCAAAGACTCAACATTTCTCAGTGACCTTATCTTATAAATTTCATTAATTTTTAAAACACCACCATACCACCAACAACAGCAAAAAAAAAATGAAATTTCTATACGCCTTCGCTTTCATAGCACTTTTTGCTCTAGTCTCATGTAATAACACAGCAAGTCATCATCTTATGTTGGGCACACGCATGCCAGGTGATCGCCATTTGATACGTGAAGTGATTTTTAATAAATCTGGTTTTATGCGTAAGAAGTCTGGCGACTATGTATTCGAGCAGAAGGTATGTTTGTGCTTTTGAGTGTGAAATAAAGAGTGCTCTAAACATATTTTCCTATAATATAATATAAATAAATATCCAAATCCTCTTACTTCTTCTTCAGAACGTTCCCTATCCTGCGATCATAACGAGCGTGGAAGTCAGAGATCAATACATAAATGGCAATGGTGGTTATGCAACACTCACGAGTGGTGGACCGGGATTCAATTTTGTTAAATTACATTTCACAAGCCAATGGTGGCGTGGCTATAATTTTGTTATTGATATTTATGGAAAATAAATTGAGTTTGGTGATAGTGTGATATTTAATGACTTTTTATCGAATTTGTTGGGGAAAGCAAAAAGTATCTACAAAATTCAGTGGTGGAGCATACATCATTTCTAACCAAGCTAAAAATTAATTATGAAACTTTTTTAGTGTTTGAAAAACTTAGTGTAAAGTCGAGAAAACTTTTGTGACCGGTTTTAACTCCAGAAGCTGTAACATACGAGGTATGTTGGAATGAAAATGTGAATTTGGATTTTTCGCGAGCTGTATACATTCGATTATCGATATTTTTGACAAGAGAAGAAGTTAGTCACGTTTTTTGTGTGCTCTTTGATTTTTGACTTTTGAAAGAAATGGATCAAAGAATATGTTGTAAATTTTGCGTTAAAAATGTAATAAAGTGTTCCAAGGCACTTGAAGTATAGACTTTGGCATTCTGTGAGTCCACTTTGACTCAAAAAAAGTGTTTTTAAGTGGTACAAGCGGTTTGCAGAAGGCCAATAAGATGTTGATGACGGTGAGCGTCCTAGAGGTGCGACCATGCCAATAAGCGAAGAAAACATGGAAGCAGTGAAAAAAAATGTTCTTGAAAATCGGCAAATATCTACGTTTCGGAAGTTCCAGAAGATGTTGGCATATCAATCGGCTCATGCCATTAAATTTTCTCGAATTTTCGGGCTTGAAACGTGTGACAGTGAAGTTTGCTCGAAGATTGCTAAGTTTTGAGTAAAAGCAATGTCGCATTAGTATCGCTCAAGTGTTGTTGAATGACGTAAACAACGATTCAGGTGCGTTCAAACGGGCCATAACTGGTGCCGAAACGTGTGCATATGGTTTTGACGTCGAAACTAAGGCCCAATCATCCCAATGGAAGTTGCAAGATGAGTCAAGACCGAAAAAGGCACGCCAAGATCGATCAAATGTGAAGGTTTTGCTCACTGTTTTCTTTGGTTATACTGGTGTGGTGCATTATGAGTTCTTGCAAAAAGGTCGTACATTTAATAAGGAGTACTACAAGGAAGTTGTGCAACGTTTGCATAAGGAAATACGGCTTAAAGGATGAGAATTGTGGAAGAACAAATCGTGGATTCTGCATCACGATAATGCGCCATCTTACACATCATTGCTTATTCGCGATTTTTGGCCAAAAAGAAAACCGTAATAATGGCTTAGATTTGGCTCCCTGCGACTTTTACCTATTCCGAAAACTAAAGAAAGGAAAGAGTTTTGCCACAATTGATGAGATCAAGTCAGAATTGAAGAAAGAACTGATGGCCATACTGAAAACCGCTTTTCAGAAGTGCTACAATGATTTGAAGAAGCGTTGACACAAGTGAATTATATCCGAGGGGGATTATTTTGAAGGGGACAAAATAGATATTGATGGCTAAATAAGAAGTTAAAAAAAAAACATCTTTCCCCTTGAACACACCTCGTAATGGTAAAAATGTAATTAACGACAATGTCTAAATCTTCAAAGTTATTCTATCAATCGTCCCGCTTAAGGGTTTTCTTTGTGCTAAGGTTATGCGAAAGAGGCAGATGGACACCTACCAGGAGAAGGACACTAAAGAATACACAAAGCAAAATACAGAGAAGAACCATTCATTTGTTTATTATATATGCAGAGAAAGATACTAGTCATTAACTAGCAAGCTACCAGTTTGTATTTCTCAATAACTAATTCATCCTCCATCATTTTCTGAATGTTAGCAACTGGTATTTTTAACATGATTATGAAATCAAATTTTTCCAATTTAGTATCAGCTTCATACTAGTTAAATACTAGTTAAATACTAGTTATTTTTTGCTTGTCAAGTTTTAGCTTCGCTCAAATAAAAATAAAACTTAATTTGCCTACAGTAAATTTCGAATCCTTAACTTCATGCTTGAAAGCTACAACCCCTAACAACTCGACTATCGTGACTACACGAATAGTTAGAAGAAACTGTGCATATTTTGCTTTGCGCATCAAAAAATGGTATGCTGAAAGTTAACACGACACACGAAGACACAATTCTTGTTTTTTTTTCTGTTACTACTGATTTGCAAACGAATTGGTATTATTATTATACTAAAGTATAATTTCATGTACTACAAGTTAAACATTTCGCTTCCGGGATACTTGTTTAGAAGAGAACATCATGTGCTTAATTTAGATGACGCTTTAGAGAGCATACATTGAAAAAGATCTTTGACTATGTCAAAGCCTTTATTTCTTTCACCTAAAGAGGCGGACAAAAGTTTACATACACCCCCTGTTTTCGTTGAATTGAAAGTGCAAAAGTTTATTGGTAACATGATCTTTTTAGTACTGAGTTGATCCACTGTTCGCATCAATAACAGCTTGAAGTCATCGTGGCATCGAAACTACTAAATTTGTCACTTCTGAGGGAATAATACTGTCACAAGCTTCAACAGGACGTTCTTTGAGTAATTTGAACTGGAAATTTGACTTTTTACAATTTTTCGCTCAAAAATCTCCCAGATATATTCAATAACCTTCAAATATGGGCTTTGGTGGTGTGTGTAATTGCCTTGGAGCATGATAAAGAAACCAATTCTTAACATATGCTTTGGATCGTTATCCTGTTGAACGATCGAGCCTTCGCCAAGCTCCAAACTGTCGACCGAAGACTTCAGATTAGCCTGTGACTTATATTTCAACCGATCAAAATATATATTTACTTATAGATATCCTAACCGCCATAACAACATAGCACAACGACATAACTGCTAGGATATTTTTGCGTTATTTCACCAGAATTGTTTTATTTTATTTTAGAGAATGGATTTGTTTTAATAAATGTGGTTAGAAAAGGATTTAAAATAAAACTGTATACCTACATTTTTCAGCAAAGTGATAGTAATTTCTACATAACGAAAAGAGGCGGTGTGTGCAGGCCTTTGTCCGCCACTATATACGTCACAAGCCAGAATAAAAAAACCAATGACAGGAAGCAAAGAAGGATTTACGCTCCTCGAGTAAACGTATCCGAATAAATCGGCTACATGCGCACAAAGTTTTTTAAATGTCACAAAAAATGATGAACAAATTAGTCTACATCCAAACGGGCGAGGAAACAGAGTTACGAACAGACGTGTCTTTATTAACTCAGCTTGCTATTTTGGTCTGATCGGTATAAATTGTGGTTGGTCTCTCTCTTCTTCTTCTGGTACTTACACACTTCGGACCGAAAATGATATGCCATTTCAAGTTTATGAATATTATAAAATGAATGATTGGTTGTTATGGATGCGAACCCGTAGGAATAGGGAATAAACATCTACACTTCTTAGATATATACATATAATGCACTTAGGGTTTAGTATAAACCAAAATTGGCACAGGGACAAATACGACCGAGGGTGTTAATAAGGTTTCTCGGAATAAATCGAGGTGGAAGAAACTGTATCTACTAAAAGTTTGAGATGTCAATCGCCGACCGCTCTTGCTCCTCTCTCCAGTCTGGTATCCTATCGTGGAAATTACGGGTTTGTCAACAATCAGTGGCCTTACAGTTGGTTTCCATTTTTTTCTTGTTACCGGATGGTGAGCTTTTGAGCAATTATCATCTCATTTTGTCCTTTCATTTCTGGTTGTTGTTATGTATTTCTCAAAAATGTTTCTCCGAAACATATTCAAATAGCTAATGGATTATAATATGAACTTAATTTCAGTAGCTACTGACATAATCTGCAGAGGGTCGAACCCATTTAGAAACAATATTTCGGCCCAGTTATTCACTTAGCTTCAGCTGGAATCTGTGTAGGAGGACCGAGTAGTCATCAGTTATCAATATAATACATGCTGTCTACAGGTAAGGAAATTTGTGGAGGTGAATTTATTTGAAAAAAAAAAAAAAATGTGTTAGCTTAAGCAAGGGCCACCTTCAGTAAGTTTATATATAATTTAGATATTTAGTACTATAACCACAGAAAACTAAAAATCAGAAATCATATGAACGTGAATTAAGTGTAAAATACTAGCCAAAAAAAACTTTATATCAAGTTTAGACAAACTCATAAATGCTAAAAAAAAAGTTTGAAAAAAAGTTGTAAAACTTTAAAAATATTTAAAATGATGATTCCTCATAATAAACATGATTAAATTGTGTAATGCCGTTAAGGGCTTTCTAAAAAGGAAAGGAGAACTACAATGCTTGAAATCAGAATACTCTTTAATTTTCTCTTTATAAAGGGTTTTCCAATAGGGATGATATGATTTCTAAGTATCGTTTTGGCCATTTTTAATATGTCATTATCTGTCATTTTTTCCATTGTATTCAGTATTGTTTACAATTTCATCCATGGGCTACCATAAACGTCGTGAATTTGCTGATTTTGCCTTGGAACCATTTGAAAACGAAAACGTTTTTTTTAAGAAAATAATCTTCCTCGATGAGGCTCACTTTCATCTAAATGGTGCGGTAAGTGAACAAAACTGTCGATTCTGGTGCGAATAAATCCATAAATTATTCAGGAACAACCATTACATTCACCAAAATTGACAGTTTGGTTTTGTTTTTGGTCTGATGGAGCTATGGGCCCGTACTTCATTCGAAATGAAGTTGGTTGCACCGTTACTGTCAATGGAGAGCGGTGTAAATCGATGATAACCAACTTTTTATGGCCACAATTGAAAGAAGTTGATCTTAACAATATCTGGTTCCAACAAGACGGGACTACGTCTCATACAGCACGTGCAACAATCGAATTATTGCGAGAAAGGTTTGGAGATTAGATTATCTCAAGAAATAGTGACATTGAAGGGCCTCCAAGAAGTTGTGATTTAACACCATTAGACTACTTCTTGTGGGGTTATTTGAAGTCATTGGTCTTTAGCGATAAATCAGACTCTCTTCAAGCTTTAAAAGTCAATACTAAACGTGCTTTTCATGACATTCGACTTGATTTAGTGGAAAAGTGACCAAAAATTGGGTTCATCGAATTTGTTCCTGCAAAAGAAGTCGTGAAGGCCATTTGAATGATGTTATATTTAGAACTTAATTGTATCGATTGTACTTCACATTAAATAAGAAACATTTGAATTTGTTTAAAACTCAGTTTTTTGTTTTTAAAAGATCCTATCACTCTTATTGGAAAACCTTATAAATACCAGCGCACGTGTTCGAGAATGTTATGAAAACTAATGGCTAAATTTGTTTACCAAAAATAAGGTGGACCGCCTGCTAGTGATTATAGCCGTCAGCTATACACTTATAAAACACATAAAATAATACGCAGAATGCTTAAGCATTTTCTTCAATACCTAAATACATATATATATATATATATATTTGCATAAATAACAAAGCAAAGAGCATAACTTTGTAAGCTGAGAAAAATAGAATTCACAGCCGAAACTAGAACTAAAACCAAAAGCGTAAATGAAACTGTTTACTTATATATATCAGAAACAGCATATATCAACTCACATACATGTATATATACATATATATATATATATATATATATATATATATATATATATACATATGTATACATATGTATAATTACCCCAATGTGAAAAAAACTAGTTGTTAAGTAGAAGCCGCAGTCTCAATAGCCGAGTAGTTAGCATTGCGTATTACCGTTGGAAAGACCAAGGTTCGCGTTCAGGTTCGACCAGTATACAAAATTATAGAAAATTAATATTTCTAATTGCGGTCTCCCTTCAAAAGGGAATATCGAGCACTACAAGTCTGACATGCAATATCTCTAACATGTAATAAAAGCTCCTCATAAAAATCCATCGGCCGTTCAGATGCGTCTGAGAATAAACTTTAGATCCCTCCATTTGTTGGTAAAAACAACAAGACACACACAACAAATCGGAGCAGGAACTTCAGTTTCAGCTGTTGATATGAATGTGTAGCTCGTAAAACATCCTCAATTTATTATAATTATTAATTAATAACTTATAAGCAAAAAACTAGAAACATTAACAAATTTTATATCACAGCTTATTTCATGCAATGAAGTTTTTACTAAAAATACGTTAAATGATTTAATTAAAAATTGTTTAGTATTTCGTGTGATATCCTTTAGCTTTTAATACAGCCTCTAATCCAGCTGGCATGAGCCCAACTACTTTTTTTTTGTACTTTCTGTTTTTGTTTTACTCTTCTGAAATTTCACTTTTTGTTGTTCTTTATTACTTATGCGGTGTTTACGTATGCTATTTTTTCGATCAGGTTCATGTCGGGTGATTGTGGGTTCATAACATGTGGAAAATTCCATATTAGCCACATCTGCGCTATTGTCGATTTGTATTTTGGATTGTTGTCCTGATAATACCGGAAATTTTGACGTATACCAAATTTCTTGGCACTTTGGTGTATATGTTCTTTTAATATACTTGTTTTAAGATACAACATTTTATCCATAATACCCTCGGCAAAGACCAAATTTCCAACGTTGGCTGCAGATATACACGCCCAGACCATAACACTCTCCCCATAATTTTTAACAGTTGGCCTGATGTTATATCTGTGAGGCTCAGTATTGGGTTTCCGCCACACGTAAGCCAACTGAGTTGAAAATGCTGAACTTCGATTCGTCGCCAAAATTACTGTATTCCACAAGCCAAAAGCTTTGGTTTCCAGCTCCCTGCTAAGGGAAACTCTGAAGGGCTTCTTTCGAGATACTCGGCCATTGAGGTCGAGCGCACGTAGTACCCGACGAGCAGTTTCAGCACAAAATGATTCTCCAAGTTCCTTCTGATCCTCCGTGGTTAACTTTGGAGCCGACCGTCTGGAATTTTCTTCAATTTTTCGTACAATTAAACGTTTGTCACGTTCATTGAAAATTTATTTGGTGCAATTTGGCCTTTATTTTGTATATGATTTTCATGTACGAAAGGCTCAATTATATTTTCCACTGTCGCACTACCTAAATTAACTATCTCAGCAATTTTTTTCTGCCATTTTTTACATTTTTTGTAATGGTTTATGACCGATTCTCACCGTTCGATCATTGTACTGCGGCCCATTTAACTGAAGCTAAACGCTGAAAACGTGAAACTCAAAAACACACTAAAACTGGTTTTAAAATATTACTGAATGTCAGTTATAAGAATTAGAAAATTCTACTACCGTTACACACACAACTGGCTTTCGCTACAACATAGGCAAGTGCCTGAATGAAATAAGCTGTGAGCTAAATTTCTGGGACGCAGCTGGCCTTTGTAGATGTAAAACTGTTCTTCTGCGAATTTTACTTTGCTTTCTTTCTTAAAAAAGCATTGCGGAATGTAGTATATGCATCAACTTTTTTTTAAATGTCATTATTTTCCATTTTATGGCAATATAAACTGATAAGTTGAATCTGAATGAAATAAGCTGTGAGACTCTGTAAATAACTAGTATAGTTATAGTTTACACAAGTTTTTCACTAACTAGTTAATTTTCCATCTATTTCTCATATAAGCAATTTGTATTTTTAACATGGCAATGTCCTGCAAACTGTCACATATTATAAAAATTAAAATAAAAATAAAAACTCAGAGATCGAGCTGTGAACCCTCATGCACCTCAATGTTAACCTCTAACCACTCGGATATCGTTATGATATAAATGAAGTTCCGTCGTGGCACATAACATATGAATAAAATAATGAACTTGTATGATTTTATCCTATTTTATACTAGTATTTAACTAGAATTTTTACATACTAGTCAACCATTCCACTGCAGGGTATATAGGCATACAAGGCCTAACTTATTCCAAAAATGGCGAAATAACTATGAAGTTAAAAAAAAAAAATACCGACACAAAAAACAAGAAAAGTAGGCAACGAAAAAACGAATTTAATATCTGCGTGTCTAATGAAAATTATCAGGGGAGTCATTTGGTGGTCGCAAATGGTTAGAGTGTATGTGTGGGTTCTTACTGTTATTGTTTACCGTATTATACCTTGCCGTGCTGCGCTGTTCAGGTTAGGCTCGCCAATGCCGCTAGGCAAGCGCCACTTAGTAATTCGGTGCCAGGCCAAAAAGCGGAACGAAGAAGAAGATGACGACATGACGACGACGACGACGACGATTGTGCCCTCTGACCGTCAAAAAAGCTTAATGCTTGTGGCTAACTAGCTTTGCCACAGATTGTGTTGGCAAAAATAGTTTTTTTCCCTTTTTTTGTACAAACAATGGTATCCTGCGGGCTATAATCTAAAAAAATGCTAACAACATTTTGACTTTTTGAATTTGGTGTGCGTTGTTTACAGTATTAGTTTTGTTAGTGTATTTATGTTGGTGATTATGCCCTGAAGGGTATACGCTAATAATTTGTTGTTATTTTTATTTCACTACTACGTATTTATTCCATAAAATTTTTTGTTGGATTTATTAGCAAAGGATTTGCTGTTGTTCAATTAAAATGATTCCTCATGCTTTCCCGAAATTTTTAGGATTTCCTGTTCAATATATTGTGCCAGACCAGTAAACAGAACGGAAAGTGAATATCTCCATCTCATATCACACTTCCTCGCTAAGTGTAAAAGAGGCATGTGTCATATAATATGACGCTTAGAGGGAAAACATTGAGGTGTAACAACCTCACTAAATTGGTTTGTGCACTTCAGTTCTTTTGAACGGCCTGAGACCTTACAGCATTGACCATTGGAGTTCACAGTTGCCTAAAAGTCAATTAGAAATCGGTAATTGCAATTATACTTTTTGTTTTTCTGCCGTAGTTCCCCTTTATGACTTTAAATAATAGTTTAAAGTATTTTGATGCTACCTGGTTTCAGGTGGATGGAGAAAAAGCAACCGCCTGCGGAACTTGCAACATGTACTTATACATATGCTGATCAAAAATGACTGACGGAGTTGGCACCGGAATCTATTGCGCTGGGTTAGATATCATGCAACGCTTCCAGCTAACCGATTACTGTAGTATTTTCCAGTCGGAAGTCTCTCGGTTAGAAGAGCTCCTGAGATTGCCAAAACGGGTATCCACATAAAAAACATCAATATATACGTCGATAGCCAAGCGGCATTTAAGGCACAGTACTTCGTCAGGAAATATCTTTAGAAGCAGAGAGAGAGAGCTTCGATTCAGACCTTGGAGCAAAACATCACGCGTATCATTCGCCAGTTACCAGTTGAAATGCTCGAACGAGTCAGCGGAAATTGGACTCAACGGATGAACCATCTGAGACGTAGCCGCGGCCAATATTTTAATAAGATATTCTTCAAAAAATAAATGTCAAATAATGTTCGTTCGAATGATAATAAGTATTCCCCATTAAATTTAAATTTTCTGTGTCTTTTTCTTTAAGAAATTGGTGCACCTCGAACTGGATCACCCTTTATATACATGCCACCATAGAGCCATGATATTTTCACCAATCGCAAAACAAAATCATATTTGCAGACTAATAAATTCATTTTTGAATAAGACAACAAAATCAAGGCTACATGTACTAATATATATATATATATATACATACAGGCTCATTTAGACATGTGACACAAATTATAATATTTAAGGTTAAATTACACACCAGCACACACACACAATATATGCAAATTATATACCTTTGCTGGTGCATGGAGAGAAAATAAGCAAAAAAAATTAGTTTTCCATAAATTTCACATAAATAAAAAATGCATATAAACAAATAAATCCCATTAAGCACTCGTCTGGTCCTAATCAGATCTTTTGAAGGTTAAACCGATTACTAATGTTCGTTTCACATGAAATATTCAGTTCTGCCAAAGCATGACATTAACGTAGAGGTAGGAAGTGGCATGTGAGTGCACATGAAATTAGAATTTATTTGTAAACATCAAACGGTTTCTCTTCACTCTTCACTTCCCTTACTTTTGGGCTGGGATATAATTAAATGTGAAATTAGATGTGTTCAGAGTAGCGTGTGATTATTGATGTTTTTATAATTTATATATGTATATATAATTATTTATATTAAATCGTATTATTATTGATAGCTCCTTTCTACACTTTGATTAATTGTCAGCCATGGCGGAAAGGGCGTATATATTCATTTGCTTTGATGGTATTTTGTCGGAAAGAAGTTTAATTAAAATTAATTATGAAATTTTTTTGAAGATCATTGAAGCATGCGATTAAGCAGAATGAGTTAGTGCAGTGAATGCTGAAGATTTCATAGAATTGCGAAAATTTAGGAATCCTCTTGTCTGTTAACCTTTGCTAGCTTTCAGGGTAATCAAATTATGTCTAAAGTGGTGAACCATTGGGGAGCTCACAAGATAAAATTATCTTCATTTTTCCTTGAAACATCAGCTCCGTAAACTCAGTAAAGTGAAGTAGCCTGAGTTCAGAGCAAGAACAGAAATGACAATCCAACGTTTCATACTACCTTTGTGAGTATCCTGCCTTCAGTCGACGGGGTTGTCATGTCTTTCATAATGCTCCCAGTTTCAGCATCACTGAGGTGAAAATAAATTGAAACAGTTCATAATAATGTGTATAGTCAAAGGCTTAAAAGCGCACGCTTTCTATCTTCAACATCCCCCTTTTAGCTAGTGAGCGCAAGTCTCTGTATAGCCACTCTGTTCTATACTAGTGCACGTACCCTTGCCTTGGCATACCTGCTTAAATGTTAGGTGGAGAAAAAAATTAAATCTGGCTGCCACTGGTCAAAGCCAGAAGCTTATCTACAAGCATCTATTGAAATCTATATTGGATAGTTTGAATTTTAGATGGGTTACTCTTAAAGAATTAGAAAACCTTATGATTGTTAATTATGACGTAGTGATTTGTAGTCTATCAAAAGCTCTAACTCAACTCG
Organism: Neoceratitis asiatica; assembly: GCA_030068015.2. Taxonomy (NCBI): domain Eukaryota; kingdom Metazoa; phylum Arthropoda; class Insecta; order Diptera; family Tephritidae; genus Neoceratitis; species Neoceratitis asiatica. The sequence goes on from CM061527.1 coordinate 38,668,800, forward strand.
TACCTATCACTGAAACACGAAATTGAGTCCATTGTTCCTTAGGGTTATTAAATCTGTGATAACTTGGCTGCTTCAACCATTTTATTTCATCGGGATATCCTATGAACTCTTCTTCTTCTTTGGCGTAGGCACCGCTTACAAGTTTTTAGCCGCATCAACAACAGCGCGCCTCACGTTCCTTCTTTTTGCTATTTTGCGCCAGTTGGAAATACCAAGTGAGACCATGTCAGCCATAAGATAAGCTGGTCAGCGTAGCCATTGTCTTTTGATTCGCTGAACTATATCAATGCCGTCGTATAGCTCGTACAGTTTATCGTTCCATCGTCTGCGGTATTCGCCGTTGCCAATGCACAAAGGACCATAAATCTTCCGCAAAACTTTTCTCTCAAAAACTCCTAAAGCCGACTTATCGGCTGTCGACATCGTACAGGCTTCTGCACCATAAGTCAGGACGGGAATGGTGAGCAACTCCTAGAGTTCGGTTATGGTTACTCGAGAGAGGACTTTACTTTCCAATTGCCTACTCAGTCCAAAGTAGCACCTGTTGGCAAGAGTGATTCTGGTTCCTAGATAGACGAAATTATCTACGATTTCGAGGTTATGACCGTCAGCAGTGACGTGGGAGCAAAGTCGCGAATACGATGACTGTTTATTTGATGACAGGAGATATTTCATCTTGCCCTCGTTCACTATCAGACTTATTCGCTTCGTTTATCTGTATAACCTGGAGAAAGCAGAACTTACGGAACGGTTGTTATGGCCAGTGATATCAATATCATCGGCATACGCCAACAATTGTGCAGAAGATTGTACCTGGTCTATTTAGCTCTGCAGCTCTTATTATTTTCTTCTTCTTGTCTGAAACCTTGCTTGATATCGAAAGGCTTCCCAATTCTGACTGTGCTTCTAGTATTATCCAGGGTCAGTTTATATAGCCGCATGAGTTATGTGAGGATATCAAATTCAGACATAGAAGCAGTTCCTTATTGTCGAAGGCAGCTTTAAATCAAAGAAAAGATGGTGTCTATCGATATGATATCCTCTGAAGAGCTACTACTATAAGATAAGAATCAAATTGTACTTTTAGCCTCATTACCATATAGTGGCCGATCAAAGCCTTTGTAAACTGCGGTGGAAGTAGGGTAGTGAGAAAAATAAGATTTCGTATCCTCCTGAAAGCCCTTCTGAGCCAAAATAAGCTTCTTATGGTGCTTGCTGAGCAATAATGACTCACTAATTCTTCTCGCCCTTTTAATTTATTTGTCCACCCATCTGTGGAAGGTATGAAGTTAGTGATGGCGTTCTGCTTTTCAAAAGTCTGCAGTAGTGGACTCCTTTACGGGCGAAGGTGACGACCTGTCGGGCACTTCCCGATACAATTCGAAGTGGTGATCTGTTGATGTCTATTCTCGGAATTTCTACTTTTTAAAGTTGTATCTGAACTACTTTTTAAAGTATCTGAATAAAGTTACTTTGTAGAGGTCGGTGAGTCGCAACTTAATGCATTACTATTTTTATGCAGTAAATAAAATATCATCACCTAGCTATAAATATATTTATTTTTATATTTTTTTTTATACCCATACTCAGTGCGCATATCCATGGTCGGCCATTTGTTTTCATTTACACTCCGAAATATGGTTAAAAAATGCGAAAAAAATGAAAAAAAATTTGTGCAAACTGACCTGGCTCTTCTTCTTCTGGCTCCAACCTTTACTTTAATTGTGAGTTCGTTCGCTTGTTTGCTGCACATATGTATGCTCTTTGATTGCTGAGCGGTGGTGGTGAACTGTTGGTACAATTAAAATGAAAGTTTGTATCCTCAGCTCCACACTGAAGTTCGCAAGAAAAAAAGTTTTTGCATCAACTACTCCAGAGTTAGTGAGACATTGGTTACTTTTGAAGTAATATTTCAATCAAATATTTATATAAGTATTACTTATGAGAACTCTTACTAATATTGTTGTTCAAACCGAGCTTGCTGCTGAAGAAATTTATTTTGCGTAATCTGAAGCGATGGATTTTCGCTGTGTTCATATACGCCAATTAAACAATATTATTTGTATTGTTGCCAGCTACATCTCGCCTAATTCTGACATCTCATATTAGTCTCTTTATTCCTCATGGTTAAAGCCATTAGTCTCCGATGTTAAAACATCTGACAGTATTTTTTTTTTAATTGGTGACTTCAATTTACCCAGCGTATCATGGAATATCAATGATAATTTACTTGTATCAAGCTCAACGCGAGATAATGTCTATGACTTAGTAAATGAGCTTTCTAACCATGGTCTTTTTCTAATAAAAAATATTCGCAATAAATATGAAAAGAGGTTGGATTTAATACTTTTAGATGACATTTCGCCCTTTTCTCTGAATTGCTGCTACCCTATCCGTTCTGCCTAAAGATGTTTATCATTCCTCTCTTGAATTATCTTTAGAATATCCTCTTAATTCAAAATATCCGATAAATGTTTCAAAACCACAAAATACCAGTTTTTATACCTTTCATGTGCACGAAATAGTAAAGGGTGATCCATTCCGAGGTTCACTACTTTTTAAAGAAAAAAACACAGAAATTTAAAATCTAACGGGGAATGTTAATTATCATTCGAAAGAACATTATTTGGCATTTATTTATTGAAGATTATCTCTTTCAAATGTTGGCCGCTGCTACGTCTCAGATGGTCCATACCTTGGTACCAATTTTCGATGACTCGTTCGAACATTTCGACTGGTAACTGGCGAATAACACGCGTGATGTTTTGCTCCAATGCCTGAATCGAAGCGTGACTGTCCGCATAAACTTTAGACTTTACTTATCCCGACAAGAAAAAGTCTAGCGGTCTTGGTGGCCAATCGACCGGCCCAAAACGTGAAATTATCTACTCATCCAAGTGTTCTCTCAATAAATCCATTGATAGATGCGATGTGTGGGAAGTGACGCCGTCTTATTGAAATTAAATGTCGCGGGGATCACGGGCTTCAATTTCAGGCATGAAATAGTCAGTTGTCATGGCGCGATATCGGTCGCCATTGACGGTTACAATCTCACCGGCACAATTTTTGAAAAAATATGGACCGATGATTCCACCGGCCCACAAACCATACCAAACCATTGTTTTTTCTGGATGAAATGACAGCTATTGAATTTTGCTTGTTTACATACTCATTGATACAGAAATGGGCCTCATCGCTGAACAAAATTTGTCTCGAAAACATCGGATATTCTTGGAGCTTTTCAAGAGCCCATAGAGCGAAACCATGTCGCTTAGCAAGGTCGAGCGGCTTCAGTTCTTGCACGAGCTGTATTCTGTAGGCTTTCATTTTAAAATCTCGACGTAAAATACGCCAAGTCATGTCATACGTCAGTCCGAGTTGCAGAGAACGGCGCCGAATCGACTCTCTACGTTCTTCGTGTACACTCTTAGCTACGGCCGCTATATTTGCTTCACTGTGTGCTGGGCTTGGTCTGTTCGGTCGAATATTATCCAGTGATGAATGCTGGGTCTCAAGATATGTGATGGTGTTGCGAATAGTAGGCTCAGTAGGCCGATTATGTTGACCGTATGTTGAGGGAAACGCGCCACATTCTTTACAGAACGCGATTTTTCGTAACAAATTTGAATGATTTTTAAATGGTGTTCAGGCGTTAGTGTTTCCATGATGAAATGCAAAACAATACTGAACAAATATAATATGACAGCTTGACACGACTCACTTCACTAAGTCTTCATACAGTGTGTACCTAGAGTAAATAATCCACCCCGTACCACATACGCCTTATGGTTCAATACGGAACTGAAGTACTTGAAAAACCAAGCTCTACAAAAAATCCAGTAAAATTTCTGACTGTGCTTATTTCGTAATTAGACAGGGGTACAAAATTTTATATAACTCGTGTTACAAAGAGTATATGACAAGAATTCGTAATAATATTACCACAAACTCGAGGTCATTCTATAATTTTGTTAAATCGAAATTTGAAAATCAATGATGTAATTTCTAGTGATTGTTATAGAATCACAGATATTTTCACAGACTTTTTCGAATCTAATTATGCACAGATTACACTTACAACCACATAATCTGTTTCTTACCATAGCAAATTATCCTCCTTCGATTGCTTAAGAGCGCCTTGTATTACCGTTGATATTGTCTACTAACCTTAATAATTTAAAAATTTCATTTACATGCGGTCCAGATAATATCCCATCTAGTGTACTCAAGTTCTGTGATGATTTTCTATATGTGGAATATATATTTGCATAAATCTAGTAGTAGATCTTGCATCATATGCTACCAGGGTATTGCAAGGTTATGTTTTATTCCCAAAACTTTTGAAGGCATTATAAATGATCAACTAGCTAACTCAGTGTCTTCAGTTATTGATGCTTCACAACACGGATTATGTAAAAGTAAGTTCAACTCATCGAACCTACTTGAACTCACTACCCATGAAAGTAATGATTTAAAAAATGCTTATCAAACCGATGTTATTTATACTGATTTCAGCAAAGCATTTGATAAGGTCTCACACTCAATACTTCACTATAAACATAATATGTTTGGGTTTCCACTATCCTTACTCAAATGGATATCATCATATTTGATAGGTATAAAGCAAAGAGTAATTTTTAACTCTAGTACTTGACGTGAAATATCAATAACAACTGGTGTACCACAAGACTGTCATCTCGGTCTCTTACTATTCCTCTTATGCATCAATGATATGATTCAAAATCACAATGTTGAACAAGTTACTGACTTCATTGACTTGGACCCTGTGCTAGCTTTCATTAAACAGTGGGCTAGGGAGTTTCATGGCCCATATATTACCAAATTACTCTACAGCTCACTCCTTAGGTCCACTTTGGAATATGGTACCGGAATGCATATTATCAATTGCATAGTGATAAATTGGAATTTTTACAAAAACAATTCCTATTATTCGCGTTAAGGAATTTACATTGGGATGCGAATAAAAATCTCGCTCCTTATAAAAGCCGATTAAGGGTCATATTCGACGAGAGATGCTTCGAGTTATATTTTTAACTAAGCTAATAAGAGGTATTATCAATAGTTCATTCCTACTTAGTGAGATTAACTTTAGTATCTTTTTAAGATCATCTAGACACCTTATTTACTTATATACAAAACACATTTCGCAATGCACGACCCATTCTGATGCTTGTGTAACGATTTCCGTTTTCATCCCGCCAGCTGTGGTGCTTCTGACTCACTATTTTGTATAAAGATGTGTTTACTGAGAGTTTTAAATTTAATTTAAATGTCTTTTTTTTCAACGTTTTTTAATAGCAATTTAGCTTAAAGCAGTTGATGAGCAAATCTGTAGCTGCTCAGTGTAAGATACCAGTCGAATTCTGACCTTCCGCAATCGGTTTCGGATTTAGGACAGTCCAGGCTGTACCTGATTTTCGGTCACCGGTCCGTTAGATTTTTCGGATTGAGTTATAATTTATTTATTGAATTTTCATGATTTTTGGTAACTTTCGATTGCCGAAGTGGCACATATAGGATGCAATTTTTTATTATTTTATTCTGATATATTTTCTGCTTTAATAAAATAAATCGCCGGTCTGATATATGAACATTTTTTGTGTAATTTAATTACATCCGCATATACATAAAAATGTACATTTGGGTATGTGAGTAAATATACTTGTATAAGTCAATATATACTATATTCAGCAATCCAAGGAGTATAAGGAGGTGTGCTATGTATAAAATGATTTATATTTTAATATGTATATAAAAAAGAAATTTTTTATAGCGATGCAATTTTTGTCAGCATTTACTTACATATGAACACATATGCACAATGGTAATGCAATCTCTTACACAGCCGCATGCCGCCTTGCTCGGTCGGCCATTGAACCAAAGCTTGCTTGCTTGCTTTTGCGAGCGAGAGCTGTGACTTCGACTGCACTGCAGTGTGCTCATTATTATTATTATTTTTGGTTTGCATTTCTCACTGCTTTTTAATTTTCTTTTAATTATTTAAAACTTGCGCATGTAATTTTACGTTGCGTTCTCGTGGAATACGAAATGTGAGTTTTATAAAGGTAAAAATATTTACCTTCCTTTTTTTATGAGAAAATACGGTATAATTTTAACACCTGTCTACCACAAGAAGATTTATTTTTGGTATTAAAATATCGAAAAGAAGAATGACGTAAGAGGTTTGTGTGAAAAATTTGAGTATGTCACATAAGAAAAATTAAAAATATAATTAAAAATTCCTAAATATTATATATATAAATAAGACCACAGCTCTTATAAAACTCCACATTTGTTGAACTCTCTATCCTTTCGTAGGTAAGTTATCTTGCAAGTATAATAACTTCACTTAAAGAGAACTTAAAAAGGCGTGGCTTTTTTAAAATATGATAAGGACTGGAAAATTTAAAAAACAAACTTATTAAATCCGACTCTAATATTAAACAAATTGTTTTCTTTCCGAAATACGATTTAAGTCTCGGTTAACAAAAAATAAGGTTTTAATAAAAATAATGGCAGAAAAAATTTAAAATTATCCAAAATGTTAAGGTCGCCTTCTTTTGAAATAATTGGAATAATAAAAAACAAGCAAAAGGGTCACCATCTCTTCTTTTTAAAAAAAAATGCAAATAACAAAATAAAATTTTAATATAACCAAAAAATAACGTTGCCATAATTTTTAATGGATATGAGATTCAAAAAAAAATTTTTGATATAGGCAAAATGGTTAGAGTTTCCATTTTTTTTTCTTAACAAAATGCAAAAAGCAAAACAAATTGTAAACCAAAAAGGAAAGGGTTGCCGTCTTTATTAAATTTAAAAAAAAATAAGAAAATAAAATAATATCAATACAAAAGTTGGGATTGCCATCTTTTGTTGAAGAATTCTTAAACTTCATTTAAATCGCAACTGTTTTTGCTTTTATTTAAAAATTTATATATACGAGGTGTGTTCAAAGGAAAATTTGAATTTAATTTAATTTTTTTTGAAAAGTACTCATTTGTTCATCAATATATATTTTGTGCCCTTTTCGGTATGGCCATCAGCTCTTTCTTCGATTCTGACTTGATCTAATAAATTGTAGCAAAATGCTTTCCCTTCATTGGTTTTTTTAGTTTTGGGAATAGGAAAAAGTCGCAGGGAGCCATATTTGGTTGGGAAACCCAATAATGTGGTTAAAGCTTGATTACGGTTTTGTTTTTGGCCAAAAAATCACGAATAAGCATTGATGTCTGAGCTGGTGCATTATCGTGAGGCAGAATCCACAAATTCTTTTTCCACAATTCCGATCGTTTGAGCCGTATAGTTTCATACAAATGTTGCATAACTTCCTTGTAGTATTCCTTACGATCTTTTGGCAGGAACTCATGATGCACCACAACATTGTAATCAAAGAAAACTGTGAGCAAAACCTTCACCTTTTCCTTTGACACATACGTCGTATGCATATAACAGATCGATTGTGAAGTCACCAGCCTGACACGTAGATGGCTTCACTAGAATTAAATCTATATCATTTTTAGTTAGTCCCAACCTTCAAAAGACGTGTGCATAAATTTGACAGCTATCCGATCATTAGTTTGTAAATTTTAGCATTTTAAGTGAACTTTTGTTTATGTGAAAAAAAATGGATAAAAAGGAATTGTGCACGTTGATAAAATATGGCATTTTGAATAGAATTAATACAGTTGAAGCAAAACTTGGCTTGGTGACAAGTTTTCAAATACCGCCCCAGGGAAATCAACCCTCGAGGATCGGTATGCTAAAATTAGATGTTGTGAAATGAGCACCGAAGCTGGTGAACGCAGTGGACGCCCAAACTAAGTTGTTACTGACGAAAACATCATATAATTAAAAAAAATGATTTTGAACGACCATAAATTGCAATTGAATGAAAAAGCAGGCACTCCCAGGATATCAACTGAACATGTACATCATATTATTCACGTTTATTTGAATATGAGAAAGCTCTGTGCACAGTGAGTGTCGCGCGAGCTCACTTTTGACCAAAAAGAACGACGAGTTGATGATCCGGAGCAGTGTTTGCAGATGCTCCAAGCTTTTGCTTCGTAATGTCACAATGGATGAAACATGGCTCCATCATTTCACTCCGAAGTCCAATCGACAGTCATCCGAATGGTCTGCATACGATGACCCGCTCGAAAGCGTGGAAAAACGCAACAGTCGGCTGGCAAGGCTATGGCGTCTGTATTTTGAGATGCGCATGGAATAATTTTCATTGACTACATTCAAAAAGGAAGGACCATGAACAGTGACTATTACATAGCGTTATTGGACCGTTTGAAGGACGTAACGCCGAAAAAAGACTGCTGTGCTCTTTCAACAGGACAATGCGCCATGTCAAAAATCCGTGAAATCGATAGCCAAAATTCATGAATTAAGCTTCGTATTGCACATCAACCGTATTCTCAAGATCTGGTCCCAGCAACAATTTACTGCTCTCATATCTCAAAAGAAAGTTCGCGGGGGAGAAATTTTCGTTGAATGAAGAGATGATCGTCGAAACTGAGGCCTAGTTTGAAGCAAGCGAAAAATCATACTACAAAAATGGTATTGGAAAGTTCGAGGGTCACCATAATCAGTGTATCACCTTGAAGAAAACTATGTTGAATAAAAAAATGAATTTGTCAAAAAATGTGTTTTACTATGGTAGGCCGGGGACTTTTCAATTGGACTGTTATTTGTATGGCCTATTATTGAAATATTATAATTACACAAAACCTTAATTGGCTGCACGTTATTTAGTTGGAAAATTAAAAATACAAAAACAGAAAAAAATTTAAAAATAAATTAATAAAAAATTAAAAATAAACCATAGAAGAAAAAAATTAATAAAAATAGGAAAAAAGTATACTCAAATATTTACCAATTAGTAACTTACCAACAGTAAGACTCGATATTGTCGATTGAGTAAAGTAATTATAGTTACAAATTTTAAATGTATGCAGGTTCACATATAAAAACACAAGCAAATATGTTACTACTCATTATTCTGTATAGTTAAATATAGTTATAGTTGCTGCCAGCAAGCAATTAGATCTATGTATGAACGTATATTCTGTATACTGCGCCAACGCAAACGAGTCATTAATGTGCTGAATCGAGTAATTTTAATTTTTTTTTAAATAAGAAATAACTATTTTAAGCAGTAAATTTACTCCGACACTCCCTTCTCATGCCTTGGCACCAGCTGGCCACTGGCATCAGCAATTCAGTCGATAATGTGTGCAGTTCTGGTAAATGGAAATTTTTAATGTGCTTTTTGTATGGATTATTTGAACTCAATTGCACGCATATGCATGCACCAATAAATACTTAGACATATTTAAATTGATATATAATTTATTTTTATTTTTATTTATACTTCAAATGGCGCCAATTTATCATTATTGATCACACACATCACTGTGGATGTGGTTGGGAAAATGTCGATATTTTGAGGTGACTGGTGATGAGTTAATATGCGAACGCACATTTTTATATACTGTGGCGGGCAAAAGTCTACATACAACCCCTGTTTTCTTTGAATTGAGAGTCCAAAAAGTGGATTGGAAAATTTAATAATGCAGTTTATTTCAACTATTTTCCCTTATCATAAAAATAACAAAAAATCATTTTTTTAACATGAAATAGTACAGCTATGACAAAAAAGTAAATCCAACATTGGCAAAAGTCTACATACAGTACTTACATAACTTATCTTAGCGCAAAAACTTGAGTTAATATCAGGTAACATGATCTTTTTAGTATTTAGTTGGTCCACCGTTTGCATCAATAACAGCTTGGAGCTATCGCTGCATCGTATCTACTAAATTGGGCAATTCTGGGGGAGTAATACTGCCCCAAACTGCAATTACACGTTATTTGAGTAATGCTGAGCTGGAAATCTGATTTTTTTTAATTTTTCGCTGAAAAATTTCCCAAACATGTTCAACAACATTCAATTCTGGGCTTTGAGGTGGTGTGTGTAGTTGCCTTGGTGCATAATAAAGCCAAAATCTTTAACAATATGGACCATGTGCTTTGGATTGTCATCCTGTTCAAAGATCCAGCCTGCGCCAAGCTCCAAACTGTGCACCAAAGGCTTCAGATTAGTTCCAACAATGACTCATATTTCAACCGCTCCATATTACCCTCAAACAAGCTTTCTATAACCACCATGCTTCACTATTGGTACATATTTTCAGTTAAGTACAGTGTTTTATTTCCTCCGAACTGTCGAAGCCGTTATCGTTCAGAGGTCTTCGAATTGTTCCTTGATGTACACCTTTTTCTTGATGAGCTTGCGATGTTTTCTGTTAATTTTGGAGCAGTAACTTTAGGATCATCATTCACTTTCTTCAAACTAAAGCTGATGTCTCTTCGAGTTAGTTTTTTCGGGTGGCCAACACATGGCTTTTTTTCGGTGGATCCTCTTTTTCAAAGTTTTTTACAATGGTCTATACCTTTGGTGGACTTAGGATTAATTTTTTTAAATTTCACTATACGATTTCTTTTCTTTTCTGTGCTGAATAACCAAGACTTGTACGTCATTTCTGCACATTTCTTTTCGCGGAGCCATTGTTGATGCTAATGTGTTTAAACCGCAATTAAATTCAATACTAGCAAATTAGAAAACATAATTAAAAACAAAAACAGTAAAAAAGGGTACCTAACCGCCATAACAACTCAGCATATCGACTTAACTGCTAGTAAACCTGTGGAGTATGTAGACTTTTGCAAGCGAAAAATCATACTACAAAAATGGTATTGGAAAGTTCGAGGGTCACCATAATCAGTGTATCACCTTGAAGAAAACTATGTTGAATAAAAAAATGAATTTGTCAAAAAAATGTGTTTTACTATGGTAGGCCGGGGACTTTTCAATTGGACTGTTATTTGTATGGCCTATTATTGAAATATTATAATTACACAAAACAAGGAAATTTTTTCGTTTTTTCACAATAATTGTTTTATTTTATGTTAGAGAATGGATTTGCTTTATTACATGTGATTAGAAGAGGTTTTCAAATAAAACTGTATACCTACATTTTTCTAAATACACAACGAATACAAGCGGTGTGTGTAGACTTTTGTTCGCTACTGTTTATTTCAGTATTTAAAATAAGCGGATATCCAAAATTAAGAGTTTTTTACACCAAAAAAAAAAAAAAAAAAAAAAAAAAAGAAATTAAAATTAAAAACTAAAAACTGGTGCATCTTTAATAATCTTGTAAGTTCAGAAATTTTGTGGTAAATTTTTGATTCTAACTCCGAAGAGTACTATGCCTTAATTTCTTGCTTTGATTATTAAATTATTACTTAAAATTATAATATAAATTTTATTACTTTCATTGAGCTCTCCTGCCTGCATCGTTGTGACAACTAAAATGTGTCATACGTTGGAGTAGTGCGTAGCTATAAATACATAAATAAATAATTTCATATTGCACTGCAGACAATAGCACACTTACACAAACCCTGCAGGGGAAAATACTCGTTGTTAACTAGTTGCACAATTAGTTTAGATTTTTGTACCAACTAGGACATATTCCATCTATTTCCCATGTAAGCAACTGTTATTTTTAACACGGCGATATCCTACAAAATGTTACACATAATTATGTGTTGAGTTTCTAATTCACCAAAAATAAAATTCTGAATAAAAATAAAATTTAGTTCACCCGCAGCAAGATTCGTGTGCACCTCATGCGCTATGTGATAACCTCTAACTACTCGCCACTAGCTATAATATCAAGAGCAAAGACATACAAATGGCGTGGTGGTGTAAATTATAATTTTTCCCGTTATTGGTGAACTGCTATTCAAATAACGAACTGGTATGATTTTAACCTATTTCATACTAGTATTTAACTAGTATATTTGTATACCAGTCTACCATTTCACTGCAGTGTATATGTTATAAATATTAATCCTCACACACATACATACGTACATATACAAAGCTCTTTGACCAAGTGTCTACAGCAGAGCTTACCACATGACACGTTGCAATGTTACATGCTCGACGTATGAGTCCACATACATATATATGTGTATGCACGTTGTTGCTTCAATTCCAGGTGCACTTTCGTACTGCTGTAATTTACAATAATACATCTCTCTGAAACTACGGCGACCATATCAATGCATGGTAGTTGTAAATTATTTTATAAATAATTAATAATGCAGTTGCTCGGAGATCTTGACTAATTATAATTTCGATTAATTCCATCAAGGGGTGTTTTTGTTTAATGAAAGTGATTAAAATCTACTAGGGGATCTTTGGGGAATTCTCTTTCTTCGCGTTTTTAAAAACGGAAGACAGTTTGGGACAGTTCTTTACTTTAAATCAGTCATAGAACAAGGATGAGCTAACCTTGAAATAACTGCTCCATAGTCTGCTTGGCCATGCCCAAGTCTTTATACATTTCATAAATTTCTAAAATTTATTGCAAAATACAAAATTAGATTTTGACGATTTTCGATATTAAGTTTTTTCGAATTTACTTTGGGTAGCATATGAAATTCACTATTAGATGTTTTTTAACAGACAACAAATCGATTGTAGGCTATTTGATATAGTTCTCCGATCTCGATAGTGTTCAGTTTCAATATTTATTACAATATTCGTAAGTAGCATACGCAATTTTACACAATTCGATGGTCTTTTGGTTGTCTTTTTTATCCAAAACCTTATCTCCGAAGGAACTGGTTGATACATCCTACCGATCAGGGCATTTCCTAAAAATAATCAATAAGTTACAAAGATACATCCGCACTCTGGGTTTTGTTCAAATATCTCAAACACTGAGAGACTAAATTACGTTGAAACAGACGGACGGACAGGCGTACATACCATTTCAGCCATATGACTTCCGAAGCTGGTCTTGTAATATAGCCTATGTTGTCGACCAAATTTTTTAACACGGGTGACCCATTTCAAGGTTCGCTACTTTAAAAAAAAAAAACACAGAAAATTCAAATTTAGTGGGGAATATTTATTATCATTCGAAAGAATATTCTTTGGGATATATTTTCTGAAGGTTAACTTTTTCAAATATTGGAAGCGGTGATTCTTTCGAGAATTTCGACTCGTGATTGGCGAATGATACGCGTAATGTTTTGATCAAAGATCTTAATCGAATCAGGGTTGTCCGCATAGACTTTAGACTTTACATATCCCCACAGGAAAAAGGGTAACGGTGTGATATGATACGATCATGGTGGCCAATCGGTCGGCCCAAAATGTGAAATTATCTGCTCACCGAGGTGTTCTTTCAATAAATTCGTTGATTAGTGGGATGTGTGGGAAGTGAAGCCGTCTTGTTAAAATCAAATGTCACGAAGATCACGAGCTTCAACTTCAAGCATCAAAAAGTCAGTTATCATGGCGCGATAACGGTCGCCATTGACGGTTACGTTCTCACCGGTATCATTTTTGAAGAAATATGGACCGATGATTTCACCGACCCACAAACCACACCAAACCGTTGTTTTTTCAGGATGATATGGCAGTTCTTGAATCTCTTCAGGTTGTCCTTCGTCTCAAATGTGGCAATTTTTCTTGTTTACATACCCATTGAGCCAGAAATCAGCCTCAGCGCTGAACAAAATTTGGTTCGAAAAGGTCGGATCTTCTTGGAACTTTTCAAGAACACATAGAGCTAAGCGATGTCGCTTGGAAAGGCCAAGCGGCTTCAGGTCTTGCACAAGCTGTATTTTGTACGCTTTCAATTTAAGATCTCGTCAGTCCGAGTAGCTGCGAACGGCGCCGAATCCACTCGCCACGGTCTTCGTGTACCCTCTCAGCTACGGCCGCTACATTTTCTTCACTGAGTGCTGCAGTTGGTCTATCCAGTCGAATATTATCCAATAGCGAGTGATGATGTTGCGAATAGTGTGCTAAGTAGGTCGATTATGTTGACCATAAGTTGAGCGAAGCTCGCGAAATACATTCTTTGCAGAACGTGAGTTTTCGTAATAAAGTCGAATGATTTGTAAACGTTGTTAAGGCGTAAGTCTTTCCATGATGAAATGCCAAAGAATACTCAAAATATAATAACATGACAGCCGCCATGGTGAAAATGAGGTTCACAAGTAGGGATGATATTTTGGTAAAAATGCCCATCTTCTGCCAAGCGATCGAGAGGTCATTAAGCTTTATTTCTTAGACCCATTGAACTTTATAAACCTTCACATCGAGGCGAAAGGTTTGAGTTTAGACTTGGGTTAAGTTGAATTCTGAAACAATTAAAAAGTCATTTTGACATTTAGAAATTTTAGTATCTGGTAGTTTGCGAACTTTCATTGAATAATAAACCTTCGATTTTTGGTATTAAAAAAATTTTATATCTGAGATTTTTAAAACTGGATTTCATTCACCTACGAACTGATCATTACACTCATTATGGGATTACTATAGGTGTTTTATAATCCAAAGCACACACACATTCGTGAAAAACAGCCATTGCCTAAACTCCCGCTCATGGCGTAAGTAAATTACATCCTCGATAAAATACGTGTACATATATATACGCGTATATCTAAATCAACCCATCGCGCTTTCGCCATGAACTCATCTACTATTGACACCTCCCTACATACAAACAAGTACACGTGTGAGTGCATTATTCAGTTGAATCGTGTGACCGGATTTTGAGGTCAAAAGTTTACAAAGTTCATGCCACAGCAGGGATATAGGGATATGTTGCAAAGCGCGACCGCTACTCGTTGAACGCCATTCATATGTAATATACGAGCTATAAATATACTACATACATATACATATATACACATATTTTAAATAAATAAATTTATATGCAATATAACCGCAACAGCTGTGCGGCAAGTGGACAACTTGTGCAACAGAATTTCACTTTAGCTCTGGTGCAACACATTTAATGCTCTCATCTTGTAGCACGACAGCAGGAACTTGTAGCTGCTGCAGCAACAGCAGCAACACTTTCTTCATCTCCTGCATCGGCTGGGGCACACTACACATTAAACATAAAATTTACTGCATTTTTGCCAATAAAATAATATAAATACATAATGCGCATACGTATGTATATGTAGATATATGTGTATGTGAGTGTGTGCAAAAATACGAGTTGGTTGAAGAAAGTGAAATATAATAAAATTGTAGCAACATAGCAGTTGTCGCAAAAAGTGACAGCATTGCTGACATTCGAGCGTGACTTGAGCGTGAGCTGCAAGAATTTTTGTTTGTTTGGGGTCGAACTTGTATTGAGCTAGTTAAGTAAATAGCTATATTTTACAGAGCACACAGTGACAGCGGTGAGGTATGCGATTTTATTTAGTTAATATTGTTTCCATACAAGCCGTTGGTTGTTTGAGGAAGATTGTGTGCTGGGGAAACATGGAATAATTTACTAAAGATGCTTCGTCGACTTCACCGAAAAAGTATTAATTTAAATTTATTGTTTGGATAAAATTAGTAGAATAAGTAAAATAAAATGACTGGATTAGTGTAATCTAAGGTAAAAAGCTACTCTACCTTGCTGTAGTAGGACACAAAAAATTAACAACCTGTTATTAGGTAAATATCGCAAAATGGAGCGTCAGTAAGTTGAACTTATAAAGGGTGAGCCAAGTAGAGGTACTTTTTCGATAGCCCTTTTTTTGACAGATCACGCGTGAGTCGTGTCAAGCTGTCATGCTATTTTTGTTCAGTAGTATTTTTTGGCATTTCATCATGGAAAGACTCACCCTTGAACAATGTTTACAAATCATTCAACTTTATAACGAAAATTCCCGTTCTGTAAAGAATGTCTTTCGCGAACTTCGCTGAACTTATGGTCAGCATAATCGGCCTGCTGAGCATACTATTCGCAACTCGAGCAAAATTGCTACATTTTGGACGAAGAGTAATCTGAAGAGATTCAAGAGGTGCCATTTCATCCAGAAAAAATAACGGTTTGGTGTGGTTTGTAGGCCGGTGTAATCATCGGTCCATATTTCTTCAAAAATGATGCCGGCAAGAATAACCGACTATTTGATGCCTGAAATTGAAGCTCGTGATCTCCGTGACATTTGGTTTCAACAAGACGGCGCCACTTCCCAACGCATCGCATCAATCAATGGATTTGTTGAGAGAAAACTTCGGTGAGCAGATAATTTCACGTTTTGGGCCGGTCGATTGGCCTGGTGGCCAATGATCGTGTGATATCACACCGTTACCCTTTTTCCTGTGGGTATATGTAAAGTCTAAAGTCTATGCCGGTAATCCCGCTTCGTTTCAGGCCTTGTAGGAAAACATCACGTGTCATTAGCAGTCGAAATACTCGAAAGAGTGGTCGAAAATTAAGCTCAAAGGATGACCCATCTGAGACGTAGCCGCGGCCAACATTTAAAGAGGTAATCTTCCAAAAATTAATGCGAAAGAATGTTCTTTCGAATGATATTAAACATTCTCCATAAAATTTTAATTTTCTGTGTTTTTAATACTTTTGTGTACAGATACTTAACCTAAATGTCTGATATTTCTCTGAATTTCTTTCGTTCTTCTCTTTTCCACTTCCTTTCCGTTTTCATTTTGTTTTATTTTTTCAAAGTCATAATTTTTGTTTTTAATTTCATCAGCAGAATATCGAATTTCATGCTCTTAGATACCTTGTTGAAATGTGTTATACTTTGTTGAAATATCTCAAATCTGAGAGACTAGTTCGTTTGCAAACAGAAGGACTGGTTAAATCATCATAAACTCATCTCCTGATTCTGATAAGATCGATATAAATTTTGGTGGGTTTATCTCTTCTCATTTTGGTTTTTACCCATTTCCAACCAAAGTTAATTTACCATTTCATGTACATAAAATGTATAATTATTGAGAAGTTTATGTGTAAGAGGTATCTCGTGAGACCTCAAACAATTCCTTAATACTAATATTTTTGAAAAAAATAGTATTTCCTTTAAACTTAAATTTTTCTCAATTAAATAAATATATTTTATTTATCGAACTCCAATTTTTGACCATTTAAATAAATATATATGTAAAATATTCATTTGCGCTCATTTTTTGCTTATAAATACATGCCTAAAAAAACAACAAAAATCAAAAAATAAAAACCAAAAAATCATTTATGGAAAATATGAAAACACCAAAGGCAAATTTAATTTTAAATTGAAACGTGTCTTTTGTATATAACAAGTATTTTGAGCAATCAAAATTTCAAATACAAATAACGAAAATGCCAACAAGCATAATGTATATTTATTTAAACACACACGTACATACAACCAACAACTGTGTTATCAAAGGTTAATAAACCAAAATAAATATTATCTATTTATATATATTTGGTAAATTTGTTGTTGTTGTTCCACTATGAGCAAAATTTATATGCAGGCATGCAGAATGCGTATAGAATTCCGTATTAGTATGTGTGGAGCACTTTAAACTTGTCCCAAAAGTATGCAGGCAGTGTTAAATACAACGAATGTACGTATGAGTGGGAGGCAGTATGCCATGTGGTATGAGTGACATTTGGTATATGGCGACTGGAAGTTGCTTGAAATTAAGCTAAACAAATATTTTTTTGGCAATGTGACGTGACACGCTTTTGTATAATTTCATATTTACATAAACTCAGGCACGCATGAATAGCTATTGCTAACATACATACAAAATATATACATATATGTACATACATATATTTTCTCTTTATTATATTGTAAGCATATCCAGCTTATGGAGCATACAAATACTTTTTTTTTTGGAATTGTTTGTGTAAAATTGTGTTGGCAGGTAAAATTTATGTATACATATAAATATACGTACTAGTATTTATATATAAAAAAAATATATTTATTTATATAAAAACGATATATGTAAATTTAGAATATATTAACAACAAAGCCTGCTCGCCTACCTGTTTGTGCCTTTAGGGACATTCGCATTCGCATGTCAAATGGGTTTTGCCAAATATATGATTGAATTTGTCCAGGTGAAAGTTTAAATGCCTCTTGTCCGCTTCGATGTCATAGTTGAAATGTCGGAAACTTTGTTAGACTATTTCATACCCGATCAGTTTATAATTAATTTCCACTTGAGTAATTTTCTATTGGTATTAAAAGGTAAAAGGGCATTTATTTGGATGAATGATATTAGCGTAGAGTTGATGTAAAAAATTTTGTGCAAAAGTTGGCCATGTGTGCGTATACATAATAGAAAATGAATTTGATATAGAAACCGATTTTCAGTGCTCCTAGCAGTGAATAAAATTTCAATACAAATATTATTTCACTCAAAAAATACATTCATCCCTTTTCAGTGTTAATCTCTTAATCCCATTCTTTTTGAGATTTGAGATTTTCTGAAATATATTTTTAGCACTACTGTCACGTAAAAGATAGCTAAAAACGTTCATAATGATGATATAATTTTGTCTACATTTTTTTTATTTTTCGCTAACCTACACTTTTGAACTTAAGGACCACGTCTTTGACGTAAGTAGAGCCGAAACATTAATATGGCATTGCTGTCTTAGGACTGAATGTTTATGATCAGTAAAAAGCAACTATAATTGAAAAAAATATTTTTACTCCGCACTACAAATGACCGATTTCTATCACATAAAGGAAATTTAATGATTTAAAAAGTTTGAAAAGACTACTATCTCAAGACTATCACAATTTTTAAGATCAAAATTAGTGAAGATCAATGTTCTCAGGCGGCTGCAATGGCCGAGTGGTTAGCATTGCGCACTGTCATTCGGATGGCCAGAGTTCGAGTCCAGGTTCGACCAATATCCAAAATTATAGAAAATATATTTTTCTAATTACGGTCGCCCCTCGGCATGAAATATCAAGCCATTCTTAGGTCTGTCTCGTTTGTTAGCGATGTGAATTTTCGTACTAAAGTTGAATGATTTGTAAAAGTTGTTCAGACGTAAGTCTTTCCATGATGAAATGCCAAATAATACTGAACAAAAATAACATGACAGCTTGACAAGACTCACGCGCGATCTGTCAAAAAAGGCTATTGAGAAAAGTAACTCTATTTGGATCACCCTTTATTATATATTTTTTTGAATTTAATAGATTATTTAAGTTCTTTCGGTGTAATATTTATATTATATTATTTATATTTTAATATGATTTAGGACTTTAAACTAAAAAAATTGCTTTTGTCATTATGTGCTACTTTAAAATTTTCTTAAAAAATGGTTTTTAAATATTTATCTTTCATAAATTGAATATAATTTTTATTAAATAAAAAACATTTAATATTCTGCGCATATTTTTGTCTAACAAGGCTAATGCAAGCTGAACAAATTAATATTATGCATGATAATAAATGGCAAAAATATTTTTTTTATAAAATTGACTATAACACTATAAATGTAAAAACTTTAAAAAAAAATAACCAATTCACTAATATATTAATATTCATTATTTAACTCCGATGGCGCGCGTAATTCAATCGATCAATTTAAATTGTTTTGAACTTTGAACTCGCGCCTCTTTTTTTTGCTTTTCATCTCACTCATACTTTCAGCTCGCACTCTCACACTGCAAACGCACTTAATGGCACACTTATTTTTTGCAATGTAAACAATATATATATTAAATCACATCATGAATTTACAACGTTAAAAAAACAGGAATTTTTTGTTTGAAATTTTTTACAAATAATTTACTTTGCACTACAAAGTGAAAGGAGAAAAAACACTCATGTTGGAGTAATAACAAAACACACAGAAATAACATGTCATAAACATATATAGACACATGCGCACTCATACATACATGCTTAAATACTTGTACTTGCCCTTTCAGTTCAACCGCAAAATCTGTTGTTGTTGTTGCTCGCTTGTAAATTTTAAAGGCAAATAAAAATACATATTTACAAATGTACATACAAGCAAACAAATATTCCCCATGGGCAAGGATATAAAAGTGTCGCTATATATATATATATATATATATATATATATACAAGTAAATATATATTTTAATTTTATACGATAACCCAATCATCAAAATCAACCCTTCGATTATTTTACTCTCTTTTAGCCCGCACGACCCCTTTTTGCTTGGCAATCAAGCAACGCACTTACTTTCATGCTAACATTGTATCGTTAACATGCTTTTCCTCCGCTCACCTATTCAACCCTACACACTTTCCGCACCCCACTAATGTACACACAATATTGCTTTGTAGATAACTTCACAATTCACTATTCACTACTCTCGCTTCATTGTATTCTATTTGGCATTGACCAGGCGAGCGTTTGGCCAGCTGAATGCTCATGCATAAAATATTTCAAACACATATATACTCGTACATACACACATACAATGTGGTGCATATTAATTTGTATGGAGCGTGCCGCCCATAACACCTTGGGCCATTCCACCCATTTAGCCAACTACAAGCTGCTGCGCCGGCAGCAATACACTAACGCGTATCGGCGTACATGCCGTCGGCATTTGTGCTTTTATACAAATAAAGTGAGGGAGGTGATGTGTGTATGGTGGCGTCAAATGGGCAAGGTGGCAAGATGTTGGCTTGCCTGATTTTCTCTACAATTTTATGCTAAAATTCTTTCGACCAACCGATTGGAGAGTGGGTGGGTCGGTGGGTGGTTGGCATGCTGGATGACTATCTGCTTAAAGCTTTGTTCATCAATACTTCGTTTCGTATAACGTTGTAATAACAAATCATGCCACAAGCGTTTCGCAACACTTTTGAATTTCTATAGTTTTACTACACATTTTAATGTTATACTTTAACGCGTTGGTTAAATGCGGTTTATTTATGCATGTATATATATGTAAGTACGTATGTCTTTCAGATATTGGTTTTGTTTAACGGCTTTGTATAATAAAACGATTGAGCGCTTATAGCATTGAGTTCAACATTGATAGAAGCGGTTAAATGGAAAGCTTTCAAATATTTTGAGTAATATGTGGAGGGTTAATCTTCAATGAAATAAAATTTACTTCATAAGATTAAATCTTAAGGGTTCATGGAGTATTTAAACAAAGATACGAGGAGTTTTACCGGCGTTGCCGTATATCGTATCAAATAATAAACTTCAATTAATTTTTATTTGTTTCTTATTTTTTTCTATTTTATTACATTACATTTCATTCACTTTAACTTTTTAATATAATTTTTTTTAACTTTATTAGGTTAATTTTTTGTTTGTTTTTCTAATTCTTTGTATTTTAATTTATTATTGGTTTTTTATTTAGTTTAAATTTAATTCATTTTTAATAAAGTTTCATTTTAATTTAATTTATTTAAAAATTTTCTCGTTCAATTTGTATTCTTTTTCTTATGTTAAATTATTTATAGTATTTTTTTAAATAATTTTATTGAATTTTTTATTTTAATTTTATTATTTTTCTAAATAATTTTATTTAATTTCATTTTTTAAATTTTCTTTTATAACTTAACTTAATTTAATATAATTCTATTTTATTTTATATTAATTTAGTTTGTTTTATTTTCTTTTGCTTGATTTTTTTTTTATTATATTTAATTTAATTTAATTTATTTTATTTTATTTTATTTCATTTTGTTATATTTTTGATTTAGTTTAATTTGGTTCACATAATTTTTTTTTTTAAATTTATGTTATTATATTTTTTAAATTTTTTGAAATTTGTTGTTTTTGATTTTATGTTAATTTATTTTTCTTCATTTTAGTTTAATTTTACTGTATATAGTTTAATTTAGTTAAAGTTTACATAATTTAATTTAATTTAATTTAATTTAAATTTATATTATATTATTTTATTTTAGTTATTTTAGTTTATTTTAGTTTATTTTAGTTTATTTAATTTAGTTTAATTTTATTTTATTTTGTTTTAATTTGTTTTAATTTATATTATTATATATGTTTTAAATTTTATTTTATTTTATTTTATTATTTAATTTTGTTTTTATTTATTTTAGTTTGTTATATTTTCAAACGGTGGAGCCGTGTAAAAAAATTCTGTTTATCTGAAGACGGTCACTGATGTATAGCCGAAATATTCCGTTCCGCCACAATCGAGGAGGTTTTTCAAAATCATTGATATTTATTTATTTTATATAATTTTTAATTTTATTTTTATCATTTTACATTTGTTTTTAGTTTATGTTGTTATGTTTTATTATTTTTTATAATTTTTTTTCCGTTTATTTTATTCTATATTTTTATATTATAATTAGTTTGGTTTATTTTTTATTTTTATTTTATATAATTTTTTTCAATATAAATTTAATTTTATTTTGAATTACGTTAGTATAATTTAATATAAAGGGGGATCTATTTCGAGGTTCCCTACTTTTATAGAGAAAAACACAAAAAATTAAAATTTAATGGGGAATGTTTATCATCATTCGAAAGAACTTTCCTTCCCATTAATGTTTTGAAGATTAGCTCTTTCGGCTACGTCTCAGACGGTCCATCCGTTGAGTCGTCATTGACGATTACGTTCTCAGCGAAATATGGACCGATGATTCCACCGGACCACAAACCACAGCGAACCATTGTTTTTTCTGGATGAAATGGCAGCTCTTGAATCTCTTCAGGTTTTTTTGTCCCAAATGTGGCAATTTTTCTTGTTTACATACCCATTGAGCCAGAAATGGAAGCCATTGCTGTACAAAATTTGGCTCGGAAACGTTGGATCTTCTTGGAACTTTTCAAGAGCCCATAGAGCGAATCGATATCGCTTGGGAAGGTAGACCGGACTCAATTCTTGCACAAGCTTTATATTGTACGCTTTCAACTTAAGATCTCCACGTAAAATGCGCGAAATCGTTCCATACGTCAGTCCGAGTTGCTGCGAACGGCGCCGAATCGACTCTCCACGGTCTTCGTGTACACACTCAGCTACGGCCGCCACTGTGTGCTGTGTGCTGGACGTGGTCTATTCGGTCGAATATTATCCAATAATTAATGTTGGGTCTCAATATGAGTGATGGTGTTGCGAATAATACGCTCGTGGGTCGATTATTCTTTACAGAACGTGAATTTTCGTAATAAAGTTGAATGATTTGTAAGCGCTGTTCCGGCATAAGTTTTTTCATGATGAAATGCCCAAGAATACTGAAGCTTGACATGACTAACCTGTGAGCTCGACTAAGCGTGAGCTGTCGAGCTGTTAAAAAATACTGCTGAAAAAAGTACCTCTACTTGGATCACCATTTATATATATATAATTTTTTTAAAGATATTTATTTTAACTTAAATTAGGTAGGTCAATTTTCATTTAGGTTAATTTGATTAAAGGGGTTAGGCCACTCTAGAGGGCCACAAAATATAAAATTTATGAATTTTTTTTCGCGAAGACTATTTAATAAATCTAATGTTTACAGAAGGCATTTATTAAACATATAAATAGCTCTTTATAACTATGCTTTAAGAAAACATTAACGTAAACATGGCGGCTATACAGCGTTCTCCCTAGGATGTCTCTATTTTTGCTGGAATCACGGCCGGACACACAGCTCCTGCAATTTTGTTTGATTTTAATAAGTTGTTGAACGGTTTCCGCCTGTAAATAGCAATAGCTACAGAGGTACGTATGTTTTTCAATATATGCTTTTTTGACAAAATGGCGGGTTTCTAAAGGAAAATGTAACAATTTGTCCTAAAAAATTGCTCGAAATTTGTTAATAAAAGAATCGTACGTACTTCTGTAGATAATGTACTTCTGAATGTGTTGTCAAAATTGTAAGTGAATCGGCTGTAAATTGTTTGAGTTATGTTTCCGGTCAACTTGAAAAAAGCAGTTTTGAGATAAACGTGTTTTAAGTTTTGAGTATGCCTTACTGACTGAAACAGACGCTTCAACTAGAGAAAGAAAATGGGGCATTTAGAAATTTTTATCTATCATAATGTTTCGGGATAGCATTTTTGAGACCATAATGTATCATTAGAAAGAAGAAAAAATACATTTTCCGAAAATTCTAGAGTAGCCTAACCATTTAATTAATTGTATTATCTCATCAATGATTGCATAATTAAATAATTAGACTGCATTTTTAAAGTTGCAAAGTAAGCTAAAAAGAGCTTTATAATGAATATTTTTACTTATTTTTTTTTAACTACATTACCAACTCAAAGCAGCTGAACAATGTTTCTTTAATATTTTTTTATATCTTGTTAAAAAAGGCACTTTGATGAGTTTTTCATGTTAATTTAATAGAATTGATTGGATTATGTATTTTATTTTATTTTTGTCAATTCATTTGTGAAAATATTAATTTTTAATTAATAATGAAATGTTTATGCAATTGCAATATATTATCGATATGCATGTGTATGTAATTATATATATATTTTTTAATATTTCTTTTATGATTGTATCAAAGGGTTATGCCTTATACAATTATCATTTACAAGTACTTCAAATTGTTCTCATGGTTAAATAAAATTATATTTTTTATATGTTTTTTTTTGCTTTCATTTCATTTGATTAAATTGCCTTTATATTTAATGTAATTACTTTAAGCACTGCTTATAATTATTGTATTTATATTTATTATTTAATTTATTTAATTTTAAATGCATAAAATACCATTGCCAATTCCAAATTATGCTCTTCATATAAATATTTTCAGTAATGAGCTTTAATTACTCAATTACATTTCGACAATTATGATATTATCAATGTTTAACCACAATTATTTCCAACTAAATCTTTCTCAAAATTCGTAATAATTATATACATACTATTATAACGGCAAACTACTTCAAAACTATTTAAGTCAGCTTATGTAATAAAATACAATATTGAATAGTTAACAATCTGCTATAGAATAATACAATGCATATGTACATAAGTATGTTATAATGAAAAGATATTTATATAATTATTGCCATAAGTTAATACACATGGAAAAATTGAAGTCTAGCAGGAAAAGCTAAATTCAGCTTAGTTGAGCTTGACTTAAATAGAGCAAACGACCTTAGAGTGCATGCACTACGGAAATAAAAAAATATATATGTATACGTATATTTAAATACATATACTATTTTAAAATAAAAATTAAAAATTTCAGAAATTACTGAGTTAAACTTAGATCAACAAAAACTTTCTTGCAAGGTTTTTTTATTGAGTTTATGTAGTATACTCATTTGGGCTTACGTGCGTACATTGTACGGACCATCCACTTAGTGGTTTCGGAAGTGCAAGGATGTATTTTAATATCTGTTAAACTTAACTGTCAAACCAAACATATTTTAGTTAAAAGTCTTATGAAAATAGATTGCTTAAGGAGTTAGGTGGGTTTCAAAATTTAAAAATTTCGATTTTTTGTCTTGTAAAATTGTAAAATACGCTTAAAATATTCTCCTAGAATTTCAAATTGATCGGATTAAAATTATAAGAGATACACCCTTTAGATGTACCGCCGGACATGCCTGTGTCAATTTGAAACCTCAAAACTCTATTTTTGAAGTGGGTGGACATGATTTCTGGAAAAGTTTTAAAGCGATTTTATTCAAGTTTTGCACACTTTGTTTTGTAGTAATATTATCTACTCATTGCACGAAGGATTTTTTATGACAACTAATTTTTTCCAGCCAATGCATGGCGAAAATTTGATAAAAAAATGTTTTGTTTTTCAGTTTATTAAAAATTCAAATTTTAGTTTTTTGTTTTTTTTTCTTCGTCCAATAACAAGACTTATCCATGTACTAAGGAAATATTTTTGGTTTTTTTTATTTTATATGAACCAATAATGAGATATGCTGTCCTCGGCGAGAGCATTTTCTTTTGAGACGTCAAGGGAGATGAGGTACTAACGGTTGAGTTTTCGGAACTTTTTGAATAAAACTTCACAAAATACTGTCCAAATATGTATCTTTGATATGGTGAATTGTTTGAATGAAATATGTAATTGTGTATATAAAAAAATTGTGAAAATTCCTTTTTTTAACCTCTGAAACCCACCTAACCCCTTAACAACCGTAAAATGAGTTAAACTTGTTGAAACCCACTACAGAAATGTTGATTCAAACTACGTTTCGTGCTTTGAGTGGAGATTGTGATGCACATAATCGTCAAACTACTCAAGCAATTGGAGAAATTTTAAAGAAATTCGAAGAGACTGGATCGAATGCAGATATTTTAAGCCCTGCCTGCGCCTAATCGTTTTGCTCGTTCCACCTCGAATATCGTTGCTGTAAGTGAAAGTGCAGCCGAAGACCTGAATGTGTTCATTTCTCGACGTTCTCAAGAGCTGGGGCATTCTTATGGCACATTATGGCGTATTTTTCACTTGGACTTACACATGCATCCTAGTCCAGCTCACACAAGAACTGAAGCCAACTGACCATTCACAACGCCATCGTTATGCCGATTGTGTGCATGAACAACAAGCAGTGGACCTTGATTTTTCCAACCAAATTTTCTTCAGCGACGAGGCACATTTCTCACTCGGTGAATACGTAAATAAACAAAATTATCGCATTTGGGGCACCGAGAATCCTCAAATAAATGAAGAAAGGTCTTTGCACCGAAAAAACTTACTTCCTGGTGCGTTTTTTTTAGTCCAGAGATGTAATTGGACATTACTTTTTTGAATACGATAATGGCGAGGCTATCACTGTCAATTCGTATGAAAAACCATTTTTTTTGGCCTGAAATTGAAGAACACGACTTGGACAATATGTGGTTTCAGCTAAGTGGTGCCACATCCCACACAACGCGAACGAATATAGTTTTATTGCGAGAGAAATTTGCCGGCCACGTAAGCTTTCGCCTTGACTATGTTAATTGATCGCCGAGATCGGGCGATTTAACACGGTTGGATTTTTTTTTGGTGGGGCTATGCGAAAGACCGTGTTTATGTGGATAAAACTTTTGAGGAGGTGAAAATCAACATTTGTCAAGTTATGCCTGAGATACTGACCAATATGTGGCGAAGATTACCTCAAACGAATCGAATTTGCAAACATTCATGAGGCGGTTACTTGAAAGATGTTGTGTGTCTCATATAATGTCATCGTGGTTCAAACTTTATAACAAAAAAAAAAAAAAAAAAAAAAAAAAAAAAAAAAGAATGGAATTTCATGAAAAAATTAATTTTAAATAGATTTTATTAAATGGTTGGGCCACTCTAGAATTTTCGGATATTGGAATTTTTTTTTTCATTCAAATGATACATTATGGTTTCAAAAATATTATCCCGAATGATTATGATAGATAAAAATTTCTAAATGCCCCATTTTCGTTCTCTAGTTAAAGCGTCTGTTTCAGTCAGTAAGGCATATTCAAAACTTTAAACGCGTCTATCACAAAACTGCTTTTTTCAAGTTGGCCGGAAACATAACTCAATTTACAACCGGTTAACTTGAAATTTTGACAACATCTTCAGAAATACATTATCTACAGAAGTACGCAGGATTTCGAACAATTTTTTAGGCCAAATTGTTACTTTTTCCTATAGAGACCCTCCTCTTTGTCAAAAAATGCATATATTGGAAAAATCCTATGTACTTCTATAGGTAGCTATTGCTATTTTAAAGCGGAAACCGTTCAACAACTTATTCAAAAAAAAAAAAAAAAAATTACAGGAGCTGTGCGTCCGGCCATGATTCCAGCAAAAATGGGCACATCCTAGGGAGAACGCTGTATAGCCGCCATTTTGAAATAAATTTTTCTTAAAAAATAGCCAGAGAGCAGTTGATAAACGCCTTCTGTCAAAATTCAGATTTATTTAATAGTTTTCCAGAAAAAAAATCTCAAAAAAGGCCTATTTTGTGGCCCTCTAGAGTGGCTTAACCCCTTAAGTTTATTTTGGAAACCTCAAAATGGTTAACCCTGTATATACATATTTACCTTCCTAACTTCAACAGGGTCAAATTTATTTTGTAATTTGCATGAAATTTAGCCAATTGAAGGAATAAAGTAAATGCACAAACAACAATGTACGTTGTGACTTTCAAATTATTTTGTGTTACAATAAGCAAACATTACAAAGCAGTTTGATCGTAATTAATAACATGCATAACATGTGTAATGCATATATAAAAATGTGTAAATTATATATACACCAAAAATAATTTGGATAAAATGTTAAAGTCATAATACACACACATACAAAAATCAGATGTATATCTAATATGCAAGTCTTTGCTGTTCACTTAAATATAACACTACAGCGCAGGCTCATGAGTAAAAAGGAGCTTTTCGACGGCAATTCTGCAATTTCTTGATAAAATAATTCAAATTTATCTAATTGCTATTTTCGCTTGTAATTTTCACATACATTTAATTTGCATTTAATTGGAGCAAAATAGTTAGTGAGTCTTTTACCAATTTTGTTATCTAAGAATCTCACACAAATACTATGAAAATCGCATTAATTGACATTAAAATTTGTGACCAATTTTAGATAATTTGTTTAATGGCATAATTTACATATACGAAGTGTTTTCAAGGGAAAAGGTGAATTTTGATATATTTTTTTGAAAATTACTTGTTTATTCCCCAATATCTATTTTGTCTTCTTCAAAGTAATGTCCCTCGGATATAATACACTTGTGGCAACGCTTTTTACAATCCTCGAAGCACTACTGAAATCCGCTTTTCGGTGTGGCCATCAGCTCTTTTTTCTATTTTAACTCAATTATCATCAATTGTGGCAAAACGCTTTCCTTTCATTGGTTTCTTTAGTTTTGGGAATAGGAAAAAGTCGCAGGGAGCCAAATCTGGTAAATACTGTGGTTGAGGTATGATTACAGTTTTATTTTTGGCAAAAAAGTAACGAATAAGCATTGATATGTGAGCTGGTGTATTATTGTGATGCAGAATACACGATTTATTTTTCCACAATTCCGAGCGTTTGAGCCGTATTGCTTCACTGTACTACCTTTTGGCAGGAACTCATGATGCATCACATCATTGTAATCAAAAAAAAAAACATTGCTCATACATACCTCCACCTTTTCCGTTGAACATACCTCGGAAGTAGACTACATACCGCTTACGAATTCATATATTAACTCTGGTCCGAAATATGTAAGCACCCGAAGGAGAAGAGGTGGAATTACCAATATTTCAACCGCGTCTGATCAGAACGATGAATTTAGCTGATATAGCCATGAGCGTTGCCCGAATTTTGTATGCATTTCGTGGCTTTTTCACTAAAAAAAAATTTTTTAGTTAATATTTTCAGCTCAGGAACAAATAATTGGTGTAGTTTTGAGAATAAATTAAATTTTTTTTATAGGAAAAGCAAAACTTGTGACGTGGACGCTGCTCACTTTTCTGTTTTCGAAAATCGGTACAAAATCGAAAAAGAGGTGGTGTGTCTTGATCAATTTTCGTAAGTGTTTATCAAGATTTAAAGCACGTTTCGTTGAATAATATCTTCAATTTTTCACACAATAAACTAATTAGGGTCTTATGAGAATACTAAGAGCACGATAATTTCAGCAGTGCACCCTTAGGTTTTAATCATTATGCCAGTATTCATCTGCCCAAATTTTGCGGAGTAGATAATTTATGCACTTTGTTGGTTCTTCTTTGAATTGTTCAGTCGGCAGACCTTCAACTTTCCGATTTGCTGCCTTTCAAGCTATTCGCAACTTCTATTCAATCATCATCTCACGGCCAGCTTCTCAAGCTCTTCATTTCTACGCATTTTCTTTTTTTATGTGCAAATATAAGTACTTCTCAAGACCCTATTTAACTGTCGCATTGTGGTCAGTTGCAGCGCAGACAGTCTGTGTTTCTGCACTGCAGTTTGATATTACTCCAGAATGTCAAAAACCAGGGTAGCGAAGCCGTTATATATATTTTTAATTAGAGGTAGGTGTGTTTCCTTGTTTCTATAAGAACGTGGTCTGAGACATTTAGACCATCTCTCACGACATGATCGATTTGGTAGCGGGATTTTCGATCAGGTGACAGCCATGTAATCTACTAAGTTTTCCTATGCCGGTACAACAAACAAATATATTTTCGATCGAAATCGATCAGCCTCACCCTCTTGGGGGATGTTCCATCATGGTTGGTGAGCTTGATGACTGTTGTCCCAAAGCTACCAAAAATTTTGGCAATGTAGAAAGCATCTTTGGCCTTTTCTTCTATCAGGATATGAGCGCAAATCACCGATATGTTGAAAAACTTCACTTCGATGCGGTTTGTGGCCAGACGTTCATCCACGAGGTTTGATGTCAGACCCGGCGACGGAGTCTCTCTCCCACCTATAATTCCATTTTTTATGGGCATTCTAATAGATTCTACAAGGACCTATTCGTCCATGTCCTTGTACCGTTCATCGGAATCCAAGGACGGCGATGATAACAGTCTTTACACTTACGCGAATATCTTGTGGGGTGGGGTCGATTAAAAAACCACGCACCCCAGATACATTACCTCAATTCGTGATCCTTTAAAATTTGCGGGGGTCGTCAACGAAAGGAGGGTCTCACATGATTATTCGTTGGAGTAAATTTTTTCATATGGCGGCTCCTAAACCCTATACACAACCGCAGGAGATTAATCATCTCGCTTTAGCTACCCTCGGAACGGATGTTTGTTGGCTATTTAAATGATACTTGATCGAAGATCAGGCCGTGAACTGCTTGAACCATATATCAAACAAACGTTTTTGGCTACTCCCATACAAAAACTTTACTCACTTACCTGAACTATTATACATAGCCTCCTCCTTCATCCCTACAAGTAATTACATTAACAGAAAATTTATTTGTAACATCCTATTTTTTTTTAAACTTCATAAATCTTATACTTCGGCAAATGAAGGTATCTTACTGATGCCTCTAAATCATAAAGAAATATAGTTATGTGTTTCTTCCGAAGAGCCATACAGACAACTACTTGCACTAAAGCTTACTAAAATTTGGAACAGGTTTACCGTTTTATTGACCTGGGGATCATTATGGGCCCCAAATTGAACTTCACACATCAAATTGGTGTGACAGTCAACAAAGGAAAAGGCATCTTGGCTCTTGTAAAACGGTGGTAAAAGGAGTTTCATGATCCTTATGCTACTAAAGCTTTTTATATAACATTAGTAAGGCCTGTTCTTGAATATGGTTCGTTGATTTGGGACCCCAGGTATTAAATCTACTCTGGCTGGATAGAGTTCAATAACAATTCCTCCTATTTTTTGCCTTAAGAAATTTGTATTGGGACTCTCAGTGCAATCTTCCTCCTTATATTAGTCGTCTAAAATTTATCAATCTCTATACTTTCGCCAGTCGTCGCGAAATGGTTGGTGTAATTTTCATGGTTAAAATAATAACAGGCTCAATTACCAACTACCTTATTCTCTCTGAAATCAAATTTAATGTTCCATTTAGAGAATCTAGACATTTTTGCCCCTTGTTTTTGAAAACTTTTAAAACGAATTTTGAATTTGACGAGCCTTTGCATTGTTTGTGTCTTGATTTCAACTCTCATTCAGGCACATTTTATATAACTGTCCCGCTTTTTCAAATTAAGAAAACTATGTTGTCGACTTTCAACTAATCATTACATAACATTTTATATTTGAATTAAGTTATTCTTAAAAATCAGCTAATGAATTTTGGTTCCTTGTTTATCGTGACTCGGTATTAATAAAAAACAAAATAAGTTCCGTACGCCATGCGGACAGCGCCTTTCGTGTGGATTGGTGGGAGGTGGGGAAACCGTTGGGAATAATTAATAATAATAAAAATAAAAAAATATAAGCCTAATGGCTTAACACAGTTTGGATTCTATTCGAATAACGGTGTCTGGAAAGAATTCTGCTGAGGAAACGTGGTGGTTTCCGAAATAGCATTAGCCTCTATCGCTCAGACTATTGTTGTAATTTTTCACTTTCTGAAAACTAAAATGGGATGAATATTTATTTTAATACGAAAATATTTTTTCGATTTCTTTATATAAGAAAATAAATTTACAGCATAAAATGCTAATTACTCACATATCAGTTCTATATTCTTGTATAATTTATACGAATAAAAAAAATATTTATAAATTTAAATTTTTGGCGCCGCGAGCTAAATTAGTATTTATATTAAAATAAACAATTTTAAAGCAATTATTTTCATTAACGAGTTGCATATGTATGTATGTGCAGAATAAATACGCTTTTTTCATTTCCCTCTACATTTAAAGGTCATTTGCACCTAGGTGCAAAAAATAAAAAAATTTAAAAACAAAGTCAACCAAAGAGAGCAAGCTTAGCGTAAAATTTCACCTGCCTATTTTGCCGCAGCAGTTACCAACTTCACTCATCGTTTTTTTTCAGCTTTTTCTTCCACCACTTTTTTATTCCCCTTAAATATTTTCTAGTATTTGCATGAATCGTTAGTCACGCAACAAATGATCGAGTGGGTGCATGGAGCAATAACAATACACGATGAGAAGGGCGGAGAAGTGAAGAGAGTGGGCAAATATCACGTGATACAATGAACTTTGAATGGCTACGGTTTAAACTGTGGAAAAGAAGAAAGAAAATATGCAAATATTTCCGGAAATATGAAGGAATAAAAATAAATAAACAAAATGCAAGGAAAAAGGGAGAAATTCAAATGAAAATTTGTGGAGCTTTACCTGGCGCCAGTTAAGCCGCAGACATGAACATGACGAATTCAGGAAGTATATTGGTAACAACAAATATTACAGTCAGAAATGCTGGGATATAATTAAATTTCAGCAGAGATCGGCAACATTTATATTGTGAGAAATTTTTCTTGATACAAAACAATTCATTATTTCAAGTATGTTAATGTTAAAATCTCTATTATTCACCGTATAAGTGGGTGAATAAAAAAGATTCGAAATGTGATAACTTTTTTTTTGAATTACATATAAAATAATAATAAAAAATAATTATTTAAATAAAAAATGTGTCATTTCCTTTTTGAAAAAAAAACTGACATATTTTTATCCATACAACTTGGTCTTTTATTTTTGTTGGTTTTTAATACAGCGAAAAGTCTTAAATAAAATCTCAATAACCTCTTAAAAACCTCATATGTGCAGTCCACTCGGATGACTGTCGGTTGGACTTCGGAGTGAAATTATGGAGCCCATTGTCATATATCGATGAAAAAACTCGGGTTTATTACGCTGGAACATCTTCAAACAATGCTCCAAATCATCAACTCGTCGCTGTTTTTGGTCAAAAGTATTATTGCGCGGTACCCACTTTGCACAGAGCTTTCTTATACCTAAACATTCATGAATGATATGATGTACACGTTCAGTTGATATCCTTAGAGTACCTACTATGTCATTCAATTTCAATTTACGGTCATTCAAAATCATTTTGTGGATTTTTTTTTGTGGTTTCATCGGTAATAACCTCTTTTGAGTGTCCACTGCGTTTACCGTCTTCGGTGCTCATTTCACCACGACTAAACTTACCATACCAATTCTTGATGGTTGGTTTTCCTGGGGCAGTGTCGAAAACTCGTCATCAAGCAAAACCAAATCATTACATGAATTGGGCTTCGAATAACTTCTGCATCCACTATGTTCTTAAAATTTAAACTAAGATATATTTTGAAGCAAAGGACAAATCGGACTACAAAAATGGTATCGAAAAGTTGGAGGATCTCTATGATCAGTGTATCACCGTTGAAAGGAACTATGCTGAGTAAAAAAACATTGAATTTTGCCAAGAAAGAGTGTTTTACTATCTTTGGCCGGGGACTTTTCAATTGTACTGTTAGTGAATTCTACAATAGCACTGGTCGACAGTGGTTTTGGTGTTAGGAAGTTTTAATATTATTTTAATTTATATTGATTAAAAAATAAATTCTACGTAAAGATTTACAGAATTTCTTTTGATTGAAAATTAAAAAAATAACATTTTTAAATCTTATAAATATAAACACTTTATTTTAAGCAACTTTCGCGAATCACTTGTAGCAAGATAATAAGGCGGCCTCCCCAGCAGTAGTCAACTATCAAAGGCTTATCTCAACGGCCTAGGTGCCTCTCTTGCATAGCGTTTAGGTCGTGATGAAGGCACTGACCTTTTGTTATAGAAACCAAGAAAACCTGGAAAGTGGTCAGTGTGCAAATAATACGATTTAATGAGGCATACTTAATCCTAAGGGTTTGAAATTGTCCAGAATTGTTGTTAGAAACAATTTCAGAGTAGTTACTTGACTTGTGATTTCCCAGATAGTGCTTGAGTAAACTCAACAAACGAATTCCAAGCGAGTTGGTCCAAACTGGTCATTGAAATTGAAATATAATTATTTATTAATCAATATTCTTTTCCAAAGGCCATTAAAGATACCCGCTTTTATTTTTCAATGCTTTGACTAGGGACTTTACTCGTTATTATAATTTATATTCCGTTAAAAAAGGTGAATTAACCACAATATGATTTTCTATTTTCACCATTTCAAGTACTAACCAATCTCTTTTTGTCCAGTGTGGAAGTTACGCACGAGTATCCCATAGACAATAAAAACATGGGTATTTTTATATCCACTTTGTTTTCCCAATAGGAAGTTAACCATTTTTAGATCTATGTTACATAAAAGTTACTCTACAGACTCTTTAGGTATTTCAAGATTCTTTATTAAATCGTTTAATTCTAGTTGGATAAAATGTTTTGGCTCTTTAGGCGCTAAATCTTCGCTATTACTATCGCTAGACCTTTCACTATGAGTTTCACGGTTATAACAAATAGTTAGAACAGATACTTCTTCTATATGTGGTAAAGGTCTGCTAGCCGACTGTAAGTCTGAACGTTTTTTTTCTCTATTGCATAGGTACCGCGAAAATCGTTAGGATTATTTTAACCCTGACTCACTGTCCCAAGTGTTCGCAGCACATTTTATGAAATCTGTTATCGGCTTCCTGAACTGACTGTGCATTCCACAGAAATGTAACAAAACATATTCACATTCATTGAGACAACTGCCTCGCGATGAAGACTTCATATTAAAACCGTTCTATTTATCGAAAGGTTCTAATAAAACTTAAGAAGTCGTGCTCTTGAATTACTAATTACAAAAATTTGACTCGACTAAGTAGAGGAACACAATAAAGAACGGCTGTCTTCGGTCATGCCAAAAACTTTATACCTTTCATGAACATATCAAATTTTTTGCAAATTGCAAAATTCGATTTTGGCAATTTTCAGTGTCAATATCAACTTGAATTAACGTCTATGGAATACCAAATTTAAAGCTCTTAGATGTTTTTTAACGGATTTTTCAACCAAAATCTCATGTCTGAGATTACTGTAAAATAATTCCGGTTTCGATGAATTTCCCTACAAATATGCAAATCATAATATATGTACATTGGACCAAATTTCGCACTCCTTGATGGTTTTTTGAAGAATTTATGACACAGAATTTTAAATTTTAAAGTCGGTCGTATATATGCTATAGTGTCCGATCATTCAGATTCCGACAAATGATCATTTAAACGTGCAGGAACATCTTCTTACCACGTTTGGTTGAAATATCTCAAAAATTGAGGGACTAGTTTGCGTTCAAACAGGCAGACGTATGGTTAATTTAACTCAGTTCGTGACTCTGATACGATCGGTATAAATTTCGGAAGCTGTATCTATCGGACCAAAGTTAATATACCATTTCAAGTACTTAAAAGGTATAAAAATGAAAATTTTTTTTTGTACTCATAATATTTTTTAATTTCTTCAGTTGTGTATATTTTTTAAGCCGCGTTGTCCAAAAATATACATTTATATAATTGATAAAATTAATTAAAAATTCATATTCTTCATCTCATTGTACTCTATTAAAATTTTTTTTTGCAACCAGAATAGTCTGCGTTGCTTTCCCACTGCTTCCGCCATGGCGTATGAGTAACCAACCACGTTAAATTCCTGCTAACCACATTTCAATGTAACACTTTACGAATATTGATGACTCAGCTATGCGGTTGCTGAATTTGAATAAACTTGTGGCATGCGAAAAGAAGCGCAGACAAATGCGGTGCATGCCACTAACGATAAAGTG
This sequence comes from Neoceratitis asiatica, assembly GCA_030068015.2. Lineage (NCBI taxonomy): Eukaryota > Metazoa > Arthropoda > Insecta > Diptera > Tephritidae > Neoceratitis > Neoceratitis asiatica. The sequence goes on from CM061527.1 coordinate 38,704,769, forward strand.
TTGATAAAAGGCAAGGGAAGAATAATGATAAAATGGCAAAAAAAAAAGCAGCCAGTGCCGAAAGAGTTATTAAATGGTAAAAGAACAACAACAAAAAATGCAAGAGAAACGTAGACAAACCATACACAGAGTTCCCCAAGTTCCTCCAGACTGTGACCACAAATTACATTTGAGCATGCAACTTTCGCAAACTGACAGCAGCTGAATTATGGCAAGAGCCAGTAGAATAGTAGAGAATAGAATAAGAAAATGTTAGTGAAAAGAGCAAAAAAAAAAGTTGAAAAAATAAAAAATTTCAAAAAAAAATTAAATGCCGAAAAACTATATAAAAATGTACGTAAATGTGTAGCCATATGAACATCCAAAATGTGCTAGCTTGCGCTCACTTTGTAAGCGAAAACAACGCCAGCAACTGACATTTGCTTACATGCTCATACATACAAACATGAGCATACAATATTAACATTTCTTTTTTGTTGTTGTTTTTCTTTCATTTACTAGTTTTCTTTTACAATAGACAAATTGAAAAATATAATTTCCCAGTTGAGTTGTTGAATTCTGATAAGCGGCGGCAGCAATTTCACACTCTGACAAATATAAATACACAAACATATACATACAAAAGTAATATATATATATATAAACGCAATGCAATTGGCAAATGCGATTGCATTGGCAATGACAGTGGTTGTTAGTCGTGTAATTGGCGCAGCGTGTTGCCGGCTTGAAGGGCATGAAAGGTTAAATTATATGTTTTACAGTAGTTGAAATTTAAAATTTTTTTCATAATTTATTTAAAGTTAAAAAAAATTGATTTATTTTTAAATTTTATATATTATTTATAATTTTGTGTTATGTTTAGATTAAACATTGCAACTATTATACTTTCCGACGAAACACTCTTTACCATGGAAGAGCTACAACTGACGGCAAGGAAACTTAAGCCAAACAAAAATCACCTAAACTAAACGGCAAACAGGCAGAGGTATGGTAATATTCGAAAACCGTCCAAACGCTATTAGGAATGTTTAAAACTAAGGCAGGTCGGCATCTTCCCAGAAATTCCAGAAATTTGGAAGAGACAGCAGTTCGTTTTAATAAGTAAAGGAAAGGGAAACCCAGAAAGTCCATCAGCAAACCGACATCTCTGCATGCTTGACACAGTTGACAAGCTTCTTAAAAGACCGCTGAAACCACGTATAAAATAAGCTATTACTAGGGAAGATGGCTTATAGATCAGGCAATATGGTTTCAGACCTGGCAGATTAACACTCGGGGCAATTGAGAATGTAATACAGAATTTAGAAGTATCGCATAGAGGATGCCACGAACTCAGATGAGTTGTTTTACTAGCCAACCTGGACGTACGGAACGCATTCAACAGTGCTCAATAGAAGAATATGATTGAAGCATTAGAAGAAAACTTTAAAATACCTACGTATCCCTGCCTAATGATGAATAGCTATTTGAAAGACAGGATTCTGCTGTATAAAACTTATGAAGGACCACGCCACTTAAAGGACACTTCGAGAGCAGCGCAGGGATCAATTCTCGGTCCGGACCTCTGCAACGTCAGTTACGACGGTATATTAAGTCTCCAAATACCCGAAGATACATACCTAGTTGGCTACGCAAACGACATCGGCGCGATAATCACTGCCCGAGACACTGAAGATGCGCGCAGAAAATTAAACCAAGTGAGGATAGGAGCAGAAATGTGGCTCGACGTGAGAGGTCTCAAACTTGGCACTGAAAAAATTGAGTTAGTATAATTAACAAGGAAGCATACTCCCATTGAAATAGCATGAGGACAACTACGGAGACTCTAAGGACAAAAAAGATTGTCAATTACTTGGGTGTAAGATTGGATCCTAGGCTTACTTACTGGTCCCAAATTCAACAGTTGTTGCAGAAAAGGCATCTAAAATAACATTCCAACTGAGAAGATTGATAGCCAACATAGTGGGCCCGACACAGGAGAAACAGAAGATTTTGATGCCAACATTACTGAATGTCTTGCTCTACGGAGCAGAGTTATAGGCAGACTCACTGAGGAAGAATTACCGATGTAAAGCCCTGGAAAAAGCATTTATAGCACAGCTGCTTTGAGAGTAGTCTCGGCATATCGTACAGTTTCAGACGAAGCTGTATTTATAATAAGCGGAAGCACTCCCATCGATTTATTAGCATTTGAAAAAAAAAATGTATACGTTGAAGAGACAAGGGACAATTGCCACAACCACAAAAGAGGAAGTAAAAAGCGATACCTTGACACAATGGCAAATTCGCTGGGAGCAGGGACATCATAGTATATGGACGGCAAGGCTAATCAAAAATATAAAAGAGTGGCAGGAAACATGGAGAAGTAAATTATTATACTACACAGTTATTATCCTGGCACGGATATTTTAGGAATTAACTGCATAAAATAGGAAAAGCTGAGAGGCGGCTTAAAAAGGGTTTTTCTATAGGGATTATATGATTTCTAAGTGTCGTTTTGGCTCTTTTAATATGTCATAATCTGTCATTTTTTTCTCATTGTATTTAGTAGTGTTTACAATTTCATCTGTGGACCACCATAAATGTCGTGAATTTGCTGATTTTGCCCTGGAACAACTTGAAAACGATAACGATTTTTTTAAGAAAATCATCTTTTCCGATGAGGATCACTCTCATCTGAGTGGTGCGGTAAATAAACAAAACTGTCGATTCTGGTGCGAAGAAAATCCACAAACTATTCATGAAAAACCATTCAATTCACCTAAATTGACAGCTTGGTATGGTTTTTGGTCTGGTGGAATTATCGGTCCTTACTTCTTTGGAAATGAAGCTGGTAGGACTGTTACTAACAATTTGGAGCGGTATAGGTCGATGATAACCAACTTTTTATGACCACAATTGGAAGAAATTGATCTTAGCAACATCTGGTTCCAATAAGACGTGGCTACGTGTCCCACAGCACGTGCAACAACCGAATTATTGCGAGAAAGATTTGGAGATTCGATTATTTCAAGAAATTGTGTCATTGAATGGGCCCAAAGAAATTGTGATTTAATACCATTAGAATACTTCTTGAATGTTGTTGAGGGATTATTCGAAGTCATTGGTCTTTAGCAATAAAACAGAATCTCTTCAAGCTTTAAATTCAATATTGAACGTGCTATTCATGACATATGACTTGATTTAGTGGAAAAAGTGCTCAGAAATTGAGCTAATTGAATTCGTTTCTGCGACAGAAGTCGTGGAGGCCATTTGAAAGATGTTAAATTTCAGAATTTACTTGTATCGATTGTGCTTTACATTAATTAAATAAATAATAATTAAATTATTGAAATTTTTTTGTCATTTTTACCGGAGTAAAAATATGTAATCCCTTAAAAAATTTGTGTTTTTTAATAAAATAAAAGTAAAAATTTTTTATTTTAACTCCAAATAATTTTCTTATGAATTCTTCTATCAGCGTTGATGTGGCTTCATTTCGAGCGCTCGCCTGAAATCATGTAGCACTTGATCGTTTTAAGCATCAAATTATTTACCAAACTTTTAAAATAAACTTTTTATTATTAGTTAGTCATTAAAAAAAATTATAACAAATTTTTAAGTTGTTTTTGTTTGATTTGACTTATAAGTTCTATGATCGTATTTGATATTTTGTTTCTTTATAGAATGCAATTTTCTATTCATTGAATTCATTAATATTTTAACTTTTTGTTTTTAATTTTTTCAATGAACTAAAATTTTCACTCAATTTGTTACTCAAATATACTTTGTGGCTTATAAACACACGCATGTAGCCCAAAGTACTATTCTAAGAATGTACTAAATTCAAAGGGCGGATACAAGTTGTTTTCATTGCATTTCTCACTGTCACTGTGGCAACAGAAGTTTTGAAAATTAAACTAAACTTAATTAGAAAACTTTGCGGTTGCCAACAGCGGAAAGGTGAAAAGGTGAAAGGAATATGAATTTTCTTTTGCTAATGTTTAAGGTTATAAGAATGCACATACAAATACAAAAATATGCAACATACATATAGGGCAAGTTTCACTTGCATAAACATATTAAAATTCTTTGTCTAAGTTTTAGCTAGTCACTGAAGTGCAGTTTCGCCAAACTAAATTTCAAGAAATTAACTTAAGCAGTAAAGGGAACAGTGTGAGGCAAAATTAAATTTACCAAGTAAACTACACTATTTCGCAAATATACAAGCAAAAGATCATTCTAAGGTAATTTTATCACATTTTTTTCTACTGAAAATAGTTGAAAGCGAAAAATTTTGAAAAAGTAGACAAATTTCAGAAACAATTTTTTTTGTTAAAACATGCTCAGCAATTTGTCGTATTGAAGTTGAATAGCTTAGCTGATACATAAATAGAGAATAAAAATTAATAATTAAGTGCTACGATGAACTAATAGAAATTTTATTTACAATATAATTTCAATTAACAAATTAAAAATATATATATATTTATATATATATTTAAAAATCTCTAGTTAAAGAATTTCAACACAAATAAAAAATTAATAAATTTAACAATCAATATTTTTGCATTCTTAAATTTAAAATTTTCTAGAAACTAAAGAGAATTATACATATTAAACGAATTCGAAAAAAAGTATATTTAAATAATTTTAATATTGAAAAAATATTAAATAAAAGATCAACGCATTTTCTATAAATTTTATTAGAAATATATACTTTTTTAATAAATTAAAAATGTTTTAACGAATTCGTACAAAAATATTTATAATTTCACTTAAAAGGCCAAAAGAAATTAATTTAATTTTTTTAAAGCAAATATAATTTCATATATAACCCGAAAACATTTGATTTTTTATTTAAATTTTTCTAGAAACTTTCGAGAAATAGGCATATTAAGGGTTTCATAAGGGTAGGTTTCAGGGGTTAAAAAAAGGAATTTTCGCTATATTTTTATATATGTAATCATATATTTTATTCAAACAATTTATCATATCAAAGATACATATTTAAAAAGTATTTTGTGAAAATTTCATTCAAAAATCTCGAAAACTCAGCCGTTGGTACCTCATTTCCCTTGACGTCTCAAAAGAAAATGTTCTCGCCGAGGACAGCATATTAATTCATAGAAGAAAAAAAAAAAAAAATTCGTTAGTACATGGATAAATTTCGTTATTGGACGAAGAAAAAAACAAAAAACTAAAATTTGAATTTTTGATAGACTGAATAAAAAACAAATTTTTTTATCAAATTTTCACCATGCATTGGCTCGAAAAAATTAGTTGTCATAAAAAAAATGCCTCGTTCAATGAGTAGATAATATTATTACAAAGATGTGTGCAAACTTTGAATAAAATCGCTTTAAAACTTTTCGAGAAATCATGTCCACCCAGTTAAAAAATAGAGTTTTGAGTTTAAAGTTTCAAAATGACACAGGCATTTCCGGCGGAACTTCCAAAGGGTCTTTCTCTAAGAATTTTACTCCGATCGAATTGAAATTTTAGGAGAATATTTCAAACATATTTTACAATTTAATAAGAAAAAAATGGAATTTGTAAAAAAAAATCCAATTATTTTATTAAAAGAAAAAATTTTTTTTGAAGCAACGGTGGGAACAATTTTTATGAAATTTTTTAAATTCACGAATTCTAATATGGTGGTGCTATGCAGCACTTAAAATTCGTGAATTTAGGAATTCAAGACAAAAATTTCATGTATTGTACAAAATTCATGTATACTATTCGTGTATTATAAAATACGTGAATTGGTGTTTAAATACACGGGCGCGTCTTGTTAGCAGGGCACGCCGATGTATACCATAAAATAAAATAAGAAAATACAAGATTGGTATTAGTTGTAATCCAATATTAGAGAGTTTTTATTTGTGAAAAGATTTCAATAGATAGATATTGATAGATGGATTTGGTTAGATATTACCTTATTAAATTGGATTTGATTGATGAGGATGATGGCTGGATCGTGGCTCTGTTCTCCTTCTTGCGTGGTGTCACCTTGAATGCTGAATTCTTAGTGGCATAAAAAATTATTTAATACGAATCCGTTGTACAAACAGGGAACCGTAAACCGTGTTATTAAAAAGTTAACGAAAAAATCTTGTACATGTTGGAAGTACTAGGGTGGCACAAAATAGTGCGAATTTAGGCTTATGGCCTAAACATGCCGGCCCCCTTGCGATAAGCAAAAACTGAACACGCTAGCGCTCCAACCATCACTCCCATTTACATCTTTTTAATTGCTTAGAAATACATCCTTAGCGACGAGCACCTGTTAAAAATTGATTAAAATTAGAAATAAACGTGTGTGAAATTTCAGTGCATTATATTCAGTGCTTTTTTTAAAATTCAATATTAATATGCTAATTTTTGTTATTAGTCTTATTAAGTAATAATTATATATTTAGTACATTACGCTCGGCATGCTCCGGATAGCACGTATCCGAATATTGTGCTTTGGGCCAAGAATGGCCCGAACGTATTTGGTAGCGTGCCATGTAGCATGATTTCAGGGTATGCGTCGACACCCAGTACCAAGCGTATTGGCGCCGACACGTAAAAGCGCGGATCGGCGAGACGAATGTGGGCATAGTTTGTTGCTGTTGCAGGGTCTATGTTACCTGAGGGACTGATGCGCCCATAATTATTCACAATGGTTGCATGTATTGCGACCTGCTTTGTTTGTCCGTGTTTGCCTCGGAGACGTAGCAGACAGCCCCGTTGGCCTCCTATAAACGTTTCCTCTAGCCGCAGATCGTGGGCCAAGTCTGCGGAAATCAGTGAGGTTGGAGAACATGCATCTATTAGCGCCCGTACTAGGTGAAGGCGTCCATTAGCTTCCACTTTTACGACCGCGGTTGGGGCAATGGAATTACACGGGCGAAAATTGTTATTTTTTGTCAGCTCTTGGCTGACGAGACCACTTCGAAAATTGGTGGGCAGATTTCGCAGACTAATATCCCGTCTGCCCCGGTGTCTAGTAATGTGCATGTTTGTTTGTGGGCGGAAAGGCCTAGTTTCCCCTCCACGTTGTCGAATTGGTCGGCGAGGCCGGAAAGACCGAGTTTCCGGTCGTCGTTGTATCCTTCTCTCATGGGCAAGAGGGGGTCGGAAAGTCCGAGTCTCCGATCCCCTTTAGAAGTCGGGCGGAAAGTCCTAGTTTCCGCTCCTGAATCATTTTTCTCTTGCCTTTCTGGTGGGAGAGACCTGGTCTCCGTCCCAGAGTCTGTGGCGTCTATGGACAAGATATCTTCTTCTTCCTCAGCCACCTGTTGGCTCCAAGATCTTGTCTCCTCCTCAAAATGTAATGTCGTGTGATGCTTCTCTCCACACCGACGACATCTGCCCTCGCTTGTGCACTCTTCGGATTTGTGCGATACCGACAAGCAATTTGAGCAATAGCGACCCAACAATGCTTCTCGCAGCCTTTCTTCCGGTGTTTTTGCGCGATAAATTGGACATACCCTAATTGGGTGCCTTTCGTCGCACAAATGGCATGGGACCACGAACCGCTGGGGTTCCCGCTCGGCCTTCTTTCTAATTGCGGTGAAGCGGGTCATTTTTTCTGGAATGCAATTACTTCTTAATTTGGGAAGGGAAGATATGTTTGGTATCTCAGTTGGGTGGCGAGTGTCACGGTGAATATATACATATATGTGTATAAGTTAATATGGATCATTTTAAAGAGATGATTGAATTTCGTAAATGAATTGGTGTATGGGCTTTTCGGGCTCTGCGGGCTTAATATGTGGTAAATTCTAATTATAAGTTCATATTAAGAGATATTTATATTGCTTGTTCCTGCGATTTATGAACCTTTCAGAACCTTCAGAATGAATAAGTTCGATATGAAGCTAGAGTATTTATGAATATTTATCAAGATATATCACATTGCGAATACGATCAGACAGGACGTCTCCAATTCTAAATAACAATATTGCGGCGAAAATGCGGAGCACATGTCAGAGGAAAGAGGGAAGTCTATGACAGGCATGTTCCAAAGTGTAAAATCGAGAAGATTCGTTTTTGAGAACAATTCGATCCTTCCAGGTATTAGTTACAGACAACCGACTAGTATGTAAGGGTGAAACACAACTATAAAGCCTATCAGGTTGATTCAGCAAAATCGTAACAAGCTGATATTCTAAATACGGTCAAAAAAAAATCAAAATTTTTCTTTTGGATCACCCACTCTTTACGTTCATATTACCCAGAATAAGCGCGAGCAACAGTTGGCAGCACTTCATTCAATTTGCTGAATGAGTGGCAATGCTTGCTTGATGAATGGCATCTTATTCATTCGGTTTTGTTCAAACGGTAATCATACGTTTGACAAATTTTACAAAGTGCAGTGCAATTCGGCCGTGTATGCACGTGAGATTCGCGAGTGAAAATTAATTGTAACAATTTAATGTGTGTTTAAGTGAAAAGAATTAAAGAAAATTTATAAATTAAAATAAATAGATATGGTGCGAAGTAAAAAGAGAAGATTAAAAGGAAAGGTAAAAAATATATAACAAACTTACATTTTTATATATGTTCGTATGTTTATTTGTGCACGCAATGCACTAAAGATTTAACTGCATGTGTCTGCTGACATCCCAGGGAGAAATACTGGGATTTTTTCTTTATTTTTACGAAAACGAAGAAAAAAAAAAAAAAAAGAAAAAAATCGGTGAATTTTTGTAATTATGCTGAACGTGTTGGTGCTGGCGCTCCAGTGTATTTAGCTGCTGTTATGGAATATTTGGCAGCCGTTCTTGTTTGGTAAGTTTATTAGTGTTCCCTGCTCGGGTGCCATTGACAGACCACGTTACAAAATTGTAAGTTTATTGTAATTTAATAATACTTCACATATTAATACTTTTATAAAATTTCATGTTTGTCAAGTTAACGGTGGCGGAGTTGGTGTAGTGTGCGTGCTATTTCCAATTCTTCATCAAGCGAATGGTCGTTAACAATTATAATAATTGGTGTTTACGCGCAGATACACCAGAGGGTCGCATGCATTTGGTGGAAGTTCTTCAAATGTATAAAGAGGATTCTGGGAATACAGATACTACGTCTTTACGTCGCCATGGAAGTACGATGCCTTTACAATCGAATACGATATCAGTGGCTAGTGGCAGTAGTCTCAAAAGATACAAAGGAACTTAAGGGAAAAAGTTGGTGAAATAGAGACGTTTAAGGATATACTTTTCGGTCATATAGATACGCTTCAAAGATATTTTGATGCCTGTGTCGATGTTAACAAAGCAATTGGAAAACCTCTAGATCTGGGTGATGGACTGAAGCCAATTGATTTTAAGGGAGAATCCATCACGTTTCGAGCCATAGCTTCCGGAGTATTGACAACCCTTCAACATTGTTTAGATATTATTGCGGAAAGTGATTATTTGTGGAAGAGGAAGCTAGACCGCGAGTTGGAAAGAAGGAAACGCTCTGAAGGACCAAATCGTAAGTACAAAGAAGAAATTGAAAAAAAAAAATCAGCTGAATATTTCATGCATACTTCATAGATATACATATGTATATTCAGTTATAATTTAATTTGATGTAATTATTCAGAACTTTAATGTTTAGTGGTTAGCAATCTGAATGAGAGATGCATATGGATGTAGATGTGGTTGTGGATGTGGTAGTGGTTGTGGTTATGGATGCGGTAGTGGTTGTGGTTATGGATGTGGTAGTGGTTGTGGTTATGGGGTACTATAAAAAGAGACAGACAAATCGCGTTTGCTTAGACTGAGTTTACATAACACAAAATTTATATTTAAAAAAAAAAAAAAATTGAATTCTTATGCTGTTTGTAAACAAAACACATGCATATTCGTATACATGTGCATTGCTCTTACATTCATACGTGCGGTCGATAGCATGACATATATATATATATATATATTTTTTTTTTTTTTTTATTTTTTTTTTTTTTTTTTTTAATAATGCATTATGCATAAATAAATTCTTATGCTGTAATGAATTCTTATGCAGTGTAAACGATACACATGCCTATTTGTAAACATGTGAGAAAAAAAAAAATTATTGTGTATAAATTCATATGTGCGTTATCCTTGTTTATATTGTTTATATATCACCCTTTATTATTTTTTTATTTTTTTATTTTTTATTTTTTTTTTTATTTTTTTTTTTTTTTTTTATTTTTTTTATTTATGCGTATCCCAGCCAACCCGCACTGGGTAAAAAACTCTTGGAGTCAGCAAGCTTTGTTTTTAAGGGGAAAGTGGGTAATCGTGGTTGGCAGGGATGTGATTGCACATGAAAACAACAACTTGAGTATTGACATATTCATGCAAAAGTAATGTGTTGTTATTCTTCAAATAATTAATTATAATTGATTGCTTAATTAGCATTTGCCTTTACGAGTATGTACATATGTGTACACAGAAGATTAAATCGCTGCTCATCACAGCACCTTATTGGTCATTCGGAAGTAGAACCAGTTTAACAAGTGGTCTTGTTACTTGGCCCTTTTGGGTTACTAGGTCGACCACGCGAACCCTGTTGTCGGCGCCAGGGTGTAACTTCGCAACTCTCCCCAATCTCCATTCATTCGGAGATAGGTTGTCTTCCTTGATTACTACAAGGTCTCCTATCTTGATATCCGCTTTTGGATGCTTCCATTTTATACGTTTCTGTAGTTCAGACAGATATTCATTTTTCCATCGCTTGCAAAAGGCGTGATGTAAAGCTTTAAGTTTTTGCCATCGATTTACGATAGAAGCAGGATTTTCTCTGACTTCAATTTCGGGTGGTGCCAGAAGGTGAGCTCCAACCAGAAAGTGGCCTGGAGTAAGCGGTTCCAAGTCACTTGGTTCATTCGAAGAGGGACTTAAAGGTCTTGAGTTGAGACACGACTCAACTCGACATAATAGGGTGGAAAACTCTTCGAATGTATATTTACCGCTTGAGGCAATCTTCTTAAAGTGGTTTTTAAAACCTTTTACCCCTGCTTCCCATAATCCACCCATGTGGGGAGCGCCCGCGGGGATAAAATGCCATGACAGCATCTGATGGGTATATTTGCCTAATGTGCTATTGCGAGCATCGGCAATGAAGTCTTTGAACTCTGATCGTAAGGATCGTGAAGCTCCGACAAAGTTAGTTCCATTGTCAGAGTGGATTTTCCTTGGACATCCTCGCCTGGCAACAAATCTAGAAAAAGCAGCTAGAAAGGATGGGGTGCTTAGATCATTGGTTGCTTCTAAATGAATCGCCTTTGTCGAAAAACAGACGAAAAGGCAGACATAGCCTTTAGATATGCGACATCCTCTGCCGCGAAAGCTTCTAATTTCGAAAGGACCTGCAAAGTCCACGCCAGTGATCGTGAATGCTCGCGAAAAAGTAATGCGTTCTTTTGGGAGGTTGCCCATTAACTGGGATTGGACCTGCTTCTTGTAGAGAGTACATATCTTACAATTATGGATAATGGACCTAATCATGTTTTTCACTCTTGGTATCCAGTATTGTGTGCGGATAAGACGCAACATTAATTGGTTTTCTCCGTGCAAGGATATATCGTGGACGAACTGAACTATAAGACGAGAAAGTTTGCAATTGTAGGGGAGGATAATTGGATGGCGCTCGCTGTATGATAAATCTAGCGAAGCACCAAGACGACCCCCAGTCCTCATTATCTCGTTTTTGTCTATAAAAGGATTTAAGGGCAAAACTTCACTCTTGTTATCAACGGGTCTTCCAGCTTTCAAATTTAGGTATTCTTCTTTATAAAAGTGCTTCTGATATATTGTTATTAGGCGGGAACTTGTTTCTTTAATTTCCTCCGAGGAAATTAAATAAGTATCTGCTTTAAATGAAGCTTTATTTCGTGGATGAGTATTCTTTAAGAATCTCATAATATATGAGATAACTCTTAAAGCCCTCGGTAAATTTGAAAATCGGTCTAATATCGTAATAAGACTATTAACATTTGCTACATGAACGTGCACCCTTTTTTCTTCAATTTCCGTCTCATAATTTTTGTTTTGTCGTGGCCACTTTGACCTGTCTTCTTGAAGCCAAGAAGGTCCCTGCCACCATAATGAATTGTTGATAAGTTCCTTCGCCGACAAGCCTCTGCTAGCTAAGTCTGCCGGATTTGAGGCGGACTCTACATGATGCCAGTTTGCGTTTCCTACCTTTTCCACAATCTTCGTTATTCGGTGTGCGACGAAGGTTGACCATGAGCAGGGTGGTTTCCTGATCCAGGCTAAAACTATTGTTGAGTCAGTCCAGAGATTTATTTTTATTTGCTGTAAATCCAGGTTGTCGATAACTGATTCTACGAGTTCTGATAATAACACCGCTCCACACAGTTCTAGGCGTGGGAGGGAGATGGTCTTTACTGGCGCCACCTTGGTTTTTGCTAGGAGTAGATTCACAGATACATCACCTTGCCTTTGAACTCGAAGATATAATGCTGCTGCATAAGCTTTCTCTGAAGCGTCGCAGTATCCATGGATCTCCATATCCTCTTCCGGAGAGTAGTGTACCCATCTTGGTATTTTAATGTCATCGATTTCACGGTAATCTTTTTGAAAGATTTGCCAATGATCCAGTGTATTTGGTGTAACCGTTTCATCCCATTCAGTGCCTTCTAACCATATGCGCTGCATAAGAATTTTTGCGACAATGATTATAGGCGCTAGCCAACCGAGCGGGTCAAATAGTTTGGCGATAGCTGATAGTATCGCTCTTTTTGTTATTATTTCACAATTTTCGATTGGTTTTACTTTAAAGTAGAAGTAGTCGGAGCGTGCGTTCCATCGGATACCTAAAGCCTTTACGGTGCTGGTATCCTCGAACTCCAAGAAATCCTTTTTTAACAGGTGTTGTTTAGGAATATCTCTCAAGACTGAATCGCAGTTACTAGTCCATTTTCTTAATGGAAAGCCTGCTGACTCCAAGACTTGAGAGACTTCATTTCTTGCCGTTATGGTATCATTGATATTATGACCTCCAGCAAGAACATCATCCACATACATGCATTTTTGTAGTATGTTTGATGCTACAGGATTCGTGCTTTCAACATCTTCAGCAAGCTGTTTTAATGTCCGTATAGCTAGATATGGAGCACAGTTTACCCCGAAGGTTACTGTCTTCAATTCGTACAGACTTACTGGTTTATTTGCGCTATCACGATATACTATTCTTTGAAATTTTGTATGATCGTCGTGTACAAGAATTTGGCGATACATTTTCTCTATGTCTGTATTAAAAACATATTTGAAAAGTCGCCAGCGCAATATTAGAATTGACAAATCAGACTGCAATACTGGTCCAGAGTAAAGTACATCGTTTAAGCTATTTCCATTAACCGTAGGGCTGGAAGCGTTAAACACAACACGGACCTTCGTTGAAGTGCTTTCTTCCTTTATCACGGCGTGATGCGGCAAAAAATAATTATCAGTGGAATCAGTGGATACGTTGCCGGTAAGTTTTTCCATGTGTCCAAGAGTTTCGTATTCTGATAAAACTCTATTATATTCCTTTTGCAGTACTGGATTTCTCGCAAGTCGTGTCTCAATCCTATAGAACTGGGAGAAAGCGCTCTTAAGCGATGGACCAAGTTGAATGCCCTGTGGGAAATTTCGCTTAAATGGTAAGGAGACGATGTACTTTCCGTCTTCCCCTCGCTTCGTTGTATTTTGGTAAAGTTCCTCGCAATACTTCTCGTCTTCCGTTAGGCATCTCCTTTTTGGAACGTTTTCTAATTCCCAAAACGATGTAAGTTGTTTTTCCAAAGTGACTTCATTGAAAAATGATACCAAATTTTTTGTTGGATGAGGCGTATCAGCATTGCCTGTTATTATCCATCCAAAAACGGTTTCTTGAGCTAGAAGTGTGCATGAGGCGTTCTTCTTTATTCCGCTCAGTATAATTTGGGGGTAGATATCTCCGCCCAATATAAGGTCGACTTGATCGTTCTTGAAAAATCGTTTGTCGGCTAAGATTATATCTGGAAATGCTTGCTGTGTCATGGCACTTATGTAGCAATTCGGAAGATTTCCAGTAAGCTGTGGTAACACGAGCACCAAGGCTTTTAATTTTATTAAGGGGTCAGTGGGTGACCGCAATTGTATGGAGCATGCTTCTTTTACTTGTGCCGATTTGGAGTTATTGATACCCGATACTTGGGCATGCAACTTTGTTGACGGCAGGTTGATTCGACGTTTGAGTGTTTCTGAAATAAAGGAACACTCGGAGCCAGAATCGATCAATGCTCTAGCAGAAAAAATTGTACCATTATGGTGTATGTCAACTTGTGCTGTTCCTAGTAATACACCTTTGTTGGTGTTAGCAAAGCAAGAGTTTACTTGTTGTACTAATGGATTTTTTGCCTTTTCAGAACTTGGTCGTGATTGGGCCTGCCTTGATGTTGAAGGCATATCATCAGAGGAGCTTGGACTGCCTCTAAGAGCTGTTGCTTTTGGCTGAAAGGTCGGAATATGGAGTAACGTATTATGTCTTAAATGACAAGTGTTGCAATTATAGGAACTTGTGCATTTTGACACTGTATGTACAGTCGAAAGACAATTCACGCAACCCTTCTTACTCCTTATGTATTCTAGCCTTTGGGTAGTGGTGAAGTCCAGAAATCGGGGACAGAGACGTAATGTGTGGTCATTTGATTGACACATTGCACATTTTGACTTGGACACACTTACTTGGAAGGCGCCAAGTCTCTTACGCGGAGGCGCTGTGATTTCTTTGAAATCTTGCGGCCTTGACGATCTCACCGGTTTCACTTCTTTTAAACGGGAAATTGTTTCTAAGCTTTGGAACCTGTTTGAGAGGAAACGATCCATGTCCTCCCACTTGGGAATTTCTGTTTTATTCTCTATGGTTTGTTCCCATAGAGCTAATGTGCATTCTGGTAATTTAGTGGAACACAAATATGTTATAATTGCGTCCCAGTTTGAGATGTCAATTTGATGACCTCTGAGTGATGACAGACAATTATTAATATCTCGCTGTAATTTTTTTTAACGAGCCACCACATTCAGTTTCAACTGAATTAAGACTGAATAGAATTTTCAATTGGGTATTGACAAGAATACGTTTATTTTCGTATCGGTCACATAAATTTTTCCAGGCTGTTGAAAAGCCTTCATTTGTTAAGGGACACTTGCTGACTATATCATTCGCCTCCCCTAGAGTTTTCTGATTGAGATAAAAGAGTTTCTCAACCGAGGAGATTCTATCGTTGGCTATGTATATGGCCGTAAACATATCCCTAAACGTAGGCCAAGATAGATAATCCCCTTTGAATACATTTGTGTCACACGGTGGCAAATGAATATTGTGAGAAAGGGTGGATATCTTTTCCTTTTCCTTTTCGGTTTTGTTCAATCGCTCGGCCAACTCGGCCATTGATGTATGACAACGGACATAACTAGAGTAGGCAAGCTTATTTTTCTTTCTGATAGCTGCTAATTCTTTAGGACCGATGCCTTCAGCACTCATTATCTCGTCAAAGGCAGATTTCGTTTTCCCCCATAGCGCTTTGAGCTCCTCTTGTTCAATAACTAAGGAGTGTTTTGAATGCTCAGAAGCGGGGGCGTTATTATAATCGGATTCGAATTCCGACACTGATTCAACTAAGCGGATAAAGTTATCCATAGTTTATATTAATTATTTATCGAATTTGATTATATTCACAATATTTAGATAAATTTCTCAACAGAAATGTGTTTGATATGTGTGAATATATTGTATTGGTATTATTGAAGAAGAATTTAATTGTAAGCCAAACGCGAATATACTGATCGCCCTAGTAGCCACACCAATTTAACAATCCCAATTTAGTAAAAACAGATGATTTATGTATGTATGTATATAAAAGTAATATATGTATATATTTTTTCTTTATTTTTGTTCGTAATTTGAATATTAAATTTTTTCAGCGCTAAATCTTCGCCACCCAACGTTTTGATGTTGATAAATACCGACAGTATGTGCCGTAAATTTGTAAAAAGTGACAATGTGAATACGAATAATTATTTTATGCAGTACAGCAAAGTAATATAATATTATGTCAAAAAAAAAAAATGAGTGTGAAAAAAGAAGAAGAACGCAAGAACTGTGGTAATGTGAACGTTGAGGTTATCCTCTCAAGTGCAGTGTTGTTTTTTTTTTTTTTAAAAAAAAAGAAGAAAACGATGCAGCTTAATTCAAGTGCAGCACAATAAAATGGTGATAAGTGTTACAAACAAACGATAAATTAAAGTTTAAGAATTTAGATTCTCGATTGAAAATTTTGCAATAATTATGTGAACTCTCCTTAATTCCTACAAGTTTAGTGCTGTTGAAAATGACTTTGCAAATTTAATACAGCCAAACAATTGTAAAAACTTGAAATGAACGTGAGAATTTAGTGCAAAAAAAACTAAAACAACGGAATAACACAAGTGTTAAAGAAAATTCCCGAAACTTATCGACGTTATTAATTGTGCTGTCTTTAATTACATTAACATTTAATTATAGTGCACTTTTGTGGTTATGTCTGAATTCGAACAGACGGACTTTAAAGCTACTCACAAACTCACTGTTAATATTAGTGTTTTAATTTTAATCTTAAAAAAAAAAAAAATTTTTTTTTTTTTTATTTGTCCAAAAAAAAAAGCACTTGAAATTTCACCACGTACCTTTACTGTTTTATTTAAATATATTCTCGAATGGTGCGTGTGTGTGTGTATGTGTGTGTCGCTCGGGCTCCTCTTCTGTTGGTATCAGCACAATCCAGTATAATTTTAGAAATTATGTTTCTACTTCGTAGAGTAACTCTTCCGTCTTGGCGCTGTGATAAATATTTTTCATTAGCCAAATCCGGCTCGAAGGACCATAAATACACGGGCGCGTCTTGTTAGCAGGGCACGCCGATGTATACCATAAAATAAAATAAGAAAATACAAGATTGGTATTAGTTGTAATCCAATATTAGAGAGTTTTTATTTGTGAAAAGATTTCAATAGATAGATATTGATAGATGGATTTGGTTAGATATTACCTTATTAAATTGGATTTGATTGATGAGGATGATGGCTGGATCGTGGCTCTGTTCTCCTTCTTGCGTGGTGTCACCTTGAATGCTGAATTCTTAGTGGCATAAAAAATTATTTAATACGAATCCGTTGTACAAACAGGGAACCGTAAACCGTGTTATTAAAAAGTTAACGAAAAAATCTTGTACATGTTGGAAGTACTAGGGTGGCACAAAATAGTGCGAATTTAGGCTTATGGCCTAAACAGTGTTTATGCACGCACAATTTGTTGTTTTTTATGAATTGTATTCATGAAATTTCCAAGGCATAAGCATAGTAAATGGCTAATATTTGAAAGAATTCGTAGAAATTTTTTATAGTTTCACTTATAAGACCGAAAACATTATTTTTAAATTTTTAGAAAAAAAATTAAATTTTAATAATTTTAATCAAGAATTTTTTTTTATAATAACGGGTTTTCAATAAAGTTGATTGAATTTTTTTTCTTTTAAATAATAAAAAATATTTTAAGCGAAATCGATATTTATAGAGATTTTATTAAAAAAATATATTTCGTTCAAACCTTTTTTAAGGAAATAATAAGGAGAACATTAAAATTTAGTGAAGCTGTTCACTGATAAATAGAACAACGCCAGCAGAATAGCTAAAAATTTTATATATTTTATTGTTGATTTTATATTTTCCTATTTTCCTACATAAATAAGATACCTCAAAATTCTTGCAACAAAATTTACTCTCAAATAGCAGCAGAAGCTAGAAACTTGATAATTTAATTAAGAAATTATTGAAATTGTTGCTGCTGCTGCGGCTTCCGAACATCTTTAATAGTTATTACAACAAAGATTCACAAAGTAGTTGCTTGCAAGCACCACGCTAAGCATTAGATGCTCCTCATTTTGCAAAGTATTTCTTTACTACATACATAGTAGCGCATATGTATGTGTATACTTGCAGTTATGATTATAATATGTATGTACATATGTTACTGCACTCAATTTGAGGAGGAACCAGCAACAACAACAACAACAAGCAAGCTATTACCGATCTTCTTCCAAGTAGACACGCAGGAAAAGAAAACATACAAACAAGCAGGAAGTTACCAACTACACTTGCTTTACCTCGTCTGTTGTTGTTCGCGAAAACTCTGTTGCCAACGCCACGCAGCTGCTGGCTGCATACCTATATACTTGTACATATGTATTTGTAAGTTTGTTCGCTATCACTTCGGGCTTGTTTTCGTGCTGCATTTCAATTTTGCTTACATTAGTTTTGCATCTTCGATGGAAAGATGTGTATGTGGTGAGATAGCAGCTGATGAAAACACGAGACGAACAAATGGCCCAGGTATTTTTAGACGGAAATTTCTCAGAGTTGAAAAGAAAAATATGTAGTAATACGACGCTTTAAACAAAAAGAAATACAAATTATAAAATATCTAAAAAAATATTATGAATCTTGATGAAGAAAAGAAATAACATAGGACTTGTTTTCAAATCTCTTTCATATTATTTTAAATTCCATTTGCTGGGCATAGCTTACACAGTACATTTATTTCTTCTTTTTTTTTGCTGCAACCAGGTCCATTTCCAATTGATCCTTTGAACAGCAAAGTCACCCTCTCTTTCTTCGCAGAACTATGTCATTGTCGTGTCGTTGTATGTCTCGTACAGCTCATCGCCCCATCGTTGTTGCCAATGCGTAGAGTACCATAAATCGTCCGTAAAACCATTTTCTTGAAAACTGGTAATGTCGATTCATCAGATGTTGTCATAGTCCATGCCTCCGCACCTTATAGTAGGACGGATATGATGAGAATCTTGTAGAGATTGGTTTTGTTTCGTTGAGAGAAGACTTTACTTTTAAATTGCCTACTCTGTTCGAGGTAGCACCTGTTAACAACAGTGAATATCCCTTTCTGTCAGTTTTTTTGTTAGTTTGTTGACGATGAGTTTTAATCTTTTACAAAATATGTTCGATAAGGCCTTTTTTACGATATTGCGGAGTCTTATACCTCAATTTTAATCCAGTTTCAATATTTAATTTAAAAAATGTTTTGTTTTTGTATAGTTGAAATTATTTTTGTGTATTTAATCTTGTTAGAGCTGCTTTCAAGAAATAAAATGAACGATTCGCATGTCCCCTGTAGTGAAGTAAATCAGAGTTGAATGAGTAAATGAAGAATAAATGCCAAGCGCAAAGGAGTTTCGTTATGATAATGTTAGATTCCACACCGCTTTCGTAACTCATTAAACATTATTACAGCTCATTTCTTTCAAAATAAGTAGGACAACATTTCCAAAAGCCAGGGCTACTTCGAACGAGAAAATTCAGTGTGGTCATGTGTCATATATAGGGTGTTTTTTTTATAGAGGTATGGAACTTTAAGTTGGCATTACTTTTCAAGATGGCGACCGATTTCTGTGCGGAAAACATATCGCGCACTACGTCCAATGATACGGACCAATGATTCCATAAAGCGCACCAAAAGTCAGTTTTTCTGGATGTAACGGTGTTTCAACATACACTTGAGGATTACCTTCACTCCAAATTCGGCAGTTTTGGTTGTTTTTCCGCACAGAACCATTATTTTCGAAATAAAATTGCACTATTTGCAAGCGTTGTTCAGGCGTGAGTTTATTCATGATGAATTGCCAAACCAAACTGAGAATAAATCACTTGACAGCTGTTAAATCGGTCGACATCTTGAAAAGTAATGCCAACTTAAAGTTCTATACCTCTACAAAAAACACCCTTTATAATTGATTACTGTTTGCTGTTAATTTAAATGTGAAAAAAAACCATTTTGGCCTAAGAATACTTTGAAAGAGCTTGAAAGTGCTACAAATACAGATTTACGAACTTGTTTTATTTATTTATTGAGATTTATTGAACCTGCGCTCGAATGGTCTATTAACTGTGGTCCGAAAGGCGTTAGCACCAAAATGAGAAGATATAGCCCCACTATAACATATTTACGATTTTTTTTGGATTTGAAATATTTGTCTATAAATCCGTTAAAAAAGTACCCAAGATCGTGAAATTTGGTACTCTACAAATATAACGTGTGACCTATTTAGAGGTTCAATACTTTTTTAAAGAAAAAACAGAAAACTCAAATTTAATGTGGAATGTTCATTATCGTTCGAAAGAAAATTCTCTGTCATTTATTTTTTGAAGATTTTCTCTTTCAAATGTTGGCCGCGGAAACATCTCATATGATTCATCTGTTAAGTCGAATTTTTGATGACTCGTTCGAGCATTTCGCCTGACAACTGGCGAATCACACTCGTTGTGTTTTGCTCCAAGGCCTGAATCGAAGCGAGATTGTCCGCATAGACTTTAGACTTTATATATCCCCACAAGAAAGCATCTAACGGTGTGATATCACAAGATCTTGGTGGCCAATCAACCGCCCTAAAATGTGAAATTATCTGCTCACCGAAGTGGTCGCTTAAAAAATCCATTGATCGATGCGATGTATGTGAAGTGGCGCCGTCTTGTTGAAACCAAATCAAGCATCAAATAGCCGATTATCATGGCGCAATAACGGTCGCCATTGACGGTTACGCTCTCACCGGCATCATTTTTGAAAAAAATATGGTCCGATGATTGCACTGGCCCACAAACTAGACCAAACCGTTTTTTTTTTGTAAATAAAATGGGAGGTCTTGAATTTCTTCAGGTTGCTTTTGGTCTCAAATTCGACAATTTGTCTTGTTGTATACCCATTGAGCCCGAAATGGGCCGCATCGCTGAAGGAAATTTGGCTCGGAAACGTCGGATCTTCTTGGAACTTTTCAAGAGCCCATAGAGCGATGCGATGTCGCTTGGGAAGTTTGAGCGACTTCATTTCTGTATTTTGTACGCTTTCAATTTGAGATCTCCACGTAAAATGCGTCAAGTCCTTCCATACGTCAGTCCGAGTTGCTGCGAATGGCGCCGAATCGACTCTCCACGTTCTTCGTGTATACTCTCAGCCACGGCCGCTATATTTTCTTCACTGCGTCCTGGACGTGGTCAATTCGGTTGAATATTCTTCAATAATGAATGCTGGGTCTCAAGATGGGTAATGGTGTTGCGGTGTTGACCATAAGTTGAGCGAAGCGCGCGAAACACATTCTTTACAGAACGTGAATTTCTGTAATAATTTTGAATTGTTTGTAAACGTTGTTCATGCGTAAGTCTTTCCATAATGAAATGCCAAACAATACTGAACAGAAATAACATGACAGTTTGACACGGCTCACGCGTGATCTGTCAAAAACAGGGCTATTGAAAAAATTACCTCTACTTGGATCAACCTTTATGTAGCGAATTAGACATTGGTACTGAAAATTATTGATATTGGAAGTCAATATCGTACAGCCCTCATATAACCGGTTTTTTCAGATATATGGTTTTGTGTAAAAATCCGTCGCAAAAGCCTTTCAGATTGTAAAATTCGATATTCTATACACATATATATATTGAAATAAATATTGACACTGAAAATCATCGATATAGAATTTTGAGTTTTGAAATAAATTTGATATGTTCATGAATGGTATAAAGACTTCGGCATGACTGATTTTTTCCCTCGGTTCACTTTAAGGTTTTTATTACTCAATAAAATATATAATTTTAATTTATAGAGAATATTTTAATTGTCATTTGCTTAATAAATTTATTGATAATATAATTTTTTCAATTAAATTGAAATTTTCAGTTAAAAAATCGCTGGTAATATGAATTGTACTTAATTAATTTGAAATGGTGTAGGCTTTGTTGTTATCATTTTGTTGGCCAATGAAGTACATTTGTGTGGTTTGTCCACATTACTATCGCATTGTAGGCGCTGATATTGTTTTACCATAAAAATTCAACCTACACATGTGTGTGTTTTTATTAATTATGGTAAATTTTAAAATATTTTTGTCTTTTTTTAATATAATTATTAATTTTTGCAATACGAGTAATATTATTTTTATTAGTTGATTATTAAAATTGTTTTTTTTTTCAATACTGAGTGGTTTGACATGATGAGTTTGTACATGCAAATTTGCTTGGCTGTATATGTATGTATGAGTAGTTTATTTAATTATAATAATTGAAACAGAAACAATGAACTGATGAGTGTTTGTCAGCATCGAAATGGAATTTTTTCTTTTATTGAATTGAATTTTTTTGCTGAAAACTCGTAAAAAATTATAGTTTTTTTAATTTTAATTTTGTATGTGTATTTTCATGCAACGCAAATTTTTAAATAATTTTCCTGCAACTAACACGAGCTGAAATAATTTCGGTGTCAATTTTCGTTATTGAAATTTCCCTCTTACCGCTATTGATTTTTGGAAGACACATGTCTGTCTTGGGCTCTAGCAGTATAATTAATCATTTGTAAGCAAAAACAATAATTAATGAAAATTTTGGTATAAGTTACGACCATCTGAGACTGCGGCAGTTGTGTGAGCTTCTTTTTTGTTTTTAATACATATTAATAAAATTTCTTTTTTTGGCTGCCATGTCATGGTCTAGTGAAAGCGCTGCATACAATTTCTTTAGCACAAAATATTTTTTGTCTGACCAGACAGAAATTATGAAGATTCCCCTGCCCAATTCTGCCCGAAATTATAATTTGTTAGTACAAAGATCGTCGTGATATTGTTTTCATGTCAATAAATTCATTAAACAGCATAATAATTTATCATTTCCCTCACTTGATTTCCAACATTTGTACATTGCTAGTGTATTGTTTGCATTGATTGATATTCAAGGACCTTTGTTGTCGCAACCATTGACCCAGTTCGGGAGTTCTTTTTATTTATTTTAGGCTACTTCGTTCTTTCTCTTAACCTCAGGGTAGCCATATTGGTTTTACCATTCTGTAACCGTCGCTTTGTTTCTTTTGTTTCTTTTATGAAAATTATTTGTTTGTTTGTTTGTTTGTGATAATGATGAACCTCTTGCATGACATTGAATCACTGCGTGCACCGGGGTTAGATATTTGTTTGCTTAAAGGTGGGCAGATGTATGCATTGTTTACACAACAAGTGGGGCAAGCATACATTTAGGCGCATGATGTGCTATCAATAATTTTTGTTAGCAATGAAGGACATAAGAAAGACAACGAAAAGAAATTAACATAAACATGCAGAGGAGGGCAGATGGAAAAAGATAAATGTGCGCAACCCAATGGGGTAGACGATTTCGAGTTGAACAAATTAATATTGATCTAACAGACATTGGCGATCATAAATTAGATATTAAATACATACAATTAAAGATAAAAAAAAAAAATAAAAAATATATAAATAAGATATTTATTATCTTTTTTGACATAGTTTATTTGTATACCTTTCATGTACTGGAAAAGATATATTAACGTTAGTCCAAAGTATGTAACTACCAGAAGGGGATAGATCCACCGAAACTTATACCGATATGATCAGAATGACGAGTTGAGATGATTTAGCCATCTCCATTTGTCTATCTGTCTGTCTTTCCGTCTGTCTGTTTGAACGCAAAGTAGTCCCTAAATTTTTGATATATTTTAATTATCGTTTTTAAAATAATCATAATCAGGCAAATATAACATATAGCTCCCTTACACAGATATTTTCAGATGTGAGGTTTTGGTCAAAACTCAGTCAAAAAAATATTTAGGAGTATAAAATTTGGTTTATCCACAAATATTATGAATTGCACAGTGGTACTGAAAATCATAAAAATCAGAATTCGATATCATATAGTCCCCATACAACAGATTTGTTCAGATATAAAGTTTTGCATCCTAAATCTGCCGAAAAGTAATCTGAGCGCGTAAAATGTGGTATTCTACAGACGTAAATTCAAGTGATATTGACACCGAAAATCATGGAAATCGAGTATTGCAATTTAGAGTAAATTTGATATGTTCATGAAAGGTATAAAAACTTCGACAGCCGTTTTTTCTTGTTTCAAATTTCTCGCCTTTTTTGACAATATTTTGCATATCCTGTTCTACAGTAAATTAAATTTTACATGGTATAAAGTGATAAAAATATCAAAAGTTAATAAGAATTGTAAAAAAATATGTTTTCTAATATTGAAAAATAAATAAGTAATGAGCTGTATTCAAAGGCCTATTTTTGTTAAAAACATTATTTTTTCATTGAATATTTTGTTATACAACAAAGAAAAAATGGTAGAAGTGACAGCTGTTTCGGAGATCACCACATCTCCTCATCAGACTTCTTTTGCCAGGGATCGAACCGACGGATTCTGGCATCACAGGCGAGTGCTCTACCAACTGAGCCAACGCCTGTCATATAATCTGTTGTTGTATTATTCAATTTTTTTTACTAACCAACAACTATTAAGTGTGCTAATGTTTAGCCGCTATTTTTACTTAATGTTGGATTAGCGAGTTTTTGCAATCCTGCATACATTCAGCCATTAATTGTCTGAGAAATGTATATAAGTAGGATTGCTTATCGGGCTCGGCTTATATATTATGTATTGTTTGATGCGGCCTGTAATTATTTTTGGTTATAATATATATAAAGGGTGTTTTTTAAAGAGGTATAGAACTTTATGTTGGCATTACTTTTCAAGATGGCGACCGATTTAACAGCTGTCAAGTGATTTATTCTCAGTTTCGTTTGGCGATTCATCATGATTAGACTCACGCCTGAACAACGCTTGCAAATAGTGCAATTTTATTTTGAAAATAGTGGTTCTGTGCGGAAAACGTATCGCGCACTACGTCAATTTTATCGTCGACTAAATCGTCCATCAGAGCAGTTAATTCGATTAACCATGGAACGTTTTCGCACCACCTTTACTCTTATTGATAACTCGCATCCCCAGAGACGCCGTACGGTGCGTACAGAAGAAGCTATTGCTGCTGTAGAGCGTAGCATTGAGGAAGACCCGAATGAGTCCATCCGCCATCGAGCACAGGAATTGGATCTGTGCCCATTCACTTTATGGAAGATTTTGCGGAAGGATCTTGGTTTGCGTGCTTACAAAATCCATCATCATCAAGTAAGGCGTAGATTCGTCGAATGGGCCCAAAACGAGATTACCGTTTTTCCCGATTTTCATAAGCGAATTTTGTTTAGCGATGAAGCGCACTTCTGGTTGAATGGCTACGTCAACAAACAAAACTGCCGCATTTGGAGTGAAGGTAATCCTCAAGTGTATGTTGAAACACCGTTACATCCAGGAAAACTGACTGTTTGGTGCACTTTATGGGCTGGTGGAATCATTGGTCCGTACTTTTTCAAAAACGATGGTGGCCAGAACGTTACAGTCAATGGTGATCGGTATAGAGCCATGATTACTAACTTTTTCATTCCTGAATTGGATAACCATGATGTCCAGGAGATGTGGTTTCAACAAGACGGCGCAATATGTCACACAGCTCGTCCCACAATAGATTTATTGAAAGACACGTTTGGTGACCGCCTAATTTCACGTTTTGGACCTGTGAATTGGCCTCCAATATCTTGTGATTTAACACCGCTAGACTACTTTCTGTGGGGCTATGTAAAGTCATTGGTCTATGCGGATAAGCCACAAACGCTTGACCAGTTGAAACACAAGATTCGCCGTGTTATTGCCGACATACGGCCACAAATGTTGGAAAAAGTCATCGAAAATTGGACGTCCAGATTGGACTACATCCGCGCCAGCCGTGGCGGTCATATACCAGAAATCATATTTAAAATGTAATGCCACAAGATTATCTTTCGGATAAATAAAATTCATGTCAATCGAATAATCAATCGTTGTTTTATTGCAAATTGAAGTTCAATACCTCTATAAAAACATCCTTTATATATATATATATATAATTAAATAACAAAAAAACATCATCCCTAAAAGCTCCTTCATTTTAATAAACAAAACAAATTGTAAAAAATATGTGTATTAAAAAGAACTTTAGAGCAGAAATATTTTTAAAATTTATCATATGTATGTTAAAATTATTTTGTTTTTTCTGTTTTTCTTGTAATATTAAATTTAAATAAAATATTATTTTTAGTTTAAATATTTTATTGGTTATTTAAGAATGTATGTGAATTTCTACCTTTTTTCTTTTTCAAGAATTTGGATTTTTCTTACATAAAAGGTTGTTAATAATAATTAAATGTTAGTAAAAAAAAATGTCTACAAAAACTATTATTTATATGATATAAAAACTATGCATTACAAAAGATAAGAATGAAAATATTTGATAAAAAAATTGCAGCTTAAATATATATCGCCAACAATATTCAATTCGAATAATATTCATGAAAATAAAATTAATATTGGAAAATTTTGGAAAATATATGATATCTCATAAATAATCTAGAAAATGAAAGCAGCATTTAGAACTATTTACAACAAAGTAGGAAATATACGCAACAATCTGCTGCGAAAATATCAAGGATGATCCAGGTAGAGGGTTTTTTCTCAATAGCCTTTTTTAACAGATCAGGCGTGAGCCGCGTAAAGCTGTAATTTTATTTTTGTCCAGTATTGTTTGGCATTTCATCATGGAAAGGCTTTTACGCCTGAGCAATGTTTAAAAATCACTCAACTTTATTACGAAATTTCACGTTCAACATAATCGGCCTACCGAGCGACCTATTCGCTACTCCATCACCCATCTTGAGACCCATCGTTCATTATTGGATAATATTCTACCGAATAGACCACATTCAGAACTTAGTGAAGAAAATATAGCGGCCGGAGGTGAGAGTGTACACGAAGACCGTGGAGAGTCGATTCGGCGCCGTTCGCAGCAACTCGGACTGACGTATGGAACGACTTGGCGCATTTTAAATCGAGATCTTAAAATGAAAGCGTATCAAATACAGCTTGTGCAAGAACAAGCCCCTCGACCTTCCCAAGCGACATCGCTTCGGTCTATGGGCTCTTGAAGTGTTCCAAGCAGATCCGACGTTTTCGAGCCAAATTTTGTTCAGTGATGCGGCCCATTTCTGGCTCAATGTGTATGTAAACAAGCAAAATTTCAGCATTTGGTACGAAGAGAATCCTGAGGAGATTCCATATCCGCCATTTCATCCACAAAAATAACGGTATGGTGTGGTTTTTGGGCGGAAAAATGATGCCGGTGAGAACGTAACCGTCTATGGCGACCGTTGTCGTGCTATGATAACCGACTGTTTTATGGCTGAAATTGAAGCTCGTGACCTCCGCGATATTTGATTTCAACAAGACGGTGCCACTCCCCACACATCGCATCAATTAATGGATGTATTGAGAGAACACTTCGGTGAGCAGATAATATACTGTTTTGGGGCGGTCGATTGGCTACCAAGAGCGTGTGATATCACACCCCTAGACAATCTCGCTTCAATTCAGACCTTGGAGCAAAACATCGCGCGTGCCATTCGCTAGTTGCTAATCGAAATGCTCGAACGAGTTATCGGAAATTGGACTCAACGAATGGACCATCTGAGACGTAGTCACGGCCAACATTTGAAATAATTAAATGCCAAAGAATGTTCTTTCGAATGAGAATAAAAATTCCCTACTCAATTTGAATTTTCTGTGCTTTTTTCTTTAAAAAAGTAGGGAACCTCAAAATGGATCACCCTTTTCAAGCATAAAATATTTTGTTTATATATTCGTAAAACTTGTGATATTTATTTAATTTAACTTTCTGTGGTATTATTTAAATTATTATTATTTATGTCAAAAAATTTATTTCAAAATTGGTTTTTAAAAATTAAACATTTTAAAATTTAAAAAAGTTTCTGTTTTCAAATAAATTTGATCCACAACAATATTTGATAAAAAAGAATGTTGTAAGATGAGTTATTTTTATCGAAACGAAAACAAAATCGAGATTTCAAATTATTTTTGCAAAATTTTAAACTGAAAAATGCAAAAAGTAATACTTATAAATTTTAAAATAACTTTTGAGTTATTTGTAAAAAATTGCAATGAGAAATTTGTTCTCGAAAATACAATAAGAATGAAATTAATGACTTTTCAGCAGTTCTAAGCAAGTGCATAGACCTTAGTAGGAAATATATTTTGAAATTTCAGACTTAGTGAAGTTTCAGATTTTTTTATTAAAAAAAAAATTAAATATTTTTAATTCTAATTTTGTATATTAATGAAAGTGTATATGCTTTCATATGATTAAGTACTTAAAAAAATATATTTCTTTAAACAAATTTATTCACAGCTTCAAGCATATTCCCTCATATATCGAATCGTTGTCAATAGGTTAAGCTCATATGCCTTGCACACAAAAAAAAAAGGAATAATAAATGAATATATACTATTGTTTGCTCGTGTTTGCCGCCATCGTCATCATCATCATTAAAAACTCTACAAGCGTAGTATAAAAGAATTTGGCAGTGATGAGCCTATTGAAAGGGTAGTATGACCCAAACTAATGAAACGGTTACGAGGCTCCAAAAAGCTCGCTAGCGAGTGTCTATTGCATTGGTTTGTATGAATTTGGCAACGTTTGTAGTTGCGTGCGTTAAGTGATTACGTTATGTGCCATGCCACCAAAACGCATTTGCTTTGTCTCTCTGTTCGGCGACTGTCTGAGACTGTCTGCGACTGTCTGCTTGGCAAACACTTTGCTCACGTGGTTGTGGTGGACCTCACTTACTGAAATCATCATTAATTTAGTATGTCTGCTTTAAAAATGTGTGTATATAGCGTAGTTTATTGACGGTCTGACTTTGTTCTTCTTCAACCTTCACCCACCCACAACCAACAACGTGCACAGTTATATTGATTTAAAAACTTTCTTAATGTCTAAATTGTGGGTAAGTGAAGCGGAATATACGTAATTACGTGTGTTTATATAAATTAATTTTATAATATATATACTTATTTGTATATACGTATGTGGTATGTAGTGGCCTTAATATAAAAAGTTTCGTAATTTGTCTGCTTTGTTGTTGTTTTTATAGTTTTTCTTTTGCCATTTGGCCAACCGTCTGTGTTTTGTGATGACTGACACAAAAGTTTGAAATTTAGACAATTATTTTACATTTCAGTGGCTTTTCATTGAATTTCGTAAGAATTTCGCAAGCATGTATACTGTCTTTCAATCTTATTCTATATACAGTGTACGTTTGTAATAAAAACCTAATAATTCTGATATGTGCATATGTACGAGTATGAGAATGAGAAAATAATCAAACAAAACTGTCGAATAAAGGTTTGCAGCATTATATGTACATTAGGTCAGGAGCACAACAACATATCCGTTGCACACTCCACAAAAGATTTTCTATTTAGAAGTAATGAAGACATACCAGACTTGGATGCGTGTTAGTCACCATTTGTTGGCCGACTCCTTTGTAGTGCCCATTCCCTTATACTTGCGTGTGACCTGCTCATTTTGACAAAATAGTTGTCTAATGTTCAGGAGTATCGTGATAATTTAAAGTAAAAAAATATAAAAGAAAAAAAGTTGAATATAAAACAAATAGAAAATGAAAATAAAATAATATAAATTTATATAAAATTAAACAAATATATATAAAATTAAAAAAAATTAAAAAAATAAAAATAAAAATAAATTAAATAAAGCTAATATAAATAAAAAAATATAAAAAATATATGAAATTAATAAAATCAAGTAAAATAAACAAATAAAATAATAAATGAAAAGAAAACAAAAAATAATAATTAAAGTAAATCAAAATAATTTAAACAAAAAAAATTAAACAAAAAATATATAAAATAACATAAAATAAGATTAAATAAAGCTACTATAAATAAAAAATACAAAACAAAATATAACAACATAAAAAAATATTAATAAAAATAAATAAATTAAAGTGAAATAAAAAATAAAAATAAAGAAATAAATGAAAACAAAAAATAACTAAAACTAAAAAAAATATAATATAAAAATAAAAAAAATTAAAAAAAATAAAATAAAATAAAATAAAACAAATGATGATACCTACAAATATCTAGGTATTATGCAAGAAAGAAGAATTCATCATAATATTATGATACGAAGAATCACCGACATTTATATGCAGAGAACAAAGTCTCGTCTAAAATCTTGCCTTAACGGAAAGAATTTGTTTAATGCTATTAACACATTTGCGGTGCCTATACTAACATGTAGTTTTGGGATATTAAAGTGGTCTGATACGGAATTGGAAAGCGTGATAAGAGCAACACGCACGAAATACGGAGCTCATCACCCTAAATCAGCAATTGAGAGGATAAACTTGTCTAGAAGCTTAGGCGGGTGAGGATTTATTGAGGTCATGAATTCTATAAAAAGCAAGTCTATAATTTACGTCGATTCTTTTTGCAACAGAACACGATCCTTCACATAGCAGTAGGCAAAGCGGACGATAGATATACACCTTTGGATCTGAGAAATATGCAACCTGTTGAAATAACAGATCGAAAAGTTGCTAAATGATTGGAAGCTAGAAATATTATAAGATAGGGATACTGAGCCCACCAACAATCGACGCATGGGCCTCAAACTTATGGCTGCAACATGCGGGCATTTACTTGGAAACGAAAGAACTAATGTTTGCAATTCAAGACCAAGTTATTGCAACTAGAAAGTTTATAAAATATTTTGCTCGCAAACAAATTGACAATGAAAAGTGTGGCAAATGTCAGCAACAAACTGAAACTATACATCATATCACGATACTATACTGTCGAAAAAAAGCGAGCTCTTCTTATTGATGTTGGTATAACAAATTCGCATAATCTTCAAGACTGCTACGATGAAAAGAGAAGGAAATACCAGCAGCTGACATTAGAAGTGAAGCAGATGTGGCACATGGACAATGTTACAATTGTACCAATCATCACCTCGTAGACAGGTGTAGTTCCGAGAAGAAAAAGCAATTATATTATCAACAACATCAATTGTTCGTTCGTTTTTAGAATAATGAAATGTAAAAATCTGTACCTGATTTAGCTTTAGTTATAATATATTATAATAGTTTTAATATATTGTTGTAAATAAGCAATATGTGATATGTAACTCAAAAAGGAGCAAAATAAATGCTGAAAAAAAAGAATTGAATAAAATAAAATAAAATTAAATAAAATAAAACAGAATAAAATAAAGTAAAGAAAAATTAAACACAACAAAATGAAACGAAGCAAAAATGAAACAATTCTTAATAATACAATGTAAAGAAATAAAATGAAATAAAATAAATAAATATTAAGAATATTTTATTTATAACGAAATAAAATAATAAGAAATTATGTAAGCGAAATTAATATAAAATAAAATTAAATGAAAAAATAATAGAAAGTTAATTTAAAATTAATATGAAATTAAATAAAACAAAAAATAAAAATTAATTTTTTTTATAAAATTAAATTAAAAAAGTGAAATAAAGTAAAATAAAACGAAATAAAATATAACAAAAAATAAAACAAAGTAAAAGAAATGGAGAGACCTACAATTTATTCTAAGCCGCTTCCCAACGACCGATGGATTTGTATGAGAAGTTTTAATTTCATGTTAGGAATACACTTGGAGTGCTTGACTTACCCTGCTGAGGGGCGAACAGAATTAAAGAAATTAAATTGCTATAATTTTGGATATCGGTAGGACCAGGAATCGGCTATTCGGAGTAACAGTATGCACTGTCAACTCGGCTATTGAGGAAATAAGAAAAATTAAATAGCTTGAAATAAAATAAGAAAATAACTAATAAAATTAAAATAAAATAAAATAAGAATAAGGTAATAAAATAATATGAAAGAAAAAAATAGAAAAATTAAACGAAATAAAAAGTAAATAGTAAAATATGTTATATTGAATAAGAATAGTGGAAGGCTCTTATAAAATCTTTGCTTCTGAGAACAAACAAGCAATAAGTAGAAAATTTTTTTCATGTATGAAAATCACAATAAATATCATAAATTTATAAATTTATAATTTTTAATCGTATATAAGTATTGACTCTTAAAATAATGATTACAAATCGATTTTTTTTTCAATAA
Organism: Neoceratitis asiatica; assembly: GCA_030068015.2. Lineage (NCBI taxonomy): Eukaryota > Metazoa > Arthropoda > Insecta > Diptera > Tephritidae > Neoceratitis > Neoceratitis asiatica. The sequence continues at coordinate 38,736,736 of CM061527.1, forward strand.
AAAATATTATAGGCTCATCTCTGAAACTTGGAATGAGGCCGGAAAGCTTGTGCTGCAAATAAATGCTGATCACTAGAAAACATAAAAAATGTCGTAAATGAAGGTGAATAAAGTAGTTCAAGCTCTGATGGTTACTGCAGAAAATATTTTTTCATTATAAGATTGGTGGCTGACAGAGTTTTGTTCAACAAAAGCAAGTACTCCTGCCTAACTTTGTAGAAATTTACATAAGAGCGTTCCCCTAATAAAAGTTATTACCAACAGAGTCATACATTCCTCCTATTTCGAAAACAAATGCTAAATATTAATTTTAAGTAAAATACCTTTCCAGATTTATCAGCGAAGCCATAATGCTCCTAAGTTTACGCAGTGCGTTTGATCGCGAAGGATTAGTCATACTGTTTAAAATGCTCAAAAGCGCGAAATTTAAAAAAAAAAACAGCTTTATATGTGCTTCCACTTGTTGTGCATATAAAGCTTAATACTCTTAAAGTGGTACAGGTGTGTACGAGGTGTGTTCAAAGGAATTTTTTTTTGAAAAACACTTATTCTTAGTACTTTGTCCCCTTCAAAGCAACTCCCTCGGATATAATACAATTCTGCCAATACTTTTTCCAATCCTCGAAGCACCTCTGAAATGCGCTTTTCGGTATGGCCATCATCTCCTTCTACGATTCTGACTTGATCTTATCAATTGTGGCAAAACGCTTTCCTTTCATTGGTTTCTTCTTCTTCTTTCAATAGAAAAAATTCTCAGGGAGCCAAATCTGGTGAATACGGTGGTGGAAATTCCGATTGATTGAGCCGGATTGCTTTACGCAAACGTTGTATAACTTCCTTGTAGTATTCCTTATTAACTGTGCGATCTTTTGGCAGGAACTCATGATTCACCACACAATGGTAATCAAAGAAAGAAGTGAGCAAAACCTTCACATTTGATCGAACTTGGCGTGCCTTTTTCGGTCTTGGCTCTTCTGACAGCTTTCATTGGGATGATTGGGTCTTCGTTTCGATGTCATAACCATTTAACCACGTTTCGTCACCAGTTATGATTCGTTTGAGCAAACCCGCATCATTGTTGACGTCATTCAACAACTCCTGAGCGATACTAATGCGACATTACTTTTGCTCAAAATTTAGCAAAATTCGGAATAAGCTTCGCCCAAACCAAACGTTCACGCCCAAAACATTCGAGAAAATTGAATGGCATGAGCCGATTGAAACTTCTCTATAGTGATGCGATGATTTTCAAGAACAATTTTTTTCACTGTTTCGAAGTTTTCTTCGCTTGTTAACGTGGTCGTATTTCCAGTACACTCATCGTCATCAACATCTTCGCGGCCTTCTATAAAGCGCTTGTACGAGTTATAAACGCTTTTTTGAGACAAAGTGGACTCACTGAATGTCACAGTCAATATTTCAATTGCCTTGGAGCACTTTATTATATTTTTAACGCAAAATTTAGTACATATTTTTTGATCCATTTCTTTCAAAAGTCAAAAATCGAAGATCACACAAAAACGTGACTAACCTCTTCTCTTGTCAAAAACAGACTATCAATCGAAATTGGCTCCTAATGCAAGCACGTGATAAACATATGTGTCCGATTATAACAAAAATAAAATATCGAGACTCGAATGTTCACCATTTCCTTTGAACGTACGTCGTATGTAGTGGTAGTTGTAGAATAATTAAATGACTTTACTGAGTTCATTTGAATAATGGTCTTTCATTGTTCTTACTTACATTCAAATTTTTTTTTTTACTTATTTTCTTAATAATTTATATTTTTTCAAATTCATTTTAAGAATTTTTTGTTTTTCAGTTTCCTAATAAATATGAAAAGTAAAAGTAAAATAAAATCAGCATTCAATTGAAAAATACTTAAAAGAATGTGAATATTTGTATCTCGCACTTATGTACATATAAGCCCAGAAGTAAAGGCACCCACATCACAATTGATAAGCCCACAAAGCATTATGTCTGTTAAGATAACAAAGGATAAGCTCATGAATGGCAAATATCAAAAGTAAATTTTCCTTGCGTTTTCAATACAAACACAATAGAATACTACAATGACAGCGTCGACAATTGGCAAGTGAGCGGAGAAAGGAGAAAAAAAACATTACGCCAGTTTGGAATCATGTCTTGAGTGTGGAATGCCACAAGTGGGCATGTCTCAATACACTGCCTACTTACGACGCCAACAACACAATACAATGGCATACCTATTGAACTTAAAAATGCTCCTACAAAAGGCATATATATCACCAACACATACAAGTATAAGCATTTACACATTGATATATATACTCGTACAAATCTAAATGTAAAACTCTCCTCTCTGCCTTTTTACCAAACTGTTGGCAACATACATGCCGGAAATGCATTGTCTGTGACGCCTTCATTTTATGTTGTATATTCTTTCTTCCGTCCATTCACCCACAAGCCCGGTTCAATCTAGTTGCTGCAATGAAATTCAATTGAGTGCTCGATGAGCGCTTGTACATATGTATAATGTTTATGTGTAATGTTTCGTTTGTAGTGGTGTTTGTGCGGAAGGGCAAATAAGTACAGCTGGTGCCAACGGGGGGATATCCTAAAGCGAAACAAGTAATAAAGACAGTAAGACAAACAGCTGCAAATGCCAGTTTGGTTTAAATGTAATTTGGACTCAGTCAATATGGCTCCACTGCAGGAAATTTGTTGTTTGCTGTATTTGTATTCGAATTTGTAATGGTGTGTGTGTTGGTGATTGGGGGAATTACCGGTGCGGGATTGCATTAGAAGCGTTGAGTTTATTCGATATTTTTGACACACTTTTTATTAAATCACATTATTTTATTACGAATTGTAACCCTTTTACACTCAATGATTTTTTATGTTGAAGAAAAAAGTGAAAGCATATTTAAAAGTATGAGAAAAAGCAGGATTTTAGATTATAAATAAACTTCAAGGGCTTTAATCGATAAACAAATTTTTATAATTGTCAACTTGCGCTATCTGAGCTTTGCGGAAGCCTTACTAGCGCAACGCTGTAGTAATTGTAGGGTTAATAAATATTTAAGGTGTTTTCATTGAGCTTTTGAAATTCGAATTATAAAATTTGTTGTGGAATTTAAAAAATATATGTATAAATCAACTGGAAATATATTTACCGGTCGAGTTCATCGAAGCTTTTTGAATCTTCCTTTAAAGCTCTAAAAAATTATTTTCATAAAAATATACATAATTTTTTTAGGCCTTTGAAAAAGATTTAAAGTGCAACGAAAGTTTTACAAGCTTTAAGGATACCTGTGACGAAAGCATATAAACAAAAATAAGAGCTAGATATTGTTAAAAGTTTTAAAATACTCCATTGTAGAAATCTCGAAAAAGCTTTGAAAACTCCAAAGAGCACATAAAACCCAAAACAAACTAAGCTATTAGAAGTATGCAAGTTACTTATATGAAATGTTATGTAAGCTTTAAAAGCTTTATAAGCTCTGCAAGGAAATTTCTGACAAAAGTATTTTTTTTTAAATTCTTTAGATAGTTTGACCAGAAAAGCTAACTAAACTTTTTTGAACAACTCCACCCACTAAAGGGTGATCCATGTGAAGGTTACATGCTTCTTTGGAGATAAAAAACAAAGAAAATTCAAATTTAGTGGGGAATATTTATTATCATTAGAAATAACATTCGTTGGCATTTATTTTTTGAAGATTATCACTTCCAAATGTTGTGCGCGGCTATGTCTCAGATGGTCCAACCGTTGAGCCCTTTTTTCGATGACTCGTTCGAGCATTTCGACTGGTAACTGGCGCATTACACGCGTGATGTTTTGCTCCAAGGCGTGAATCGGAGCGGGATTGGCCGCATAGACTTTAGACTTTACATATCCCCACAGGTAAACATCTAAAGGTGTTATATCACACGATCTTGTTGGCCAATCGACCAGACCAAAACTTGAAATTATCTGCTCACCGAAGTGTTCCATTGATTGATGCGTGTGTGGGAAGTGGCGCCGTCTTGTTGAAACCAAATGTTGCAAATTTCGCAGAGATCAAGAGTTTCAATTTCAGACATCAAATAGTCGGTTATCATGGTGCGATAACGGTCGCCATTGACGGTTACATTTTTACCGGCATAATTTTTGAAGAAATATGGACTGATGATTCCGCCGGCCCACAAACCACACCAAACTGTTTTTTTTTCTGGATGAAATGGTAGCTCTTAAATCTCTTCAAGTTGCCAGAAAAAGGCCTAATCGCTTAACAAAATTTGACTCGAAAACGTCGGATCTTCTTGGAACCTTTCAAGAGCCCATAGAGCGAAGCGATGTCGCTTGGGAAGGTCGAGCGGTTTCAGTTCTTGCACAAGCTGTATTTTGTGCGCTTTCAATTTAAGATCTCGACGTAAAATGCGCCAAGTCGTTCCATATGTCAGTCCGAGTTGCTGTGAACGGTGCTGAATAGACTTTCCACGGTCCTCGTGTACACTCTCAGCTACGGCCACTATATTTTCTTCACTGCGTGCTGGACGTGGTCTATTCGGTCGAATATTATCCAATAATGAATGCTAAGTCTCAAGATGGGTGATGGTGTTGCGAATAGTATGCTCAGTAAGCATATAAATTGAGCGAGGCGCGCGAAACACATACTTTACAGAACGTGAATTTTCGTAATAGAGTTGAACGATTTGTAAGCGATGTTCAGGCGCAAGTCTTTCCATGATGAAATGCCAAACAATACTGAACAAAAACAACATGACAGCTTGACACGAATAATGCGTGATCTGTCGATAAGAGGCTACTGAAGAAAGTACCCTTACTTGGATCACCCTAAAAATCAATAACAAATAACAAATAAGAACAATAGAAATAGTTATATAAACCTTTTAGGAAAGACTATGTAAAATGTGATAATAAAACTAAAGCTTTATAAACTCTTAAGAAAAATTTGACAAAAGCAAGTGAGTACTAGTTATATTGTGCTTGGGAAAATTCGAAAAACTTGTAAAGTTTTTTGAAAAGCTCTATGGAACCACTTTGAAAAATCATTAATTAAAAAAAAACCTTTTTCATTTACGAAAGCGCATGGTAGCTTTTAAAGCTAAAGGTTAATTAAGGCTTGCTAAGCATCTACGACATTTGTATGGGAGCAAACGCAAAAATTGCAGATTTTTGAAGAATTTTGTTTAGAAGAAAGGCTTAAGATACTGATTAAATTGCTGCAAAGCTTGAAACACTTCTTGATAAGCTCTAATCATCATATAAAGTCACAAATAAAGCACAAACTTTATACCAAATGCTTAGGTGAAAGCTTTTTAAGTCTTTGAAAACTATATGAAAGCTTTTAAAGTTCAATGAAAGCTTTGGAAGCTTTAAACAAAACAAGTGTAAGTTCTTCTTCCTTTTTTTGTAGTTTAAAATCAACTAATCAATTAAATTTTAATTTACAATTTTTTTACTTGAAACTATTTTATTTAAATTTATATGCAATGCTAGTTTCTTTAGCGAATATTTAACTCATAACAGAGATACAAATTCAAATTAAAAACCATATTTTTAATTATTATTTTCTTTTTCAGCGAAACTCAGCACACAACTAGCAAGTGAAAATAAAAATCCTTCATAATCAGCAAACAAGTTTAAAAATATCAAAAGCAATTAATGCGTTAAAAAGCAAGAAAAAAACATTTAAACCATACAACAAAACATATCAAGAGTGCCACTTCAAGCGGAATATAGGTTAAGAAGCGATAAAAGAATTAAAAAAAAAAATTAAATAATAATTATATAAAAAAACTATTTTTAAAATTAAATGATTTAAATAAGGAGAGATTTTAAAAAAATCTAAAACAAGAAAACAAAAACAAAAGAGTTTTTACAGTTTACACAAAAATGATTTACAAAATTATAATTTATGCGAAAGTTTTAAAATATCAAACGTACTGAAAAAACAAACCTACATATCAGCAAATATTGCAATTAAATAAATAATTGACAAAAAAAAAAAAAAAAAAAAAACGGAAGTCAAAGCTGCGCTTTCGCTGTTCAACTACAATAAAATAATTAAAAAATAAAAAAGTAAGAAAATTAAATTTTACTTTATGGCAAAGTACAAACAAAAGCGAACACCAATAATTGCTAACAACTATAATAACAACAACGACAGCAACGCGTTTATGTTAGAATAAATACAGACAAACCCACACACATATACATAAAAATAATTGCCAGTTTATGTTTGTTTTAACGAAAAAAATGAATAAAAAGTTATGTCCTTGCTGCAGCGGCGTATACTAATAATGAAGAAGAAGAGCAGTAATATAAGAAAAATAATAATAACAACAACAACAAGCCGGCGGTCATATCAGCAAAGAAGCAAACTACAATACTAATGAATGCAAATGAAATGAAGTAAAAGGGGGAAAGAGAGAGACAGACAGAGAGAGAGAGAGAGATAGAGGGAGACAGCACAACAAATTAACAGCAGCATTTGTAGCAGTAACAAATTCTAATACAATAACAACAACAACAACAAAAAGCAGCGAGATTATAATATTGTAAACGACGGATTGTGACAGCGGAAATTTTGCAACAAAAACAACAATACATTTAAATACTGTGACAAAAGCGGAGAGCAGAAGAAAAGCAAAAATAATTAAAAAATTAAGCAACAACAAAAACAGTAACAAATGCTTCAAAAGCAATAAATGCAACAAAGTTAAAGCCACTGAGTTGCCATTGTAGCCGCGTAGCGCTTAAGCAGCAGCAACAGCAGGATTTGCAATAAATCGACTGAGAAATATTGCAAATAACAAAAAAAAAAAAAAAAAAAAAAAAAAACAATAAGTGAAGCAAAACAAAACGTCTATTGAAATTAACAAAAAAAAAAAAATAATAATAATAAAAAAACACGCACTCAAGCAAAACGAAGAGGAAGAGTGCTTATAAATATTGAAGAACAACAAAAAAGTCTACAGAAATAACAAAAACAATAATAGCTGCCGCAACAAAGCAACGCGAGTGCAACAAAATCCAAAGTACTGCCAGTATTGGTAAAACAATTGGCGTACGTCATGTGCAACTATTAGATGTTATAGCGGCGAAAACAACAATATTCCAAAAACAATAACAATTACAATCCTGCTTTAGCTGAACTGAACGATAACACAAAATAAACATAGATTTTCCCACACAGAAGCTTACTAGGAAGTGTGTGTGTGAGTGTATTGGTGTCGAACTCTAATCCTACTGCTACCAGGCGGCTATGTATATGTATGTCGGCATGTGGCTGGAGTACAGGGAAGCGCGTTAAATCTAATTATACGCTACAATGACTACACAGGCAAAAGCTGTAGTACAAATACCAACAACAATGCGCTACTAATGCAACCACAACAATAAAAACGATCAAAATAAGGTTGTTGTCGGCACCCAGGCACCGAAGGCAACTAACTACTAAGTGAAATTGTTTGTGTGTGCGAGCGCCGCTATTTAAACATCAAGTGGAGAGCAACTAAGTAAGTTGATTGTATAAAGCGCGAAAAACAACAACAACAACAACAAAAACAACAAGAACAACAACAATAAGAAGAAGAAGAAGAAGAAAGGAATCAACTCAAACGATTTCACTCAGCAGTGAAAAACAACAAGAGTTGAAAGAGTGAAGATATTCCAAAGACAAAGCGGAAAAATTCCGCACGCCATTCTAGCGCGGCAACAACACTGATACATGCATTTATACAAGCTCACACATGTGAATCACACACTTATCGTATGTTCGTCTTGCTATTTACCACATTTAATGGATAGACAAGTGCATTGAAGTCAGCCTGAGAGATAACAAGCAACTCTGAGTGTGTGTGTGTGCGGGTGTGTGTGTGTGTAAGTGTGCTTCTATCTACTTTGATGGTGTAAAGCTTATGATATCCGACAGTCTACATACCGCTGCTATTCCAAACAAATTCCCATTGTTGTCTGCTATTCCAAACAAATTCCCATTGTTGTCTGCAACATTGACTTTGACTGGTATGTGGTGCTGCTGCTGCTGTTGCTGCTGTCATTAATGCAATTTGCTGCAAAGCGGAAATATTTGACGGAAATTAAACGGCCACTTAAGTTCCGGTGTAAAGTGATGACATGCAATTGACGAAGCGCTTAACAATAATAATCGCAACAACAGAAATAACGTTCATCACAACAACAATCGCATTTTCGTTTTAGTTGTGGTAACATCTATTTAAATGGGCATTATAGTATTCTACAGAAAATTTTAAACAAAGAACGATAGATTTTTGCCAAAAAAAAGTTGGCGAATTAAAGATAATTCGAAAGCTCTGAGCTTTTATGAAAGCTTTGTTCGCTTTGTAAAGCTTAAAAGGCTTTAAAGAGCATTAAAAGCTCACAAAAAAGCTTATACAGACTTAAGCTTAGACAAATTTAATAATATGTGAATGAAAAAATATCGAAAGAAAGAAATTAATCGGAAAGCGTGCATATTGCGAACAATAATTTTTACGTAAGAAGCACCAAGCTTTGAACTAAAGTTCTGAAATCCCTTTACGTGAAAGCTCGCGAGAAAATGAGAACTAAATAAGAACTAAAGGAATAAAAAATGAAAACTTAGTAAAAGGTCTTAAGTTTTTAAAAGCTCCGTTGTAAGTATAAACAATAAATTCAGCACAAGAAAAAAGGTCTGAATACTACTCATATTGAAGCTTTAGAAATTAAATTAAATTAAAAAAAGTGCAAAATGCAGTAAAAAGCGCCAGACGTTCCCACTAACGAACTACCTAGAAAGAACTAGTAGATCCTGAAAAACATCTTTAAGGTACACAACATTTCTTTCCAAGACCTATAATTGATTTATAATCTCTGAAAAATATATCTCTAAATTTTCATCACTTCTAAAAATTATTTTGAATTGAGCTTTTTTGGAATTCGGGCATGTAAGGCATCTTCAAGAGATAAAAGGAAACAAGAGCGTGAATATTTAAGTAAGCAGCAGTGAAGCCAGATATCTCTCAGAGTCTCTCTAAGAGTTAATGACCAAGAAAAACTACTATCTGAGTAGAATGTGAAGCTTTTTCAAAGCTGTCTATAAAAGAAGTCTGACATTAAATAAAAGTACAGATTTAAAACAAATTACACAAACGAGAATAAGTAGAAAAGCTTTTAAGCTTAAAGCATTAGGCATGAGCATCAGTTCAATCGAGCTTAAGTGGGAAAATATAAAAACCGCTGGTTCGTAAAAGCTGAATGATAATTGAAAAATGAAATTATATCAATTGTAAGTTACAAAATATGCTAAAACCTTAAAAAGTCTAGCAGGCTTTTATAGATATATTTAAAAAAGCATAGGCACATACTCAAGAAACGTCAAGCTCCCGCTAATCAACTTTTAATCAAGCCACATCAGACATTTGCAATTCTGCTAAAGAAAAATATCAAATAATTATTTTTCGTCGCGTTTTTACACCACACCTGCCTGCAACTTTCATATTTAATTAATTTCCTTGTTGCAAAAAAAGGAAAAATAAATCTTGTACACCCACCGGCGACTGCTATTATTTCGCTGCGAATCCACATTTCATCTTTGCGTAGCATCAGCAAACGGCATTTCTGCTTTACATTTTTTTACTGCGCGCGTTACCATTTTCTACTCTCTTTCCCCCCTGACAAAAGTTACGCTCAATACTCTCTTACACTGATGACTGCCGCTAAAAGACGCGCAAGTAGTGGCGCGGCAAATAACAACAATGATACAGACGAATATCAACAACAGCAACAACATCTCTTACAACATCCACAACAACAATATCATAGCACACAACAACGTTATCATTATCAACAGCAACAACAACATCAGCAACAACAACAACAATCACAACACAATAATTATCAATATCAACAGCAACAACAATATTCGCATCATTCGCCGCCATATTTACAATATCAAGAAGAAAGCCATCAGTCGCATCATCGACAACAACAACAACAACAACAACACCATCAGCAGCAGCAGCAGCAGCATCAGCGTCAGCAACAACAACAACAGCAGTCATCATTGCGTGATTGTTCGGTGAAATTACCTTTAGATATTTTGTAAGTATTGAAACAAGTAAATGTGTTAATTTCTGAACGCTACTTTTTGATACTAAAATTATGAAATAATTATTATTTTTAAGTAAAGGGGTCCTTAAATAACATAAATGATACCAGAATTATTTTGAAAATAGCGCTATACTAAAATGATTAATTAGAAGAAAAGTTGAAATTATTCAGAAAATATCTTTAAAGTCTGCTCTAAAGAATGAATCGATAAATACATCCTCGAACAGGTTTTTTGAAAAAAAAATGTGTTAAATGTCTCATAAAAGAAATAATCGGATTTCTGCTCCACGGGTCCAGAGTAATTAATTATTAATATATTATTTAAATGAAGCTTTGCTTTCAGCCTAAAACTATATTAACCCATTACATGGTGTTAAATTAAATGCAATAACATTGTCAGAGCTGGTTAATATTTTTTAGTTCGAGGCATCATTTTTTTTTGCTGAAATAGATCCATCCCCAATAAGAATTTTAGAAATCTTATAAATCATAAATATTTTTATAAAAACCTTTCCAATCAATTTGCCACTTCCATCTCTCCAGCAAAATTATAAAATCGTCTTATTTGGATCACAAATATAGCATTTTCTAAATATACACATTGAATTGGACACCTTTTTTTTTTGGAAAGAAAGATTTTTTTGTATTTATACACGTTATTTATTTATTTCGAATATTAAAGTAAATCAATAGATTTAAGACATAAAATATCTTACTTAAACAAAAAATATCTCAATAAAGAAAACAATTAAATTTGCGTAAATATATAAAATAAAAACAGCGTAAGTCTTACAATTAACAAGTATAAGGCAAGACTATTGCGAACCCACATTGTAAGGATGTATCTAAAATAAAAAGATTAATGGAATTATATTTTTTTTAAATTATATTATCTTGACACAACCACTATCCTGCATATCCTATTTTCATAAGATTTCTCTAGAGCTCCCTACTTTAGAAAATTACACTGAAAGAATATATATTTTTAAAAGTATTTACGCATCCAAATTACAGTTTAAATCTCATCATAATCGACCACAAAAGAAGAATTTTTCTGTCCAAAAAAAAAAAATAAAATAAAATAATAATAATAATAAATAAAATAAGAAAAAATTTAGTAAAATTTTCTATAAAACGTTTAGCTAAGTACTCAAAAATACTATAAATATTGGCAATGTTGCATATGGTGAAAGTATTCTGAGCCAAAAACTTATGTCATGCAGTTCAACGACGCAAATTTCTTCATTATGCCATTTTCCACCCTTTTTTTTGGTGAAGGCTAGTTGTAGCGTGAATTTTACCTTCGAAAGAGATACACCAGTATCTTGTGTATAATTTTGTTTTAGGTAAAGTGGCTTCTCTTCTCGCTGGCTAACTCCCATAGCCCATACCATGACTGGGTTTTATTTAATAGAGAACTTATTTATCACTGGCCATAGCCAGTAATTTTTGCTACTTTTTTTTACCCACACAGGCATTGTCAAAACATTATATGCGAAACGATGAAAGGGTTCAACGAGATATTGAAAATAGCAATTCTGATATTGCGAGGATTGCAAAAAAAAAAAACAAAAACAAAAAACGGGTGGGAATGCTTTTGATGTTGAGAATATTATACTTCTTTGGAAGTATATTTGTTGAAACCTACCACAATTCAACGTGGCCAAACGTGGCCACTTTTTGTGCATTAAGTGGAGATTACAATACAATACAATCCAACTACTCAAGCAATTCGTAAAATTTTAATGAATTTTTAAGAGGCTGGGCGCTTACAAAAATTGTAAGGGTCGTGCATCGTCGTTCTGATCGTTCCACCTCCCTGCTGTAAGTGGAAGTGTAGACCGCGATTTTCCAACAAAATTTTCTTCAGCGACGATACACATTTCTCACTCGGTGGATACATAAATAAGCAAAAATCTCGCATTTGGTGCTCCGAGAATCTGCAGATAATTGAAGACTGACCATTACACCGCAAAAAACTTACTGTCTGGTGCGCTCTTTGGTACGGAGGTGTGATTGGAAAACGATAACGGCGAGACTGCTACTGTCAATTCGGAGCGTTATGATTATATAATAACCGACTTTTTTTGGCCTGCAATTGAAGAACACGATTTGAACAATATGTGATTCTACAAAATGGTATCACGTGCCACACAACACGAACGAGAGAAATTTTTCGGTGGCGTAATCTCTCATCTTGGCGATGTCAATTGGCCACCGTGACCGTGCGATTTCGCAAGGCTACTATACGGTATCTCAAGATAGGAACCCGAAATTCAGCGAGCCAAATAATGAAGAGAGAATAGAAGGAAAACTGAATGACCTGGAAAATCATGCCTGGGAATATTTTATGAAAGTTGTCCAGAACGTTTTTTGGAAACCATAACGCAGAAAATTATAGAAACATAATAAATGAATTTATAATGTTATATAAAGCTTTGGAGTGTAAAATGTCATTAAAAATACATATGCTGGGCCCTCAGTTGGATTTCTTTCCGGAGAATTTGGCAGCGTTGATTAAGAAGCAAGCTGAGAGGTTCTAATTATTATTGTTATTCCTAACGATTTCCCACCTCAAGCCCATCCGCATGACGTACGGAACTTTTTTTTGTTTTCATTAACGCCAAGTCATGATAAGCAGGTATTTGTTGACTGTCGAGAATTAAAAATGTTCAGCTACAAAAAAAAAAAAAAAAAATATCAGCTGATTTTAAAAAAGTTACTGAAGTCTTTTTTTCGAAATATAAATTATATTAAAAATTAGTTGAAAGTGGACAAAATTGCTTTCTTAATATGAAAAATCGAGTCAGTTTTGCCAAATGTGCTAGAATGAGAGTTGAAATTAAGACATAAATAATAAATGGATTCATCAAAATCAAAATTGGTTTTACAATTTTTAATAATGGGCCAGAATGTCTTGATTCTTTAAAAGGAATATTAAATTTAATTTCGGAAAGAAGAAGGGGACTAGAAATTGAGCCCGTTATTATTTTCACCATGAAAATTACATCAAGCATTTCCTTAGCGCTGGCAAAAGTAAGGGGATTGATAAGTTTCAGACGACTAGTATAAGGAGGAGTTTGGCACTCCTGCAAACTACTTCAGGAAAAAAAGAAATTGTTTTTTAATAGTTTTTATTTGCTCAGATTTGATGCCTCGGATTCCAAATTACCGAGGCGTTTTTTAGAATAGGTCCTACTCATGTTGTGAATGCAGTAGCGTAAGGGTCCTTGAATTCCTTTTACCTCTTTTTTACAAATGCCAAAATACCTTTGGTTTTGTCGACTATAACTTCACTGTGAAGGTTGAAATTCAGTTTAGGGTCCATAGTGATGGTCAGGTCAACAAAACGGTGAACCTGTTCCAAACTAAAGTTATTTACCGTTTAAGTAGCAGTCTGCACAGTTCGTCGGGAGAAGCTTATAACTTTACTGTTTTTTTAAGATTTAGTGGCAACCGATTTATTTTACTCCATTCAATCATGCTATTTAGGTCTCATTGTAGAAAAATGCTTTCATTTGCCGAAGTGTAAAATTTACATCCTCAGCATACGTTAAAAAAGAACATTTCCTTAATAGAAAAGCGTTAGCAATAGAAACGAAGTCGAATCCAGAAATGCTATCAGATTATTGTTGAAGCCTCAAATGAAGCAAAAAAAAAATAGTTATAAGTGCAGTTTTTGTATTTTCTTAATGAAAATATATGCTTTGCTGACCTACAATAAAGCCTGATATATTACATATTCTAAAACATTCAAAATTTGATAAAAGTTTTCGTTTGACAAAAAAAAGTTTATATTTTGTTCACCAGTGTAATTAAATTATGTGAATATAGAAATTGTATACGGGTGCTCATTTGAAGCCCTGAATCGCAACTGATTTACGATACAATATAGAGCAATCGTAATGCGTGACATGAATAAGTATCAAGTTCATACTAAAAATGGGGATTATTCGAGAAACGCAGTTTTCGTTTCAAACACAAGATAAATTTTATATTATATTTATGCATTATTTATAAGTTTTTTTCTTATATATATACATTTTGCTTATCTTTTATTTCCATTAAAACATAGATACATTTATACACATTTATGTGCTTTATCTATTGGTGATGTTGACATTAAAACTAATTTAATTTCCGCGTCAGCTGTCACTTGCTGAAAATTTATAGCCTTTTATTTTATATTTCTATTATTTTATATTTATATATATATATATATATATATGTATATGAATAATATGACAGTTCTATATGTAAATATACATACAAATGTTACAGAGGAGCTCTGGAGTATGTTAATAAGCCGTGTTTAATACATAAATGGGTTATCCATTTCGAGGTTCTACTTTTTTAAAGAAAAAAAAACACAGAAAATTCAAATTTAATAAGGAATATTTATTATTGAGTCCAATTTTCGATGAATCGTTAGAGTATTTCGACTGGTAACTGGCGAATAACACGCGTGATACTTTGCTCCAAGACCTGAATCGAAGCGGCATTTGTCGCATAGACTTTAGACTTTACATATCCCTACAGGAAAAAGTCTAACGGTGTGATCACACGATCTTGGTGGCACATCGGCCGGCCCAAAACATGAAATTATCTGCTCACTGAAGAGTTCTCTCAAAAAATCCACTGATTAATGTGATGTATGGGAAGTGGAGCCACCTTGTTGAAACCAAATGTCGCGGAGATCACGACCTTCAATTTCAGATATTAAATAGTCGGTTATCATGGCGCGATAACGGTCGCCTTTGGCGGTTACATTCTCACCGGCATCATTTTTGAAGAAACATGGACTGATGATTCCGCCGGCCCACAAACCAAATCAAACCTTTGTTTTTTCTGAATGATATGGCAGCTCTTGAATCACTTCAGTTTGTGCTCTTCGCCCCAAATGCGGAAATTTTGTTTGTTTACATACCCATTGAGTCTCATCGCTGAAATGGGTCTCATCGCTGAACATCTGATATTCTTGGAACTTTTCGAGAGTCCATAATGCGAAGCGATGTCGGGTGGGAAGGTCGAGCGGCTTCAGTTCTTGCACAAGCTGTATTTGGTATGCTTCCAATTTAAGATCTCGACGTAAAATGCGCCAAGTAGTTCCACACGTCAGTCCCAGTTGCTGCGAACGGCGCCGAATCGTGTACAGTATCAGCTACGGCCGCTATATTTTCTTCACTGCGTGCTGAACGTGATCGATTTGGTCGAATATTATCCAAAAATGAATGCTGGGTCGCAAGATGGGTGATAGTGTTACGAATAGTACGTCAGTAGGCCGATTGGGTTGACCATAAATTGAGCGAGGCGCATGAAACACATTCTTTACTGAACGTGGAGTTTCGTAATGAAATTGAATGATTTGTAAACGTTGTTCAGGCCCAAGTCTTTCCATGATGAAATGACAAACAATACTGAACAAAAATTGCATGACAGTGTGACAGGACCCACGCGTGATCTGTCAAGAAAGGCTATTGAAAAAAGTAACTCTGCTTGGATCACCCTTTAGATATGCCTACATTCTTATATATACAAATATATAAACAAATTAAATGCACAATCTAATATCGTCCCCAAGTGCAGGCGTACTTTAATATTGTTACATGAATGTATTAAAAGCATATAATTCACAGGAGTATTGCACCAAAGACATGTTAATGTCAATTCGATAATGTCATTTATGTAAAAAAAGGTTTCTTTTATTACAACACATGCATCTATCTACATCTATGTAAATATGTGTGTACATACACACATAGGTAATGTTACAAATTTTGACATAAAAGCCCAACGACAGAATGCGTGAAATTGACAGAGGTGCCTGCTACAACTTTTTAGTTTGGGAAGTTTTTATTACGCGAATCACGAATGTTTGTGAGTGTGTTCATGACATGTTTATTGCCAAAAAAAAAAATGCTATAAAACAGCGGCGCGTTAAACATTAATGTTGTAATGAGTCAAGAAAGTGCCAGAAAGTATCTAATTTCATGAAAATGTTCATGGTTATCGAGTTGATATAGCGTACATATACGAATGTAATCTTCTTGGAATCAGCGTAACATTTATTATTTTTTTCTGACGGCCTAAGAAGCGTTTTTTTTTATAAAAGCTTTGTTTTTTTTATTATTAAATAAATTAATTTTTAATGTAATCGCAGTTTTATATTTAGCTTATTTATGCATTGCCTTCCCAGCATCTTTTTTGAGGCAACTAAATTCTAACCTGAGCTTTGGGGATTATTGCCAACCTACCGATGTGTCACAGTCTGAGCGATAAGGGTATGTTCATCAAAACTTCAAGTCATAGACCACAATCTAAATGATTTGCAATACCACAATCTCAGCGCTTATTCGAGAATGTAAAAAATTTGTAATAAAAGGCTGGATAACCTCTCTTTCCTCCTCCTCGTCTTATCTAATTTTCTTTTTTTTTAATTTGCAATACCAGTGAGACTTTCATGCTCTTAGACAGTTGAAGCTGCTGTCGACAGTTAAATAGTTGAAGCTGATGTCAGTACGTTTAGAGAGACTCAATCAGATGTGACATGATTCAAATCTATCGTACAATTGTAATAGGTTGGAGATAAGTGGATAAGAATTTTGTTATAAGGCAAACTGTGAGTTTTTTTTTCGAGATGGAAAAATCGTCGAAAGACACTGTTGCTTTATCAACATTAAAAAGCATCTTCGTAAAAACTCCCAGTTTTGGTATGAAACCGAACTGTGATGAGAATGCTTAACTTATCTCATGAGTGACGTGCTTTAAAGAGTGTAGACACGTGTAGATACGTTGGGTATGTCAGGCTCAAGTCTAAATAAGTATGAGTTGAGTTTAGTACAGCATTTTGTCAGTAATTGTGTCAGCATCACTCATGTCTAACGACACAGCTCGAACTCTCCATACGGGCGGTGGTTGAATTCCGATTACGTCATTTACGGAAAGTGATTTTATGAAAAACAGAATCTCTTTAAGTGGCTTTTAGAACCTGTCGGCAATTCGTTATTCCTAGAGGTTCTGTGATGTAATGCTGAATGGATTGTCTATCTCCCTAAAGTGCCTGGTGGATGGTTAAGTTCTTAGAATATAACAACAAACTTTAACCCTACAGTAGAATCCCGGAGAATATTGATTTCATAGCATAACATTATACTCCTTAGTTAGGAGTGTGGATGCTTCACAAGGCAAATGGTAAACTGCTGACAGCAGGAGGATTGATGTTATTAGGGTTCTCAAGGTGGTGTTCTGACAAGTTTGAAACTTTTTCATCTGCGTCTCGCTAATCTCCATCCACATCGGCTTGGCGCAATTAGTTTTTTAAGCCAACTATCTTAAATAAAAATGTTAGTTTATTTTTATGGATATGGGGTTTTCCCTTTGCCATTGCACTACCTGAACGCATGCAAATCCTCAGATTTTCTTTAGCAAAAGTTGACTTTTCTTTGCTTGCTATATAAAAGATATGAAATAAAAGATTCCTTTTTTGGAACTGAATACAGAGTAGAAAAAGTCAAGTTTGAGCAGAGCAGAAAGCTGCAACAAAACAAAAAAAAAAAAAAAACATTTGACCAGTTCTCACACTCAATACTTCACTATAAACTCGATATCTTTGGGTTTTCACCATCCTTACTCAAATGGATTTCATCATATTTGATAGGTATAAAGCAAATAGTAATATTTAAATCTAGTACTTCACGTGGAATATCAATGACATCAGGTGTACCTCAAGATAGTCATCTCGGATGACGCCCTTACTATTCCTCATATTTATCAATGATCTGCCGAATGTGGTTGTTCATTCTAAAGCACTTATGTACGCAGATTATGTCAAGCTCTTTAAATTGGTTCATTCTATAGAAGATAGAGAACTCAAGCCACTTGACCTAAATAATTTGGTGAGATGGTGTGATGTGAATTGCATGTCGTTAAATTTAGGCAATTGTAAATATATACTCTTCTCTAGAAAATCTTCGCAAACCTCTATGATTCCAAATCACAATGTTGAACAAGTTACTGACTTCATTGACTTTGGTGGCACAATGGACCCTGGGCTAGATTTTAGAAATCATATAAATTTCTGTGCTAATAATGCTGAAGGAGTGCAAGCTTTCATTAAACAGTGGGCTAAGGGGTTTGATGACCTATATATTATCAAATTACTCTACACCTCACACGTTAGGCCATTTTGGAATATGGTTCCGTTGTATGGAATCCACATTATTAATTGAATAGGGATAAATTTTAATCTGTACAAAAACAATTCTTATTATTTGCGTTAAGGAATTTACATTGGGATGCGAATAAAAATCTCCCTCCTCATAAAACCGATTATGTCTTACCAATCTGCCTTCACTTCTTAGTCGAAAGGAGATGCTTGGAGTTTTATTTTTAACTAACCTGATAAGGAGTTTAGCAATAGTACACTCCTACTTAGTGTTATTAACTTTAGTAACGCCTTGAGATCATCTAGACACCTTAGGCACCTTTTCCTTGTATTTACTTATATACTTATACAAAACAAACTTCGCAATGTATGAGACATTCAGATGTTTGTGTAACGATTTTAATTCTCATTACGTCAGCCTTGATTCTTCTGACTCGTTTTTTTATAAAGAAATATTTACTGAAAATTTTAAACTAATAAAAAATCTCTTCATTTCTTAATGTTTCTTAACCGCAATTTAACTTAAAGCAGTAGATGAGCAAAACTGTAGCTGCTAAGTGGGAGAGGCAAGTGTAGCCGCTACCTTCCGCGATTGGCCTTTGATTCAGGACAGTGGGGACTGTAATATCTCACCTGTTATACTATGCGTACACAATAATGAGTCACACAAATATGTTAGTAAAGTATCTTTACTAATAGTTGAATGTTGCACAAATATTATAGGCTCATAGCCAACGGTTCACAACCGTACACAGCTAATTCATATATTCAACTAACTCAGGTAACTAACAACTACTCGCTGGTCTTCATCAAACGTCATCCACTGTCATGAGTGCACACACACACACACACAGGTCTATACAGGGGCTATACCTGGTTTTCGGTCAGTTACCGGTCTGTTGGATTTTACGATTATTCATCAGGCGCGCCCCTCGCTCTGTTGTGCGGGAAGTTGGGTAACACTGAATTCGTCGTCGAAAAAAGAATATTTAGAGCAATTGGAAAGGGTAATCGTACGACTCGGTTTGTAAATGTGTTTTCTCGGCCAATACTTTTCTTTTTACTTTTCTGTTTTTTACCAAAAAAAAAAAAAAAAAAAAAAAGCCATCAAAAGCCACCAATCAAAAATAAACTGCCTCAAAACAAAAAATATTTCACCTAAATATTACAATACCCACATTGAATGTAAGACTGGATAAAAGGAGATAATGTCGTTATCTGTGGGACATAAAGAGTCCCATCTTAAAATTTTTTTCAATTGTTATATGTCGGAAATTGTTGCTTTTAGTAGAAAAGTGTTTGATCCTTTCTCATAGATAATTATCTGATACACAATTTTTGTCTAAACTGACTGAAGTTAAAATTTGCTCAGTCGCAAACAACTCTTTGCCGAAGATACATACTTGTGTGTTATAAGTGCGTATTTTCCCCAAACGTTGACTTTACAAGAGTCTTAAGTGAACTTTCGCAAGTATGGCCGAAGCCCCGCCTCCCGGTGGAGGCTATTATGGGATTCTGGATATGGATCCCCCACCAAAAAAAAAAAAAAAGAAAAACTCAACAAAACAAGACTTAAATTTAAACAACACAAAAAAATTTCCTAGCCTAACCTCAATTACAGAAGAACTCTACAATAAACAAAACACAAATACAATATTTTTATTTTAACAAAAGCACTGAACGTCGTGAGTTAGTGAGAACAATAGAACATTAACAAAATTTACGCGCGACGGCAATATTCTCGTTCTCGTCAACAACAACAAAAAAAAACGCGGGCAATTTAATAAAAATAAAAAACCTCTCCAACATATGCGAAGTCACATGTGAATACCATACAAAACTTAATACGGTAAAAGGTGTCATATTTTCTCCTGCATTAACAAATCTCTCAGAAAAAGATTAAACGGCTGGTCTCAAAGACCAAAACGTAATCGAAGTCAATAAAATAAAAAAAATAACAAATAATGGAAATGAAATGAAATGAAACACCCCGTTGCATATCCTATCATTTGACTTATACTAGGTTCCAAAAGATCTAAAAATAGGTTTTGAAACTATCTAAATCAAACCTTATATACCTAAACCTATGCGGTGTAGAATATGTCACATCATCGGTCATACTAAAAACAGATGTACAAATACCCCCACTTGCGCTACATGCGCTTTACCTCAACACTCAGAACTAATAAAATGCACTGAAATTAAGTGTGTTAACTGTAACTCTCAGCATAAATCAATAAATAAAAAATGTCCAGCCTACTTAAAAAAACAAGAAATCCTTAAATACTCAACTTTAAACAGAACGTCAATTAAAGAAGCAATAACCTACGTAAACAACAATTTTTCACCAGACAACTTCACAAAGGAGAACCCAATAGAATTATTGAATATACCCACAGAAGAAATAAACAAAACAACAACAGCAAGCAAAATAGATGAAAAAATGCAAAATGAAATATCCAATAGCAGTACCAAATGTGTTGTTATGAACAGCGGTACAGCTACAACCAGCAAATCTTACACAAATCATTTAAACACACCAGACTATTCCTTATCAACGAAAATGTATTATGCCAATACCACTTATAATAGTAATAGAAATACAGAAGTTTCCTCCTATCCTAGCATTAATGTAAATCTTCGTGACTCCACAAACATACTAGCATCACAAAATCTTCATCAAAATACCGAATCAGCTGTAATGCCGGAAAATAAATTTAAATATACCTTAAACGCAAACGACAACACTTCTACTGAAAATAAATATGATTCACGAAACAGTATGGACACAGATGCTGACGAATTTCTATCTTAACTCTACTACAACAACCAAGTAAATCCGGTAACAAGTACTGATATTGAATAACAACACACCTTATCTTCATTCTATAAATTGTAATGAAAATCCTTCAGTGGAACATTAAACGCTACTCACCACACTCAAACTGTGATTGACATCTCAGCATTTAGCTCTAGAGAGATGAATTGGGACAATGTGGACGATATGTCCGCTAGTGATCATAATCCAATAATACTCAACTATAAGGAAAATATAGCTAGTACTATTCAACACCCAAGATTCAAAACAGCAAACACAAACTGGCCTCTCTTTTCTAAGAGACTAGAAATAGAAGCAGACCAACTTCCAGTTACTAACAACATCAACAAAGAGGCAGCTGATATAACGAGAGCTATTAGGAGAGCAACCAATATAAGTATCCCGCAATCTAAACAATACATGGTGAACAAAAGAGCTGCAAGTACTCAGAAACGAAAAAAATGCAACACCTAATAAAATGTTACAGCAATATATCGCAAAAAAAATTGATTTGCACACAGCCATAGCAACACTGGACTACGAAAACACCAGCAAACACCCACCTCCAATACTAATACAACTAATTTTGAACCTAAAATTTATTAACACATATAAATATTTATTCAAAATGGGAAGAAGGCCTAAGTAGCCAGTTCCCTTATTTTTTAGTTTGTTTGTAAATTTATTTACATATCATACTTAAATAAATAAATAAATAAATAAATAAATAAATAAAATTTGCTGTTTTACTGGCAATTACGTTTTTCTGATCTTTGACTCTGTGTAATTTTTTTTTCCACGTGGCACTTTTCGGCTCAATTCTTTATAGTGTATTGAACTATTCTTCCAACATTTAGTGGGGTGCGAATTTTCGTACCTTTAGCTCCATTTTTTTATTATCTAATATTACTGGGCTAAAAGTCGCGCGTAAAAGAAAAGTGCAGCGCTCTGGTTTGTTTCTTTGTTGTTGCTTGTTCAAAATCAGTTTTTTCGTTCTCCTCTTAAATTTTTTTTCCGAATTTGCTTCATATGCGCGGTATCTTTTCTATTAAGTTTTAATTAAGTTTTTTCTGTGCCTACTTAATATTCCAAAGCCATTTTCTGCCCTCTAACCTTTTTAATCGCGGACTTTTAAAATCATTTTTGCTCTACAAAAAAATATGCTAACTCCACGAGTTATTCTACGAAAAAACTAGAGCGATAAATTGTGCTCGAAGCTACTCTATTTCTGCTTAGATTATGCTCATGAAGCGAAAAGTAGTGTTAGCCAAACACATTGTTATGAAACACAATTTTTTTAATTAGATAGTGTAACCTAGAGCAGCTCAAGCCACCTAATAAAATTCTACAAGAATCAAAATGCTTGAAATAACTGAAACTTTAATGTAGTTTATTTTTTCAAAATCAGTTTTCTCTTCCCTCGTTTATAAATATATATACATATAAAGGGTGACCCAAGTGGAGGTATTTTTTTTCAATAGCATTTTTTTGACAGTTCCCGCGTGAGTCGTGTCAAGCTGTCATGTTATTTTTGTTCAGTATTTTTTGGCATTTCATCATAGAAAAACTCAGGCCTGACCAACGCTTACAAATCATTCAACTTTATTCCAAAATTCACGTTCTGTTAAGAATTTGCTTCGCGCTTCGCTCAAATTATGGTCAACATAATTGGCCTACGCAGCGTAATATTCGCAACACCATTACCCATCTTGAGACCCAGCATTCTTTATTGGTTAATATTTGACGAAATAGACCACGTCCAGCACGCAGTGAAGAAAATATAGCAGCCGTAGCTGTGAGTGTACACGAAGACCGTGGAGAATCGATTCGGCGCCGTTCGTAGCAACTCGGACTGAAGTATGGAACAACTACGTCGAGATCTTAAATAGAAAGCATACAAAATACAGCTTGTGCAAGAACTAAAGTCGCCCGATCTTCCCAAACGACATCGCTTCGCTCTATAGGCTATTGAAAACTTCAAATAAGATCCGACGTTTTCGAGCCAAATTTTGTTCAGCGATTAGGCTCATTTCTGGTTCAATGGGTATGTAAACAAGCAAAGTTGCCGCATTTGGGACGAAGAGCAGCCTGAAGATATTCAATAACTGTTATTTCATCCAGAAAAAACAACGGTTTTGTGTGGTTGGTGGTTCGGTGGATATTTCTGCAAAATATTTCTTCCATATCTCTTCCAAAATGATGCCGGTGAGAACGTAACCATCAATGACGACCGTTATCGCGCCATGATAACCGACTATTTGATGCCTAAAATTGAAGCTCATGATCTCCGAGAAATTTGGTCTCAACAAAACGACGCCACTTCCCATTCATTGAGAGAACACTTCGGTGAGCAGTTAGTTTCACATTTTGGGCCGATCGATTTACCACCAAGATTGTATGATATCACACCGTTAGATTTTTTCCTGTGGGGATATCTAAAGTCTAAAATAAATGCGGACAATCTCGCTTCAATTAATGCCTTGGAGCAAGACATCACGCATGTCATTCGCCAGTTACCAGTCGAAATGATCCAATGAGTCATCGAAATTGGACTCAGCGGATGCACCATATGAGACGTAGCCACGGCCAACATTTGAAAGAGATAATCTTCAAAAAATAAATGCCAAAGAATGTTCTTTCGAAAGATAATAAACATTTCCCATTAAATCTGAATTCTTCGGGTTTTTTTTTTTAAAGTTGGAAACCTCAAAATGGTTTACCCGTTATATTATAACCAACAAAATGTGTTCACTATGAGTCGCCTGAGGCTTTTCACATGCGTTTGCCTGTCAAATAAATCGTTGCTGTTTATTGGAAAAATAAATACAGCAGGTAGCGTAGATAACCACACATATGGTATACATAGAACGAGTAGACGCTAACTTTTCATACAAATTCGCATCAAATAACGACAACGCCAACATTATAGCAAAATGCCGCGCAAAAATATACAGAGCGATGTTAATATAAAAGAAACAAGTAAATACGCAAAATATTGTGACGCCAACGCCAAAAAAACAAAAAATATTTAATATCACTTAAAAGGCCGACAGACAAAATTATAACACTCATACACCAAGTCATGCCAAACAGCCAGGCGAAAATGACATTAATGTCCATACGTGAGAAAAATGTTACGCATACGCCATGTGGGCTTATTGTGCAAACGCTGTAATCGTATTTTGCGCCTATCACGCGGCTAATATTACACAAAAATTGTATTTGACAGTGTAGTAAAAGACTGCTACAGCGCCCTAATCCGCAGCAGAATTAAGCAATTTAGACGGCTGGATATGATAATATGAGATGGGAAGAGGCGTTTAACTGCCGGCCTCTCTCGGCATGTGTGTCTGTTAACTGCCAACCCATTGATTGCTCGCGTTTGATGTTAATGATATTGTGTATGTGTGTGAGCAACAGACGCTCCACATAAAGCTTCGCGTTTTTTATATATATGTTATATGTGTAATTTGATTTAAATGAGTACTAAGCCATCCATGTCTACATAGCCAACCAGCAGCAGCACATGCACATAAACTGCGACATTATCAAATTTATTCTTTTTCCACATTCGCATAAAATATGTATGTTCATATGGCAATTATTATTTTACATTTATTTTCTGTTTACTGTTGGTTTTACGTTTTTAATGTCATTTATCGTTGCCGCCGTCTGAGTGTTTGTACGAGAGAAAAAAGGAACTCAATTGCAAATGAAGTTATTTCTTTGTTTGATGGCATAACGAGGGAAACCGCAATTTAGATGCATTAATAAATGGCATTACTTGCCACACAACACACACACACATACTTATATAACACACACATACCATTATTTATTATTTCATTTTATTTATTATTGAATTAGCACTTTCGTATGTATGTTTGTACACATATGTGCCGCCAGTTTTTAACATCTTTCTTCTGAATGTAAAATTCATGTGCATTTCACATGCCAGACGGCAGTTAAGTGGAGCAGAAGTTGTATAAGTATAAAGGTGAAATAATAAATATATGAGTGAAGGTAAAAAAAAGGTAGAATTAGCATAAATATGCTTTTTTCAATTTAATTTTTCTTTTCTTTTCTGTGTAAAATCATATGTGTATGCGTGCAAAATCCTTAAGTGGAAAATGTGTTGATATAAAAAAACTCTAAATATTATTGGCTATTAAATTTTAAATGCTTTAATCGCATTTGAGTATTTGCGTGAAGCTGCACATGAAATTCTTCCCCGCGGTAGGAATTGAATACCGACTGTGAATTAACCCTATTTTAAAAGCTCTCTCGGTAGATCATCTCCAGACTAAAGCCGCTTTGCTGATTCTGTTCAGCAAATGGGGCTTTGGGTTCAACTGCAGAATTGTGCACTCCAAAAATTCTTTATAAAATTTCAAGCAGTCACCAGATTATCTTCCTGGAACCTTAATGAGTATGTTCTGGTCAAGAAATCTTCTGAAAGGTGCCGCCTCTTTTCATATAACTCTTCATCATTACACTTAATTAGCCGGGCTGAGTATATTTACCCATCGCAGTCTCTTCGCCTGTTCGGCTGTCTGGTTGTAGTCAAACTAGTCTCTGAGGTTTTTTTATTTATTTCAGCAAAAATTGGCATGAGGATGCATTTTTGCAATACATTGATGATTTGTCGGAGCCGACAAGATTGGCTGACTATATTATATAGGTCCCATGGCACCAATTACTTCAGATATGTGATTTTGGCTCATAAATACTCCAACAAAGCAGCTAAGAACATGAAAATAGATGTTTTGCTCAAATAACGGGTGATCCATTTCAAGGTTCCCCATTTTTTAAAGAAAAAGCACAAAAAATTCAAATTTTATGGGGAATGTTTATTATCATTCGAAAGAACATTCTTTGGCATTTATTTTTTGAAGATAATCTCTTTCAAATATTGGCTGCGGCTACGTCTCAAAGGGTCCATCAGTCAATTCCAATTTTCGATGACTCATTCGAGCATTTCGACTGGCAATTGGCGAATTACATGCGCGATGGTTTGCGGATTTTTCCGCATAAACTTTAGACTCCACATATCCCCACAGGAAAAAGTCTAACGGTGTGATATCACACGATCTTATTGGCCAATTGACCGGCCTAAAACGTAAAATTATCTGCTCACCGAAGTATTCTCTTACTAAATCCATTAATTGATACGATGTGAGGGAAGTCTTGTTGAATCCAAATGTCGGGGAGATCACGAGCTTCAATTCCAGATCGGTTATCATGGCGCCATAAGGGGTCGCTATTGACGGTTACGTTCTAATCGGCATCATTTTTGAATAAATATTGACCGATAACTCCCACAAACCACACCAAACCGTTGTTTTTACCGTATTAAACTGCAGCCTTTGAATCTCTTCAGCTTGCTCTTCGTCCAAAATGCGAAAATTTTGCTTGTTTACATACCCATTGAGCCAGAAATGAGACTCATCGCTGAACAAAATTTGGCTCGAAAACGTTGGATCTTCTTAGAACTTTTCAAGAGCCCATAGAGTGGAGCGATGTCGCTGGGGAAGGTCGACTCTCCACGCTCGTCGTGTACGCTGTCAACTACGGCCGCTATACTTTCTTCACTGTGTCCTGGACGTGGTCTATTCGGTCGAATAGTACGCTCAGTAGGCCAATTATGTTGACCATAATGTGATCGAAGCGCGCGAAACTCATTGAATGATTTGTAAAGGTTTTTCAGGCGTAAGTCTTTCCTTGATGAAATTTCAAACAATACTGAACAAAAATAGCATGACAGCTTGACACGACTCACGCGTAATCCTTCAGAAAAATGCTGTTGAAAAAGGTGTCTCTACTTGGATCACCCTTTTTAATGACGTAAACATTGGTACTGAAAATCATCGAATTCGGCGGATTATATCCTATAGCGATCGTACAAACGATTAGTTAATATATGAGGTTTTGTTTCGAAAATCAGCTACACATGGAAATTCGAAAAAATATTGACACTAAAAATCATTTTAATCAAGTTTTGAATTTTGTAATAACTTTAATGTGTTCATAAAAGGTAAAAAGAATTTGATAAGACTGAATACAGCACCTCTTTCTTGTTTTTGTCTGCAATTGTGTCTTGGCTCTTTCTTTGATTCTTGATATTTACCCTACCACTAACGTGTAGTATATTCGCGAAGTAGACAGTTTTTTCTTCCATACTTCAGCTGCAGCAGCTCTTCATCGTACGAAAACTTCTTTCGGCATTTCCGTAAACCAATTATTTGTGTAGCGGCGGTATGTCGTGAGCTAAATTGCCGTTTCACTGTTCTCATATATCAAGTCTAGTAGAAAACATGCTGGCTGTCAGTTGACTGCTGCTTTTCGACGTCGAATTGCTGCAATCAGCTTACAAACATGATCGATCTGGTTGTCCATTTTTCCCTGCGGCTATAATGAAGAAGCTAAATAAGTCGTTTATACGCTACACACACACATGTTTCGGGTCCTAGCGAAGTCGATAAGATTCAAATGGCTTGGAGAAATTTCATCTTGGAGCTGAATTTTCTGATTTTTGGTCTCATCGTCACTCTCTCACAGAATTGAATACCAAGGATCAGCGAAGGAGTCTCCTTGCCACCACGAATCCAATATCAATTTTTTTCTTCTTTATGTGACCACTTCAGTATTGTCTTTCCCTTTACAATCCCTAGCAATTCTTGGACAACGGTGTTGCCAGCCTATAGTTTTATGTGGAGATCAACCAATTTCATAGCGGTAACTTCCCAATTAAGGGACCGGACATCGGGATCCGTTTAGAAGGCTTACCATCAAAGTGGAGGGGGTTTTCATTTAGAGCATATTTTTAATTGTTTATTGGACTATATCTTTTATTGGTGCGTCTCAAATCCTACACGCAACATAAAACTGTTCGCCTTCCCACTATAGCTCTGATAGCAGGCCAATTGGAAAATACCGGGCCTGACGCATAGATGGCGCTACTAAAATTAAATCCATATGATTCTTGTTTATGTTAACCGTAACCTTCAAAAAAACGTATTTATAAATTTGATAGCTATCGGATCATTAGTTTGAGAACTATAGCATTTTGAGTGGATCAACTTTTGTTATTGTGAAAAAATGAATATAAATGAATTTCAAGTGTTGATAAAATATTGCTTTTTGAATGGAAAAAATTTAGCTGAAGCCAAAGCTTAGCTTGATGACGAGCATCCGAACGAGCCATCAAGGATTTGTATGCTAAATTTATACGTGGTGAAATGAGCACTTAAGACAATGAACGCAGAGGACGCGCAAATGAGTTTGTTACCGACGAAAACATCTAAACAACCCACAACATGATTTTGAATAATCGTAAATTGAAATTGAATAAAGTAGCAGGCACTCTAAGACTATCAAATTAATGTGTACATCATATCATTCACGAATATTTGGGTATGACAAAGCGCCGCGCAAACTCACTTTTGACCAAAAACACGACGAGTTGATGTTTCTGAGAAGTGTTTGAAGATGTTCAAGCGTAATAAACCCGCGTTTTTGCATAGATGTGTGACAGTGGATAAAACGTGGCTCCATGATTGCATTCCAAAGTGCAATCGACAGTTATTCAAGTGGACTGCATATGATGAACCCGCTCCAAAGCTTGGAAAAACGAAATAGTCGGCTGACAAGGTTATGGTGTCGGTATTTTTGGATGCGCATGGAATAATTTTCCTACCTTGAACCTTGAAAAAGAAAGGATCATCAACAGGGGCTATTACATACCGTTATTGGACCGTTTGAATGGAAAAATCGCCGAAAGCCAGTGAAATCGATGGCACGACTCCATGAATCGGGCTTCGAATGGCTTCCGCATCCACCGTGTTATCCAGATCTGGCCCCCAGCTACTATTTTCTGTTCTCAGATCTTAAACAAATGCTTGCTGGGAAAAAATTGTCGTCAGTTGACGAGGTATTCCCCGAAACTGAGGCCTAGTTTGAAGCAAAGGACAAATCGTACTATAAAAATGGTATCGAAAAGTTGGCAGGTCGCTATAATCAGTATATCACCCATGAAGGGAACTGTGTTTATTTAAAAATTAAGTTTGATAAAAAAACGTGTTTAACTATGGTAGGCCGGGGACTTTCCAATTGACCTGTTAATTTGGCTACTCTCAGAATACTTGGTCTAAGACCGGAAGCCATGAGCTGCTTGAAATATAAGGTATTACAAATTTTCCACACCTATGTAAGTTTCTACGCATGTCCCCAGCTTCCCTCAATTCAATTGAGTTATTGAATATTTTTCCTTTATAAGCCAAGATAGTTTTCAATGAGAATATACTACTCAATACTGAATACAGAGAGATATCTTGTTTACCTTAAGTCTTGAAACTCATTCGTCAAGTACAGTTCGGTCGAGTTTTTATTGTATAATTGAAGCATTGATCAAATGAGAAGATCATTGTGTGCGCCTTGACTATTTTCCGACAAATGGAGGGATGAACAAAATTTTCTAAGCCGCCTCCTAACGGCTGCTGAATTTTATGAAGACATTTCTAATTCACATCAGCAATATTAGCACAAGGATTGAGAAGCGACCACGCCTCTAAAAGCCTGTTTTACTTATTTTACAAAGGGTTATCCATTTCGGGCTTCCCTACCTTTTTAAGGAAAAAAAAACACAAAAACTTCAAATTTAATGGGGAATGTTTATTATCATTCGAAAGAACATTCTTTGACATTTATTCATTGAATATTATCTCTTTAAAATATTGGCCGCGGCTACGTCTCAGATGGTTCATCCGATGAGTCCAATTCCCGATGACTCGTTCGAGTATTTCGACTGAAATTTTGACTGCTCAACGAAGTGTTATCTCAATAAGTCAATTGACTGAAGCGATGTGTGGGAAGCAGCGCCGTCTTGTTAAAACCAAATGATATGGAGATCACGAGCTTCAATTTCAGGCATCAAATAGTCGGTTGTCAAGTCGTGATAACGCTCGCCAGCAGCTCCTGAATCTCTTCCGGTTGCTTTTCGTCCCAAATGCGGCAATTTTGCTTGGTTATATACCCATTGGATAGAAATGGGCCTCATCGCTAAATAAAATTTGGCTCGAAAACGTCGGATCCTCTTAAAACTTTCAAAGAGCCCATAGAGAAAAGCGATGTCGCTTGGGAAGGTCGAACGGCTTCAGTTCTTGCACAAGCTGCATTTTGTACACTTCCAATTTATGATCTCAACTCAAAATGCGCCAAGTCATTCCATACGTCAGCGACGGCTGCTATATTTTCTTCACTACCTGCTGGACGTGGTCTATTAGGTCGAATATTATCCAATAATGAATGCTGTGTCTCAAGATGGGTGATGGTATGGCGAATAATACTCTCAGAAGGCCGATTATATTGACCATAAGTTGAGCGAAGTGCGCGAAGCACATTATTTACAGAACGTGAATTTTCTTCATAAAGTTGAATGAATTGTAAACGTTTTTCGGACATAAATCTTTCCATTATGAAATGCCAAACAATACTCTCAAAAAAAGGCTATTGAAAAAAGTACCTTTACTTGGATCACCCTTTATAATGGTCTAGTCATGGTTAAAGCCTGTGAAGTTTTATAATATCTGAAATTCACCTGCTATAAAAAATGTAAAAAATCACCATATGAATTTTTTAAGATTTTTACTTTTAATTATCTCAAGATTTTAAATCTTTTCCGCAGAAAACAACATATTTTGCAAGTATTGAGCTTGTCCTTAAATATAGTCCAAAATAAATGAGTTTTAAAATAGCAACAATTAGCATAAATTGGTGAGCCTAAAGGAATATATACAAGCAAGTGGTATTGAGGGTATTTGCCTTCCATTCAGCTTTGGGTCACAGAAAATTGCTTTTTCATTTTGTTTCTGACTATATCGAAAATTATTTATTATTAAGCACCGTAACACGCCATTAAGTGAAATCATATGCCTATCACCATGCGACTAAATACCAAAGCCATTTACTACCAAGCATTATGAAGGAAAATATACGAAAACAACTAAGTAACAAAAAAAAAAAAAAAAAAAACTTAACTCAAGAGTATAGCAAAAGAAAAAGGTTACACGCTAAAGTTTTTGCAAGCTTTTCACACATTAAGCTCATATTATTTTATGTCGCACGCTATATTTAAGAAACTAAAAGCGAGTGAGATTATATTGAGCATGCGTGTGTGTGTGGGTGCTCTTTTGTACCTGTACTTTCTATGTATGTATGAAATTTTTATGTAGATTACTCTTGACACACACAATAGCAGTTAAAAGCTCTATTTATTACCTCTTTTGCATATACCACTTTGGTTCGCCTTCAACACACTATACTTATATTATTAAATTTTATATAACTACATAAATACATACATGCATACATATACAATACTTAACTCGGATTAGCATTTTGTGTACCTTAACGAAATAGCTTTTTGACATAGAAAAACATTTGATCAGAAAATAGCTTTAAGTGTTTCTTTTCGTTGTCGCTGAAACAGGCGGCAGGAAAATTAGAGCGGATGCTCATATGGTAATATGTAAATATGTATTTTTTTATGAGTATGGATGTATGGTGGTATATTGGCGGTCACGTTTTTATAGTGCACGCAATTTTAAACATATACATACATACATATTAAGGAAGCTTTCTTGGTTTATCCCTCAATATTGTTAAAAAAAAATACTTTGGCACGCTACGAAACATATGCTGACTTGTGTGTATGTATGTGTAATGTCAAATTAAATTTAAGCTCTCGAACAAGGAAAGTTATAATTAATTAATATTGACGGCTTTGGCGACGACTTTTTGTTTTGTATTATTTTGACGCGTCTCATTTGAACTAGTGCAGCTCCTATTGAAAGTGGGTCTTAAAAACAGAATCTTAATTGGCATTAGTTTCATTTCCTGATTAACATTTAATGTTTACGTAAACAGACCGTTTTCTTTTTCTCCTTTATTGGCGTAGGCCACATTTTCGGTATAAGAACCGAATTGAAAATATCGCTTCAGTCATTTCTAATTCGGCGTCAATTGTCCTAGGGAAGCGAAGTCTTCCTCCAATTCAAGTCCTTCTCCACCTGATCTTCCTCTTCCTCTGGTTGCAGCTTCGGTTACTGCTGCGAATATTTTCAGCGCTGTTGTGTTTTCATTCATCTGGAAGGCTTGACGTAGCCAGCTTAGCCGCTTCCCCTTAAAGCGCTGAATTTTGACAATGTCTTCGTATATCGAGTACAGCTCATCACGATCACTTTGAACGTATGTACAAATATGTGTAGACATATATACAAAAATGCCCACCCCTCAAGAAAACTTAAATACCACAGAAAAGGGCAATGGAAAAAACCGGCCAGCTATGGGATGATGGGGCGGGTCGCCAGCTAAACACAATAATGAAATCTATAAACAAAAAGTAAACGAAACCAAGTGGATTTGCACACAGGAATAAATCGATCGAGATGAGGTCCAACTAAAATGGTTACGAACCCACTCGCACTACTCCGGTGCTGCTTGGGGTAAAATTAGTCCAGACCGGCACTGGGTGCTGGAACTATAAGGACGGTAAGCGAAAAGTGAAGGGAATAACATTGTCGGCGCAGCAAAAGCAACCGCAAACAACAAATACGATATAATCAGCTGCTTTTTCGGGTGTGTCCCGACTTTGGTGCTGCTCCGGCGACGCTGTCAAACTCCAGCTACGCCACTAAAAGGTGATCCAAGTAAAGTTACTTTTTTAATAGCCTTTTTTTGACAGATCACGCATGAGTCGTGTCAAGCTGTCATGTTACCTTTGTTCAGTATTGTTTGGCATTTCATCACGGAAAGACTTACACCTGAACAACGTTTACAAATCATTCGACTTTATTGCGAAAATTTACGTTCTGTAAAGAATGTGTCTCGCTCGCTTCGCTCAACTTATGGCCAATCTTGAGATACAGAATTTATTATTGGATACATACATATTAACATTCGACCGAATAGACCACGCAGTGAAGAAAATATAGTGGCCGTAACTGAGAGCGTACGTGAAGACCGTGGAAAGTCGCTTCAGCGCTGTGCGCAGCAACTCGGACTGACGTATGGAACGGCTTGGTGTATTTTACGTCAAGTTCTTAAATTGAATGCATACAAAATACAGCTTGTGCAAAAACTGATGCCGCCCGACCTTGCCAAGCGACATCCCTTCTCTCTTTGGCTTCTTGAAAAGTTCCAAGAAGGTCCGACGTTTTCGAGCAAAATTTTGTTCAGCGATGAGGCCCATTTATGACTCAATAGGTATGCAAACAAGCAAAATTTGCCGCATTTGAGACGAAGAGCGACCTGATTTAAGGGCTTCCATTTCACCTAGGAAAAACAACGGTTTGGTGTGGTTTGTGGTGCGGTGGAATCATCGGTTCATATTTCTTCAAAAATAATGCCGGCGAAAGCGTAACCGTGAAAGGTGATCGTTATCGCGCCATGATAACCAACTATTTGATGCCTGAAATTGAAGCACGTGATCTCCGCGAATTTGGTTTCAACAAAACGGTGCCACACATCGCATCAATCAAAGGATTTATTGAGAGAATACTTTGGTGAGCAGATAATTTCACATTTTGAACCGGTCAATTGGCCACCAAGATCGTTTCGTATCATGATATTACACTGTTAGAATTTTTCATGTGGGATTATGTAAAGTCTAAGGTCTATGCGGACAATCCCGCTTTGATGCAAGCCTTGGAGCAAAACATCACGCGAGTCATTCGCCAGTTACCAGTCAAAATGCTCGAACAAGTCATCGAAAATTGTACTCAATGGATGGTCCATCTGAAACGTAGCCGCGGCCAAGATTTAATAAATAACTACCAAAGAATGTTCTTTGGAATGACAATAGGCATTCCCCATTGAATTTGAATTTTCTGTGTGTGTTTTTTTGGGTAGGAAACCTCGAAAGGGATCACCCGTTTGAAGACTTACACTAGTGGGCAAGCTAGCATCAAATACAGCATTGTTAATATTATATTTGGAATTAAAGAAAAAGCTAATTGCCTAGATAGATGAAATCGTATGCGCCTTCACGTGGTGACTTGTTTTTGAAACTACGCATACAACTAGCTCCTTTCGTGCTATCGAAGACAGATTTAAAATCGAAAAAGATGTTATGTTTATCCCTCGGATCTTTTCCAAATTTTCTAAGTTCCACAGTGATCGTACCAGCACAAGTGAAGCCAAGTCAGGTCGCCCAAAAGAAGTCTAAACTCCAGATATTTTTCATAAAATCCTTGGAATGATTCTGAACGATCACAGAAGTGGCTATTCAGTCTACATGTAATACCCGCTGAATATATTTTTGTCATAATGACATAAAAATCCATCAACATAACAAATAGTAATGTCATATGTGCAGACACTTGCTATCCACGAGGTGTCATTTACATCAATCAGCTTTGAAAACGCTAACCGAAATAAATTCGAAACGACCTCATCAAGCAAAGACAGAAATATTGTTCCATCATGAAAACGATGTGTTCGCAATTAGTCCCTTCCATTTATTTCCTGTTTCTAAATTATGAAGCAAATGAAGAGGTTATAACTGAAGAACTTTTTGGAAAATAAGGAATTCTCTTGTATGGAAGGAATAAACAATTTGCGAAACAAAAAATCTTTATTCACAGGAGAGTAGTTTTCTTGCTAAAAACTTTTGAACGTTCTTGGTATTTAAGAGGATCCAGTTTCTTGGTATCGCTTTTGGAGTTCATTGAAGATATCGCTATCATTTGGTCAATTTTTAAACTTAGAGTTTTTTGATGGTCGAGGAATTCGTTTCCTTGTTTTTTTTTTTTGGAAATTTCTTGGTTTTTTGTAGAAATTCTACATTTTTACAGATCTATTGGATCACAGATACGGAAAGCTGTCGGAGCATATTTTCTAAAAAACAGTTTTCTACGTCCTTAGGAAATTGTATATTTACTATGCTCCGAAGTATAAAAGTACCAGAGGGAAGGAGATGGACCCACCAAAATTTACATATCTCGGATAAGAGTGACGATTTGCTCGATTGATTAAGCTAAGTCGGACTGTCCGTCTGTCTGTTTGAACACAAACTATCTCCTGAGTTTTACGAAATATTTCGTTCAGACTTGGTACGCATATATATTTTTATATGTGCTTTGCTACACCTATAAAAAAATCAAAAAAATCGAACTGAAATTTTGAATTTAGAATTTTTTTTAAGGAAATGAAAAAATTGATTTAAATTTTTTTCCCAAACTTTTTTTTATAATTTTTTTAAATTTTTTTTTAAACTAATTTTCATTTTCATTTTTTTTTTAATTTTTCTCGCTCCACATACAACGTAAGGTACGCTTATTTTGGAATTTTACATGTATTTGTTGTTGTTGCATGTATTTTGTATGGGTATCGACCAATGTTCACTAAAATGGTCATATGTCTGAAACGGTTGCGCCAGTCTCAAGAAAACATTTAACATTCTCCAAATATCCTTTTATAACTTCTAAAAATTTGTGCAATTTCATCTGGTGGTTCTCAAGTTATAGACTTTCATCAAAATTTGCATTGATTTTTATATAGATAGATGATCATGTGACGGAGCGGACCAGATCGGAACACTATCACATGCAAACCCCATTCTACCTATTTGTTCATTTAAATATAAGGTTTTGTATAAAACATCCGTCAAAGGCATCCCATAGCGTGAAATTTGGTATTCTTTAGATGTGAATTCGAGTTGAGTTGAATTATTTACACTGAAAATCGATATCGGAAGATAATATCACATTGCCTCTACAACCGATTGTTTCAGAATGAGACTCAATATTTAATCCTTAAAAGGGGTTAGGTGGGTTTCAGTGGTTAAAGAAAAGGAATTTTCACTATTTTTTATACATACAATCATAAATTTTATTCAAACAATTCCTCACGCCAAAGATACATATTTAAGCAGTATTTTATGAAATTTTTATTCAAAAATTCCGAAAACCGTTGGTACCTCATCTACCATGACTTCTCAATCGAAAATGCTCTCGCCGTGGACAGCATAACCCATTATTGGTTCATCTAGAATCAAAAAACCAAAAATATTTTGTCATTATTGGATGAAGGAAAAAACAGAAAAATAAAATTTGAATTTTTGACAGATTTTGATAAAAAAAAAACACATTTTTGATCAAACTTTCGCCATGCATTGGGTCGAAAAGATTAATTGTAATAAAAAAATCCTTCATTCAATGACTAGATAATATTATTACAAAAATGTGTGCCAAATTTGAACAAAATCGCTTTATAACTATTCGAGAAATCGTGTCCACCGACTTAAAAAATACAGTTTTGAGATAAACACGTTTAAAGCTTCAAATCGACACAGACATGGCCTGGATGGGCGGAACTTCCAAAGGGTCTATCTCTTAGAATTTTACTCCGATCGATTTTAAACTTTAGGGGAATATTTTAAGCATATTTTACAATTTAAAATTATAAAAATATTGATTTTTTTTTAAATTTTCAAATCCACCTAATCCCTTAAATACAATACAATAAATTTGTACATGAAACATATAAAGGAAAAACTTGCTTCTTGTAATTTCAATATTTTTATGCTTAAAAAGTTGTGAGCAACAAAATAAATTTCAATTCGAAAAGTAAAATAATCAACTAAAAGCTATTTAATAGGTTTAAAGATTTCTCACTTCACATTATATTAAATTTTTTATTTTTTTTTGGATCAATGTGTCACCTCAAACATTTGACTTGCCTACTCCCATATAAACAAAGGAGTATACATAAACACACTTAAGAAAAATGTCTTCAAAAATTAGGTTGAAAGGGGAAAAAGAGAAAAAAATTACAAGTGCAAGTGAATAATAGCAAAACAGAGGGCGAAAATCGCATGCAATATTGAAAGGGAAAGTGATTGCTTTTTTGTTAATTTTTGTTTGTTTGTTGTTGTTGTTGTTAATTCTGAAAATTCTTACCTGTGCTAAAATCCATTTAACACACACACACACACACTCAATACATATGTATATACTATAAACGATGTTGTTGTGACGCGCCTACTCTTCTTAGGTAGCAACTACCAACTACCAGGCGACTTCCTGCACAACACGCTTTAAATGTTTAATTAATTCCATAATAAATGTTGCATCCTTAGCCTCAATAGAGGTTTAAGCGAGCACAAAGTAACGCCATTAACACCAGAAAATTTCTGCTTTAGCTGTGTCTGTAAACATATGTATATGTACGCGTATGTGGTCTTATAGGTAGCACACTACCTGGTGTGCAGCAGACACAATTTCTTTCTCTATGTCATCAGGTGCTAAATTTTTTCTTACCTATTTATATGCTTTCAACTGCGCGTACACGTACATATGTATTTGCTCAACTTATAAGTACATATATGTAAATGGGTTTGTATTTGTATATTCCTCTAGCAGGTGAGGGCTCAAACTAAATTGGGTGACTCCATTACAGTGCATTGACGTTACGTTGTCGCTTCTGCTAGTCGCTGCTACATACAACTGTGCCGCGCATAGTCTGACACTTCAGTGTTGTTGTTGTCGCATGTTGAACAGCTTCTGATGACTACGACACTAA
Source organism: Neoceratitis asiatica (assembly GCA_030068015.2). Lineage (NCBI taxonomy): Eukaryota > Metazoa > Arthropoda > Insecta > Diptera > Tephritidae > Neoceratitis > Neoceratitis asiatica. The sequence goes on from CM061527.1 coordinate 38,774,398, forward strand.
GGCGTTCTTCTCGTCGACAATTTTCCTGCGGCAGTGTTCCCATTGCCTGGTGCTTGCCTTGGTGTTTTCATTCACCGCATTGTTATTTGCTATCGCTTGAGGGCGAAATGGTGTGTATTAACCCGTTCGTATGCGAGTAAGTATACATACGTACATGTATGTATAATTATACTCTCACCTCTACTACAATATATTTGTGTGTATGTAACATATGTGTACACACGTACTTGCAAATAATAGCTCCAGCACTCTTTTTAATGACTTTATTCTTTCACTTTCTTTGTCTTTCCATTTTTCGTACAAAATCATATTCAGTCAAAAGTGGTTAGGAAATCTTGAAACCTGAGAGTAAAAACAACAAAAATATTCGCATACCATTTATTGGAGTTACTTCCTTTTAAAGCGATTTATTGTCTACTATATTTAAATATAATACAAAATTCAAATTCGTATATTTGTATACTCGTATATTGTGTAACTAAAAAAATAATTTGAGTAATTTTGTCTAATACTCATTGATTATTATTATCAATAACACTTTGCTATTTTTCGAGTAGTTTCATAATTTCATCAGTATAGAACTTCTGCGATTTATCAGCGAAGAAATTGGTCAAATAATTTTCCGCGGCTTTTCGGTTGGCCACCTTTTTATTTTCAAGAGAGTTTTGCATAGGTCGAAACAAATTGTAGTCAGATGGTGCAAGGTTCGGTTATTTGGTGGATGCATCAAAACTTTCCCACGTAGCTTGCAATTTTTATGATCAAAAATCATCACATAATGCTTTTTTGTTCCGTATAAACAATAAGTCCACTTTACTGGAAGATTTTCTGGATTTCAATGAAGCCTTCCAGAAAATATGAACAAAATAGGCTGAGTGGTTTCGATACATACTGACAAATTTCAATTTCAGATATATATATATACATATTTTATTAAAAAAATGAAAATATCCATATGTAAGGAGACTTAATTTTCTCAAATTATATCTACATATATAAAATTCTACTGTCATAGTTTTTGTCCTCGAACTCCTCCAAAACGGATAAACAAATTTTAAAGAAACTTCTTATATAAAGGGTAATCCAAGTAGAGGTGCTTTTTTCAATAGCCTTTTTGTGACAGATCACGCGTGATGCGTATCAACCTGTCATGTTATTTTTGTTCAGTTTTGTTTGGCATTTCATCATGGAAAGACTTACGCCTCAACAAAGTTTACAAATCACTCAACTTTATTACGACAATTCACGTTCTGTGAAAAATGTGTTTCGCACACTTCGCTCAACTTATGATCAAGATAATCGACCTACTGAGCGTACTATTCGCAACACCATCACCTATCTTGAGACCCAACGTTCACTATTGGATAATATTCGACCGAATAGACAACGTCCAGCGCGGGCTGGTGAAGAAAATATAGCGACCCTAGGCGGAAAGTGTACACGAAGACTGTGGAGAGTCGATTCGGTGCCGTTCGCAGCAACTCGGACTTACGTATGGAACGACGTGGCGCATTTTACGTCGAGATCTTAAATTGAAAGGGTACAAAATACAGCTTATGCAAGAACTGAAGCCGGCCGACCTGCCCAAGCGACACCGCTTCGCTCTATGGGCCCTTGAAAAGTCCCAAGAGTATCCGACGTTTTCGAGTCAAATTTTGTTTAGCGCTGAGACTAATTGCTGGCTCAATAGATATGTAAACAAGCAAAATTGCCTTAACCTGAAGAGATTCTAGACTGCCATTTCATCCAGAAAAAACAACGGTTTGGTGTGGTTTGTTTGCCGGTGGAATCATCGGTCCGTATTTCTTCAAAAAGTGATGCCGGCGAGACGTAGCCGTCAATTACGACCGTTATCGTGCCATGATAACCGACTATTTGGTTCCCGAAATTTGAGCTCGTGATCTCCGTGATATTTCGTTTAAAAAAGATGGCGCCACTTCCACACATCGCATCAATCAACGGATTTATTGAGAGAGCACTTCGGTGAGCAGAAAATTTCACGTTTTGGTCCGATCGATTTACCACCAAGATTGCATGATATCACACATTTAGAGTTTTTCCTGTGTGGATATCTATAGTCTAAAGTATATGTGGACAATCTCACTTCGATTCAGGCCTTGGAGCAAAACATCACGCATGTCATTCGTCAGTTACCAGTCGAAATGCTCGAACGAGTAATCGAAAATCGGACTCAAAAGATGGACCATCTGAGATGTAGACGGGGCCAACATTTGAAAGTGATAATCTTCACAAAATAAATGGCAAAGAACGGTCTTTCGAATGAAAATAAACATTCCTCATTAAATTTGAATTTTTGTGTTTTTGTTTCTTAAAAAAAAAAAAATAGGGAACATCAAAATGGATCACCCTTAACATTTGTTAGGTCTGCGAATAGGTTATTATGTATTTTCCTGACCAGTAAGTGGACCAGGGACTGACCTATTCTAAAACAATCGTATTTATGATTCGATTTACTTAAAATTTGGTAAATAGGTAGCTTTTTGCTTAGATTTGCAGGAACACTATTTTTTCCTGAGTGGATCAGGCCGAAAAACGTACTTATAGTTATTTTGGCATGAAATGCTTTCTTCCAGGAAGTGGACCGATATATTAGAGAAAATGTGTATATTAAAAACATTTGGATACAAGAATTTTTTTGGATTTGTTTAGAAATTTATAGAATTCTGTCTTAATTCATTTTTCCATTAATATAATTTTTAAAGTGATTTTATAAATTTTACAGATCAAAAGTTAAAAATTTGAAGGAAAAAAAATTAGGATTTGTTAAAAAGTTTGTTAAATTTTAGCTTAAATAATTTTTCTTTTAATAAACTTCAATATATAGTTTTAAACATATGGCTTCAGTAAATTATCCGAAACTGAATTTATTAAACCAAAAAGTATTTCGAATTAAATTCGTTTTCCTTTATTCATTGTTAAAAAACTAACTTAGAACCTAAAATTTTATTCTCAAAATTAAAAAAAAATTATATAATAAAAAAATGTTTGGTTTTAATTTTCATTAATAAATTTTTAACTAAATTTTGTCACTAAAAAATTTACACAAATTTATACTTTTTAACCAATGCAAATAAATATTTATTAATTTTTCTCTATGCAAAACTTTAATGACTTCTTTTCAAATCAATACTAACGGGAATTTTGAAAACCAAGTTTAAATTTTGAAAATTTTGTTAGTTTCTTAATTGAATTTAAGTTAAACTATTGCGTATGCATTTAGTGTTTTTTAATATTTTTTTTCATGAAAAATAATTATGGTGAATAAATTTTTAATTTACACACTTATGTCATAACATCCTCGAAATATGTTGCTTTTCATACCTTCACCGATTGTATCAGAATCACGAGCTGAGTTGATTTAGGTCATACCCCTTTGTCCATCCGTCTGACCGTCTGTTTGAAAGCAAACTAGTCTTTCAATTTTTGATAGGAAACGATCATTTGTCGAAACCGGTCGGACGGACCACTATAGCCTACAGAAAAACCTGCTTTTTTAAATTCGAAAATCCGTCATAAAGTACCTATGAAAGTGAAATTCGGTACACTACTCATACGCAGGTAAATTCTGAAAATCATCGAAATCGAACGAATATAACACTTAGTTCCCATATACCGATATATTCAGATGTCAGGTTTTGGTCAAAACTCAGTCAAAAAAGCATTTAGGCACATGAAATTTGGAATTATTCACAAATATTATGAATATTGTGGTGAAAATCATCGAAATCAGAATACTATATTATATAGCTCCCATACAACCGAGTTGTTCAGATATGAGATTTTTGGTAAAAATTCAGCCAAAATAGCATTTAAGAGCATGAGATGTGGTATGCTATAGACGTGGATTCAAGTTCATATTGACACTGAAAAGTATCAAAATCGAATTTTGCAATTTGCAATAAATTTGATATATTCATGAAAGGTATAAAAACTTCGGTATGGCCGAAGACAGCCACTCCTTATTGTTTTATTACTATTATAATTATTATTTTTTGCGTCTTTATGCTCTTATTTTACTATACTCCGCTGTATCTGTTGCTGTTTTTTCTTGCCTTTCTTGAGCACTCCCTCAAAGTTCTTATGGCCGCAAATAAAGGAAGAAAGGGAAAAGCAAAAACTCTATCGCAGGAATGCTGAGTACCCACTTGCATACATACTTATACATGCCATTACTTGAATGTCTATATGTGTATGTTAGGGGATTGCGCCTGCATTCCATATGTGTCATATGTGTAGCACATATTTATAGACAAACTTACTACCTTTGGCGCCACATTCCGCCACATACTTGCAATGTACTACGGGCGCGAACAACTTCGTTTCCAGAAACACGTACTTACATATATGCCTGCATTACACTAAGCACACTTGGCATTTGAGGTGGAATAGTTTATTTTAATTTTTTTTTTTTTTTTTAGTTTTTGTCTGCCTCAACTATTTCTTGGTGACAAGTGCAGTAAGTCTACTACGCACACGTGTATCTGCCGCACATATATTTGTATATAATCATATGTATATAGATCTTTATCACTACATAATTCAAGCACGGTTCTTCCCATTATGTACATACATATATGCCACTCTGAATTCCCCTTTGTAGTGAGTTTCTTTTTCTGAAGTTCTTTGCTGAAAGCCTCAACTATGCGCCGCTTGTCTAATTGCCAGTTGCCATGGCGTTGTAAGTGACTTTTGCTCTACAACTTCATACCTTTTAGGTGTATTTGTATGTGTGTAATTTCTTATGGTATACTAAAAAGACACACATGCATACATATATATGTTTTTACGTACTAAACATTAAACACATTTCAGTCATTATCATAGTTACCATTACACATGTATACAAGCATAATTACTTTATAGAGTATGTTATGTACGGGTGTATATGTTCGTGTTTGTGTGGCGAAAGTGTTCGCCTCGAGTATTATATAATTATGATAAAGGTGTATTTCACATATACGAGTACATATGTGTTACATATATGTGTGTCTAAGTGGATTGCTATCAGGGTTTGCCACATTTTCTTATGAAATGATTTAAAAATCATTAGAAACTAGTTATGTGCGTTTGTTGATGGCACTTAAAAGCGACTATCACGTAATTGTGAAATATTGTCTGCGATCTATAAGAGGGCAGTTATGTGCGTTTTTTAATTTATGAAAGGATTTAGATTTTTTTTTCATTTTTAGTGATTAGCAGTAGCAAATTCAAATATATATAACTATTTTAAAGATATATCCCGTCTACTTTTACCGAAATCTGGCGGTCCGATATATATAAAAAATTAGAATTAAATTTTAGAACTATATATAAAGGGTGACCCATTTCGAGATTCCATACTTTTTCAAAAGAAAAAAAATTAACACAGAATATTCAAATTTAATGGGGAATGTTTATTATCATTCGAAAAAACATTCTTCGGCATTTATTTTTCGAAGATTATCTCTTTCAAATGTTGGCCGCGGCTACGTCTCAGATGGTAAATCCGTTTAGTTCAATGTTCGATGACTCGTTCGAGCATTTCAACTGGTAACTGGCGAATTATACGCGCGATACTTTGCTCCAAGGCCAGAATCGAAGGGGGGTTGTTCGCATAGACAGACTTTAGACTTTACATATCCCCACAGGAAAAAGTTCAACGGTGTGATATCACGCGATTTTGGTGATCAATCGACCGGGCCAAAACGTGAAATTATCTGCTCACGGAAAAGTTCTCTCAATAAATCCATTGGTTAATGCGATGTGATGGAAGTGGCACCGTCTTGTTGAAACCAAATTACGCAGAGATCACGAACTTCAATTTCAGGCATCAAATAGTCGGTTATAATGGCGCGATTACGGTCCCTATTGACGGTTACGTTCTCACCGGCGTCATTTTAGAAGAAATATGGACCGCTGATTCTACCGGCCCACAAACCACACCAAACCGTTGTTTTTTCTGGATCAAATGTCAGCTTTTGAATCTCTTCAGCTTTCTTTTCATCGCAAATGCGGAAATTTTGCTTGTTTGCATACCCATCATCATCGCTGAACAAAATTTAATTTAAGATCTCGACGTAAAATGCGCCAAGTCGTTACATACGTCAGTCAGAGTTGCTGCGAACGTAGGCGAATCGACTCTTCACGGTCTTCGTGGACACTCTCAGCTACGACCGCTATATTTTCTTCACTGCGTGCTGGACGTGGTATATTTGCAGAACGTGAATTTTCGTGCTAAAGTTGAATCATTTGTAAACGTTGTTCAGGCGTAAGTGTTTCAATGATGAAATGTCAAACAATACTGAATAAAAATAACATGACAGCTTGACACGACTCAGGCGTGGTCAGTCGAAAAAAGGATATTGAAAGAAGTACCTCTACTTGGATCACGCTTTATTAAAAAAATTAAATAAATCTTAAAAGTATATGTATGTACCTATATGGGTGCATAATTTGATTCGTATACCATAATATCACTATCTGAAGCTATAAAAGTTACTTACAGTTCAAATTAATGGCATATACTGAGAAAGACGCACAATGGCAATAGCTTTTCAATACATTTTCTGAAAATTTGAATAATGTAATAATAATCAAGTTACGCCATCTCTTCGCACGAAAAAATTAACAGACGCAATTATCCTTGAATCAATCAAATTTATGTTGCGTCTTGATGTTTTTCCAAGAGTTTCTGACTCAAAGCACGCACTATACTCCACTCAGCTGTTGTGATTGAAAATATATAGATCGACAAGTGCTTCAGGGGGATTTTAATTAAGTTAATAAGGCTTGAATGCCGTTGCGTATAAGTAGCTTTTTTTGGACTGATTATTAATTGGATTTTCTACAAATAGTTTCTATTCTTGTGATATTAGAAAATTATACTGAGCGATATGCAAAGTTACTTTGAAAAAAGTAAGTCTTCAACCACAACTGTAACATAATAACTCAACGAATTCGGACAAAATAACTTGTCTTCCAATTTGTGGATCAATTAATGCAGCGAATTCACCAAAGCAGTTAGTTATTGGATAAAACAACTCGTAAGCATACTAGTCCAAAGCGTACTGAGAAAATACTGATGATGAAGCTGAAAATGTGCTCGAAAATCCATAAATATCAATTCGACGCTGCACTTATTTGGGTAGAATTTCCCATAACGGCTCAAGCTCAAGTGGTTTGACAGTTCAATCGCTTCGCTCTGAGCGCTGAAGATTACTTGACATAAAATGAGTATTTTTAGCGAAAAAATAAGGTGTTTTCGATGAAGCTTAGTATCAACAAAACTGCCACACTTGAAGTTCATGAAAAAACACATCGAACACAACCCTTCTCAACGAGCTACTGGCTGGTACGGCAGGGAATATTTGTAATCAAATGTTGAACAGAATGACATGGACGATGTGTGGTATCAACAGGATGGCGCTACGTGCCACACAGTTAACTTTACGGTGAATATTTTACGTACTCGCATAATTAGCTAAAGCGTCGCTGATAACAGGCCTCCTTGAAGTTGTAATTTCACTCTGTTGGACTATTTTTTTGTGAGGACTCGTTCAAAATAAATGCTATGTCAATCATACAAAGACGATTCAAGACATTAAACACGAAATTGAAGTCACCATTGCCGTCATGGAGAGCAACACAATCTGTTGAAAACTTAAGTTGGCAGAATGAATGCCACAAGCCTAGCCTTGGCAGCCATGTAAACAAAGCGGAGATCATTCACGTCAATCAGTATGTAGAGATATTATAATAATAAAAATCCTTTTTTTATAAGAAGTTCATAATATATATTTCTAGTGGCCATCCGCATTTATATTTGGCAGTATGAGAGAGTCGTCCACAATAGCCGAGCGGTTAGCATTGCGCACTACAATTGGGAAGCACTGGATTCGAGTCTAAGTTAGATGAACATCCCAGATTATACAAAATGAGTTTTTCTAATTGCGTTCGCCCCTCAGCAGACGATGTTAAGCCATCCAGGTGTATTTATGACATGAAATAAAACTTCCTCAAAAAAATGCATCGGCCATGCCGAGGCGGCTTAGAATAAACTGTTGGTCCCATGCTTTTTCGTGGTTTTTTGGCCAAAAACAAAACCCTTAATCATGCCTCAACCATCGTATTCACCAGATTTGGCTCCCTGCGACTTTTTCCTATTCCCAAAACTAAAAACAAACCAATGAAAGGAAAGCGTTTTACCACAATTGATGACAATCGAGTCAGAATCGAAGAAAGAGCTGATGGCCATACTGAAAAGCGCATTTCAGAAGCGCTTCGAAGATTGGAAAAACCGTTGGCAAAAGTGTATTATATCCAAGGGGGACTACTTTGAAGGAGACAAAATAGATATTGATGAATAAATAAGTACTTTTCAAAAAAACTCAAAATTCACCTTTTCCTCGTATATATATAATATATATATATATATAAGTATATGTTGATTGCTTTAAAAGAAAATATAAGTTAATTTTTTTTAAGAAACCTATAAAGAGTAGTAGAGGTACTTTTTTTAATAGCCTTTTCTTTTTGACAGATCACGCGCGAGTCGTGTCATGTTATTTTTGTCCAGTATTGTTTGGCATTTCATCACGGAAGTACTTACACCTAAACCATGTTTCCTTTATTACGAAAAATCACGTTCTGTAAAGAATGTGTTTCGCGCGCTTCGCTCAACTTATGGTCAACATAATCGGCCTACTGGGCGTACACATCACCCATCTTGAGACTCAGGACTCATAATTGGATAATTTTCGGCCGAATAGACCACGTCCAGCACGCAGTGAAGAAAATATTGCGGCCGCAGCTGAGAGTGTACACAAAGACCGTGGAGAGTCAATTCAGCGCCGTTCGCAGCAACTCGGACTGAGGTATGGAACAACTTGGTGCATTTTACGTCAAGTTCTTAAATTGAAACTGAAGCCGCTCGGCCTTCACAAGCGACATCGCTTCGTTCTGTGAGCTCTTAAAAAGTCCCAAGAAGATCCGACGCTTTTGAGCCAAATTTTGTTCAGCGGTGAGGCCAATTTCTGGTTCAATGGGTATGTAAACAAGCAAAATTTCTGCATTTGGAACGAAGAGCGACCTGAAGAGATTCAAGAGCTGCCATTTGATCTGAGAAAATACAACGGTTTGGTGTGGTTTGTGGGCCGGTGGAGTTATCGGTCCATATTTCTTCAAAAATGATGCCTTTGAGAACGTATCCGTCATTGGCAACCGTTATTGCGCCTTGATAACCGACTATTTGTTGCCTGAAATTGATCTCTGCGTGATCTACTCGACGGTTGGTTTCAACAATACGGCGCCACTTCCCACAAATCGTATCAGTCAATACGATTTATTAAATCAATGGATTTATTAAAAGAACCCTTCGGTGAGCAGATAATTTCACGTTTTTGGCCGGTCGATTGGCCACCAAGATCGTGTGATATCACACCGTTACACATTTTCCTGTGGGGATATGTAAAGTCTTAAGTCGATTCAATGTCTTGCAGCAAAACATCACGCGTATCATTCGCCAGTTACCAGTCGAAATGATCGAACGAGTCATCGAAAATTGGACTCAACGGATGGACCATCTGAGACGTAGCCGCGGCCAACATTTGAAACAGATAATCTTCAAAAACTAAATGCAAAATAATGTTTTTTAGAATGATAATAAACATTCCCGATAAAATTTGAATTTTCTGTGAAATAGATCTCCCTTGAATCAATCTTAGATCTCGATTTTGGCTCTTCTTTTTGTATTTAAGATAAACAATTTTATGCAATCTTTGTTTGTGAATATATTTATATATATATTTGTCGGTTGTATTCTTTTAAATTCTATTAAATTCAAAGAAGAAAACCGGTTTGCCAGTTATATATAAATATACATACATATGTATGAATCTGTTAGCGAGTGAGCTTTTAAATCGCGCGTATTTGATTAAAATCCCCAAAGAGCTTAATTATGCCAATCAATAGATATGTGCATGCATATATACTTACAGATCCAATTAATTAACCAAATGGATTTGAGTTTATCAGCAAATGTTTTAGGTGTCTGCAAGTAAAAGCAGTGAGTATTAGGGAGGGTCTATTTATTAAAAAAAATTAAATATGTCAGGAAATTCGAAGAATGGTAAAAAGCATATTTGAAAATAAGTTTTGATTACATGTGAAATAAATAAGAAATAAATATTAATATATAATATACAAAAAAAAGTTGACTAATTATTTTTGCTATTAACTCAATTGATACTAAACTGGTTTAACTTATTTAAAAAAAATTTTTATGGCTAATATATATTAACCCGAAAAAAAAATTCTGAAATACCTTTCTGAGAATTGCCAGACATTTTTAGGGCACCAATATTAAATTTTCCTCCCTAATATTACTAATTATAGATGTGCATACGACTATATCACATAAACCTCAGACGTTCTAATAAAAACATATATACAAATATATATGCTATAGTAAATTAATTTTATAGCTGTCATTTACTATGATAATAGCACATTTTGGTGATTTAATAAATTACTGACTGCCACCTGGCTTTGAAGGACTGAGATTAGAAAACCATTAATACAACGGGAAATTATATGGGAGTATAGGAAAATATGTAATTATTAATAAAAATATTTATATTACTTACAGGAAAATTGTATTTAAATGAATGACTTCTGAATTAATTCGAAATACTGATTTACAATTATTTTCTGAATATGTTTTTGTGGTAGTTACTAGTTCAGGGCTACCCAGTTTAGGTAAAAATAATATAAAAAATTATAATAAATTTTTAAACACATTTTCTTGTTTCTCTGTCTCTCTCTCTCTCTCTCTTTCTCTCTTTTTTTTCCACACAGATGGTTACCAAAATCAGCAATGCGGCCAGTGGGGCCTGACGCCTCGCACACCGATTGCATACTAGTTGTTGGTGTTTCCCGTCCGAAATTAGCTGTAGTTTTTCTAACGATTATGCTAATCTCATTATTCCTCACCTTTCATGTGCTCTACGATAGCGCCGTCTATAATATACAAGCCGCACAGGCCATAACCGAACGTCATCGATTGCGCTTGCTAAGCAGTGCTAGCGGTAGTGGTGGTGGTGTTGGTATTGGCTCTAGTAATATGAACAGCAATCATTTACCAGAATTTATTAAGCCCGCCGCCGCAGCGTTAGCCGCAATACCCTCCTCGAATCAGATAAGTCATCCAATGGTATTTCCATCGAATCGTGTGCACTTCCCAAAAACGAGTCGACGTTTGCCCCAGGTTAGTGAATGCAAATAGAATTTTTTTTTAAATTTCGTTTTATTGAATTCAATTTATGTTTATATTAAATTAATTTATTTTATTTTATTTTGCTTTATTTTATGTTTTCTTGTTTATTATATTTTATTTAATATTTGAAAAGTTTATTTTATTTTATTTTAATTTATTTTATTTTATTTTATTTTATTTTTTAATTTAATTTTTTTTATTTTTTTTTTTATTTAATTTAATTTTTTTTTCCATTTTAGTTTATTTTATTTAATTTCGTTTATTATATTCTTTATTATTTTATTTTATTTTATCTTTTTATTATTTTTCTATTTTAGTTTACTTTATTTTATTTATTTTTCATTTTCTTTATTTTATTTTATTTTCGTTTTTTAATTTTTTTTTGTATTTTTTTGTGTTATTTTATTTTAATTTATTTTATTTTATTTTATTTTATTTTATTTTATTTTATTTTATTTTATTTTATTTTATTTTATTTTATTTAATGTTATTACATGTTATATTATTTTATTTTTTTTAGTATATTTTATTATAGTTCATTTTATTCCATTTTATTTTATTTTATTTAATATTAATTTATGTTATTTTATTTTATTTTATTTTATTTTTTAATTTTATTTTATTTTATTTTTATTTTTTTAATTTTATTTTTTTTTATTTTTTTCATTTTAGTTTATTTTATTTAATTTCGATTATTATATTCTTTATTATTTTATTTTATTTTATCTTTTTATAATTTTTCTATTTTAGTTTACTTTATTTTATTTATTTTTCATTTTCTTTATTTTATTTTATTTTCGTTTTTTAATTTTTTTGTATTTTTTTGTGTTATTTTATTTTAGTTTATTTTATTTTATTTTATTTTATTTTATTTCATTTTATTTTATTTTATTTTATTTTATTTAATGTTATTACATGTTATATTATTTTATTTTTTTTAGTTTATTTTATTATAGTTCATTTTATTCTATTTTATTTTATTTTATTTAATATTAATATATGTTATTTTATTTTATTTTATTTTATTTTTTAATTTAATATTATTTTATTTTAATTTTTTTAATTTTATTTTATTTTTATTTTTTTTCATTTTAGTTTATTTTATTTAATTTCGTTTATTATATTCTTTATTATTTTATTTTATTTTATCTTTTTATAATTTTTCTATTTTAGTTTACTTTATTTTATTTATTTTTCATTTTCTTTATTTTATTTTATTTTCGTTTTTTAATTTTTTTGTATTTTTTTGTGTTATTTTATTTTAATTTATTTATTTTATTTTATTTTATTTTATTTTATTTTATTTTATTTTATTTTATTTTATTTTATTTTATTTTATTTTATTACATGTTATATTATTTTATTTTTTTTAGTTTATTTTATTATAGTTCATTTTATTCTATTTTATTTTATTTTATTTAATATTAATTTATGTTATTTTATTTTATTTTATTTTATTTTTTTCATTTCATTTTATTTTATTTTAAATTTTTTTATTTTTTTTATTTTTTATATTTTTTTTTCATTTTAGTTTATTTTATTTAATTTCGATTATTATATTCTTTATTATTTTATTTTATTTTATCTTTTTATAATTTTTCTATTTTAGTTTACTTTATTTTATTTATTTTTCATTTTCTTTATTTTATTTTATTTTCGTTTTTTAATTTTTTTTGTATTTTTTTGTGTTATTTTATTTTAATATATTATATTTTATTTTATTTTATTTTATATTATTTTATTTAATGTTATTACATGTTATATTATTTTATTTTTTTATTTATTTTTTTTAGTTTATTTTATTATAGTTCATTTTATTCTATTTTATTTTATTTTATTTAATATTAATTTATGTTAGTTTATTTTATTTTTTTTCAGTTTATTTTATTTAATTAATTTTTTTCATTTTACTTCATTTTATTTTATTTTAATTTAATTTAATTTGTTTATTTTTTTTAGTTCATTTTATTATATTTTATTTTACATTTTTCATTTAATTTTTTTCATTAATTTTTTTATTTTTATTTAGTTTATTTATTTTCATTTTAACCTATTTTTTTGTTTGTTTATTTATATTTAACTAAGCTATGCCCATTTAATTACGTTAATCAAAAATTCTTTATTTCCAGGCCCTCATCATCGGTGTTCGAAAATGTGGCACTCGTGCCCTTCTAGAGATGCTCTATCTCCATCCTCGCATACAAAAAGCTGGCGGTGAAGTACATTTTTTCGATCGTGATGAAAACTACATGAAAGGTTTGGAGTGGTATCGCAAGAAAATGCCGCACTCTTTCCGTGGACAAATTACGATTGAGAAAAGTCCGAGTTACTTTGTATCACCAGAGGTAAGTGTTTTTATGAGAAAAGTTCTAGAAATTACAAAAGTGTAACTAATTAAATATTTTATCGACTGACAAGAAGCTAAATGAGAGCAGAGATTGTCAAAATTCTAAGTAATAAACTTTGTACTCGATTAGTTAGCATCTATCATTTCTATTTTTATTTCTCTCTACATTTAATTAAATTTCTTTTTTCAACTTTGTCGTTTTATAACTGTCATTACTTCCTCTTTTCTATTTTCTTTTTTGGCTCGCAAACTTTTAATGTTTCAAGTTAATTCTGTACATTTTTTCTACTCTCATTTATTTATGTACGCCTTCAGACCATATTTCAAACTGTTGCAAAGTTGAAAGTAACTGTTAATTACGAAGTAACTTTCTGATTGTTTATGATTTTTGTGTGTCATATGTGTCACGAGAACTTGTTCCTTTTGAATGCGGAAGTAATTATATCGAATTTACTATCTATAGATAATTACTGATTTTCATATTAACAGAAGTTTTTCGAATTTTTTCCCTGTTACTTTTGTAATACATATATATATTGTATTGATGAATAATGTAAAGGATAATAAATGTTTAAATGAGGTCAGCACCTCATTAAATATCGATACAAAGAAATCAATTACTATTATATATTGTGGTGTAGATTAAGTTCGGAGACTAATTAAATTGGAGGAAAAAGTAATTGTCATATATTTTGTGGCGTGAGAGTAATAACTGTTCATAAAAATGCATTAGTCATTATTAAATTATGCATTTATGTACAGATTATATATATATATATCAACTCCAAAACATTACCTTAATCATAGCATTGGTGATCACATTACATATTTTCTATTTTGTACATACTTAACTGGTCTGAACTGCTCACGATCTTAAATAAATTGATCATTGAAAGTAAAAAATTGATAATTGTGAAAAATTTTCAATTTTTAAAAAGTCTGATTGACCTAAGATAAATCTAGATTTGTTTCTTTAAGACGTTAGGTGGGTTTCAGAGGTTAAAAAAAAGAAATTTTCGCAATTTTTTTTATATATACAATCATATATTTTATTCAAACAATTCACCATATCAGAGCTACATATTTTGACAGTATTTTGTGAAGTTTTTATTTCAAAAATCCGAAAACTCAGCCGCTGGTACTTCATCTCCCTTGACATTTCAAAAGAAAATGCTCTCGCCGTGGACAGCGCAACTCATTCTTGGTTCATCTAGAATCAAGAAATCAAAAATATTTCGTTAGTACATGGATAAAATCTTGGATGAAGGGAAAAGCAAAAAAATAAAATTTGAATTTTTGACAGATTTTGAACAAAAAACACATTTTTTTTATCAAATTTTCGTCATGCATTGACCCGAAAAAATTAGTTGTAATAAAAAATTATTCATTCAATGCCTAGATATTATTATTACAAAGATGTGTGCCAATTTTGATCAAAATCGCTTTATAACTTTTCGAGAAATCGTGTCCACCGACTTAAAAAATAGAGTTTTGAGTTAAACGCGTTTAAAGTTTCAAATTGAAACAGACGTGGCCTGATGGACGGAACTTCCAAAGGGTCTATCCCTTAGAATTTTACTCCGATCGATTTGAAATTTTAGGAGAATATTTTAAATATTTTTTACAATTTAATAAGATAAAATAAATCGATTTTTTAAATTTTTCAAATCCACCTTAAACTCATTAACTGTTACATCAAATAAATGCATTAGAAAATCTTCAAAAATGTAAAAATTATAATTAAATTTTTAGCTGCTAGCAGTTTTTGATTTACTGTAGATGTAGGACCAGTTACTCGCAGCAACAAAGTTTGAACTTTAAGGTCGGTATGCCCCACTAGCGAAAACAAAACTCATATATTTCGTGGATGGAAAAATGTAGTAGGCACGGAATTTCGAGAGACGATTTTCTATTATGAACAGCTCTTTACATAGGAAGAAGACATGCAAACGTAAATAAACAAATCGAAAAACATAAGTAGAGCGAGGTAAATATTTGTCGCTGATTATGTAATCTTACTTTTTTCATGGCTGAATAAATAACTAAATAAAACTTTTTGAAATTGATGAAAAACTAAAAACATTACATAAATTTCTTTATAAGCTTCCTTCAATATATTTGAAAATTTGTCTTCCTCTTGTTTCTCACGAAATATATATGAGGCTATTTATTTCGCTCGGAAACCTGTGTCGCCGAGCGTTCGTATTTGTTTAAACACTTTAGATATTGACAGTGGAAAATGGAGTTTCTTTTTCGTTCGATGTGCATACTGCTTCGTAAAAACGTTTTCGCGCATCGTTTTTTTTTGCACTTTTTTTATATGGAGTTTTTGGATTTCGTAAGAGCTGCATACCGACCTTTATGCTGAGATCTTCTCTAAAAAGCGATTTGAAGAGCAGGTAGGAATATCTACTTAACATGGCTGTGCTGTACGCAGATTTAGAGTACTGGTGAAGACTGAAGTGATAGGATGAGCAAAGCAATGGTGCATTGTTTTTTTTTTGTGAATGTATGAATGGCGTATTTTCTATAGCTATGGTACCAGTAAATGACAAAGAAATACATAATAAGCATCCAGGCAAAGTTTTTAGGATGAAAAAGTATTCTTGAAACATTGCAGAGCTCAAATGAGCACCTCGATGCCTCAATAAGGACAGTAAAACTTTTTGCCGATAATTTTTGAAAAAAAAAATTGTTTTGTAATTTTTTGAATTTTTTTTGTTAATTTTGAAAACTTTTGTTTCAAGGGTTAATTTGTAATCAGCCAAATCAAGAAACAATGAACTGGTATTTTCTATCTGCAAGTTACCAAAGTAGATTCTGTAAGTCCTGAGCATGTAATCGTCGAACTATTATCATTAAAGAGGAAAAATTTTCTTGAACGAGTTTTGGACCCCAGTGAGAAGAATTTGTTTACTCGTAGCTCGACTTCAAAGCTCTATTTCTACTATATTGAATCATAACCGTCTGGGTCTCAACGAAAGTCGACGAATGCTGAAGGTAAATGCAAATGATTTAAGTAGCGGAGAGCTGTAGTTTTCAAATAAAGTTAGTTCTAAATAAAATTATAACAACATCATACATGGAGGACTTCAAAAACTTTTCTCCTTTGAATGAGTTTTATTTTCAACAATATTCCCACATCCCTTCATTGTTCGTCCATTTTCGTATTTTTAAAACCAAAAAAATAAGAGAAAAATCAAAACTAATCCAGTGATACTTCTCATCAAGCCAAGTTTCAACTGTATTTTTTCCCTTCAATAAGCCATATTTTATCAACACGTAAAATTTCTTTTTATCCATTGTTTTCCCAATAACAAAAGTTGGTCCACTCAAAATGCTATAATTCTCAGAGCAATGCTCCAACAGCTATCAAATTTACACGCTTGTACACTTATCTTTTTATGGCTAACACAAAATCTATACGTACGAGGTGTGCCAAAAGAAAAGGTGAATTTTGAGTTTTTTGAAAGGTACTTATTTATTCATAAATATCTATTTTGTCCCCTTCAAAGTAATCCCCCTCGGATATAATACACTTTTGCCAACGCTTTTTTTAATTCTCGAAATACTTATAAATGCGCTTTTCGATATCGCAATCAGCTCTTTCTTCGATTCTGACTTGATCTCATCAATTGTGGTAAAACACTCTCCTTTCACTGGTTTCTTTAGTTTCGGAAATAGGAAAAATCCACAGGGAGCCAAATCTGGTGAATACGGTGTTTGAGGCATGATTACGGTTTTGTTCTTGTACAAAAAATCACGAATAAGCATTGATGTGTGAGCTGGTGCATTATCGTGATGCAGAATCCACGATTTGTTTTTCCAAAATTCCGATCGTTTGTAATCAAAGGAAACAGTGAGCGAAACCTTAACCTTTTCCTTTGAACATAACTCGTATTTAATTCTAGTAGAGCCATCTACTTTCCAGTTGAGCTCTTACTCGGTTGCAGTGTAGGGAACAGGTGATTAGTCTTTCCCCGCATACCTTTGAATCATTTATATGCGAATTTAGGTTTAAATTAAGTTAAGAATATATACTCATTTCCCCTTTGGCGCGTTGAAAGATTAATCTGCATTTCTTTTAAATATTATTTGCCAGTACTTATCCAATTAAAGCATTCAATCGATATATATGAATTTTCAATGTGTGAATTCATAACATTTCGGTAGTTAAGCTTATTAACAGTTTTGTATTAACTGTTTAATTTAAAATTAACCACTATTTGAAAACAGTTAAAATACTCCACACACAGTCCCTGAAGTGGTAAGAAAATGTGTAATTATTTTCCAAACAGCAGCGAAAGCAATGCACTCAAAATCTGCGCTGTCGAAATTTCATGCTTTAATATTTCAGTTTACAATTAAAACCGCTATTTTTTCCCACTACCTACCCTAAGCGTACATCACTGTGTTCATGTATGTATGTACGCATGAAGCATTCGTAAAGTGAAGAGTAGAAATAATGTTTGAAATTCACTGACCAACAGCATTTAAAATCTGCCACAAACATCTTCACAAATACGAGTACATACCCAATACAAGTAAAACATATACATATTCGTTGTCTATATATTTATGGTCCGGGTGTGCGTTATAACTATTACTCTTATGGCGCTTGCAGCAAGCCGCATTTTATTCTATAAATTGCATACTGTGAAAAGAGCTGCATTTATGCCTGTGTAACCGCATACGAGTATGTGTGTAAGGGTATACATGCGTGTGTGTGTGTTGGTGTATGCTCAAAGTGTCTGTTGCATGCATCATTAAAGATGAAATGAAAATTGCTGACTTAACTGGACAACAGAGTGAAATGGGTGAGATAGAAAAATTTATAAAAATATGTATAGATACTTACATATATATATGACAAATACTTGCATTAGGCTGTCCCTTGAATTTATGTTGTGCGCCTCTGTGTTTTACCAACAAATAGAGAGTTTTATGTTTTTATCTGGGACCTTTCCGGATTTTTATTACGAGCCTTACTCAGGTGAATTAAAAAGTTCTAAAACAGAAAAACACATTTTTTTTTTGCCAAACTTTATTTTTTTTTTATTCAACATAGTTCCCTTCCAGGGTAACACACTGATTATAGCGACCATCCCAATTTTCGGTACCATTCTGGTATTACAATTTGTCCTTTACTTCAAAATATCCCTAAGTTTCGGCGATCACCTCTTGATACGATCAACAATTTCTTTCCAGCGAGCATTCTTTTAAGTTCTGAGAACAGGAAATAGTCGCTGGCGGACAGATCTGGAGAATACGGTATTTTAACAACTGTTAGGTGTTCTACGGACCGTTATTTGGGGAAATTGTATGTCGCAAAGGGTGATCCAAGTAGAGGTACTTTTTGCAATAGCCTTTTTTCGACAGATCGCGCGTGAGCCGTGCCAAGCTGCCATGTTATTTTTGTTCAGTATTGTTTGGCATTTCATAATGGAAAGACTAACGCCTCGACAACGTTTACAACTCATTCAACTTTATTACGAAAAAACACGTTCTGTAAGGAATGTATTTCGGAATCGGCCTACTGAGCGTACTATTCGCAACACCATCACCCATCTTGAGACTCAGGATTCATTATTGGATACTATTCGACCGAAGAGACCACGTCCAGCACGTAGTGAACAAAATATAGCGGCCGTAGCTGAGAGTATACACGAAGACCCTGGAGAGTCGATTCGGCGCCATTCGCAGCAAGTTCAAAGAAGATCCGACGTTCCCAAGCCAAATTTTGTTCAGCGACGTGTCCCATTTCTGGCTCAATGGGTATGCAAACAAGTAAGGTTGCCACATTTGGGACGAAGAATAACCTGAAGAGATTCAAGAGCTGTCATTATACCCAGAAAAAATAACGGTTTGTTGTGGTTTGTGGGCCGGTGGAATCATAGGTCTATATTTCTTCAAAAATGATGCCGCTGAGATTTAAACGTCAATGCCGACCGTTATCGCGCCATGTTAACCGACTATTTGATGCCGCATCCATCAATAGATTTATTGAGAGAATACTTTAGTGAGCAGATAATTTCACGTTTTGGGCTAGTCAATTGGCCATCAAGATCATGTGATATCTATCACACCGTTAGATTTTTTACTGTGGGGATATGTAAAGTCTAAAGTCTATGCGGACGATCCCGCTTCGATTCAGGCCTTGGAGCAAAACATCACGCGTGTCATTCGCCAGTTACCGGTCGAAATACTCGAACCAGTCACCGAAAATTGGACTCAACGGATGGACCATCGAGACGTAGCCGAGGTCAACATTTCAAAGAGATAATCTTCAAAAATATAAATTCCAAATAATGTTCTTTCGAATGATAACAAACATTCCCAATCAATTTGAATTTACTGTGATTTTTTCTTTAAAAAAAGTAAGGTGCCTTGAAATGAATCACCCTTTATATAACAAATACTTGCATTAGGCTGTTCATCATTATAGCCACTGCTGCAATTTTGCGATAAACTTCCATGAATTTGTGTTGGGCGTCTCGATATTTTACCAACATATAATATAGAGGGTTTTATGATTTTTTTTGTGACCTTTCCGGAATTTTTGACGAGCTTTATATGTCATGTCAGAGGCACACTCGGAGGGTCGACATTCTCTGCCTACATTACGGGCGAGCGCAAATAGAAAAATAATTATTGTTTTTAATTAATTTTCCCTATATCTGTATATTTGTCTGTTCAGGTTTTGAATCGATGACCCTTCGTAGGGTAGTAGATACTGTTAGCACTCTGAAAGATAAGGATAAACCTACTATTTTAAACTCAAAAAAAAAAAAAACATTAATTATTTACCTGTTTATATTTCTAAAAAATATTTAAACATTTTAGTATGAAATTATTTATTTTATAAAAATTTGGAGCACTAGTTGATGCTCTACAGACTGCCATTTGTGAGAATTTTATGTTATATTTCTTAAATTATTTATTTATTTATTTTTCTCAAATTATTTTTGTTTAGTGCATGCTTACTTTCAAGGAAGAAGCTGAGAAAATATCTAGCACACCCTGATATACATACCTACATGCACGTAATATATTAATTTACCATTTTTTTAAGCAGCATAGTATAGAGAATGTGCTGGTGGAATGGCAACTAGTTGGATTGGGCGTTTACAGAAAATTACACAGTGCACAAAAATTCAGTTAAAAGAGAATTGCAAATGTAACCAGACGTAAATACATACCTACACTCTTACAAACAGGCTAACAAACAAGTCGCTTACATAGATATATGTATGTATGCACCGCCAGGCAGCACCAACTATACGTTCGCCAGCCAACGCGACTGACGGCATGCGATTTCAGAAACACACACACACAGCATCGTAACAATAAAGCAAAATAAACTTTAAATGTGGATTTTTTTCTTCTTTTAAATGACTTCACTGTGTGAGTGTCTGCATAAATTCTACTTATGTGTACATATGTGTGCACATAAGTGCTTATGTGTAAATGGGCTTATAAAAAAGCAGCATCTGTTAGCGTTGAAGCAACACAATTTGCCCATTTTTTCAGTTTTTCTGTTTTTTTTTGCTCTCATCGCTGGCGTTGTCCATTTGTGGTGCAAAAATTGAATTAATACAAATAAAGCACTTATACATACATAAAAGGGCTGGCTGTTGGTGAGTGCACTGCGCACTTACAGTATACTCATGCATGTATGTACATATGTTTGTGAGCGAGTGAAATAAACAAAATGAGAATTGGAAATGGCATTATTCATAAATAAAATTTAATTTAAAAGTTAAAACGAATTTAAGCAAGTGAATTTACTGCAGCGTGAGATACTTTTCTTTTGTAAATTGTACTTAAGTGCTTTATCGCTATGACTAAGTGTGAGTGAATACCCTCAATCAAATTTCGCAAAAAAAAATATTATAAGACTTAAGAGATAATATGTCTGGCTACTCGACAGTTAACATAAAGAGGGCAAATTACTCTGATTAACACTACGCGCCACGCACGCAACTTTTATTCTGATATTCATCTTCGCATCCCTTACAATCTCATGTTGCTTTTTTATGCTGCATATCATTTTGAGGTGCATTCCCAGAGCATGCAAATTATTAACATTTCTATATCGTAAACAAATAACGGAGGAGATATATTTTCCATCCCACGCAGCCTATTTTCGTTTATTAAGCATTAGAGTTATGATATTGCAAACGTGCAAATTTCTATAAAATTCCGAGAGAATCGGAGGTAGTTACAGGGGACCACAATAAAGAAAGAATAAAGTTATAATTAATAAACTAAATTCAAATAACAAAAGTTAAAAAAAAAAAGTAAAATAAAAAATAAATGAAAAAAAAAATTACAAAAAAAAGTATATTATATAAAATTATATAAATAAAAAATATAAAAAAAAAAATTAAAAAAAAAAAAATAAAATATAATAAAATAATTTAATTAAAATTAAAATAAAATAAAATAAAAACGGAGGTAAATAAAATTAAATAAAGAAAAAAAAAATAAAAATAAAATAAAAAAAATAAAAAAATAAAAATAAAACCAACAAAAAAAAATGAAATTAAATAAAAAAATAAAAAATGACATAAAGTGAAATCAAAAAAAAAAATAAAAAAAAAATAAAAAAATAAAAAAAAAATAAAGTAAAACAAAATTAAATTAAATAAAAATCAATAAAAAAATAAATAAAATAATAATAAAAAGAAACAAAAAAAAAATGAAATAAAATTATATGAAATAAAAGTATAGGAAAAAACAAAATAAAAATAAAAAATTAAAAATAAACAAAGAAAAAACCAAAAAAAAACATAGAAAAAGAAAATTTAAAAAAAAATAAAAATAAAAAAATAAAAAATAAAAACAAAAAAATAACATAAAATGAAATCAAATAAAATAAAAATTAAAATAAATAAAATTAACAAAATTAAATAATATTAAAATAAAAAAATTAAAAAAAAATTAAAAAAACAATAAATAAATAGAAATATAAAAAAAATAAGGTAGAAAAAAAAGTAAGAAAAAAAAGAATAAAAAAAAAAATTACGTAAAATGAAATCAAATAAAGTATAAAATAAAATAAGTAAAAAATAAAAAAATAAAATTAAAAAAATAAAATAAAATGAAAAATTAATTAAAATTAAACAAAAAGAAGCAAACAAAAATAAAAGTAACTAAAAAAAAAAAAATTAAAGGAAAAAAAAAATAAAAAATAAAAAATAAAAAAAGATATATTTTTCATTGAATATTTTATTATACAAGTACAACAAAGAAAAATTTGTAGAAGTGACAGCTGTTTCGGAGATCACCACATCTCCTCATCAGACTTCTTTTTGTCAGGAATCGAGCCGACGTATTCTGGCATAAAATAAAAGTAAATAAAATGAAATAAAACAATAACAATAAAATTAAAAAAAAATTAAAAAATTAAACAAAAAATAAAAAGAAACAAAAAAAAAAACAAATAAAAAATAAAATAAAAAATTAATAAAATAAAATAAATAAAATAAAATTAAATAAAAATAAATAAAATAAAACAAAAAATAAAAATAAAATAAAATAAAATGAATATAATAAATTAAAATAAAATAAAATACAAAATATAAAAATTAATATAAAAAAAAATATAAAAATAAGAACGGCTCCAATACCTATTAAACGAGGTATATTTCAAGGAGATGCTCTGAGCCCTTTATGGTTTTGCTTTGCATTAAACCCACTTTCACCTATATGAAATGAAACAAATCACGGTTTTAACATAAAAGGGCCACATTCATCTCAACATAAGCTTTCCCACCTATTTTATATATATGAAATTAAGCTACATGCGTCATATGAACGTCAGCTAAAAACATTACTAGAACTGACAGAAGACTTCTCCAGTGACATAAAAATGTTATTTTGTATATAAAAATGCCGTAGAAAGTGGTCTAATTATTATGCCAGATTTTGAGTTATCAAACAATAAGAAGATTAGTGCCATATCAGAGAATGGTACATACAAATACCTTGGCTTGACTCAAGCAAAAAGAATGCGTCACACTGAAATCGTTCAAACAACAACGAGTATGTAATGCGTGTGTAAAGCTTGCTAAAGTCGCATCTTAATGGTTTTAATCAATTCAAAGCTATCAACACATTTGCTATCCCAATTCTAATATGCGCATTTGGAACAACGAAATGGTCTGAAAACGCCAAAAGGACGAAAAGGGTATTAGTTAATAAATTTGGAGTACATCATCCGAAATCGCCGTAGCCGTAGAACGTGTTTACTTATCACGAAGAAGAGGAGGGTAAGGAATGGTAGACATCAAACATCTACACCAAAAGTATAAATACAACCTCAGGCTCTCTAAATTTAAGTGACACTTCAAAGAGTGATATTCCAACAGGCGTTCAGCATTTTCGGTCATTAATTTTGCAATGGAAAATGGATTTTGAGAAAGAAAATTCAAGCATCGCGCATTTTTGTAAAGAGCTTTAACAAATTCCGCCATGAGCCCTAATTTAATTTGCAAATGTGGAAGCATATTTTTTTCTCGTGGAACTAAAGGCTGATTTATGATATAACATCTGAAGTTAGTTGCCATAATAAATTTATGCGATATCTCTTACTCTCTTGACTGATTTTGAATAAAACCAGAAAAAATTAAAATAATAATTGTGGGTAAACCAAAGCTGTCAGCTGAGTTCATAGTTCATACTACCAACTTTACCGACAACAGATACAAACAGAGCGGCATAAAACCAAACACTACTTCTTGTTGGGCAGGGTAATATAAATTTAAAAAAAAAATTTAAAAAAATCATAAACTAAAAAAGGAATATAAAATAAAATATTGTAAATTAATTAAAATAAAATAAATGAAAAAATAAAAAATAAAATATTATAAAATAAAAAAATTAAAATAAAATAAATGAAAATCAAAAACGAAAATAAAATCAAATAAAATATAACATTGTTAATTAAACTAAAAAAATAAAATAATGTTAAATGAAACAAATTAAAATAAAAAGAAATAAAAAAAATTAAAAAACGAAATAAATAAAAAAATAAAATAAAATAAAATAATATTATATAAATTAAAATAAAATAATTTTAAATTAAATAAAGCAAAATAAACAAACAAAAAATAACCAAATTAAAAAATTAAAAAAAATCAAATAGAAAATAGAAATAAAAAAAAATAAAAAAAAATTTATAAATAAAATTAAATTAAATAAAATTAAGTGAAATATTAATACTTAAATTAAAATAAAATAAAATAAAATTAAATGAAATAAAGTAAAATAAAATGCAATAAATAATAAAATAAATTTAAAAAATAACCTAAATTAAATTAAAAAATAAAGCAAAAAAATAAGAAAAAAATATTAAAAATTAAAATAAAACAAAATAAAATAATTTTAAATTAAATAAAGTAAAATAAAATACAATAAGTAATGAAATAAAACTCAAAAAAATATATATAAAAAAATAAAAAATAAAAATAAAAAAGAATAAAAAATAAAAAAAAAAACTCAAGAAATAAAAAATAAAATAAAATAAAATATTAAAAAAAATTAAATTAAGTGAAATATTTTTAAATAAATAAAATAAAATAAAATAATTTTAAATGAAACAAAGTAAAATAATATGCAATAAGTAATAAAATACAATATAAAAAATAAAATAAAAATAAAAAATAAAACAAAAATAAAAATTAAATAAAATTAAGGGAAATATTACTATCTAAATTAAAATAAAATAAAATAATTTTAAATGAAGTAAAGTAAACTAAAATACAATAAATAAAAATATATATATATAAGAAACAAATAAACAAAATTAAATTAAATAAAATTAAGGGCAGAAATATTATTAATTAAATTAAAATAAAATACAATAACTTTAAATGAATAAAATACAATAAAAAATAAAATAAAAAAAATAAAATAAAATCAAATAACTTAAACAATTAGAACAAAATAAAAAATATTAAAATAAAGAAATTTTAATAAAAAAAATTTAGAAAAAAATAAATAAATTAAACAATTTAAAAAAAGTAATTAAAAATTTTATAATATTTTACAAAAAAAACATAGTAATATTATAAAATAAAATAAATTAATATTAAAAAAAAATAAAAAAATAAAAAATAAAAATCTAAACAAAATAGAATAGTATGATACAAACTAAAATAAAGTAAAGTGACGAAAAATAAATTAAAATATATTATAATAAAAGGAAGTAAAAAAAAAAGAAAAATTGTACTAAATTGAGTACGAGACTCGTAGCTCTTAATTTTTGGATATACATACATATTTATATGGGTATTTAAGTTAAAATGACCAAATAAGTGTATATGTATTCTTTGTACTTACAATCAAGAAACTTTTTGCTGATTATAAATTTAATATAAATATTTAGTAATTTTTATTTTTTTTGCATCTCTGTACTAGAAATATTGATTGGATGTCATTGCGCTCTAACATTCAAAAGATTTTATCATTTAGTGCGCGAGTGGCTAAACACTTTTCCATTTTTTATGAGATTATTAATCCTAGTTGTCCTTTCAATAACCGTATATAAAAACAGTAAAACGTTCGTACAAGCAGAGTTGATTTCGCTATAACCAAACGCCATATCAGATAGCTAGTGCTTTAGTTAAACAGACAGTATTTATGTAACCACATCGTCGCCCGATATCAGTTGTTAGAAGCAAAAGTATGTTGGATGTCAGTTTAGTGAATTAAATGCAGCAGAAAGTAGAAAATGGTGTTGGCCATAACTCTGGCGTAAAGTTGTAGAGATACAAAACTCCGTCATAATTTGAGAGCATCAGTTTCTCGTTGAAACATTTATTAGCACAAACTACGCACCCTCGCAGCCGTATTCACTCATTAAGTTTTTGCGACGCCTGTGTGTGTGTCATTTCGTAAGCCAGACCAAGCTTAGCACAGCTACTTAGCGAGTGGCTAAACTTTGTGTAGCAGACGCTTATCATTCAAGCAAACATATGTACCCTACTCGTATATACATACTCATATTTATACTACACTTACTCTATCTGTATATTTATGCAACACAACTGCCATATCGTGACAGCAATATAATTTGAAAAGCTCAAAAGTATAAAAACTGTTCGTTTACATTATGCTTGCCAACAACTTTGCGGACTCAATGGGAGTTGGTTGGTTAGCTAACCATGCAGGGCGCCGAGGTTGCCGTGCGACGTCCCAAAGTTGTTGCATTTTGCTATTGCAACTCTCTGTATGGTTTGACTTAGTTTTGGAAATGTCATAAATCTTCATTAATGCAATTATTAATATTTATTGTCGAAGCTGTTGCTGCTTGAGCACGATGAACAATAGCAACAGAAGCAGCAAAAACAAAAACTACAACACCAATACTGCGCAACTAACAACCGGTTGATTGTGTCTTTATTAAGTTTTTATTTTATCATAAAGTTTTCAGAATGTATGCATTTAACTCCCACTAGTTTGCCTTGACGCGTTGATTGATGGACTTGGGAGTTGGCTTTGGTTCAATCTGTAGGTACTTACATAAACATATATTTATTTTAAATAATAATAGTTGCAGTGCATTGCCTTCGGCTATCGGGTCGGTAATTTTTAAATAAACGAAATATAATCAGATAATTTCTTTTAATATTATTCTTATAACTAATTTAATAAAAAAAATTTTTTTAAACTCATTATGAATTCTATTCATTCAAAGCCTTATCCTCAATATTGGAACATAGCGATTATCGACCATTTGTCGAGTACTGTATTGAAAATACTTTTGGCTTGTTTTCACTTCAAAGTTCATAGATTCTTTCATAAATGTTACTTCTGAACTAAAATGTTGACGGTGTGATATCACACGATCTTGGTGGCCAATCGATCGGCCCAAAACGGGAAATTATCTGCTCAGCGATGTGTTTTCTTCATAAACCCCTTGATTGATGCGATGTGCGGTAAGTGGCGCCGTCTTGTTAAAACCAAATGATGCGGAGATCACGAGCTTCAATTTCAGGTCGGTTATCATGGTGCGATAAGGGGTCGCTATTGACGGTTAAGTTCTCACCGGCATCATTTTTTAATAAATATTGACCGATGATTCCACCGGCCTATACACCACACCAAACCGTTGATTTTTTCTGGATGAAATGGCAGCTCTTATTATTACTATTCCGGTTGCTCTCCGTCCCAAACGCGGCAATTTTGCTTGGTTACTTACCCATTGAACCAGAAATTGGCTTCATCGCTGAACAAAACCGTCGGATTATCATGGAACTTTTCAAGACCGCATAGAGTGAAGCGATGTCGCTTGGGAAGGTCGAGCGGCTTCAGTTCTTGCACAAACTCTATTTTGTATGCTTTCGATATAAGATCTCGACATAAAATGCGCCAAGTCGTTCCATATGTCAGTCCGAGTTGATGCGGACGGCGCCGAACTGACTCTCCACGATCTTCGTGTACACTCTCAGCCGCGGCTGCTATATTTTCTTCGCTGCGTGCTGGACGTGGTCTATTCGCTATTCGGTCGAATATTATCCAATAATGAATGTTGAGTCTCAAGATGGGTGATGGTGTTGCGAATAGTACGCTCAGTAGGCCGATTATGTCTTTCCATGATGAAACGCCAAAAAATACTTGACACTACTCACGCGTGATCTGTCAAAAAAAAGGCTATTGAAAAAGTACCTCTACTTGGATCACCCTTTAGCTTATAAGTAGTACAGTCAACTGTCATAGTTTTCATTGTCCAGGCCTAAAGACTGCAAGGGGCTTTCACCCTTTGAGTGGTTTGGTGAAATTTTCGGCTCACTCCGTTCTCAGAATAGCAGTACAGCTGCATGTTAACTTGTCATTATTTTATATGTACCAAGATATTCCAAGTTCTGACGAAGAAATGCTATACCTGAATCCGATTTTAAGTATGAATTTGGAAATTGTTTTCCCTGCTGCTTTCTGCTTGTGTCGAAGCTCAACAGCAGGACCTTAGCAGACTTTTTCCAGAAGCGACTTTCTCATGGTGAAAATATCTTGAGAATAAATTCACTTCTTGCTTTGTCCAAGAACATTGGGATATTTTCATAGATTCTCCAAAAAAAAAAAAAAGCCTTAATAAGGTTCTTCTGAAATATACAAAAACTATGAATGTGCTCATTGTTTGGACCCCAGTCTGGATTTACTTTATTGGCTCCCTTCTTGAATCTGTATATGAGATAGTAGAGGCACTTAGTAGCGTCACTTACAAGCCATTGACATTGTTTCAAATACTTAATTTTAAGTTTATAGACCTCTCAGGGGCAAAGTTGAAAAGGATAATGTCGTTGGGCTAGATGTTACACGATTTATGGCTGAACCATAATTCACCACGACCCTGTCGAATTCTTAAAGGAAGCGGTGGAGTACCGTCAAATATATTGGGGAGGCTTTCGGCGAATACTCTACCTTGAAACAAATCGTCAAAAAAATTTAAAATCATTTTAGCCTTTACTTAAGTGGTCAAATGAGTTTCAAAGTACATTCTCTTAAATCTGGTCTCGGACAAATTTTCCTAATATTTAATTAAATAGAGTAAAGTGTAAGATAAAAAATCTCACCCAGATAAAAAGGGAATAAAATAAATGCCTCAAAGTGACGTTCCAGCTGTTTACTATCATCGAAAATGCGTCAAAAGGAGTCTCACCGGAAAAAATAAATATGCTTAATGCCAAATACTACTATATTTTAAATGTAAATAGAAAAAATGGCCATGACGTAGACTTTATATTGGATCAATAACTCAGCCGGTGGGGTTGCTTGTAAATGTGAAAGTTTATTTTAAAAAACCATGAAACAATTATTCAAAGGAGTGCCCATCTTTCTGGCAATTTCATCCTTAAAGAGCTGCGCTGGCTTGGCGAAATGACGGAATGGCGAGAATGACTCTGGCCAATTTTATAAACCCTGTTCTAATTTGAACCTTATTCCAATAAAGACGTTCGACATCGACCGGAGTAAATGATGGCCAATTATTGCCTCGTGTCTGGTCTCAAACTTCGAACATTTTTCGTCAATTTCACGAGTTGTTGGTGGAGTTGTAGTTCCCATCAAATGTTTAGCCCAGTTCTAGATGTTCATAATATAACATCCCCTTCTGATATACGTCAAGCCTCCGAGTGTATTTCGGACATGAAATAAAAAACTCCTCAAAAAATCCATCGGCCGTTCGGAGACGGCTTAGTATAAACTTTAGGTCCCTTTATTTATTGGCCACAAGGTTACAGAGGGCCATATATATATATATATATATATATATGTAGAAAGAAAAACTCCCCGTAAAAACATTTTTCAAGCACAAAAATTATTGTTGTGTACTCTTTTTGCTTCTCTGACAGATTTTGACGCAAAAGCTCATGTTTAAATCAAGTGGTTGTGCTATATCCGATGCGTTTGATTCCGTCAAACGATCATATAAATTTGAAATCTAAACATCTGCGTAGCAAGTTTGGTTGAAATATCTCAAAAGCTGAGGACTAATTTATTCAATTGAGAATATATATATTTTTTTACTTTTCTATATTTTATTTTAAGATAATGACTTGTTTAATATGGATACATACATTATCAGAAAAAGTGACATTTTATGATAAAATGACAGAATGATAAAATAAAATTCAGATTCATCACTCCTAGAAACGTGAGGATCACACAAGAAAACCAAAACATCTCTCAGCTTTATTTTGTGGAACTCTGTTATCATTTCCATTCCTTCACTTGGTCTTATGCAGAAACTTACAACAACAACAAGTCTCTTCAAGTAAAAAAACGCGATATTTCAAGCTTTATAAAAGTCCAGGTATGCACAGACATTATTTAAAATACTCAATTTTGCGGCACAAGCTCTTTGAATTAAATCGAAAATGTTATAATACTTATTTGTGCAAGATTAAACGTAGTTTATTAATAAATCCTAAATCATTTTATGGTTTCGTAAACTCTATGCGAAAAGTATCCGGATTCCTCCTACTAGGACGTTTCGAAATAACATTTCCAGTCAGACAATTTCCAATTTGTACGCTAAATTTTTGAAATCAAATTATTTTCCTAGTATTCAAGTAAACTCATATTATCTACGATATCATCCGACGATGTATTTTTCTACCAAAAGTCCTTAAAAAAGTCATGCTCATATGGTCCTGGCCTAATACATTTTTGTTTCTTATAAATTGTACTGATTATATTTTCGAACCTTTGACTCATTTATTCAATTTATCACTTAAAGAGAATATTTTTCAAACTGCATAGAAGAAATCTTTTAATATATATATATATATTTGGCGCTTCGTAACCGCTGAAGCGATTTTCGGCCGAGCTCCTCCTCCAATTTGTGGTTTTGCGTCTTGGTGTTTTTACCAACAAATGAAGGGACCTACAGTTTATTCTAAGCCGCCTCCGAACGGCTGATGGATTTTTATGAGGAGCTTTTATTTCATGTCAGAAATACACTCGGAGGGCTTTAGATTCCCTGCCGAGGGATCTTTAATATACTTCTTCATTAAAATGGAAACAGATCATTGGTAGAAAATTAATTAAACTATTTGAAGCACTTAACACTGAACATTTGACTCATTCAATATCTTCATTTATATCACACTCCCAACATGGATTTCTTAAAAGGAAAATCTACAACCACCAATTTACTTGAGTTCACTTCTTATATCATCAATGCGTTCAGAAAGAACAGTAGCGTGTACGTAATTTATACCGACTTTGGCAAAGCTTTTGATAAAGTGTGTCACTCGTTGCTAATCAAGAAACTTGACTTACTGGGTTTCCAACCAAAATTTTTACAATGGATCTGCACATATCTGTATGATCGAGCTCAAAGAGGAATGTTTGAAAATTCAATTTCAGATTCCGTTAATGTTTCTTCAGAAGTACCTCAATGTATCACCTAGGCACGATTCTGTTTTCACTATTTATAACCGATATATCTTCTCAGATAAAATTTTCAAAACTTTCACTGTAAGCGAATGATGTAAAACTTTATAAATCTTAAACTTTGGCAAACGAAGGTGTCTTTCTGCAAAAAGACATAAACATCATGGTTGAATGGTGTAAAATAAGTCGGATGCTCCAAAATCTTTAGAAAGTAAGATTATGTGATTGCCCCAAAGAGCCATACAGACAACTACTTACGCAATAAATAACTACAATTTGGAACACTATGCTTTTCATCATTTCTCTGAAATAAAATGTAATATTCTTTAACATTTTTGCCCCTTCTTTCTGAAAACTTTTAAAAACGAATATTGAATTTCATAAGCCTTTGCCATTTCAAGTCTCATTCAAGCACATTTAACATAACTGACACGCTTTTTCATATTAAGAAAACAATTTTGTCGACTCTCAACTAATCATTAAATAACATTTTGTATTTGAATTAATTCTTACAAATCAGCTGATGAATTTAGTTCCGTATCTGAACTTTTTTAGTTCTCGACATTAAACAAACCTCTCCTCATTATGACTCGGCATTAATGAAAAACTAAACAAGTTCCGTTCGTCATGCGGACTGGGCGGAAGGTGGGAATATAAAAAAATTAAATAACTATCAATGGGTTATATTTTGTCGCCAATAAATATTAACCTTTCCAAATCTTCTCAAACAAAATAGTCAGTTAGTTTATCCGCTGATTTATTGCATATACAAGCAACATTTTTTCGAATCCCAGCTTATCACTTTCAGCATTAAAGCTTAAATTAATTGCTTATATATAAAGTAAATAAAATTTGGACACAAAATCGTGTTTTATTGACATTATTGGAGCATACATGAGGGTTCCATCAACACACACACAAATAGCTGTACATTAAATGGTACATATGTACAGTGGCGGGCAAAAATTTACATACTCCCCCTCTTTTCGTTGAATTGAAAATCCAAAAGGTTTATTGGAAAATTTAACGATACAGTTTATTTCAGCTATTTTTCCTTATCATAAAAAGCAAAAAAAAAAATCATTTTGTAACATAAAAGAGTAAAGCTATAACAAAAAAAAAAAAAAAAAAAACGTAAATCCAACATTGGACAAAAGACTATTTACAGTAAGTATATAACTTATTTTAGCGCAAAAACTTTGGTTAATATCAGGTAACATGATCTTTTGAGTATTTAGTTGGTCCACCGTTCGCATCAATAACAGCTTGAAGCCATCGCTGCATCGAAGCTACTAAATTTGTCAATTCTAAGGTAGTAATACTATCCCAAGCTTCAATAAGACGTTCTATGCGAAATGCTAAGCTGGAAATCTAATTTTTTCCAATTTTTTAATCTAAAATCTCCCAAAAATGCTCAATAACATTCATCTTGGCTTTGAGGTAATGTGTGTAGTTGCCTTGGGGCATAATAAAGCAACCAATCCTTAACAATATGGGACGTGTGCTTTGGATCGTTATCCTGTTGAAAGATCCAGCATGCGTCAAGCTCCAAACTGTTCACCGAAGGATTCAGATTAGCTTCCAACAATGACTTATATTTCAACAGATCCATATTACCCTCAATAAAAACAAGCTTTCCAACTCCAGATGCCGCAACCGCTACCCAAACCATTACGCTGCGCCATCATGCTTCACTGCTGGTACTATATTTTTGGAGTTAAGTGCAGTGTTTTCTTTTCTTCAAATTTTTGCTATTCCATCGCTGCCGAATATATATATTTAACTTCTAAGTGTCAGTAAACAAGAATTTTTGCCAAAAATCCATTCCCTTGTCTAGCTTTATCGTACCGTTATCGTACAGTGCTCTTCGAATTGTTCTTGGGATGGACAAACTTTCATCCACTGCCTTCAGAATAAAGCTGATGTCTCTTCGAGTTAGCTTCTTCGGGCGGTTGGATCCATTTTTTTTTTCAAAGTTGTTTACAATGGTCTGTACCGTTTGTCGACTTAAGTTAAAAAAAATTTTTATTTCACCATACGATTTTTTGTCTTTTCTGTATTTAATAACCAAGATTCTTACGTCAATGTATATTTCTTTTCACTGAGCCAGTGTTGCTGCTAATGCGTTTAAACCACAACTAAATTCAATACTAGCAAATTCGAAAACATAATTTTAAAAAAATTTGAAAAAAGAGGGTACCTAACCACCATAACAACATAGTATATCGACATAACTGCTAGTAAGCCCGTTGTGTATGTAGACTTTTGTCAAGGACATTTTTTCGGTTTTTTCACCATAATTATTTATTTTATGTTAGAGAATGGATTTGTTTTATTACATGTGATTATAAAATGATTTAAAATAAAACTGTATACCCATATTTTTCAGCTAAGCTATAGTACCTTCTGCATATAGAATACAGGCGGTGCCTGCAGACTTTTGTCCGCCACTGTATATGCAATCATATAACAATTATATTTATAAGTACATAAAGCGTATGCATTATTGTACAAATATGAATTCTCACGCGTGAACGCTTTAAATTAACGCAGAATCCCAAGCGTGACATGTTCTTGATTTATTTGTCATGCATTTGTTGTTGGTTATAAATATGTGCATAGGTATGTTACGTGCTATAATCAACTTGGTTATTTAGCACACTGATGCATATCGCATAATTCACGTGCCACCCTGTGTACTATATAAATACATATATGCGCACATGCAAATTAAGTGCTCTACAAATGAAGCCAACACTCCAGTTGTTTTTATAATCAATGACATTTTATTGATTGATAAATGTGAAAGCGTTGTAATTGCTGACAATCCACGAGCGTTGGTTTAATTAAGTTGAAAATGGAAATATTCACCAGTGTTCCAATCAGTGGAATTTTTTTTAAATTTTGATTGCCTGCCACATACAGCGCATTTAAAATCATTGCAATTTCTGCTCAAAATTGATAAGTAATTGCGCGTGCTTCAATATAATGTTCGTGTTAATCATGATTTTTTTGTTTGTTATTCTTTGGTATGGAATTTGAGGTTTTCAAAATGATTCGCTAGAGAAATGAATTTTTTTCAGTCAACTAAGTCAACGTCTAACTTAATGTTTTTTTACAGTCAACGTCTAATTTAATGTTAAGACGTTGAATTAAATGATTAATGATATAAATAATGTAACAAAAAAAAAAAAAAAAAAAAAAAAAAATTTATAATTAAAAATTATCTTTAAAGCCGTTTTTCACATATTAAAAACCTTCGATGTTTTCGAATCAATTTTATACAAGCCAAGAGCACTTTACTTTGGCCTAATAGTAAATTAATAGTAAAACTTAATTACTTCATTTTATTTACGATTTTCTACAAAATAATTCTTAATTTAATTAGTGTTTTGAGCTACATCAGACCATATTTTATTTTTGGGAAAAGTGAAAAATTACAACAACATTCTGAGCGCTAGAAGTTATAGCTACTACGGAAACCGCCACGCTTACTCATCAGACTTCTTTCCAGGCACCCATGTTCGAATTGGGATGCCCACAGCACGAACCAATGGTTAAAACATTAGGCTACGTGTGCGTCGGGTTAACTGATTGCTGTTTTTCACTTGTTCACTCTTTCTACATATCCACGATCAAGCTTAGAATTTCTGTAGCTTTAAAAAAATGTTTAATTTAGCTTTTATAACCGCCAGCAGAGAATTATTTAAATTAAAGGGTGATACCGCGGTTCCCTACTTTTTTAAAGAAAAAAAACCAAGAAAATTCAAATTTAATGGGGATTATTATCATTTGTAAGAACATTCTTTGGCATTTATTTCTTGAAGATTATCTCTTTCAAATGTTGGCCGCAGCTACGTCTCAGCTGTTCCATCCGTTGAGTCCAATTTTCGATAACTCGTTCGAGGATTTCGACTGGTAACTGACAAACAACACGCATACAAGTTTGGTCCAAGGCCTGAGTCGAAGCGGGATTGTTCGCATAGGCTTTAGAATTTACATATCCCCACAGGAAAAAGTCTAACAGTGTGATGTCACACGATCTTGGTGGCCAATCGACTGGCCCAAAACGTGAAATTATCTGCTCACCGAAATGATCTCTCAATATATCCATTGATTGATGCGATGTGTGGAAAGTGACGCCGTCTCGTCAAAACCAGATGTCGCGAAGATCACGAGCTCCAATTTCAGCACCAAATGGTCGGTGATCATGGTATGATAACGGTCACCATTGACGGTTAAGTTCTCACTGACATCATTTTTGAAGAAATATGGACCGATGATTCCACCGACCTTCCAACCACACCAAACCGTTGTTTTTTTCTGGATGAAATGGCTACTCTTGAATCTCTTCAGGTTGCTCTTCGTCCCAAATGTGGCAATTCTGCTTGTTTACATACACATTGAGCCAGAAATGGGCCTCATCGCTGGACAAAATTTGGCTCGAAAACGTCGGATCTTCTTGGAACTTTTCAAGAGTCCATAGAGCGAAGCGATGTCGCTTGGGAAGGTCGAGCGGCTTCAGTTCTTGCACAAGCTGTATATTGTACACTTTCAATTTAAGCTCGCTACGTAAAATGTGACAAGTCGTTTCATACGTCAATCCGAGTTGCTGCGAACGGCTCGGAATCGAGTCTCGAGTAATAAAATTGAATGTTTGAATGATTTGTAAACGTCATTCAGGCGTAAGTATTTCCATGATTAAATTCCAAACAAAAATCGAATACTTTCAAAGCTGGAACCCTTTCTTCCATTCGAACGACAGGACCTAGCCAGAGTAGCCGCTGTCTCTTCATTCGCTGAACTATGTGAATGTCGTCGTTTAGCTCGCACAACTCGTCGTTCCATCGTCTGCGGTATTCGTCGTTGCTAACGTGCAAAGGACCATAAATCTTCCGCAAAACTTTTCTCTCGAAAACTCCTAAAGCCGACTTATCGGATGTAGACATCGTCCAGGCTTCTGCACCATATGTCAGGACGGGAATGATGAGCGACTTGTAGAGTTTGGTTTTGGTTCGTCGAGGGAGGACTTTACTTTTCAATTGTCTACTCAGTCCAAAATAGCACCTGTTGGCAAGAGTGATTCTGCGTTGGATTTTAAGGCTGACATTGTTGGTGGTTTTAATGCTAGTTCCCAGGTAGACGAAATTATCTACGACTTCGAAGTTGTGACTGTTAAGAGTGACGTGGGAACCAAGTCGCAAATGCGATGACTGTTTATTTGATGACAGGAGATATTTCGTCTTGCATTCGTTCACTACCAGACCCATTCGCTTCGCTTCTTTGTCTAATCTGGAGAACGCAGAACGCAGGTGTTATGACCAATTATATCAATATCATCGGTATACGCCAACAATTGCACACTCTTGTAAAAGATTGTACCTGGTCTGTTTAGCTCTGCAGCTCGTATAATTTTCACCTGAAATGCCAAACAATACTGAACAAAAATAACATGATAGCTTGACACAGCTCACGCGTGATCTGTCAAAAAAAAAAAAAAAACAAAGGCTATTCGAAGGAGTACCTCTACTTGGGTCAGTCTTTATAGCTTTAAATATAATTTATTACTTTATTTATTTAATTGCTTTTTTGCCATTTTCTGAATATTACTTTCTATTTTACTATTTATTCAAGTAAAACTAGCTGAATAAAGGAAATACGAAGTTCTGAAATTATTTAAAATTCCTAAAAGCATGAAATAATAATTCCATAAGCTGGCAAATATCCAAGAAACTACATAATGCCTTAACACACACATGTACTGAAAAATAAAAAAATATAATAAAAATAAAATAAAGGCAAACAATAAAAGTGAATTAAGGAAAGATTTTAGAATTTATGTAAACATGTTTTGGCATTTGAATAGAAAATATGAAAAAGCATTCAATGCAAAAATTAAATAACAGTTAAAACAAATAAAATTTGAAATATTTAAACTGAAAATGTCTTAGTTGTTTCCGGCACAAATAATATTGCATTAAATTATTGCATGAGAGTTGTTTACTCATATATATGTATGTATATGTATGTTTATATATGAAAACATGCAAACGAATAATAAAAAGTCAATGACTTAAGTGGTTGGATATATGCTAACAATTTTTCATCTTCCTCTTCTAGTTGGGGCATTTAAATGACTTTAAAGCATTTGAAAAATACTTCATTTCTGCTGAGTTCTACGACTCTTGATGGTTATTGATTTCCTGTTTAGATATAAATAGGTCTTCTCAAAAAAATTCTTATCAACTAGACGTCTAAATCGTTGCGGGTTACTGTCTCTCTGTGGCGATTTTTATTTTCTAAATTGGATAAAATTTATTCGTCTCCAATTTTTTATACCAAACTCTTGATACAACTACGCTCAAACCAATTCAATCTTAGTTTTTGATATATGTTGGCAATTGATATTGAATATACAAATTAATTCGTTCCGTTATCAAAAGATGGTTCAACCAAGCAGTTGTGGCCGAACTTGGAAGCGATTACCTTTTTTTTGGAAAGGTTTCAAATCTCTCAACAATAATTACTTTGCATTAGCCTCTGTTTTTTTGCTTATTGGAAAATGTCCGGATTTTTGTTTAATAAACAACATTTGCGAGAAGTTTTTATTTATTTTTTATTGTAATTAGAAGTAATGTGCAGCGAATGCTTGTGGAACTATGTGGTGAATCTACGCCGAGAAATAATTCCTAGTGGTTTCGATGCTTCTGGCCAGCACAAATTATTTGAAGCTGTAAAATTCTATGCTTTAATGGATCAATATTCGTGCCAAATGCAAACTTAACTCATTATAAACTACAACTAATGCGCTTGAGCTTTGTGCGTATTGCGCGAAAAACGGCCAGAGTTGACCGAAAGGCATGGCAAGTTGATTTTACAGCATGGCATTGCTCTGTCTCAAGTAACTGCAACTTTCAAAACATGGTAACGCTGAAATTGGAGGACTTACCCAACGCACCCTATACTCCAGACCTTGCTCCTTCCGAGTACTGGCTTTTTAAAATACTGCAAAACGCTTTAGTGATCGCTAGATCAGATCTTTTGAAGAAATCGAAGAATGACCCTTTGATTAGATCGAGGCGAAAGAAGAGAGAACTCATTTTTCAGAGATGGTAATCGAAAATTACTATAGAGATGGGAAATAGTAGTCATTTCCAACGGAAAAAACTTTGTTGGATATATATTTAATTTTTTTTATATAATATACTTTTTTTAAATACAACAAAAAAAATGAACGAACTAATTATAACTGAATAAATAATATAATGCTTTTTAAGTGGCTCAAAACTATAGATTTAAGTCGATTTAAGGAAAAAAAACTCATAAAATAGCCAGACTATCTTTCACAATATATATTCAGGGCTATTGTAACTTTCGATTACGTTCCCACCCTCCGTTCCGACACAATCGTGATTAGGTATTCTGAGTTACGTTCGAAGCGAGAGAAGAAGAGGAAGGGATAATACATTTTCGAAATCAGCTGGTTCATGTGAATATGTGAAATTGAAATAATACAACGCAAATAATTGCAAAAATTTTTTTCTATAATTCAAATATATATAAAAAATTTCGTTTTTAACGTTTAATGGAATCAATAGCCGCTACGAAGTTTCATGAGGATTGCAAGACAAATGTTATCCATTTCAGATGAATGATGAATTTTAAGAAATTGAGCTTGTAATTGATAATTTTTTATAATAAATTTACTTCTTTGGATAAAAGAAAAAAAACCTTAGAATTAATAAAGATGTTTTCAAGTATGTCCTGGATATTTTTGCACAAGAAACTCAATCAAGTACTTTGACATGGTTTACTTCACTTAATCGAGCAGTAGCTTGCGTTTTTACGGAATGCAGCTACCAACATAGAGTTGGTGCCGATTATAACGCAGGAATGTGTCAGTTAACAGTGTCA
The DNA here is from genome assembly GCA_030068015.2 of Neoceratitis asiatica. Taxonomy (NCBI): domain Eukaryota; kingdom Metazoa; phylum Arthropoda; class Insecta; order Diptera; family Tephritidae; genus Neoceratitis; species Neoceratitis asiatica. Next base: position 38,813,832 of record CM061527.1, read on the forward strand.
ATGTCACTGCGTAATTTTCTTGAATTCATGGAGGCTTTTACTGGTGGATCGAAACTCCTTAAATTTTCATATTGCTCGTTCGTTATATCAAAAAGCGTCACTAAGCTCATAAAACTAAAAGAGACATCGTTATGACTTTTCCAATTATTAAAATCATGTTTTATTTACTTCTTTGTTAAAATTATGTTATTTAAGTACACGAAAATATGCAATCGATCGAAATGCAGAATACATAGAACTGGATAGAATCGAATGTTTGGAAGATTGATCGAAAAGAACCGTAACGCAGAATACCAATTTCGATTTGAGTCGAAATGCAGAACAGGGCTAATTATATTACTTGAAGTAAAAATAAAATCTACGGGTAGCTCTACAGAAGATAGAGGCGATGGCACTAACCACAATGCAAATATTAACCATATAATTTGCAGATTTCTGTTTCGTTTTTCAAAGTTCTAAGACATTTTTAAGCAACAATTGACTGTAGGCTTTGCAAACTATGCTGAACCAAACACCAAAAGCTCTCTTAGAATTCGGAAGTTTCTTTGCGTGTCCTTCGGCACAAAACGATCATTCAAAAAAGGGTACTCTCTTTCGTGTAACTACTTAAATGATATTGATATCATTCGCCTCAACAACCGAGCTTCCTTCTTTTTTTCCTGACTGGAAAAGAAAGCAAAGCGTATTGAACGAGGACAAGACGTTGCTTACAGTCATTACTTTGAAGTCATGGACAATTTTGTCTATCTAGAAACCAGAAACACCAACAATGTCAGCCTGGAAATCCAACGCGGAATCACTCTTGCCAACTCTTGCTACTTTGGACTGAGTAGGCAATTGAAAAGTCCTGTCTGGGCGAACAAACACAAAACTCTACAAGTCCGTCATCATTTTCGTCCTGCTATATCGGGTGTAAGCATAAAGGATGACAACAACTAATGAATCGGCGTTAGGTGTTTTTGAGAAAAAGGTTTTAAAATTTTTGTACACTTTCGCATTGACAATGGCGAATACCACAGGCAATGGAATAATTATCTGTTCGATATTAACATAGTTCAGCGAATTAAGGGACTCAAGCTACGCTGACTAGGTTATATCGTCCTGATAGAAGGAAACCTCCCAGCCCTGAAAGAATTGCAGTACTGATGATTGCAGTGCAGATGGAAGCAGAGGAAGTAAGATACCTTTACTCCGGTGGAAGAATCTGTTTTCACTTGGTATGCCACATTGCCGTCAGATATTATTATTATTATTATTATTTTATTAAAAGCTACTTTATTTGATTTTATACTGATCATGAACTTAAGTCCGAAGTATGTAGCCAACCGAAGAAGAAGTGATAGTCCCATCAAAATGCATCCCTATATGATCAGAATGACGAGCCGAATTGATTTAGCCATCTCAGTCTGTCTGTCACTCCGTGCGTCCGTCTTTCTATTTGAATGCAAACCAGTCTCTCAAATTTCAGGGATAGATAGGGAAGAAATTAAGTATGCTGGTGTCTTTTTCTAATGTGCGGATCATTTCTCGGAACCAACTAGATCGGCTTACTATATCATATAGCTTCAATATAACCGATTTTTTCAGATATGAGGTTTTAGCTATAAAAAATATCCGGTAAAAAAAATATGAAATTTGGCCTTAAATACAAATACTCGTATGATCCGAATGACGAGCTGAGTTAGCGTAGCCATGTCCGTTTGTCCGTCAGAAGCTGGTGCCTTTTCCTAATGTATGGACCATTTTTCGGAACCAGCTAGATCAGTCTATTCTATCATCACCGAGTTTTTCAAATTGGAAGACCCTAACAGAGAGTGAATTGAAAGGTATAAAGGAATATAGCACTTCTTTCTTGTATTATAAATTTTACTTTATAAATTCATAAAGATTAAATAAAAAAAATAGCTAAATAAAATATATGAAAAATACAAAATAGTACAAGGAGAATGTGGCGGCAGCAGTAGCCGAGTGGTTAGCATACTACCATTCGGGTATAGGGTTCGAGTCTAGGTTCGACCAACATCCAAAATTATAGTAAATTAATTTTTCTAATTGCGGTCCTCCTCGGCAGGTAATGTCAAGCACTTTGAGTGTATTTCTGGCATGAAATAAAAGCTCCTAATAAAAATGCATCGGCCGTTCGGTGGTAGCTTAGAGTAAACTGTAGGTCCCTCCATTTGTTGGTAAAGCTATCATGACGCAAAACTACGTATTGGAAGAGGAGCTCGGCCGAAGATCGCTTCATTGTTTACAGGGCGCCGTATATATAGGGTGTTCCAATAGGGATGATACGATTTCCAAGTGTCGTTTTGGCCATTTTTAATATGTCATGAGAAGTTTTTTTTCATTATATTCAGTAATGTTTACAATTTCATCATGACAAGTTACACGCAAGAACAACGTTTACAAACTATTCAATATTCTTATCAAAATAATCGTTCTGCAATTGCAATATTTCGTACTCTCTTGCCATTTTATGGTCATAATAATTGTGCTCCTTTGCTCGCTATTCGTCGAATTGTTGAAAATTTCGAGCGTACATTTTCTTTACATAATGTTCAAGTGCCAATAAGACAAAGAACCGGTCGAAGTAATGAAAATATTGCTTCCGTTCAGGCAAGTGTTGCTGAAGACCGTAATTTGTAGATTCCAAGATGTTCTAAAGAATTGGGCTGTCTCAAAGCACAACTTGCGGATTTTGAGAAAGGACTTGAGCTTGCATCCGTATTAAATTGTTCTCACTCTAGAACTGAAGCCATTGGGCCACCCTAAACGTCGTGAATTTGCTGAATTTGCATTGGAATAACTTGAAAATGATAACGATTTCTTTTTTAAGAAAATGGTGCGGTAAATAAAATAAAAACTCTCGATTCTGGTGCGAAGAAAATCCACAAATTATTAATGAAAAACATTACATTCACCTAAATTGAGAGTTTGCTGTGGTTTTTGGTCTGGTCGAATCATCGGTACGTACTTATTTCAAAATGAAGCTGGTAGCACTGTCACTGTCAATGAAGAGCAGTATAGATCGATGATAACCAACTTGTTATGGCCACAATTGGAAGAAGTTGATCTTAACAACATCTGGTGCCAACAAGATGTGGCTACGTGTCACACAGCACGTGCAACAACCGAATTAATGCAAGGAAGGTTTGGAGATTCGATTATTTCAAGAAATTGTAGCATTGAATGGCGCCAAGAAGTTGTGATTTAACACCATTAGACTACTTCTTGTGGGGTTATTTGAAGTCATTGTTATTTAGAAATAAACCAGACTCTCTTCAAGCTTTAAAAATCAATATCGAACATGCTATTCATGACATATGACTTGATTTAGTGGAAAAAGTGTTCAAAAATTGGGTTCATCGAATTCGTTCCTGCCAAAGAAGTCGTGGAGGCCATTTGAATGATAAATATATATTATATTCAGAACTTAATTGTATCGATTGAAATTAACATTATATAAAAAACATTTGAATTTCCTTAACAACTAGTGTGTGTTTTTTTTTAAAGAAATCAGAACACTCTTATTGGAAAACCCTATATATATGAAATGAATTTTTTGTTGCAAAAATTCGATATACAAATTTTACTAAATTTATAAAAAATAATAAAATTAAAACTAAATATATGAGATGTCTTCATATTGTGAGTGTTGTGAGAATTACAATACGAAATCACACATTTGGAGATGCAGCTGCTTCGTAGCCATTTGACCTATCCTCACACAAATACATTTCATGTTCATGAGTACAAGTATACAAATATATAAGTAAATAATTTCGAATCCCTCGTTTAAATAGTATTTTCAATCAATTTAATTATATGTTTATGTCCCAATAAATTTCACGTCTATCAAACTCTCACACCCTGGCATGCCATGAATAAACTTGTCAGACTTACGTGTGGCAATACTAAAGACTATTTATATTAATGATGCCAAAGTATCAATTCAAATGTAATAAATACCCAAATTTTGGCAAACATTCAACACATTTTCTAATGCTTAAGTTTGCCAAAGAGCGCAGACTGTTGCTACTTACTGGCCTTTCATTGTATCTTTCGTTTTTTGGCAACACCGTTAGCTGACAATTAATTTACATGTCTACCAACTTCAATTGAGTTCAATTTGGCGGCCAATATGTTTACATTTTACGCTTAAGACTGCACAAATGAGTGCTAGTGTCTGCATAAAAATGTCCAAATGACTGACTGGTTGAAACGTTTGGCTCGTTGACTGGTTGGCTGGTCACAGTGTGGCAATTGAATAACGGTTTGAATGCTTAAAATGGCTTACTTGTTGCCAGACAAGCAATTTAAGCGCGTCGCTTTGCCCAACTCACGATAGCAAATGAGTTTTCTGTTGCATATTTTAAGCTTTAATAGTAAGCAAGAAAAAGGACTAAAGACGGACCGCGAAAGTAACGCCAAAGATTTATGTTTAATATGTTTTATTGTAGGCTATCTTTTACGGCAGACTTTCTTCGCCTTTTGTGAGTTTTCTCAACCATACGTTGATTTGCTTTATTAATTATTAGACTGGTTCTGGCTATCAATAGCAGGCGGCTGCCAGTCGCCAGTAGCCACTCGTCAGTCGTCAGTATGTATTTTTTTGTTTTTGTTTTTTTATTAAATATTATATTTAATTCACTTGACGGCATAATCCTTTTGTCTGCAATGAATTGACCCGATTATGCGCGCTCTCTTTAAGCGTCAGCTCCTGTTTTGTATTTGTGTTTTTGTTTCACAATTTATTATAACAACCCAGCCAGTGGCAGTCAGTTGCATGACTGGCCATTTAAAAAGAGGGTCCTAAGCTGTCAGCGCCTAATTATATGCTAGATCAAATGAATTTTTGTTTGTGTGTGTTTGCGTCTGTTTTTAACGCGTAACAAAGCAATTAAGAGTGGAGTGGTGTGCATTGGCAAGCCAATTTTATGCATTCAAACCCTTTTATGACTATTCAGCGGTTATTAGGGTCAGCAATTAAAAATACAGCAGCGGCTTGTAATTGTATGTCATTCTGCTTGTTCTTGAAAAAAACAGCCATAATCCATTGATAATTCATTAACTCGTTCAAGTGATAAAGAGGGCGTCATGTTTTTTCCTTGCACTTTTAAATAATTATATACAAAGGATTGCCATTTTGATACTGAAATTGAATTTATGCCGCTTTTGCAAGTGATTTTAATTAAATATGGTTGAAATGGTTCGAAAGCGTGTGGAAATGCATGCTACGCTTAGTTGGTGTAGTTAGCGTGTGTCGCGTTCCACAAAAAATTTAAGTACGTGAGGAATACTCTTTGAGAAATCTCAGTTTAGAGGCATGTACAAGTAATGTTTGGTCCCTTAATAAGAAAGGTGTTCAGCTGGTTCACATCATCAACAGAGTTAATGAGAGCATAGCCTCCATCCAAACGATACTGTGGACTACTCATGAACTTAGGAAAGTATGATAGGAGAGTCACGATGTTGAAAAGAGATTTACAAGAGCGTCCTAGACGAAGAAATGTGCATTCGGGAGCTTGGAGATATATTTATCAGGTACAAGGGCCTTGACCTGGAATTATCCTATAGCTCCGCGAGACTCTCTACCATGGAACGGGTGGCTGCAAAATCTTCCACAAAGTTGAATGCCAATCTGAAAATCACTTTATCGAATCGGCAGTGTCGATTTGAAAAATATACTTGTCTGAAGATGACGTCAAGATTACGTCCATAAGACCGTCACTAAACACCGTCTCCTCCAAAGTCTGCTGGTCAGACGACATGCAGCATCCTGAACCTCCAGCATCTATGATGACGTATTTGAAGGTCATCACTGCGTACAACCTTCGGCTCACAACTGCACCTCCAATATCTTCGCTCCCCCACTAGTTCCAAATGCTGGTTGTACATCGTTGCCCTTGCAGGTAGTGTGGTTTCCGATTATTATTTTATTTAACCTCCACGGAAATTTGGAACCGTTTCTCAGTATCTGGTGGCTTTGGCTCGTTTTGTGCGTTTGTTCCCACTGGCAGTGTAGCTCCCCCCACGGCATTTTTGGGCATTTATTTTTTGAAGATTATCTCTTTCAAATGTTGGCCGCGGCTACGTCTCAGATTTTCCATCCGTTGATTCCAATTTTCGATGACTCGTTCGAATATTTCGACTGGTAAGTGGCGAATAGCACGCGTGATATTTTGCTTCAAGGCCAGAGTCGAAGCGGGATTGTCCGCATAGACTTTAGACTTTATATATCTCCACAGAAAAAAGTCTAACGGTCTGATATATAGATGATAGAATTTAGATTTTTCATATCTCCACCGGAAAAGAAAATCCATTGGTTGATGCGATGTGGCGCCGTCTTGTTGAAACCGGAGAAATGTCGCGGAGGTACGAGCCTCAATTTCAGGCATCAAATAGAGGGTTATTATGGCGCGATAGCGTTCTCACCGACATAATTTTTGAAGAAATATGGACCGATGATTAAACCGGCCCACAAACCATACCAAACCGTTATTTTTTCTGGATAAAATGACACCTCTTGAATCTCTCCAGGTTGTCTTCGTCCTAAATGTAGTCATTTTGCTAGTTTAGATACCCATTGAGCCAGAAATGTGCTACATCGCTGAACAAATACAGCTCGAAAACGTCAGATCTACTTGAAACTATTCAAGAGTCCATAAAGCGATGCGATGTCGCTTGGAAAAGCGCCAAATCGTTTCATACGTCAGTCCGAGTTGCTGCGAACGGCGCCAAATAGACTCTCCACGGTCTTCGCTATATTTATATTTTCTTCACTGCGTCCTGGACGTAGCCTATTCGGTCGAATATTATCCAATAGTGAATGCTGAGTCTCAAGATGGGTGATGGTGTTGCGAATAGTACGCTCAGTAGGCCGATTATGGTTACCATGAATTGAGCGAAGCGCGCGAAACACTTTCTTTACAGAACATGAATTTTCGTAATAAAGTTGAATGATTTGCAAACGTTGTTCAGGCGTAAGTCTTTCCATGATGAAATGCGAAACAATTCTGAACAGAAATAACATGACAGCTTGACACGACTCACGCGTGATCTTTCAAAAAAAAGGTTATTGAAAAAAGTATTTCTACTTGGATAGCCCTTTAGTTTTGGTGGCGAATATGTTTATTTTTAGTATCAAGCTCAAAGGAAAAAATATTTAATAATTTCTTGGCTATTCCCGGATCTAAAAATTCAGATTGCTCATGTGATGTTACACGGGATATCTGCAGTGTTTCAGATATGCCTGCTCATGAGTTTCTACCATTGAATGAAAAAACTTGCTTATTGAAACCAAGGCAGGTACATGCCTTGGCTGTTAAAAAAAAAGTGTATCTACAAACACAAGGTAATTCTGCTGTCAAAAAGCAAAAGCTGAAGATTTCTCTACACATATAGAAATATCCGAATTTGCACTACAATTCGATTTCAGAGAACACATAGGCAGCAACGTCAGCCCTCTAAGGAAATAATAGGACTTCGGACGTAGAACTATTATACCACCTCCCCAAAAATATGCCATTTCTTTCATTTCAGAAATATATTTGGGGTTTGATACTCCCTGTTGAGGTGAAATATTCGAAGAAATACTTGCTGCTGTATGGCAATTAGTTTTTCATTTTCCTGTTGCATCAAATTACTTCGTGAGAGAATTTCATAAAAAAAAAAAATTAAAAAAAAGTAGTAAGAAATTTTTCACATTACTTGGTTCCGAATCCTTTTACGTTTTTCAGTGCTTGGTTTGGAGTTAAGTAATTTCCCATACGAATTTTATGGGAATCCTTTCGGTTCTATCTCTTTTTCCGCTCAAACTTTGTCGTTTCAATTAACGTTTTTCTTCTAGTTTCCTCCAAGCCACTGCTACAGGCCCATACAACCTGCAGCAGTTTAATTACTCACAGCGCCAACTTTATTTAAGTAGCGTAAATTTGTTGATTTTGTTGTAGTACGCAACTAACGCCTTACAATTAGTAGTTGTATTCAGTCTTACAGCTTTTGTAACTGGACATGATCCATTGAAATGAAGATAGTTTATTAAGAAAAGTAAATCGAAAATTTTTTAATTAATTTGGCAGCAGATGCCGAAAGCAAACATGTGCGAAAAAGCAGAGCGAAAGTATTATCAGCGTAAAAATTGAGAAAAGTCAATAGAAGAAAACTAAAACTCCAACCAAGTAAAACAATTCATGCTCTGCTCTCATTACACGCAGGCAACTGCAAGCCGAATTCTACGTACCCTTTGCAACATTTAAAATTCTTGACAATTCTAATTTTTTTCTTCTTACTTTCCGTTCCACTCTTTTAGGTGCCGGAACGTGTGCGCGCTATGAATGCAAGCATAAAACTTTTGCTCATTGTACGTGAACCGGTCACAAGAGCCATTTCTGATTATACACAATTACGAAGTCATGCAGCAACGGCCACACTGCCGCTAGCCGATGGACCAGCAGCGCCAGCTACATCAGCACCCGCTAAATATATTGCCAACACTTATCAGAGAAGACAAGCACGGTCAATTGATGTGGCGGGTTCTGGTTATGGATCCGGTTCGGGTTATGCCAGCCAACAACAGCAACATCAGCGTATGTCACAACATGTGGCGTTGTATGGTAAAGCGAGTCGATCCTATGTTCCAGCGAAAGTTTATGATAATGCAATTGGCGGCGGTGGAGGAGGGAGTAATCGTTTGGGTGATTCCACCTATACTACGGCGCCAACGCCTGGTTCGGCAGCCGCCGCCGCAGCAGCAGCAGCAGCTGCTCAAATTGCAAGCAAGTAAGTGGCAGCAAATAGACGGTTGTGGACTTGTTTCGGCATTAGGGTATTGCCTATTTACATACGTTCATAAATATACCAAGATCGTGAAAAACAATTTAGAAAAATTAAAAAATTTATAAATCTAATTTTAATTTTTATTTTTTTTAGTTTTTATTATTTTTTTTTTTTTAATTTTTATTTTTTTTTTCAATTTTAATTTTAATTTTTATTTTAATCTTAATTTAATTTTTATTTTTATTTTTATTTTTATTTTAATTATAATTATAATTATAATTTTAATTATAATTTTAATTTTCAATTTAACTATAATTTGAATTTGAATTTTAACTTGCATTTTAATTTTAATTTTAATTATAAATATAATTTTAGTTTTAATTTTAATTTTAATTTTAATTTTAATTTTAATTTTAATTTTAATTTTAATTTTAATTTTAATTTTATTTTTAATTTTTATTTTTATTATAATTATAATTATAATTTTAATTTTAATTTTAATTTTAATTTTCAATTTAACTATAATTTGAATTTTAATTTTAATTTTAATTTTAATTTTAAATATAATTTTAACTTTAATTTTAATTTTAATTTTAATTGTAATTGTAATTTTAATTTTAATTTTAATTTTATTTTTAATTTTAATTTAAATTTTAATTAAAATTTTAATTTTCATTTTAAATATAATTTTAACTTTAATTTTAATTTTAATTTTAATTTTAATAAATTTTTTTCTTTAATATTAATTTAAGTTTTAATTTTAATTTTTACATTAGTTTTAATTTTAGTTTTATTTAGTTTTATTTAATTTTTCATTTTCATTTTCATTTTCATTTTCATTTTCATTTTCATTTTCATTTTCATTTTCATTTTCATTTTCATTTTCATTTTCATTTTCATTTTCATTTTCATTTTCATTTTCATTTTCATTTTCATTTTCATTTTCATTTTCATTTTCATTTTCATTTTCATTTTCATTTTCATTTTCATTTTCATTTTCATTTTCATTTTCATTTTCATTTTCATTTTCATTTTCATTTTCATTTTCATTTTCATTTTCATTTTCATTTTAATTTTAATTTTAATTTTAATTTTAATTTTAAATTTAATTATAATTTTAATTTTAATTTTAATTTTAATTACAATTTTAATTTAGTTTTTAATTTTAATTCTAATTTTAAGTTTAGTTTTACTTTTTATTTTAATTCTAATTTGAATTATAATTGTAATTTTAATTTTAATTTTAATTTTAGTTATAATTATAATTTTAATTTTAATTTTAAGTTTAATTTTAATTTTAATTTTAATTTTAATTTAATTTTAATTTTAATTTTAATTTTAGTTTTAATTAAAATATTAATTTTAATTTTAATTTTAATTTTAATTTTAATTTTAATTTTAATTTTAATTTTAATTTAATTTTAATTTCAATTAAATTTTAATTTTAATTTAAGTGTTAATTTTAATTTTAATTTTAATTTTAATTTTAATTTTAATTTTAATTTTAATTTAATTTTATTTTACTTTTTTTTTTAATTTTTGTTTTAAAAGAATTTTTATTTTAGTTTTAATTTTTATTTTAGTTTTTTTTTAATTTTAAGTTTAATTTTAATTATAATTATAATTTTTCTTTTAATTTTTTTTATTTAAATTTTAATTATTATTTTTTAATTTTTTTTAATTTTAATTTTTATTTTTATTTTTATTTTAAGTTCAATTTTATTTGAATTTTAATTTTTTTTTTAATTTTAGTTTTAATATTAATTTTAATTTTAATTTTAATTTTGATTTTAATTTTAATTTTAATTCCAATTTTAATTTTAATTTTAATTTTAATTTTAATTTTAATTTTAATTTTAATTTTAATTTTTTTGTTAAAAGTTTAATTTTAATTTTAATTAAATTTTTAATTAAAATGTTAAGTTTAATTTAGATTTGAATTTTAATTTAATTTTAATTTTAATTTTAATTTTATTTTAATTTTAATTTTAATTTTTTATTTTTTTTTTATTATAATTTAAATTTTAATTTTAGTTTTAGTTTTAATTTAGTTTTAATTTAGTTTTTTTTTCTAATATACTTATATACCCTAATGTATACCTATGTGTAAGTATATACGAAATTTTCTTCGACACCGATTTTATGCATGCATATTTACATATGTATATATGGAATGAACACAATAATAAAATGCTAAAAGGCCAGGAAGGAAGTCTGCTCATGCTATCTATTTTGCATACAAATGAATGGTAAAACGATAGAGAAAATTGTAAAATTTGCTACGACAAGCATTGGTTAGCTGAGTTTGTACAGTAAAAAAGTGCGTTAGTAGTAGCATCCTATGGGATAAAAGTATATTTGTGTGTATCTGTTTTTATGTCAAAGTATTGAGTAGACGCGACATTCATTTTAATTTGTTAATTTAATAAAATAAGCGCGTGTTGTGCGTAGTTCAATTTAAATTGAGTGGAAACAAAAATGTTATGCTTAACGGTTATAGAATTTGTAAGAGGAGATAAATGCGAATTTTCTATCGCTACAACATGGCGTATACATAACCACTTTTACGCTACTTTTTAAATATCATATTAAAAAAAATTGCTTGAATTAAAGGGTACATGCATATAGGTATATATATATACTTAATTATATAAATACTTAATTATAAGTAAAATTTAATTTTTTCATTTTCTTTCTCACCTTTTTCTTCCACTTTTTTCCACCGTTCTCTTAGATCATTCGAGGAGCTAGCCATATTCCCCAATGGCACGGTTAATGAGTCCTATCGTCCACTAACCATATCTCTATATCATTTGCATTTGCATCGTTGGTTGGAAGTCTTCCCGCGTGAGCAATTACTCGTTGTCAATGGTGATCGATTAATTGAGGACCCCGTTTCGCAATTGAAGCGTATCGAAACGTTCTTAGGTAAGTCGTTAGTTCGTTAGTGTTAGTTGGCATACATATGTGGGAGTGTTGGTGTGCGAGTGGCTCTGGTGGCGTAAGCGGAGCTACCAATTGGAAGCACAATCACCCACACACACCAATCATTAATCTACCTTACTTAACTGCCTATATAATTACTTCCTGTCTGCCAGAGTGTGAGCGTTTCAATATACGACATATGTATGTGTGTGTATGTGTGTGCATATGTTGTTACATTTTGCTAATTGTGTTGCTCTAATTTGATTAAAGTGTATTGTGTGTGACATGTGCATACATACATACTCGTAAGTATATTTCTATCTATTTATAAAATACGTGCTTCTATTACAACATCGGCGTTTTCATTACATAGTATATGTGTGTAATCATACATACAGATTTGTTCAGTTATGTGTATGTTATGTGTAGTCAACACGTGATTATTCCTTATTGGTATTTAGCTCATTGATAAGCGATGGAGTAGAAGTTAAGGTTTACCTACACAGATCCGCAGCTAATACGAATCAGTTTTGCGGAAAATGTGTCTTAAATAATATTACATGAAAATATTTTTCTCTCGGCGTAGTTACGTTAGTGTGTAATAACTTTAATGAATGACAAGCGAGATGTGACAGTAATTTAATATGTTTTGCAGGAATATGAAGTATTGACTAATTAAAATTGGCAAATATTTATAACTGTAAATTAAATAAATGGGAAGGGATGTAATTTTTTCTCTATAATTAAGAAAAGAATCAAATAAAATAAAGAAAGACCTTCCCATAACTTATAAAATTTAAATTAATAATAGAGAAATATTTAATTTTAACATTTCTATTATATTGGTTTTATCATATTTCATTTAATTTTTTCATCTAATTTAATTTTTTTGTAATTTTTTTAATTATGTTTTATTTTTGTTTACCATCCTTCTAAAGAGCCACATTGAGCCAGCAGACCATTCCTGTTAAGGGGTTATGTTATGTTTCGCTTAGTTATAAGATTTTTATTACTTATTGTGAGGCTTACGAAGTGAAAGCAGATTCAGTAAATAAATAAAATTTTAATTAAAAAAATGTATTTTATTTGATTTATTTTATTTCATTTTATTTAAATTCATTGTATTGCATTTAATTTTGTTTTGCTTAATTCCATTCAATTTTATTTTGTAAGAAATATTTACTTTAAGCATATTTTATATACAATATGCATGTCAATATGGCATCTCTTTTTACTTGTCATTACTACACTTATTGCATTTCCTTTTTCTTTTGTATTATATATTTTTCTTTTCTCCTCTCTGTAACCTTGAGAACAAAGCATTTTACTTTTATCTGGAAATTCTGTATTATTTTTAATTTTTATTTCCATTATAATTATTTTTTTTTTAATTTGCACGCAATTCATTTTATATAGAATTTTTTTAATTTTTTCTTGTTTATTTGGCTTCATTTTAATGTGTTTTGTTTTAAATCATTTTTTTTCATTAAATTTTATATACAATTGAATATTTTTTTTTTTTTTATTTAATATTATTTTCTTTCATTTTAAACTTTTTCTTTGTTTTATTATTATTTAATTTCATTTCATTTTATCTATTGTAATACTATTTTTATTTTTTTAAATTTTATTTTACATTGGATTTTTCTCTTTATTTTCCTAAATTTAATTTATTTTAACTTAATTTTTTTATTCCATTTCATTTTAATTTATATTAATTTTTTTAAATTCATTTTGATTTTTAATTCTTATAATTTATTCTTTCTTTTTATTTCAATATCGAATTATATAATTTAATTGTTTTTTACTTTAATCTATTTTTAATTATTATTATTGTTAACGTTAATTTTTAAATTTAATTTCATTGCTTTTTTTTTAATTTATAGTATTTTATTTTAAGGTCTAGAATTAAAAAAAATCGATTTTTTTTAAAAATTTCAAAATTATAGTTCTTTAAGAATATACTGTTAAAATTTTATAATAAAATAGCAGAATTTTCTGTTCTGCAGGTCTTTGAGCAGGTAGCTGCCGACCGCTCGACTTCATGCACTTCAAACTTTAAACTCATTTTTCTCAGGACAGCTTTTTTTCTGCACGGCGCGTGTAAAAAAAGAGTATTTATCCGAATTATCTGAAATTTTAATATGTTATTCAGTACACTACTAGCTATGCCCCGTTGCACAAAAATTTTATTTTCTTGATAACGTTTTACTTTTTTAGCTCAAAAACTGACAAAAAAATAAGCCTGTTTCGGTTATCGAAATTTAAAAATTCACTAATAAAAAAAATTATAATCTTGGTACAGGATATAGCTAATAACCTACATGGTTTTTGTGTTTCAGAAAGTGAAAGGGCCAACATTTCCTCGCCACCCACATCCAATTTTTTTGAGAAAATCAACTTCAGCACCAATTTTAAAATAATTAAATTATTATTTTTTTTAATTATCTAAATATTTTTGTATTGAATATAAGTTGTGAAATATGCCTACATAGTTTCAATATCGTTGTGTATTATTATCACCTTAAAAAAATATTGAAAATGCGTGAAATTTACGATCTCTAGACCACCATCTCTTAATTTATAATTTTTTATTTAATATAATTAATTTTTTTGTAATTAAATTTACTTTATTTTTAAAATAATTTATTTATTATTATATATATATATATTATAAATTTATTTTTAATTTATATTTAATTAAACTTTTAAATTAATTTTATTTTATTTTACTTTATTTTTTACATTCATTTTTTATGTTTTATTTTATTTTTATTTTTTTATACTTGAATACATTATTTTATTTTATTCTGATTTAGTTTATTGTGTTACTGACAGTTTTTTTTTATTTATTTTAATTCTTTATTAATTTTTCCCTTAATAGTTTAAATTTTTATATATTTTTTATATTTTTTGTTGTTGTAGAATTTAATTATTTTTTTTTAAATTAAATTTGTTTATAATTTTATTTTATATTATTTTAATATACTTTTATATGTTTTAAGTTAAGTTATTGTATTTTATGTTATTTATTTCTTTTAATTTTTTATTTTATTTATTTTTATATTTTATTTTATTTAATTTTCTTTAATTTTTTATATAAGTATTTTATTCTATTTATTTTTATTTTTTATTCTTATTTAGTTTATTGTTTTACTGTCAGGTTTTTGTTTGTTTTATTCCCTTATTATTTTTATTATTTTGTTTAGTTAATTTTATTTTTTGTTATCTATTTTATTTTACTACTTTATGCTTCCTATTTTTTTAAATTTTCATTTAATTTAATTTTTTTTTTTTTTGCTGAAAATGTCTTTGTTAAAGCCGTCTCAAATGCCTACATGTAAACTTATATTATTTGTTTCCTTATTTGGCATCGAATTTCCAATTATTTAAGTATCTCTTCCGCTTCAATGAAAGGATAAGGTTTTGTTAACCAAATATGTGCACAGAGACGAATTGCATTGGCAATATCAAGATGGATTAGCACTTCGAAGATTTTGCTTACAAATGTACGTTTAAACCCACACATATAAAATGGCACGTCTATTCAAAAGTTAAATGTAAATTAATGGTTATATATCACTACTTACGTAAAGTTATGCATTAGGGAAGGCCAATTTATAAGCACTGAGTTACATTAGCACCTAATCTAGAAATTAGATATTTTAAGTAATATTTTTTTAAGAAAATATTTCATGTTATAATTCTAAAATATGTATATTTTCATTTTCATTTCAATTCTTAAAAAATGTGTATATTTTCATTTTCATTTCAATTCTTAAAAATCAAATTTTTTTATTTATTGGTCAAACTTTTTATTATCTTTCCTAAAATTTTACCAAAAACAAATGATTTAAAGTAAAATTCGAAGGTTTTTTTTTCTTTTAAGTTGATCCGATATAATGCGCTCTTACTTGGCAGGAGGTCATTATAAATCCAACTTGCTATCGCTTAGTACAGGGTAATTTTGTTTGTAGTAGAACTACAAGCACACATATGTATATGTGTTATGCATTGGTTGTATATTTATTGACCGCATTTCGAAAGACTGTTTGCAACAGCATCAATAGATAAATTTAAACATATAGATATATATATATATATATATATCTGTTTGTTTGTGTACATAAGTAGGTTATTTACACACATATCCTTATTTATGTGAATTTATACGTGAAATATAGCTTAAAGCTCATATCTGATATGAAATTTATTAGTGACAGTGTCATTGCCTCATATCTATGCCAATTTTCTAGGAATTACAACATATCTCTATACATATATCACTATTGATTGTCATAAACTCCTACAGCATAATAATTATTTTAATTCATTTAAATTCAATGGAATTTATAAGTAAATTAAAGTGATAGCAAGTGGCCTTGCAGAAGCGAAATACCATAACCTATCTATGTACTGAATTCTCCAAAAATTTTAACGAAATTGGATATTTAACAATATAGATCTCACAACGTGCTTGTGAGCTGCGACTGTGATCTGTAGAAACTAAATTATGTAAAAAAAATATCTGAATACGGACAGATGGCATGTCTCCAGTGTTTTAGGCGTGCGTACGCTCCGAGGATCTAACATAGATTCAGATTACTGTCTTGTATCTTCTAGCAGCAAAGATATGCCTCCGTCGAAAATCTGGTATCATAACGGACAGCCAAAAGGCTTTTTACTCCACTTTTTCTACTGCTATCTGCGAGTACTCATTACTCATTAACAACACAGCGTAGGAAAACTAAAACAGAAATAATAGTTGGTATGATAATATTATCATATCGCAGTTTAGAGAAAAAATACTACATTTCTTGCAAAGTTGCCTTAAACAGCATGCAATGCTGCGTAGGAATGAAGAGGAAAGAGAGACGCATATATAAATAGAAAAAGCGATAGGCCTATATGTGTGAGATTGAGCTGGATGATAGGTGTAACGCACTATGAGAAGATGCGATGATTAATTCTCGTGATCTGCGTTCGGGATATACTGAGTTTATATTGGGGCACTTTTACAGAATACGACAGAATTACTATTTATATCAATTATGTCCAAATATGAATTTATAAAATACCAAAGTACGAAAATCGACCAAATTTGGTTGCCATAGGCTCACATTTTTCATGTGCCTGAAAGAGCCATGTTCGGTCTGTTCGATTCCTACGGTACTTAGCCGATTATATGAGTTATACATAGATGTGGTGTTATCAATGCAAACATTCAAGCTTTCCATAAAACTGAAATGAATCGACTTAAAATAATTTCGAAACTTTTGTTTAAACAAAATTTTGTTTAAAAAGCTGTGGAAACCAGCTGGATGATTCTATAAAGTATGTCATAATAATAATTTAAAAAAAGTTGATTCATATACATTCCGCAATGCTTTACTAATGGCACAGTAAAATTCGTAAAAGTACAGTTTTATATCTACAAAGGCATGAAATGCAGCTGCGTCCCAGGAATTTTGCTCACAGCTTATTTCATGCACGCACTTGTTTTTGATGTAGCGAAAGCCAGTTGCATTTGTAGCGGTAGTATATTTTTCTAATTCTTACAACTGACATTCAGTAATAGTTGGAAGACAATTTCAGTGCGTTTTTGAGTTTTAAGTTAACAGCGTACTAATTTTAACATTTTTTAAAGGGGCCGCCGTACAACGATCGAACAGCGAGAATCGGTCATAAACTGTTTCAAAAATAAAATTTTCAATGAACGTGACGAACATTTGTTTGTACAAAAAAAAAAAAAAAAAGAAAAAAAAACACTAAGCCGAGTTGCGATCGGCAAGGAGCTGGAAGCCAAGTATTTTGATTTCTGGAACACAGTAATTTCTACTGACGTTTCGAAGTTCAAAATTCTCAGCTCAGTTGGCTTACGTTTAGCGGAAATCCAATACTGAGATTCAGAGATATAACGTCAGACCAACTGTTAAACAATGTTTGTATGGGTATGGGCATGTATGTCGGTGGATAAAACGTTTTATTTTAATATATTAAAAGAAAAATTACATAAAGTGCCGAGAAACTTGGGATACGTCAAAATTCCCGGTATTATCAGGACAATGATCCTAAACACAAATCGACCATAGTGCAAACATGACTAATATGGAATTTAATGAATCCGTCGGCCCAGTCACCGAACATGAACTCGATTGAGCATATATGGTCTTTATTAGAAAATAAAATCCGTAAATATCGCATAAGTAATAAGGAATAACTAAAAAGTGTAATTTCGGAAGAGAGAAACAAAATCGGAACAGAAAGTACAAAAAAAAAAACTTTGTTGAGTCCGTGCCAGCTAAAATAAAAGCTGTATTAGAAGCTAGCGGATATCTTACTATAAGTAGATATTAAACAAGTTTTAATTAAATCTTTTATTTTGTTTTTAGTAAAAACTACACTGCATGAAATATGCTGTGGTATACATTTTTTTCTAGTTTTTTGTTTATAAGTTGTTAATTAATAATTCAAAAATAATAAATGGAGGCTTTTTCATAGACTGCACATTCATATCAACAACTAGGAGTTTAAGTTATTTAGATATGTGCTTTTGTTGTCAATATATAGTATTTCAAATTTTATAATTGAACTTGCCTGAAATAAGCTGTGAGTATGTAAGAAGGAGAAAGGAATCTAAGCTGTACGATTTTTTTAAATTATCATTCATTTGATCAATTCAAATATTTCCTAACATCTATACCCTTTGAGATCCATCTTGAAAAAATACTCATTTAAAAGCTGAAGACTAAAAATTTTTTGGAAGTATGAAAGCTATTTTTGGCTTAAAGAAAACTAAGTATTTAAAAAAAATTTCTATGAAAATTTCCAAATCTACTGCAATAAGTATGCAACCCAAAACATTGGCTTTCTAGCGATATAACTAGTAAATGGTGATCCAAGTAGAGTGACAGATCACGCGTGAGTCATGTCAAGCTGCCATGTTATTTTTGTTTAATATTGTTTGGCATTTCATTATGGAAAGACCTACCCCTGAACAACGTTTACAAATCATTCAACTTTACTACGAAAATTCACGCTCTGTAAAGAATGTGTTTCGTGCGCTTCGCTCAACCTATGAACTTATGTTCAACATAATCGGCCTACTGAGCATACTATTCGCAACACCATCACCCATCTTGAGATCCAGCATTCATTATTGGACAATATCCGACTGAATAGACCACGTCCAGCATGCAGTGAAGAAAATATAGCGACCGTAACTGAGAGTGTACACGAAGACCGCGGAGACTCGATTCGGCGCGCTTCGCAGCAACTCGGACTGACGTATGGAACGACTTGGCGCATTTTACGTCGAGATCGTAAATTGAAAGCATACAAAATACAGCTTGTGCAATAACTGAAGACGATCGACCTCTCCCAGCGACATTGCTTCGCTCTATGGGCTCTTAAAAAGATTCAAGAAAATCCGACGTTTTCGAGCCAAATTCTGTTCAGCGATGAGGCCCATTTCTGGCTCAATTGGTGTGTCAACAAACAAAATTGTCACATTTGGGATGAAGAGCAACCTGAAGAGATTTAAGAGCTGCCATTTCATCCTGAAAAAACAATAGTTTGGTGTGGTTTGTGGGTCGGTGGAATCATCGCTCCATATTTCTTCAAAACTGATGCCGGTGAGAACGTAACCGTCAATGGCGACCGTTATCGCACCATGATAACTTACTACTTGATGCCTGAAATTGAAGCTCGTGATCTCCGTGATATTTGGTTTCAACAAGAAGGCACCACTTCTCACACATCGCATTAATAAATGGATTTATTGAGAGAACATTTTGGTGAGCAGATAATTTTACGTTTTGGGCTGGTCGATTGGCTACCCAGTTCGTGTGATATCACACCTTTTTCCTGTGGGGATATGTAAAGTCTAAAATATATGCAGATAATTCCGCTTCGACTCAGGTCTTGGGTCAAAACATCACGCGTGTCATTCGCCAATTACCAGTCGAAATAATCGAACGAGTCATCGAAAATTGGACTTAATGGATGGACCATCTGATACGTAACCGCGACCAACATTTGAAGGAGATAATCTTCAAAAATTAAATGCCATATAATGATTATTCGAATGATAATAAACATCGCCATTAAATTTGAATTTTCTATGTTTCTTCTTTAAAAAAGTAAGGAAGCTTGAAATGGATCACCCTTTATATATACTTATATTTATGTTTTCTGAAATCGATTTTGTTTTTTGAAAATCAATTCTTAGTTTTTTTCACGCGCACAACTTCTGGAAAACAAGCTTCAGATCGAAGTGTGTCAGTTTTAGCTTGAAATTAAGCCATGCGCCGAATTTCAGCCAAATCGAATACCATCACGCTGAAGACTGCGACGTTTAATATGGACTCGTCGTATATATATATATATATATGATTTTCATTTTTTGTTAGAGAATCTTTTTGGACTGATCAGGCTGATGCTTATTATCTATGAGATAACGGATGAAGAAAAATCGAATAAGATAAGATAAGGATGAATAAAAATAGAACAAAAGAATAAGAGGATTAGCCAGTCACATTATTCACATTTTTTATTTCTTCTTATCCAAATTTAAAATATATATTTGGCCAGGCTTACAGTGAAATGTATTATAAGAGCTAATTTGTATAATTTCCAATATATTCGTTTCTCTGTCTGAATCTGAAATGTGAATTTTATTTATTTATTTTAGCTGTTGTAACTACAAATTTGCGGCTCGTTTTTTCCACTTGAAATGCCACCACACTATGTGCCCAATTAACTTTACCTACTTATAGGATACATTTATTATGCACATGTCCAAACATACATACATATATCTATATTGCTTCCAGCTTCAGCTAACTTCTTCATCTCTTTTTTTCTTTCCTTTGCATACAATTATTATGGACAACCGCATTGCTGACACTTTGTATTCCACTTTCAACTGTCTGTGCCACCATTCGAACCAACCGAACAACCAACCATCACAATGTTACCTGGTGCCGCTGCTGCTGATGCTGCTGCCAACTGCCAACTGCCAACTGTTGCCAACTGCAACGCATTAAATTTTCATATTGCGGCCTCTGCAATTACTTACATCGCATGGTCGTCGGTCAACTGCAACATACCAATTCCAACTCGATTTGTAACTTCACACCGTAAAACAACAATCACTTTTACTGGGGAAAATTCACCAAAAAAACACAGGCATTGAGCATCGTGTGACCAACAGCCATTTTTACTTCAACGAGACAAAGGGCTTCTACTGCTTACGCTATGACAATGGTGACCGTTGCCTGCGCGAAACGAAAGGACGAAAGCATCCGCATGTTGATCCTGTGGTCGTGTCCAAATTGCGAAAATTCTTTGCCGAACATAATCAACGATTCTATGAATTGGTTGGTGAGGATCTTGGCTGGCCGGAGGAGTAAGTGGGCGGCGGCTGGGAGTACAAGCGGTAAAGGAGTACAAGCACAAAATAAAATTCAAAAAGAAATATGTGTATGTGTGTGAGTGTGTGTGTGAAGCTGTAACAATTGCCGGACAATTGTTTGACGTCGTCACACACATATTTACAGACATGTGCTCGTTTGTATGAAATCGCCTGGAAAAACAAGCCGAACCACAAACGTAGAGAAGCAGCTTTGTGGTGTCCAATAGTCGGTAGCTGTAATTGAGAATTAAGGACTGATGGGAAAACAAATTTATGTTGAATATTAATTATTAATGTATTTACCATTCTAATTTGCGCAGGTATGTGTAAGTGTCTATATTTAAGTGACGTTTATGGAGTTTTAGTGTATAAAATAGCAAACTACTTATGTACATATGCGAGTATATATGTATGTGAAAACAGTTATAGATTTGAATTTTTGAATTTAAGTAAATATATTTTTTTTAAATAAATGTCAGGTAGTTGGTGGATGTAACTACATACATATGCGAGTATAAAAAACTCGGTCTTGTTACGAAATATGTGGGTGTGTGTGTGTGATGTTGTTTTGTGGGTATTTGTGCATGTTTAATTTGATTGAGATTAAAAATTAGCTGGTATATGTAGCGAGAACGCAATTAATAATGTATATCAGCAAATACATACATACATACATGCTTTGACTTGTGTATAAATTCCAATTCTAACATTTATTTGACAGTTTTGTGGAAAATTTATAATTTAATTTGGCTTTAGCACTTGAGTGTTTTCCAAATACTATCATTAGTCAGTCAGCACTAACAATTTTAATTTTATTGAAATGTGCTGGACCGACCGAACGAGTTCTAGACGCAATTAACGATGGTAAGGAAGTTCGTTGGTCCTGCTTGAGGTGTCGATCAACTGAAATTGATCTCTTCAAGCTGTTTAGTCTGTGCAAAAATGGGTTCTCCCAACTTGGAAAAGAATTGTCCACATTGAATGATGAATTCAAGTAATGCGAGCCATGTTCATAAATTTCAAATATTTGGACTCCATACAATTTATGTATGAGATTCGTTTGAAAAAGCGCAAACGTGCTGATAGTCCGCTGAAAGATGCTAATAGCGCAGCTAGTCTAAAAAATCTTAACGCGGACACAATTGAATTAATTATTGGTGTTAAACTGCCCGATACCTTTTCAAATAAAAAGTCAACCCTTTGAACGAAAACTCAAACCTTGTTGTTAAACCCCAACAACCAGTTTCTAAGGCAACTTCGAGGAAGTTAGTCGTAGTCGCTGCAACGAAATCTGTCTTTGCCTCGAGATTTGCAAAAGACACCTCTGCCGATGATATAAAGAATTATGTTTCATCTAAAATTAAAACTGACAATTTAGTTATTAGAAAAGTTAATTTTACATACGAACGGAATATTTTATAATTCAAAATTGACATAAATTTGGAACATTTTGAAGCCATGCTAAATAGTTCTTTTTGGCCTTCTGGCGCTTTTGTTCGTGAATTCGAATACAAGCCAAAAAGAAATAATAATTAGGTTAAAATTCCGCCTGTCCAAAATGTTCAAAAAAACTGGATTTGAAACCTGGCTTAAGTTTATACTTCAAAAATGTAAGGGATTTGAATACTAAGTTAACTAACTTATATCTCAAATGTCTCGAAAATAATTATGATGTAATTTTTTTTACTGAATCCTGGCTTAAATGTCATGTTTTTAACTCGGAGATGTTTCCAAATATTTAAAAAATTTCCAGAAAAGATCATAAAAACAGAGTCGGCGGACTTTAACTTTCAATTGCCTACTCAATCCAAAGTAGCACCTGTTGGCAAGAGTGGTTCTTCGTTGGATTTCAAGGCTGACATTGTTGGTGTTGTTAATGCTGGTTCTCAGATAGACGAAATTATCTACGACTTCGAAGTTGTGACTGTCAACAGTGACATGCGAGCCAGGTCGTGATCGCGATGACTGTTTATTTGATGACAGGAAATATTTCGTCTTGCCCTCGTTCACTACCAGACCCATTCACTTCGCTTCTTTGTCTAAGCTGGAAAACGCAGAACTTACGGTGGGATTGTTGTGGCCAATGATCTCAATATCATAGGCAAATGCCAACAATTGCACGCTCTTGTAAAAGATTGTGCATTGAAGAAATCACACGATAAAGAGTTTCCTTGTCTGGAACCTCGTTTGGTATCGAACCACTCGGAGAGGTCTTCCCAATTCTGACTGCGCTTCTGGTATTATCGAGGGTCAGTTTACAAAGCCGTGTGAGTTTAGCGGCATAGAGGCAGTTCCTTATCGTGCTGCCAAAGGCAGTTTTAAAATCGGTAAAAAGATGGTGTGTATCGATTCTTTTCTCTCGGGTCTCCAAGATTCGGCGCATGGTGAATATCTGCTCAATGGTGGATTTGTCAGGTCTAAAGCCACACTGATAAGGTCCGATCAGTTTGTTGACGGCGGGCTTTAGTCTTTCACACAATACGCTAGTTAGGACCTTATAAGCGATATTAAGGATACATATCCCACGATAATTGGCGCAGACCGTGAGGTCTCCCTTTTTTGGTTTGGGCAGAGCACACTGAGGTTCCATTCATCAAGCATAATTTCCTCCGACCATATTCTGCAAAGAAGCTGATGCATGCTCCTTGTCAGCTCTTCGCCACCGTATTTGAATAGTTCTGCCGGTAAGCCATCAGCTCCCGCCGCTTTTTTATTTTTTAAGCGGGCAATCGCTATTCTAACTTCTTCATAGTCGGGTGATGGCACTTCTATACCATTGTCATCGATTGGGGTTTCGTTTCGCCATATCCGGGGTTTTCACTTTCACTGCCATTGAGCAGGTTGGAGAAGTGTTCCCTCCATACACTAAGAATACTCTGGACATCTGCCACCAGATTACTTTCATGTCCAACACGAGTTTGCTCCGGTATTGAAACCTTCTGTACGATGCCGCATCTTCTCATAGAATTTTCGAGCATTAGCCTTGTCGGCCAGCTTGTCAAGCTCTTCATACTCACGCACGTTATAGGCAAATGCTAATGGAATATAAAGCCAACATGTAGTCTCGATAACTTTACGACGTCAGCTATCTTACTCAACTTCAGTTTTCGACCATTCACAACGATTTTGTGATTTTTTTTTTTGATGTTTTGAATTTTTATTTTCCCTAATATAAATTTATGAAACAAAATTTGAAAATTAAAATATTTTTCTTATTTTGTTTTCTTCAGGCAAATTATAGTTGCAATATTTATATATATTTTACACCAAAATCCAAATAAATTCAAAATTAATCCTAAAATATGTCGTAATTGAAATTAGCTTTGCGGTATGTATTAAATACATATATCATGCCTTTTTCAACTTTTCCACAAACGCGTCTAACTCGTCACAAAAAGGATTTTATACACGTACAATTTAACAAAAATTTATATATATGTATTTAAGTATGTGTAAGAACAGTCGTTCACCCATATAACATATATATGTATATATATAATGACATATATATGCAAATAAAAATCATCAACATAATCCCATTAAAAGTGGAAGTTGCTTTGTAATACTTCAGTGTTGCTTGCAAAATCCTTTTCGACGGATTCATGTATATACATAAAGGGTGTTTTTTATAGAGGTATAAAACTTTAAGTTGCAATAAAACAACGATGGATTATTCGATTGACATGAATTTTATTTATCCGAAAGATAATCTTGTGGCATTACATTTTAAATATGATTTCTGGCATATGACCGCCACGGCTGGCGCGGATGTAGTCCAATCTGGACGTCCAATTTTCGATGACTTTTTCCAACATTTGTGGCCGTATATCGGCAATAACACGGCGAATGTTGTCTTCCAAATGGTCAAGCGTTTGTGGCTTATCAGCATAGACCAATGACTTTACATAGCCCCACAGAAAGTAGTCTAGCGGTGTTAAATCACAAGATCTTGGAGGCCAATTCACAGGTCCAAAACGTGAAATTAGGCGGTCACCAAACGTGTCTTTCAATAAATCTATTGTGGCACGAGCTGTGTAACATGTTGCGCCGCCTTGCTGAAACCACATCTCCTGGACATCATGGTTATTCAGTTCAGGAATGAAAAAGTAATCATGGCTCTATACCGATCACCATTGACTTTAACGTTCTGGCCACCATCGTTTTTGAAAAAGTACGGACTAATGATTCCATCAGCCCATAAAGCACACCAAACAGTCAGTTTTTCTGGATGTAACGGTGTTTCAACATACACTTTTGGATTACCTTCTCTCCAAAAGCGGCAGTTTTGTTTGTTGACGTAGCCATTCAACCAGAAGTGCTCTTCATCGCTAAACATCGCTAAAATGGACGTAGTGCGCGATACGTTTTCCGCACAGAACCATTATTTTCGAAATAAAATTGCACTATTTGCAAGCGTTGTTCAGGCGTGAGTCTATTCATGATGAATTGCCAAACCAAACTGAGAATAAATCACTTGACAGCTGTTAAATCGGTCGCCATCTTGAAAAGAAATGCCAACTTAAAGTTCTATGCCTCTATAAAAGACACCCTTTATGTGTACGTATGTATGTAAGCTTATATTACAAGAGTATAAATTTGTATGTATGCAAAAACGAGTGTGAAAAATATGCATATATCTGCTAAATTGTATACATGGACATGTATATGTGCATAGATATATAAAATTGTTACACCGTATGTAATAGGAATCCCTGCATTTTATTACTTTCCGTTAAAAGGCGTAAAAGTGATTTGTACACGTCAAAACGAAATCGCAACAGTGCAGAAGAAGCTGGCAAAAAGAAGGAAACACAATAAATGAATGTGAAAAATCAATGCTGTCAAAGTTGGTTACATATACATACACAATATATTTTTATGCATATTAAAGCGATTTATCATATACACAAGTACTCACATGTATGTCTGTATGTTTGCATATACGCGTTTATACTTTAAAATGTGTGTTTCTTAGCGCACGAGAGAGAGGAAGAGAGTGATTGTCTGTTTGCCTGCGTATGCATAGGAAATAATTTATGTAAAAATATTTATCAAAATCGAAACTCAAACATATCAACAAATGAATTCGTGACAGACTTTAAATGATGTTAATATAAAATACATATCACTTACATATACATACATAACTTATATGTATACACATATCTTAATGCAAAATGATTTAAAAAATATAAAAATATAAAATAAAAAATTAAATTTTCGAGACAACAAAAAAAAACCAAACCACGAAAATCTTCACAATCTCCAATATGTATATTAAAATACGAAAATAATGCTTTGAGCAGCATAAAAATTAAATAATCATTAAAAACCATAAAAAATTTAAAATTCACAAAACGATTTCTGTGTATTAAATCCTACATAAGTAAAAAAATTCTCCAATACTAAAATCATACTAAAATATTTATGGTAAAAAGTTAAATGAAAATTTGTATATTATAAAAAAAAGCTGTCGTAAAAATTTTGTGTTTCACAAAATTTATTTTTATTATTGACGTATATATTTATATAGCGCATTTTATATGCATACATTTAGTTGTTGCTGTTGTTCCTGTTAATGCCATTGCATGATTTTATATGCGTTTGCAGCATGTTTCATTAAAATTTTGATTCAATTAATTTTTTATGCAGCGCGAAATGCGTTAAAAAGCCATAAATTGAAAATTTTTGTGTCATAATTGTTATTTATACGGGATATGTGGCATGAAAAATTTGATGAGAGGAAGAGAAATAGTATGAGTAATTTGATTTGAACTGAATTTCGGCTTGCAATATGTAAGTAATTTAAACTCAAAATGTTACTAAAAATCTTATGGAATATTTTAAGTCAACAAAATGTTATGTAACAACAATCACAGCTTTTAATGCACTTATATAAAATATTTTTTATTTAAATAAAATTTTTTTTGTAAATTAATACCAAAGAACTGAACAAAAAATATTAATATTTTTTAGTTTTTTTTTTTAAATTCGCTTAAAAGTTTTTATTGTCTTAACATTTTAAATCAATAAAAAAAAACATTTTAATATTAAAATAACTTTTTTTTTTAATTCAACCCATTACAAGCACCCTTAAAGCTTTTATCACCTTTCTTTAATGAAAAAATTCAAATATTTAAATAATGACAGTTTTTTACCCAATACCAAATCAGCACATAAAAGCTAAGATAAAAAAATTTTAATTTAAAAATATATTTTATTTTAGCTATAATAATTTACGTTCAAATTTTTAGTTAAATAAATTTTGTTCTTTAATTGGCAATTTTCCTTTTAATTTTATTGCCAAGAATTATAAGCTGTCATCAATTTATATTTTTTTTAATATCAAAAATTTTAACATTATATTTTATTTTTAATTTTCAACAATCCAATTTTGGGTGAAATTTTTTTTTAGTTTTACCTAACAGGTCAGCTGAAAAATCCCGGCCTGACGAATAGACTGCGGCTATAGATGGCGCTACTAAAAATAAATCCAAATATTTTATTTAGTTAGCCCTAACCTTCAAAAGACGCGTGTATAAATTTGGCAGCTGTCGCATCATTAGATTGTGAATTATAGAATTTTGAGTGAGGCAGGTTTTGTTATTAATCACCATTATTTTATGTGAATAAAATGAATAAAAAGGAATTTCACGTATTGATTAAATATTGCTTTATGAAGGAGAAAAATACATTTGAAGCAAAAAGTTGGCTTGATGACGAGTTTCCGGACACTGCTCCAGGAAAATCAACCATCAAGGATTAGTACGCTAAGTTTAGACGTGGTGAAATGAGCACCGAAGACAGTGAACGCAGAGGTTGTTACCGACGAAAACATATAGACAATCCACAAGGTGATCTAGAATGACCATAAGTTGAAACTGAATGAAAAAGCAGGCACTCTAGAGATATCGACTGAACGTGTACATCATATCAATCACAAATATTTAGGTATAAGAAAGATCTGTGCTCTGTGGGTGCCGCGCGAGCTAACTTTTTACCAAAAACCACGAGTTGATGATTCGGAGCAGTGTTTGGAGATGTTCAGGCAAAATAAATCCGCGATTTGTATCGATATGTGCCAATGAATGAAAAATGATTGCATCATTTCACTTCGAAGTCCAATCGACATTTATTCCAGCGGACTGCACACTATGAACCTGCTATAAAGCGCGGAAAAACGCAATAATCAACTGGCAATGTTATGGCATGTGTATTTTGGTATGCGCTTTGAATAATTTTCAATGACTACCTTAAAAAATGAAGCAATATCGACAGCGATTATTACATAACGTTATAAGACCGTTTGAAAGACGATATCGCTGAAAAACGGCCGTATTTGCAAAAAATAAAAAATAAAGAGCTATTGCACGACGACAATGCACCGTGTCAAAGTCAGTGAAATCGATGGCAAAAGTCCATGAATCGGGCTTTCAATTGCTTCTGTATCCACCGTTTTCTCCAGATCTGGCTACTAGCGACTATCTCCTTATCTCAGATCTCAAACTAATGTCCGCTGGGAAGTAATTTTCATCTAATGAATAGGTGATCGCCGAAACTGAGGCCTATTTTGAAGCAAAGGACAAATCGTGCTATAAAAATGGTATCGAAAAGTTGGAGGTCGCTGTAATCAGTGTGTCACTCTTGACGGGAACTATGTTGAAATAATAAAATTAATTATGCCAAAAAGATGTGTTTTACTATAGCAGGCCGGGGACTTTTCAATTGACCTATTGTAAATAAAATTTTTCAAATGCAAATTATTTCTAAAAATTATTCATTCTTAACAGATTTATTAACATTATTTTTCGTTTTTACTAAAAAAGTTCGCTTAGTATATTAATTAAAATAATATATTTAAAATATTAAATTATTTTATGTATAGTTTTACCCACAAATATTAGTAAAAAGTTAATCAAAGTTCTATAATAAAAAAATTAATTTTTATTTTAAATGAAAAATTTTTACGAAAAATATTTAGCCTTCACTAACATCAATTTTTAAATTGAAAATATTTTTTAAATTTTTAAATATCATATTTACCCACAATAAACCTTAAATCCTTTTCAGCTTAAATTTTTAAATTAACGAATAAAATGTTTAAGATTTTTCAAATAATATTAATATTATTGAAGAGAGCATTTTCGTTATTTACAAGTAATCAATATCATAATAACCCACAATTTCCCTAAAAATCTTCAGCTTAAATTTTTAAATAACGAAAAACATATTCTAAATTATCGAAAAGAAATTTTGCTGAAAATTTTATTGAAGAAAAACAAAATCGAAAAAATTCAGATTCAATTAAAGAATATTTCCACCCACAATAACCCCAAAACCTTTTCAGCCTTAATGTATAAATAAAAAAAATAATTTTTGGAAAATTTTTTTTTTAATTTATAAAATAAACTATTCTTTATTTTACTCACAACAACAACAAAATCAAATAAAAATTATTAATGTTTGAAATTAAATTAAAAAAATTCTAGTTTAACCAGTAATAAATAAGCCCGAAAGAATTTTTTTACTAAACAAATATAAATTTAAAACAAACAAAACACTGAAAAGCAATATGAATTATATACTTTTTTAAAGTAAACCCAAAACTCCAAAAACCAAGCCTATATATATTGTACGACTACATGGGTACATAAATGTAAATGTATTTATGCACGTACACACCGAACGGTTTTTATTTTAACAACAACAACCAAAAGTAAAGTAAAGAAATTTAAACGATTTTGTGAATTCTTACAACTAAGTTAATATTTAATATATGTATATATATGTGTATTTGTAAATTTTTTAGGCATTTTAAAATATTTTTCAACAGTTTTTCATTTAATGAAATTCCCTTATTTATTAAGACAAGCAAGTATGTATGTATATTGAAATATTATATATATAAAGAGTGAAACAACTTTTTAAGCAACTAAATGTGATTTTATAGAAAGTAAGTGAATATGTTTAAAAAAATAGCAAAGAAATTACAAAACACAACGTACATAAAAATACAACATAAATACAGGCAATTTTAGAAAATAGTAGAGAGAGAAAATTCAAAAAGAGATATATATAAATATGTATATGTGGGTTTGCAAAAAATAAAATAAAATAAAATGGCAAGCTATCAAAGAAAGCTGGCTGAAAACCTAAGTTAAAGTGGGAACTCAGAAATTTCAAGAAAAAAAGTTAATGAAGAAAACAAGGTAAAATTAAATGAAATTAAATTAAATTAAATTAAATTTAAATTTAAAATAAAATAGAAATAAAAATAAAAATAAAAATAAAAACAAATAGTTTATCCGGCGCATAAAAAAAAATTTAAATTAGATAAAATAGATTAATTTAAAATAAATTAAATTAAAAAGCAAAATTAAATTTAATAAAGTAAATACTTCAGCTTTTGAGTAAATAAATAAAAATAATAATTATTTTTCTCTTTAAGTGCATAGTTGTAAAATGCAGTTAAATATATGTTTACTAAATATTTCTCTGCTCCTTAGCAACAAAACAACAATTATCTGCGAGTCGGCAAAACAGAAACATATCAAAATTTAGGCTGAATAAAAGGTGTGCATATCAATTGAAAAAAATATATTTATTATTAAACGAAAATAGTATATATATAGAAATTTTTAGCATATATACAAACATAAAACTAATTAAAAATATATAAGTATATATACTTCTAAGCTAGTTTAGCTTAAATTTTAAAAATAAATACTATACAAAAATACATACACATATCTGAAGTAACTATTTTAGTGCTAATTTAGAGCAAAAGTGTTGATATATAGTGAACTATTAAGATTATAAGAATTTTATAAAATTTAATGT
Source organism: Neoceratitis asiatica (assembly GCA_030068015.2). Taxonomy (NCBI): domain Eukaryota; kingdom Metazoa; phylum Arthropoda; class Insecta; order Diptera; family Tephritidae; genus Neoceratitis; species Neoceratitis asiatica. The sequence goes on from CM061527.1 coordinate 38,844,790, forward strand.
GACCTAAAATGCGCATAAATATTTCTTTTATAGATAAAAAATTTGTATGTTAAATATTTTTTATTGAAAAAAAAAATCAATTTTAATATTTCATACTTTTGTTTCGCAATCAATTAATTAACAGAATAACTAGAAAATATATATTAATTAAACCACATACAGTGGCGGACAATAGTCTACATACACCCCCTGTTTTCGTTGAATGGAAAGTCCAAAAAATTTATTCAAAAATTTAACAACACAGTTTATTTCAACTATTTTCCCTTATCAAAAAAAAAAAAAAAAAAAAATTATAAATAAAATTAAAAAATTGCATGAAATAGTAAAGCCAACGTTGACAAAAGTCTACATACAGCACATATTTAACTTATCTTAGCGCAAAAACTTTGGTTAATATCAGGTAACATGATCTTTTTAGTATTTAGTTGTTCCACCGTTCGCATCAATAACAGCTTGAAGCCGTCGCGGCATCGAAGCTACTAAATTTGTCAATTATGAGGGAGTAATACTGTCCCAAGCTTCAATAAGACGTTCTTTGAGTAATGCTGAGCTGGAATCTGATTTTTCGCTCAAAAATCTCCCAGACATATTCAATAACATTCAAACCAGGGCTTTGAGTTGGTGTGTGTAGTTAGTTACCTTGGAGCATGATAAAGCAACCAATCCTTAACAATACGGGCCGTGCGGTTTGGATCGTTATGCTGTTGAACAATCCACCATGCGCCTATCTTCTAACTGTCCACCAAAGGCTTCAGATTAGCTTCAACCATGACTTAAATTTCAACCGCTCCATATTACCCTCAATAAAAACAAGTTTTCCAACACCAGATGCCACAACCGCTACCCAAACCATTACGTTGCCACCACCATGCTTCACTGTTGGTACTATATTTTTGGCGTGATGTTCAATGTTTTCTTTTCTCCAAACTTTTGCTCTTCCATTGCTGCCGAATATATTGATTCGTCTGTAAATAAGACCTTTTGCCATTCCAATCCATTCCCTTGTCTAAAAGTGCTTTAGCCTAATCTAAGCGAAGTTTACGATTTTTTCAGTGATAAAAGACTTTTTACGTGGCGTTCTACTGTGGAAGCCGTTATCGTTCAGAGCTCTTCGAGTTGTTCTTGGGATGGACGCACTTTCTTAATGAGCTTGCGATGTTTTCAGCTAATTTTAGAGCAGTGCCTTTAGAATAGTCATTCACTTCCTTCAGAATAAAGCTGATGTGTCTTCAAATTAGTTTCCACGGGCGGCTAATACGCGGCTTTTTTTCGGTGGATCAATTTTTTTTCAAAGTTGTTTACCATGGTCTGTACCTTTGGTGGACTAAGTTTAAAAGTTTTTCAATTTCACCATACGATTTATTCTCTTTTCTGTGATGAATAACCAGGTTCCTTACATCAATGTATATTTCTTTTCACGGAGCCATTGTTAATGCTAATGTGTTTAAACCACAACTGAATTCAATACTAGCAAATGAGAAAACATAATTTAAAAGAAATAGTCAATAGAAGGGTACTAACCGCCATAACAACACAGTGCTAGTAAGCCCGTGGTGTATGTAGACTTTTGTCAAGGACATTTATGCGTTTTTTCACCATAATTGTTTTATTTTATGTTAGACAATGGATTTGTTTTTTTTTTATATATGTGATTAGAAAATGATTTAAAATAAAACTGTATAACTACATTTTTTCATTTTTTAGCAAAGTAACAATACTTTCTACACAACGAATACAGGCGGTGTATGTAGACTTTTGTCCGCCACTGTATGTTTGCACCTTTTTTGAAGTGTCATAAAGAAAAAATTTTTAGAATATCTGTTGCTTTTTATTTTTTTATTTTTTTTATTTTTTTATTTTTTATTTTTTGCAATGATTTTAGCACACGCAGTTTATATATATATAAAAAATAAAAATAAAATAAAAATTAAAAACAGCAGATTTATATATAACAGATTTATTAAGCATAATATTAATAAGAAAAAAAAATTTATTAATTATGCTCAGCTTTTTTGAGTGTGTACAATTTGTGACAAGCGAAACATATCAACCATGAAATCGATACATATCAATTGCCAATGGCAGTGAAATATCAACAATTTAATTAAGTAGTAAATTAGTGAAAAAATAAGCTTAGTTTATAGAAGAAATTAAAAACAAAAATATTGAAATAAAGCTAATTTATCATGCAACATATCAATGCTAGTAATTAAGTGTAGTAAAAAAAAATATTTAAAATTTATGAACTATTAATTTTTTTATTTTCACTAAATTTTTAATAAATTACAGAAAGTGTAAGAATTGAATGTTAATTAAAAAATTATAATTGTGGATATCGAAATTTGGCAAAATTTTTTCATTAAAAAAAAATTTAGTAAATTAAAAACGTTTGTTAAAAACTAAAAATAGTAAAAAAAAATATCAATTTGATGAAAATTTAGGCATTTATTTGAAAATTTTGGCACAATCTCAGCACTCATTTTTCGCGTATGTTTGTAAAAAATACTTTTAAATTGTTTTAAGTGTTAATAAATATTAATGAATAAGTTTAAAAATATGTAAATTTTATATTTAAGAAATTTTAATTATTAAAAAATATTTTTTTTCCTATTGTTGCTCCAAGTAAGCTTACTTCGATCTCTTATAAACTACAAAGCAAATTTTTGTAGGCAATACCAAATAACCCAACTAATTAAATAATAATAAATCAAACAATATAGAGAAACAACGAAATTTAATTTTTTATAATTTTTATACGTAAATGGAAAAATTCAAGAAATCTAGTTAAGAAAAAAGCTTTTTTGTAGCTGAAAAATATTTATTACAAATAAAACTAATTTAAATGTGTGTATATACATATAAGAAAACTACAAAAAAAAGTAGCAAACAAAATAGAAAATAATTGATTGAAAAAATTATTAAATTTAGAAAAAAAAAGAGATCGCATTATATAAAAAAAATTAATTTAGTACTAATTAAATAAAAAATAAAATAAAAATAAAATAGTTAAAAATAATAACTAAAAGTAAAATGTTAAGAAAAAACTATTAAAAGAAATTAATTTCAAACGCAATTCTAGTAAATTAAAAACTTAATTATGTTCGCTAAAAAATATGTTTAAAAATTTATGTTTTAATTTTATTTAAAAAAAAATTATTAAACAGATACACAGAAACAGATATTAAAAGAAAAAAAAAAATTAACGAAACATATCAAAAGAAAACTATGGCTATTTGAAACAAAAGAAAATATTTATGTGTAATTTAAAAATTTTTAATAAAAACTCAATAAATAAAATATTGGTGTGTGCAAGTTCTACAGCGTTAATAGGCATTGAATGCGGTACTCAAAATCTTAAAATATACTTCAACTTAAATTTAACTTTTATGATGTACTTAAGCTAAAAAGTAAAACTTAAATTTATCAAAAACTATAAAATCATATGAAAATACAACTTCTTAACTCTCGCAACCATCAACATTTGTATATAGAAATAATATAGCACACATAACATGCGCACACAAAAAAATCCCAATATTCATATGTAAATGTTACTAAATACTTTAAAAAAAAAACAATCTTGTGTGTCTTTTCTCTCATAATCAGCTGAATGTTTCTTAAAATTTTTGTTTGTTTTTAACAAAAAAAAAAAAAAAAAAAAAAAATTCTTAAATAATTATGCATAAAATCTAAACTATAATGTACCTATGAAAATGCAAATAAAGAACTTAAAATTAAATGGAAAAAAATATAGCCAATACTAATGCATAATCAAATGTACATTTTTACATTAAGCATTTTAGTTAAATTTAAGCGTATATATGTATGTATGTATTATGTGCATACATGTACGCCCATCATTAAAAATTCCTTACATTGATTGATTCTCTCAACTATAAACAAAAAAAAAAAAAACAAAACAAAAACAAACAAAAAAAATTCGTCGACGTCTAACGTTAATTTAGCGCATATGAAAAGTAACAAAAATAATATAAATAACAAAAACCAACAAAAAAATTACAAATAAAAATATTTAAAAAAAAACACTATGAAAATAACTGCGAATGGCGAATAAATGTAATTAATGAAATGTATGAAAAATGTGAATGTGTTTATTTCAGTGATATCATTTGAAAAATGTTTAATTGGTAAGTTTAATCCGTTGCAACTATCGTTCAAATATTTTCCTTTTTCCATTAACGTTGTAGTCCAGCAGAAGCCATTTCGTTGGCTTCCTATTTTCTCACCACATTTTGCAAACTGTTTTTACTAGCTCAAAGGTAAAGGTGTTTATATATTACCGGCGTATTCAGACTTTCAAAATCTAGACAGTGCATAATCTAGATAATTTAAAAAAAAAACCCAGATAATACAAAATCACACCACTACATTGAACATACATAACGAAATCAGGAGCAGACAAAATATAGAGACCACAATATTCCAACAAGAGACAATCCCCACAATATCAAATCCTGTCAACTCTTTATCTTGACAACTGAGTTATTTTTCGTTTTTATTCAAAAATTCAAATTTAATGGGGAATGTTTATTATCATTAGAAAAAACATTCTTTGGCATTCATTTTTTTTTTTTTTTTTTTTTGAAGATTATCTCTTTCAAATATTGGCCGCTGCTACGTCTCAGATGGTCCATCCGTTGAGTACAATTTTCGATGACTCGCTTGAGCATTTCGACTGGTAACTGGCGCATGACACGCGTGATGTTTTGCTCCAAGTCCTGAATCGAAGCGGGATTGTCCGCATAGACATTAGACTTTACATATCCCCACAGGAAAAAGTCTTCAATTTCAGGTATCAAAAAGTCGGTTATCGTAGCGCAATAATGGTCCAAATTGACGGTTACGTTCTCACCGGCATCATTTTTGAAGAAATATGGACCGACGATTCCACTGGCCAGTAAACCAACCTAAACCGTTTTTTTTCTGGGTGAAATGGCTACTCTTGAATCTCTTCAGGTTGCTCCTCGTCCCAAATGCGGCAGTTTTGCTTGTTTGCATACCTATTGAGCCAGAAATGGGCCTCATCGCTGAACAAAATTTGGCTCGAAAACTTCGGATCTGCTTGGAACTCGTCAAAAGCTCATAGAGCGAAGAGATGCCGCTTGGGAATGTCGAGCGGCTTCAGTTATTGCACAAGCTGTATTTTTTACGCTTTCAATTTAGGATGTCGACGTAAAATGCGTTCCATACATCAGTACGAATTGCTGCAAACGGCGCCGAATCGACTTTTCACGGCCACTAATGAATGCTGAGTCTCAAGATGGGCGATGGTGTTGCAAATAGTACGCTCAATAGGCCGATTATGTTGACCATAAGTTGAACGAAGCAGGAGAAACACATTCTTTACAGAACGTGAATTTTCGTAATAAAGTTGAATGATTCGTAAGCGTTGTTCAGGCGTAAGTCTTTCCACGATGAAATGCCAAACAAAACTGGACAAAATTAACATGACAGCTTGACCCGACTAACGCGTGATCTGTTAAAAAAAGCTATCGTATTTCTACTTCGATCACCCTTTATATATGATTGCCATTTTATAATCGTTGAAGCGGATTTTTGGTCGAGTTTCTCCTTTGATTTTGTGTGTGCGCCTTGATGGTTTTTCAAACGAATGGATCTACAGTTTTTTCTAACCTGCCTCGGAATGGAACCTATTACATGACTTAAAGGAAAAAACGTTTTATTAAGCACAACTGCGGTGCCAAAAATTAAAAAAAAATATTCTTTGTGTATAAGAATACAGTTTTTAATTTACAGAGAAATCCGAAAGAAAGTTATAGCATCATTCCTTTGCAACTGAAAAAAAATCACCTGGCAATACATTCTGTGAAAACATAACTTTCTCCCCACATTTTAGACATATTTTATGCATATTTTTGAGAGGAAAAGGAAGCAAAGAAAAAAAAGTTCGACAAAGTATTAAAATATTTAAAAAAAATCGCGTGATTTTTGCCGAGAGTTTTGCCTGGATTGTATCGTGTCTGGATTAAATTTTGTTGGAATTTGGTCGAGTCTGGATTAGATGATCTGAATTTTTTCATGTCTATATTTTGTGCATTAGAATTTTGTATTTCGCCACTTTTGTGTTTGGATATCATTATACACCTTTTTTTACAATACTTTTATTATTGAAAATAGTAATTGGTAAATGACAATTGGAAAAATTTTAAATTCGAAGATCGACTGGATCGGTTACAGATATTGTAAGATCTGTATGGGCATCATTGCCTTGTTCGTTCTACCTCAAATATCACTGTTGTAAGTGAAAGTGTAGCCGAAGACCCGAGTGTGCCTATTTCTCGAACATTCTCAAGAGCTAGGACTTTCTTCTGGCACGTTATGGTTAAGTCGATTGGGTGCTTGAACAACAAGCACTGGATCGCGCTTTTTCCAAAAAAACTTTCTTCAGCTACGAGGCATATTACTCATATTACTCACTCGGTGGATATGTGATTAAGCATTTGGGGCGCCGGGAATTCTCAAATAATTGAAGAGAGTTCATTACACCCAAAAAATAATTATTGCCTAATGTTCTATTTGGTACGGAGGTACTTTCTTCTTCTAAAAACGATAACGGCAAGACTGTCACTATAACTGACTCTTTTTTTTTTTTTGATCTGTAATTGAAGAACACTATTTGGACAATTTGTGGTTCCTACGAGATAGTGGCGCATGCCACACAACACGAGAGAAAGAAATTTCCGGGCCGCGTAATCTCTCCTCTTGGCAATGTTGATTGCCTACCAAGATCATACGAAGCAAGGAGTAGAGAAGAGTAGAGTAGAGTAGAATAGAGTAGAGAGAGAATGAGACATTATAGGTCGAGTTACAACGATCGAAGGTCGTTGTGACGAAGACCTCCCTAGATATGATGATATTATGTTATTTTTTTTTTGGGTACAAACTAGGTTGACTTATGGGTCAAGTCGTTGTGACCTCCCTAGGTTGACTTATGGGGACTATGTGATTATTGGGGTATTTTGGTTGAAAAGTATCGTCACTTTTAATGTTTTTATTCTCTTTTTTAGGGTCAAAATACCGTTACCTTACTTTTCATGTACTTTCATGTACTTTCATGTACTACTATGGTATTTACCCAACATTGAGACTTATGGGCGAGGGAACCAAGTGCTCTTACTTTTTATGTTATTATGCTTTATTCAATTTCAAAGTACCGTTACTTTTAACAATTTTATGGTATTTTGCTTCTAAAGTCCCGTTATCTGTTTTGAAAATCGAAAAAATCATATAGTACATCAGAAATAGTGTACAAAAAATAAGTAGAGGTAACCACTTTAACAATAAACAATAATAATAAGAAATGTATAACAAGTAAATTAAAAAATTTAATTGTAATTAAATTTAAAATTGAGTAATAAGAAAACAACAAAAATGTTAAAGGAGGAAAGTAAATGAAAGAAGAAATGATTTGTCTAGGTTAAGTATGACTTTTAAAATAAAGGGCTTTCCAATAGAGATGATAGAAAATTGAACTAGCTTTACAAATTAATCAATATTATAATCAAAATAATCGTTCTGCAATTGCAACTTTTTTCTTCTCCGTTGAGGCTCACTTTCATCTGAGTGGTGCAGTAAATAAACAAAACTGTCGATTCCGGTGCGAAGAAAATCCACAAATTATTCATTAACAATCATTACATTCACCAAAATTTACAGTTTGGTGTGGTTTTTGGTCTGGTGGAATCGTCGGTCCGTACTTCTTTCGAAATTAAGCTAGTAGCACCGTTACCATCATGGGAGAGCGGTATAGATCGATGATAACCAACTTTTTATGGCCACAATTGGAAGAAGTTGATCTTAGTAATCACACAGCACGTGCAACAACCGAATTATTGCGATAAAGGTTTAGAGATTCGATTATTTCAAGAAATTGTGATATTGAATGGCCACCAAGAAGTTGTGATTTAACACCATCAGACTACTTCTTGTGAGGTTATTTGAAGTCATTGGTCTTTAGCAATAAACCAGACTCTCTTCAAGCTTGAAAAGTCAATATTAAACGTGCTATTCATGACATACGACTTGATTTAGTGGAAAAAAGTGCTCAAAAATTGGGTTAATCGAAATCGTTCCTTCAAAAGAAGTCGTTTAGGCCATTTGAATGAATATATATATTCACAACTTAATAGTATCGATTGTCCTTCACATTTAATAAAAAGCATTTCAATTTCTTTAACAATTAGTGTGTTTTTTTAAAGATTCATATGACTCTGATTGGAAACTGGAGACAGCCTAGTTTAGTGCCGTGACTTATAAAAAGTTATTATAATATCACCTGGACAGATGGATTTAGTAAAAAAAAAAGATTGGAATAAAGATAGCTTGGATGAAAGATAACCTCGTTGTTGTAGTAATGCAAACTAGTTGGATTATAGTTAACAACTAATATTATCTGTGTTGGGAAGTGTGCGCTTACTGTATATAAGTTATTTATAATCTGAAACACACTGTATTTGCTACACTCTGTGTCAGGCACACAATGAAAAGCTTTTGGGTGGTGGTGAGCTTTACTTAATATATCCTAAGCATTGATTATATGGTAAGAGGCTGTGCTTTAAGTGAAAAGCTTTTCAGTGCATTTTGTGTCGTACTGTACGTAATGTAGATGTATTTATATGGCACTCAGCTCAGCATAAGTTCGTAAAATTATATAAAAAATATCAGCCAAAATTACATATTTTTAGAAATAATGTGAACTAAAAAACTCATTTAATTTATCTTTAATGAGTATAATACTAAATACAATAAATTGAAAATTAGTATTAATTTCGCTAGAATTTATTTATTTATTTTTTGTTTCTGTTTAGATATAAATATAATTTGCGCTTTGTAAAAACTGAAGCGATTTTCTGCCGTGCTATTTCTCCCCTTTTTTGTATGTAATTATAAATAATATTTAAGGCAGCTTTTAAGGGTTTACAAAATATTCCAAAATATTTACTTAAAAAATCACGCATATTTCTCATTTTCCTCATTTTTGGTTACAAAAAACAAAAAACAAAAAATGAATATATATATATATATATATATATATATATATATAGATAGATATATATATATACAATATTTTGCCATCTACAATTTTTCTCAGTGTAATGTGCATTTGCAATTTTCTTATCTGCCTTCTGATGGAATTTTTGACAATATTCTTCCATGCACTCTTTAAACAACAAAAAATATTAATTTATTTTAAATACAACCAACACTTATACTTGAATATTCAGTAATGCTGCTGGTTTCAGCGACAACAGTGCAGTGCTGCAGTGCTTGGCGCTTTTGTATTAATTTAAAAAACATTTAAATTTTCGACAAATATACCAAACGCATAAAAAACGTAAATAAATAAGCGCAAGGAAACAATAATAAAAATAAAAATTAAAATAAAACAAAAAATCAAAACAAAATGTTAAAAAAGCTTTGTGCAGTTAAACAAACCGGTCAAAGGCTCGTGCGGCTAACGCAGCTTGGTGGTGCGGGATTTCAAACGCAGATACAACAACAACGTAATTCCAGCTTTTCAAATGCGGTAAGTGTATTCACTGAAAAGTGTATCAAAGAGAATCTTTATAAAAAAATAACAAATTTAAATATTATCGCAATTATTAATACTCAATTAAAACAAAATTCATATTATTTGTTTTCCATAGAAATATTAATAATAAGTTGTGATAATAATTGAAAAATGTCAACGAACAAACTATACTAATAATTGGTAATTTTAGAAAAGTTTTGAATATTATTTATTAAATTATATTCAACTTTAGTATTACAAAGTTTTTCGTTTAATAAAATCATTACGAATATAAGAGAATTTGACTTCAAAAATATTAAAATTGAGTTATGCAAAAATCAAAAAATTAAATAAGAACAAATGAAGAAAATAAAAAATATTTTACTTAAATTTTTAATCTTTTTTATATGTAAATATTTTTTCCATTTAAAAAATTGCTTAAAAATATTAAGAAATATCAAGAAAATACTTAATTTTAATGAAAAAATTAATATATTAATGAGCTGATTACTCTAATTTATAATAGTTCATATGTTTGTACGTAGGTAGTACCTCGTTAATTCATTACCCAAATGAAGAAGAATATTAGTAAAATTATGCTGCTTTATATTTAAGCACTTCATCAAATATACATACATACATAAATATGTATATAAACAATATATATCCATTTTGAGCTACCTTACTTTATTAAAGAAAAAAACACAGAAAATTCAAATTTAATGGGAATATTTATTATCATTCCAAAAAACATTCTTTGGCATTTATTTTGTGAAGATTATCTCTTTAAAATGTTGGCTGCGGCTACGTCTCAGTTGGTCCATCCGTTGAGTTCAATTTTCGATGCCTCGTTCGAGCATTTCGACTGATAACTGACGAATGACACACGTCATGTTTTGCTCGAAGGCCTGAATCGAAGCGGGGTTGTCCGCATAGACTTTAGACTTTACATATCCCACTGAAAAAAGTCTAACGGTGAGATATCACATGATCTTGGTGACCAATCGACCGATCCAAAACGTGAAATTATCTGCTCACTAAAGTGTTCTCTCAATAAATCCATTGAATGATGCGATGTGTGGGTAGTGGCGCCATCTTGCTTAAACCAAGTGTCGCGAAGATCACGAGCTTCAATCCCAGGCATCAAATAGTCGGTTATCATGGCGCAATAACGATCGCCATCGACGATTACGTTCTCACCGGCATCATTTTGAGGGAACCACACCAAGCCGTTGTTTTTTCTGGATGAAATAGCAGCTTTTGAATCTTTTCAGGCTGCTCTTCGTCCCAAATTGGCCTCAACGCTGAACAAAATATGGCTCGAAAACGTCGTATCTTCTTGACACTTTTCAAGGGCCCATAGAGTGAAACTATGTCTCTTGGGAAGTTCGAGCGGCATCAGTTCTTGCACAACATGTATTTTGTATGCTTTCAATTTAAGATCTGTCCCAGCTGAACGAGGTCTATTCGGTCGAATATTATCCAATCATGAATGCTGGGTCTCAATATGGGTGATGGGGTTGCGAATAGTACGCTCAGTGGGCCGATTATGTTGACGCGAAGCGCGCGAAACACATTCTTTACAGAACGTAAATTTTCATAATAAAGTTGAATGATTTGAAAACGTTTTTCAGGCATAAGTCTTTCCATGATTAAATGTCAAATATTACTGAACAAAAATTAATTGACAGCTTGACACAACTCGCGCCTGATCTGTCAAAAAAAGGCTATTGAAAAAAGTACCTCTACTTGGATCACCCTTTATAAAGACTTATCCTTTTAGTGGTTTGCAGGGCTATATTTTGAAAGTCAGGCATGAATGATGAGAATATTCAAATAATTGATGAGAGGTGATGTCAATTGGCCACCGACATCATGCGATTTGACACCGTTGGACCTTTTTTGTAGGGCCATGCGAAAGACTGTAGTTATGAGGATAAACTTTTAACTTTTGCGCAAAAAGTGGTCGAAAATTACCTCAAACCAAAGTTCAAATCTTACAACAAAAATAGAATTGCATGAAAAAAAATATTTAAATGCATTTTATTTAAGTTTTTTTTTTTTTTGGAAACAACAAAATGGATTATTCTGTATTTATATATACATATATTTATAAATATTATATTATTGCCCATACACTGGGTGCACTGAACTAAGCCGGCATATAACAGACATATTACTTACTGTTTTTTGTTATTTTATTTGTTGTTATTTCTTTTATCTCCAAAAGGCTTTCTTGCTTACAATGAAAAAATATTCATAATTTTTTATTTATTTTATTTTATTTTTTTCTCAATAAAGATCGCACGTTTATTGATATTACAAAATTCTTAAAGCAGAAAGCATGCGTAGACACACGCTAATTAACAAATGCAAACATACTTATCCGTAATATTGTAAAATAACAAAAAATGAACAAACCAACCCAGCAAACCAGTAAAATCCTTAAGACACACAATCATATCTGAAAGAGAGGTACACCCCCCACTGTGTGAATGAATATTATTCCCTCAATTATTTGCTTGAGAAGGTGACTTCTCTCTCACCAAAAACACACTGCCACTTTTGGCTCATCATATTTGTACTGAGCGAGCATATATTGCTGTTTTGACAGCCTCGTACAAACGATTTTTTACTATCCGCACTTATTTTAAATGGTTGAAAATTCTTCGAATTTTTTTTTTAAATTATGAATTCTTCTAAAACTTCCTTTATTATAAGTATATTCTTAGTTAATGAAGAAAAAACTGATTCATTATTTTTAAGCGCTAGATTATGCAAATACCGGCAGTGGTTGAGAAGGCATACAAATTTAAGAAAAAAATTTAATTTTAAAGGTCGATCGATCTGTCGATTTGAAGAGCATTAATGTTCCCATCAATATTAGCACATTTTTGACCGATTTCGCACAACAACAAAAATTACCCTTTTCATTGATATATCGGTGGTTAAAGCAAAAAGGATCGTTTTGCTTTCAAGAAAAAAATAATATCTTCGGAAAAAATCGTTGTAGAGAAAAATTTAAAACAAAACGATAAACGTGAATAAACAGGCTATCAAATATATACAATATACGCAGGTGGTCAGTGACTTTTTTAATAAAATATATATTTTTCAGCAAAAAAGCATTTTATTTCTTAACATAGAGTACTTTTTTCTCTAATCTAGCGTTTATCCAAATAATAGGTTTTTTTTTGGGACCTCAAAATATAGGAATTTGTTTCTGTGACGACCTCTTTGTTCGATCAGAATCTCTTACCGTCCATCCATTTCTTCTGGTTTGGAAGCAAGAAATAGTCACAAGGTTGAACTGGTTAAGCTCTTGCCAAATTAAATAAATTAGGAAATACTTCAGATGCTACGCTTCAAGGATTTGTTGGTTTAGGTTCAGACATCCAGGCAACCATTCGGAAGGCCAGATTAAGAGTTTAGAGAATATAAATTAAAGAATTTATCAAACATTCGGAGGCGGTTTAATATTAACTGTAGGTCCCTCCATTTTTGGAAACTTTATAAGCGACAAAGGTGCTCAGTTTCTTCGAAATTAGCCTTTATATAGTGGAAAAAGTGTTTCGCAAAAAAGTTCAATTGGAACTGTTAAGGCGTCCCAGGTGTACCCATCCGAATGTAGATCTCTAATTAGAGGGACTGCATTCACCGGAATCTTTTTCCACAGTTTCGCCAACTTATGCACATCGGAAAGATCTCGTTAATTAACTACGGTTTCAAAGTTATCCTTAAATGCGAGCCACTTGTGTAAGCTGCCACCGAAAGTGGATATGCCTAGTGGTTTGAACTTCAATTCTACGGCGGCATCTCATTGCGCTCCACCTTCGGAGTGGCTGCCATGCGAAACTCAGCTAGCTGGCCACGCAGATGTAAGTAGGCTGGTTCAAAAGTGTCCCACCATTCCAAATGGGCTTCCAATTCACACTCTTTGCCGCGCCAACCAGCAACTCATGATTGTTCAACACGCGGTCGTAATGCTTATTGGCAGCTACTTCCAGCTGCTCGTAATCGCTGTAGGTTTATTCCCTATACCTGCCGCTTTTAACTAGAAGATAAATGCGAGTGATCGTCGTGGCGTGAAATTTGCGCAAAATAATCGTTCCTTCACGGCCAACGTGGCCTTTTTAATCCAGATATATCTCGGATCGAACAGCAATCGATCAGTGTGCTTGTGCTTAGTCGAACGTCAACACGTTTCTCCAATCCCTTTCAAATATATAGTTCGCTTCGTCTTCAAAATAGGCAGGAAAAATATTAAATATTACCTTTGGTTCCCAGACGGAAGAAAAAAAGGCATGTCCGATCGATTGTGTGATTCATTGAAGAAGGGAAGGTAGAATAACAAACTACATTTGACATTTGCAAGCTAGGTTATAATAGCCACCCAGGGTTGGGTTGTACAGAGAGCCTCATATGAAATATAAACATAAATGTGGAACGTAACTTAAATTCTAGACACATAAATTTGGGTCTTAGTTTATTCCAAGTTACTCTCGAGTAATATATTTTCAATTTTAAATTACTTTCAAAAAAAATTTATTTCTTCAGACTAAACAACAACTGAGAGAACTGATCGACGAAAACGCTCCCGAGCGCATAGATCCCGAATGGTTAAACGCTAAAGAATATGACGCCCTGCCAGGACCATCTCGATATGGCTTTTTCCTCAGCTTTTTACCTGGCGGTAAGCACGAGTAGACATAGCGCTTATTCCATTTACGAAACTTACATATTTCACTTAATTTTCATTACAGGAGAATTCTACAATATGAATTATATAAATATGAATCAAATGCTACGCAAAAAATATGGTGATATATTTCTCTTGAAAGGCGCTTTCGGACGTGCGGATACCGTATTCACCTATAACGCTGATGATTTTGAAGTGGTCTATCGTAATGAAGGCATTTGGCCGATACGCGAGGCAATGATGAGTTTTGATTACTTTCGTAAGGTGAAGCGTGTGGATTTCTTTAAGGGCCAAAGTGGACTCGTGACAGAGTGAGTGGCGAGTTTTGTATATTATTGGAAAACTTTTAACTGGTGATCCATTTCGACGTTCCCTATTTTTTTAAAGAAAAAATACAGAAAATTCAAAATTTAATGGGTAATTTTTATTATCATCCGAAAGAACAATCCTTGGCTTTTATTTCTTCAAGATTCTCTCCTTCAAATGTTGGCCGCGGCTACATCTCAGATGGTTCATCCGTTGAGTACAATTTTCGATGACTCGTTCAAGCATTTCGACTGGTAACTGGCGAATGACACGCGTGATGTTTTGCTCCAAGACCTGAATCGAAGCGGGATTGTCCGCATAGACTTTAGACTTTATATATACCCACAGGAAAAAGTCTAACGGTGTGATATCACACGATCTTGGTGGACAATCAACCGGTACAAAAGGTGAAATTATCTGCTCACCGAAGTGTTTTGTCAATAAATCCATTGATTGGTGAGATGTGTGGGAAGTGGCGCCGTCTTGTTGAAACCAAATGTCGTGGAGACCACGAGCTTCAATTTCAGGCATCAAATAGTCGGTTACCATGGCGCGATAACGGTCGACATTAACGGTTACGTTCTCACCGGCATCATTTTCGAAGAAATATGGACCGATGATTACACCGGCCCACAAACCACACCAAACTGCTGCTTTTTTTGGATGAAATGAAAGCTCTTCGTCCCAAATGCGGCAATTTTGCTTGTGTATATACCCATTGAGCCAGAAATGTGCCTCATCGCTGAACAAAGTTTGATTCGAAAACGTCGGAGTTACTTGTAACTTTTCAAGAGCCCGTAGAGCCAAGCGATGTCGCTTGGGAAGGTGGAGAGGCTGCAGTTCTCGCAAAAGCATAAGCTGTATGTTGTATGCTTTCAATTTAAGATCTCGACGTAAAATGCGCTATCTCGTTCCATACGTCACTTCAAGTTACTGCGAACGACGCCGAATCGACTGTCCGCGGTCTTCGTGTACACTCTCAGCTACGGCCGCTATATTTTCTTCACTGCGTGCTGAACGTAGTCTATTCGGTCGAATATTATCCACCAATGAATGATGGGTCTCAAGATGAGTGATGGTGTTGCGAATAGTACGCTCAGTAGGCCGATTATGTTGACCATAAGTTGAGCGAAGTGCGCGAAACACATTCTTTACAGAACACAAGTTTTCGTAATAAAAATTAATGATTTGTAAACGTTGTTCAGGCAAGTCTTCCCGTGATGAAATGCCAAACAATACTGAACAAAAACAAACATACGACTTCACACGACTCACGCGTGATCTGTCAGAAAAGACTATTGTAAAAAGAGTACCTCGACTTGGATCACCTTTTATTATTTTGTAAATAATATTAAACACTTTTTTATTATTATTTTCTAACGCATATATTTCATAAAAGACATGGCCTCGCGTGGGGTGATATGCGTAATAAAGTTAATCCGGTATTGATGAAATCTGCCAGCATACGTCAGGATCTGCCGGAAATCGATAAAATTACAGTGAAATTTGTTGATAGGTAAAATAAATCTTATTTGCTTACTGGACAGTAATAATATTTTCTTTTTCATTTTCTCTTCTACAACAGACTTGAAACACTACGTGATCCCATCACGGGTCTGTTGAAAAACGATTTTCATATTGAATTGAAAAAGTGGGCTTTCGAGTCGGTTATTTATATATCGTTGAATAAACGTTTGAATATGGGAAGTGAAAGCGCTAAAAAGGAAACCGCACAGTTGGTACAATATTTGGCCGATTCTTTTAATTTATGCCTTAAATACGACATGACGCCCTCTATGTGGAAATACTTTGAAACACCGGGTTTTAAGAAATTAATGCGCGCCTACAATGGCATCACTGACATAACCTATAAATATGTGCTCGAGGCGATGGAACGTATTGAACGAGAGGGTAATAAGGAGGCGAAGAGCGTGTTGGAGAAATTGCTGCGAATCGATCCACATTATGCCTTGTTGATGAGCATTGATTCACTAACGTCTGGCATGGATACTGTACGTTTGAGTAAAAGATAATACTGTTATACAAATCAATTTAAAAAAAAAGTAAAAAATTCATATCTCTATTTCCAGACCGCCTCTACTTTCATCACTGCTCTCTATCACATTGCCCGCAATCGTGACAAGCAAGAGGTTTTACGTCGCGAACTCATGCAAATAATGCCCGATCCAAGAGCACCACTCACAATGGAGAACACCAAACAGATGCCATATTTGCGCGCTTGCATTAAGGAAGCTCAACGCATCACGCCCATCGCGCCGGGTAATCTACGCACATTGCCGAAGGATGTTGTACTCTCTGGTTATCGCATACCACGCGGCACTTCAGTGCATTTGGGCAACATGGCATTGTGTAATAGTGAAAAATATTATCCACGTTATAAGGAGTTCATACCGGAACGTTGGTTGAAAGCCCGCGCCGATGCTTGTCCCGAATTGCGCAGTAGTAATCCATTTATTTATGCGCCCTTTGGTTTTGGTCCACGTACATGTGTTGGCAAGCGTATTGCTGAGATGGAAATGGAAACTTTGCTGGCGCGTCTAATACGTTCGTATAAAATTAGTTGGGCCAAATCGGAGGAAATGCAGTATATTAGTAATTTGATTTTGATACCGAAGGGGCCGTTGATGTTCAGATTTATGCCACTCGAAGAAGAGGATTGCGTTATTGGCAGTTTAGCTGTCTAAGAAATTATGAAAGTTTGTACTATTATTTGGAAAGTATTAGTGTTTTGTGAGAATGAACCAATTACATGGAGTTTCGAAAATTATACTTTTTGACCACTTTTCGTTTTTAATTTTTTCCCTTAAGCATTTAAGACAGTTGTGACGATGTTCACATTAGTTTATTCAATATTCGTTAAAACATAATATTTAAATTTTCTTCATGAAAAGTACCAACAATTCAGATAGGTTTTAAAAACCATAAACATTTAATATAGATAAAAAAATTTATGGGCTTCTTGTAATAATTTTCGTGATATTCCAAAGGTCGTATAATATTTTACTAAACACTTTAAAAATTTTATTATGCTATTAATTTCTTCTTGACTTTATTCTATAGAAAAAATATATTATTATTATTATTGTTATTATTTTAACTTAGAAACCCCTGTTGGATTGTGATTTAAAAAAAGCATTTCTCCCTCCAATATAATAATGTTTTAATGACAGTTTTATCTTTGTATTCGTATTTTTGTGAAATATATTTTACTTCTTTATTCGATTAAAACATATAACAAAAATCCACGTTTTTTATTATCATTTTCCGAAATTTCTAAATTTTTAGAAAACTGTATTAAATCTTATTCATACTAGCTCGTGATCCTTTGAAAGATTTAAGTAGCAGAGTTTGTCAAAAAAAAAAAAAGCTCACCAACTGTGAGTTTAGATGTTTTCCTGTGTAAGTGAGGCATCCAGATCGGAATTTACGACCGTCCGAAAAAATTACCTTAAATGTTGGGAGCAACGTTTATTTGTCGTTTTCCCAAATGCTGCCGGCTAAAGATTTGAGGATTTTGTTGCGGCTCTGCACTTTCGTGGGAATAGCAGTCGTGTACGGAGTAAAGGAGTGCAGGCAGTCGAACGTGACCCCCAAGTAACGGAATTTTTGCGTCATTGACTTTTATATCAAGTTCGAGCAGGTAAACCTTCGTCCAGCTTGTGAAAAGAGTGACTGAGTATTTTGCTGGTTGTAATTGTAGATTGCAAGCAGTGACGAAGCAGGAAAGGTCTGCGAGATAGCAGTTTAATTTCGAGCAAATTCTACCAATATCCTGGCCAGATGCCGATATTGAACAGTCATCGGCATATGAGATAAACGGTACGTCCACTGGTGGTTGTGTAGTTTCGATATGTAAAAATATAACAGAATTTACAAAGTGTAGTATTTTGACCAAGAAAGTCAACCAAAGTTTGTCGTAATCATTCAGGTAATTCATCTTTCACCTCTTCAACCCCGGCGGTAACGAGGATTCGTCAATGTCCGATAGTAGCACTGCGTGGTTGACTGTGCCAGAAGCTTTTGACAGCTCTAGTGCTATTTTGGTTAAGGCTAGGGACTATCTTGGTGTTTATAGTGTTAAGTGCGGTTGTGGTACTGTGCACTTTACGAAAGCCATACTGATGTGTTGCTGGGCTCATGTGGTGTGTGGGAACAGCAAGGGAAATGAGAGACAGCTGCCGAAAATACTCTCTAATATTAGTCGGTTTCCCTAGTTTTAGCAGGGGGACTAGTGATCAAAGACAAGCTGAAAATCTTGGTGCGGTAGCCTTAGCCCGCTGAATCCAAATATTTTAGCCTTAGCATGCTTATTCCGTCGAGGCCGTTTGGTGTTTGAGCCTTTTCGTCTTTCCGATTATATCCTGAATCTCTTACTTTAAGAAAGCATCGCACTGGCGTTTGGCAGTTCGCGCAGTTGGCTGGTCACTTGTCGATTCATTTCGTCAACCGAAAGCTAAAAATCAGCTTAAAAAAAAAAACTCGCGCACGTTTTCGGGCCCGGCGAGATGTAGTGACCCAATGCAATTTTAAATTTTAAACTGGTTATGGCGTCAACAACCATTTGACCGTTGTCCATAGCTTTTTTGCCGGGAGGAGAGGTTTCAGTTCCTTAATATATATATTAATATTCCTTCCACGCTGAGTGGCCAATCATCGAATGGAGTTCCCTAATAAGGGATTCCCGGGATCAGTTCGGCGTAGCTAATCGCTCCTAGATGCTAGATCCACTTCTTAAGTGAGGAAACAAGAACGGATTTCCACAATTCAGCCTGCCGGTATGAAGCGTAATATGCAACTCTTAAAACAATCGGTTCTATGAATGAGAATTGAACGGAATTTCACTCGGCCAAGCGCTGTCACCTTTTCAGCGACCTAACTCGGTTTGGGTCATGAGGTAATTTTATTGATTACAGTCTAATTTTTAATTTCCGCCGTGTCATTTTATCACTTGGGTTTACATTTTTCCACTAATCGATGGAAATATCATTCTCTCTTCCCAAGAATCATTTCTGTTGGTTTGAAAATAAAATACCTGAGTATACAAATATAAACAAGTGCCGAAACAGCTGATAATTTTCAAACTTTATTTATAATTTGACGAATGTTTAAAAAAAAATTATGAATTTAATATAGACGGCAGCAATAAAAAGATTATGAATATCTTCTCCTCTCATCTCCACTCCACCTTTTTTATTTCTTCGTTATCGCTTGGGCTCTTAGTTATCTAACTTTTTAGAATTTTTAATTTAAATTAATCTCAAAAAAAAAAAAAAAATTTAGAATTAATATTTTTCACCTTTTTAAGATAATTATAGGTGTAATCTTAACAATGAGCTGTATTTCATTGGCTTCCTACGAGAAAGCTTTCTACTGCAAAGCTGATCAGAATAGGTGCTCTAATCTGTTAAATGGTACAACAAGTTCAGTTTATATATACACACTAACAAGTGTTTTGACTTTTTTATGAACTGATTTTTGACATCTAACAAGTTTTAGCTCGCCTAACACGTTCAGTTTGCCAGTTTGAATATACTATAAGTAAAAATTGTTATGGAGAACTTAGGACAGTTTACACAAAATTCAAATGTACAAATTTCAATGCCCTATACGCTCTCCAGTGATCCGTAAATATCATTCTTTCTGCTCATATCGCATGTCACATTTTGCATTTCATTGCATTTCTTTCTCCATAAAAGTACACAAATTTTATTTAAATTTTGTGTAAGCCGGCAAAAGAGTTTAGTGGCACAGCGACCAGCATTCAATGAATATCAACCACGGTGGTAACATTTTACATATATCGTGTACATACATATATCAAGCTGTGAAAGATAACCACAGCGACGGCAAAAGCGTTCCGGTGAGCTAAAAAAAAAAATTACAAAAAAAAAAATATTTAAAAAAAAAATAATAATAAAAATAAAAAATAAAAAAAAATTAAATAAAATAAAATAAAAAATTTAAATAAATAAACCTAAAAAATATTAAATTTAAAACAAAAAATAAATAAAATAAATAAAATAGTGCAATAGAAAATGTTGCTCAGTAAACTCAACAGCCTAAGTCGCATCGTGCAACCGCTTAATGTTATACAACCGTTGCAGCGTTTAACTGCAAGACCAGTGACTACACGAAATGCTGCGTTGAATCAGCAGGTAAGTGAGTGCTCTTAAGAGCAGCTGCACTCATAATTTTACGCGAAATGCAAAAGGAGGATATAAATTTAAAAAAAATTGTGACCAAAAGCAAAAGCAACTTATCAGCTGTCCCTATAACCATTTGTTGGTGTGTGTGTGTTGGTACACACGTGTATACTTAAGTATTTTTATTTCTTACAGTTCAACTGCTTCGATCGTGAAGCGAGTGCTCTGAACTTCTTTGTATTGAATACAGTCTATATTACTTTCCATATTTATATTCTTTGTAAGAAATAAGAAAAAAAGCCAGTAATTGTTTTTGCCTTCCTTCTTAATGGTAATAATAATAATAATAATAATAATAATAATTTTTTTATTTATGTTTTGTTGGTGGTACAACTGCATAATAGCCAAGCTTGTGTACGCAAATTTCTTTCAGAAGACGGAAAGAAAAATTCCAAAAATACACAAATTTTTAATTTACTCAAGTCACACCTCTTGTTTACCCATACATATAATATTGATTAAATTAATATGAATATTGCACATGTATGTAAATGAGGTAAAATATTTAAATAATTTTTTAATATTTTTTTTTTCGTTTTTGATAAAGCACTTTGGCATTAGTGCAATGAAAGGCTAAAAAAAATTATAAATGAAGACTGCACAAGAACAGATGAAAAATAAATTTACAGCATTTAACCCGCATCAAGCATTTTTGATTTCTAATACTTACATACAAATAATTCTCAAAACATCATGTCTTCGCATTTGCTTAGCTTTCAATGGTAGAATGGGAAATAAATAAATTAAATTTGACATTTTCACTGTGTCCAGTGCTCTCGATCAGAATTTCGCAATGAGTACTAAGGGTATTGATACATTTTAGTCAATTCCTTCAAATCTTTGTATTCACTTATTATTCATTTCTACCCAGTTTAGCCACACATTCAACTATTAATTTATAAATTCTTTCCATACTCATACTCCACAACATATAAATGGTGATCCGAGTAGAGGTATTTTTTCAATAGTCTTTTTTTTGACAGATCACGCGTGAGTCGAGTCAAGCTGTCATATTGTTTCCGTTCAGTATTGTCTGAAATTTCATCATGGAAAGACTCACGCCTGAACAAAATTTACAAATCTTTCAACTTTATTACGAAAATTGAGTTCTGTAAAGAATGTACTTCGCTTGCTTCGCTCAAATTATGGTTAACATGATCGGCCTACTGAACGTATTATTCTCAACACCATCACCCATCTTGAGACCCAATATTTATTATTGGATAATATTTGATCGAATAGACCACGTCCAGCACGTACGAAGACCGTGGAGAGTCGATTCGGCGCCGTCCGTAGCATCTCAGACTGACGTATGGAACGAATTGGCACATTTTACTTCGAGAGTTGAAATTAAAAGCGTACAAAATACAGCTTGTGCAAGAACTGAAGCCGGTTGACCTTCCCATTCGACTAAAATTTTGTTCAGCGCTGAGGCCCATTTCTGGCTCAATGGGTAAATAAGAAAGCAAAGTTGCCCCATACCCTAAGGAGATTCAAGAGCAGCCATTTCATTCAGGAAAAACTACGGTTTGGCGTTGTTTGTGGGCTGGTGGAATCATCGGTCCATATTTCTTCAAAAATGATGTCGTTGAGAACATAACCGTCAATGAAGACCGTTATCGCGCCATGATAACCGACTATTTGATGCTTGAAATTGAAGCTGTTGATTTCCGCGACATTTGGTTTCAACAAGACGGCGCCACTTCCCACAAATCGCACCAATCAATGAATTTATTGAGAGGACACTTCGGTTAGCAGATAATTTCACGTTTTGGGCCGATCGATTGGCCACCAAGATCGTGTGATATCACACCGTTAGACTTTTTCCTGTGGAGATGTGTAAAGTATTAAGCCTGTGCGGACAATCCCGCTTCGATTCAGGCCTTGGAGCAAAACATCACGTGTGTCATTCGCCAGTTACCACTCGAAATTCTTGAACAAGTCATCGAAAATTGGACTCAATGGATGGACCATCTGAGACTTAGCCGCGGTCAGCATTTGAAAGAGATAATCTTCAAAAATAAATGTCAAATAATGTTCGTTCGAATGGTAACAAAAAGTAATGTGAGGTTTAAACATTCTCATTCTCTGCTACCCGATGGGTAGAGCCAACGAAAGCTCGTATGGTTGAATCCGGCGTTAATCGAATGGCTGATATTTCACTGCGTTTTGTTGCTTTAAAAAATTAATCATACCAGTAACGGGTATTTTTTAGCTTAATAATGCTGTCGCCTTGATACCGCTTGCAAACGCTTGAAGAGCGAGATGTTATCAATGGTTATCGACGTGCATGCAATGACGAAATGTTGCCAGCTGTCAGTATGCATGTATACTTAACCTATATTTTTCGTTAACAAATTTCAGAATTTAAATGCTCGAATATAATCGCCAATCAAATATAAATGAACTATGTGATAATAAATAATTAATTACGACTTCATTTGAAATAAAAGTGAATTTTCTTAGTTTATCAATAATTTATTTATAAAAGTCCATACTGGCAACCTTGTATACCAGCGAGCTATCAACTGAATAAATTTTACGTAAAATATCGCTTCGTCGCAGGTAACTACGGGACAAACGTCATTAACGGCATCGTCAAACGGTGATAACTTTTTATTTACGTGGCGCTTTCATAAGATAAGTTGTGACAGCTGGGTCGCTTGGTTTTTGGCTAGTTGCAGCATTAATATTACTGTGCGTAAGGGTGGCTGAGAGTGATAGCGTTGGCTGTGTACCTCACATTTATATTCAAAACTTTATGGATAACTCATTACATAACTCTGCTCTCTACCCTTCAGTGTACTTTTTTGTGGATAAATGGATTTCTGGTCTTTTAACTTGGTTTTTTTTTTTTTTTGTTATGTAGCCTCGACGTAGCGCCATCCTGGAAAATGTCCATATCCTACCGCTTACGGTCTTTGCTGCTCTGCATACGGAATACATCCTCTTTTTTTAAATGCTTCCGTGATTATGAATCCGAAGGACTTTCAGCTTAGTAATAATCGAGTAATAAATCTAAAAAAATTGTGAAAAACTGCTGTGGGAAATCGTATGGAAGAAAGAAAATTTAAAAAAGTTATAGAAAAGGGGTTCTGGCGGCAAAGTGTCGAATCGAATTTCTATTTAAATCGCCCAGTAGTAGGCACAGGTACATTATAAGAAACAAAACTTTTCATATGAAAAATGGTTTTATATTTGTAGATTTTTTATGATCATTAAGACCAACAAGGAAGACTCTACACACTAAAACTATAATTTTCAACTGATTCAATCATTCTGTCATTTAGTAACATGGGTAATTTGTTTGAACGGTCACAAGATTTTACTTTCATAATGTTTTTGATTTTATTATGAGCAGCTTTCGATTTGAAATTTTCTTGGTCTGTCTGAACTCCACGAAGTAATATTATAATAATATAATGGTACGCCCTATGTCAGAATTGCTCCATAACCTTAATTGTCCCTCTTAATTCCACTGGTTTAAGCAAAACTTGAAGACGATGAAAGGTCTAAGGCAGTCTATGGTGATTGCCTCAGTAGCGGTGCCAGTGTGAGCCGGCTTGTCTACCTTCTTATTATCTTCTATACGCCTAAAACCTGGAACCTAAGTGACATTCATTGTGTTTCCCGTGGAAGTCTGCTTATTATATCCTTGCTTGCCCATTAGGTAACTTTAGTAACATCTGCAATCTCTAATTGAAAGAAAGATTTGTCGACATAGAGTTAAAAGCAAATTTCGTTATTGGGGTGTTCACAGAAGAACCCTGCTCCTATGACCGTCTCATATTTACATTAGTTTGGATAAGAGAGCCCTCGCGATTATCTGCCTTTCACCTAACCTTCCCTACTCGGGAAGAAATAGTAGCTTTCAGCTGGCAGATAATTTTATCCCCGGCCGCACTTATGTTTCGCTTGAGTTCTGTTATAACATTTGATGCCATGTCTTTCACGATTAGGGCTACTGGACCTGTATAGGCTATCTTGGATTTTTAGTTGACAACCTGGATTCAAGGATGACTTACCTAGCCTTTATTAATGTATTTCTCATTGTACGTTGCACCCCTTCCAAAGGAGTTCCAAGTTCAAAGTGCTTTGTTGCTTTCTGTCAATATGCTCTTCCTCTGGTTATTTTTTGTATACTAAGAATTAACCTGAGATAGTTGAAACAGTTGAAAGATAATATGTAGATGATGAATTAATTTGTATAGTTTTTGTCTTCCTCGTAAAAAGGCAGATCTCTGACTTTTCGGGGCTGGCAGTAGGTCCTTATCTTAGGCAAGTGGCTCTGGTTGATCTCAAAAAGGGCAATTTATGTTTTCATTATTAAAAAACACATATCACTCTCACTTTTGACTGTAATCGAACTATTTAACGCAGCTCATACGGACCTACTTTTTTTGCGTTATACTCAATTTAAGAGCGCCACTGATCAGTCTAAATCTCGAAATATTTAAGGTAAGTCTACTCGATGTTAACATCCTACTTCGCTTGCCTTCAGAATGCTGTTCAAACTGACTCCCACACAAAACTGTAGATCTGATTTGCATCAGCTGATGACATTAATATATGAAACTTTGAAGAAAAACTCTCTAATAGGGTGCATATCTGCCTTAGATACAATTTTTGTGATCAGTAAAAAATATGTTGTTTATTTTTCAGCCTCAAGTAACTGAAATTACCGAAGAAGAATGGGCGAACGCCAAGGAGTACAAAGAAATGCCAGGACCGTCAATCATTGGACTAATGATAGACTTCTTACCAGGCGGTGAAAAAATATATTTCTAAATACTTGCTGTTTTCTAAAATATAAAAAATTTTCCAAATTTCCATTCAAATCCTTTTTAGGTGAATTGCATGGAGCGAATTTCTTAAAAATGTATCAAACACTACGTGAACGCCATGGTGACATTTTTGTTTTACGCGGCTCCCTCGGACGTAGCGATTTAATTTGTACATACAATCCAGTCGATTTTGAAAAGATCTATCGCACTGAAGGTGTATGGCCCACACGTGAGGGTTTGGGTAGCATTAAATACTATCGGCAGGTAAAGAATCCCGAGGCGTACGGTGGTGTATGGGGTTTGGTTACTGAGTGAGTAAGAAGAAACTGCAAAAATTGTGTCCATAAGAAAAGTTTAATGTGAAAAAAATTGTATTCTTACTTTAGACAAGGTGAGCGCTGGTTCAACATACGTCAGAAGATCAATCCGATTATGATGAAGGTGCAAAATGTGCGTGAGGCATTACCGGACATCGATTGTATTGCTTTGGAATTGGTGGATAAGTTTGTGACATTTATTATATAAACAAATTTCTTAATCTTTGAGCATAAATAATTGTTAATTTTTCGCAGAATTGGCACGATACGAAATCCAGAAACAGGCATGCTGAACACTGATTTGTTCAAAGAGTTGCGTATGTGGTCTTTTGAGTCCATTTGCTATGTGGCACTGAATTCTCGTCTTCACCTCATCACCGGTGAGGCTGATGCAGATGCAATGCGTATGTCCAATGCAATGGCTGAGTTCCTACAGGCCACTTTTGAGCATGATATAGCACCATCATTATGGCGTTACTATCAGACGCGCAGTTTTAAGCGTCTAATGAGCATACACGATGAACTCACCGATATTACAAAGAAATTTATTGATGCGGCGCTGGAGAGAATCGAAAAGGAGAATAAGAAGGAAGCGAGTTGTGTATTGGAAAAGTTACTGCGTGTGGACAAAAATATTGCAGTTGTGATGGCTATTGATATGCTGTTTGGGGGTTTAGATACGGTAAAACTATTGTTTAATGAAATTTTTTAAATAATTTTAATTATCAATTCCTCAACCATTCCAGACCTCTTCGACGGTGGTAACCGCGCTCTATTATCTCGCCAAAAATCCCGATAAGCAGGATGCATTACGGGAGGAGCTACGCACTCTACTGCCCCATCCAAAATCACCACTAAACGCACAAAATTTCAAAAATTTACCTTATCTACGCGCCTGCATCAAAGAATCGATGCGCATGACACCCATCGTTTCAGGTACTATGCGACAGACTGGACGCGATCTAGTGTTATCCGGTTATAAAGTACCAAAAGGTACTGGTGTTCATATGCGGAACATGGAATTATGCAATACGGAGACATTCTTTCCGCGTTGCAATGAATATTTGCCCGAACGTTGGTTGAAGTTGCCGAAAAATGTGCCTTCCCCAGTGGAGGAAGCAAAATCCCATAATCCTTTTGTGTACTTGCCATTCGGTTTCGGCCCACGCACGTGTATTGGCAAACGTATAGCTGATTTGGAAATGGAAGTGTTGTTGGCGCGAATGCTGCGTAAATACAAAGTCACTTGGGCAGATGAGAAGAATGGTATACAATATAAGAGTTTTTTAATTTTAGCGCCTTGTGGTGAAATGAAATTTAAATTTGAAGAAGTTGAGTAGGAAAGCTGCTCGTTGAGTTGTAGTTTGTAGAGTTTGAGCACTAAAAAAATTATAAGATTTCTAAAATTGTACAATTTCATTTGAATAGATATTTGATATATGAATTAATAATATTATTATTATTTTTTATTATTAGTTCTCGATTAAATTTTTTTTTTTTTTTTTTTTTTTTTTTTGTTTTGTAAAGGAATTTGTGTCTCAACATACATCTTAATAAATGGTAGACAAAGTTCAAATTTCGTTGCAGGAATTTGTTTTTTTTTCGAATGAAGGAATCTTCATGTATACGAGTAGCACGTACTACACGCATGTCCGATTTGCCTCCTGGCACCTATCGACTAAACACAACCTCCTTCGTACGCTGGGCCTGAGGGGCCCCCGCGGGACTATCAATTCCGATGTTACTTCGCGGGGCGGGCACTGAACATTATTCTGTCGCATCACTCTACGTGCGAATTCACGGCCCGCTCTGCGCTCTTCTTTTCTGAGACGCTTCATTATTTCAGTAATGATATCTGCACATTTCGTCCATGTATGTTTTTCGGACAACATTGCCTTCAGCAGATTTTCTCAGGTCTATGTGCCTGCTATATAATGATTTAGCTGCTTGCGCTCTTCTTTAAACCTGCCGCAGTGTAACATTATATGCTCTGCGATTTCCATCTCATTATGGACTTGCAAACAGTAAGGATGGTCTTCGTGCGTATACTTGTGCAAATATTCGCGGAAGCAGCCGTGTCCGGTGAGGAACTGTGTGAGATAATAATTGGTTTCACCATGCTGTCTTTCTATCTATTTGTGTACACTCGGTGTCAGCATCTTCGTCCATTTTTCTTTTAGAGACGAGTACCGCTGTTGTTGCCATTCATTTGTGCTCTGTTGCATGATGTTCTTACGATTACTCGGATTGTGCCTAGCTTCTGTCGCCGCTGTGGTTGCTATATCTACTGGAAATCTTCCAGCCAACAGATTTGCGACTTCGTCTGAAACTGTCCAGTATGCACAACAAACCCTTATTGATGCCAATCTATGTACCGAGGTTGCTGCTCTCAAGTACGTGGGTATCAATGTGGCTTTAACCCAGATTAGTGCCGCATACATCAAGATAGACGAACTGGGACTCGCAAGAAGTTTCCTTCCCTGCTACATGAGCCATACGATAGCTACACCGACTTTACTCGCTTTCTCGCTGGAGTATTTCAGATTTTCTTTGATGCTCAGTCGGCGATCAAGAATAACTCCGAGATATTTAATGGCTGGGCTCGAGTCCATCGTCCAGCCTCCTACCCTTACTTGCATCTCTTCTACCTTTTTGCGACTAGTCATTCACAACGCCTTCGTTTTGTGGTCTTCTAACTCCAGACCGCCGGCTAGTGAAATCAATGTGTGTACTTTCGCTCAAGCATCTGAACGTTGTCCCGCTGGATGCTTTATTCTACTCCTAAGAAGTGCAGAGCAATCGAAAAGCAAATGCCTTGGGGTTTCACGTTCTCCATTCACACATCGACTTCTTCAGAATCTGTCTAACAGAAGATGCTTTATTAGATTTTTTTTTAGCAAGACAAGGCATCGTGACCTTTCTTTATCTTATGCTGTTCACCTTACAATCATCGAGGCTCTTGCATATTGATAAAATCGACAAATACCTTTCATATAGTGAACTTCCGAGTGAGGAGTGGCAGGTCCCAACATCTCTTTGCTGTCTAAAGTACTTAGTAGGGACATAAATACTGTTACACACATTTTATGCAATAAAATAAAAAATAATGAATGTTTTTGGACCAATTTTTTTATTTATTGATATATATTGTATACAAAAAAGCAGTATTCATTCGAAATGCTCGCCTTTGGCCTTAAAACAGCAAACAAGCAGTAAAATTATAAAATTTAGTATTCCCTAGAGCACATTGGTACTTAAAATTATTAAAATCGGAAGAACATATCATATTGCCCCCATATGACCACTTTGTTCAGCATCTAGGAAATTGGTATTCTATCCAAGTTAATATTGGCATTGAAAATCATCGAAATCGGATTATATATTTTACAATAAATTTAATATGTTCATGAAAGGTATTAAGACTTCATGAAGACTTCGGCGTGACCGAAGGCAGCTCTTCATTATTGTTTTTATTTATTTATATTTTTCCCAAAATAATTGCTATATGAAAACGATATTGGGCATTTAGGTTACCAACTTAAAGATTTTGGCATAGGAATATTCATCATATGATATTTTGCTGATGTAGACTCCAAGCCTTTCTAATGTTAACAAAATAAAATTTTGAAATCATATACTATTTTTTTTAAATAATAAAATAAAATAATAAAATAATGAAACAAAAATTGTTTAACGAAAATTTTTAACCGTTGGCATAATCGAAATACGATTGATTAGTATTAAAAAGAAGAAATCCTATGATACGAATATATGTATATATAGGGTTTTCCAATAAGAGTGATATGATTTCTAAGTGTCGTTTTGACCATTTTTAATATGTCATTATCACTTAGTTTTTTTTAATTGTATTCAGTAATGTTTACGATTTCATCCATGAACCACCATAAACGTCGTGAATTTGCTGATTTCGACTTGGAACAACTTGAAAACGATAACGATTTTTTTTAAAGAAATTAATTTTCTCCGATAAGGCTCACTTTCATCTGAGTAGTGCGGTAAATAAAGAAAACTGTCGATTCTGGTGCGAAGAATATCCAAAAATTATTCATAAACAACCATTACATTCACCTAGATTGACAGTTTGGTGTGGCTTTTGATCTGGTGGAATCATCGGTCTGTACTTTTTTCGAAATGAAGCTGGTAGCACTTTTACTGTCAATGGAGAGCGGTATAGATCGATGATAACCAACTTTTTATGGCCACAATTGGAAGAAGTTGATCTTAACAACATCTGGTTCCAACAAGACGGGGCTACGTGTCACACAGCGCGGGCAACAACCGAATTATTGCGAGAAAGGTTTGGAAATTCGATTATTTGAGGAAATTGTGACATTGAAGGGCCTCCAAGAAGTTGTGATTTAACACCATTAAACTGCTTCTAGTGGGGTTATTTGAAGTCATTGGTCTTTAGCAGAGAGTCCGACTCTCTTCAAGCTTTAAAAGTCAATATTGAATGTGCTACTCATGACAAGCGACTTGATTTAGTGGAAAAAGTACTAAAAAATTGAGTTCATCGAATTCGTTCCTGCAAAAGAAGTCTTGGGGCCATTTGAATGATGTTATATTCAGAACTTAATTGTATCGATTGTACTTCACAATAAATAAAAAAACATTTGAATTTTCTTAACAATTAGTGTTTTTTTTTTTTTTTTTTTTTTTTTTTTTTTTTTTAATGAAATCATATAAATCTTATCGGAAACCCCTATATATGGTAAATATGTTCGATATCTCCTCTTCTCTGCACGTTTTTAATCCCTTTTCATGTGAGAGTCGCTCATTTACTTTATTCCCGCCCTAATGGTGTTCACGGCCATTTCACTCTATTCATTGTCAGCTGATTAAGGTGTTAGGTGAAGGTTTTTCTCAAAGTCTCATAAAATGATTTGGTCTTCATCTGGCATTGTTTTGCGTTTCTTCAAAAAAAAAATTTTTTTTAATATTATAGTGTAAGAAAATCGTCCCAGAGCTAAAACTAATAAATAGTTCCCTTCAAGGGTGATACACTGATTATAGGATTCTTCAACTTTTTTATACCATTTTTGTTGTAAGATTTGTCCTTTGTTTCAAAATAGGTCTTTCTTCATTCGACGTAAAATTCTTCCCAGCGAGCACTCTTTTGAGATGTGGGAACAGGAAATATTTGTTGTGGGCCAAATGTAGAAAAAACGGTGAATGCTGAAACAATTCGAAGCCCAATTTAGGAATTTTTGCCATCGATTTCATTGACTTGTGACACAGTGCGTTGTCTTGGTGAAACAGCACTTTCTTTTTCTTCAAATGCGGCGATTTCGTTCTTCAAACAATCCAATAATGCAATGTAGAGTCGCTGTTGATGCTCCTTCCTTTTTTAATGTAGTCAATGAAAATTATTCCATGCGCATGCCAAAATACAGACGCCATAACCTTGCTAGCCGAAGTTGTGTTTTTCTACGCTTTGAAGCGAGTTCGTCGTATGCAGTCCACTGAGATTATTGTCGTTTGAATCTCGCAGTGAAATGATGGAGCCCTATTTTATCCACTGGCACGTATCAACTCAAAAACTCTGGTTTATTACGCTTGAACATATCCAAACACTGCTCCGAGTCATCCACTTGTCGCTGTTTTTGGTAGAAAGTGAGTTCGCGTGGAACCCAGTTTGCACCGAGCTTTTTCATACCCAAAAATTCGTGAATGATATGATGTACACATTCAGATTCAGAAAAAAGATTTTAAATCAATTTTTTTCGTTTCCTTTTTCAAAAAAAAAAAAAAAAAAAAAAAAAACCGAAAATTCAAAAATTCAGTTAGATTTTCTTGATTTTTTTTATATAGATGTATCAAAGTACGCTAGGGTCCGCTAGTAATATTATAAAATAGGTTTTTCCCTGCACATAGTTCTTATACTGAATGCTTAATAAGTTAATACTCAGTTCTGAGTTGTGTCTTAGTTATGATTAGATAAACCTTATAGTATACATAAATCGAGAATTCACACCTATCATCTGCATAATACTCGGCTCTATACTTGTACTTCACAACGCAAAAATTTATTTTCCAAAAAAAATTCTTATTTTGAGCGCCTGTTTAGCCAATCCATTCAAGTAAAATATAATATTAATACTTCAAACCTCTAATTAATGAAAACATTTTTAACGTTCGCAAAATCGTTTAATCGTAATATTTATTATTTAATAGTTAAAAATTACATTGAAATCCATATTGATAAACAAACAAATTAAAAATTTTAATATTTTACAAAAATGCACACTTTTTTTTAAACTATATGTTAAAAATATTATATTTATTTGTATAAATGTATGTATGTATGTTTGATGTGTGTTTAAAATAAATGTATGCTCAACGTCGGTTTCTACGGTAACGCTGATGGTGATTAGGCTTATAGTGACTTTGTTGTTGCTGCAGCTGATAATGGTCTGCTCTCTGTTGTTCAAGTTGCGCTCTTTGCTGCTTAGCATGTTGTGAATCATTATCATCATCATCATCATTATCATCATCATTGTCTGAATTTACAGATGAAGCTTTGGAAAGGATACAAAATATAATTATTATACAATTAAGATCACAACAATTAGATGATTAGATATAAGATATTTCAAAAAAAAAAAAATTAAAAATAAAAAAAATTTATAAATAAAAAAATTAATCTCCGAAGACACAAACAACAAGATAATTAGTAATTCCAACCAAACTGATTAGTTACACAATGTGTGATGCTTGGGTACGCAGGTCCTTTTGAAAATGTCGAGTGTTTGCGAAGTTGATGTCGCTGATAATGAGCTTAAAAAAGAGTTTTCGTCAATTCAAAATTACTCAGGTATAGTTAACTCTAGGAACTTAGTTATCAAGTCTAACTAAATTATATTTTTTGGTTTTTTTTAGCTTTTTCGGAGTTTTAATTTTTTCAAACAGATTTTATTTTATAAATTTTTATGGCTCTAATCTATAAATTACTACACACTTCATATCTTAATAGTTTTTTTTTTTGTAACACACACCCCACCATTAAAATTTGTGAGATGAAACAACAAATCACACATATTTTCTCGCAGTTAGGATTGGAACATTTTTGTTTTAGTTTTATGTGGGACCAAACTACGATGTTAATCCTAACTAACAAAAAAAAAATCTAAATCAGACTTCATGTTGAAGAAATGCGTTAAAATCGTGAACCATCACCATTTTCTCCCCTCAAAGGCACATCTTATATTCAAAATTTCTATGTGACCGACTTAACATAAGACTATATCCCTTCCAATATCAAAATAATTATTAACTAAAGAGTGATCCAAGTAGAGGTACTTTTTTCAATAGCCTTTTTTGACAGATTACGTGTGAGTCGTGGCAAGCTGTCATGTTATTTTTATTCAGTATTGTTTGGCATTTCATCTTGGAAAGACTTACGCCTGAACAACGTTTACAAATCATTCAAGTTTATTACGAAAATTCACGTTCTGTAAAGAATGTATTTCGTGCGTTTCGCTCAACTTATGGTCAACATAATCGGCCTACTGAGCGTTCTATTCGCAATACCGTCACCCATCTAGAGACCCAGCATTCATTATTGGATAATATTCGACCGAATAGACTACGTCCAGTACGCAGTGAAGAAAATATAGTGGCCGTAGCTGAGAGTGTACACGAGGACCGTGGAGGGTCGATTCGGCACCGTTCGCAGCAACTCGAACTGACATATGGAACGACTTGGCGCATTTTACGTCGAGATCTTAAATTGAAAGCGTACAAAATACAGCTTGTGCAGGAACTGAAGCGACATCGCTTCGCTCTATGGGCTTTTGAGAAGTTCCTAGAAGATTCGAGCCAAATTTTGTTCAGCGCTGAGGCCCATTTTTGGATTTGAGACGATGTGCAATCTGAAGATATTTAAAATATGCCTTTCTATCCAGAAACAACGATCTGATATGGTTTGTTGGCCGGTGGAATCATCGGTGCATATTTCTTCGAAAATGATGTCAGTGAGAACGTAACCGTCAATGGCAACCGTTATTGCGCCATGATAACCGACTATTTGATCCCCGAAATTGAAGCTCGTGATCTCTGCGGCATTTGATTTAAAGAAGACGGCGCCACTATCCACACATCACATCAATCAATGGATTTATTGAGAGAACACTGTGGTGAGCAGATAATTTCACGTTTTGAACTGATCGATTGACCACTAAGATCGCGTAATATCACAAATTCAGACCTTTTCCTGTAGAGATATGTAAAGTCTAAAGTATATGCGAATAATCCCGCTTCGATTCAGGCCTTAGAGCAAAACATCACGCGTGTCATTCGCCAGTTACCAGTCGAAATGCTCGAACGAGTCTTCGAAAATTGGACTCAACGGATGGACCATCTGAGATGTAGCCGCGACCAGCATTTGAAAGAGATAATCTTCAAAAAATAAATGCCACAGTATGTTCTTTCAACTGATAATTAGCATTCGCCATTAAATTTGAACCTCTGGGGGGTTTTATTTTAAGTAGGTGACCTCGATATGGATCACCCGTTATATATATAAACGCGATTATACGTTCGTACGTATCAATGATTCAACCCGCCTTTTCTACCCCTCTGATACAAACTTTTAGAGAGTTGAGAGCCTTCTTTCTCGTCCTTTAAAGTTGAAAAAAAAAACTAAAAGTAAACTTTTAAAGAAAAAACTTGTTTAAATTACCTTTCTGCATTTCGACGCTTACAGTTGGTTTTTGCTGGTTGTTTGACGGATTATAGAATGTACTGAAGTCTGGTGAACCTTAAGGGAAGAAAATGCGTAAATATTTCTTGAGTACGGGTGGCGTGAAAATTAATACTTAAACAATAAAAATGTGTAAGGAATCTTAGAAATAAAATGGTTATTAGAGTTTTTTTATGAAAAGAAAAAAATGAATTTATGTGGGACGATAAAAAAATTGACGTCGAATGAGTGAAAATGGGATGAATATTAAATTTTGGTAGCGGAAAATTTTTCGTAATGAAATGTGCTGGAGAAAGAACCTACCTGCGGATTAGTTAGCGTGCATAAAAAAATTTTAAATTTAGAATAATTATAAATACCTCAAATTGTAAGATAAAGAACTAATATTAAAAAAAAAATACTTCAAAATTTTTAAAGAAAAAAGTAATTACCTATATTTGAATAAAAGAAATATTACACTCATTTTGATAAAAATATTTATAGCTTTTAATTAAAAGAATTAGCTTTTCGTTAAAAAAAGGTCCAGTCATTTTACAAAATTATATAATATTTGAAAATTAAATAATTGAATTTTTTTAATAGGCTTTTATCTGTATTTTAAATTGTTTTTTTTTTCCTTTTTTTCTATTTTCATTTTTTTTCATTGTAATTTTTTTTTGTGTAATGAAATGCGCTTAAAAAATATTATTCTCTCTAACTTGCCATAAGCTCTTTCTCCACACTCTCCAGTTTTATGAATGCAATAAGTTTTTGTTTTTTTAGAACTTCCGACACACACCAATCGGACTAAGAAAGACATCTTCAGTCGACGATGCGGCATTTAGCGAAGGCGTTGGCGTTGGCGCATCACTATAATCAACACCAATGACACTTGCAGCACTAGATGTAAACGAAGCTAACGAGGAGGAAGAGGATGTTGTTGAGGAGCAGGATGGTGAAGAAGGTGACGAGGAAGATGGCAGTGGTTGTTGCTGAGGTTGTGTTTGCGGTGATGTTTGTGGTGGTGTTTTTGGTGGTGACTTATTGGTTAGTTTAAAAGTTTCATTAGCAAAACAAACAGCATCATTGGCATCTATGAAATTTTCATCGGTAGGATCTTTGGTATCAGGTTTGATTGAATATGTAAAGGGAATAACAAAAACAAAAACAAAAAACTAACAATTAAAAATGACTAAAATATATATTAAGAGTGTTGTGCTTTATATATATACATGAAAATAACAAAAAATGCTTGATAATTACTTGCATTAACAAGAACAGTGCCGCTGCTGCTGTTGCTCTTGCCGCTGCTGCCACTCAACAATGAAGGCGGTATAGGCGGTATGGTGTCGGCGGCGCTTTCATGGCCGGGTGTTGCCTTCTTCTGCTCATCATTATGGCCATTAAGAATATTAAAAATATGTTCTTTTTGAGATTTTGGTGGCTGAGATTTCACTGTGTGGGAGAGCAGTATAAGGAAAAAAGAGTTATACTGATGTTTTATGGGTTGGGCAAAGTGAAAAAATTAGGTTAAAAACAAAAAAAAACTAGTTCAAATTTAACAAAAAAAGAAAAAAACATAATAAATAAATAAATAAAATGAAATAAAATAAAATTTAATATAAAATTTTAAAGACCTTTCCTTCACGAGCAACATAAAATGCCTAATAAATAAA
Organism: Neoceratitis asiatica; assembly: GCA_030068015.2. Taxonomy (NCBI): domain Eukaryota; kingdom Metazoa; phylum Arthropoda; class Insecta; order Diptera; family Tephritidae; genus Neoceratitis; species Neoceratitis asiatica. Next base: position 38,881,050 of record CM061527.1, read on the forward strand.
GCATAGTTGATTTTACATGAACACATGGCAGGAAAAGTCTGCGTTCATCTAAGTATATTTTGCTTATACTATGAAAAGTCGAAAACAATAAATCATTCATAAACTGTTTTTACATTGTTTTATTTAGTTCAATAAAAAGTAACTACTACGCAAACTTTGGTACCAATAATTAATATAAATTTTAAATGAGATCACATATAAACAAAAATTTCACTCAAACGAAATAGAAAAAGTCTGCGTTCACTCCAAGAATAATGAAACAAAAGACTAAGAATTAAAAAAAAAAACTATATATTAATTCAATAATTTGTTGGATATCCGTCTTTTAATCACAAGAAGGCGGTTTTTCATTGACCCAATAAGTTTGGTTGTTCCTTATGGGATTATAGCTTCCCATTTCTCTTCAAGCGCGCTCCTAAGCATTTCCCTGCTGGTTCTAGTACTCTGTCTAATTTTTCTTTCTTGTAAATCCCATAAGTGCTCAATAGGGTTAAGATCAAGCGATTTCGGGGTTGTACGCAGTTGGTTAGGAATATTGTACAGTAAGCAAAGCTTTACAATTTCTGCTGTGTGGTTCGGTTCGTTGTCCTGCTGGAAAATAATTGTTCACCGAGTCCCACCTTCACCTTCTTTTAAATTTGTTTGCAAAATATTAAGATAATCATGTTTGTTCAAATAATTTGTATTTTCAATGCAACAAACCATCGCTTTTAAAAGTGAACGCACATTTTTTCTGCTCAATTTACTTAATTTTTAGTTGAATACTTTAATACAGTGAGTGAACGCAGACTTTTTCTGCCATGTGTATATATGTACGTGTGTTTTTTTTAATTAATATTAATTTTATATTTTTTATTATTTTTGTTTTTAGTTATATTTTATTATTTTTTTATAAATTTTTTTAATTTACTTAGTTTTTATATATTTTTATTTTAATTTCTGTTATTTTTTATTTAATCAATATCCGTTACCTTTATAGGCATCTGCTTCGCGAATATCATCGTTTCTGCCACTTTTATTTTGTCCATTATTCAATGTTGGTGTTTTCGGTGATACAGTTATTGTTGTGTCACTCGACGGTAAGACTTTCTCATCCTCTTTGTCGTTGTGTTCCATATTTTTGCTTGGTAAACTATTTTTCTCATCAGTGCAGCTTATCTCAATTGTTGGTATAATCTTTTCTTCGTTCGGTTTTTCCTTTATTTCAGCAGACGCTTTCTTTCCCGGAGCTTCGCTTTTCTTTTTCTTCTCAGTTGTTTTCTTATTTTCCTCATTTGGCGCATTCTCTTTTTCAGTTGTTTCATTATTGTTAAGGGATTTATATTTATCTGTTTCTTCGCACTCGTCGATGCTTAGGTCTTTAGCATTTTCACCGCTTGTATCCTGAAAAATTATTATGAAATTTTAGAACTTTCAAGAATTGAAACTATTGTAGTTAGTGTCACGCCCATGTAGTATATGCGTTATATGAAATGGTATTAATGGGGGTTCACTACTCGTTTCTGGCATAACATACATAAGTCTGGGTTTATATGAGGGTTCGAAGTTCATGCTAGACAGGAAACAAACGAATAGGTAATCACGACAGATTTTTTACTTGAAATTTCCACAAACACTTGAAATTTATATATACCATGAGAAAGTGCTAGTCGACCTTTTGCATTCCGCTCAAGAGTTACTCTTACTAAGCGCTTGCTGAAGAAGTGTCTATTTAAGTTCTGCTGAAGTCAGCATAAATCCCTCACTGCGGACTTGCCAAGGGTGCCGGCTGGACATAAATACCACTGTTGTCCTGGCTGTGAATAATTGTAAGCCGCCAATCAGTGGGGATGTCACAAAGGAGCTACAGGAATCCATTGTTTCCGCGCGGACGCTGCTACCCAATTTTAAGCTTGAACTGCCAGCTGTGGCGGCAAAAATACTAAGGTCAGCTAAAGCAACCAAGCTATTAGCCACAAGGCCGAAGACTAGAGCATGGTGCCAAATGAATCTTTCACTAATGTAGCCCGGAACAGCATTACCGTCCTGACTGAGAAAGATTCCGAGGAATAACTTCATACAGCCCTGTGGAAATGGGTAGAAGCTGCGCTAAACAGCGTTGCTTTACGCGATCTTACCAACATCTGGAATACAAGTATAGGGAAGGAGGAACCCTAATACTTAATACTTCAAAATCTGAAATTTTAGATATTTAGAGAATTTAGACTTTATTTTCCTCTAAAAATTTCAGTAACATTGACAAGACACAATAGCAGAACACCGAGGTACGCTTTCCAAAACTAATGCACGTAAAAAATATTGAGAACTATATTGTACTAACCATACTATATTCACCCTGTGTATCGCTAGTGTTGTTTCCCGATACAGTCGATTCATCATTCGAGTCTCCGACAACCCCACTTTCCACTGGCAGATATTCAGAGTCATCATCAGAGGGTAAAGTGGAAAATTTTGCCATCAACCTCGCAGCGACAAACTCCTTAACGGGATCATCATCTTCACGTTCACGCTTAGACTTGTGGCGTACTGGTTGAAGGGGCTGAGGGAATACTTAAAGTCGTGAGTATATATTTCTCAAATATTATAATTTCTCTTAACAAGCATATAAATGAACATACCCGAAGCAACTCACTGTTAGAGGGATTATCTGCTGAGAATACAATGCCTGCTGGCTGACAGCCAAGACGCGGGCGACATCTAGCAATAGTGAATATTTTACACAAATTCACCAGGATTTTATTGTCATATTCCGGCTTCATAGCTTTGCGATCTGCCGCCTCCTGCTGTATGGCTTTCATGCCGTTTATACGTATGGAACGCAATTTGCGACGACGTGTTTGTATGAAATAGATGAGTGTCTGTGGCGTTACAGGACCATTGCCAATAAGGAGCGCCACCAACGACAACCAAATGCGCAGTTGACGGAGGAAGATGATAAGCACAAGGAAGGGTATCCACGGCAAGGGGCGTACTAAGGGCACAGCTGGTTTATCTAGTGGTTTTAAAATAAAATATATTTTTTTTGTTATTTATTTGATTTTTCAATTCATCGTTAGTTGTACCTTGCGGTAAACTCCATTTAACGGTATCTTCAATTGTGCGCAGCACTCGATCACCGCGCTCAAACACATACTGTCCAATGCGTGTTGTGGCGAATTTCTCCATCATTTGATGAACTCTATCGAAGAGTACACTACCGCTGCCGATGGGTTCTAGTATGGTTTCATCTTCCTCATCAGCCACACGGGTTCTTGATTGCTGCTGCTGCTGCTGTTGTACTTGCGTTGGTTGCTGCTGACTTTCTGGATTCGGATCCATATTCGCTTGTAATGACATTTGTATTGTTTTGTAAAAAAAATTAAAAATTTAATTGAACGAACACTGTAAGAATAACAAAAATAAATATTAAAAATTAATTTCTGTATGCGGTGTAAAATATTTCCAGCATCAAACAAAGTAAAGAGGGTTATGTGTAGTTCCGTAATGTAAGCAGCGACGTAAAATATTATTATCTACTCATGTCATCCTCGGCATTTGCTTACGAAACATACAAAATTTTGGAAAGACAAATGACTCCAAGAATTTGTTTACGCTGACCAAGGAAGAATTTGGTAAAGTAAAAGTTCCTTGAGTGTTTCTCTAAGCATTAATATTTAATAAACCTTGTTTTTTTGGCTGAGATTCCTTTCAAATTTTGTATAAATATATTGAGACGATAAGGAAGCGAAACGAATGAGTCAGTCAGCGCATTAGCGTCACTACTGACAATCATAACCTTGAAGACATAGATATTTTCTTTCGTCTAACCAGAGAAAGGTTTTTCGAACGATTTATTAGCCTTTGCGCATTGGCAATGACGAACGAATGGAAAAAATAATGGATATTGATAATTATTATCGTCTTCAAATTTCTCCGTAAAATATTATGACCGAAAACAAGGAAAAGTTTGAGATTATTCCAAAGCAATGTTTGGCGATATTCAGAGGCAACCTGAATGAATGTTTGCATCCTTTCGTTACCATAGATAAAAAAATAAATTCAGTATATTACATTGGAAGTCAAGTGAATTTCTCCGGACAACAAGGCCAGAGTCTTAGTTTTTTTGAGTTGTATGAGGTGTCGTTCAATTCGATGGCGTTGAAAACGGTAATGTGATTATCGGCAAAATTGATCGCCTGTGACGAAGAAAAAAGTTCTGTTCCATCAAGGGAATGTACGGCTACGCACACGGATAACCCCATGACAAAAACTGACTAATTTATGCTACGGATTGTTACCTCATTTATCATATCTAGCATCCTGTGAATGCTTTCTTTTTCCGAACATAAGGAAATGGCTGTTTGGTAAGAGATTCCAATGAAGAGATTTTCAATGGAACAGATACATATTCGCAGGATCTTCTGAAAATTTATTACTCGCATTTGGAGGGAATAAACTAATTTTTTGATTCTACTTATGCAGGTCAGGTCCGATCTTAATGTAAAAAGCCTTTGTTGAGCTATTTCTATGAACAACGGCATTACTGTCTTAGAAAATGCATGTTTTTCTGATTTATTTCCAAATTGTTAAAATGTTAGGTACTAGCCACTACTCAATCGTCTTAAACAAAAACCAATAGGAATACCTACGTAATAGGTCAATTGAAAAGTCCCCGGCCTACCATAGTAAAACAAATTTTTTGGGCAAAATTAATTTTTTTATTCAGCATAGTTCCCTTCAAGGGTGATACACTGATTATAGCTACCCTTCAACTATTCAATACCATTTTTGTAGAAAGATTTGTCCTTTGCTCTAAAATATGCCTCAGTTTGGCGTTCATCTGTTCATTCGACGAAAATTTCTTCCCAGCGAACATTCATTTAAGATCTGAGAACAGAAAATAATTGCTGTGGGCCAAATCTTGAGAATACGGTGGATACGGAAGCAATTAAAAGTCCAATTCATGGATTTTTGGCATCGATTTTACTGACTTATGAATGCACTGTGTGTCTTGGTGAAACAGCACTTTATTTTTCTTCAAATGCGGCCGTTTTACAGTGATTTTGTCCTTCAAAAGGTTCAATGAACGCTATATAATACTCTGTAATAGCTGTTGATCTTTCTTTTTTCAAGATAGTCAATGAAAATTATTCCATGCGCATGCCACAAGACGAACGCCATATCCGTGCTTGCCGACTGTTGCGTTTTTCCACGCTTTGTAGTGGGTTCATCGTGTGCAGTTCACTCGGATGACTCTCGATTGAACTTCGGAGTGAAATGATGAAGCCATGTTTCATCCATTATCATATATCGGTGCAAAAATTCTGGTTGATTACTTTTGAACATTTCCAAACACTGCTCCGAATCATCAGCTTGTCGTTGTTTTTGATCAAAAGTGCGCTCGCGCAGCACTCACTTTGCAAACAACTTTCTCATACCAAAATATTCGTGAACGATATGATGTACATGTTCAGTTGATATCCTTAGAGTGCCTCTTATTTCATTCAATTTCAAAGTACGGTCATTCAAAATCATTTTGTGAATTTTTTTTGTGATGTTTCCGTCGGTAACTACCTCTTTTGGGCGTCCCATGTGTTCCCCGTACCATACCAATACTTGATGGCTGATTTTAATTTTTTTTTTCAGTGTCCGGAAACTCGTCGTCAAGACAAGTTTTTGCTTTAGCTGCATTTTTCGCCCTCAAAAAGGAATAACTAAAAATTATGTGGATTTAAGTATAGCAGGACCATTTATGTGTAAGGCCGGGTACTTTCCAATTAAAACATTAGTATCACTACTAAAAAAGGGATGACCTCCGCCATAATGCTTCTACATCGAAGTTCCATTCCATTTTGAAGAAATTGCAAGTCTTGATGTGGTTGTGACATGACCTGTATAGCTATTTTGAGGACTTGTTTAAGGTTGCCATGTATTATCAATGCTTTAAAATAGGTATTTGTGAGAACTTTGTATCCAAATATTTTTAATAAATTTCAAAAGCAGAATATTTGTGAGGACGTTAATATAGAAGGGTTACATGTAAAGAAGAATTCACCATTCGAAACACCATATTACGTAGCAAAATAATTTTTTTTTATTAATTTTTAATTTGTATATGTATGTCAAAACTTAGTCGAATTTACTGAAAAACAATAAAATAAAATGTATCGGTGATCATTCAAAGTCTTTCATATAAACTATATGAAAAAATCTTTTTTCATTATAAAGAATATAACTTTTGAACCGTTTAAGGAAGAATTTATTGCTTGTCGGATTGTTGTATAAATAAAATATACTAAACCAATCAGTTTTATATTAAGAAGTCTTGAAAAGTGAAATTTTTTTTATTTTCACCTTTAAGACACAAATTACTTTTATTTAAAAAAATCGCCATGCAAGAAACCGTCAGGTAAGAAACTTTACCTTGAATGGATTCGTTCAAAACTCAGTCAAAAACGCATTTAGGAGCATAAAATTTGGTATTATCCACAAATCTGATGAACTGCATATTGGTACTGAAAATCATCGCAATCAGACTCTTATATCATAAAGCCCTCATGCAACAAATTTGTTCAGATATGAGGTTTTGGGTCAAAAATCCTCTAAAAAAGCGTGAAGCGTGAAATTTGGCAGTATGCATACATACTGAAAATCATCGAAATCGGAATTCGATATCATATAGCCCCCATGAAACGGATTTCTTAAGGTTTTCCGTTCTAAACCAGCTGAAAAGTAATCTAAGAGCGTAAAATTTGGTATTCTATAGACATAAATTCATAAGTTCATATTGGCACTGAAAACGATCAAAATCGAATTTTGCAATTTGCAATAAATTTGATGAGTTCGTGAAGAGTATAAAGGTTTTGGCATGACCGAAGACAGCTGTTCTTTCTTATGTTTCTTTATATTTATATGAAAAAGTTTGAATGCTCATTGACACCTTTTGAAATTCAGCAGAAAATCCTTGCTGGCAGTTTTTGGCTCACCCTAATGTATATGTATACAGAATCAGCCGGCACTATTTTCTTATCGCTGAATTTCATTAGATTTTTATTTACATATTTTTACATATACAACTAATGAAATGAGTACACAGCGAATGCAAATAATCAGTTTCATAGGTAATTACATATATAAATTTGTATGTTCCCAGCATTTGTAACCGAAAGGCGAGACAAAACTTATGTTGAACTTGACTCATTGCGGACGTAGCACAGACAGAAAGCTTCGATTTCTGAAAAAACAATTGTGCTGAGGCAATCGATGCTAGCATAAAAGCATAGCTGTAAATACGTGTTTATATGTACGTATTATTGTTAACGAAAATATAAATATATACATACATATAAGCTATGCTATAGAACATACTGAACTTTGAGACTAGCGAGAACAGAAATAGAATTTTTTTCCATTTTTTTTTTTAATTTTGTTTACACGTTTTTTTTTTGCAAAACTTTTGAGCCTTATCAGCAAGCGATTTAAAATTGAAAAAAGTGATCCGTGTTTTTGTGGGTGCTAGTTTTGTTATCAGCGTTTACTGTCCGCTTATATTATATATATGTACATATATATATGCTCGCATTTAACGTATATAAGGGATTATTTAGTGTATTTTTGACTAAGCGCAATATTTTGCTATTGTTAATCGTAAACTTTTTTTTTTAATTTTGTTAATTTGTAAATATAGAAATGACAGGTATTTTGTCTCTATTTTACTTCTTCTTTCTTCACGTGATAAGGCACATTGTACAAATATAGATAATATATGTACAAATGTGTTGGTTGCAGTCAGAGTTCGATGGGATCATCGATAGACAAGTTCAAGGAAGAGCCTTTTTGCGCTTTTAGCACATTAGTAGCCGGAATAAATACACATTTAGTGCATTTGTATGAATTTATTAAGGGATTATCGGCGTTAACCTATATTGTTGTATAATTCAATTTTTTTTTACACTCGAACTCAGTGCTAATTTATTACGAAATATATGTTTGTATGTATGCGCATATACAGTGGCGGAAAAAGTCTACAAACACCGCCTGTGTTTGCTGTGTAGAAAGTACTATCACTTTGATGAAAAATGTAGGTATACAGTTTTATTTTAAATCCCTTTCTAACCACATGTATTAAACCAAATCTATTCTCTAACATAAAATAAAATAATTATGGTGAAAAAACGCAAAAAAAGTCTACACACACGACGGGTTTACTAACAGGTTCGTCAACATTCTTTGTTGTTAAAGCGGTTAGGTACCATTTTCCTTACTATTTTTTTAATTATGTTTTCCAATTTGCTAGTATTGAATTTAGTTGTGGTTTAAACACATTAGCATCAACAATGGCTCCGCGAAAAGAAATGTCCATTGACGTATGAGTCTTGGTTATTGAGCACAGAAAAGAGAAGGAATCGTATGGTGAAATTTCCAAACTTTTAAACTTAAGTCCACCAACAGTGGAGACCATTGTAAAAAACTTTGGAAAAAACATTGATGCACCGAAAATAAGCCGCGTGTTGGCCGCCCGAAGAAACTAACTTGAAGAGATATCAGCCTTATTCTGAAGGAAGTTAATGATGATTCTAAAGTTACTGCTCCAAAATTAACAGAAAACATCGCAAACTCATCAAGAAAGTGTGTCGATCCCAAGAACAACTCGAAGAGCTCTGAACGATAACGTAGTAGAACGCCACGTAAAAACCCTTTTATTTCTGAAGAAAAATCGTAAACTTCGCTTGGAGTGCACTAAAGCACATTTAGACAAGGGAATGGATTTTTGGCAAAAAGTTTAGAAGTTTAATATATTCGGCAGCGATGGAAGAGCAACAATTAGGAGAAAAGAAAATACTGCACTTAACGCCAAAACTTAACGCATATTTTTATTAAGGGTAATATGGATCGATTCAAATATAATTATTGTCGGAAGCTAATCTGATAACGGTCCAAAGCACACGCTCCATATTATTAAGGATTTGTTGCTTTATCATGCTCCAAGGCAACTACACACACCATCTCAAAGCCCAGATTTGAATGTTATTAACATGTCTGGGAGATTTTAAAGCGAAAAATTAGAAGTAATCAGATTTCTGGCTCAGCATTACTTAAGAACGTCTTTTTGAAGCTTGGGAAAGTATTACTTCTTCAGAATTGACAAATTTAGTAGCTTCAATGCCACGATAGCTTCATGCTGTTATTGATGCGAACGGTGGACCAACTAAATACTAAAAAGATTCTGTAACCTGATATTAACCAAAGTTTTTGCGCTAAGATAAGTTAAAGATGTGCTGTATGTAGACTTTTGTCATGTTAAAAAAATTTTATTTTTGGGTTTTTTATGATAGGGGAAAAGAGTTGAAATAAACTGTTTAGTTTAGTTTTTGGACTATCAATTCAACGAAGACGGGGGTGTATGTAGACTTTTGTCTGCCACTGTATATACATACATTTCTCGCTTTGTAACCGCTGAAGTGATTTTCGACCGACTTTCTCCTCCAATTTGTGGACTTGCGTCTTGATATTTTTACCAACAAATGGAGGGACCTACGGTTTATCCTATGCCTCCGAACGGCTTATGGATTTTTATGAGGAGCTTTATTTCATGTCAGAGATACAATTGGAAGACTTAACGATCCATTAGACTTACAAATATACTCCTTTGTGAGTTTTGTGAGTCAGTTTCGTTTCGCTGGTGAACTCTGCTGGTACACCAAAACATGCGGAATTTATTATTATTTCAATGCAAATAATAGAACAAAGGCGCATATTATAATATAATAAATATTTATTAACAACAGACTATTAAAATCAATATAAATTTACACGATAAATAATATGTTTTAATTGCTTTTCAACGAAGCAGATTCTATTCGAAACTAAAACATATGTTCGAATATACTCCAAAGGAGGATTATATGGTCCAACCCTAGGGCATCAAAATGCGAAGGGGTTAGATGGATTTGAAAATTTAAAAAAATCAATTTTTTTTGATCTTATTAAATTTAAAAAAAAATATGTTTAAAATATTCTCCTAAAATTTCAAATCTATCGGAGTAAAATTCTAAGAGATATATCCTTCAGAAATTCCGCCCATCAGGTCATGTCTGTGTCATATATTTGAAACTTTAAACGCGCTTATCTCAAAACTATATTTTTTAAGCCGGTGGACACGATTTCTTGAAAAGTTATAAAGCGATTTTGTTCAAATTTGGCACAAGTCTTTGTAATAACTTTATCTAGTCATTGAATGAAGGATTTTTTTTTCAACTAATTTTTTCGAAATATTTTAGATTTTTTTATTTTCGGAAAACCAATAATGAGTTATGCTATCCACGGCGAGAACGTTTTCTTTTGCGACGTCAAGGTAGATGAGGTACCAACTGGGTTTCTGAGCTTACGGAATTTTTGAATAAAATTTTCACAAAAAACTATCTAAATATGTATATTTGATATGGTAAAATGTTTGTGTAAAATATATGATTGTAAATTCCTTTTTTTAAATTAATTTAATTGGACCATATTGTTTTTATGGATTGTGGTTCGTTTTGGATTACTCTATTGACCGCGTAGAGTATATATTTCACGCGTGCATTGAGTACTTCCGTTGTTTGCAGGTTTATACTACTTTACAAGTACATATATGAAAAATTCACTCTAAATATAATATTTATAAATAAATGCTTTTGACGAAATAATAATTTTCAAATTATTTTATTTTAGAAAACGATATACAATATTTAATACAGTATTAAAATTTGTATTTTATTCTCTACAGAGATACATTAATCACTTACATCTTTATTTATATGCATTATAAATATAAATTCAACGAATAACGTGCATTCACGCCGAGATAATTAAGAAAATTGCTCAATATTTTTTAATTTTCGGTTACTTATTCACATTATCAATTGAAATTTCACTGGAGCATTTGATTTATGTGTCCATCTGTTTATGTAAAAATTAGATAAGAGCTGTTTACAAGCAGTGTTCTTAAATATTTTCTGAGTTCATGCAAAGGAAAATATCAAATTCAACAAAAAGATTTTTGATGAATCTATCGAAAAATTAAAAATTATCTGTATTTGGGGATGCGCATGGTATAATTTTCGTTGCTTACCTTTAAAAAGGAAAGAACATAGCGTTATTGGACCGTTTGAAGGACGAAATCGCATTTGAAGAAAAAGAAAGTGCTGTTTCACAAGTTAGTGAAATCGATGGCAATAATCCATGAATTGGGCTTTGAATTGCTTCTGCATGCACTGCATTCTTTAGATCTGGCCCCCAGAGACGATTTCCTGTTCTCAGATCTCAAAAGAATGCTCGCTGGGAAGAAATTTTCGTCGAATTAAGATGTGATCGCCGAAGCTGAGGCCTATTTTAAAGTAAAGGGCAAATCGTACTACAAAAGTGGTATCGGAAAGTTGGAGGGTCGCTAGAATCAGTGTATCATCCTGGAAGGGAACTGTGTTGAATTAAAAAAAATTTTTTTTTTGCCAATAAAAGGTTTTTTACTACGGTAGGAGGTAGGGGACTTTTCAATTTACCTTTCATCTTTCTGCTCAATAGTCATGTTTATTCCACTTCCATTAAAGCCGAAAAATTTATTTGGGAGTGTTGCTGTGAATTGATAGTCCATTCATGAATAAATTCTGATGAGTACAATTCACCGCTTTTTATATACGCTAAGTGAGTTGGGGGAAAACATTGCCGTGTTTTTGTCTACGTAAGGACCATATGCAGGGATTATATGTAAAAAGGTATGTAAACAATTGTCCGTCAAGTTTTATATGAAGAATTTCGTATAATAACAAACGTCAGCAATATTTATTGATAAAAAGTAACTTTTTGTAAACATTTTAACTTTATTTTATTAAAAATGTAACGAATCCAAGAACTTTTTTCAATGCTAATCAATGTGCCGTTAATATTGCGAATTTTCAAGACACGATTAAAAATTTTTTCAACACAAAGACAATGTCTACCCTCACATTTCAGTAGATATTAAAAGAAGGAGTCCTTTCAAGCGATCTTCTTTCATTTTATACCTCACGTAAGGTTCAAACCATCGCAGAGTGGAAAAGGAGCTTTTGCGGCTCGATTCGAAGAATTTGGTGGACAGTTGGGGAAGCGTCTTTTTAGCAAATATCTAGGGCGTGAAGTAGATGTTGGATATTTGTACCAGCAATTCGTTTCCTCCAAATTTGAACTTCACTTATGCAAGTTTCCGTGAATATGTCTTGTAAAATTTGAGCATACGATTGGAAAGAGATTTTTAGAAGACGCTAAATCGAAATGTGGCATTCTTTTAGGGAAAACACAAGTGAAATTTGCGTATTGCGTTTGCCTTCGCGAAGATCTTGGTTCTTCAATATGAGGTACACTTTATTGGTACCTAGCGACTCTTACGATAACTGTTGAGTCTATTCATATTCAAATTATGCTAAAACACTAAATTTTTGTATCAAATTATTAGTGAAAAATGTCATATAAAAAATTTAAACGCAGAACAAAACTGACTATGTAATTTTGGATGGAGGTTTTAACCACCAAAATCCCACCCGTGCGCATGGCTATGCGATATATAATCAAAAACATCATTTACCTTATAATTCTGTCTTAAAATCTAATAAAAATAAAATAAAAACTTAAACATTTATTAAGATATGAAAGCTATGCCTACATATACACATCACATAGGCATAAATGTTGAAAAAATTTATATTTCTAGTGTGTGGTCCGCATGCACACTCTTTTCCATTTTTTGTAGTTTTTGTTATAAGGAGTCTCGCTTCCACCTAAATGCTTTCTTTATGACTTACTTTTCAGTGAATAATTAATTTTTCGAGCGACATAAAAGCTGAAAATCTCAAACAGAGCAAAAAACGTGGCATTAAAGACAATACAATTTATAATTTAAAAAAAATACTTTTGTATGTATTAACACATTTGGACAAGTGTATTGAAATTAATTGATATAAATAATATTTAATTATAATCAAAAGTCGCGAATTTTTACCAAAAGCAATAATTCAGAATATTTTATATTTAGCGTTTACTTCATCGCGACACAAAAACACTAAGCCGCCGCCAAATGAACATAAGTGGAAAAAGATTGCGGAGGAAGTATGGTGCTGCACATCAAAAAAAAAAAAAAAAAAATATATATACAATGCAGAATAAAATGGAATAAAATCCAAACTAAACGACAATTATCAATAAGCAAAGAGATCAAAGTGTATCGAAGCAGCTTGAATACAAAATTTCATTCAAAACGATTTTAGCAAGAAAATAAAATTTAAAAATTAAAATAAAAAATAAAAATTAAAAATAAAATAAAATCAAACATATTCATTTATGCAGTCAAAACTGTACACACAGAAAGAATTCTTCGCGTTATAGGAAAAACTTGAAGTGGAAAAAAACGCACTCGAACGTCAACGGACCAATGCAAAGCTACCCGCACACACCCGCTCTATGGAGCCAGCACCGGCTTCATATGCCAACGACAGTGTCGCGCTGCGGGCATTATTTAACAAATAATAAAATAACCATAAAGCATAGCGGATGGATGGAGGATAAGAGAGCGAATAATGAAGAAGTGAATAAGTGCATATATAAATACTAAATAAATATAAATAATATGTGTAAGTGATAAAAAATGACGTGAAGGGTAAATTCATACAGCACTTGCATGTATGTAAGTATAGATGTGGGTATATATGTATGTTCTTGTGTAAAATTTAATGTAGCTGGGATAAAGCGGGCGGTGCATCGTGACCGCGTGCAAGCATTTACACTTTTTTTTTTATAAATTTCGGCATTGACTTTAAGAAAATCCGTGCAGAATCAAAGCTATTGACGTATATAGGTTGTGTTAATGTATGTATATAAGTTATATACATTTGTATATGGTATACATATACATAGGAACATATATACATACATAACTGATAACTGTAGTATAAGTTCGAAAATTTTAAATATTTTTCCACACATATGCTTACGCCGATTTATTCCAGAACTTAGTAAATACGCATATATATATATATATATATATATATATATATATAATTATTTCCAACTTACCAATTTGTAACAAAAGAGAAAATATATTTTTAAATTGCACAAAATAAAGTGCAGTTGCACCGGCTTTTAATCGTTTCGTTTTAGTTTTAAGTATAAACTTTGATTAATTATTCGTTGTTTGCTTATCACCTTCGTTGTTTTTTATTATTATTATTTTTTTTTTGGAATAAATTCTTAATATAATTAATCCTATTTTAATTAAATTCTTTCAACACCTGAACGGCAACACATCACAGCAACTTGTCTGTCCGTACAATTTCCGACTGATTTGTGGCTGGACACCGAAAGTTAATCGCTGGCCTGTTGGTCAGTTCGAAAGTAGATTTAAATCCGTTTTTGCTTGTTATATTCTTCTTGCCCGACGTCGATCATCGGCTATTACCTTCGGCAGCGACTCTCTTTGATGCATTATCAGCTGTCAGCGTTGTCTATCTGTTGCGGCTGGGTCTCTTCAGTTTTTCTATTCGAATCACGACTCTACTTAATGCTGTTTTTTTTTCTTTTATACTTTCAGTGTCAATAAATAAAAGACGCTATCAATTAATGAATTCATTTGCCCTGCAACTTTTTCTGAAATAAGCTTGATTTACAATGGTTTGTGCATCTCTGGCGTTAATATTTTCAATATACTTGTCGATTAAGTTTTATTTCTTATAATGGAAAATTAAAAATTGTTTTAAAAGTATTTAAATACTTAACTTAGACAATACCAACACATTTCTGTTAAGACCTTTGTATCAGCATATAATATGATATAATAATAATATGATAATTGGTGATCCTTTTCGAGGTTCCCTATTTTTTAAAGAAAAGCACACAGTAAATTCAAATTTAATGGGGATTGTTTATTATCATTCGAAAGAAAATTCTTTGGCATTTATTTTTTGAAGATTATCTCCTTCAATTGTTGGTCGCGGCTACGTCAGATGGTCCCTCCATTGAGTTCAGTTCTCGATTATTCGTTCGAGCATTTCGACTGGTAACTGTCGAATGACATGCGCGGTATTTTGCTCCAAGGCCTGAATCGAAACGGTATTGTCCGCATAGACTTTAGACTTTACATATCCTTACAGGAAAAAGTCTAACGGTGTGATATCACACAATCTTGGTGGCCAATCGATCGATCCAAAACGTGAAATTATCTGTTCACCGAAGTGTTATCTCAATATATCCATTAATTGATGCGATGTGTGGGAAGTGGCGTCATCTTTTTGAAACCAAATTTCGCGGAGATCACGAGCTTCAATTTTAGGCATCAAATAGTCGGTTATTATGGCACGATAACGGTCGCCATTGACGGTTACGTTCTTACCGGCATCATTTTTGAAGGAACATGGACCTATGATTCCACCGGCCCACAAACCACGCCAAACCGTTGTGTTTTCTGGATCAAATGGCAGCTCTTGAGTTTCTTCAGGTTGTTCTTCATCCCAAAGGCGGGAATTTTGCTTGTTTACATACCCATTGGGCAAGAAAACGTCGGATCTTCTTGGAACTTTTCAAGAGCCCATAGAGCGAAGCGATTTCGTTGGGTAAGGTCGAGCGGCTTCAGTTCTTGCACAAGCTGTATTTTGTACACTTTCAATTTAAGATCTCGACGTTAAACGCACCAAGTCGTTCCATACGTCAGTCCGAGTTGCTGCGAACGGCGCCGAATCGACTCCCCACGTTCTTCGTGTACACTCTCAGCGACGAACGCTATATTTTCTTCACTACGAGCTGGACGTCGTCTATTCGGTTGAATGTTATCCAATAATGAATGCTGGGTCTCAAGATGGGTGATGGTATTGCGAATAGTATGCTCAGTAGGTCGATTGTGTTGACCATAAGTTTAGCGAAGCGCGCGAAACACTTTCTTTACAGAACGTGAATTTTCGTAATAAACTTGAATGATTTGTAAACGTTGTTCAGGCGTAAGTCTTTCCAAGATGAAATGCCAAACAATACTGAACAAAAATAACATGACAGCTTGCCACGACTCACACGTAATCTGTCAAAAAAGGCTATTGAAAAAAGTACCTCTACTTGGATCACTCTTTAGTTAATAATTATTTTGATATTGGAAGGGATATAGTCTTATGTTAAGTCGGTCACATAGAAATTTTGAATATAAGATGTGCCTTTGAGGGGAGAAAATGGTGATGGTTCACGATTTTAACGCATTTCTTCAACATGAAGTCTGATTTAGATTTTTTTTTTGTTAGTTAGGATTAACATCGTAGTTTGGTCCCACATAAAACTAAAACAAAAATGTTCCAATCCTAACTGCGAGAAAATATGTGTGATTTGTTGTTTCATCTCACAAATTTTAATGGTGGGGTGTGTGTTACAAAAAAAAAAACTATTAAGATATGAAGTGTGTAGTAATTTATAGATTAGAGCCATACAAATTTATAAAATAAAATCTTTTTGAAAAAAATAAAAATTCGAAAAAGCTAAAAAACCAAAAAATATAATTTAGTTAGACTTGATAACTAAGTTCCTAGAGTTAACTATACCTGAGTAATTTTGAATTGACGAAAACTCTCTTTTAAGCTCATTATCAGCGACATCAACTTCGCAAACACTCGACATCACACATTGTGTAGTTAATCAGTTTGGTTGGAATTACTAATTATCTTCTTGTTTGTGTTTTCGGAGATGAATTTTTTTTTTTAATTTTTTTTTGGAAATATCTTATATCTAATAATCTAATTGTTGTGATCTTAATTGTATAATAATTATATTTTGTATCCTTTCCACAGCTTCATCTGTAAATTCAGACAATGATGATGATAATGATGATGATGATGATAATGATTCACAACATGCTAAGCAGCAAAGAGCGCAACTTGAACAACAGAGAGCAGACCATTATCAGCTGCAGCAACAACAAAGTCACTATAAGCCTAATCACCATCAGCGTTACCGTAGAAACCGACGTTGAGCATACATTTATTTTAAACACACATCAAACATACATACATACATTTATACAAATAAATATAATATTTTTAACATATAGTTTAAAAAAAGTGTGCATTTTTGTAAAAAATTAAAATTTTTAATTTGTTTGTTTATCAATATGGATTTCAATGTAATTTTTAACTATTAAATAATAAATATTACGATTAAACGATTTTGCGAACGTTAAAAATGTTTTCATTAATTAGAGGTTTGAGGTATTAATATTGTATTTTACTTGAATGGATTGGCTAAACAGGCGCTCAAAATAAGAATTTTTGTTTGGAAAATAAATTTTTGCGTTGTGAAGTACAAGTATATAGCCGAGTATTATGCAGATGATAGGTGTGAACTCTCAATTTATGTATACTATAAGGTTTATCTAATCATAACTAAGACACAACTCAGAACTGAGTATTAACTTGTTAATCATTCAGTATAAGAACTATGTGCAGGGAAAAACCTATTTTATAATATTACTAGCGGACCCTAGCGTACTTTGATACACCTATATAAAAAAATCAAGAAAATCTAACCGAAATTTTAAATTTTCTGTTTTTTTTTTTTTTTTTTTTTTGGAAAAGGAAACGAAAATAATTGATTTTAAATCTTTTTTCCAAATTTTTTTTTTAATTTTTTTAATTTTACTTTAATTTGAATTTTTTCACTCTCTCTCTTTTAACACTATATACGACTTAATGTACGCGTATTGTGGAATTTTACATGTATTTGTTGTTGTTGTATGTATTTTGTATGGGTAGGGACCAATGTTCACTAAAATGGTCATATCTCTGGAACGGCTGCGCCTATCTCATGTAAACTTCACACAAATCTTCTCCTAATATCCCTTTATAATTCCTAAAAATTTGCATTGATTTGTATATATATATAGATTATTTTTGCTTCTTAATTCAGAAACTGATGTAACAAGTCAATTGAAATGCCCCTGGCCTAGATGGAATTTGGAAGAATTAAATCCATATGATTTTTAGTTAGCTCTAAACTCAAAATGACGCTTGTATTTGACAACTGTCGGATAATTAGCTTGTGAATTACAGCATTTTGAGCGAAGTAGCAACTGTTTATGTGAAAAAAATGGATAAAATGAAATTTCGCGTGTTGATAAAATATTGCTTCTTGAAAGGCAAAAATACAGTTGAAGCAAAAACTTGGCTTGATGATGAGTTTCCGCACACTGCGGCAGGCAAATCAACCATCAAGGATTGGTATGCTAAGTTTAGACCTGGTGAACTTAGCAATGAAAATGGTGAACACAGTGGGTGCTCAAATGACGTTGTTACCGACGAAATCATCAAAAAATCCACAAAATAATTTTGAATGACCGTAAACTGAAACTGAACGAAATAGCAGGCACTCTAAAGATATCAACTGAATGTGTACATCATATCATTCACGAATTTTTGGGTAAGAAAAAGCTCGGTGCAAACTGGGTGCCACGCGAACTCACTTTCTACCAAAAACAGCGACAAGTGGATGACTCGGAGCAGTGTTTGGATTTGTTCAAGCGTAATAAACCAGAGTTTTTGAGTGGATATGTGCCAATGGATAAAATATGGCTCCATCATTTCACTCCGAGGTCCAAACGACAATAATCCGAGTGGACTGCATACGATGAACTCGCTCCAAAGCGTAGAAAAACGCAATAGTCGGCTGGCAAGGTTATGGCGTCTGTATTTTGGCATGCGCATGGAATAATTTTCATCGACTACATTAAGAAAGGAAGGAGCATCCACAGCGACTACTACATTGCATTATTGGAACGTTTGAAGAACGAAATCCCCGCATTTGAACAAAAAGAAAGTGCTGTTTCACCAAGACAACGCACTGTGTCACAAGTCAATGATATCGATGGCAAAAATTCCCTGATTTGGGCTTCGAATTGTTTCAGCATCCACCGTATTCTCCAGATTTGGCCCACAGCAACTATTTCCTGTTCTCATATCTCAAAAGAGTGCTCGCTGGGAAGAATTTTTCGTCGAATGAAGAGGTGATCGCCGAAACTGAGGCCTATGTGAAACAAAGGACAAATCTTACTACAAAAATGGTATAAAAAAGTTGGAGTATCACTATAATTAGTGTATCACCCTTGAAGGGAAGGAGTTATTTGAAAAAATTTATGCTCAGTAGGTCGATTGTGTTGACCATAAGTTTAGCGAAGCGCGCGAAACACTTTCTTTACAGAACGTGAATTTTCGTAATAAAGTCGAATGATTTGTAAACGTTGTTCAGGTGTAAGTCTTTCCATGATGAAATGCCAAAAAATACTGAACAAAAATAACATGACAGCTTGACACGACTCACGCGTGATCCGTCAAAAAAGGCTATCGAAAAAAGTACTTCTACTTGGATCACCCTCAGTTTTTGATATATTTCACTGAAACGATCATTTGTCGGAACCAGTCAGATCGGATGACCATAGCATATATACGACCGATTTTTCAGATTTGAAATTTTGGGTAATATTACCCGTCAAAAAAGTACCTAGGAACACGAAATGTGGCAAACTGATCATACCTGATGAATGACATTTCGGTACTGAAATTCATCGAAATCGAGCTACTGCATCATATAGCCTCCATATAATCGATTTGCTCAGATATCTATCATCTAGGAGCGTGAAATTTGGTTTCTACAGGCGTAAATTCAAGTTCATATTGACACTGGAAATCGCTGAAATCGATCTTTGCAATTTGCAATAAATTTGATATGTACATAATAGGTATAAAGACTTCAGCTTGAAGGAAGACAGCCATTCTTCAAAAAATTAAAATTTTTTATTTTAATCTTATTACTCAAAATATTTATTAAATATTTTATAACCAATTTAATGCATATTACTCTATAGTAGCAAACAACGAATTAATGCCCAAAATTATCTGTGTTTTTATGTTTATTTACTCATACATAAGAATATTGCCAAAATTATAGTTGTTATTGCATTGTGTTTGTAAACAATTGCTAACAACAGCAAAAAAAAAGCACAGCACACAATAACTGTACATAGCCAGGTTGATTTATGGAATTATCGCATGCGAATTGGAGAGCGCCAACGCATTAGCCGGCAAATAAAGTGAAGCATTGGAGAAACATAAATAAAGTTCTATAGAGTAGATATGTGTGAAAAAAGATATTTATTCACATAAAACAAACATTCAACATGTTTATATGTTTATATTTATATGTATATTTATAATGTAATTAATTTTGTTGTTACCAATAGCTGTCAATCCGCTTTTTCTCCTCTCACAAATTTGTATAAAATCATATGTTTTGCAATTTTTTTTCTGCTAGCCTCTCAGAGCGCATGAGAGAAAAGTGAGCGCATGTCCTAATTCAAATGAATTGAAAGCAGAAAGCTTTCACAATCAGCTGTTTATACTGCATAAATATGTATGTGTGCAAGTGTAATGTTTATTTTTATTACATATTTTGGGCAGTTGAAAGCTTCTTAAGGATATTTTTGGGGGGTAGTTGACCATATTTTAATGTTTCGTAAGAAGTTGCCAGGCGAAAAAAAATTAAATAAAAATTTGGTTAGAAATTTATAAGTAAATTTTTTGAATGATAAACTTAATATATTGATATAAATTCTAATATAACATTCTGAATTTTCAACAATAATTTTCATGATGTGATAAAATAAAAGATACTTTACTTTTGAATTGGTCGCTCTCTACGTAAACCTCGTCAGATGTCTTAGCTAATTTCATTCTCTTCAGTTAGACTTCCGCTTAAAAGGGGTAATGCGCAAATTTTGAAAATGAGTCTTTTAAGGAATGAAATCTTTTGTCTTCTTTAGGTATTTCCAAATCAAAACCTAAACAACAAATTTGACTTTCTGAAAGAAAAATTAAATAAAATAGTGCCCTGAAAGCTTGTTTCTCTTAAAAATTTCTGAGAGTTTATTTACTGCGTTTTAATACGTAAAAATAACTAAAAACGAAAACCAAAAAATATTTCTCTTATCCAAAGAGCGTACGAGATGTTTTCAAAGGAAAAGGTGTATTTTAAATTTTTTTTGTAAGGTACTTATTTATTCATCAATATCTATTTTGTACCCTTCAAAGTTGTCTCCCACGGATATAACATACTTGTGCCAACGCTTTTTTTAATCCTCAAAGCATTTCTGAAATGCACTTTTCGGTATGGCCATCAGCTCTTTCTTCCATTCTGACTTGATCTCATCATTTGTGGCAAAACGCTTTCCTTTCATTGGTTTCTTTAGTTTTGGGCATAGAAAAAAATCGCAGGGAGCCAAATCTGGTGAATACGGTGGTTGAGGCATGATTACGGCTTTGCTTTTGGCCAAAAAATAACGATCGTTGGAGCCGTATTGCTTTACGACCTTTTGGCAAGAACTCATGATGCACCACACTATGGTAATCATGCCTAAAACATTCGAAAAAATTGGCATGAGCCAATTTATACGACAATATCCTCTGCAACTTCCCTAATAGTGATTCGACGATTTTAAAGTGCAAAATTTTTCACTGTTTCGATGTTTTCTTCGCTTGTTGACGTGGTAACACTTCCAGGACGCTCAACGTCATCAACATCTTCTCGGCCTTTTGTAAAGTGGTTGTGTCTCTTATAAACACCTTTTTTAGACAAAGTGGACTCACCGAGTGCCACAGTCAACATTTCAAGTGCCTAGGAGCACTTTATTCCTTTTTTAATGCAAAATATAATACATTTTCTTTGATCCATTTCTTTCAAAAGTCAAAAATCGAAGAGCACACAAGAGCGTGACTAAACTCTTCTATTGTCAAAAACAAACTACTAATCAAAATTGGCTCCCAATGCAAGCACATGATAATCATATTCGTCCGATAACAAAAACAAAATACCGATTATCGAATGTGCACAGCCCGCGAAAAATCGAAACTCACCGTTTCCTTTGAACATACCTCTGATAATTTACCGTGTATTAAGAACTGAATAAAACATAAATAAAAAAATTTTAAAATTTATTTTATTTGCCAAAACACTTCATATAAATTTCTTTTTTTTATTTAATATAAAAAAATAGAAAGTAAAATAAAACAATATGAAAAAAGTTACAGGATAAAAAAAATCGAAAACAGAATTTTTTTCACCTTAACATAAATTAAATTTTTTTTTAAATAATTGATATATTTAAAAAGCACTGAATAGTCAAAAAATAAAATAAACCAAAAATATTGAAAAAGTTTATTAAAAAATAATAAATTTTTTTTGTTCAACTAAAGAGTTCACCTTCAAACACCTGCGCCTAAAGGTATGCCGCAAAATTTGTCCTGACACTGTCTTGTGATAAAATTGTGAGAAATACCAAAATAGGGCTACTAGGCCCGTTAGGTGGACATTGTTTGCTCAGCAACACTTTTTTAAGGGGTTAGGGAGGTTAAAAAAAGGAATTTTCACATTTTTTTTATATATACAATCATATATTTTATTCAAAGAATTTCCCATATCAAAGATCAAAGATATTTAAACAGTATTTTGTGAAATTTTTATTCTAAAATTCCGCAAACTCAGCCGTTGGTATCTCTCTCTTTATTGGTTCATCTAAAATCGAAAAACCAAAAATTAAAATTAGAATTTTTGGCAGACTTTGAACAAAAAAAAAACACATTTTTTAATTAAATTTTCGCCATGCATTGGGTCGAAAAAATTAATTGTAATAAAAAAATCCTTCATATTATAACTAGATAATGTTCTTACAAAGATGTGTGCCGAATTTGAACAAAATCGCTTTTTAACTTTTCGAGAAATCGTGTCTACCGACTTAAAAAATATAGTTTTGACATAAACGTGCTTAAAGTTTCAAATTGAACAGACATGTTCTGATGGGCGGAACTTCCAAAGGGTCTATCTTTTAGAATTTTACTCCGATTGATTTGAAAATTAGGATACTATTTTAAACATATTTAGCAATTTAATAAGACAAAAAATCGATTTTTTTTAATTTTCAAACCCATCAAACCCCTTAAGTCGACTATTTAACGAAAATTAATGAAAAAAAAAAGACTCAGAGGACAATGTAGATTAAAATTAATTTAAAAAAAATTAAATTTCAGTTATGTCATATTTAATTAACTTAATCTAATTGAAAACTGTTCTCAAGTCTTTTTTAAAAGTGTACCCGCAGGTAACGGTTGTCATTCATAAAAGTGTCCTTTCACATATGCACAGGCATATAGTGTAAAGAACGCCTTCAGCGTGCAACACCAACCAACAACACAGCCAACAAATGAAGTATACTACACAACGCGAATGTAAGAAGAGTAGAAATTAAAAATCGAGCGGAGGTAAAAGAGGCTAAAAAAATGTTGTTGTACCGTGAGCAATGCGAATACTACAATGTTGAAAGCTTTGACCGTCCGCGTGCACATTTTTGCCACCAAAACAGCTAGCACACGAACCACCAGTGAACTGAGCGAATGGCTGACTGAGCTGTCAGTTGCGTAGGAACACTCCAATTCGATGGACGCGTTGCGTGTGGCATAAGCATAAAAGAGCAGAACGCAGTGTGTGAATGAAAAAAAAAAAAAATTATAAATAAATAAAAAGAAAATAAAGTGATAAAAAAAAGGAATTTTTAGAATATAAAAATAAATTTTAGATAGATAAAGCAAATGAATGTTATGAAGTGTGTGATAAGTGTATTGGAAAAATTTATAAAAAAAACTCAACATAGTCGCAGGAAGTGAAAAATAACAGAAATTGCAAGTGAAGATTGTTGCAAAACAAATTCACAAAAGTTTGCTGCTCGGTCCAATTACCTCATTGCCGAGATTACGTACTCGAGTGCCAACAACTGGAGGTGCTTCCTAATGCCAAACGCATACATATCTAATACAGAAAGGATGTTGGAGGCAGAGAAAAGTGCGAAAACATATGTATGTATGCGAGCCAAAAAGCTAAGCCAACATACTATATGTATGTTTCTCTATGTATGCTGTAGCGTGTATGCCACTGTTTAGTGCTGCTTAGCGTATGGCAATCAAGTAATAAAGTGGCATAAAGCATTATAATATTTTGAACGCAAGCAATACAACAACAACAACAACAACAACAACAACAACAACAACAACAACAACAACAACAACAACAACAACAACAACAACAAGAAAAACAACACCAAAAACTATAAAAAATTTTAGCATGTATGTGCGTATGTGTGTAAGTAGTTAAAAATCAGTGTCAAGCTCCATGAGCCTTAATAGCAATAAAAAAAATAGCAGACAGCGCGGGTTAGGAGGCGCGCTATGGCGCCAGTAAAAAAAGAACGACCGACACTCACACACGCATGTAAGTTCCGGTAACTATATAATTGGCAAAGTGTTTACTTTAGTGCGTTAAGCTTTCGTACACACATTTTGACTGTTTTCTGCTTGGTTTATGTGCGTTCACATGTACTTATTTATTTTTCTATTTAACTTTGCAAAAAAAAATATTCAAATACCCAAACCATAAATCTTTGCTGCTGCTGCTGCTTTTGGTGGCCTTTACTCCTTTATATAATGGTAAAACAAGAATAATATGTAGATCTGCTTTTATCTATGGAATATGTTTAGGCCAAGTGGGCAAGTAAAAATGTGTGCTAAAAGAGACTGTGAAAATCGAATTGATGCCAGAAACATATTTTCGGCGCTTTTTGTTATTGCATAAAACACATTGGAAGCTCAGCTGATTTGGGGGAAAATCTATAATAAACGAAAATGTGTTAAGCTTAAATTATACGTAATTTCATGAGGAAAATATTTTTCTTTGTTACTTAAGGTAGTAGTGTTTATCTATCATGAGATTTTGAATTAAAGAAATTTTGTGGTTTGGCTATACATTCGAATCTGGACATAGTAACTAATTTTTGCAAGGCCTGTTCACAGTATCCAGGTTGTTCACTATATTAAGGTTGGCATCTTTTATTCAAAATCTCATTTTATTTACTCAAAATTCATGTTTGTGGATGAAAGTATTCCCGAATAAATTTTTGCTTCTTGTCTTCGGAAATTGACTTTTGAACCACCTTTTCGCGTGGTCTTTTCAATACCGACAGTAGTGTTGGCTTCAGCCGATGCGATAGCTTTATCGAAGCTTTTAATAGCTTCTATTGTTTTTATATAACTTCCAATCTGTACTTCGCCTTGGCCATCATCATCCGATTCTTCAGTATCCTCGTCATCTTTATCTAAATCAAATAGTTCGCCATTATTGATTGCATTCCACATTTCAATATAATTTGCAGTATAGGTTTCCTGAAACAAATAAAATAAATAAAAAACTAAATTAACAAGAGAATGTCAAGAGGACGAAAAATTACTTCCGGGATTGAAAGTTGCAGTATACCCTGTATATGGACTTATCTCATATTTTTCCTGCAATATCTTTATACTCGCTTTTATTTGGTTCTGTAGCATTGAAGCACTCTAATAAATGCTTCCAACAGCTATTACACTTGCTTGCAGCTGATTCCAAGCAAGCATCTTTCATTCAGCATTCTCTGAAAATGTTTCGGTGGTCTACTGGGTTAAAATACGCCTTAAGAGAGCGCGGTTTTTTGTCACACCCAATTAATAACTTTATGCTGCGCAGTTGCATTTGTACACGCACGAAAAGTAATTTTGGTCTTTTCTGCTTTTCTTCCCGGAGCTATTTTTTTGGCTAGCTGACATACGCTTTTTCAGGAAGCATTTTCCAAAGCAAACCGGTATCGGCTGCATTGTATATTTGGTTCTCGCAAAGCTTCAACTCGTAAATAATATTTTTGAGTTTGTGTTTAAAGGGATTAGTTGCCTGGGTATCTGATGATAATTTCTCGCCGCACACTTTCAATAATCGGATTCCAAAGCGAGATTTAAATCCAGATAACCACCCGAGGCTGGCATGAAAGCTACCCTCAACTTCTTAAAAGTTAGCGTGCAACTTTATTGCTTTTTCCCTAAGCAAATCCCCACTAAATGGACAGCTTTTTTTCTCGTTGAGCTGTAAATCACTTGTATAACATCTTCTCCATGCGGGAATACTCGCCTTTTCTAAGAGTATCCCGTTTGGATTATCATTAAGTATTTTTTTATTCCCGAAATCGTTGATTTAGCTACACCAGACATCCTTACCAAAGGTGAAATACCAGCGCCTTTTCCGATTTTTTCATAATTTCAGATTTTTGCTTTAACAAATTTAATAGCACATAGAAATGTTTAAAAATACAAAACAAAACCCATTCACTCATAAGCTGTGTGCACTCGACAAGAAGTAACTAAAAACTAGCATCAAATAGTCGCAGTTGTTCCAGTAATAAATATAAAAAAAGCAATTTCGGGGAAAACCCGACTTCATTTCTGGTTAATTTTTGTTTTTGTTTGTCAATTTATTCTTGCTGTTGCGTTTAAAATTTTATTCACTCTTTCAATTTTTTCGATTGTTCACTATTTAGAGTACTTCATGTAAAAATTTCGGTGTTCACTATATCGAGGTGTTTCTTATAGCGGGAGTTCACTATATCCCGATTCGACTGAAGCTGCTATTTTGATCGTCCTTACTCAGAATAACAATGGTTTCTTTAACTTTACTTTCATCAATCAGAGGGATTTAGCATGATCACTTATGTATAAGTGATTCCATTTCTAAGAATTTTCAAGTCTGTTCTAGTTTGTCTAGATTTTGGTTAAATATTCTTCTTTTTTCACAAATTCACTAGTTTTTCGTGATTAAGGCGCAGATCTTTGAAGAGTTTTATATTCCTCAAATGGTATTTATAGAAAGGAGTTGAAATTTTCTCATTTGACTTATATTCCAGTTCTCTAAGCGTACAGATTAGCAACTCCACTTAAGAGGGCCGCAAATTAAGATTAAGCCAATAAACCTTTGAAGAGGAAAATATATATAGGCTGACATAAGTACTTACGAAGAACATGAGGAGTTGTCTAGCAGGGGAAATGCGCCAAAATAAAAATGTTCTTATGGAAGGAATCCTTCTCCAGCCAACTTAACTACACTGACAAAATCGATGACAAAGGCAACACTTACGACAGCCGGTTCTACGTACCGGAGTTGACCTGGATTTTATCCGACCAGGGGCTATCACACTTTCGGCGACCTAATCCCGTTTAGGTTATTAGGTAATCTTAGTTTTAGGTCATAAATGGAGCAACACCCTGCAGCAGGTTTGCTACGAATCCTTCTTATCAGGGTTGGCATCGAAACTGGTCCGACGGATTATTTCTGCTGCGTGTACTTAACACGACTTCACCATTCTTCCCTCTCGGTTAGATGCAACCAGTGCAATGGTTGGAGTTATCTTAAGACTTGTTCAGGCCTTAAGACCCATAGGAAGGGGACCACGCGTTACGTGGCGCCATGCTGCCAACGCCCATCTGCGCCTCAAGCCTTCACGGCGGTGCCTTCTGCACAATTGGCCACTTTGGGTAACTCAGCATGACTCCCAACCCTCGGAGCCGAATCACCACCCATCGCAGAATAAGAGCTCGAGTTTCTTCGAGAGACCCGCGTAACCCTGACACAATTAAGGTCTGAATATTGTAGCAGGCTCAGCTCCTACCTATCAAGGCTCGACTCTGACATATCCAACACATGTCCCGCATGCAATGCACTCCGCACGACCCTAATAACCTCTTTGTATGCCCATTCAACCCGACCCATCTAACACCTCTCTTCCTCTGGTCCGTTAGATGACCTCCATGACTAAGACTGGACCTGTCTGACCCTAGGCGGGGCTGGCTAGCCGCTACAACAGCAAAAACAACAACAACAAAGGTATATATTGTTAACGCACTATTTATTCAAATATGTCGCCGATGAACTGAAAGCAGTCACAATATTTGTTCAGACTGTATCAGTTTGGCTTTAGGACAGCTGGATTCTTTGTAAACCAAATATTTACTATGATACTTTGATATTTACTATGATACAATAAAAACAATAATAAACAAAATATCAAAAATAGCGCATAATTCAATATTCGCCATAGAAGAAAAAAGTGCTCTTCTGGAAAGAGAAATTCTACCTAAAACTCGTGTCTAGTTATTATTAGTTACCACCTAAAGTCCCATGATCGGCTTTCGGATTTTTATTTTAAAGAAAAATTTTTTTTTTATTTAACCTTACCTGAAACGTATTTAAAAAAAATTATATAAACTAACATAGTCTTATGATTACTATTTAAATCGCTTTTTATTTTAAAATAGACCTAAGTATGGTTCGAGTGTTCTACGGAAATTAAGTACGAAATACGATGCTTTTAATCGAAAAAGTACTTGAAAAATACTTAAAAATTGTAAAACATTTCTTTAGAACACTTAAGTGCTTGACTAAAAATTGCCATAAATATTCATTCGACAATTACATAAATTAGTTATTTATATTAGAAAGAAAGCGAACTAGAAAAAATCGCCTTAAGAAGTGTACTTGGTTTTGATTTTGACAGTAAATTTAATTTTTAATTCAAAATATAAAATTTCTACTGAAAAAATACTTAATAGGTAACATTAAAGAAATCTGTAATTTCAAAAACCGTTAAATACCATTAAATACAATTTCAAAAAATTTTGCAATAAGAGTGATATGATTTTGTTAAGAAAAAACCCACTAATTGTTAAGAAAATTCAAATGTTTTTTATTTAATGAGAAGTATAATCGATACAATTAAGTTCTGAATATGACATTATTCAAACGTCCCTCCGACTTCTTTTGCAGGAACGAATTCGATGAACCCAGTTTTTTTAGCACTTTTTCCAGTAAATCAAATCGTATGCCATGAATAGCACGTTAAATATTGACTTTTAAAGCATGACGAGAGTATGGTTTATTGCTAAAGATCAATGACTTCAAATAACTCCACAAGAAGTGGTGTAATGGTGTTAAATCACAACTTCATGGAGGCCATTCAATGTTATAATTTCATGAAATTATCTAATCTCTAAACCTTTCTCGCAATAATTCGATTGTTGCTCGTGCTGTATGACACGTAGCCTTGTTGGAACCAGATTTTGTTAAGATCAACTTCTTCCAATTGTGGCCATAAAAAGTTGGTTATCATCGAGATATACCGCTCTCCATTTACAGTAATGGTGCTACCAGCTTCATTTCGAAAGAAGTACGAACCAATAATTCCACCAGACCAAAACCCACACCAAACTGTTAATTAAGGTGAATGTAATAGTTGTTCATCCAAAATTTGTGGATTTTCTTCGCACCAGAGTCGACAGTTTTATTTATTTACCGCACCACTCAGATGAAAAGGAGCCTCATCGGAGAAGATGATTTACTGAAAAAAATCGTTAGCCTTTTCAAGAACGGCAGTAATATTTTTATTACTTCAATCGGTTCTTTGCATTATTCGCACTTGAACATTATGTATAGAAATATTTGGAAATTTTCAACAATTCGAAGAATAGCCAGTACAACTGGACGATTATTACGACCATAAACTGGCAAAGGCGCACGAAAAGTTGCAATTGCAGAACGATTATTTCAATAATAATATTGAATAATTTGTAAACGTTTTTCTTGCGTATATTTTGCCATGATAAAATTGTAAATATTACTGTATACAATGAAAAAAAAAAACACAGATCATGACATATTAAAAATGGCCAAAACGACACTTAGAAATCATATCGTGCCTATTGGAAATCCCTTTATTAGGTATTTTGTGAAAAAATGTATTTTCTCATTCCTTCATTTTGATCCAAAAACCCTAAAGATAAAAGTTAATCTACTTGTACTACTTTGTTTTCCCTTTTCTCTCATACTTATAATGAAAAATACATTATTTTAACTTTATTATGTACCCTTTAATATTTTGCTGTAAAATAAACATATGTTAATAATAATAATTTTTTTTTACTGAAAGTCAAACAATATAAACGTAACGAAAAGCAGTTAAATTTTTCATATAGTACCAAGACGAATTTAACAAAATGAAGTTACTATGGGGGTGAATTTTCATTTTTTTCTTTCTTTGAACACCTACATTGCAAAGATTATTTTTAATGCGAAAAAAAATTTGGAGTATTATGGTTTTGTGATTGTTATTTGTGCGAAAAAAGAGTGGAACACAGAGTTTGTGCAGCTTTAAAGGCTAAAGAATTTTCCATAATTTTGACAATCACTACTCAAAAAGAAGTGTCGTTTTTGTTCTCCTGCTTTCACCTATATAAATTCTTTCTATAGCTACCCGAAGAGTAAAGTACAAAAATACACCTCTCACATGGCAGACAAGTGTGCACAAAGCTACGTGCGATACATATTTATATGAATGAAAACAACCCAATGTCAAAGAAAATCTTATTTGATGTCAGAGCAAATCTTATTTGATACAGAAACTTCCGTTTGGCGGCGCTGAGCTTGGCCGTTTTTTCCTCTTTTTCTTTAGAGAAGAGTACATTCCCTGTGCGAAAAATATATATAAGTACAAAGCGGAAATGACTGAATTGCTACTTTTCAGATACTCAAAGTTTAGTGTGTAAAGCGATAATCGTTTTAAATTTGAGTGATAACTTTATTGACAGTGTTTATTTTATTTTAAAGTCGTCTTAAAAAATATAAGCCCTTTTTTTCGTATGTTGCCCAATCAATAACTGGTGAAGCGTTTGAACTTATTTTCCAAAAGGGCCATTTTTAAAGTCAGCCAAAATTACACATTTATAATTTTAGATTCATATAACACACTTAAAGGCATAAATACATGTTGTGCTCGCGAGTAACACCTGTTCTGCATACATAAATAAATTTAATTTATTGAATTTCAATGACAAAGGATTTTGATAATATTAAATATTCATAATGCGGTTATTCGTGCCGACTTCACATTTATTGCGTTATAATTTATAAATTAAGTAACGCAAATTACTTAATGCGATTAAATTAGTATCGTTTAAAAAATTCAAATTTCATAAGGTATTTTATTGGTATTTTTCTCATTTACTTAAACTTTTATGTTTTTTTAAATTTAATTTAATTCAATTTAAATTAATTTTTCTTTTTGTTAATTGTATTTTATTTTTTGTTATTATTTTTGTGTCATGGCATTTAATTACATTTAATAAACTTTAATTTTTTATTTGTCAATTTTTTTTTGCCTTCCCCTTGATCATTGTGTTGTCACATCAATGGTATGTACCACTTGAAGGTCACTTAAAAACTGTCCTCTAACGAACCGTCGCCCAACCTGAAACCGCTTTCACATTACTTCAGCGTGGTGTTCCATTTTTCTCGTAATGAGATTGCATCTCGTTACCTGCGTCCATTCTTCTTATAGTACGATCTCTATGTAGTCTGATATATCCTTCCAATTTGCTTCACTCTGGAGCATTACTGGTACGATGTTGTCCACAGGACGGATCTTCTGCTTTGCCAATTTTGTGCAGGTATTTTCGGAAGTGTGCGTGTCCGGATAGCATCTGAGTGACAAAGTAGTTCACATCCCCGAATTTTCTCTCTCTCCGGAGTTTCACGTCCTTAATTAGCCTGGTGGTCCATCTGCCGCAAGTTCCTTGTTCCCAGCGGCTTTTCCATCGATTGTAGGTACCCAGTTTTAGAACGTCTCTTGCGTTTTCCCACATTCCTTGGTTCTCAAGGTCTCAAATTTTCTTTATCTTTAGTGCCAGGAGTTCTATAGGTACACTTCCACTTATCACCAGAACGGCTTCACTTGACATTGTAAGGTATGCTGACGCTACCCTTAATGCTGCCGTACGATAAACTTTGGCTGTAGTCTTGCGCCGCTTTTCTATCTTTAATGTGTCTGCCCATAGTTCTGCACCATAAAGCAGAATTCTTATAGTTGCCGACATCAGTAGTTTTCTATTCTCCTGCGTAAGTCCCCCGATATTGGACATAAGCCTGCTGAGTCGAGATGTTATTTTAGAGGCCTGTTCCACGGCGTGTTGCATTTGTGCGCAATAAGTTAACCTTGGGTCCAATCTTATGCCTAAATAGTTTACGGATAAAGTACGCATGTTTATTTCTAACGGGATGTGTTTCATTGTTAGTATTAACAGCTCTGTCTTCTCTGTGGTTAATTTGAGACCGCGTGAGCCAAGCCATATTCGGGTTCTTATTATGACCTGGTTTAATTTTCCTCGTGCGTCTTCTGTATCACGGGAGGTTATTATTGCTGCAATGTCATCCGCATATCAAGCTAGGTATGGATCATCAGGTATCTTGAGACTTAATATCGAGCCCTGTGCTGCGCCTGATGTAATTTTGAGGTTGCGGATACCGTCTGTTGTCTGACTTGTTTTCTAAAATTGTTTTGGGGTTTTATTTGAAATACGCACATTCCTCCGTAATTAATCCATATCTGAGTTGTTGTTGATGCAAAATTTTTGCGACGTTGTTGTGTCTTGTCAGATATTCGGAGGCTACTAATGGAGCACATGCACCTGTAATATTGTGAATAGTTTCAGGTTGTTTTTGGCATCGTCTGCATAGAACATTTTCAATGCCCGCACGAATGATATATTTTTTGTGATTGTTAGTTGCACTCACTTGGTCCTGTATAGTGCATATAAAACCTTCGGTTTCAGCAAAGATTCCTGATCTGCTTAGTCAATCGTTGGATGCAGTTGTGTTTATTTCTGGTTGATTGATTGCATCTGGATATTTTCCGTGGACTGAATCCATTTTCCATTGCAAAATTAAGGACTAAAAATGCTAACATCTTTTGGGATATCACTCGTAGAGGTGTCACTTAAATTTAGCGGGGTGTATTTCACATCTGACTGGCATACTAATTAATGCAATTGACTTTGTTGCGGATGTTGTATACACACTTTTGGTGTAGATGCTTGATGTCTACTCCGAATTTAGTAAGTAATATGCTTGTCGGCCTTTTGGCATTTTCTAGGTCTCTGTCTCAGACAATTTCGTTGTTCCAATCGTGTATGTTAACACTGGGATAGCAAATATGTTGATAGCTTTGAATATGTTAAACCCATTAAAATGCGACTTCAGCAACCTTTAACTCGCATTACATATTCCTCCATCGTTGCTCGTACGATTTTAGAATTATGCATTCTTTTTGCTTGAGTCAACCAATGTATTTATATGTATCATCCTCTGTCACGGCACTAATCATTTCGTTGTTTGATAACTAAAAATCTTGCATAATAATGCTACCACTTTCTACATTAAGTCTACGGCATTTTTGTCTACCAAATGGCATTTTAATGTCAATCGAGAAGTCTTCGGTCAGTTCCAGAATTGTTTTAGCTGAAGTTAATTTCACGCATATAGTTTAATGCCGTCTATATATAATAGGTGGGAATGCTTATGTTGAGATGAACTTGGTCCTTTTATATTGAAATAATAAAAAATAAGAAAATATATTAAAGTGGGTTTAATCTGAGGAAAAACCATAAAGGGCTCACGGCATCTCCTTGAATATATCTCGCTTAACAGGTATTGAAGCTGTTCTTATAAGGCTATCTTTTATTTTATTTTATTTTATTTTTTGTTTTTTTATATTTTTTACATTTTTTTTATTTACTTCATTTTATATTATTTTACTTTATATTATTTTATTTTATTTTATTTTTTATTTTACTTTATTTATTTCCTCATTTATTTTAATTTTATTTTATTTTATTTTATTTTATTTTATTTCTTTTTATAATTTTTTATTTATTTATTTTTCATTTTATATTATTTTTTTTATTTTTTATTTTTATTTTAATTAAATTCATTTTTTTGTTACTTTTTTTATTTTTGCGTAAAATTTTTTTCTCCAGTGCAATGACTCAACAGCAAAATTTATTTTTTGTAAAATATGTGTGTTGGAAAATTCAATTCACTTGTAGTCGGGTGGATGTGCGTGGGTGTGTGTGTTTAATTATGATATTTTGGCTTATACTTTGCATTTTATTTACCAAATACTGTCAATACTGACTGACTTGTTAGTTTAAAATCAAATATGCACTTGTGGTTTTACTTCTTTACATATATGTATATATGTAAATAGAAGCAAATGAAATTTTAGTTGATCGCATGTGTTTAATTATATAAGTATGTTTGCGTTCATATGCCTTGATAAATATTGGTCTAAGGATGTGCATGTGGGAATTCATATAATGTACTCGTGTACTTTTAATTGTGCATGACTCTTAGTAATTATACCTGTACTTAGAAAGGGAAAACATGTATATATTGAAGGGATAGACATTATTATAGTTATCTATGATATCCTTATATTATAATTATGACCAAATTAGTGTGATAAAAACATTAATAAAAATTCTATGGGCTATTTAATGCGAATAGGTAAATTAGATATTATTTAAATTATGCAAAAAGCTCCGCCAGTGTGTCGTTAGAAACTTTATTACGGCTGCTCAACTATCGAAACGACACCGTTCCCTTTTGTTGGTATAAAAAATGAACTTAACGAAGTGATTCAAAACGAAATGAAATTGCTTATGCCGAAAATTGATTTAAATTCTCTAAGTGTCATGGCTAACATACTAACATTAAAAACTATGAAAAAAATTGTAATTACGGTCGATCCTCAACACGGAATGTCCATCTCTTTAAGTCCAGACGTGATA
The DNA here is from genome assembly GCA_030068015.2 of Neoceratitis asiatica. Taxonomy (NCBI): domain Eukaryota; kingdom Metazoa; phylum Arthropoda; class Insecta; order Diptera; family Tephritidae; genus Neoceratitis; species Neoceratitis asiatica. The sequence continues at coordinate 38,915,621 of CM061527.1, forward strand.
TATAAAGTGTAATAAAAATAATATAGTAATATGAAGGTGGCTTGAAAAAAAATGTAGATCGTCCCTCCATTATTGGAAAAATATCAAGATGTAGGGGAAAGAGCTCTATCAAAAATCGGCGCGACAAATTTAGTACTACACAAGGACTTTGCATATTCCGCAATGCATACATGCATCCACTAACAAAACCCTGAATGAATTTTTCAAAAGGTAACTGGAATTCTTCTAGGGTCGTTTCCAGAAAACTGATTAAAAAACATAGCTGAGTGGCGTAAAAAGCTTAGACTTATGCAATAAAATTTCAAGGGAAACCATTTCACCAGAAAGCGGATAGAGGCTTAAAATTTTCAAGAAAATTATTCTTGGACGAATTCTACTAGAGTGTTTTCAGAGAAAATCTTTATATGCAGAACTTTAAAGCTTTTAAAAGCTCTACAAACAATATATTTGTTAAATTTTATTTTATTTGACTCGAGTTTTATTTTTTTGAAAGCAACTTTGGCAAAAAAAACACAAAAATTATTTATTTCTGTGGAAATTTTGTTCTGCTTTAATCTAGAAATATTAATTCCATTTAATCGAAAGTTTGAATATTTTTTAATTATAAAAAAAAACTAGCAGACTACACGTTGTTGTGTTTTTCTACGGTTTGTCCAATTTTTATTCTAATTGGTGTTAAGAATTCTTAAAATCACTAATTAAGCATCATCTAATGCATAATAAAAAGTTTTTTATTAAATTATAAATTTAGCTACGTATTTCGATGTGTGAGTCGTTTATTCGCTACTCCTAGTCTTTCATATAAATGTTAATATGACGCGAAGTAAGCAAAACGAACCACTCAAATCTCTATTTATTAGCAATAAAGTTTAATAACAATAAAACTGCGCATCGAACACACCTAAGCACAATCGAAATCATATTAATTTTTGTCAATCTTTCGGCGATCCATTTCTCTGTCCCAGGTACATTTCCAGTTATAAAAATACTCAATTTAGGTATATCACATATCATATCAACCAAATCGGACCATAAATATACGAGGTATGTTAAAAAGAAAAGGTGAATTTTGATTTTTCGTGGGCTGTGTACATTCGATTATCGATATTTTGTTTTTGTTACAATCGGACACATATGTTTATTATTTGCTTGCATTAGGAGCTAATTTAGATTAGTAGTTTGTTTTTGACAACAGAAGAGGTTAGTCACGTTTTTGTGTGCTCTTTGATTTTTGACATTTGAAAGGAATGGATCAAAGAATTTGTATTAAATTTTTCGTTAAAATGGAAGAAAGTGCTTCAAAGCACTTGAAATGTTGACTGTGACATTCGGTGAGTCCACTTTGTCTCAAAAAAGCGTTTATAAGTGGTACAAGCGCTTTACAGAAGGCCGAGAAGATGTTGATGACGATGAGCGTCCTGGAGGTGCGACCAAGCTAAGCAAACATCGAAACAGTGAAAAAAATTTCTTGAATCACCATTAGGGAAGTTGCAGAGGATATTGGCATATCAATCGGCTCATGTCGTTCAATTTTCTCGAATGTTTTGGGCATGAAATGTGTGGCAGGGAAGTGTGTTCCGAAATTGCTAAAGTTTGAGCAAAAGCAATGTCGCATTAGTTTCGCTCAGGAGTTGTTGAATGACGTCAACAATTATCCAGGTTTGCTCAAACGGGTCATAACGGGTGACGAAACGTGGATATTTGGTTATGATGTTGAAACCAAGGCCCAATCATCCCAATGGAAGCTGCCAAATGAGCCAAGACCGAAAAAAACACGCCAAGTTCGATCAAAAGTGAAAGTGTTGCTCACTGTTTTCTTTGATTACAATGGTGTGGTGAATCATGAGGAATACAACAAGGAAGTTATGCAACGTTTGCGTGAAGCAATACTGCTCAAACGATTGGAATTGTGAAAAAACAAATCGTGGATAAAGCACCAGCTCACACAGCAATGTACACACAGCAATGCAGCAAACAAAACCATAATCATGCCTCAACAATAGTATTCACCAGATTTGACTCCCTGCGTTTTGACACAATTGTTGAGATTAAGTCAGAATCAAAGAAAGAGCTGATGGCCATACCGAAAAGTGCATTTCAGAAGTGCTTCTAGGATAAAAAAGCGTTGGAAGAAGAGTATTATATCCGAGGGGAATTACTTTGAAGGGAACAAAGTAGATATTTTTGAATAAATAAGTACTTTTGATGAAAATTCAAAATTCCCCTTTTCCTTTGAACATACCTCGTATATATTTTCCACTTGTAGCTCGATCCATGGTCCATTTTCCGGAGAAAAAAAACAGCGTTCCTGCTGATCTAAGAAAAAGGCTTATTATCAGAGGTCTAATAAATACAGAATAAAATTGGATCTGAATGATATCCAAAAAATCTTTGTATTCATGTCCATTCATATCCATACACAAGCATTCGAACATCATATTCAACTTTGAAGCGTAGGAAGCTGTTCAGACTCATGTTCAACTACATGTATGAGTTGTGAATACTCTGACAATTTTTTCTACTCGAAGTGTAAAGCCAACGAAAATTTTTCACGATTTGTAAGAAGTTGTGCGTGTGTATGTTTGCTGCGCTGTATTAGCATTCAGATGGTCGTTACTATTAAAAATACTCCACGACTTCTTTTGCTGGAACAAATTCGATGAAGCCAATTTTTGAGCACTTTTTCCACTAAATCAAATCGTATGTCATGAGTAACATAAATATTGACTTTTAAAGCTTGAAGAGAGTCTGGTTTATTGCTAAAAACCAGTGGCTTCAAATAACCCCACAATAAGCAGTCTAATGGTGTTAAATCACAACTTCTTCGAGGCCATTCAACGTCACAATTTCTTGAAATAATCGAATCTCCAATGCTTCTTGCAATAATTTGGTTGCTGCACGTAATATGTGACACGTGGCCCCGCCTAATTGGAACCAGATGTTGTTAAGATAAAATTCTTCCAATTGTTGCCATACAAATTTGGTTATCATCGATCTATACCACTCTCCATTGATAGGAATGATGCTACCAGCTGCATTTCGAAAGAAGTATGGACCGATGATTCCATCAGACCAAAAACCACACCAAACTGTCAACTTAGGTGAATATAATGGTTGTTCATCGACTCGACAGTTTTGTTTATTTACCGCTCAGATAAAAGTGAGCCTCATCGGAGAAGATGATTTTCTTAAAAAAATCGTTATCGTTTTCAAGTTGTTCCAAGGCAAAATCAACCAATTCACGACGTTTATGGTTGTCCAGTGGCTTCAGTTCTTGAGTGAGAACCAATTTATACGTATGCAAACCCAAATCCTTTCTCAAAATCCGCCAGGTTGTGGTTTGAGGCAGTCCCAACTCTTGAGAACGTCTTAGGATCGACAAATTGCGGTATTCAGCAACACTTGCCTGAACGGAAGCAATATTTTCATTACTTCGACCGGTTCTTTGTCTTATTGGCACTTGAACATTATGTAAAGAAAATGTACGCTCGAAATTTTCAACAATTCGACGAATAGCGAGCATTGGTGAACGATTATTACGAGCAGAGCGATTATTTTGATAATAATATTGAATAATTTGTAAACGTTGTTCTTGCTTATATCTTGCCGAGATGAAATTTTAACCAATACTGAATACAATGAAAAAAATGACAGGTCATGACATATTAAAAATGACCAAAACGACACTTAGAAATCATATCATCCCTATTGGAAAACCCTTTACTTTTGAATAAATTGAATCATACAGCCCTGAAAAATGAATCATACCAATGACGTGTATTTTTGAGTTTGAAGATACTGTCGCATTAATACCGGCTGCTATTTCATGTTAATAAGCCCAACATGATTGTAAGTATGGGTGGATAGTAACAGTGGCATGCAGCAGTATGCTACGCATTGATATTCAAAATTGTATGGATGACTGTGAAAACATCCATACAAGTACTCCATGCACGCGTGAAATATATAATCCACGCTGACAATAGAGTAATCCAAACCCTGCCGCTATCCATACAAAAAATTGGGTCCAGTTATTATTGTAATGTCCTAGGGCTGGACATATAATCTACCTCTGCAAAACATGCGAGTACTCCATGGAGTACCTACATGGGATCATATTATGGAGTATTTGCGAAAAATGCGTATATGGTCCACAAATGTTTACAGGGTAGTGTGCGTGCAGATCTCTTCTATCTATTTACTAAATTTCAAGTTAATCGAATCATAAATACGACTTTTTCGAATATGTCATTCCCTGGTCCACTTCCCGGTATGAAAAATAGATAAAAAAAACCTCGCAGACTTAACGATTATATGCATATACGAAATTTCATTACAATCGGTTCAGCCGTTTTAGAGGGGTTCGAGAAAAAAACTGTGAAAGGAGAATTTTATATAGATAAAGAACAAGTTAATAGAAATACAAATTAAAAGGCTTACCCTAATTCCATTAAAATCTATTGTTTGTGTGTAGCGAACATTTAATTTACAAAATATATTTATTTGAAATTAGTCGTTCATTTTGAGTTCTTTGAAATGAGCAAAACTATCAATGCGAATGGGTGTGAACGAGTAGTTGCCTTTGATTCAATGATTTTAAAAAATCGAAGAAATGCTTTATATAAAAATAATTATTTATTTCAGTGTAAGCTCTGGCGTCCCTTTATGACAACAGCAAACTGTAAGCATGTGTCTAAATATAATAAATATGAATGTAAATATGCATAAAATCAGTAAAGCACTCAACTGGCACGTCATCAATGCCAATAACCTTGTTGTCGCCGTCTACTGTCGCCCCATAACTGTTTCAGCCATTTACTATGGGTATAAATAAATACATACATACATTCGCCACTTATTTGCAAACCTTTCTGCTTCGTATGTGGAATTTGTAGATATTTGCGTTTGACATTCGTAGTATCCTTGGCCATCAGAAATATACATATATATGGCATGAGGATCTTCATTACTGTCTTTGTTGTCACTTAATTGTGAGCTCTTTTTGTGTGGTCTCTAGAGCGTAATAGCCGAGTGGTTAGCAGTGCGTACTGTCATTCGGAAGGGCAAATTTCGAGTACTACATCAAAAATTATATAAAAATATTTGTTCTACCTGCGGTCACCTCTTGACCAGCTTTTCTGACATGAAATCAAAGCTCCTAATGAAAATTCGTCGGCCGTGCAGAGGGGGCATAGAATAAATTGTAGGTAGCTCCATTTGTTGGAAAAACATCACCTCGAAAAACCACAAATTGAATGTGGAGCTCGGCCAAAAATAGCTTCAGCGGTTACAAAGCGGCAATTATATAAGAAAACGCTGCCAACATTGTGAATAATAATTTTGTTTTCCTTTTCGTTTTCATCCAATTTTCCGGCTACTTGAAGTCATAACATATTTAGCAGCAACGTCACTAGCCACCCGTATCCTCTGCACAAATTATATTATGGTCTATTAATTTCGCCTTTTTTTTGCAAATAATTTTCTTTATGATTGTATACAATTTCGACCTTTGATGAAAATTATATTTGCTATTTAGAAAAAGTAAAACGCAGTTTTCTTTTAATAAACAATTTATGTATGTAAATGCCAAAAAAAAAAAAAATTATTATTATACGTACATGAAACGGTATATTAAATTTAGTCCGAAGTATGAAGACTTTAGTCCAGAAGGAAGGAAAATATATCCACTAAAATTTATACCGATCGTATTAGAATGACGAGCTGAGTTGATCCATTTCGTGGTTCCCTACCTTTTTAAGGAAAAAAAACTCAATAAATTCAAATTTAATGGGGAATGTTTATTATCATTCGAAAGAACATTCTTTGGCATTTATTTTTTTAAGATTATCTCTTTCAAATGTTGGCCGCGGCTACGTCTCAGATGGTCCATCCATTGAGTCCAATTTTCGATGACTCGTTCGAGCATTTCGACTGGTAACTGGCGTATGACACTCGTCTTGCTCCAAGCCCTGAGTCGAAGCAAGATTATTCGCATAGACTTTAGACTTTGTATATCCCCACAGGAAAAAGTCTAACGATGTGACATCACATGATATTGGTGGCCAATCGACAGGTCCAAAACTTGAAATTATCTGCTCACCGAAGTGTTCTCTCAAGAAATCCATTGATTGATGCGACGTGTGGGAAGTGGCGCAGTCTTGTTGAAGCAAAATGTGGGGATCTCACGAGCTTAAATTTCAGGCATCAAATAGTCGGTTATCATGGCGCGATAACAGCCGCCATTGACGGTTAATTTCTCACCGGCATAATTTTTGAAGAAATATGGACCGATGATTCCAATGCGCCAAGTCGTTCCATACGTAAGTACAAGTTGCTGCAAACGGCACCGAATGGACTCTTCACGGTTGGTCTATTCGGTCGAATATTATTAAATAATGAATGCTGGGTCTCAAGATGGGTGATGATGTTGCGAATAGTACGCTCAGTAAGCCGGTTATGTTGACCATAAGTTACTGAACATGGAGTTTCGTAATACATTTGAATGATTTGTAAACGTTGTTTGGACGTAAGTCTTTCCATGATGAAATGCATGATAGTTTGACACGACTCACGCGTGATTTTTCAAAAAAGAGGCTATTGAAAAAAGTACCTCCTAAATGGATCACCCTAAATATCATATAGCGCCATGCAACCAGTTTGCTCAGATATAGGGTTGTGCGTCCAAAATCCACCAAAAAGTGGTCGAAGAGCATGAAATTAAGTATTCTATATGTATATGTTAATTCAAGTTAATATTGACACTGAAAATCATCGAAATCGAATATTGTAATTTGCAATAAATTTGATATGTTCATGAAAGGTATAAAGATTCGGCAAAGGCCGGCTGTATCTGTGTTCAGTCTCATTTTCATTTAAAATTTAAATTGGCTTTTCACAGAGTTTAACGCAACCGATTGATGCGAGTAAGGTAGCAGGTGAGTTTAAATTTCAAAAGTCTAAATTTGTGGTAAGTATTTGGGAAGATATACCGATAGGACTTCAGGTAAGTATGTATGTGTAAACAATATATAGATTTCAATTTTCATTTATTTATGAGTAATGTTAATTAGTTTTGTAATGTATGCAATTCATAGGTCGATCTGGTTTCAGTCCATGTCTTCGACAATAATGAATATAAATGGTTTTTGCTAATGTGCCTTTATAAATACATGCGTACATATTTACTGATTTATTAACATATTTATACACATTTAATATGTAAATTTGTTATGTATATGTGCAGAACTTAATGTAGTCTTTTAGCGAATAGTTCTTCTTGAATTATCTTCATAAAATATTTAGCATCTGATGATTTTATGAGCTTGCGATGTTAATGCAGAAAATTAAGCAATTAAGAGATGAATACTCGTTTTCGAACACATAAAAGTGTTATAAAAGTTCAAAGAGCTAAGTTGGCATAAATGTAAACAAGAAATAATTCAATATGATTCGATGAGTACACATACATATAATCGTATAATACAAATTTACATTTAAATATTTAAATCCCTGTAAACAAAATTATATATTATGTATTATGTATTATAAACGGTGATCCAAGTAGTCGCAATCACCCATCTTGAGACCCAGCTTTCATTATTGGATAATATTCGGCCGAATAGACCAACTCCAGCACGCAGTGAAGAAAATATAGCGACCGTAGCTAAGAGTGTACACGAAGACCGTAGAGAGTCGATTCGGCGCCGTTCGCAGCAACTCGCTTATAAAATGCAACTTGTGCAAGAACTGAAGCCGCTCGACCTTCCCAAGTGACGTCGCTTCGCTCTATGAGCTCTTGAAAAGTTTCAAGAACATCCGACGTTTTTGAGCCAAATTTTGTTCAGCGATGAGGCTCATTTCTGGTTCAATGGTTATGTAAGCAAGCAAAATTTCCGCATTTGGAACGAAGAGCAACCTGAAGAGATTCAAGAGCTGCCATATTTCATCCAGAGAAAACAATAGTTTAGTGTGGCTTGTCGATCCATATTTCTTGAAAAATGATGACGGTGACAACGTAACCGTCAGTGGCGACCGTTCCAACCAAGATCGTGTAATATCCCAACGTTATACCTTTTCCTGTGGAGATATGTAAAATCTTAAGTCTATGCGAACAATACCGCTTCGATTCAGACCTTGGAGCAAAGCATCACCCGTGTCATTCGCCAGTTGCCAGTCGAAATGCTCGAACGAGTCATCGAAAATTGTTCTCAGCGGATGGACCATCTGGAACGTAGCCGTGGCCAACATTTGAAAAAGATAATCTTCAAAAAATAAATGTCAAAGAATGTTCCTTCGAATGATGATAAACATTTCCAGTGAAACTTCAAATTTCTGTATTTTTTTAAGTAGGAATCCTCGAAAAGGATCACCCGTTATGTACATATATATAATCATTTATATTTAACTGAATTATTATTGACTGTTATTCGGGATTACCGAAAGATTTAGGAAACATTATTTGTTTGGCGTAAAAAAACCACGCCTTTTTAATACAGACCCCACAGTACAAAGAATGTGGCTCAGGGCTTTGAATTTACCTGAAACGTATTTTTTTGCCACAACCCATTTTCCAGTGTCCCTTCACTACCAAGCGAATAAGTAACATATAATGCAACGTTTCAGAAATCTCAATAAGTGTCCTCTATAGATAGAAAGATAAAATCCACGAATAAAATCTATTAAGTGAAGACAAGTTTTCACGATAAATTGCTTAAATATCCAAATATCTGTCAAAAATGGAATATCTCTTATATGGGAGGCAGATCTATTTCTGGACCTATATCAGTCATTTTCAGAAGGTTTTCCCTACTAAAGATAACTTGTTACCGAGTTTAGTTGCATTCAGCTGAAAGCCCTGACAGCTAATGCTCTTGTTTGTCTTAATTATAAGATTTTAAATTTTATAATTAATCATAATAAATAAAATAAAATGTCTGAAATATTCTATTTTGAGTCAAGCGGGCGGGTGGGGGTAAAAATTTCTTTATATGGAACAATGGTAAGTACATGTTGGTCGGTTGCGTCCATATTCAGTGTATTTTCTAACAAAACCATGAGAATTTTAGGTATAAAATTATATCTAATTATCTACATTGCCAATTGATTTTTGAGATATACTTTTCGATTCCATAATGAAACTTATCATATACATATAAGCGACATTTCCAAAAAGTAAGTGTACTGAATTTTTGTAGGTTTTAAACTTTTTTACGTTCTAAGCAAACATTTGGACGCAATACTATTCAGATTATTCACTGCTGAAGAAATTAGTTTTTCCAACTATATGCCGATGACACTCAGAAGTACTTTTCATATTCCACTGATTTTGGTGAATATTTAATAACTAGATTTTACGAAGATCTTATAGGAATTGTAGAATGGGTTGGCATAACTGGTAAATATAACTCTAAATAACGCTCATTTACTGCAAAAAAAAAAAATTTGGCTTATCTCCTTGTGTTCCAAAATTGGAACATTTTTGGGTTCCCCATTGATGCGAGTAAATATCTCAAGACTTGCAATTTGCTATATTTATTACAAATTATGAAAAACCGCCAATATATCTGGATATCTTTTCCGTAATATAAAGTTTCAATAAAATTGATGAAATTCATTGGATACTTTAAAATGGCAGTTACAAACCTATTTATTTACTTATATAATTATTTATATAATTATTCATATATGCCTCGTAATTTATTATAAGTCAATATGTGTACGGCCGCAATAGCCAAGTGCCTAGCATTGCGTACTACAATTCGGAAGACCAGATTCGAGCAACATCCCAAATCATTGAAAATTAATTTTACTAATTGCAATCGCCCCTCGTCAGGGAATGTCAAGCCCTCCGAGTTTATTACTGGTATGAAATAAAAGCTCCTCATAAAAATCCATCAGCCTTTTGGAGGCGACTTAGAATAAACTGGAGGTCACTTCATTTGTTGGTAAAAAAGCTCGGCCGATTACAAAGGCCGATTACAAAGCACCAAACATATATATATATATATATAATATGTGTACAACGAAAACATCTTTCTATAAATAAATTAGAATTGATATAAATTGAATTTGAAATGATGTAAGCTTTTGTTCGGCAAAGTCGCCATTCCTCTTTATACAGGTAATGACGGGGGTAACCATTTTTTGATGGCTTTTTCAAAGTGGTTTTCAGCCAAACCCATCTCGCGGACAGTTTACGATATCGGAAGATTGCTCAGATTTTTTCGTGCATTTTAGATCTGGAAATTTACGAAAGAATCGTAGAAAGTTCAGCATCATTACATCATTTCGAATTCAATTTATTTCAATTCCATTTTATTTATAGAAAAATGTTTTCCTTGTTAGTCAATCTTCGATCCGCACGGAGCGTATTTTCGTATTTTTCAGAAATTTCGTCGCAACTGAAGTCTTTGAATATGAGGGAAATAAAATCCCTCTGGTCCGGTTAGAGGCTCAGTACATTTACTTTCTGAATATGCCTCCGAGAAACACTCGTTACCTTTATATTTATATTTTTCTCGATAATAATAGTAATAAGCTAACGGTTACCTACTTCCCGCCCAACCGACACGGGTGATATTAATAATATTTGTCGTTATGAAAGTGACTCTATCAGATCGGATGTGCTGGAATAACAATTGAAATCTTGACGTAGATTACGAGTACAGTTGGAAATTTCTGTTCCATTATTTCAAGAATAGTGTTCTAAAGAGAAATTAATTGCAAAGCAGTCCATTGAGAAGCTTGACTCAAAAGATTATTCCTAACATTTCTATGCGGCTAGAATAGGTAGATTTATAAGTTTTAAGCAACCAGTATACCGAGGAATATGTAAATAAAAATTATAAGTCATAATGGGTCTCGGCGTTATTTGCAATATAAGCTTTCAATACGAATATCCATTCTCGATTATCATACGAATATGTTCTAAAAATGAAACAATTCGGGGAGTAAATGCAGAAATATCTCGACCACAGCCTCACCTGCAGAGTAAATTTTTATTCGAAAAATTTCTTTCCTCACACATGAAGCAAATCGGTTAATCTAGGATATTGTGAAATCGTGAAGAACAAAAAATATTTAAATTTTATTACACCTACACACAGACGAATCAAGTAAGTACTCCTTACAAAATCCAAATAGATTCAGACAATTAATTAATTAAGTAAAATCAAAACCCTCACATCGTTATTGCATTATTCATATCGCCCAAAAATTTACTGATTTAATCGCTTCAATAAATAGACCTTTGTAATATCTATTTCTATAAATCTGTAAATACGAGAAATTCATATAAACTTTTATGTCTGCATGAATAAAAATTTATTTTTTATTTTTATATACAAAACGAAAGGGGTAAATAAATTTCTCACATATTCACATTAACATAAATCGCCTTCCTGCTGTCCCAGATATAAACACGCATGCATTCCAAATATGTATGTTTATATTGCTTACATATGTTTTTTGTGTAAATATTTACGTGTAAAAGCAAATAAACAGCAATAAAAGGGTAATGTTGTTTTCATAAATAAAATATATGAGTTGACCATTTGTATGTCATGTTTTTCTTCATAAAAAACACTCTGACAACACATGACCAACAACATGTTTTCGTAGCAAAGTGACATTTCTTTAGTGTATGGCTGTGTGGTAAAAGAGCTACTCTTTTGTGAAAACTTCAAAACACCATTTCAAGATTACCTAACATATGAACAACAAGAAAGAAGAAGAAGCTATCTTCGGCCACGCCGAAGTTTTTATGCCTTTCATGGACATATCAAATTTATTATCAATTGCAAAATTCGATTTTGATAATTTTCAGTGTCAATATCAACTTGATTTCGAGTCAGTAGAAAACCAAACTTACGCTCTTTGATGTCCTCTTGGCGGAATTTCGACGCAAAACCTCATATCTGATTTATGAGGGCACGGTTTTATGAGGGCACGGTTTTATGAGGGCACATCTAAACAACTCCAACCAATATACAATTCATTATATATATATAGTGTACCAAATTTCAGGAACTGAGGAACTTTTCAGACGGTCTTATGACTCAAAAGCTGAAATCTAAAAAATCGGTCGAAAAAAGATATAAAAATGGTAAATATATTTTTTCTTAAATTTAGATCAAAGTAAATATTTTGCTTAAAAGTGTGGCTTCAAAATTTAACATTTAAAATTTTAAATTTGATATCTACAGCAGGTCAATTAGAAATTCCCCGGCCTGACACATAGATGGAAGCATGTATAAATTTGACAGCTGTCGGATCATTAGTTTGTGTATTACAGCATTTTGAGTGAAGCAACTTTTGTTATTGTGAAAAAAAAGGATAAAAAGGAATTTCGGGCGTTGAAAAAATATTGCATTTTGAAGGGAAAAATACAGTTGAATCAAAAACTTGGCTCGATGACGATTTTCTAAAAACTGCCCCAGAAAAATCAACCGTCAAGGAAAAATCAACCAAGGTATGCTAAGTTTAGACGTGGTGAAATGAGCACCGAATACGTTGAACGCAGTGGACGCCCAAAAGATTTTGTTACCGACGAAAGCATAAAAACAACACAAAATAATTTTGAATGACCTTAAATTGGAATGGAATAAAATAGCAGGTACTCGAAGGATATCAACTGAGTGTTTACATCATATCATTCATGAATATTCTTGGAGATTTTTAAGCGTAATAAACCCGAGTTTTTGCCCCAATATATGACAATGGAATAAGCATGACTTCAGCATTTCACTCCGAAGTCTAATCGACAGTCATCCGAGTGGACTGCATACGATGAACCATGTAAAGCATGGAAAAACGCAACAGTCGGCTGGCAAGGTTATGGCGTCCATCAACAGCGTCTAATACATATCGTTCTTTGGCCATTTAATGGACGAAATCGCTGAAAGGCGGCCGCATTTGAAGAAAAAGGACGTGCTGCTTCATCAAGACAATGCACCGTATTACCAGTTAATGAAATCGATGGCAAAAATCCATGAACTTGGCTTCAATTGCTTTCGCATCCACTGTGCTTTCCCGAGTGACTATTTCCTGTACTCAGATTTCGATATATGCTGGCTGGGAAGAAATTTTCGTCGAATGAAGTGGTGATCGCCGAAACTGAGGACTATTTTGAAGCAAAGGACTAATTGTACTACAAAAATGGTATCGAAAAGTTGGAAGGTCGCTATAATCAGTGTATCACCCTTGAAGGGAGCTATGTTGATTAAAAAATGAAGTTTGATAAAAAATGTGGTTTACTACGGTAGGCTGGGGACTTTTCAATTTACCTGTTATAACTGCTATTATGAATGTATCAATTTTACGAGTATCGCCCTTCTATTTATACCGAAATATGCATTTTTATACGCATAATAAATTTTTCATTCATCGCTTTGCACAAGCAAGCACTTAAGTATTCGATGTGCATCGGTAATTTGCTGACCTCTTGTTATGCGCTAAGCTATAAAAGAGTACTATTATTACGAACAAGTCATAAATCCAATTTGGTGTTGATAATTGAGATATTAAATTAAAAATATTTACATATGTAGATATATACATATTGTAACTTGAATTGAGTCAATAAAGTGAAATGTTGCGAATTAAATTTTTTCGCAGAAAATTTTTCTAAGCAGAATTATATGTGTGTGAATATTGTCGCAGTGCTTTCTTCTCTTTGCTGCTCGGCTCCAAATTAAAACACCAATTGAAGCCAGGTTCGTTTCCATCTCTACCTTCCAACAGATTGCAGGTCTCCATCTTCCTCTGCATCTCCTTGAGGGTGAATTCACAAAACTATCACAATATCCTTCAGTCTTTCGACTCGAAAACTCTTAGTTGCCGACTCATCGCGTACAGTCATCATCCGGGCTTGTATTTATATAATTATAATTTTATTCTTGGATTATTATTGGCTTGGATTCCTGTTCTGAAATAGCCAAATCAGTTATGAATTCAAAATTATGACTGTAAGAAAATTGTTTGTTTGATGACATGAGATGTTCCGTCTTGTTATGGTACTCTACCTTTCCTTCTGTTTCCTTCGCTTCTCTGTTCATTCTGGAGATAGCATAACGAATGATGCGCTTATTAAGGTCGAAGTTGTTAATATCAGCTAAAAGTGATAGAAATTGAACGTTTTTGTAGAAAATTTTACTTTCTCTATTTAATTTTAAAGCTCATAACATTTTATCGAGCAAAATGTTGAAAAAGTTGTACAATAAAGAGTAACTTTGTCTGGAGACTCCCTCAATGTTAAAGACTTCTGAGAGTCCTTTCGGATTCTGTCAGAACTTTCAGTGTTATAAAATTCAGACATAATGGCAGAGAGACATCTCCTTTTCGTGCTGCTGTAAAATCGACGAAGAAGAGGTTTCTATCGATTATTTTCTCATCGGAGGATCTACCAGTTCACCACTGGTATAATACCATCTGAAACATCTCGCCACTTCAATGTGTGTTTCTCAGGCGGTAAATTGCTTTTCGTTCTTCATCACAGTTGGATGATAGATCGTGCTATCCATTTTCATCGATTAGCATTCTCCCGATTTATCGATTTCAGTGCAATTAAGAAAACTTGAGACGTATTCCCTCCATATAAAGGGTGATCCATGTAGAGTTACCTTTTTCAATAGACTTTTTTTGACAGATCACGCGTGAGTCGTGTCAAACTGTCATGTTATTTTTTTTCAGTATTTTTCGGCATTTCATTACGGAAAGACTTACGCCTGAATAACGTCTTAAAATTATTCAACTTTATTACGAAAATTCAAGTTCTGTAAATAATGTGTTTCGCGCGCTTCGCTCAACTTATGGTCAACATAATCGGCCTACTGAGCGCACTATTCGCAACACCATCACCCATCTTGAGACCCAGCATTCATTATGGGATAATATTCGACTGAATAGACCACGTCCAGCACGCAGTGACGAAGGGGAGAGTCTATTCGGAGCTGTTTGCAGCAACTCGGACTGACGTATGGAACGACTTGACGCATTTTACGTCGAGATCTTAAATTTAAAGGGTACAAAATATAGCTTGTGCAAGAACTGAAGCCGCTTGACCTTCTCAAGCCACATCGCTTAGCTCTATGGGCTCTTGAAAAGATCCAAGAAGATCTGACTCAATAGGTATGTATACAAGCAAAATTGCCGCATTTGGAACGAAGGGAAACCTGAAGAAATTCAGAAGCTGCCATTTCATACAGAAAATACAACGGTTTGGTGTGGTTTGTGTACCGGGGGAATCATCTTCTTCAAAAATGATGCCGGTGAGAACGTAACCGTCAATGGCGACCGTTATAGCGCCATGCTAACCGACTATTTGATTCCTGAAATTGGAGCTCGTGATCTCCGCGACATTTCCTTTCAACAATACGACGCCACTTCCCACACATCCCATCAATCAATGGATTTATTGAGAGAACACTTCGGTGAGCAGATAATTTCAAGTTTTGGACCTGTCGATTGGCCACTAAGATCGTGTCATATTACACCCTTACACTTTTCCCTGTGGGGTTATGTAAAGATGAAAGCCGACAATCCTGCTTCGATTCAGACCTTGGAGCAAGAAATCACGCTTGCCATTCAACAGTTACCAGTCGAAACGCTCGAAGGAGTTATCAAAAATTGGACTCAACGAATGGAATGAATGAATATGCAAAATTTTTATCAGAAATATGAAAAAACACATCTGTGGTTAACGGGAGTACAATATCATCAAAATGTTTAAGAGAAATGCTCTTATAGTGAATAAGTGTATAACACTTGATTAGGTGGATATGAATTTAATCAATATCATACAACAAAACAAGTGCTTTAACTAGAGCATTAACCTTTGTAAGTGGGCCCGTAACAGTGGGTTATGCAAGGATTACTTGATAAAATACATATAAATACATCCATAGAAGTACACTTGTACATATGTACATATAAGTGGTATATTAGCCAAATATGATGAATTGGTGTGATT
This sequence comes from Neoceratitis asiatica, assembly GCA_030068015.2. NCBI lineage: Eukaryota > Metazoa > Arthropoda > Insecta > Diptera > Tephritidae > Neoceratitis > Neoceratitis asiatica. The sequence continues at coordinate 38,931,588 of CM061527.1, forward strand.
GTGTCCTTACAAATGTATATCCTTTCCTGCGACGACTTAACTAACAAATGTTAGTAGAAAGTAATACATAAATATATTTGTTTCGTTGCATGCCCATGCCTCAAAAGATATACAGTATGATTGAGATAGGTTAGAAATTGTCATGTTAGTATGTAATTGACAAGCATTTAAACTTGGACACTAAGCAATTAGTCAATATCATGTCATTGTTATGGAGTTTGTCAAAATATGACACTTCGACAGGAATTTTGATATTTCACTACGTAAACTAGAATCAATTTTAATAAAAGAGTTGAAAAACTCGACGAAATATTTTGTTTTAAATATTTTCTATTTTTTATAAAGTTCATCGCATAAACTGTAAATAAAATTTTCAGAAGAATAATTTTCTAAAACACTTTAACGGTCATCGAACTTGTTTTTTGTCGGAATTTTTGAAATAGTGTCAAAGTCAAAGTGTCATTTTTAGGTTGAAAATTTTTTTTTTGCGCTAGAACATTAAAGTTTTAAAGGCCAGAAAACGGTACCTGATCTAGATTTAAAACTTTATCGAGAATGTTTTATTGAATATTTTAGTAAAGTTCACGCTGCTTTGAATTGTCAAAAATTTGATACATTATGATATTAACAGATATTTTTAATTAGTGGTTCCGATTTTTTCTTATTATTTCTTGTTGGCGTCAGGCATTTGTTATAGCGCTGCCAATGAAGGATTGATAAGTGGGGTCTTGTCCATTCCGGAATCGCTGGCAACTGTGCTTGGAGCATTGATTGTATGATTTGTTGCAGCAGCAGTTGTGACTGGGTTTGGTCGTCTATTTTGTCGGCAACCCACGCGCCGCTGCCGCCGCAGTGAATTCTTTTTCTTCCACAATGCGCGCTATGGTATCCTCTGGGAAGTCATCGGGAAATCGGCATCATCGAATTCAACTACTTCATCGACATTATCTGAGTCGCCCACACTTTCGCCTTTGTGTTGTAGATAGTCTGCATACAGCCCCTTGGCTTGACGTATCACCGACAGCGGCACGGTCGACATGAGTCACTCAGCGTGGTTGGTGAACGTTTGTCCTTCTCGCCATCCGCTTTGATGGGTGTGAGACGCGGTGTCGCAGCCAACTTAGCGCTCTCCGCATTCTTCTGTGAAAGCATGCGCTTAATTTTCTCTTGATGCCGTATGAATTTTTGTCGCTCCTCAGGTGGTGTGGCTTAACGCCCGGTGCGCTTAACGCCCGGTTTTATACCGCCATCGGAACTCTCATCGTCGCAGTTCTCCGAGTAGGCATAACGACGGTCACGTGTGCGTCGCGTGCTGTCTTCGCTATTCGAAAAACTATCCTCATCTTCTCATCTTCTTCTTCATCTATCGCTTCTTCTACTTTTTTGAATTCTTCGAAGCGCTTTTCTTGCCTTTGCCCTTACTCTTATCTTTTGCCCTTCGAAGAGTTGCTGGGTTTGCGCGGTTGGAAACGTGGTTGTTTGCCAGAAACCTTGTCACCAGTGATGTCATCATCATCATCGTCTTCGTCGCTATCACTATTATCATCGTCGGAGTATTCTACGCGTTTCGCTTTTTTCATGGGCTGCTTTTTCATTTTCGGTGACTTGCGTGCTACGGTTGAGGGGTACCAGGTGCCATCAGGTTCGCTGGTAGTGTCATCACACAAATCATCGCTATCGACATCTTCAATTCCAAATCATCTTAATGTTTCTTCTTCGACTTGGGACGGTCTTCCTCACCTTTGTCTTCAAATGAGGCCTTTTTTAAATCTTCATCCGACACATTATCCTCTTGCGAGCTAATATCTAATGTAGTTAATTTTCGAAATTTCTTTTTCGTTGCCTTTGGCTTTGGCTTCGATTTACGCTTAAGCACCTCATCATCAGGGTCGTCGTGTTCGTCCTTATTTTTAATCTTCGCTTTATCATCTTTGTTCGATTCTGTTCCCCTCTCTTTAGCGAATTCTTTTCCCACTCTTCCAATATTTTCTAGGTTTGGTAAAACGTCGTGAGCTTAAAGCGCACAACGGAATGAAAGTATATCGTCACCGATTTCAACACCACTTTCTTTGAGCTTCGCAACAGCATCAAAGGATTCATTCAAATGGTTTCTAACTAAATCAGTCCCATTCATATGCGAAAGTGCCACTCTCTTTAATAATGTTGCTTTATGAGGGGTCCTTCGGTTCAAACGTTGCTTGTAATTTATTTCACATTTTCCGTGAATTTGTACACTCAGCTATAAGATTTAGTTCTGTTGTACTAATTGCCAGGCATATGCCTTTCCATCATTTGTTGTCCACAAAGTTGCGGCGGCTGCATCAGCCGGTCACTCTATATTCCCGTTCACGTATGCCCACATATCGTTTTTTATTAAAACCGCACGTATATGTAATTTCCAGGTATCGTAATTTTTTTGCATTAACCGGCTCGAAATTTCTTTTCGACATTTATACTCCACGTGTAACCGCAGAAACTTTTCGTTTTATTATTAATTTCGCACCACAGAGGCTAAATATTACTTTCGATTGAAAGTTTTTCGCAAAGGGGGTGGTGCCCATAACCTATCAGAATTAATACGCAGTATTTAAAGTCATTACTTGTGTGTATAGTTTACAAAGAACTGAAACAGATTGTAATGAAAGAATACAATTAACAAAAGAATATTAAAAGGTTGTATTTAATAGTATTAATAAATGAAATTTATGTTGGTAGCCGAAACTACTTTCCTGCGCCAATATTTTTTAAATATATTTATTTAATTTTATATCATTTTATTTCTTGTCATTTTTTATCTTACTTTATATTGTTTAATTTGATTTTACTTTAATTTATTTTGTATTACTTTATTTTGTTTTACTATTTTTTTTAATATTGCACATTATATTTTCGTATATCATGTTACTTTAAATTATTTGAGTTAATTAAATTTGTTTTTTTCTAATTTATTTAATTTAAATTTATTTTATTTTATTTTTCATTATTATTTTTTTTTTAAATTTATCTTAGTTTACTTTATAAGACTGTATTTTTTTAAATCTTATTTTTTAATAGAATTTATTTAAATTTTTTTTTAATATAAATATTTTATATTGTTTTTTTTTATACTATATTATTTTATTTTATTTGATACTATTTTATTTTATTTTATTTTATAGAATCTTAGTTTAATTAATTTTATTTATTTATTTATTTTTTCATTTTATTTCATTTTATTATATTTTACTTTATATTACTTTATTTTTTTACTTAATTTACTTTATTTCATTTTATTTTTATATTTTTATTTTATTTTATATTATATTATTCTTTTATTATTATTATTTTTTTGTTTTGTTTATTTTTTGTTGATTTATTTTATTATTATTATTTTTTTTTAATTTTCGTTGTTTTGTATTTATTCTGTTTTTTATATTATAATAAATTGATTTAATTATTATATTTTATGTTATTACATATTATTTTTTCTTATTTTGTATAATTTTTTTATTTTTTTTATTTTTTTTTTTCATTTTAGTTTCTTTTATTTTATTTTATTTTGTTTACATTAATTAAATATATTTATGCTTTGAATTTCCACTCTCAATGTTTAATTTTTTTTTTTACAAAAATTATTTTTATTAAAAAGTAAACTCTCAATATCCAACAATGTAGCATATACATATATTAAAAAATATTTTAATTTTATGCAAATTAATGATCTTATTCCATGTTAAGTACTTGTTCTCATATGGCAGAACACGTCATACGCGTATTTTTTTCTTTTTTTTTTTTTGATTTTGTTTCAAAGGCAGTCAGTTCATACCATTTTTTTAATAAGCAACGACCTCGATGTCGCCAACAATCTGCGGTTACAAAGCCCTTTTAATTTTATGCAAATTATTGTTTGTATGGAGACGCACACACCCACACATAATGAAAGTGTTCTTTGTTGTATGTAATTTTTAGTTGTTGTCACTGCTCGTGCCCACACCCACAACAGCGTGGTGCTTAAGTAATTATGCCTGCGTGTATATACATATATAAGTGTAAATATATGCAGTTCTTTACATCTAGATAAACTCTCAACCTTTCACATAATGAGATTTTAGACGAAATATTGCTATTAACGCTAAAAAAAGGATATAAAAAGAAGTATTACCATTAAAAACTCAAAATGTGCATTAATTTCTTTTATGTTTTAATTAAAAAATTTCCGAAAATTGTTGAAAAAAGGTTATTTTTTAATAAAATCAAAATGGGAATTTAATTTAATTTAAACGATCCTTTACACAAAATTCTGTTTCAATTTTATACAATGAAGTTATTTGTATAAAATATTTAATACTTAATCTTAAACGTTTTGTTGGCATTGACTGCAATTGGAAAATATCTGTTTTTTTATAATAACTAATTAAAATTTAATTTACTTTGCCACTTTACAAACTTTTACAACAATAAGTAACTTTGCTGCCAGACGCTGTAAACGCCTGATAAATTATTTCGCAATTGTTTACTGAAGTCGCTTATGTACACACTTATATGACGCATACACCCAAATACATTTGTATATATGTTACAAACACAATTGGAAATGCAGCATAAAATATTCATTTCACTATTTTCGCATTGCTTTAACTCATTTAAATTTTTCAACAGCTTAAGTAAAGTAAACTTAATGCAAGAAGAAGCATATTATTATTATTGTGTTATGAAAAGTTAAAGGAAAATGAAAACTTTGTTTATTAAAATAGCTTAAAATTGAAGAAGAAGAAAAAATATGGAGTATATTCTAGCTGTTAGACGATGGAAGCTGATGTTAAAACTTGTGTATAAAAAATTATTTTTTATTTCATTCATTAATTTTTATCCCAAGTGGTCATTTCTATAGACATATTTAACAAAAATACGTATACATTATCTTAATAAAGACTATGAATCAGAAATAATGCACTGATAAATTCTTGAGATTTTTTTTGGATTTTTTCTAGGCTACGTGTTTTGACGATAAATTCCAACCCTCACTTTATCCATGGCAGCAGGTAGTGCTTTAACCGATTCCACTAGGTCGAAATCGAACTACATACACATAGACCATAAAGTCTGCGTTCACCCAACAAATTGTTTAAAATAAAGTACAAACACAACTGAAATAGTTAATTCAGTTAAAAAATTTTACATGAATTTATTCATTAGATTTTAAAGTTTAAAATACAAAAACAAAAACGTATATTCCTATTTTCATTTTCATTATAACGGTATCTAAGTATACCAACAACTAAATATAGGCACCACAAGGTTTGCAATTAAGGCTCATAATTATTTACAAAAGCTTTAAAAATTATAAGGAAAAAGTAAATTTAATATTTTGTTGGATAACCACGTTGTTTTTATACCTAACTCAATCGGTTTGGCATTAAATTTACCAACTTATCTGTTTCATCAGTTGTAATGCGGGACCATTCTGCCAGGAGAACTCTTCGCAAAATCTCTTTACTTGTTATGTGCTGACAAATTCGTTTTTCTAATATATCTCAAAGGTGGTCTATAGGATTGAGATCGGGTAATCGGGATCGATATCCTGTTGAAACCAAAACGTCGAAGAGCACCCTAGATTCTTTGCACTTTGTTTCAAGTTATTTTTTAAAATGTTTAGATATCCCAACTTATCCATTGTCCATTCAATAAATTCAAGCTGACCCACACCATTAGCCGCCATGCACCCCCACACCATAATTCCCCTACCTCCATGTTTCACTGTTGGTATAGATTTTATTTTTCAAGGGAAGTTCCTGATTTGCGCCACTCAATTTGGCGGCCTTTAATGCCGAATATGCAAAATTTGCTCTTGTTTTCAGAATTCCGTAGACCTATTTATATAATCATTAGCAAATTCAATGCGCTTTCGTCTGTTGAGAAGTGAGATATAAGGTTTTTTTCGAGCGACTCTATCATGATATCCAGTTTTACGTAACATTTTTCTAGCAGTTTCAGCATACATTTTTTTAACGTTTTATTTACGTTTTCCACTATATATGTTGACGTTATTCGCGGGCTAACTTTCACCAGATCTATTATTTTGCGTTCTTCCTATACTGACAACATTTTTGGACGGCCATATCGGGATTTTGACGCTAAAATACCGGTTTGCTTGAAATTATTTACTACGCGATGGATGGAGGAATACGTTATTCCAATAGTTTGTCAAATTTTTCGGAAACATTCGCCATCTTTCCACAGTTTAATAATTATTTTTCTTTCAACGACAGTCTAATATCTTTCCCTTTGGTTTTCTTTTTTTTTTAATATTAAAACACGAACTCTTTAAAAGATTAATTATAATAAAAGACAATAGAAAATATGCAAAAAGAAGAAATATCTTCATGGAACGTAACGGTATTCTCAAATCAAGCACTGAACGCAGACTTGTGGTTCCTATGTTAACTTGTTGCTGCACGTAGCTACCTTTATAACGAACATGAAAATGGAAATATAAATTTTTACTTTTGCATTTTAAACTTAAAAATGTAATGAAGAAATATATGCAAAAAATTTTAACGGAATTAACTATTTCAATTGTGCTTGTATTTTATTTTAAAAAATTTGTTGGGTGAACGCAGACTTTATGGTCTATGTGTATCAGATGCTTGATTATCAGAAATCGAAATATTTTTAGTAGTTATAGCAATGTAGGTCTTAAGTCTTTAATTTTCCAGTTTTAAAAATTCATTGAACAGCCCTCGAAGGTTTAGTTTCTGATGGTTGGATGGAAGTGTTCTGTGTTGAATTTTCAGTGAGCTGGACAATGAAAAGGGAAAACTGTTTTCTTATTATTGTCTAGTTCGCAACATGCTCTCCAAAGAAATAATTTTCCGTTATATTGCCTCAAAGTCGATGTATGCCTTTTCTGGTTCTAAATGTTTTTGTCCTGCCGTAATTCTTGAAATTATAAATGAAACTCTCCTGAACGTTCCATATGTAAATGAAATGCATTGAAAATAATTTTTTTCATGAAATTCTTTCATTTCGGCCTCTTTCTTTTTATGACCGCAAATATTTCCGCCTTCAGCTCTCGGTATCCATCTCACCCCGCACGTGTTATAGTCTATCGCAAAGTTGCGAGGTGGGCAGTTTGCTTTCTCTCCATTACAGTTCGATTTTCCTCATCCTACCAGCTGTTTTTCTGGCATTGTTGAATACCAATTGTTTCCGAAGCAGCGGTACGCAAGGAATTTTCAGTTTCGTTCGTGTAGAAAACCTGCTGGCTGTCTGCTGTGATTGCAGTTTTACGACGTCAAAACATCCTGGTGTTTCTTGACGAGTGTTCCTTGCTGCACAGAGGCGAATGCATATTTTTACTGCTACAAGATAATGATCCGAGTCGATATTTAGCCTTCTGAAAGGCTAGTCTAGAACACTGGGTACATGTTTCCGTCCATCACAAGATGATCGATTTGATTGCGTGTTTTACGATCTGGCGACAGCCATGTATCTTGACGAATTTTCAATTTGCTGGAATCTGGTACTACAGACAACCTAGTTTCGGACCACGGCAAAGTCAATCAGTCTCAGCCCGTTTGGACATGTTTCGTCGTGGAGGCTGAATTTTCTGATTTTTGTGACAAAAATACCTTCTTTGCTCACCCTGGCATTGAAATCGCCTAGCACAATTTTGACATCGTAGCGGGGGCAGCGGTCTTAGGTGCGTTCTATGCTCCACGCAAAGGAACTATATGTTGAAGAACATCGCTTTGATGCGAATTGCGGCTAGACGTTCATCCACCAGGGTGAATGCCGGGACTCAGCGACGGAGTCTCTATCCCACCAAAAACCCCGCACCAAATTTGCGCTCCTTTAAATGGCCAGTGAAGTAGATTTCAATAGGACCCACTTAACATTAATCAGTAAAGCTGATTAATGCGAGGAAACCTGTTTTTAATTGTTTTCCAGCGCTTACTTGTGCTGAAGTTGCATTTTGTTATTTATTTACTCGATTAATTTTTAATATATTTCATTACGCTGGGCTATTCTATTGGCGATGATAAGCCCAGCAAAATCGCCTGGCTGCTCGAGTACTTGGTTGATTCTTCAGACCTTTCCTGCTTCTCTCTCTAAGCAATTATTTAATACCATAAAATTTTGATTCGTCATTACATGGCTCTCGATCTGTTTCAATAATATTAAAAAAAATTTGAAAATTAAATGAAAACTTCCGTTTTTTTTCAAGTTTATTGTCAAATTCAACATGTAGAATAAAATTAAATTAATTTGAATAAGCTTTAATCCATTGCATATAGTCTCTCCTTTGTGTGCATTAAAAAAAAATATTAATTTCACGGCGATTAAAACGATGTTTTTGTTTGTCATTAACTCAAAGGCAATGCTGTAGAGCTCGCACAATAACAAGAAAAATCAGTTCAGTATATTAAAAAAAAAAAAACTCATCAAATCATGTCAGCAGTCACAGCAAACGACATCACATCACATCAACACGTCACCACATCACATTGTACTAGTATATTGTATAAAACATAACACATATATGTGAGCATATACATTTTTATTATGAGTTGTAAAACAAAAGTGAAGTCTTGACAATAATAATGTAGCGACATACATCTGATAACGGGTGAACCGACTAGCTGCAGCGTCTAGCATGAAGAGACCATCCACATTCTCAGAAAACAGGAGGCGTTGGAGACGTTGAAGACGTAGAAGGAAGGTAGAATGGTATTCGGACAAGTAGCTTCTCAATAAGGCAGGCTACTATGTCCTATCAGCATCCTAGCTAGTGAGGATGTACAATGTTTTCTATAGAAAAGATATCAAACATTTTTAGGAGGCGAGGAACTACTCCCCCTCAAGAAAGACCATGGTGAGTTACTACTTCCCACATTTACAAATACATACATCTTTAGAGGACGCGATGTTTTGTAAAATCAGAGATATTTAACGTTTTTTCTAATAACTGTGTTTTTTTTCTCCAGGACTCCGCTTCTTCATATTTCACTGTTTTCTTAATACTCTCTGAAATCCATTACTTGACAGTAAATAAATAATAAAATTCAGTAATTTCAAGAGGAGGGACTTCCAAAGGCTGAGTGATTAAAGACTAGAAGCTCTATCGAATTTTTTCGATTGTATAGCACCACCATCCCATAAATTGGACACTCTACTTAATATCTACTCAATTTTAATAATGTCAAATACTAAAAAAGTTATTCGAGCATTTCAGATATTCAGAGTGATTACTAAGTGGACTCTAAAAAATGGCCTAACAAAAAACTGGCGATTTGAATGTGAGCAAAAGTCATGAATTATCTCTGAAATTATTCAAAAATGGATCTTTAAAGTACTTTCGAGTACTCAGATTTTAATAAAAGTGGCTCAAGTCATTTTTAGTGATCATCTGATATAATATGGAGAAGAAATAAAAAAAAATATTGTTTATTTAATTTTTATTATTATTATTACTGGATCACGTCAGTATGATCAGCTGACAAGACATCTTAACGGCGAACCGTAGTGAAGGGATGATACGAGAGATATAGTGTAAGAGTGAGATGGATAGAGATAGGCAGTGTGGGAAGCACCCAGTTCGCAGCACATGTACCTTTTAACCTTTACATTTTTAAATAATGTTTTTCTCCAAAAAACAAAAAACAAAAAAAAAAAACAAAAAAATTTAAAAATTCTTCAAGCACTTTAGTATTTCGAAGTAAAGTTTTTTTTTATTACCTTGTGACTTGTCCATTTCCTTTTGCCCGCTTAAATTTTTGAATTTTCTAAAATAGAAACTTTTCTTTAAGCACTTAGCTTCTTCTTCTTTGGCGTAGGCATCGTTCACGCGATTATAGCCTCGTCAACAATAGCGCACCACTCGTTTCTTCTCTTTGCTGGCGCCAGTTAGAAATACCAAGTGTTACCAGGTTGCTCTTCACCTGAACCTTCCAACGGAATGGAGGTATTCATCTTTCTCTACTTCCGTCAGAAGGTACGTGTACTCCATCGAATACCTTCAAACCTGGAGCGCTTTCATCCATTTGGACGACATGACCTAGCCAGCGTAGCCGCTGTCTCTTGATTCGCTGAATTATGGCAATGCCGTAGTTCGTACAGCTCATCGTACCATCGTCTGCGGTATTCGCCGTTGCAAACGCGCAAAGTACAATAAATCTTCCGCAAAAGTTTTCTCTCGAAAACTCCTAAATGCGATTCATCGAATGTCGACATCATTGAGGCTTCTGCACCATATGTCAGGATGGGTATGATGAGCTACTTTTAGAATATGGTTTTGGTTCGTCGAGAGAGGACTTTACTTTTCAATTGTCTACTCAGAGTTCAAGGTAACACCTGTTGGCAAGAGTGATTCTGCGTTAGATTACAAGGCTGACGTTGTTGGTGTTGTTAATGCTGATTCCTAGATAAACGAAAGTATCTAGGAAGTTGTGACTGTCAGCAGTGACGTGTGAGCCAAGTCGCGAATCCTTTTATACTACTAGACCCATTCGCTTCGCTTATTTGTCTAACCTGAAGAGCGCTGAACTTACTTTTATCAATATGATCGGCATACGCCAATACTTAGTACTGATCTTACTTCGTCTTAACTTTTTTGCTAATCTGACGAGCTGCTCTCAACGCACCCTCTATGCTAAGGGTTCTCATATGGTACGCATGAACTACAAGCCATGCTTGAGTAGCGTGCGCAGTCTCCACTTATGCTCTCCTATGAAATATAAGTGGCAAATATTTTATCTAAAATTCTGAAACAGTCCTCTCTATGAAGTAGTTTTCTTAAAAAACCTCTTACGAATATTATCTATAATAAAGTCCTGAATTTATTACATTTTTCGCACATCACTGCGCACACAAATAAAATGCAAATGCTGCCAACACTCAAAAAAACATAAAGCCAAGAATGCTTGCAATAATTTACATATATTTTTTAAACTTTTCTCATAATAACCATTACTACATATACCCAAAACGCACTTTGTATGCTATGCAAAACCTACATTTTAATAAACATTAGATTTTTCATACAAATTTCAGGAAAAAATAAATATAAACCTGTGGCGAAAGTGTTGAAGCAGAAATAATTCAATAAATATAAGCGGTCATTTGCAATTTGCTTCTTATATATGCGCATAAATAAGTAAGTAGGTAAGACTTGAAGAAATGAATTTACTTTGAAATGTGTAAGCAGTTATATGTATATACAAAAGGTGATCCATTTCGAGGTTCCCTACTTTTAAAAAAACAACCAGAGATTAAATTTAATGGGAAATGTTTATTATCATTTAAAAGAACATTCGTTGGCATTTATTTTTTGAAGATTATCTCTTTCAAATGTTGGCCGCTGCTACGTCTCAGATGGTCCATTCATTGAATCCAATTTTCGATGACTCGTTCGGGCATTTCGACTGGTAACTGGCGAATGATATGCGTGATGTTTTGCTCCAAGGCCTGAATCGAAGCGGATTGTCCGCATAGACTTTAGACTTTACATATCCCCACAGGAAAAAGTCTAACGGTGTGACATCACACGATCTTGGTGACCAATTGGCCCTTCCCAAAACGTGAAATTACATGCTTACCGAAATGATCTCTCAATATATCCATTGATTGATGCTATGTGCGGGAAGTGTAGCCGTCTTGTTAAAATCAAATGTCGCGGAGATCACGAGCTTCAATTTCAGGCATCAAATAGTCGGTTAGCATTACGCGGTAACGGTCGCCATTGACGGTTACGTTATCACCGGCATCAATTTTGAAGAAACATGGACCAATGATTCCACCTTCCAACAAACCACAACAAACCGTTGTTTTTTCTGGATGAAATGGCAGCTCTTGAATCTCTTCAGGTTGCTCTTTGTCCCAAATGTGGCAATTTTGCTTGTATACATACCCATTGAGCCAGAAATCATCGCTCAATAAAATTTGGCTCGAAGATATCAGATCTTCTTGGAACTTTTCAAGAGCCCATAGAGCGGAGCGATGTCGCTTGGGCAGGTCGAGCGGCTTCAGTTCTTGCACAAGCTGTATTTTGTACACTTTCGGTTTAAGATCTCAACGTAAAATGCACCAAGTCATTCCATACGTCAGTCCGAGTTGCTGCGAACGGCGCCGAATCGACTCTTCACGGTCTTCGTGTACACTCTCAGCTATGGCCGCTATATTTTCTTCACTACGTGCTGGACGTGGTCTATTCGGTCGAACAAAAGTAACATGACAGCTTGACACGACTCACGCGTGATCTGTCAAAAAAAAAATGCTATCGAAAAAGCACCTCTACCTGGATTACCCTTTATATGTATTTGATGTAATATTACGTAATTGAAAATAAAGTAAATTTTCAGCATCAAATTCGCAGTAGTTTGGATGTTTTGGCATACTGAACATGCTTTTCAAACCACAAATTGTTTTTGCTTGCTTGCAAGTTATCGATTTTTCTTTTTCATTCCTCACTTACATGCTTTTTTACTTCTGCTATTAGTACATATCAAATACTAAGCTTATAAAAAGTAGCAAACACGCAAGCAACAGCATTTCTTTTAGTTTGGCGCGAATTCAAGGGGGATTTTAAAATGTTTTTTTTTTTTTTTGCTCTTTCTGTTTAAAGAGAAGGGGAAGAAAGGAAAGTGCAAGTCGTTTTACTTTAAGTAAATTGTTGAATTTTTAAAAGTTTTCAGCTCAAAAATTATTATGCTTTAACTAAAATATAAAGTTATTTTAGGATTTTCGAGTATTTATTTTACACTTGCAAGCACCATAACTCATACGTGTAATACTCAACGTAATATAACAGACGCTGGCGCTGTTTGGGCACGTCTTGCTGCAGGCGAAGTTGGAAAATAATTCAAAGATTCGTTCAAATTCAATATGCAGTGAAATTATCTATATTTTTGTCATCATTTTCTCTCCTGTCTTTTGCTTCTCTATTCATGCCTGCAGGCCAATTCCATTTGCCATTTATCACACTTCTTCCTTCGTATGCGTGCTCATATATGGAAGCTGTCAGAGATTAAAATTTAATTGGAAATTTCTACAGCGTAATTTGATTACACATATAACTAACGGCTGGTAGCTGGGAGCTGCTGGCGGCTATTGTGCGAATCGGTAAGTAATTTGGTTCGTTTTATTCAATGCCAAGCGCAGCAACTGCACTACGTAAAACGTGAAAATTCATTGTTCAGCACAGTAAGAGGCTGGTAAGGTGACTTCGCTATTCATTTGTGTGTGTGTGTGCAAATATTTGTGTATTCAAGTTAAGCTATTGTTTTTGTACTCTCAATTATACCCATGTGGCATGTGTAAATTCAATTGAACAATTACTATTGTCCTTATTGCTACTTAAAGTGCTCTCGGCCTTAAATTCACTGCATTATCGTTATGTGTGTATGTATTGTGAATAAATAGCTTTATTATCTGTAATAAAACTGAAATTCAATTGGCTAATGAAATTTAAGTGAAATGCAAAATCTCTTAAATATTTATTGTCGTCTTAGGTTTAACATGATTTTGGGTTTTTATTTAAAAAAATAATAATTTTAACACAAATTCCATGGGCGGACTTAGGAGCAGCTGTGCCTGTGATTAGAATTTTTTCCTCGTTTTGTATAAAAATAGTATTAGAACTTTATACAAATCAACAAATACGAGGTAGGAAAAGGTAAATTTTGAATTTTTTTTAAAGTATTTATTAATTCATTAATTTCTATTTTGTCCCCTTCAAAGTAATCCTCCTCGGATGTAATACACTTGTGCCAATGCTTTTTTCAATCCTCGAAGCACTTCTGAAATGCACTCTTCAGTATGGCTATTTCTTTCTGACCTGATCTCATCAATTGTGGCAAAATGCTTCCCTTTCATTGGTTTCCTTAGTTTTTGGAATAGGAAAAATTCGCAAGGAGCCAAATCTGATGAATATGGTGGTTGAGGCATGATTACTGTTTTGTTTCTGGCCAAAAAATCACGAATAAGCATGTGTGAGCTGATGTATTATCGTGATGCAGAACTCACATTTGTTTTTCCAAAACTCCCATCGTTTTAACAATATTTATTTACGCAACCGTTGCATAACTTCATTGTAGTATTCCTTATTAACTGTACGACCTTTTGGCATGAACTCATCATGCCACACACCATTGTAATCAAAGAAAGCAGTGAGCAAAACCTTCACATCTGATCGAACTTCACGTCCTTTTTTCGGTCTTGGCTCATCTGGCAGCTTCCATTGGGATGGATGGACCTTGGTTTCGGCATCACAACCATATACCCATATTTCGTCACCCATTAAGACCCGTTTGAGCAAACCCGGATCGTTGTTGACGTCATTCAACAACTCCTGATCGATACTAATGCGACATTGCTTTTGCTTAAATTTTAGCAATTTCGGAACAAACTGCCGAAAACATTCGAGAAAATTTAATGACATAAGTCGATTGATATGTCAACATTCTCTGCAACTTCCCTATTAGTGAGTCGACGATTTTGAAGAACAATTTTTCCCATTTTTTCCATTTCGTGTTTTCTTCTCTTGTTGTCGTGGTCGCACATCCATGACGCTCATCGTTATAAATATCTTCTTGGTCTTGTGTAAAGTGTCTATACCACTTATAACACTTTTTTGAGACAAAATGGACTCACCGAACGCCAACATTTCAGGTGCCTTATAGCACTTTATTCCAGTTTTAACGTAAAATTTAATACAAATTCTTTGACGCGACTAACCTCTTCTGTTGTCAAAAACAAACTACTAATCGAAATTAGATCCTAATACCAGCACATGATAAAGAAATATGACCGATTATAATAAAAACAAAATATTGATAATTGAATGTACACAGCCAATCAAAATTCACATTTTTCTTTGAACATACCTCGTACAGCAATAACAACAGTTCTTGAGAGTTGAAGTAAAAGTAGCTTATTTCGGAAGCTTTTTTTGAGCCGTTTGAGAATCTTGTAAAGAGTAGATCTTACAAAATGTTGATATTTTTTATTTTATTAAGACCCGAAGAACGCTTAATGAAACACGTAGTGCTACACAGCTCCAAATAGGGTGAAGTGTAACCTGTGGTGGACCTAGCTGGGAGAAATGATGGATATTTTCTACGAGCACCTAGAATGCACCGTACTTGAAGATTTTCATGCCAGGGTAGTTAAGGAAGGCTGATGTTGATTCACAGTGCCCGTAATATACTTGTCTGTAGCACCAGATTCCGATACATTTTGGTACGACATATCGTAACCGTGTCTGTGCAGCAAAAAACGTACGTCAACCAACACAAGGCAGGTTCGATGTAGAAAAGTTGAAATCACAATAGATAGTCAAACGGTTTTCTACTCGACTTGCACACCTGATCTCTAGAGTACTTATCAATAACTCTTTTTCAGAAAATTTTGGAACAGAGTTTCGGCACCCTGCGTATTGTCCCTAGAGAAACAGTTGGTTTTCGCCAATATCGAAGGACGAACCCCTACGATGCGGAATGTCGAGCTGCAGCGGAGAGTAAAAATACTGCCTATCTTACAACGTTGCGATCGATCACGACACGTACGGGGAAAGAGCCCTTCATAATCATGTTGGTAACCGAGATCCAGATCATACTGAGTTTATTTAGAGCATAATTTTCATTCTTATCGAATGGAAGTGAAAATGCAACAACCGGAGGAGGTGAACCTCAATCCACATTTGCTTATGACGGTAAAGATGTTGCAAAACCCAACAACCGGCAAGAAATATCTTACCGGCTGAGCTGTTGCAATATGACGGCGAAGAGCTGGCAAGTTGCATGTATCAATTACTTTGCAGAGTATGATCGGGCGAAGAAATTTTCGCCGCTTGGAACCTAAATGTGCTCTGTACAATCCAAAAAAAAGGAATCCAACAGTTTGCGATAATTTTCGTGGGATAAACTTAAGATTATAGCGAACCATCAGCGAACTGATTGGACCTTATCAGTGTGACTCCAATTGAAAATTCCAGATCGCTCTCCACTTGATTCTTTCAAACAAAGAGAAAGCCTTCATCTCTCTATGCTTCCACCAGCAGGTACCGTTTTGAAAATTTTCAAGACTATCGTGTTTTCATCCATTCGTAAGACACTATCAAGGCCGCTAAACTTTGTCAATATCGTCGTGTATCGCATGTAGCTCATCGTTCTATCACCTATGGTATTCAACGTACGACGCAGGATGGGTGATGAGTGAATTTTAGATCTTTGTCTTTGTTCATTTAGGGCCCGCTACTAAAACCCAGCCCCAATGAAAGCAAATTATAACGCATTAGCTTATTTAAATTTAATAAAAATATTTATTTTTAAGTGCTGATAGCTGCGAAGAGTATTTTTTTTAAGTTTACTAAAATAAATGGAAAAATTTATTTACTTTTTTAAACTTCTGAGTCCCATTGAAAAATTTTGCTTACAAGCATCTTTATATATCTAAGTTCTATGTTCTTCTACTAACTTAATGTAAGAATATGGTTGCCTAACTTCGGATTAGGTTTTTCCACATCATAAAACAATCGCTGGAAATTATAAGGGAAACTAATTTTTTTCCTAGGGCTACGCTTGATGAATAATCGTAACATCCAACAGACCGGTGACTGAATTAGGTAAAGTCCGGATTGTCCTCAATCCGAAACTAATAGCGGAAGGTCACGGTTACACTTGCCTCTTACACTGAGCAGCTACAGATTTGCTCATCACCTGCTATAAAGTAAATTGCGATTAAGAAACGTTGAGAAATAAATAGATTTTTTATTAGTTTAAAACTCTCAGTAAAGGAGCCTAAAGTGTCTATATGATCTTAAAGAGTTACTAAAGTTAAGATGACTAAGTGGGAATGGAATATTGAAAAAACAGAGTTTTCCCATAAGAATGATATGAAAAAACACACTAATTACTAAGGAAATTAAAATGTTTTTTTATTTAATGTGCAATGCAATCGATACAATTACGTTCTGAATATAACATGATTCAAATGGCCTCCACGATGCAGGAACGAATTCGATGAAACAAATTTTTGAGCACTTTTTCCACTAAATCAAGTCGTATATCATAAATAGCATGTTCAATATTGACTTTTAAAGCTTGAAGAGAGTCTAATTTATTGCCAAAGACCAATGACTTCAGATAAGCCCACAATAAGTAGACTAATGGTGTTAAATTAGATTTAATGGTGTTAAATTACAGCTTCTTGGAGGCCATTCAATGTCACAATTTCTTGAAGTAATTTAATCTCCAAACATTTCTCGAAATAATTTGGTTGTTGCCCGTGCTGTGTGACACGTAGCCCCATCTTGTTGGAACAAGATGTTGTTAAGATCAACTTCTTCCAATTTTGGTCATAAAAAGTTGGTTATCATCGATCTATACCGTTCTTAGTTGACAGTAACGGTGCTACCAGCTTTATTTCGAATTTAGATGAATGTAATGGTTGTTCATGAATAGCTTGTGGATTTTCCACGTACTAGCATCGACAGTTTTGTTTATTTACTGCACCACTCAGATGAAAGTGAGCCTCATCAGAGAATATGATTTTCTTAAAGAAACCGTTATCGTTTTCAAGTTGTTCCAAAGCAAAATCAGGAACGTTGTTCTTGTGTATATCTAGCCATGATGAAATTGTAAACATTACTGAATACAATGAAAAAAAAGACAGGTCATGACATAAAAATGGCCAAAATTGCACTTAGAAATCACACCATCCCTATTGGAAAACCCTTTATATAGGTCATTGAAGCTCTTAGACCACTGTTTCATGAAAGCTGGAACTCTTTTATCCTTAGTTATGAGCACATGAATTTATATGATTTCTAAAATCTAGCTTAGAGTCCTTTATGGCAGTAACTCAATGAATTCATTAACCTGTTCAACATTGTGATTTTGAATCATATAGGCAAAGGATTGCAAAGATTTTCTAGAGTATGGCATATAATTACATTTGCTAAATTTTCACGACACACAGGTCACATCAAACCATCTCACCAAATTATTTAGGTCAAGTTGTAAGAGTTCTCTATCTTCTATATAACGAACTGATTTAAAGAGATTGACATCATCTGCTTACATAAGTGCTTTAGAGTGAAGAGCCATATTTGGCAGATCGGTGATGAATATAGGAGTTAGTAAGGGATCGAAATGAACTTGAGGTGCTCCAGTTTTTAATAATATTTAACGTGAAATGCTAGGATTAAAAATTATGCTTTGCTTTCTACCTGTCAAATATAATGAAATCCATTTGAGTAAGGATGATAGAAGCCCAAACTTATCGCGTTTATAGTAAGTATTGAATATAATAGAACTTTTCAAATGCTTTGCTGAAATCAGTATTAGAAACATCCGCTTGGTAAGGTGATTTCATTAAAATCTGCGCAAAGAAACATATACACCTTTCGCTCACTCGGTATCAAAAAGACCTTAGAACTACGTAATCCACAATTTTTGGCCTCACAGGCGACCAAAATGGGCATTGGTAGCAGTAATATTTGTGTTAATAAGGTGTAGAAAGGCAGGTGCGCTATTAAAACACCTCCTCAGTTTCTGTGCAGCCATATCTATAACACGTTTCAAATATTTAGAAACTTTTCCATTCAAAGTAAGTATCAAAACTGGTAATCAAGGCACTCTTGAACTTCCCGAAAGGGATTAGTTGCCAATGTCTTAGACTTCAAGAGGACCAATAGGTCTATGTTAATCGTGTAAGCCATTCAATAAAACCCATGTAAGCAGAGAGAATGTAGAATGTATTTATTGAACACTAGTCACGGAAGATAAAATGGTATTTACCCGATAAAATCTGTGGCATCTGACGTTGCGCCGCGAAGAGAGCAGGGATGAGCAAACACAAATAGATGAGATATATAGATATTTGATCTAGGCTATGAGCAGATGAATTCCATTGCAAACAATAAGCACTTTAGCTGTATCACTTCACTCACCACTTGAGAAATACACAAAGCAATTAATCAGAGCCTAGCAAAGACAATTGAGGCCTTGCTGCTCCCGTCTCTTAGGCAGAGAATTTCCTGTTTAATTTCTGTATTTCGAAGCTTCCTCCATTACCAGGGGCGTCTCCTTGATCTTATACCCCAATGACTGTTCGATTTTGCCGTCTGGCCAGGATATTGATAGCCTTTGTACGAAAGTAAACTGCTATCTCGCCGACCTTTCCAACTTCTTCACTGCACGACATCTTCACCTACAATCCGCGAAATTCTCTGCCACCCTTTTCACCAGATGGACGAAGGAGTATCGGCTGGAACTCAATGTGAAGGTCGATGATATAAAAATTCCGACCACGAACATTCCCAAAGATACCGGGAGTCACATTCGACAGCCTTCACTGCTTCACTCCGCATACGACTGCAATTGCCACCAAATCACCGCAACAAAATCCTCAAATCGCTAGCCGGCAGCACGTGGGGAAAACGCATAGAAATGTTGTTGGCAACGTAAAAGGTAATTGGCCGGACGATCGTAAGCTATGCTGCATTGATTTGGAAGCCGGAGACTAGCGAGACCCAGTTGAAGACGCTTCAGACTTGTCATAACACCGCCTTTTGGAGCGTGACGGTTAAGTAGCATAATGTTATGCTGTGTAAGAAATATCTGCTGGGATGCTACCGTCGGGCTCATCCCAATAGACACTTATTGGGAGCTGAACCACCACCTAAGCATATCACGAAGGCAGTACTTGACTACCGGGACGACGTACAGCAATACAGACAAAACCCGCTGGACAAGACGGTGTACAGACAGGCCATAAACACCATTCATTGAGAGTCCGTTAACATCTTTGTGAACTCTCTTCCCGTGAATAGTGTTCTCGGAGTCCAATCACCACTCATAGCAGAAAAAGAGCTCTACTCTGGCACAATTAAGATCTGGATATTGTGGCAGGCTTAACTCCTACCTATTCAGACTCGATGCAACGAATTCCCGCATGCATGCAATCCCCGCATGACACTAACCACCTCTATGCATGCCCACTTAACACGACTCATCTAACACCCCTCTCCCTCTAGTCAGAACTCGTCGAAACAGCACGGTTCCTGGGCCTCCCGTTAGATGACCACGATGACTAAGACTAGACTTACCTGACCCTACACGGGTCGGAGCCTAAAGTTATGCAATGCTTTAAGCTCCTCGCGGGAACATAACCTAACCTAACTCAGGATGATTATGTTTAGTTCTTTTTTCATTATTACATATTTATTTAAATATAAATATTTAAGAGAAATTTTGTTTTGCAACTCAAATTGTTTTCTTAAAAATATTTTTAATTTTTTTTTTAATTTTTGATTAAAATATTTCTGAATAATTTCGGTTTCATTTATTTGCAGACAGGAAAAAGGAAAATCAAAAACAGCAGCAAATAAAGAGTGTTCTTCCCCTGGTGATGGCGTCAGGAAATTAACAAAACCAGCGACACTTACTCAAGTGTTTTCTCGCCGACGCAAAAATCAAGAGGAAAGCGAGAAAAATATTCATAAGTCATAAGAAACTTTAATGGCATGAAGTCGAAAGTGCAAATGACCCAACCGACAGACTTACATACACAGTATTTATGCAAATATTTACACCGCCGGTGGTGGCTTATTAAATGCCATGTTGAACTACAGGACACGCAAACAAATAACAGAGGAGAGAATATAAAGAATTTGCAATGGCAAACAAAAAGAGAATATTACTACGACGGAACTTAGTAGAGTCGAATAGCCGTCATGAGTGGTAATTATCGCGTGTTGACAACACATCAAACAAAAGGTCTAAATCATCAAATCAAAACAACCGAGAAATTGTGATAATACTTAAATGGTGTGCTGCTGAAGAAGCGGTAGTCTCGAAGGTAGTTAGTGAAACAAAGAGTGAGTAAGAAGGGTGCGACATAAATAAAAATGACGAACGCGTCAACCAACGTACGAATGTGATGTATTGTGAAGGACTATAATAAATAGTGACGTGCAACATATTAATATGTAGTTGAAGAAAATATTAGCATAATTTATTTTCATTAGAAAATTAATGTATACATATTCGGCAAAAAAAATTTGATAATTAAGGCTTAAATATGAATTTATAAAAAAAATGTATTAAAATAAAAATTTTCAAAAATAAATATAAAAAAGACCACCTTGTGTAATTACAAAAAAAAAATCATTAATATTTCAACAAAAGCAGGCAATAAAGAATAACACTTCCTCGCTCTCTCGCACAAAAGCACAAAAGGACAAACCTAGAACAACGCAACAATGCAGGTTATCACCATGAAATCATAAAAGCAGTGCATGCAGAGCAATACCCAACTATAATTGCAACACAAAAGGCAACAACAATCACACATTTGTGCGCTCACTTACCCTCAACTAGTGCAATTTTTGCTAGTTACGTTGCTATCGTTAACATCAAAATGTCATCATCAGAACACTTTGTAACACCGACTTCCTCAACAGGTGAGCTTTTCTTTCATTCTTGTTTTTTTTTGTGTGTGGCCAAATTGCTTGTCACTTCATTTTACACACTGTTGCACATATGCATGTACATACATATATGCAGTGGTGTACTTTTGTCCCACTCGTATTAACTGTCAACTTCCGTCTCTGTTACTGCCTTTATTTCCGATTTTTGCGCTTCACTTCACGGTTTGCAGAACAGTTTTCATTTTCGAATGCAAAAACAAGAAGTGTGATTATGGTGAGAAACAGTGAAAAAAATTGTAGGTTGAATTTAAGAGTTAATTTTTTTTTATATAAAAAAATTGTTTTTTTATAAATTTGCATGGGATTCACCCTTATTCCTACGATAATGTCAGAGCTCATTGTGAAATATATCAGAGCTTGTTGTTTTTAGCTTAAAGACACTCTCTTAATTTTCAAACCACGGTTTCTAGACCATTGCCTAATTAGACAACTCCTCCTTTACGGAGAAATTCGTTCGGTTTTTTCTTTTCAAACCATTTATCATTTGAGACTGCTCTTCTCTCACCAGCCTAATATAACTGTGGTTAGCATTACGTACTACCATTTGGAATGACAAGTTTTGTGTCGTGGTCTAACCAAAATCCAAATTAATGAAAATAATTTTTCTAATTGCGGTCGCCGCTCGACACTGAATATCAACTCCTCCAAGTGTATTTGTTATGAGTGTTGCTGACTCGATACTCAAAGTCTTTGACGAAAATGTTAATATGAATGACACAAAGTTAGCCGAGTGTACCATCCGGATATATGCTGATTCGTAATAAAGCTAAACGTTTATTCTTATGAATATCTTGTAACTCTTCGCCGCAGGGTAATAACATTGTTCAGCTAACATGAATATGCGCGATCTCTGCTCACATCCAAATCATCCAAATATTTCTCTGTTCGTCGGTGATCGTTTTTCCGTAAAAAAAAAGAATATTTATGTTACGAACAAATTGATCTTGTTTCCATTCTTATTCCAGTCAAAGTACAAATAATTGACAATTAGATCGGTCTACATACTGGAAATCATCATTCACGCCAATCATAAACCAAAAATAAGATTTCGAATAGTTTGGTCTCTGGTCCACTTATCGGATGTTTCTAACCGCCTAAACATTCCCTGAACTTCCAC